>OX327704.1:23985000-25313333 GCA_946807835.1 Ailanthus altissimus | reverse complement strand
TTTTCTTCTATTGTCTGCATAGCTTTTCTGTCTACTCTGAGCCACTTTCATTCTTTTTCTTATCTTCTCTATAACCTCACAAGTTTGCTGGACAATCTCTGGCCCTAAAATTTTTCTTTCTCCAACTTCATCCCAATGCACAGGAGATCTACATTTTCTTCCATACAAAGCTTCATATGGGGCCATACCAATAGTTGATTGATAACTATTGTTGTATGCAAACTCCACTAATGAAAGGTGTTTGTCCCAACTACCTTTAAGGTCTAACACACATGCTCTCAACATATCTTCTAGAATTTGAATGGTCCTTTCAGATTGACCATCAGTCTGTGGGTGGAATGCAGTACTGAAGTTTAACTTCGTGCCCATGGCATTATGTAGGCTCTTCCAAAATATTGAAGTAAATCGGGGATCTCTATCAGATACAATTGACACAGGTACTCCATGAAGCCTCACAATTTCATCAACATATAATTGGGCATACCTATCCATGGAATAAGTGGTGCATATTGGAATAAAATGTGCTGATTTTGTTAGCCTATCAATAATCACCCATATGGCATTGTAGCCCTTTTGTGTACTTGGCAACCCAACTACAAAATCCATGGCTATGTGCTCCCATTTCCATTCCGGTACCAATAAAGGTTTCAATAACCCAGATGGTCTCTGATGTTCTGCCTTAACTTGCTGACATGTCAAACATTGCTCTATAAATTTTGCAATCTCTCTTTTCATATTAACCCACCAATAAATAGCTCGTAGGTCTCGATACATCTTGGTACCTCCCGGATGGACAGTATATGGTGAACTATGAGCTTCAACCAAGATCTCATTTTTCAACTCATCATTATTAGGCACACAAAGTCTACCTTCAAAATGTAGAGCTCCATCATCAAAAATAGCAAAGTTAGGCCTTTTACCCAATGAAATTTCTTCCATAATTTTCTTCAGATGCACATCATTACCTTGTGCTTCCTTAATTCTCTTAATTAGGGTAGGCTGAATGGACATACTTGCAACATAAGCCCTATCATTAGATCTTACCACTTCAATGCCAAGCTTTTCTAAATCCAACAAAATTTGCTTTTGAGTAGTCAAAAGTGCTGCCATATGTCCTGAAGATTTTCTACTCAAAGCATCTGCTACAACATTAGCTTTTCCCGGATGGTAGTTAATCACACAGTCATAATCTTTGACTAGTTCCAACCATCGACGTTGCCTCATATTTAACTCCTTTTGAGTAAAGAAGTATTTAAGACTTTTGTGATCTGTGTAAATTTCACACCTTTCTCCATAAAGATAATGCCTCCAAATTTTCAGAGCAAAAACTACTGCAGCCAACTCCAAGTCATGAGTAGGGTAATTCTGCTCATAAGTCTTTAGTTGTCGTGAGGCATATGCCACTACCTTTCCATCCTGCATTAATACACACCCAAGCCCTTTCTTGGAAGCATCACTATAAATCACAAATCCAGCAGAAGCAGAAGGGATGGTTAGTATGGGAGCAGATACTAACCGATGCTTGAGTTCTTGAAAACTTTTCTCACATTCTTCTGACCACTGAAACTTGACATTCTTTCTTGTCAATTGAGTTAAAGGTGAAGCTATCTTAGAGAATCCTTCAACAAACCGTCTATAATATCCTGCCAGCCCAAGAAAACTTCGAATTTCCCCCACATTAGTTGGTCTGGACCAATTCACCACTGCTTCAATTTTGCTTGGATCCACTGAAATTCCCTTTGAGGAAACAACATGTCCCAAAAATACCATTCGATCTAGCCAGAATTCACATTTCTTGAATTTTGCATAAAGCTGCTTCTCCCTTAACACTTGTAGGACTTTTCTTAAGTGTTCTTCATGTTCTCCCTTACTCTTAGAGTACACTAGGATGTCATCAATAAACACAATAACAAACCTATCCAAATAATCCTTGAATACTCTATTCATTAGATCCATAAAGGCAGCAGGTGCATTTGTCAACCCAAATGGCATAACAATAAACTCATAATGCCCATATCTGGTACGAAATGCAGTCTTTGGAATGTCTTCTTTCTTGATCTTCAATTGATGATAGCCAGAACGAAGATCAATTTTTGAGAATACACAAGCTCCTTGCAACTGATCGAATAAATCATCGATTCTTGGAAGTGGATATTTATTCTTTACAGTCACACGGTTCAACTCTCGATAGTCAATACATAATCTCATTGAACCATCTTTCTTCTTAACAAAAAGAACTGGAGCACCCCAAGGTGAAACACTCGGGCGAATAAACCCCTTCTCAAGCAATTCATGTAGCTGTTCCTTCAACTCTTTAAGCTCTACTGGTGCCATACGATAAGGTGTTTTAGATATAGGACTGGTTCCTGGCAGAAGTTCTATCATGAATTCAATCTCTCGATCTGGTGGAACTCCAGGTAAATCTTCAGGGAATACATCTATAAACTCATTCACGCCTGGAACATCTTGGATTTTCATTTCTTCTTTCTTTGTATCCACTACAGTCGCTAAGAAACACTGACAACCCTTCTTAAGACTTTTCCAAGCTTGTAAAGCAGATATTACTTTTGGCAAAGAGCATAACTTAGAACCAATAAAACTAAACTCAGGCTCCCCGGGTGGTTGGAAAACAACTTCTTTCTCAAAGCATTTAACATTAGCATGGTACATAGACAACCAATCCATGCCAAATATAACATCAAAATCATACATATTCAAGATAATCAAATCTGCTTGTAGCACCTTATCTCCTATTTCAATTTTACATGATTTTACCACATTTGTAGCACACATCAAATCTCCTGAAGGAGTTGCAACACATAAGTCTACACCCAAAGGTTCTGGCACAACCCCCATATTACTAACAAATGCATGTGACACAAATGAATGGGTAGAACCCGAATCAAAAAGAGCTAAACCATGCTGGCCAGATATGGAAATTGTACCTGTCACCACAGAAGGTGAATCATCTGCTTCTTTTCTGGTAAGAGCATAGACTCTTGCTTGAGCTTTCTGATCTTTCTTAAATCCTCCCTGATCATTCTTCATCTCTGGACAATCCTGAATAAAATGACCAATCTTTCTACACTTAAAACAAGCTCCACTTTTTCTGAAACACACCCCTCCATGTGGTCTCCCACATGTATCACATAATGGAAAATCCTTCTTTTCAATGTCATCATTCCTATGCCTCTTCTTTCCTTTCCACCTGTCAAATTTTTTCTGATTATTTTTAACCCAAGGTCTCTTTTCTGATCGATGATAACCCATATGTTTGGACTCAGATGGTGCTGCCAATTCTTCATCCCTTGCTAATATTTCAGCCCTCTGTAATACTGCACTGTAAGTCTGTAGATCAAGGACAGAGAGTAACCTTCTCACTTCTGGTTTAAGACCCATCTGAAACCTCTTGGCCTTACGTGCTTCTGTGTCTACTAAGTGGGGAGCAAACCTAGACAACTCCTCAAACTTCCTCTCATATTCTGTTACTGACATTTTGCCCTGAGTAAGGTGGATAAATTCTGCCTCTTTCTCATCTCTTAGGGACTGGGGAAAGTATTTTTCATTAAATACTTCTTTGAATCTTTCCCATGTTATCTTGTTCTTATCAATATTCAGTGTCCGCATGGTCATCTCCCACCAATGACTGGCTCCCTCCTTAAGCATGTAAGTGGCACAACTGACTTTATGTGAATCTGAACATTCGAGGAGGCTGAATATCTTTTCCAACTCACGGATCCACTCCTCAGCAACCAGCGGGTCTTTTGAGCCTTCAAATGATGGTGGTTGCAATTTTCTGAATTTCTCAATAACATGGAATTTATCATTATGGTCTGCTTTGGGTCGTTGTTGTTGAAGCACATTATTCACTGCTTGAACAATATTTTGGATGGTAGCAGGGTTTTCTCCTGAAGTACTCTCATTCACAGTATCAGCACTTCTAGTAATTCTTGGATTACGCCCCATCTTTTCAAAATCACAAAGATAAGTAAGTAAGATATCAAATAAATCAATATACATAAATAAGCACACATACAATCTTAAGGATTTGGCATCGGCTGGGTTCCCTTCACTAGACACATAAAGTCTACAGAATCATATCTTAGCTCTGATACCACTAATAGCTGTCACGCCCCAGACCCAAAAGATCCGACACACGACATCACTTACATTCATTTACTGCATGTGCACTCATAAATAATATTACACAAAATTTTCAACTTTCATTTCAATTTCTTTCAGGATTATAGCAATTGAATTATGACTGGGACAATTATTAAACCGGAGATACGCAGAGTTTTCTCAGAGATTAACACTCTACTACGTCACCAGTAGCAACTTTGTTACCGGGAGCCCAGAATATATCCATTGCAAATTCTTACTTAAAATCATCCAATAACCACACTTTATAAAACTTAAACCAAATCCAATCCACACACAATGAAATAATACATAAGTATTTATTCAATAGGGACAAACCAAATATCCTATCCCACGTGTCCCCAAATGAAACACACAACAACCTAGCAACTTAGGGAACCCAAGGAACAGCAGAAGCCTTGCCAAATCCGCTAAGCACACATGTACCTTATTTACCTGAAATCACCATAAACTATAATGAGTATAAAACTCAGTAAGCATACTAATTTTTCATATATCAAATACAAATACATATATGTACACAATGCATATGTATGATATGCTGTGATCAATCAAAATCATAATCTTATCAAATCACATATCATGTAAGCGCTTACACATTCTTTCAAAACACATAATAGGAATACCATCACTCAACTACTACTTAGTAGGACTTACATATCACATATCACATAATGAGCCAAATGTCACTCGTAGGTGACATACCGTATGAGAGGAATAGTACAAGTGAGGTCTTTAAATCACACATATATAACGCTTATGCCCGAAGGTAAAAGCCAAACCCTCACCCTGATCATCAGTGAGTCCTCTCACATGTACCTATACGCCACCACACGAATGTGATGACTCACACTTCCTTTAGGTACCAATAGGATCCTCCCTACATACGGAACACATAACATATACCAATCCCGAAGGAAAGGCCACACATAAAGGCTCCACAAATCACATAAAATGCCTACTAAGTTAACAGTGAGTTCAAGTACCCTCAAATCACAAAATATTTCTCATGGACATATTACACTTCAAAAGCTTTCTTTGTTAAACGCATCTTATTTTGGAAAGCTCACTTTCAAAAAACACATGTATGTCCATGCTCAATGTCAATGCTCACATTCATAAACATATATTCACATTTCATATCAAAATATACTTTGACATATCATAAACATATTCTTAACCCCATTTACAAAATCATACAAAACAATTATTATGTTTATTGTGATTCCAGTAGTAAGTCTAGTATACTTACCTCTTAACACTTTCAGCTACAAGGCTTAAATCTCCTTAACCTATCAATGGAGATTAATCCTTTCATAAGCCTCACAATTCACACAAAATACTTTAAATAGCTTACAAAATTATACACAATGCATTTATCACATCAAATTGGTCTAAATATTTGATTTCTCAAAACCTGTCATTCTGACCACTTACACTTAACAAAAATTTCTAATACATCAAATGATGTCCAATTACTCCGAAATCAGAATATATCATTCTTGACTCATATATACTTCTTATATATGAATATTATATCAAAATTCCTACACAATCCATTCCATACACACCATCGAATCCAAACTACAAACCTGACAGGATCAAGATACTTACTGAACAGTATTCAATCTCCCAATTTTATAAAATCATATACTAACTCAAAAATTATAAAACTACCACATAATTACTCTTGACACATATCTCAGTCCATGATAAATATTTTGCTTCCAAATAACTGCCAAAAGTATTTTAAAACTATTTTATTTCATAACTTTAAAAATCTGTTAATCAAATACTACAATGAGCTGATACACTTTAGAAATTCATAACACTTCAACTACATTGATCCAAATTCTCAATTCCGAGTATATCATATTAGACATATAAAATTATCATATTCCACAAATTCATAATTTTTAAAGATCATTCAGCAGGTCAAAAATTATTTTCCACTGTATCATACTGTTTACACAGGAAATTTCCAGAATTCCAGGGTCATTTTGGTAAATTCACTACAAATTCAATTTCCGAGATTTTCAGTCGATTCAAAGTCTCAGATGATCCTAAACATGTCTAATTTCATATACTCAAAATTCAAAACCAGAATCGAATCACAACAATTTATAAAATTCCTAGATCAAGAGGTTATCCAGCAGAAATTCCATAATTCATCATGATTTATCAAACTATCTTATAGATCATCATCAATTCTCACAACATCAAACGAAATACACATCAAATCCTTAATTATACATATTTCCAGAAATCAAAACTTAAAGGAATTAACTTAATTAATACCAATAAATTGAGAAATACGTATAATATACCTCTTGAAATTCAAATTTCCAATTTCTTCTTCTTTTTCTTCTTCTTCTCCTCTTTCTCTCTCCTCTATTTCTCTCTTCTCTCTCTTAAAATGGGTAGCTCAACCTAAAAATGGTAAATTAGGGTTTAAAAGTGTATTTTTATACTAAGAGGCTAATTTTTGGTATTTACGAATTTGCCCCCAAAACTTTCAAAGTATAACAATTTGGTCCCTAAAATAAATCTAAAGTCATACAAATAAACCCAATACTAATCGTATATCCTTAACCTATAAAAATATTACTAATAACAATATATAATTCAAGTATCACCAACATACAAATAAAATACGTATATTTATACATATATAAATACTTATTCTTACCAGTCGTGGATACTGGTTACTACAACTAATGTCTCAGTTAACAAGGCCTCTTTAGTCAGAAAAGAAACACCTCTTCCAAAATAAGCATGAATATCATAAGAGTAGAAGTATATCTCAAAAATAGTACAAATACTTCCAACGATAGTAATATGCATCCCAAACAAAGAAGTATCCATTTCTGTCGAATACTTTATTTTTTCTTTACTTGGTTTATTTCAATTACATATTCTCTTTAAATTATTTGGTTTATCACTACCATATAAAGCATTCATCAAATTTCTTATTCATAAATATAGTGAACCAAAAAAAAATACAAGAAAATAGAAGTATACTTGTAAAATTTTCTTTTTATACATCAAGTAGAATCATCTGAAAGACTCAATGGATGCTACTTAAATATTTTCTAACTCAATGTTAAGTTAATTATTTTAACTTAATTTTATTTAGTGAAATTCTATATTTGCCAAATCACAACTCATTAATAATGCTCCAAAAAATAACTAAGTTCACATGTCTTAACTTATACCTAGAAATACAAATAAAGTCCCACATTACTTACAAATAAGGAAGATCATTAGTATATAGGATATAAACAATATCTTTATTAGTATGAGACTTTTCAAGGTAAAGGCCAAGAGCAAATCTACGAGGGTTTGGGTTCAAAGTGGATAATATCATATTAATGTAGAGACATGTGTTGTTCATGCATGAAATTAGCCATGTTGAGAAAATTCTCAGTGTGGAACGAAAGTTGTGAGCCCTAGTTAGCTTGGGATGTGATCAATGGTTAAGCTTTCTTGGATGACAGTGTACTCCGATGCTTCACGTAAAGTGTACCTCCACTAATGCATTGATAATGAGTTGATCTGAATAGAGTAAGCTTTAAGTAGGCGATACTCTAGTACTTAGCGTAAGGCGTGCACTTTAATATGGTGAAAATAAATAAAAGACTCAATGGAGAGAGATTTTCCTAGTGAAAAAGATAGATGGATGGGTGATTGTTTGAGGGAATGCTCAAACTATAAGAAATGGTGTAATCCTTTATTTTTAAGGAGGATTGTTATGAATGTAAAAAAAAATTAATATTTATTTTAAATTAAAAAAATCATTGATATATAAAGTTTGGACAATATCTTCATTAATATAAAACTTTTTGAAATAAAATTTAAAAACAAATTTATGATAATCTAAATTTAAAATAAATAATATTATATATATAAATATATATATATATATATATGAAGATATGTGTGGTTGATCCATCTCCACCTCTACCTTTAAGAAAATTTTAGATAAGAGAGTCGTTGTTACGTTGATTTGAGATCAGCACTGTTTAATATATTAAAACTTATCATTCGCCAAAGGAGAGCCCGTATATGACATTTGTGACACGATGACGCTGGCTAGATTGACAATTTTCCATTAACGTTTTGGCTGATTACTGATCTGTCATGGAAAGAAATTTAGGCCTCCTCTATTTCTTTCATATAAGTATGTTTTGTATTGTTCTTTTTTTTTTCAACATGTATATACTTCTTAGATATTATTTTTCTTTAGAAAGTAATTCGTTACTTCCTAACAGAAAATTAATAAGAGACACTTCTTTTTCTTTAAAATAATGCTTTTTATATTTTGTATTCCGAGTCAAAATTTTAAGTTAACAAAGCTCAACACACGTTTATACAAAGCCACCTATCAAACATCTAGTGGCATTGTTTTTCTCACGGTCAGAAGAAAAATCTTTCACTTCCCCTACAAGTAATCCAATAGCAAAATAAAAGTCTTGAAGATAAGAAAGCACCATACAGAAGTTTCTTATAGCGGCCACGCATAGCGAGTGGAAACAACTGTGCTGACATATTTGTATCAATCTCAAACATTATATATCTTGCTAAGAAATTAATCTTAAGCATTTCCTTTGTCAGAGGTGAGAAACTAGGGAGTTTCAGTGCTTTTCTAGCTCATTCTAATGGAGCTTCAATTTCCTATTTACACACTCTTCTTCACCTTCCTCCTTCTCTTGTTCATGCTTGTAAAGATAGTACGAGGATCAAAACCCAAGAAACCTAGCCGAAAGCTGCCTCCAGGCCCACGGAGACTGCCTCTCATCGGAAATTTGCACCAGCTTGTTGGCTCTCTGCCGCATCGCAGCCTAAGAGACTTGGCCAAGAAACATGGACCTTTGATGCATCTTCAACTTGGAGAAGTTTCAACCATAGTAGTCTCTTCGCCCGAGATTGCCAAAGAGGTTCTCAAAACACATGACATCAACTTTGCTGAGAGGCCCTTCTCATTTGCTCTCAAGGTGATGACTTATAATTACACTGATATTAGCTTTGCGCCATATGGCAATTATTGGAGACAGCTGCGAAAAATTTGCAATACAAATCTCTTAAGTGCAAAACGAGTCCAATCATTCCGATTCATCAGAGAAGAAGAGGTGTCAAATCTCATCAAAGCAATACGTTCAAAAGAAGGATCAGTGATCAATCTCAGTGAAAAAAATTTTGCAATGACATATGGCATAACAACACGGGCGGCTATTGGAAGCAAATGCAAAGATCAAGAAGCAGTGATATCAATTGTCATGGAACTCGTAAAGCTGTTTTCAGGTTTCTCATTTGCTGATTTGTACCCTTCCATCAAACTGCTTCAGGAGATTAGCGGAATCAAGCAGAAACTTGAGAAACTACATCGAAAGAGTGATAGCATGCTTCAAACAATCCTTAATGAGCACAAAGAAAGAAAGATGGAAACAAAATCTGACCAAGCTGAAGCAGAGGAAGACATAGTTGATGCGTTTTTGGACCTTCAGCAGGATGGTGACCAAGAATTTCCGATAACTGACGACAACATCAAGGCAGTCATCTGGGTTAGTACGTTGATTAATTCCTTTAGAAATTGAAATTAAGCTAATTAATTTCTTTAATGCAGACATCTCTGTATTTTAAAATGCAAACTTGACTTGTATAAAATTGTTTCATACAGCCCGTACTGTTTTTAAATTTACAATAGCTAAATAATATTGTATAAATCTGGACAATGTTATACAAGTCAAGTATGCATTTTGAGAAAGTAAAGACCGCCACACCAGGGGGAAACTTACATATAAGACCCAGAGGGTCATAATATTTTTTTAATAGAAAGCACTTCATAATTTGACTCCCAAAATTTCGAGTATGCTCCAACCTTGAGAATTTCTATTTTTGACAATATATAAATAGCCAAAAATAACTAGTTAGTAACTATCTTTCAGGATATTTTTAGTGCTGGGAGTGAGACATCATCAACAACTATGGAGTGGGCAATGGCAGAAATGTTGAAAAATCCTAGAGTGATGAAAGAGGCACAAACTGAGGTCAGACGAGTTTTTCACAATAAAGGTAATGTTTATGAAACTGGGATTGATGAATTGAAGTTTTTGAAATTAGTCGTCAAAGAAACTCTGAGACTACACCCTTCAGCACCTCTTTTACTTCCAAGAGAAAGTAAAGAGAACTGTGAGATTGATGGATATGAGATTCCTGAAAAAACTAGAGTCCTAATTAATGCATGGGCGATTGCAAGAGATCCAAGATATTGGAATGAAGCTCAAACATTTTATCCGGAGAGATTTTTGGATAGTACAATTGATTATAAAGGGACAAATTTTGAATACATCCCATTCGGAGCTGGAAGGAGGATTTGTCCAGGCATAACATTTGCATTACCAAATATTGAGCTGCCACTGGCACAATTGTTGTACCATTTTGATTGGAAGCTCCCTAATGGGATGAAGCACGAAGATCTGGACATGACCGAGGCCTATGGTTTGACTGTAAAAAAGAAAAATGACCTGTTGTTGATTCCTGTTCCTTATTGTCCTTAATTTCATCAATTACTGAATTACACAATCAATAATGTGTTCTGCATAAATTTAGTGTGTATTGGATCACTTCACAAAAGTGAATAGTGATGATTGTGGTATGTGTATGAATAAATAAAAGAGTTCACTGTGCGTCGATCCACTAACTTCCAACACTTTGTCGTGCTCCACTAACAAAAAAGATTAATTATTTAATAATGTAAAGATATCTATCCTCAGGTTATGCGATCATATCAAAGAATTTGTCGATATCTTGCTCTCACCTAAAAGCTTTCAAGGGTCAGGATTTCTTTCGAGAGATCGTGAATTTTAATCCTGCTCTCACCAAACTCGGAAAATGTCTGGTTTATATTTATTTTTTAAAATTAAAAAAGAAATTATCTTAGCTATTATATATATATATATATATATATAAAACCACCATATATTAAAAGTCAAAAGGAATACAAAAGGACTCAAATCCCCTGTTATCTTTTTTTTTTTCTAATTTTTCAAAGGAATAATGCATCCGTATATGTAGCACGTCTTTTTGAACATTAGAGAGCTTGAATTTGACGGGGGTGAATATTATTTTTGAATTTGATTTGTTTTGATTAGATTCTTTTTAAAATTTTGGATTAGGATGAGACAGAAATGGGTTTAGACTCGTTTGGGATAGAATTTTCTATCCCAAACAGAACAAGTCGGATTTGAAAATTTTTCAAATTCGAACGAAAATTTTTTACCTGTCTCAAATTTGACCCATCTCAAATTCAACCCAAATTATTTCGAATTCGTCTTAAACTTGACCCAAACTATCCTAAATTATCCTGAACTTGATTCGAACCGTCTCGAACTCGTCCAAACCGGACCCAACTCATCCCGAACCCGAATCAAAATTATGTCGTTTCAAAATAATTTTTTTTAAAAAAAATAGAGATTTTTCAACCCGACCCGAGGTCAAATTGAGATTTGTCTCAACCCAAAAAATAGAGATTTGTCTCGGAACACATTTCGGCGTCCTGAACCCGAAATTACCCACTCCTAGAATTTGGTTCCATGTTTTAGATTAGATGAGATTCTAATTAAAAGAAAAAAGAAATTTGGTGAAACTTAATCTAAAATAAGCCTATCTTAACTCAGTTTCGGATCTATAGGACAAGAGATTTTAAGAATCTTTGATTCTAAGAATACAAATCTACAAAACTCCTCTATGAGAGTAATCTAATAGGCAATTTTGTCAGCTCTAGATAAGTTATGCATACACTATAAATTCTTTAAAGATTTTGATCTTACAAGTAAAAGGATTCAAAAGGCTTGTGAATGGCGTGATTTACAAATTAAATGTCTAGGAAAAGGATACTCTTGCAAGACTCAGAAAAAACACCATCACCAAAAGTTCAAAATTCGGCGACCATTTTCTAGGTCACCCAGATCCAAGAAGAGATTCTTTCAAAGAAAGTCTGCTTTCTAAGAAAAAAAGAACATGTATTTTATTTGTGGGTAAAAATGACATTTTGTATCCGTCCTAATGCTTGAAGTCCAATTATACCCATCCAAATACAGTAAGCCAATCAAGGTAATCAGATAACTTGACACTGGCACTGCTGCATCAATCCTCAACCTTGTCATCCTCCCCGAATCTTACTGGAAACCTTATCATTAAACCTTTCATGTAGCCAACGATGAATTATTTATTGTATCCATGATCAATAAAATAATTTATCTATAGTTTTTCGCAAATCTCAAATTTGCCATAAACTCTTAGGATTAGATCTTCTAGGAAAAGATCTGATCATAGGCTTTGATTTAAATCAACAGCTTTTAAAAAAGAAAGCTTTTACCAAGCCCAGTGGATTAAAATTCAAAGCCCATTTCTTACCCTGGTCAACCATTCTAAACTATTTTTCCATCACCTCTCTCAACACTATTTTCGAACAAAGCAAAACTCACTCTGCGTTAAATAGTTACTTTGAATTCTTTCTCAAGTGTCCTCACCCGCTGTGGAAAAACTAAAATATTTTGTCCGACTACCCTTTCACAAGAATGAGAACATCAATCCAATAAAAGTAAGCCACTCTGACATGCTACCAGACCATGTTGAAATTGTCAATGTAGAACTCACACAATTGTTATAAGAGGGACTTATTGAACCTATTTTCTCACAGTGGGCCTGTCAAGCCTTCTACGTCAATAAACGTAGTGAGTAGATCAGGGCAAAGTTAAGATTGGTTATTAATTATCAACCTCTAAACTCTTTTTTGTAGGATGATAAGTTTCCTTTACCCAACAAGTAGGCTCTATTTTTAAGAATTGCACAGGCAAAAGTATTTTCAAAATTTGACTTGAAAACAGGATTTTGCAATTGGGACTTCACCCTGATGATAGACACAAAACAGCATTCTGTACACCTCATCACCATTACCAATAGACCATCCTACCCTTTGAATTAAAGACTGCCCCATTTGTCTTTCAAAAAAATAATAATAAAAATTTTTGAACCAATCCAAGAGCAGGCCCTCATCTACATTGATGATATTTTTCTCTTCTCGAGAAGTATTGATGAACATTATAATCCTCTTTTGAGATTTGGCAGCATTTTATTTTAAGATATGAGATCTGAGCCTAAGAGTTATGGAAAATTTTGAGATTTGGGAAGAACTGTAGATAAATTATTTTACTGATTATAGATACAGTAAATAATTTATTGTTGACTGCATAAAAGATTTGATGATAAGGTTTTCAGTAAGATTCGGGGAAGATGACAAGGTTGAGGATTGATGCTGCAGTGCTAGTGTCAAGTAATTCAATTACCTTGATTGGCTTACTATATTTGGATGGATATAAATGGACTTCTAGTAATTGAATGGATACTGTATGTAATGGCTTGGAAGGTAGAGGTGATTATAGCAGGGATGGTTCTGGTTGGATGTTTAATAACTCTAAGATAGAGCTTGAGGTGGATTCTGATCCAAACTCTGAGAAAATAAGGATAGTGTCACTGTTTTAAAAGCTTTATTCAGACAAAAGTTATTCGAGGTCTCAATTGATGAACTCGTCTTTTGCGATAGCACTGATGGCCGACGGCATCTTTTTTTATCTTTATCAGGATATTGTTTTGCAAAATATCCTTTTTGCCCAAAAATAAAACACATGTTCCTTTTCTTTAAGAAAGTAGACTTTCTTTGAAAGAATCTCTTCTTGGATCTAGGTGGACTGGAAAATAGTCGCTGAATTTTGAACTTCCAGTGATGGTGTTTTTTCTGAGTCCTACAAGTGCATTCTTTTCCTAGACAGTTAATATGTAAATCACACCGTTCACAAGCCTTTTGAATCCTTTTTCCTGTAAGATCAAAATCTTTAAAGAATTTATGGCGTGCACATAACTTATCCAGAGTTAAAAATATTACTTGTTGGATAACTCCAATTAAGGAGTTTTGCAGATTTTTATTCTTAAAATCATGGATTCTTAAAGTCTCTTGTCTTAATGGACTCAGAACTGAGTTGAGATAGGCTTGTTTTAGATTAGGGTCATTAATTCTCAGAATGTAGTATCTTGTTATAGCTTTTTAAAAGTGTAATTCAAGAATTTCAATGTAGTATCTTCACATGCTTTGTCTGTTATTTGGCCTTATTCTCCAACAAACTTATTAAAAAGAATTTCAATTAATTGTTCGATTGAGTCATTTTGTTGTAACATGCACTGTCTATACTCTTCAAGGTGAAGGTATCAATATTTCAGTATTCACTGGAATCGAACAATGGCCTTTTAGATGACTTCATGGATGGTCATTCTAGCCTTTTGCTATTCAGCTAGGCACCATGCTTGAAACTCAAAAGTGTAATCAGCCCATTTATGAGGGTTGACGTCATCAAGAGTTAGCCAATATTTTTTTCTCCATGTTGTCTACACGTAATGATTGGACACGCCTCCACATAAGAGTTTCTGCCTCAATCGTAGAGGAGTCTGGCTCATGAACTTCTGTTTGTGGCCTTGACATCTATGGGTCTTGGGGTGTAGTATTTATGTATTGAGGTGGGAATAAGGAGGATGTTAACAATGATGTTGATCTAGAAATGGATTCTGTTTTAAAGACTGTCTGTGGCATTGGTGTCTTGGTAAGGGTGAATAGCTGATTCATGGTAGTTGAGGGGAAAATAGATGGTGTAGGGTTCGGACTCTGGTAAAATTCTGGTGGTGAGGTTGGCAATTTTTTAAAGATGGTTCTATAATAATTTCTGTGGATGATGCCGTGAATGTAGTAGATGGTTCGAGGGTAGACTTTTTTTTTGTCTTTCTTCTTTGGGATAAGTATAAAACTGTCACCAAATATGGAATGAGGTTTGGAAAATGGTAAAAGTTGTGATGCTTTGGGTAAGGTATCTATCAGATATTATGACTGAAAAATGTCTTATTCAAGGCTTCATAGTTGGGCTTTTAAATAGTTGATTTTCTTTTCCTATTCTTGGAAGGGAAGACTATGTTGAACCAGATTTAAAACATGTTCGTGTAACACCTTAATCTCAAGTCTAAGTTTGTCTATCAACATTTGATGGGTCATGAAGCCAATGTCAATTTTGGTCTCTATTCTTGTCTGAGATTCTTCAATTCTCTTGAGCGCGTTATTTTGAGCCACAATATTTTGTGACTGCCAATTGAGCACTGCATCTGTAAGACTTTTCTATTCAAAGTTACCGTCTGCTCGTCTAGTATTTGGCTGTTTTATTTTTCATTGTTGGGCAGTGTTTTCTTCAAGATTATGTTGAGGAATTAATGGAGGAAAATTTGTAGGCGAGAACATACAGAATTGTAAAATAGTGTTTAAGAGTTTTGAAGTTTGGTGTTTTGGTTTGCATGTTGGTGGTGGTTATGTATTCCCTTTGTATGGTTTACAGGGAGGAGAAGAGTTGTATTATGAGGTAGAGTAGGTGACATAATAATTAAATTTTTCAGACGATTGTCCTAGGAGTCCGACATATGGATCGCCATCATTATATCTTTTCTTAAGGGTACACTGCAAACGTTGCTTTTTCTTTTTTTGTTTTTGTCTTTTAACAAAATTCCCATCGTATGATCTGTCATCTTGGCATGACTAGCAGTTGCAAAATGGGTCCTAAATAAACCTCTTTACATCTTTGGTGATAGTTTTGCACTTATCCCAAATAAGAAAGACAAAAAGAAAAGCCTGCCTCCGAACCATCTACTACATTTATGGCATCAGCCTAAAAAACAGAATCCATTTCTAGATCAACATCCTTCCTGATCCCACTTCAATACATGAATACCACACCCTAAGACCCACAGACGTCAGGGCCACAAACAGAAGTTCATGAACCAGACTCCTCTATGGATGAGGCAGAAACTCCTCAACGGAGATGAGTCCAATCATCACGTGCAGACAACACAGAGAAAAAATAGTGGCTAACTCTTGATGACGTAGCCCCTATAAATAGGTTGATCGAATTTTTGAGTTCCAAGTATGTTACCTAGCTAAACAACAAAAAGCTAGAATGATCATCCATAAAGTCATCCAAAAGGTCATTGCTCAATTCTAGGTAATATTGAAATATTGGTACCTTCATCTTAGAGAATATAGACAATGTATGTTACAACAAAATAAATTAATTGAATAATTCATTGAAATTTTTTTAATGAGTTTGTTGAAGAAGAAGGTCAGATTACAAATAAACCACGTAAAGAATTCTTTAAAATGAAGTGTTGTTCGTATAAAAAAAAATCCTAAATTACATGTCAAAAAAGCTACAGCAACATATTACATTTTGGGAATTTATGACCCTAATCTAAAGCAAGCCTATCTCAACTCAGTTCCGGATTTCTTAGGACAAAAGTCTTTAAGAATCCTTAATTCTAAGAATAAAAATCTATAAAACTCCTCTATAGGAGTAATCCAACGGAAAATCTTGTCAGCTCTGGATAAGTTATGTGCACGTCGTAAATTCTTTAAGGATTTTAATTTTACAGGCAAAAGGATTCAAAAGACTTGTGAATGGCGTGATTTACAGATTAAATGTCCAGGAAAAGAATGTTCTTGCAGGACTCAGAAAAAGCATCATCACCGAAAGTTCAAAATTTGACGACAATTTTTTAGCACGTGCATCGCCCCCACCCCACCAGCCCAGGTATTATATACACTCCCAAAATATCGAGCTTTGAATATTAGAAAAAAAGCAATTAGATTAAGTGAGTATTTAAAATTGTAATTATTTTATTTTTATATTTTCATATATAACCGACAAATGAAAAAGATTCTTCAAGAATCTCTAGTCCCAAAAATACATGATAAATACCGTTAAAGTCCATAGTGTATAGGAAATTAAGTAACATCTTCGGGTGGTGCAGTATCTTTACACTGACAAAACGATGGTTACACATTGAATTTCTGCTTCACCGAAAATCAACTTCCAGCACGGTCCCTAACCGTCTTGTTGTGCTCTTGCAGCACTTGGCCAACAATCCTTCACCATTCTCAAACTTTGGCAGCATCTCAGTGTGGTCCCTGACTGATTGGCTCAACTCGTAAGATCCTCTTGTTCCGATGGCACTTGTAGAAAATTCAAGACACTTTATTAATACAAAATCACTTGTACAAGTAATTACACGTAAGAAAAGCTCACTCTCACATTTGAGACAAAATAAAATACAAAATACCTTCATATATCGGTCCACACCCATTATTCTGTTACTATTGTCGGTGCGAATTTTAAGGAGGAAAGATGACGAAATCTAAAAAATTCTGAGTGGGATAGTTTTAATGCATTTGTATAAATAAAAGTTATGAAGAATATTATGGGGAGAGTTACGTTAAAGTTAATGATGCGTGGCACTGTAATTTGGGTAGATAGTACCACAATACCAACTTTTGATGTTGCAGTGTCAATTGCGAAGAATTTTATTTTGGACTTGTATTAACTTGTTTGAAGTGATTTTGGACTCTAAAATATGTGAACTCTTATTCTAACTATGATTAAGGTTTTTAGGGACGTTATAATTATTATATAAACTCTTGTATACCTTTTATTGAGGATTAAGCATTACAAGTGAGACTCTAAAGAGAGAAAAAATTAGATAGACACTAAATATTGTGTGTGCTAAGGTGAAACCTCTTGTTTAGGTAAAAATTGTTCTTGTGGGAGCAAAGAGACACCAAGCTCTAGATCCTTTGAGAGTTCTTTGTTATTGTTTTTGTTATAAGTTCTCTTGAGAGTTAATAAGAGATGTAGGATCCTTTAATTCATCATGAACTTAGACAATTGGCTGAACCATGTAAATTAGTATATGTTGTGTTTTTTGATCTACTTTGGTTATCTTGATTATTTGCTTGATATTTGATTATTTCGCTGCGCAAGGTATTAAGGTTAGGGTTGAACTCATTCTAAAGTTCTTCGCTTGACATAATACCATATAAAAGGGCATCCACCCTTCAACAAGATTTATATAACAACTGTTGAGCCCATTATTAAATGAGTTTATTAGTTCGCGCTATAGTTCCATTTTAATTGAAGTCCACTTTAAAGAATCGACATAAATCAATTATGCAAGTGGATTTCAGCCCAAATAAGAGCACACTTGAATCAAGTTATCCTATGCACTGGCCTATAGACCTTAAAAACAAGTCATGTAAAGCATGACAAAGAATGAAATAATTAAAATGATCAATTTATTCAAATTCAGATTGAATTAATTGTGGTTTTGAATAGATAAGATTACCTTACAAAGCGGATCAATTTCACTTAAATCCTTCTCCTTAGTTGTTGCATTATAAATTGTAAATGAACTTAAATACTAATTAAATTTAGAATAATCACATTACCTGCGCTTGTTAGTAGCTGAATCACTCTCTCCTCTCACGGCCTCTTCATGCATACTGTAGAGGGAGGAAACGCCCTTCTCTCTTGTGATATTAAGTTAAAGCTGTAGTAACCAGTATCTATAATCGGTAAGAATAAGTATTTATATATATATATATACATATTTTATTTGTATGTGGGTGATACTTGATTTATGTATTTTTATTAGTAGAAATTATATAGGTTAAGGATATACTATTAGTATTGGGTTTATTTGCAAGACTTTAGATTTATTTTAGGGACCAAATTATAATACTTTGAAAGTTTTTGGGACAAATTTGTAAATACTAAAAATTAGCCTCTTAGTATAAAAATACACAATTGAAACCCTAAGTTACTAATTTTTGGGTCAAGCTATCCCTTTAGAGAAAGAGAGAAGAGAGAAATAGAAGGGAGAGAAAAAGAAGAAGAAGAAATTGGAATTTTGGATTTTAAGAGGTATATCACAATTATTTTTCAATTTATTGGTGTTAATTAGGTTAATTTCTTTAAGTTTTGATTTCTAAAAATATGTATAATTAAGGATTTGATATGTACTTCGTAAGATATTGTGAGAATTGATGATGATCTATGTAGATAACTTGATAAATCATGATGAATTGTAAAATGTCTACTTGATAGTCTCTTGATCTAGGAATTTTATAAATTATTGTAATTCGATTCTGATTTTGAATTTTGAGTATATAAAATTAGATATATTTAGAATCATCTGAGACTTTGAATTGATTGAAAATTCTAAAAATTGAATTTGTAGTGAATTTACCAAAATGACCCTGAAATTTTAGAAATTTTCTATGAAAACAGTATAATACAGTGACAAATAATTTTTTATCTACTTAATAATTTTTAAAAATTATGAATTTATAGAATACGATAATTTTATATGTCTAATATGATTTACTCAGAATTGAGAATTTAGATTAATATGGTTAAATTGTTATGATTTTCTAAAGAGTGTCAGCTCATTACAGTATTTAATTAACAGATTTTTAAAGCTATGGAATAAAATAGTTTTAAAATACTTTTAGCAGGAATTTTGAAGTGAAATATTTATCATGGGTTGAAATATGTGGGATAGTTTTGTAATATTTGAGTTAGTATCTGATTTTATAAAATTACGAAATACTGTTCAGTAAATATCTTGATCCTGCCAGAATAATAGTTTGGATTTGATGGTGTTTATGAAATGGAATGTGTAGGAATTAAGATATAATATTCTTATATAAGAAAAACATATGAGTTAAGAAAGATATATTCTAATTTTAGAGTAATTGGACATCATTTGATGTATAAGAAAATTTGTTAAGTGTAAGTGGTCAGAATGACAAGCTTTGAGAAATTAAGTGATTAGACTAATTCGATGTGATAAGTGCAATATATATAATTTTGTAAGCTATTTAAAGTATTTTGTGTGAATTTTGAGGCTTATGAAAAGATTAATCTCTATTGATAGATTAAAAAAAATTAATTCTTGTAGCCGAAAGTGCTAAGAGGTAAGTATACTAGACTTTTACTGAAATCACAATAAGCATAGTAATTGTCTATATATGATTTTGTAAATGTGTTTAGAAATATGTTTATATTATGCCAAAGTATATTTAATATGAAATGTGATAGAAATATATTTATGAATGTGAGCATTGACATTAAGCATGGACATACATGTGTTTAAGAAAGTGAGATTTTCAAATAAAATGTGTTTAACAAAGAAAGCTTTTGAAGTGAAAAATGTCCATGAGATACGTTTTGTGTTTTGAGAATGCTTGAACTCACTATTTATTTAGTAGGCATTTTATGTGATTTGTAGAGCCTTTATGTGTGGCGTTTCCTTTGAGATTGGTATATATTATGTGTTCCGTATGTAGGGAGGATCCTATTGGTATCTAAAGAAAGAGTGAGTCATCACATTCGTGTGGTGGCATATTGGTGCATGTGAGAGGACTCACCGATGATCAGGGTGAGGGTTTGGCTTTTACCTTCGAGCATGAGCATTATATATGTGTAATTTAAAAACCTCACTTGTACTATTCCTCTCATACGGTATGTCATCTACGAGTGACATTTGACTCATTATGTGATATGTGATATGTAAGTCCTACTAAGTAGTAGTTGAATGATGGTATTCCTATTATATATTTTGAAATAATATGTAAGCGCTTACATGATATGTGATTTGATAAGATTATGATTTTGATTTAACACGGCATATCATACGTATGTATTATGTACATATATGTATTTGTATTTGATATATGAAAAACTAATATGCTTACTGAGTTTTATACTCATTATAGTTTATAGTGATTTCAGGTAAATAAGGTACATGTATGCTTAGCAGATTTGGCAAGGCTTTTGTTGTTCCTTGGGTTCTCTAAGTTGTTAAGTTGCTGAATGTTTCATTTGAGGACACATAGGATAAGATATTTGATTTGTCCTTATTGAATGACTACTTATGTATTATTTTACTGTGTGTGGTTGGATTTGATTTAAGTTTCACCAAGTATGGTTATAGGTTAATTTTAAGTAAGAATTTGCAATGAATATATTCTAGGTTTCCAGTAACAAAGTTGCTACTTGTGACGTAGTAGAGTGTTAATCTCTGAGAAAACTCGTGTATCTCCGGTTTACTAATTGCCCCAGTCATAATTCAATTGTTATAATTCTGAAAATAAAATTGAAATGAATGTTTAAATATTATTGAATGAGTGTAAGTTATGTCATGTGTCAGATCTTTGGGTCTGGGGCGTGACAAAAGTAAAGAACTTCAAGTTCAACCTTGAATCCTAACCTCTATGCACAGCAGAATAATCTGTATATCAAACAAAATAGCAAAAATTCAAATCAGAATATAAAGAGCACAACACAATCACTTACGTGGTTCAGCCAATTGCCTACGTTCACGGTCGATTCAAGGATCCTAACCTCTCTTATTAACTCCCTATAGACTTTACAAGAAAAATACAATGAAGAACCCTTAAAATGACCTAGTGTTTAGTGTACCCTTACTCTACCACGAATAATAAACACCCAAACAACAGTTTCACCCTTGCGCACACAAACACTTAGTGTCTACCCAGTTCTTCGCTCTCTTAGAGTCTCTCTTAATACTTAATCTCAACTAAAAGGTTTACAAGTGTTTATATAAGAGTTATTTCATGCCTACTAACCTTATTCTTTATTGGAGTAAGAGTCTACTTGTTTTGAAAGTTCAAAACTTCCAAAAACTCATAAATTCGGATCAAATACGAACTCTGCTTACTCTGGCGCCGCAATGCTGAGGTCCCAACGTTGCGGCGTTGAGTATGTCGCGCCCGGCCCTGTGGCGCTCAGCCCTAGGCGTCGCTGCCCTGGCCCTTGTTCCAGCTCTAAGCTTTTCCTCATTTCCTTCGTGTCTCTGAGTCCCGTTTTACTTCTTCCTTTGTGTCCTACACATCCTAGACTTCTCCATATATGTCCTAGATGTTCTAAATTTCTTATGACTCTCATTTTTATTATTTATCTCAATTCTTGTCCAAACAAAATTATTGAATCACTAAATATCTAACACATATTTTAAGTATAATTTAAAATTATACACTATAAATATAATTGATTTATTCGATGTTAAGGATCTAGTTCTATTCATTATTAATTGATTGAGTTTCAAGCAATCGAGCATAACATCTTACTTTTTTGTGAAGTACTCCATATATTTATTTTTTAAAAATATATTAATTTAAACATCAGAATATTTGTTGCGAGAGGATGGTACTCTCTCACAAATTTAAGAAATTCTTAAGAGTAATAAAGTAAATTTGTGAAGTTTCTTCGTAGCTTTCAACAACTATATTCTAACTTGTATCTCACAGCTTCCATAACCGACCTGGCAGTTTATACTATATTATCATAAATCATAATATAATGAATGACTTGTTCATTTAAGTATTGAAAAAAAAGATATCATTTATTTACAAAACTCTGAAAATGACTTGTCTTTTGATGACAAGGTGGCAGTCCTCAGCAAGGACACGAGGTCTTTTAGCAAAACTAATATCACGGTTTTTCCTCAATTCTTGGGCAGTTTCTAGTGATGAAATTACATTATATCAACTTGAAAACAAAGTTTCACTCACTTTGAAGAAAGCCAAAAGATAATGAAATTTTATTACTTACAGCCAGGAATAACATCTAATACCATACATGCATAATTTACTGTCTTAATCTCTAGGAAGGGGATGATAAGGAATGGGAATCAAATACAAATCATTTTTCCTTCTTATTGCTGCGCCAAAAGTCTCAGTCATGTCTAGATCTTTGTTCTGCATTCCATTAGGGAGTTCCCAGTTGAAATGGTAGAGCAAGTGAGCTAGTGGAAGCTCAACATTAGCTAGACCAAAAGACATGCCAGGGCACATCCTCCTTCCAGAGCCAAATGGGATAAATTCAAAATGATTTCCCTTATAATCAATTGAAAGATCATGGAATCTCTCTGGATAGAAGCTCTCAGGTTCAGTCCAGCGCCTTGGATCCCTTCCAATTGCCCATGCATTAACAATGACTTTGGTTCCCACAGGAACATCATATCCAAAAATTTTACAACTTTCTCTACATTCCCTTGGTAGTAGCAGAGGAAGAGGGGGGTGTAATCTGAGAACTTCTCTTATAACTAGCTTCAAGTATTGTAATTCATCAAGGCCTGTTTCATCAACATCTCCTTTTCTGTCAAAGACTTTCCTCACCTCCAATTGTGCCTTTTCGAGTACTCTTGGACTCTTCAGCATTTCTGACATTGCCCATTCCACCGTTGAGGACGATGTCTCACTTCCACCAGCAAACATGTCCTGGAAGAAGATACTGAGTCGAACAAAAATGCATAAACAATGTTGATGCCACTAAATATATTAAGAAATGAAATATAATCGTCATCACTCCTACTTAGAATTAAAGAAGGCTTATCATAAGGAGTTTTAGAGAAACCACTTACCCCCAACTTTTAAATTATTAAAAACAATCAAATATTAGTATTAACGACGTATTAACCCACCCTATCAAACATGGATATGATGTTAAGGTAATGCTGATCCTAGACATCCAAATAAAGAATAAAAAGTTAAATACTTTAAAAATCATGAAATTAAAGGAGAAAAAAGATGCAGCTCTTTGAACGAAAATCCTTATCCATGACACTATGTTATAGAAATTGACCAATCTGAAATTTAAACTATTAAGTAAAGGCTCAAAATTAATATTAAATACAAGTATTGTAAATCCGGATATTTTGTTCTTTCTTCACATGGTTTAAACACTATTCAACGTTTGAGCTGGATAATCTTTGAGTTAAATGAAATTGCAAAAATATATCTTTATGCTTATATAAACAATATCTGAAATAGTAAAATCACCAGGATAACGGCTTTGATATTATCAATGGTTAAGGGGAATTCAAGTTCTCCATTTTCTTGAAGATTTAGAAGAACGTGTACAAGATCATCTGCTTCACGCACACCAGTATTTCCCCCTTCCTTGAAATCTCTATGCTTGTTGATGATGTTTTCAGTAATCCTATCTGCTTTTTGATGCACTTCCTCTATTTTAGACCTCGTCCCGCTGAGCACCTCAAGTAATTTAATTGAAGGGAACATATCTGCAAGAGTGAAGCCTCCCATCAGTTCTGCCAATCTCTGGATAATATCTTTGAATAACTGTCCTTCTTTGCATCTAGCACCAAAGGCCGCCCTTGCAGTGATGTCGTTTGTTAAGGAAAACACCGTCTTTGTAAAGTTGATTGGGGATCCAGAGATTGGAGAAATTGATCTAATGAGATTTGAAACCTCTTCTTGCCTGATTGATCGATATGATTGCACACGTTTGAGACTTAGTAGCTCCAACGTACAAATTTTTCGCAGTTGTCTCCAATAATCTCCATATGGAGCAAAAGCAATATCCGAATAGTTGTAAGTCGTCGTCCTTGCAGCAAAAAGACGGGGCCTTTGAGCAAAATTGATGTCATGGTTTTTCAAAATTTCTTTAGCAGTTTCCGCTGATGAAACGACAACATGAGGTACTTCTCCAAATTTAAGGTGCATCACGGGCCCATATTTGAGGGCCAAGTCTCTTAGGCGGCGATGGGGCAGAGACCCAACAAGCAAGTGTATATTTCCTATCAGAGGTAGCTTAAATGGTCCTGGCGGTAAATTTAAAGTCGAGTGAATGGTTTCTGATTCCCTCCATATTCTCAAAATCATGAAAACAAAAAGCAGGAAGGTGAATAGGATTGCAAAGGAGGGATATTGAAATTCCATGTTGGATTTGAGGCGAGTGCTATAGAGTTTCGATGGCTTAACTATTGAAAGCTGGTCATCCAAATTTATACTGGATGCTGAGCATTGGAGAAGGGCTATATGCCCGTGGCTTCCCCTTTTTTGGTTTGTCTTCTAGTCAAAGGGAATCACTTATTTTTAAGAGCAATGCCTGATAAATAATATTTTAAATTTTTTATTTGAAATTAATATATTAAGTAATTATTATATAATAAAATAATATAAATTTTAAAGTCCTTCGTTACATTATTTTATCACCTAATAATTATTTAACACAAAGTAAAATAAATTTAAAATACTATTCAAAAAAATTATAACATTATTCTATTTCCAATTGCAAAATTGCAAAGCAGTTGATACGTTCCAAACCTTAAACTGAAATGTAGGTAATAATGTGAACTCCAGAAGAATCATCTAATATTTTAGGGTTGGTAACTTGGTATCATATATCTTATAGACCAACGAGTCAATACAGATCAAGATATCTGTATGTTGTAAATTCTTGATTTCAAATATACGATGATTGTTTGTTCGTGATATCATTGTATAATTTTAAAATAGGCATACATTTACATATGATAATTTTTATTAATCTAATGGTTTTATTAGTTCAAGTTATATCGTGGCTGCTATAAATTTTACAAAAATAGTTGAAACTTAATTTATAAAATTAAAAATCCTAAAAAAAAGAATGTAAAAAAAATTATTTTCTATTTTATTCGTAATATCACACTTGAATCATCATTCTAAATTAGAACATTTGCATGTTTTAAAATTTCAATTTAAAACTATACGACACTGATTTGTGAGTTGTATAATAAATAAATAATGTTATTGTACAAGTTAATTGATCTATATTTTAAAATGTACTTACATTTGTGTATGATATTTTTTACTTATCGAATGATTTTGTTAGTGGCGCTTTGGATTGTTTGCCTTGTTGACAAACACTCATTTATAAAAGTGCGTCTCTCCAATTAAGTTGGGGGTTAAAACTTTAACAGATATTAAAATAATTAATTTATTTTTCTTTTAAAAATGTCTTTTAGGCTTGATGAAATATTCTAAAAATTATACTTGTTATTTACAATAAATAACTTTGTAATGCATTTAAATGAGATGTGATTTAAAACAGTACATATTATTCTAAAAAAAATTTATAATATAATCTATATCTATTGTAATATTAATAGTTATGTAATATTAACATTATAATTTTATGTAAATTTTTTTTTTAAATAATGATTTCGTTAGCCCAAGTAATTATATTGTGACTGCTATGAAATGTGACAAAACTAGCTGAAACTTGATTTACAAATTTAAAAAAACCCTTGTTTTCATGTCACCGTTTCTCTTCCACTTACAATCGTCAGTTCTTGCGATTTCACATGGTTCTTGACAATTTGTCTTTTATGTCTCAAATTATTGCTGTTTAGGGGACATTTATGAATAACATCGATAACTGTGTAGCAGCACGAGTTGGTCCTAGCAGCGAGAAAGACAAATCATGCATCAATAATTTGAGTAATTTCAGTCAACCAGATCTGACATGAAATTTAATGTGACAAGGAAATTCTACTTACCCATGTACTTTTCGAATTTAATTGGAGAAAACGATTTAATCCCCACTTATTACACTTATATTTCGTTATTTTTTTTATTTTTTATAATTTTTAAATCAATAAATATATTAATCGTGAAAGAAGATACGGGGATTGAGAAGTCAGATAAAATAATTGTTTTTTTATGAGTTGGGTAATTGTAAATCCTTCTAATTTTGATGAGATCTATGACTGGATGGAGAATCAATAATTAATAAATTTCTCTACATAAAAATCTTCGATGCGGATATTTTTCAGGATGCAAAAGTTAATGAACTATGGCAGCATGGTCATTGGAACCTTCCTGACCCTTTAGACGAATACACTTCTCAAGTATGGGACTATCTCTGCAAAAATACTTCAATTTCTGAAAGAGACGATAGAATTTCATTCACTGCAAGTTCCAATGCAAAATTTTTTATTACGAGTACTTGAAGATATCTTAAGAATAATGAGGCTAAAGTGGGATGGTGTAAACAGATGTGGGAAACGCAACATATACCTAAACACAGCTTCGTTACTTGGCTAACTTTGAAGAACAAATTATTTACCAGAGAGAGACTTAAAAAATGAGGGGTTATCCCATCAGATGATTGCCCCCTTTGTGGTAATGACAAGGAAACAATCACACACTTATTCTTCCAATGTAATTTTTGTAGTGAAATTTGGCACAAAGTACTAAAGGCGTGTCAACTCAATCAGTGCCCGAACAGATGGCAAGGAGTGATCTCCTTCATCTGCAAGAAATCTAAAGGCAAATTTACCCTCAGTAAGATCAGAAGAGTATCGTTCTGTGCTACAATCTACTTTATTTGGAGAGAATGGAATCTGAAGGTCTTCCAACAGAAAACTCCTTCTACAAGCGAAGTCTACCAAAAGATTAAGGATGTTATTTGGATTAGATGTATAAGTGCTGTCAATAGCTAAGGGATTGACCACATTGTAACTGGTTGATAAATATAATTAACTGTCTATGGATTGTATTGTCTTACTTTCTCTCTTTTATTGAATCTTTACTCTATAATACCTGCTTAATTTAGCATTTATATAAATTTTTACTTATCAAAAAAAAAATTATAGAGTAATTTAAGCCATGTAGAACTAACACCATGAAAATTTAACGTGACAAATAAATTCTAACTACTCATGCACTTCTCCCATTTAAGTGGGAATTTATGATTGTTATTGTTGGCATTTATATAGGTTTTGTTGGACAATTTGATTTTTTTGTATTAGGAATTTTTTTTCGGGAACTTTTCAAGATTAATTCTTTATTTTAAGTTAATTGTTCTTTTAGTCACAAATGAATGAGATAATTTTTATTAATAAAAAAAAATTAAAATTGGATAATTAACCCTAGAAGCTTAATTTTCCTCCCCAATCCGAACAAATTCAAAAAAAAAAAACTCTCAACAAAAATTTGGTTATATTGAAAATTTGTCAGCATTTTGTAAATTAGGACTTGCGTAATATTTCATCACTTGAAATTTAAAAAATGGTAGATTCTTGATAAAGTTTTTTGAATTTTACATAATAAACTTTATTTTTGTTAAAAATGAGTTAAAAATGAGATTTGGGATGGAAATAGGTGAAATAGATTAAATATGTTTGAAAAATTGGTTGAAAAAGTAAAAAAAATAATTGTGAAAATTCAATCAACAATGGCTATATTGTGTAAATTTCCGAATGTAGACGGCAATGGGAGTAGTCACTGGTCACCGTCTGCGCATTTGAAATGCTTTGCGTGGAACCACCTGTGCATGGGCGCACCATGGTAGGGTTAGTTTGCATGCTATGCGGCGCGCCCAATGCATGTCATGTGGAGCAATTTTTTTTAATTAATTTAAATTAAAAAAAAAATTAAAAAAAACTTAAAATATCATTAAATTCATCATTTTCATAAATTACTGTTTAAAAAAATAAAAGTTAATTATTAGTATCAAAATTTGAAAATATAAATAAATTATAATGATTGATTGAATTAAATCAATAAATAATATAAATTAGTTATAATAATTAAATCAATGATAATTGATTTCATTAAAAAAATTTAAGGTGCATCAAGGAACCATATTTGAGGGCCAAGTCTCTTAGGCGGCGATGGGGCAGAGAGACTTGGTCCTGAGGGTATATTTCCTATCAGAGGTAGCTTAAATGGTTTTGAGGGTAAATTTAAAGTCGAGTGAATGGTTTCCGATTCCCTCCATATTCTCAAAATCATGAAAACAAAAAGCAGGAAGGTGACTAGGATTGCAAAGGAGGGATATTGAAATTCCATGTTGGATTTGAGGAGAGTGCTATAGAGTTTCGATGGCTTAGCCATTGAAAGCTAGTCATCTAAAATTATACTGGATGTTGTAGCATTGGTGAAGGTCTATCTCCACATGGCTTCTGATTTTGGATTTATCCTCTAATTAAAGTATAATCACTTATTTTATAAGTAATGCTAAAGTAAAATAATATAAATTTTAAAATTATTTATTATATTATTTTTTTATTTAATAATATTTAACACATCATTTAAGGTGAAATTACTATTAAAAAATTATAACATTATTCTATTTCTAATTGCAGAATTGCAAAGCAGCAGATGCCTTCCAAACCTTAAATTGAAATGTAGATAATAATGTGAACCCAGAAGAATAATCTAATAGTTCAACGAATAAAATATGGCTTAAGTCCCATAAATGTCATTAGCAGCTTTTATTAATCCTCAATTAACAATCAAAATACTCAGCATTCATCATGTAGCATACAATAAACTTTAAAATAAATTAATAAATAAATAATGGAAATGTTTAAGGGTTGGTACCAATTTGAGTCATTATTTAGGATCATGATATATGCATGTTGTAAATTCTTGATTTCAATTATACGATACTTGTTTGTGATATTATTATATAATTTTAAAATATGCGTACATTTACATATGATAATTTCTGTTAATTTAATGGTTTTCTTAGTTCAAGTTAATATCGTGGTTGCTATAAATTTTATAAAAATAGTTGAAACTTAATTTATAAAATTAAAAATACAAAAAAAGAAGGTAAAAAAAAATTGTTTTCGATTTATTCGTGAATGTCACACTTGAATCTTGCATGTTCTAAAATTCCAATTTAAAACTATACACCACTCATTTGTGAGTTATATAATAAATAAATAATGTTGTTGTATAAGTTAATTGATCTAAAACGTCCTTACATGTGTATGATAATTTTTATTGATTAAACGATTTTGTTAGCAGCACTTTGGGTTGTTTACCTTCTTGGCAAGCATACTCTCATAAAAATAAAAAGTGCATTTTTTTAATTAAATTAAAGATTTGGATTTTGACGAATATTAAAATAATTAATTTTTTTATATATAAAAATCTCTTTATCTTAGTGAAATATTTTAAAAATTGTACTCCTTACTTTGATAAATGATTTTGATGATATAATTTAAATAAAATGTGTTTTAAAATCATGTGTATTACATAAAAAAAATTAATAATATAATTTAATTGTAATATTAATATTATAATTTTATATATATTTTTAAAAAAAATAATGATTTCGTTAACCCAAGTAATTCTACTGTAACTGCCGCAAAATTTGACAAAACTAGTTGAAACTTGATTTACAAATTAAAAAAACCCTTGTTTCGTCAGTTCTTGCGATTAGACAACTTGTCTTTTTGTCTCAAATTATTGCTCTTTAAAATCCGGAGAGGCTCCACCATTTAGATATTTTGACATTTATGAATAACATCGATAATTGTGTAGCAACGTGTGTTGGTCCTACGGCGAGAAAGAGAAATCATTCATCAATAATTTGAGTAATTTGAGACATCTGTAGGTCTGACACCAAAAAAAATTTTGAATTTATTTGGAGAAAACGATTTTTACCGATTTATAGTATCGGTGTACTTTTATAGTTTCAGAAAGACCATCGTGGTTTAGTATATTTCGTTATTTCTTTTTATCATTAATAATATATGATCAGATATTTTTTGAGTTAACAAATATTTTAATCAAGTAATTTGAGCCAAGTAAGTCTAACACCATAAAAATTTTACGTGACAAATAAATTCAACCTACGCATGTAGGTGCTTATTTATACAGGTTTTGTTGGATAATTGTTTTTTGAATTTTTTGGGGAAAATTTTAAGATTAATCCTTTATTTTCAGTTATTATTCTCTTAGTCACAAATAAATGAATTAATTTTTATTAAAAAAAAATTTAAAATTAAACAATTATATCTCTGAAGCTTATTTTTCCTCCCCAATCTAAAAACAAACTCAAAAAAATAATTACTCTCTCTCTCTCAAATTATCTCAGCAAAAATTCGGTTAAATCAAAAATTTAAAAACTGGTATTATATAAATTAGGCCTTACATAGAATTTTCATCACTTAAAATTTTAAAAAGGTAGATTATTAATAATGTTTTTTTGAATTTTACATAAAAAAATTTATTTTTATTAGAAATGATTTAGAAATTAGATTAGATTGGAAATAAGTGAAATAGATGAAATATATTTAAAAAATAGATTGAAAAAGTGAAAAAAAAAAAGAGTGAAAATCTAGCCAACAATGGCCATCTTGTGTAAATTTCGGAATGCAGATGGTAGTGGGAGTGGTCGTCGGCCGCTATTTGCATTTGAAATGCTTCACGTGGAATTTCCTGTGCTTGGACGCGCCATGGTGGGGTTAGTTAGCGTGCCACACGGTGCACCCAGTGTGTGCCATATGGCACAATATTTTAAAAATTTTAATTTAATTTAAATTAATGAATTTTTTTAAAAGTTTAAAATATTATTAAATTCATATGTTTCATAAATTACTATTTAAAAAAACTAAATTATTAGTTTCTAAATTTGAAAATATAAATAAATTATAATAATTGATTAAATTAAATCAATAAATAATATAAATTAGTTATAATAATTAAATCAATAATAATTAACTTCATTAAATTAAGTTAATGTTTAAAAACATAAATTAATTATTAATTTACAAAAAGAATATGTTTGTTTGAAGTTATTTTATTTAATATGTTTATTTATTAATAATTATTTTAATTGTACTTTTTTTTGTCTATTTTTACAAAAAGAATAACATCTCCGAACAATATAAAATTTTAGAGAATAAATTCTTTCGCATATATATTATATGTTAATCAAAGATGTGAGTCCTAAATGTTATAATAGGAAAACTAATGTCTAATAAAGGGAGATGTTTAGGCTATTAATGCCCAATATTTTTTTTTCCGATATTTTGGTCTATGAGATTTTGTTGCACGAGATGGAGACCTCTAACTTGTTATAAAGATAGGTTATTTTATATTGGCAAGAAGTGCATTCGATTCTCACAGAAGGGGTTTGTTTTGATTATTGTATTAAAGATAAGAGATTACCTAATTGCTTGTAAGAGACATTCTTTCAAAGGAGAAAGAAGTTGGCCTACAAGTTTGTGGATACTTAACATGGAGTGTACTTTACAACTCACTTGGCAAGTAAAGTACGCTCCATGCAAGTATAGTGGACTAACTTGATGAGTTCAATAGGTATCTATGGGACAACATTACATGGAATATACTTTATGACTCACTCAGTAAGGTGGCCTTTTAAAAGTTAGCCAAAATAAGGGAAGACTTTATGGAGAGCAAGATAAAGAAGTATAATGTTTACCAATTTGCATACGCATTCCAAGTGCATAATAATTTTTTTGTTTAATATTAATTTTAATTATTTATTCTCATTTATAATAAACTACTATTTTTATATTATTTTATGTATAAATTTATGAGGTCAATGCAATCTGCGGTGAAAGTTTTGGTATTCGTTGTGGTGACCGCTTCCCTCGTATCTTGAATTGGATGGGTAGAGAAATATCTATATGGACATGGAGGAAAGAATTTTAAGAAAGAGTTTGATATATTTTTAATCCATTCACATTTAACTATATAATTTTGTTCCCTAATATGTGTAACCTAATTTTTTTTTAAAAACTTAAGTTCTTTTGGTACATCATAACTTAGTACTGAAAGATTATTAGGAGGAGAATTTCATCCGATTAATAAACATCTGGGGGTTCTCGCCAAGAGCTGTGTCAAAATCTTGCCACATCTTTGTAGTACGTCATAAGGGGAGAGTTAGAAGGGCTTTGTTTCTTTGACTAACCTAGGACTGATGATGTGGATGTCAAGAAAAGTGGCCACGAAGGAGCAGACCCGCCAGTGTTTAGAGCAATAATGTATTATGTTTTTATGTAATTTGTTTAATTAATGCATTAACAAAAATTATTGACTACGGTTCTTCTTCCTTGTAGTTTAAACATAGAGCAACTAAAAATTATGACGTTGCATAACAGATTGAGCGAATGTAGGAACAAATTTGCTGATAATTGATCGTACTAAAGTTGCATTGATGAAAAGAATAGACAAGGACTGAGAGCGTCTATATAGGAGGGTTGATTAGGTCTGAATTGATTTTACGCATCAAATAAAACAGATGATGTAATATTTTTAATAGTTGTGCTCCTTTCAACTTGACGAAAGTTAAAATATGATAAAGAAATTAATATTGCTTATAAGAATTAATTTTAGGTTATATGACACTTATTCACTTATCTATTTTATTTTAGTTTGGAGAGAATGCAACAAATGGCTTTCAAACCCTAACTACTAGGTATGACATACTGCTGACTGATAGTCTCGCAAGCATACAGATCTTACCTGATCTACCTAAGGTGTGAATACGTAGCATTCATTGTGTAGTATACAAATTATAATAACTAATTTTATTAATCCTCAGTCAATAATCAAAATTTTTAGCATTCAACGTGTAACATAAAATAAGCTTTACAAAATAAATCAATAATGGAAATATTTTAAGGTTGGTATCATATATACTCACACCATTTAGACTCTAGCTACTAGGTATGACATGTTGCTGACTGATAATCTAGTAAGTATTCAGATCGTATCTGATATTCCTAAATGTGTGAGTATATAGCATTCATTGTGTTGCATTCATCATGTAGCTTACAAATTATAATAATTGATTTTATTAATCCTTGATCAACAATTAAAATAGCCAGCATTCATTGTGTAGCATACAATAAGCTTTAAAAAAAAAGTAATGGAAATGTTTTAAGGTTGGTATCATATATCTTATAGACCAAAGGGTCAATGCAAAACAACCCACTTGCATCTTTATTTAAGATCAAGATATTTACATGTTGTAAATTCTTGATTTCAATTATAGGATACCTGTTTGTGATATCACTATATAATTTTAAAATATGCATACATTTAAATATTATAATTTCTATTAATCTAATGGTTTTATTATATTTTGACTGAAGGTTAGTTTTGCAAGCATTCAGATCTTGCTTGATCTGCCTAAAAGTGTGAGTATGTATAGATGACCATGTAATGATGCATAGATTAAGCACACCTCATACACTAATCCCATAATGCGAAAGATAAGGAAGAGAAATATTGAACTTTAGGTATAACCTCAAGAGGTGGAAGTGAATCCACTGTAGCCGATGGACTTGGTCGTCTAATATGAGTTTGAGGCATGGGTTTACAATGATGAAGGTGAAGTCAGATTACATGGCCTTGATGCTACTCTGGCAAGGTTTCTTCATATATTAGAGAAATATTTAAATGACTTCATAAGTGAAAATTACATATATATTAGATTTTATTTGTATTGAAATCAATTAATTTTTAACTTTATTTGTTATATTTTACAGTACATCAATAAGTACCTAAAGTTGGTTTGTCAAAAGCAATGCAAGTACATTGACGTATTGCCACATTCGTCTACTTGTGTAGATTTGTACTTATTTATAAGTTTTTTTAATTTCTTTAATATTTTTAAATTAATTTTCTCGTACACATATTGATTATCTTTTCTGTTGAAATTTTAGAAGACTTTAGGCTTCTCCAGAGACAGCACGCTACAAATTTATCTATTATTTTATGAAGCATCGGATTACAGTTGAAGTAGATATCGTGCATTGACAGATTATCATCTACAATTCCAACTTCAATCGATATGTTGAAGGCATGATGGAGCTTTATGTCATGCCATTATGTATGCTGATGCCACACTACCTACATGCTGGTAAATTTTATACCCTTCGTACTAGTATCTCTGCGATGGTTATACATAGTACTAACAAGTCTAGATATAGAAGTAACCTCGAAGATATGTCTTTTATGAGAGAAGATGATCTCCTATAGCTCTTATTCGATCAACATAACTAATGTAGTGAATGTCTCTTTGATTCTATGTTTCCAAACTTTAGTTGCTCTTTTAAATAGTGGCATCTACTTTAATCTCTTCTTTCTCTATCTGGTGGTCTGCTGTGTAGTACTATTATATAGAATTGATTTATGTCCATTCTTATCAATAAATCTTTCATGGATTCCTCAGCAAGGTTCTCAGATTTTGTGATCTTTCTAAGACTATTTTCTATTTATTTGATTCTTCTTTTCCTAGATATTTTCTAAATATGAGCATTTTGTAGAATTTTCTAGAGAGGAAGTGTTAGTATTTAACACTGCCCCTTACCACTAGCTCAATCGTGGTTGTAATTTTACTTTTAATATTCTCCATGACAACTATATTTGTACATCTTGGGTTAGGCTTCCGTTGTCTATTTGATCTTCTCTACTGTGAAACTTCTGCTTCATTTTCTTCTTCCTTACTTTCTTTAATATCCTCGACCCCTCATTGATTAACATCAATTTCCATGGATTTGATCTTCTCTGCTGACTATGTTGTGATTTATTATCTTCAATAGCTTCATTAATATCTTCTGATCATGTGACTATTTCCTTTTCTTTTATAGTTGCTCCCCTAACTTCTCTTTAAGCTTATCATCCAACTGCTGTATATCGAGTAGTACTACAACTTTGATAATCACCGGGACGACACCTCATCAAATTCTAAATTCCTCGATGTATATATAAGCCAAAGATGCACCGTATTACTTTCTTTTTTTTTTTAATCAAAATTACTTCACAGGTGATCCGGCACAAACCCGTAACATACACATCCGAAAACTCTGAAGTGACTTACTGTGAGTTTTATTCTTTATCTATTGAAAGGGCAAGATAAACCCCAATTTTACTTATGGCAGTCAATTAGTGATATGAATTATTGTCTTCATATAATCAACCTAAAACTTTGTTGGCGCATTCTTGGCATGCAATATGCTTCAACACATCTATTGCGGGGTACTTTGACAAGTCAACTTGTCACGCCCCAGACCCAAAAGATCTGACACACGACATCACTTACATTCATTCAATAATACTTAAACATTCATTTTAATTTCTTTCAGAATTATAGTAATTGAATTATGACTGGGACAATTAGTAAACCGGAGATACGCAGAGTTTTCTCAGAGATTAACACTCTACTACGTCACCAGTAGCAACTTTATTACCGGAAGCCCAGAATATATTCATTGCAAATTCTTACTTAAAATCAATCCATTACTACACTTGGTGAAACTTAAACTAAATCCAACCACACAATAAAATAATACATAGGTATTTATTCACTAGGGACAAATCAAATATCTTATCCCACGTGTCCCCAAATAAAACACTTAGCAACCTAACAACTTAGGGAACCCAAGGAACAGCAGAAGCATTGCCAAATCCGCTATGCACACATGTACTTTATTTACCTGAAATCACCATAAACTATAATGAGTATAAAACTCAGTAAGCATACTAGTTTTTCATATATCAAATACAAATACATATATGTACACAATGCATGTGTATGATATGCTGTGATCAATCAAAATCATAATCTTATCAAATCACATATCATGTAAGAGTTTACACATTCTTTCAAAACACATAATAGGAATACCATCACTCAACTACTACTTAGTAGGACTTACATATCACATATCACATAATGAGCCAAATGTCACTCGTAGGTGACATACCGTATGAGAGGAATAATACAAGTGAGGTCTTGAATAACACATATATAATGCTTATGCCCGAAGGTAAAAGCCAAACCCTCACCCTGATCATCGGTGAGTCCTCTCACATGCACCAATACGCCACCACACGAATGTGATGACTCACTCTTCCTTTAGGTACCAATAGGATCCTCCCTACATACGGAACACATAACATATACCAATCCCAAAGGAAAGGCCACACATAAAGGCTCCACAAATCACATAAAATGCCTACTAAGTTAACAGTGAGTTCAAGTACCCTCAAAATACAAAATATTTCTCATGGACATATTACACTTCAAAAGCTTTCTTTATTAAACACATCTTATTTTGAAAGCTCACTTACAAAAACACATGTATGTCCATGCTCAATGTCAATGCTCACATTCAGAAACATATATTCACATTTCATATCAAAATATACTTTGACATAACATAAACATATTCTTAACCCCATTTGCAAAATCATACAAAACAATTACTATGTTTATTGTGATTTCAGTAAAAAGTCTAGTATACTTACCTCTTAACACTTTCAGCTACAAGGCTTAAATCTCCTTAACCTATCAATGGAGATTAATCCTTTCATAAGCCTCACAATTCACACAAAATACTTTAAATAGCTTACAAAATTATACACAATGCATTTATCACATCAAATTGGTCTAAATATTTGGTTTCTCAAAACCTGTCATTCTGACCACTTACACTTAACAAAATTTTCTAATACATCAAATGATGTCCAATTACTCCAAAATCAGAATATACCATTCTTGACTCATATATCCTTCTTATATATGAATATTATATCAAATTTCCTACACAATCCATTCCATACACACCATCGAATCCAAACTACAAACCTGACAGGATCAAGATACTTACTGAACAGTATTCAATCTCCTAATTTTATAAATTCATATACTAACTCAAAAATTGTAAAACTACCACAGAAATACTCTTGACACATATCCCAATCCATGATAAATATTTTACTTCAAAATAACTACCAAAAGTATTTTAAAACTATTTTATTCTATAGCTTTAAAAAGCTGTTAATCAAATACTGCAATGAGCTTATACACTTTAAAAAATCATAACACTTCAACCACATTGATCTAAATTCTCAATTCTGAGTATATCACATTAGACATATAAACTTATCATATTCCATAAATTCGTAATTTTTAAAGATCATTCAGTATGACAAAAATTGTTTGTCACTGTATCATACTGTTTACACAGAAAATTTCCAGAATTTCAGGGTCATTTTGGTAAATTCACAACAAATTCAATTTCTGGAATTTTGAATCGATTCAAAGTCTCAGATGATCTTAAACATGTCTAATTTCATATACTCAAAATTCAAAACTAGAATCGGATTACAACAATTTATAAAATTCCTGGATCAAGAGACTATCAAGCAGAAATTCCACAATTCATCATGATTTATCAAGCTATCTTATAGATAATCATCAATTCTCACAAGATCAAACGAAATACACATCAAATCCTCAATTATACATATTTCCAGAAATCAAAACTTAAAGAAATTAACTTAATTAACAACAATAAATTGATAATTAGTTGTGATATACCTCTAAAGATCCAAAATTCCAATTTCTTCTTCTTTTTCTTTTTCTTCTTCTCTTTCTCTCTCCTCTATTTCTCTCTTCTCTCTCTTAAAATGGGTAGCTCGACCAAAATGAGAGAATTAGGGTTTTTAAAAGTGTATTTTTATACTAAGTGGCTAATTTTTAGTATTTACAAATTTACCCCTAAAACTTTCAAGGTATTACAATTTAGTCCCTAAAATAAATCTAAAGTCTTGCAATTAAACCCAATGCTAATTGTATGACTTTAACCTATACAAACACTACTAATAACAATATATAAATCAAGTATTGCTTACATACAAATAAAATACGTACATTTATACATATAAAAACATTTATTCTTACCGTTGTGGATACTGGTTACTACACAACTGATGACGAATGATGCACTCTTGCAAATAATTTGGCCAACTCCTTCGATGTGTACTCTTCCTCATTATCAGTATGCGGACACATGATCCTTTTTTCCCAACTTCGCCTTCAGCTTGTTCTTTAAATTCCTTAAATTTATTAAGCACTTCTGACTTTTCTTTGAGAAAATAAATCCATACTTACCTCAAAAAGACATCTATAAACATCACCAAATACTAAAATCCATTGATGGATGCTTGCTTTACTAGTCCAAACACATCTACGTGAACCAACTCAAAAGGTTCCTTTACTCTGAACTTCGATTTTGTATATGGTAGTTGATGTGTCTTTCCATATTGGGAACCTACACGAACAGTATCTCCTTGTGTTGTGCCTGTAGTTGAGGAAGACCCTTCAGTATTGGCTTATTCATTATCACCTTCAACCTTTGATAGCTGACGTGCGGCATGCATGCCAAAATCAATTGTCTCATTCTTCCAAGTCTTATCAATGTACGCTGATTCTACTAACATCACCTAGATTGACTCTAATTTTTCCTCTTGCATAATTGGTGTACCTTTGGTTTAAGCTTTTGATATAGCTTTACATCTTCTGATCCAAACACCATGTAATTTCTTGAGGCTGTCAACTATAATACTGATAACAAATTCCTCTTCATCCCGAACATGTGATACACATCTCGCAGCTGAACTTCATGTGAATTGTAGCAAGGAACTATTATCATATAACCCACATGGGCAATTGGAAACCTTGAGTTGTTCGTTGTTATAGCCACCAAAGATCCTCTGTACTCCACGATGTTGGATAAATTTTTTTTGTCACGAGCCATATAGTGAGAACATCTCCAGTCTATTAACCTCATCGAATTTAGATACCATAATGAGAGCAAGCTTCAACTTCTTAACTTTTAATTTCTTGTTTGAACCTTCTTCCTCTTCAAATACTGAGAATGATACTTGAATCTTCTCTTCTTTTCATATCTTCTTGTAATTCGTTGACATTACCAAATTCCCTTAGTGAACCTTTTCCTTTATTGCACTCTCGTGCATAATTACCATAATTATAGCACTCAACATTTCGTCGCCTCGAATTTTGGGCGCAATTTTGAGCCTCCCCTCTATAAGACCTCTTTTCCGCTTGGGAATTCTCATGCTACCTTCCTTCTCCTTTGGCAGCATTATGCTATTTTTGTTTGCTTCTTCTCGTACTGCTGTAGAGCGCCTCTTAGTCTCGCTTCAGTGAAATTCCATTCATCTCCATGGCAAGAGTTTCCTATTCTACTAATAAATTTTATAATTCTACGAAGGTTGGTTAAATATGCCACCCTTGTACTGCAGTAATAAAACCACCATTTATCATCCACCTAATCTTTTATTATTTATTTTAGATTCTAGATTTAATTGATTAATTTCACGACCAAATTGAATCATATAATTGAATTGAATTAAATTGTGCTCACCTTTACCATTTATATATCTGCAATTCACACCTTTATTCTATTACAAAAAATTATATGATATTTAATGACTTTTCTATACCTATTTTGTCCGTACAAAATTTATGGACTAAAGGCGCTGAAATCTAAAAACAAATCTTAGTGGGAATTTTTTTTTTTATAAAGACAAACGGTGCAAATAAATATTTTTTATATTATCGAAGTGGAAGTACATAAATAAATAAAATCATTCAAGTAATATATGTAAAACAAATAATTAAGGAATAAAGAGAAAAATGGTAGAAAAAGAATACACAAAGAATTATGTAGTTTGATAATTTGCTTACGTCCACGACGGATTAAGATCACACTCTTCTCTTCTTATTAATCACAAAGGCACTCACAAAATATGTCTTTTACAAAAAAAATCACAAAAAAAAACTCTCTTTTGCATTTTAGAAATTTTCTCTCACAAAAAACCACAAAAATTGTTGTTGATCACTTAGATTCTTTCTTTTATCATAAATATATGGTTACAAGCCAATTAACAATCTTTATATAGGCTTTGCGATGTCCTAGGTTTACCCTAAATGTGTGAGAGTTGTATTAGGGAGTCCTGAAGCAAGTGTGAGACGAAATAAGAAAGTTTCAAAACGAAAAATGGATTCCCGCGTCCAGCGCCGCAGCGCTCAACTCTCACCACCAGGGTGCTGATGGTTCTCGCATTGGGTGCTGCAGCGCTTGTCGCCTGACGCCGCGGCGATCAGGTTCTGGAATTGGAGCTGCGGTGCCCGATCCTGGTCACCGCGGTGTTGGCGCCTGGTGCCCCTATCTTCGTTTTTCATCTCCTTTCGCGTTCGTCTTCGATTCGTGCACACCCTACGCACTAGGCTTGCTCTCTAAATCATATCCCGATGATTTTCAATCAATATTCTCAGAAATCCCCTCCTTGATTCAAAATCATCTACAAAGTGACTCGATCTCTTATTTTTGCATCTTCGGTCACCCTCACAAAGTAGTGACTTTGGTTAAGTCTTTGCATAGGATGAACTTAACTGAGGGTAGTGGCTTAGTCAACATATCAGCAGGGTTTTTAGATGATGCTATTTTTGTTAGACTAACTTCACTATTTTGAAAAATCTCTTGAATGTAATGGAGCCTCACGTCAATGTGTTTTAACCTCTCGTGGAACACTTGATGCTTGCTTAGGTGTATAACACTTTGGCTATCGCAATATACACCGGTGTTCATATCTTTACTAGTCAATACCTCCGCGCATATGCCTTTTAACCACACGGCCTCCTTGATAGCTTCTCCAACAGTTATGTACTCTGCCTCTGTGGTAGAGAGTGCAACCACGTGTTGTAGAACTGATCTCCAACACACACTACACCCAAACACTGTGAACTGATCTCCAAAATGATCTTCTCTTGTCTAGATCACATGCATAGTCTGAGTTTACGTACCTTCTTGCCATTTCATTGTTGTCCTCATCCCTTTTATACATCAACCCGTGATTTGACGTTCCTTTGAGATATCTCAGAATCTACTTCACTGCAAGCTAGTGATCGTTACCCGGATTTGCCATGTATCTACTCACCACACTCACAGCCTGTGCTATGTCTGGTCTTGTACAAACCATTGCATACATGATACTCCCTACAGCGTTTGCATACGGTACTTTATTCATCTGCAGTTTCTCTTCTTCGAATGTTAGCGTATGTGCTGCTGAAAGTCTAAAATGCATGGTTAGAGGAGTAGAGACAGCTTTTGCGTTGGACATACCAAACTTCTCTAGAATTTTGACTATATATGGCTATTGGGACAAGATTATAACATCTCTTCTTTCCCTCACAATATCCATACCCAAAATTCTCTTCGCTGCTCCAAAATCTTTCATTTCAAACTCGTCACTCAACTGCTTCTTGAGCTTCTGTATTTCTTCTATATTCTTGCATGTGATCAACATATCATCGACGTATAGAAGCAAATACATCATCCCACAACTTATGTTCTTGAAGTACACGCATCTATCATACTTGCTCCTACTAAAGTCATAAATCATCATAAACTCATCAAATCTCTTATACCACTGTCTAGGTGATTGCTTTAACCCATATAATGACTTCTTTAGCAAACAAGCATAATCTTCTTTTCTGGGCTCCTCAAACCCTTGCGGTTGTGCCATATATATCGTCTCTTCAAGCTCTCCATGTAGAAAAACTGTCTTTACATCCATCTGCTCTAGATGTAAATTAAGATTTTCATACATGACTAACAAAATCCTAATAGATGTGTGCTTGACAACTGGAGAGAATATCTCATGAAAATCGACCCCCTCTCTTTGAGTAAAACCTTGTGCAACTAACCTAGGCTTGAATCTTGTAAGGTCTGTCCCCGGTATCCCTTCCTTCACCTTATACACCCACTTGCACCTGACTAGTTTCTTTTGAGGTGTCTCCACCAATTTTCAGGTATTTTTCTTTCTAAGAGAACTAATCTCCTCTTCCATGGAAAGCTGCTATTCTTTCTTGTTTTCACTCTTCATAGCCTCACCATATGTCCTAGGCTCATCATACTCAAGAGTGTAAACATAATTTAAAGCATGGGCAACTAAATCTGCTTGTGCATACCTGACTGGTGGGTTAATCATTCTCCTTAGCCTGTCTCTAGCTAGCTGGTACTCTTCAAGTTCTATTTCAGGAGTCCTAATCCTTCTTTGGATGGACTTGGAGGAACTCGCCGGTGTTCTTGGTTCATCTTCAAGGATCTCCTCGTTGAAGTGTTGATCTGGGGGCATATCAGATCCATTTTCAGGCTCCACTTCAACTTCTATTGACTCGGGTGCTGAGTCTTCTTTGGGCACAGGTTCTTCTTTCTCATCATCTTGGGAGGTTTTCAACATTGTCATCTCATCGAACGTCATGTCACGGCTTATGATACTCATTGGTGGTATTAAATCTTTACACTACACCTTGTATCCTTTCACTCATTCGGGATATCCTATGAATACCCCTTTAATAGCTCTAGGTTCCAACTTCCCCTCCTTAACATGTACAAAGGCAGGACAACTAAATATTCTAAGGTGGTCATACTTCGAAGGATTGCTATACTATTTCTCTTCTGGCGTTTTGAAGTCAATTACTGAGGAAGGACTTCTATTAATCAGATAAGCTGCCGTTACTACAGCTTCTCCCCAAAATGTCTTGGACATCTTTGCATTGGTAAGCATGCATCTAACCCTTTCAAGCAGGGTCCTATTCATCCTCTCAGCTACGCCACTCTATTGTGGTGTTGATCTCACCGTTCTATGCCTTGCAATCCCATGCTTGGTACAAAACCCATCAAACTCTCTATTGCAAAATTTGAGGCCATTGTCAGTCCTCAGCCTCTTCACCTTTTTGCCAGTCTGACTCTCAACAAGCGCCTTCCAAGTTTTAAATACATCAAATGCTTAATCCTTGCTCTTTAACACATAGATCCACAGCTTCTCCGAATAGTCATCAATCAAGCTGAGAAAATACTTGGCATCACCACGAGTAGATGTCTGAGCTGGTCCCCAAAGATCCGAGTGTATGTAGTCAAGAGTCTCATTTGTCTTGTGCTTGCCGGTACTGAACCTCACCCTATGTGCTTTCCCAAGCACACAATGCTCACAAAACTCTAAGGGTTGGAACTTATCCTCACCAAATGCCTTTTGACTAAATAACTCCTTTAGGTTTCTCTCCCCTAGGTGTGTTAGTCTAAGATACCATAACTTGGTTTGCATACTCTCATCATCTACAGAGAATAGTGCAGAACCACTTACAACTTCGCCCTTAAGCACATAAACCCTTTTGTGCTTCTCACCTCTCATCACCACCATGGAACCCTTCAAAACTCTTAAAATCCCTTCGTCGATCCTGATGGAACACCCATTTTAGTCTAGAGTCCCTAGTGAGATCAAGTTTCTCTTCAAGTCAGGAACATACCTAACATGTGTTGACTCTCTCACTCACCCATCATGCAGTCTAAGCTTAACACTATCAATTCCCATCATCTGACATGCAATGTCATTACCCATTAAGGCCTTACCACCACTAATGGGCTGAAAATTTGTAAACCAAGACTTGTGCGGGCACATATGAAAAGTGCAACCAGAATCAAGAACCCATTGTTCAGAGTTCTTACCATCAGTAGTGACGAGTGTCTCTGCGCTGTCATAACTATCATCATAGGTAAGCGCAGCATCCACTTTCTTCTTGTCTTGTGCTCTATTCTCCGGACAGTCCTTTATGAAGTGCCCTTCTTTCTTGCAGTAATAGCACTTCCTATGAGTCCTAGACTTTGATCTTGAGCCCTTTTTCTTTCCATCTCTACATGAGGGCCTTCCTCTTACAGATAAACTTTCTGCATTACCCTCAATCTGCTTCCCTAATAACTTTGAGTTTAATGATGATTTTACATCACTCATCGTTAAACTCTCTCTGCCGTATAGTAGCATATAAACAAAGCTCTCATAACTCTTGGGGAGTGAACTCAGTAGGATAATTGCTCTATCTTCATCTTCTATCTTGATGTTGATAGACTCAAGATCAAGGATGATCTTATTGGAGGAGTTTATATGATTTTTCATCGGCGTCCCCTCTAACATGGATAGCTAATACAGCTTCTTCTTTATATACAATCTGTTGGCCAATGATTTTCGCATATAAAGAGAGTCAAGTTTCTTTCAAAGATCTATTGCCATCGTTTCACCTATTACTTCCTTTAGTACTTCATCGCTCAATGACAGAATGATTGTGCTATGAGCTCTTTCTTGAATGTCCCTTCTTTCTGCTTCAGATTTAGATGACTCTGGCATCTTCTCTTCATCACTAGATGGAGCTGTAGTCTCCTCTAATGCCGAACTAAGCCTTTGGCTCACCAATAATGCTTTAACCTTCATCTTCCACAGTGCCGTGACGCTCACGTTCTGGAATTGACGCCGCGACGCCCGATCCTGGTCGCCGCCGCGACGCCCGATCCTGGTCGCCGCCGCGACGCCCGATCCTGGTCGCTGCGGCATTAGTACCTGATGCTCTCATCTTCATTTTTCATCTCCTTTCGCATCGGTCTTCGATCCGTGCACACCCTACGCACTTGACTTGCTCTCCAAATTATATCCCGATGATTTTCAATCAATATTCTCATATATATAAAAGCAGATTGCTTTGTTTATGTTAGATTCTTTACAAATTTATGTCCTAGATATATTTTATATGGCTATGACCGATTAATTTTATAGAATTTAGGTATAAACCCTAAGTTCGGTCGTACTTCAAAGATTTTTATAATTTTCTTGAAGTCTCTTTTAAATTGATGGATTAAAATAAATACAGATGGTCTTTATAAAGGTAATTCGAAAAGAGCAATTTGTGGAGGAGTCTTTCATAATGAGAGAGGTACATTTCTTGGTGGCTTCTCCTATCCTTTATAGATTAAGATAGCTTTGTATACTAAAATCATGGGAACGATTTTGACTATTGAAATAGTCTACACTCGTGGTTAGCATAGATTGATTCTTGAGAGTGATTCTTTACTTCTCATTCATTTCTTTTTTAACCTTAAGCTAAATCTGCCATTGAATTATGATGATCTTACATGGTAGGTACAACCATAATTTGAGATTTTATTCTCGTTACACAGAGATGTCAATGGTTACCTCAATTACAGATTTCACTGATTCTTTTTGGAAGGATGTTTGTTAATTAAACCTATTCGATTTTCGATCTTTATCTTATTTTGATATCATGAACATTTTAAGGAGTAAGGCCCATTATGTCCCCCCTGATCTGTAATTCTCTTTTTCTTTAGTTTTCTTTAATAAAATTATCTTGCTTGTCAAGATTTGCCAAAAAAAATATTTTCTAAATAGAAGCATTTGTCTAGAGAATGTTAATACTTAACTTGATCAACTGGCATTGCGATAGCATGATATGAGTAGTCAATGGATTCGTTGAACTTACATTTTAGGCATAATAACTCTACCAACAAGCGAATTGGCATAATAACTCAAATAATTTCACCCTCTTAAAAATTAAAAAATAATAAATGGAAATTATTTTCTTAATAATTGTATAAGATTTATATAACAACTGTTAGGCTCATTATTAAATTAGTCTAGTTCGCGTTATAATGCCATTTTAATTGAAGTTCACTTCAAAAGATTGACCAAATCAACTGTGCAAGTAAATTTTAGCCTAAATCAGAGTTTATTTGAATTAGGTAATCCGACTCGCTGACCTATGTGTTAATGTATTTTAGGGTGCTTGCATGTGATTGTGTACATATTGAAAATATTAAATACATGTCTAACATATACGATTTGCAACAGAATTAAACATATAATCAACATATACATATGTAAACTGAATTAGTAACAACTTAAGATTATAGAAACATACCTTTGATGAATTTCGATGAAGATTTCAATTTTAGAGATCACCTTGAAGTCTACTCTTGAACAATTCTAGTCCATAATAATCCGGTAGGATTGTGAAGATAGAATAGTAACTTTGATTAATTTTCAGCAGCATGTGTTCAAATTCTTTCAACACATACGTTTGTTTTCAAGAAAATAAAATGTTTATACAACTTTTGTATAGCACTTTTGAAACTAATTTTCATTATATTTGTTCAACTCTTGTCCAAATCTAATTTTTGCTTCTCAATTTTCTTATTTTTCATTTGCATGGCCGAATCATTAAATTGAGAATGAATGAAAAATGAATTCCTTTAGTGGTTCATTACTTTCTTATAATTTTTCTCAAGCGCACCCTCCATCATCTCTCAGTTAATGGTCTATTAATTAACTTAGTGGCCACCATTGATTTTTCTTTTGCTACTGTCATCCCATTTAATTCTCCAAATAAATGGCCAAATATATATATATATATATATATATGTATATTAGCACAATAAAATGAAAGTTACCTTTTTATTTTCTTTTTCATATTGGACTAGTGCAAATTAATTGTCCACTTAATAAAATTAAAATATTTTTATTTTATAAGTTTTTTATTTTATTTTATTACAATGATGCTCCACCATTCTTCATAATGTCATGCTATTACGAAAAGGCCATAGTGATAATTATTTGTACCTCATTGATATTTATAATAACAATGATTGTATATAATATTTAATAAATTATTCAAAATATTTTTGAATAATTATTTTACCTTACTTATTTTTACTAGTAAGGTTAATTAGTCAATTCAAAGTAAAAATAATTCATGGACCTAATAGTGTCACTTGTCAACATCCCATTTGTTAAGAACTCTTATCAACTAACTATGTGATGTACTTAATACTTAAATCTTGACAAATACACATCCCGAGGGATCCTTAAACAAATATCTGATTTTGTAATAACCACTTATCCACAACTGATAAGAATAAGTATTTACATATATATATATATATATATGTAATATTCATATTTTATTTGTATGTGGATGATACTTAATTTATGTATTGTTATTAGTATTGTTTGTATAGATTAAGAACCTACTATTAGTATTGGGTTTATTTGCAAGACTTTAGATTTATTTTAGGGACCAAATTATAATATTTTGAAAGTTTTAGGGGTTAATTTATAAATACTAAAAGTTAGCCTCTTAGTATAAAAATATACATTTGTAACCCTAATTCACTTATTTTGGTCGAGTCACCTCTTTTAGAGTGAGAAAAGAGAGAAAGAGAAGAAAAAGAAGAATAAATTTGGAATGTTAAGCTTTAAGAGGTATCTTATAATCCTTTCCTAGTCTCTTGGTGTTAATTAAGTTAATTCCTTTAAGTTTTAATTTTTGAAAATATAAAAAATTGGGGATTTGATGTAGATTTTATAAGATGTATTGAGAATTAATGATGATTATGTAGATAACTTGATAAATCATAATGAATTTGCAGAATTTCTACTTGATAGTCTCTTGATCCAAGAATTTTATAACTTTTCGTACTTCGATTATGGTTTTGGATTTTTGGAATATGAAGCTAGATATTTCTAAAATCATTTAAGACTTTGAATCTATTGAAAAATCTAGAAATTTAATTTTTAGTGAATTTATAAAAACAACCCTGAAAGTTTAGAAATTTTGTGTTAACAGTATACTACATTGACAAATAATTTTTGATCTGCTGAATGATCTTCAAAAATTACTAATTTTTAGAATATGATAAATTTATATGTCTAATATGATATATTAAAATTTAAGAATTTAGATCAATGTTATAAAATTATTATAATTTTTTAAAGTGTATCAGCTCATTGTATTGTTTGATCAACAGAATTTTAAAGTTATGGAATAAAATAATTCTAAAATATTTTTGGCAGGAATTTTGAAGTAAAACATTTATTATGGATTGATATATGTGTCAAAAGTAATTTTGTGGTAGGTTTATAATTTTTGAGTTAGTGTATGATTTTATAAAATTAGGAGACTAAATACTATTTAGTAAATATCTTGATCCTGTCAGGATAATAGTTTGGATTTGATGGTGTTTATGAAATAGATTGTATAGAAATTATAATATAATATTTATATAAGAAGGATATATAAGTCAAGAATGATATATTATGATTTTAGAGTAATTGGACATCATTTGATGTTAGAGTAATTGGACATCATTTGATGTATAAGAAAATTTTGTTAAGTGTAAGAGGTCAGAATGATAGATTTTGGGAAACTAAGTCATTAGACCAATTTGATGTGATAAGTGTAATATGTGTAATTTTGTAAGCTATTTTAAATTTTTTTTGTGAATTTTGAGGCTTATAAAAGGGTTAATCTTCATTGATAGGTTAAGGAGAATTAAACCTTATACTCGAAAGTGTTAAAGGGTAAGTATAGTAGACTTTTACTGAAATCACAATAAATATAGTAATTGTTTATGTATGATTTTATAAATGTGTTTAAAAATATGTTTATGTTATGCCAAAGTATATTTTATATGAAATGTGAAAAACATATATTTATGAATGTGAGCATTGACATTGAGCATAAACATACATTTGTTTATGAAAGTGAGCTTTCAAAATGAAATGTGTTTAACAAAGAAAGCTTTTGAAGTGAAAAATGTCCATGAGATACGTTTGTGTTTTAAGGATGCTTGAAATTACTATTTATTTAGTAGGCACCTTATATGATTTGCGGTGCCTTTATGTATAGCCTTTCTTTTAGGAATGATATATGTTATGTGTTCTGTATGTAGGGAGGATCCTATTGGTATCTAAAAAAAAGTGAGTCATCACATTCGTATGGTGGCGTATTGGTGCATAGAGAGGACTCGTCGATGATCAGGGTTTGGCTCTTACCTTCGGGCATGTGCGTTATATATGTGTAATTTAAACCTCACTTGTGCTATTCCTCTCATACGGTATGTCATCGACAGATGACATTCGGTTCATTATGTGATATGTAATATGAAAGTCCTACTAAGTAGTAGTTGAGTGATGGTATTCCTATTATAAGTTTTGAAAGAATGTGTAAGCGCTTACCTGACATGTAATTTGATAAGATTATGATTTTGATTTACCACGACATATCATACATATGCATTGTGTATATATATATATATATATATGTATTTGTATTTTGATATATGAAAAACTAGTATGCTACTAAGTTTTATACTCATTATAGTTTATGGTGATTTCAGGTAAATAAGTTATATGTGTACTTAGCGAATTTGACAAGGCTTCTGTTGTCCCTTGGGTTCCCTAAGTTGCTAGGTTGCTAAGTGTTTTATTTGTGAATACATAGTTTAAGATATTTGATTTGTCCCTATTGAATAAATACTTATGTATTATTTTATTAGGTGTGGTTGTGTTTGGTTTATGTTTCACCAAGTATGGTCATGGGTTGATCTTTATGTTGAACTTAATAGTAATTTGCTAAGGATTCCTATGTTGAATTCAAATTTGAAATTTTATACGATATTAATTATGAGTGTAAATTATGTTACGTGTTAGATCCCTTTAGGTCTGAGGTGTGATAGGTTTGTTGAAATTTCCTAGATCAAATTATTCAATTCAGTCTACTATCACAGCGCCTTGAATCCCTTCTAGTTTCTTATGAATTAACAATGACTTTGGTTCCTATAGAAACATCATATTAAAATATTTTACAACTTTCTCTACATTCCCTTGGGAGGGAGTTCTCTTATAACTAGCTTGAAGTATTACAATTCATCAAGACCCGTTTCATCAACATTTCATTTTCTATAGAAATTACTCAGTTTTGGAACCTCGAGAATTTATTTTTGTGCTTTTGATGCTTTAAAGAAAATTTGAGAATATCACCATTTTCTCCCTCTACAACACTTAGAAACACTAGAAGTTCTAATAATACCGGAACAAACCCAACCCCCTTGTTAGTAACGAAATAAGATAATCAGTGCAGTGTGTGAGAAGTGTCTTTGTTATGTAACATGCTATGATGTTGGCGAGGGTTTGCTCTCAAAATTTACTTAGAGATATTAAGAATGCTAGATTTGTTTTCCTCTGTGATTCGATGATCCTAAGTAGTGAAAAATCATTTCTTTATTTAGTGACAGAGGTTAATCTAAAATAGGATTTTAATTGCACACGCAATTTCAAAATATAATTTCAATTAGTATGAGTAACCAATGGTTTTATGTTCAAGCATGATATTTAAACATGGTTTCTCTATCGAAGTTATACTTTAAATTTTAATTGCAATAGGACTAGACGAATAAAATCCAAACCTGTTCATCCTTCTCGCATAATTCTTTTTTTCAATTGGAAAACACTCAGTAAAGGATGATTTGATCCAAACTTTCTAAATTATAATTGTATTTGGAATTCTCTTTTTCTTTAGTGCCTTTTTATAATTTCCAACTATACAAACATCCTATTTATCTCTTAATTTGTCATGTGGGCTCACTGACATGTTTTAAGTTCCAGTTCTTGGCTTGTCTTGGCCCTTCATCTTATATAACACTTAATGTTGGACTTTGTTAGGCTTATTATGAATAAGGGCCCAACAGATGCCCCCCATAACTAAAGGAGTATGTCTTCTCTTATTTGGAGATGTTCTAGGCACACTTCTTCATTTTAACTGTACTCAAGTCCAACTAGAAAGCACCATACCTCTTATTTCAAAAGTTCCACCTTTTCATTCATTCATTACGGGCATCAGAGGACGTCCAATCATAGAACATGCCATTTTTTTAAGCAAACAAGTTTCTTTCTTATCTTTATTTTTTTTATATATAAATTAGGGTATCGTATTCCCCAAATTCATATCACTTGAAAAACATATCTTTCTACTTATTTCTTCTAAAGAAAAAAAATCTATTTTTCTCTTTACTTTTGTCATTGCATGATTGAAAAGGAAATAGGTAAAGATATCAGTACACTTTCTATTGAAGGACTTAAATTAGACTATTCCATCCCAAAAGATGTGGAAATTTGGATTTTGCCTTGAAACAACCCTCATCAATAGCTAAAAACCGTGAAATAAGAGAACTTCCCCTGTTTCACAAACACCTAAAATGTTTTAGGTTTCCTATTCCTCCGTTGATTCTTTAGTTCCTTTATGTTACTGGTCTTTCTCCCCTTCAAGTCCATCTCAATATTTTTATCTTCATTAAGATATCTCAATCTTAAGCCATACATGAACCCTACGTATTATTTAAATCGAAAGAAGGGAAAAAAATTCTTCGAAGACTTTAAAGGGAAGCAAGTTGGGTTCGAAAAAAGTGCTATAGTTGTTAATGGTAATTGTAAACAATCACAACTCCCCTTTAAAGTTAATACCTCTTTTGGTGTTTACGACTCGAAGATTACTTTTTCTTTTCTGTCGATTCCAGGGCAAGAGTGATTTTTAAGAAAAAATTTCTGGAAACAACCTATTAGCCATAAGCATATCCATACCCCTAAAATGTTATAGAAGTTTCAAAACTTGTAGAGAGTGCATTTTTACCCTTGTACTTTGACTCGGGGTGAAGAAATTTGACTTTTTACCTTTCTGGACCTTAATATAAAAGCTGAGACCCCTATTTTTAATACTAAGGGTTTCCATTATCAAGTACTTGGCTTGAATTTGTTTTAAAGTCTGATATTTTCTTTGAAGAGGCTCCTAAAGATAAAGATTCTATTTACCTCTCTCACACTTACAAGTTTTTCCTGGATATTAATGAGTTCCTTGTCCTTTAAGAATATTTTCATTTTTTATTTTGGTTGGGTTCCTCATTTTCCTTTCACTTTTAGAAGCGTCTCCAGAGGAGTCAACTTGACTATCTTGTAATGGTAAGGTCTTAGATTTCGTGATGTCTGGTTGACCTATAGAAGCAGGTAAGGGTTTGGGTGAGGCATCAGATTTGATCCTATTTCATGCACAGTTGATGAGAATGCAAAATGTCATATTTTTCTTCCTTAATATTTAATCTTTTATACTTATTTATTGTCTAAATGTACTCATTATTATTATATTTTGATTTAGGGTGCAAATGGGGGCGTTAAGTACAAAACGAAGCTAATTTGACGATTTTGGATAGTTTCAACATTACTTCGTAATTTGGGCATACATATCTCATACGTGCTTCGATTGAGACGATTTAAGATGCCATAGAACAATACAAAAAAATCTATACAACTTTCATGTTTTGAGGTTTGAGGGATAATGGTTGCATCAAGGTCTAAATCGGGCTTCAAGTTTTGAACTTGCACTGTTGAGGTTCTGGAAAGTCCCTAAGCCTGAAATTCTAATACGAGATTTATTTTAGGAAGTTTCCAGACTTGGTGCACAAAAATTTCAGATATAAACACCATTATCCTAGTTATATTAGGACTTTATTTTATTTTTAATATTTTCCTTAATTAATCATATTTAGATGCTATTATTTCAGGATAGTATTTAGAATATTCTTAGGATATTTTGTAGGCTTCTAATATTATAAAAAATGTGTAAATGAGGAAAGAATAGGGCAGACTTCATACACGTTTCTGTCTCCCTTTTTTCTATAATTTCTCTTTCAAGTTTTTATGATGGCCTTGCATGGCTAAACTTTTATAATTGGTCGAAGAAAACGGAAGCTTCAAAATAAATAAAACTATGAGATCAAATTTATTTTTTTGTTCAATCTATGTTTTGAGTATTGGATGTTCTTCTGTACCTATTTTCATGATTGTCTCTTTTAATTACTAGAAGGCCTACTAGTTTATTATTTGTTGCAATCTACTGCTAGATTAGATATCAAATCTAAAATTGTTTAATCCCTCTATTTGTAAAGCAACTAAGATTTAATGATTTGTTGCATAAAAAATTATTAGATCTTAAGAAGAACGCTTGACTAAATTAAATGCAACCACTTGAGCTTGTGTTATTTAGCTTCATCGATCTCTTTAATTCTTACAGCTGCTACTAGATTAAACCTCTAGCTCTTGTCTTGGATTATTTAGTAGTTAGGGTTAATTAGATCATCTTTTTTTTTCAATTAACTATGACTAAGAAGAGATGGGAAAGTAGTTCCAACAGTGAATATACAAAGTGTGAATTGATGCATACTTGCATCAATGATCAGTTGTAAAATTCCAATGGTGGATGTTGACTTAGACCAAGGTTTGTTTTTATGATTGATTTCAATACTTCCATTTGAATTGTTCTTTAGTTGTTTTTCTTAAAATTATTTTCGTTATACTTAAACCCCCTATCCTTATTCATGTAGCATAACATTAGGCTAAATACTTTCAATGGGAACGATCCTTACTCACACTACTATATGTATTTTTAAGAGTATAGGGTTTATTTTTGGTTGCCAGTGACAGCACACCAATAGTCCTTCTGAACCTCCCCATAGCACTTCCGCTCGTATTCCACCTGCACTAATATCTCAGTGGGAAGAAGGTAAAATTTCTCCTTTATCCCTTTGTTTCCTCTATCTTTCTGAATATTTCTCTTTTGTCATGTAGCCCTTCAGTCGTTTATGGAGGAACTTTCTAATGTCTTAGCAAATTTATTTTCACTACGAAACCCAAGTCTAAGAAAAAGTTCCTGTGAATAGATCCAAAGTCCCTTGTGAAAAAAAGGGCAAAGATAGAAGCAAGGACTAGTTGCAGTATACAAGTGGAAGTACTACAGGTCCCAGCAACTTCTTATGATCCCCATCTTATGGTTCCTTTAGAGATTCCTATTCCTACGATTTCTACAACATCTAGTTATGAAGGCCCTAAGAAGCAATAAGCTCTTAACATTCACCCTGAGGTTCCTACCATATTTATTCTGATATTAGATGTTCCTAATCTTCTCAAGAGTTCCTAAAAAGATGAGACTGATCGAGCAGAGTCCCCAAAGGTTCCTGGTTATGAATCTAATGTTTTGGGTTCTAAGTCAAACATAGAACCATCTGTTGCAACTCCAAAACTTTCTATTCTAAAGCCTTCAATTACAAGTTAGAAAAATAGCAAAAAATTTCCCTTTTTGTTTTTCTATTTAGGTTTCTATGTACCCTGACTATTGTAGGTTCCACCTTGTTTATAGAGAGTTTTGTCATCATTGAGGATTCGGAGGACTCTGGTGGTATTGCCCCTCCAGGGGGAGTGGAACGGAAAGGGAATGAGAAGTGGTGCGAGTTCCTCATGATCTGCTCATACTAAAAGGATTGATGAGTTTTCCTGAGGTCTCTAAAGAAAGGAACCGAAGAATATGTATGGGAAAATACTATTCTTTGATTCAATGGGGATAGCTCAGGCACAGTGTTGAGGAAACTTTTCACCCATATAGATTTATAAATAGTTCCTCCTGGTATAAGTTCTGAGGCTTGCTCATAGATAATTACAACATCGTCATTAAGGGTAAGAATATTGACTCTCTTAGTATTTTGGATATGTGATTATTTCTTTCTTTTCTTGACTCTTTTATTTTTCAAGCGATGCAAGATAGTTTGTTCACTACTAGAGCATTCAGGCAGGAGGCTCATAATGCTAAGAAAAAGATCAAGTGTCCTTAATTTCAAGTGGAGAAGAATGCTGAAGAATAGACTTTTTCTATAGGGAAGAAACCTGAATTTGAGTTTTAATATTATTCTTTTGGATAAAGAGAATAAGAAGCTTCGTCTAGAGTTAGAGAAAGCTCGTAAAGGCTCCAAGCTACAGCATGACTTTGATTGAGTGTTAAAAAAACTTGAAGAAGTAAGAAGGGAGAAAGTGGAGATTGTAGAAGATCGCTCACGAATTCAAAATGCTTTGACTCGATGTGAGGAGAGAGTTTCTTTTCTTGAGGGAAGGTGGAGAATTTTTAGCAAGGGAATGTGATTTTGAAAGCTAAAGTTGTAGAACTTTACTAGAGGAAAAAGATCCTAGTTGTGATGAGAAGTTATTTTCAAAAAAGGTTGGCAGCTTTAAACTCTGAGCTTATGGTGAATCATCAAGAGCTTAAAGAAATGATCGACCGTTTGACTTTCTGGTGCTGTTGTGCTGAAGTTGGTAGAAGACCAAGCTACACAACTCGGTAGGGTGGCTGATGATCTTCACATGTCGCTAGAGATTTCACAGAGGGAGTATGCTTCTTCCATGCAGAGAATGAGGCTTTAGATGCCTGATAGGATCAAAATTTAACTACTACAAAAAGGTTGTTCAATCAAGAAGTGAGCATAGCTTCTGCATGAGGGTTCCATCGTAGGTTTCGTGCTAGACAAGATTTGTCTACATATAGGCATCATTCTTATGTATGTTGATGCAGCTTGTGATTTTTACAATAATTGGTCTGCTAGGCATCTTGATGATGATCATCGATAGATCAACTTTAATTCAATTGGCGATAGAGCTGTAGATGAAGATCCTAATGTAGAAATCCTTTTACGCGATTCCTTTGAGGAGTTAGTATATTTTGCTTTTTGTATTTTTGTAATGGCCTTTTAGTGTAAGAATATATTTATTTACTAAAAATCTGTGTATTTGACTTCTCTTATATATGGTAATCTGAATGTTTTGTACATTTGATTTTGAGTGTTGTTTTACTTAGCCTTTGCTTAAAGAAAAAGGAATGTCGAAGAATTTGACTAAGTGGGATAAATGAAAAGTTTCTTGATTTCTGGTATTTGTGGCAAATTTTTGATATAGTGCTTCCTTAAAAGTATGAATCCCTTCTAGAGAAGTCTTATAATAGAGGTGCTTCCTAGCAAGGGCACGAAGCCCTTCTAGGGAAGTCTTTAGATAGGTGCATCATAGCAAAGGCATAGAGCCCTTCCAAGGAAAATGTTTGGATATATGTACTTCTTTACAAATGTGCGAAGCTCTTCCAAAGAAGTCTTTTGGTAAAGAAGTGTTTCTTGGCAAAGGCATGAGCCATTTCAAAGAAGTTTTTGGATATATGTGCTTTCTTGCAAAGGCAAGAGGCCTTCCAAGTCTTTGGATATAGATGCTTCCTTGCAAAAGCATAGAGCCCTTTTAAGGGCGTCTTCGGATATAGGACTTTTTTGAAAAGGCACGGCCCCTTTTTAAGAAAGTCTTTAGATATAGGTTCTTATTGGCAAATGCATGAAATCCTTCCAAAAGAAGTGTTTTGATACATGATCTTGGATGCTTTTGGGCATTTCAACAGAACGAGGCCATGTCTAGTCTGGATGTTTTTACTTGTATCAATGAAATGGGATCATGGATGCTTTTGTCCATTTTAAAAGAACAGGGCCACATCTAGTCGTGAAGTTCTAGATGCTTTTGCTCGTCTTGGAGGTCATAAATATTTTTTCCATCTCCACGAAACGGGATTGTGGATGGTTTTGCCCGACTTCACAAAACATAATCGTGGATGCTTTTGCCCATCTCCACAAAATGTAATCGTGGATGCTTTTGCCCGTCTCCATGGAATGGGATCGTGGATGCTTTTGTTCATCTCCACGAAATGGGAACTATAGTTTCCATGTTTAGGTTTAGCAACCTTTATAGGAAATTTCTAACGTGTTGTTGATATTTATATTTATTGTTTGAATTTAATTTGATATTTTACTGAAATAAAATCTAAACATCATTGGAAAAGTGTAAGCAATAGTTAAGAAAAAAAATTATTCATACATAGAATTGTTTTAGCTTTGAGATGTTCCAGGGAGTCAAAATTGGTTTCCCTACCATGTCTTGTAATAAGACGGCACCTTTGTTTGATTTTCGTGCATGCCATCTTTCTAGCATTGTGTTTCTTGTTAATGTTGAGTTCTTCTCGTAAAACTAGGTTGCCTTCATTGAGTTCTCATTTTAGGACCTTGGTGTTCTATTGCCTCTTCATTCTTACTTTTTATATTGTTATGTATATTGCTGTAATTTGTTAAGCTTAATATGCGAAGTCTTTGGCTGTGAATAGGGCCTCATCGTTAAGTTTTAGCTGTATTGTTCTTGTTCTTAGGGTAACGATGAATGCTTCTATGGGAGTATTACTTCTATTTCTTACACCAAGGAGTATGGTGACATTCAAATGAACCTAATTTTTGTTGTCCTATAAGCCTAGAGTATGCTTGGAAGTTCCTCAAGCCATATGCCTTTCTTCCACTCCATGTGCTTCTGTAGCATTATGGAGATTAACCTGTTTGCAATTTTGGCATGTTTGTTTACCTGTAAGTAGCTGCGAGAAGAAAAACATTGTTGAATTTTTTACAAAAAAAGGTAACGACTGCACTTATGAAGTATTTCCTGTTGTGAGACACTATTATTTGAGGCAAGTTGAATCTGGTGATGTTGTTTTGCCAAATAAATCTTTTCACTTCTACTCCTATGATGTTGTTGTAGGATTCAGCTTTCACCCACTTAGTGAAAAAATCAGTCGCTAGTAGGACAAAGCATTTCCTTCTTACTACTGCTAAAAGAGATCCCACTATGTTTATCCTCCACTGGATGAATGGCCAAAGATTAGATATAGCATTGAGGTCATTTTTTGGTTGGTGGATGAGCGTGACATGCTTCTGGCCTTTCTCATATTTCTTGACATAGACTAGGGCCTCTCTTTTGATTGATGGCCAGAAATATCCTTGTCGCATTTTTATGAGCTAAAATACCTCCATTTGAATGGTTCCTACATAAGCCTTAATGTATCTCTGTCATAATTTGACATCCTTCGTCTACTAGCACATATCTCATATAAATCTCGAAAAAAAAGATCTTCTGTAAAGATGGTCATCTATGATGGTGAACCTTCCTGACCTGCTCTAAAGACTCTTTAATTCCTTCTTATCTTATGGGAGCTTCCCTTCCTTTAAGTATTCGATGTACAGAATCATCAACTTAATTGCGGTTGTTATCTCCATTATCCCTTCTACTTGTAGGTCTTCTATGTCCTTCTCTCCCGTGCTAGTTTTCTCTCTTTCAGTTAATGGAACCATCCTAGCTAAAGTAAAGTTTGCCATCAAGGCTTTTTTTTGCCAATCTATCTACATTAGTATTTTTTTTTTCTTGAGGAATCTATATAATGATGACGTTCTTAAAGCTTAATGCTATCTTTTTTGTCGTGTTCAAAAGCTTCCTCATTTATTCTTTTTTTGTGGCATACTCTCCATTCCATTGAGAAGTCACAAGTGTAGAGTCAGTTTTATTTCAAGACTTTTGATTGACATGAGTCAGGCGATGTTTAGTCCATTGATTAGGGCTTTATATTCTGCTTTATTGTTTGATGTATGTGTTGGAATTTGTGCTTACATGCCATCCCATAATGTATAAATTTATAGTGATAGTATTTATACAATTATTATTTCTAATAAAATCGTTAATATTATTTATTATTAAATGGTAAAATGCTTGTAACATTTCAGGCATTGTATGATCTGAAGAAGTTCAGATCTGGTTTAAAAGAGTTTAAACCAGTGCTAAGAGTTAGCAACGCTAATAATTATAAGCACTAAGAGTTAGTAAGTTTATAAAAGTTAGCAAAATCTAAGGAGTTAGAGCCTTGTCTGAAATGGGACAATGACCTGAGAATATATTAGTAATGCATGGCTGCAAGGAGTTGCAGATGGTGCTAGAAAATGTCATTATACAAGTATTTTTTCGAACACAAAGTTCCTGATCTAATTTCATCGATGTGGGTCTATCGGTGGAACCCATTAATATAGATTAGTGTATGTCTATATCTGGATGGTCCAGATGGTTAGTCTTAACAAACCATGAGCTTAGTAGGAAGCTCGTATAGAGATGCAGGTATTCAGTAAACACTGAATATTGAACTGATTCGCGAAGACATCCAATAGATATTTCATAAAGCCTTCAATAGAAGGTCTTCCGAGTTGAGTAGTATTTGTGGTCCTTTGACCTGAACGCCACGGTGGACTTGTGAGTGATCCACCATACTTTGGTTCTACACATGTTAGAAACCTTTCATGGTCTGACTGCTGGGTGTCGCTGGGTATGGTCCGATGCTCATAGAGTTCGTTGTGCATAGATATGGGATTTGTCAGCTCATATGAGTGGGTTGTATATCCTGATGCTCCGAGTTTGTATTTCAAAAAGTCTTGTGGCCGCAAGCATAAATCTTAAAAATAATATTCCAGAGGAATAAACAATATCACAAAAGTATTTGTGTATATTGTTTAATGAAATATAAATCTGGAGATAAGTTCATGGTTGAGCAAAATAGAGATTTGACGGTGATGATCTATATCTCTGCTCTTCAAGGATATAATTGATGGCAGGATTATACGAATATGCAATAATCTCAACTTGCATGGTCTAACACGCTAATTTGTAATATCCGTAATGTGTGTGTGGGGCATCATTCACGGACGCATGGAGAAGTTCCATATGACAAATCAGGTGTAGACCTAAAGAGTCTCACAATATGAAGTGTACTCGTTGCGCACTGGGGTAGCAGATTGGATTGAATTAATTCGATCCAATAAATTTCAACAAAAGAGAACGATTGTTTCAAGATCCCTCGGGATATGCATTTGTCAAGACTTAATTGTTAAGTACATCATATAATTAGTTAACAAAAGTTGTTAACCAATAGAATGGTGACAAATGGTAAGATCTAAGCCCTTCATTTTGTTTCATGATATATTAATAAAATAATACAAAAATAGTTTTTGATTTATTTTATTATATTAATTAAATAATCAAAAATAATTTTTGATTTATTTACAATATACTTTTAATGCACTAAAGATTATTATATAATTTAGTGCATTAATTTTGTTTAAAAGGATTTAATATTTGGCCATTATGAATGGTGGAGGATTTCTTTATATTACATGTATTAATATAAGCTATTAAATGAATTTTATTCATTTTGTTTCAATGAAGTGGCTGGCCATGTCTTGGCTAATAGAGGGTGCACTTCTTTTAATAATGATAATGTATTATGCATTAAGGAAGTGGAGGGACATAGGCTTAATAATAATAAAATTGAGTGGGAGACCAACAACAATGATGGTGGGGAGAGCACTTGATTTTGCTTAGTCATCATTTGAGAAAACAAGAATTGAATTCATTCAATTCTTGGAAGAGGATTCGGTCAAGTGCAAGGGAGAGAGAAAGAGGAAGAAAAATAGCTTTGTCTTGTTTTTCCTTTCAAAGAGTTGAAAGACTTGTGTGTGAAAATTTTCTAGGTTTTACTCATCTTACACACTTGGATAATTCATCAATGATAAAGAAAAATAATGGTTGTTGTGTTAGTAAAGTGTTACTAACAAGAACAAAAGAAAACTTCATCTTCTTCTCCTTTCATAGATGGCTAATTCGTATTCATGTTTATGAAACAAGAATATGTATTCAAGATGTTGAATACAAGTTGTTGAAAAATTATAAAACTACCATTCTAACTCCTTAATCCCACCAAAAGTTATAGATTAGAATTGTTCAACATATACTTCAAAGTGAGCTCTTCACATGGATTGGTGAAACACTTGAAGCTTTTGTAAAGCTACCTTCATTAGGTGAGTATTTTACATTATGTTATAATACAATATTGTTCATCGTATATATTTTGTATAATAGTTATACTTGTTCATATATGTGATATATGTGGTTAATTGTTAAAATGGGTGTATATGTAACATACTTCCGCTGCGTATAGTTAATTTTTAAAATTACATATACACTCGTATATCACACACTAGATTCCCAACAGTATGAGTCCAAAGTTTTACATTATGTTCCAATATTAATTCTTCTGAAATTTTCAAATATATCCCAAGCTATGCATCCTAGATATTTAATGCTTCGTCTATATGCATTTCCCACGTTTCTCTTGCTTGCTCTAATTCTTGTCGTAGGGACTCATCTAATCCTTTTGGTTCACATTCAAGCAAGAAATCAACAAGGTCTTGACCCTTTATACAAGTTATAAGTGGGAAACTAATGTTTAGGTGTATCACACCCATAACCATTTTTGTAACTCATCCAACAACATCTAATTTGGACATAATCTGGTTTAGTGGGTATGAGGTATATGCGACTATCAGATGTGATTCAAAATAATGGTGGAGTTTGTCTTTTGTATAAGTAAGTGCTGGGATAAGTTTTTCTGTTGGAGAATAGCACGTTTATGGGTTTGTGAGTGTCGTAGTTGTGTAGAATATTCATTTTTGTGTGCTTGTTCTTTTTCTAACCAGCGTTGTGCATTTTTCTATAGTGGATTTGGCTAGGTATAGGTGTAACACCTTAGGCAAATCCCATATCGCCAAGGCACAGTAGAGATACTGAGTTTACAAAGAGTGATCCACGCCTTAATTGGCAAGACACATTTTGGGTGAAGGACGCTTACATGAAGCCTAGGAACAAAACCGTGCGGGCTTAGGCCCAAAACGGATAATATCTTGCTAGGTCTGAGTTGGGTCATGACAGATAGTATTAGAACCACTCTCGGTGCACAGTAGAGTGCTAGTAGGGTAAACCTCAGCGAAGACGCTGAGTCCCTAAAAGGAGTGTATGTAACACCTTAGGTAAATCCCACATCGCCAAGGCACAGGAAAGATGCTAGGTCTATAAGGAATGATTCACACCTTAATTGACAAGACACATTTTGAGTGAAGGACGCTTGCGTAAATCCTAGGAACAAAATTGTGTGGGCTTAGGCCTAAAGAAGATAATATATTGTCAGGTCTGGGTTGAGTCGTGCTAATAGCTAAAAGATTTTATGAGGAAGGGGTGTTGAGAGAATTAGAGGTTCCTCTATGTAGGTTTAAGTTTTTACAAAGCTTCTGTCTGTGCTAAGTCCCAGTTATTTTCCTTTTTAGCTTTCAGAGCTTGGAAGAATGGTTTGCACCTATTTGACATTCTTGAGATGAAACAGTTTAAAGCTACAATCCTTCCAGTCACCGTCCTGATCTCTCTTGGGTTTTGAGGGATTGTAAAATTTTGTAGTGCTTGAACTTATGATGAATCCGCTTTTATTCTTCTGGAACTGACTATATGCCTCAAAAAGATTCAAGATGGTATTCCAAAGATGCATTTGGCTGGGTTCAAATGCATTTTGTATTTTTGTTAGACACAAAAGACTTTCTGAAGGTCTGTGATATGGTCTTCTGCCTTTTTTCTTTTGACAACTATTTTATCTATATATGCCTCCCTTACTTTACCGATTAACTTGTTGAAGACTTTGGTTACGAGTCTCTAAAATGTGGCTTTTGCCTTTAAGTCTAAAAGGCATTACTCTGTAACAATATATTCTTCTTTCTGTTATGAAATTAGTTTTTTCCTCATCCTCGCTTGTTGTCTTAATTTGGTTATATCTATTGTACGCATTGAGAAATGATAAACGTTGATATCCAGTTGTTACATCCACTATTTGATCAATCTTAAATAATGGGAAGGAGTCTTTGATTGTGGCTTTATTGAGATTGGTGTAGTCCATGTATACTCTTTATTTATCATTCTCTTTTCCAACTATTACTATGTTAGAGAGCTAATTAGGCCAATTCAATTTCCTGATAAACCTTAATTTGAGTAGCTTGTTCACTTCATCGCTTATTATTTGATTCCTTTCAGGTGCTAATCACCTCTATTTTTACCTTATTGGTTTATGTCCCTCTTGGATGTTTAATCTATGGCATATTACTTATAGGTTAATTCCAATCATGTCTTTGTGGGTCCAGGTAAAGTTATCTTGGTTTCTGGATATAAGTTCTATAAATTATTAACGTTCTCCTTCAGATAAGTAAGTGCTGAGAAGAAGTTTTCAAACGAAGGTCGGGGGTCTGTGTTTTTTGGAGCCAATTGTAGGTGTTCCTAGTTTTCTTCATCCGTTCTGTCTTTGTTAGCTTTTAGTGTATTGGCGTAACATTATTTGGCTTGCACTTGTTCGCCATTGATATCTACAGTTTTCTTCCCTATTACTAAGACACAATGCATAACTTGATGTAATAAAGAGGGTACCGCTCCTATGAAATAATCCAGAAGCATCTGGCAATGGCATTATAGGTAGTGGTGTCTTGAACAACTAGGTAGTTTACTTTTAATTTTTTTCCCGAATGCGATCATAGGAAGAGTTATTACTCATTTCACTTGTACTTTCCCCTTTAGAAGGATATCAACTCTCTGCTCTATTGTCTTAGGTCTTCTATCTTGAGTTTAAGCCCTCTGAATGCTTCTTAAAATAATTCATCGACACTGCTTCTGCCATCTACCAACACTCTTCTTACCATGGTTCTAGTGATATTCAAACTAATTACCAGTAGGTCTAGATATGGCATAGTGAGGTTGGTTAGGTCTTCACATGAAAACTCAATCTCTTCTAACTCTTAGGTAATGGAAAGAGAGGTGAAATTTTCTACGATTCTACATCGTTGGATCTTGGTAGCTTTTCAGAATAAAAGTCTTTATTTTTCTTCTTCTTGGGAGGTCATCAGTGTATAACTTGTGTGTAGAATTGGTTAACTGTCTGTCTAGCTATTAATGCTACCATTGTCTCTTCGGTCTCTCTTGGTCCTTCAAGCACTGGAAGTATTAACTCGTCTATATTTTCTAATAGTGGTTCTACAATTATTGAATGGATTTCATTAAAGTCAAACACGGATCCATGGATGGAGATGAGGATAGGCATGTTTGTTTCCTCAATATGTGTTTTGTTTACTGGTCTGTTAGCTAGTTCTAACATTTTAATGGAGTTATTTCTGGCTTAATATTCAGATAGTCATCAGTCTTTCATCATCATGTGGATTTGAAAGCAGAGAGCTCTGCATTTCTAAATAGTGTGGCCATAGTCATTATAAAATGCACTGTGTTTTATATGACCCTTTGTTCAATAGGGCATTGCATTGGTGCAGGTGTCCAAAATATCCCTCTATCCTTCAAGTTTTCCTCTATTTGTTCTCCAGGGGTATTAATAAGGATTAATGGTTCATGGGGTCATCGTGGTCCCTTCTCCGATCTTTCTTCCCCTTGGTTGCTGGTCCACTTACCAAGCTGCTGAATCTTTCCATAGTTTGCCTTTGAGGAGGATTTTGGGGGTTTTTTTTTACTATTATCACGAAGGCTTCTTTTCTTATGATGGCTTTCGCTTCCTCTAGTCTAATCCATTGTTTGAACTTTTTGTTGATTAATTCAAAAGAAGTAAAGTTTTTTTGAATCAAATATTTAAAGAAAAGTGTAAAAGTCTTGACTGCTTTCTTGAAAGCTTGGGTTGTTACTTCTGAATCACAACTTTCTAGTTCGCTTAACTTTTTGTTGAACATTTTGAGGAAGTCGTGAATAACCTCGATAACACCTTGTTTTATTGTAAATCAGTCAGAGGTGGTCATCTTAGTCTTTTGGTTTCATATATATTGTTTGATAAATTATTCGGCTAACTCTTCGAATGAAGAGATAGAATTTTACTTTAAATTTTAGAATCGACTTTGGCGAACCCCTTTAGAGTTAAAGGAAAAATCATGCACTTCAACACTCCATCATATGTGTGCATGATCATTCTAACATTAAAGTGAAATATATGCTCATTGGGATCACCTTTTCCATCAAACATATGAAAGTTTGGGATGCTAAGCTTCTCTTGACTTGCGGCTAATCTTATCGTGTCCATGAATGGATACTAGTTTACTATTTTTGCCAATATCGTGGCATCCTCCAAAGATCCTACCTTATTCTGCTTGGCAGATATTTCTTCTACCACTTTTAGTATATACGCACTTATATCTTCTTTTGTTTCTATTCTTGGTATTTCAAGAACCAGTTCACAGGTGATGTTTTATGTTGCCACTCTTTCGGGTACCTTTTGGGAAATTTAACTTATTGTAGGCAATGTGTGCGAGTTTTTTTAAAATTGTTCCAAGTCATCTTCCTGGTCTACATCCCCTTGTAGCATCATAACTTTATTGCGTAGTTTTGAGTTTTCATTATGGTATTCATCAAGTTTTTCAATTAATTTTGTAAGGAAAGTTGTCACTCCGGGTGTAAGTTCTTTGCCGAGGGCCGCGAGTTCTTAGGTATGGGAACCATCAAATGGGTTTCCAAGGTTATGTAGGTTGCTCAACTGTGAAGTCAAGTCTATTTGGTTGTCTAGGAATGTGTTTTTTTTTTTCTTTTGTATAATTTTGAAGAAAAAAAAGGTTCTATATCAAGATGAGAATGTTTTCTCTAACTTTCCCACAAACGAAGCCTGAAGTTCTTGGATTTTGGAACCTCAAGAATTTTACTTTTGCGCACTTGATTCTTCAAAGTAATTTTGAGAATATCACCATCTTCCCCCTCTACAATACTCAATAAACATTGGAAGTTCTAGTAGTGCTTGAACAAAGCTGTTCTCATGCAAGTAAAGATATTCTTATGCTTAATTTAGTAATGCAAAAAGACAATCGGTACAGTATGTAGGAAGTGTTTTGTTAAGCAAAAGGCTATGAAGGTGGCTAGAGTTTGCTCTCAAGATTTACTTGAAGATATCAAGAATGCTCTAGTTTTTTCTTTCTGGGATTCGATGATCTTAAGTTGTGAAAAATCCTTTCTTTTTATAATGACAGAGGCTAATTCGAAACAGGATTATAATGGTAGACACAATTTCAAAATAGAATTTCTTTGTATGAATAACTAATGATTTTATGTTCAAGCCGGATAGTTAAATATGGTTTCTCTATCGAAGTTATATTTTAAATTTTAATTGCAATAGGATAAGAAGAATAAAATCCAAACCTGTTTATCTTTCCCATGTAATTTCTTTTGTCAATTGGAAAACATGCGGTAAAAGATGGTTTAAACAAACTTTCTCAATTATAATTGTACTTGAAATTCTCTTTTTCTTCAGGGTCTTTTTATAATTTCTAATGATACAAGCTTCCCTCTTACCTTTTAATCCATCGTGTAGGCTCACTAACATGTTGTCAATTCTAGTTCTTGGGTTGTCTTTGGGCTTTCATCTTATATAATGCTTAATGTTTAACTTTATTGGGCTTATTATGAATAAAGGCCCAACATTGTCAAAAGATTTTCCAATTGTGCCTTTTCGAGTATTACTAGACTCTTCAGCATTTCTGACATTGTCATTCCACCATTGAGGATGATGTCTCACTTCCACCAGCAAACATGTCTTGGAAGAGGATTCTAATAAGTCGAACAAAAATGCATAAACATGTCTTGGAAGAGGATTCTAATAAGTCGAACAAAAATGCATAAACAACCTATAACTGCAATAAAAACAACCTATAACTGTAATAACAATTGAATAACTACCTCATAACAATTGGAGAAATGAAAACTTTTAATAACCGTAATTACCAATAGCCATTAACTACAATAACAATTAGATAACTAACTCCTAATAACTAGAGAAATGAAAACCTTTTAGCAGAGCTCCTGACCGAAGTGCACATGCTTTGTCACTAAGATAAGCATTTGGGTGGGTTCAAATATTATTTAGATCAGATCAAAAATTTATTATATTATTGTCAATAATAATAATAAATTTTTCCATGTTTTAAATTTTTTGTTACAAATTTCTAAATTTTTATTATTTTTTAATATATGAAATTTATTTTTAAAAAAAATTAAGACTTAAGAATATAAAATAAAAAAATTAGACTATATAAACAAAAAGTAGAAAAATAGTACCAATAAATAGTTTACATTGACAAGGTTATTGAGATATTTTATAGAAGGAAAAGAGAAATCCAAGATTCTTGTGGATAGAAATAAAAATTAAATATCTATTTCTTAATAATCTATTTTCATGTTCAATATACGAAAATGATCATCTCCATCGATTCTCGTGATTCTATGAACATTTTTTTTTCCTAAGAAAAACGGTGATAATAATAATAATGTTAGTGACTTACAACAACCATTCCGTTGGTGTATATAGACTCACGTGACTTGGTTCATAAAAAATATCGAAGCTTCAAGATAAGCATACGATGGAACACTGTCAAATAAAGAAAGCAATTGCATAAATTTTCCATATAAAAGGAAAATAAATTATTAACCATTGCTCTTTCATATATACTGAAGAAAATATCAACAGTGATAAACTAAAGTGAGGGAAGTTAAATGTTGAAGTTAAAAATTATGTCGAGTTAGTATTTAATTTTATAGAGATTTTAATATTAAACTTAAAATTGTAAAGATTAAATCACAAAAATATTTATTTTAAAATGTAAAAATTATAAAAAAAATCTAATGTTAAATTAAAAAAATTAGAATTGGAGGGTCATATTTCCTAAGCTCTCGAGTAATTCTGCCACAAATTATTAAAGATCTCTAACTTAAAGAAATTGAATAAAATAATTAAAAAAATAGTAATATATACATATTATTAGAAATTTAGTTATTCAACAATATTATTTGGGCAATGATTGTAAAAAATATTAAAGAAGGGAATCACAAGAAGTTTAGGATATGTGAAACATACATAAGAAAATTTAGGACGTGTGAAATATGTATAAAGAAGCGAAACGAGACTTAGAGATGTGAAAGGAGGTAAGAAAGGCGAGAACTGCATGACTAGGGCCACAGTGATGTGGCGCTGGATAGCAATAAGCACAACACTGCGGCCCTGGCTGGTGGATCAATTTCGTACTAGCGTTGCGATGCCAGACACAGGAAAGTTGTTTTGGCTTCAAATTTCTATGTTTTAGAAAGTTTTAGACCTCTAAAACACGTGGACTTTTTTTCAATTAAAATTATAGTTAGTAGGCACGAAATAACTCTTATATAAATTCTTGTAAATATTTTAGATTAAAATTAAGTATTAAAAGAAACTTTAAGAGAAAGAAGAACAGGTAGACACTAAGTGCTTGTGTGCACTAGAATGCAACTGCTGATTAAGTGTTAATTATTCGTGAAAGAACAAGAGTACACCATTCATTAAATCCTTTTGAGTGGTTTTTTATTGTGTTTACTTGTAAATTTTCTAGGAAGTTAATAAGAGTGATTAAAATCTTTAAATTCATCGTAGACGTAGGCAATTAGTTAAACCACGTAAGTGATTATGTTGTACTATTAATTATTTATTTTATATTCTTACTATTTTTACTTGATATCATGACTATTTCGTTAAGAGATTAGAATTCAAAATTAATTTTAATTAGGACTTTTTGCTTCACCTAATCTTATAAGAAGAATGATATTTGTTTTAACATATATTTATACAAAATTTTAAAAATACTAGCGTGATATAAAAATAGGGGATAAATTAAAATTAAAAATAGTTATTGTTTAATTTGAAAAAAAAATTAAAAAAAAAAAGAAAAAGAAAAAAAAGATAAGTGAGAAAAAAATTCAAATGGAAAGACATAGATAGAAAGCAAGTGGGCAAAAGGTAAAACAAGCATTGAAGTCTTATATTACCTTTCCAACTTGGTCAATCACGTGCTTGGAATATTGGCACCAATTAAATAAAAAGGTCACAATGATTCCAACTGAAATAGCTTTAATGTGGCGATAAGATGTAGTGACACACTGACAAGAAAAAAGTTTTGGGTCATAAATTTCCAAAAGAAAATCCTAAAAGTTGGAGCATATCTCATGAAACCTTTTCTTTTATTTTCTGACCTACAGCTTTTCCATGTTTGGTTCCCAAGAAAATAAAATAATAGCATTATGTTTCTTCTTGCTCGGCACACAAATCAAACTCAAACGTGGCAATGTATATGTAAGCAATAATTATTTCATATTCCTTTCACTTTTGTGTAAAATATTATATAAAAAATTCATGGTCATGTCTCATGTCTTTATTCGTTATTTTAGAGGTATTATCAGATACCCCCCTTGATTTTTTCCTAATATCTGTAGATAATATATTTTCTTGAAATTTTACAAATATCCCCTCAATTTAACAATAGTATAGTTGTTGTTAACTTATGAGGGGTATTTAGTAACTTCAGAAGATATATTAAAACAACAAAATAAAAATCTAACTTGCCAGGTAAATTGTCATTTTCTTCTTACTAAAACCATTTTTAGATATTTTTTTATCAACATTTTTAAATATTGTTAAACATGTTATATTTGTAAAAAAAAAAAAGGTGTGTATCTTTTCTTTATTAACATAAAAATCAACCTTGATGGATGTTAATACTTTTAACATAAAAGTCGGGTAACGAATTTTGTTTTGAAATAACTTATAAAGTATAATAGTTTTTATTATTTGACTCTAATAAAAAAATTTATTTGTCTTTTATTATCTTTAAATTAAGCTCAATTAAAAAAAATTGTGTCTTACGTTTGTAAATTTGTCCTCATTGATTAAAAAATCTAATTACAATATTGTCCTCCATACAAACGGTCAATTAATGATTCTGTTCTCTAGTGGGGTAAAAGTGTTAATTAAAAAACATTTCCATCTATATGTTATTAATATAAACATTAGGGGAGATATATGTTAAATACTATCATTTACAGGTACTGATAGTACTTGGAATCTAGCTTCCGTCTCTTCTGTCCTCGCTTGGTTACCAAGAAAGACGCCATTCATTTTTTTATTTTATTTAATTGACTTCTCTCTTCCTTACTACTTTAGTTCCCTCCGCCTCTGAGCAGTCTTGTTCTCCACGGTGTTTAATTTTTGGGGTCTCTGTCGTTATATATATAGGTGGAAAATAAGTCTTTTTAACTTCACGAATATATATACCTTGGAGCAAACTCCTTTCAAGAAAACCCAAAAGAATGGAACTTTTTGATTCAGTAAAGCATGTTTTGCTAACTTTCTTCACAAACTCATCTTCATTTTTGTATTCAGGTACTGATTTTCTTCTTAAACCCATTTTCTTACGTGGGTTTTCTGGTTCTTTACACTTAGTTTTGTTACTTGGGTTATTAGTATGGTGGGTTTGGAAGAAACTGAAAGTGGGTGTTGGTGATAGTGAAGGATCAAAGCAAAGGTTTAAGAACAAAAGGGTTTTGGGGTATAGACTGACTCTGTTTTGTTGTTTAGGTGTTTCACTGATTAATCTTGTATTGTGTTTGTTGAGTTACTTTTACTGGTATAGAAATGGATGGTCTGAGGAGAAATTGGTTAGTTTAGGGGATTTAGTGCTAAGGACACTTGGTTGGGGGGGGGGGGGGGGCTTAGCGTTTATTTGCACACCCAGATCTTTAATTCAGGTGAACAAAGGTCCCCGTTTTTATTGAGAGTTTGGTGGGGATTTTATATGTCTATTTCTTGTTATTGTCTTGTTATTGATATTGTTATTTACAAAAAACATATGTCTTTACCGATCCAGTATTTAGTATCTGATATTATCTCTGTTATCACTGGATTATTTTTCTGTTATGTGGGGTTTGTGAGTAAAAACGAGGGGGAAGATCCCCTTCTTCAGGAACCCCTCTTGAATGGTGATTCTAGCTCGAGTAATGGTGAAGTGTCATCAATCAAGTCTAAAGGTGCTGACAGTGTGACTCCTTATTCAAATGCTGGTCTATTTAGTCTTCTTACATTCTCTTGGATAGGTTCAATAATTGCTCTTGGCAATAAGAAAACTTTAGACCTTGAGGATGTTCCCCAATTAGATAGCAGGGATAGTGTACGTGGGACGTTCCCAGTATTTAGAAATAAACTTGGAAGTGATGGTGCGGTGGCGAGTGTAACTGCACTAACGTTGGCAAAGGCATTGTTCTTCTTTGCTTGGAAAGACATTCTCTTAACAGCAATATTTGCTTGTTTATACACAATGGCCTCTTATGTTGGTCCATATCTCATTGATACATTTGTTCAATACCTCAATGGGAGGCGGGAATTTGAAAATGAAGGATATGTTCTGGTTTCTACATTTTTTGTGGCAAAACTCGTGGAGTGCTTCTCACAGAGGCACTGGTTCTTTCGGTTGCAGCAGGTTGGACTAAGGATGCGCTCAGTAGTTGTTGCGATGATCTATAATAAGGGTTTGACACTTTCGTGTCAAGCAAAGCAGAGGCACACAAGTGGGGAAATCATTAATTTCATGACTGTTGATGCTGAGAGGATTGGTGACTTCAGTTGGTATATGCACGATCCCTGGATGGTTATCTTGCAAGTTGCTTTGGCCTTGTTGATCTTGTATAAGAATCTTGGGCTAGCATCAATTGCAGCCTTGTTTGCTACAGTACTTGTTATGTTGGCAAACTTTCCTTTGGGAAGATTACAAGAGAAGTTTCAAGACAAGTTGATGGAGTCGAAAGATGAAAGAATGAAGGCCTTTAAGTACTAATGGCTCTGAGATTTTATCATGTTTCAGTCTAACAAATTCTGAACTTAGCTATCCAATATATTGGATGTATTTTTATAGAAGAATGTAAAATTTATAGCAATCAGCAATGAAAATTGCTGTCTTAGGTGTCCACCATTGGGAGATTTCCCAGTATACTTGTGGAATTTTGTTATATTGACTGTAAAATAGAGTCTGTATTAATGTGTAATGTACCACTTGTAGTTTTCGCATTGCCTTATTTCTCTAAGTTCAAAATCTTCAAAGAAATTAGAGAGAAATGTCAAAGTACTTGTAATCACGTTGAGTTTAACACTCATTTTGACATATAATGTATTGTATTATAGTTTACTGTTTTGATTACAAGTTTCCTCATGATCTTTTACAATGATTCAGCAATATTACATACCTCCAGCACGAGAACTTTCACGGTTGGTTGGAATATGTAAGGCTCCAGTGATACAACATTTTGCCGAAACCATTTCGGGGTCAACAACTATCAGGAGCTTTGATCAAGAATCAAGGTTTCGAGACTCAAATATGAAACTGGTAGATGGATATTCTCGCCCAAAATTTCATATTGCTGGTTCAATGGAATGGCTGTGCGTCCGCCTGGATATGTTGTCTTCTATTACGTTCGCTTTCTCCTTGATTTTCTTAATTTCTATTCCGAAGGGAGTCATTGATCCAGGTAAGTAATTTGCCTATGTATCATTTAATATCCTTTCTGTTGACATTAAACATTGAAAGGCGGTGAAACAAATTTACTTTTTCCTTTTTCTTACCCCCTTTTTGTTCCCTACAGCAATTGCGGGCTTAGCTGTGACCTATGGCCTCAATCTAAATATGTTACAAGCTTGGGTTATATGGAACCTTTGCCAGCTGGAGAACACAATTATATCAGTGGAGAGAATACTACAGTACACTTCTATTCCAAGTGAGCCTCCTCTAGTGATAGAATCAAGTCAGCCTGACCATTCCTGGCCAGCACATGGAGAAGTTGACCTTCGTGGTCTGCAGGTAATTTTACTAATTCTATACAACAACAATTCTTAGATTTATGTCATGTTTACATAATTAATGATTATTGTTGCGTTGTAGGTCCGTTATGCTCCACACCTTCCACTTGTGTTGCAAGGTCTCACATGCACTTTCCCAGGAGGGATGAAAACTGGCATTGTAGGGAGAACAGGCAGTGGTAAATCAACTCTGATTCAGACACTGTTCCGGATTGTTGAACCTGCTGCTGGTCAGATTGTGATAGATGGCATTGATATCTCACTGATTGGACTGCATGATTTGAGGTCAAGACTAAGCATCATTCCTCAGGATCCAACCATGTTTGAAGGGACTGTACGAAACAATCTAGACCCTCTGGAAGAATACACAGATGAGGAAATTTGGGAGGTGGGTTCATCATAATTTGAGTGTAGAAAGAAGCTTTTGAAGCGATCTTTGTTCCTAAATCTCACGTTCTGTGTTTCTCGGACTCAGTTATTGAAGATTTGGTTTGCTAACATTTATTTAATGCTTTAGGCCTTGGATAAGTGCCAACTTGGGAATGAAGTTAGAAAGAAAGAAGAAAAGCTACATTCAAGAGGTCTGCATTTTTTTCTGTGCTTTTCAATGTTCTTTAGTAAAATTTTCCATACCAGATTATGGCAGAGGTCTAATTACCCATTGTAATGAACGATTCAGTTACTGAAAACGGAGAGAATTGGAGTATGGGCCAACGGCAGCTGGTATGTCTTGGCCGTGTGCTGCTGAAGAAAAGTAAGGTCTTGGTGCTTGATGAAGCTACAGCATCCGTTGACACTGCAACTGACAATCTAATTCAGCAGACTCTTCGGCAACACTTCTCTGACTGCACTGTTATAACTATTGCACATCGGATAACTTCTGTTCTTGATAGTGATATGGTTCTACTTCTAAGTAGTGGTTAGTGTGGTCATATGATTTAATATTTTTCCATTCATATATTCCCATCACTACTAGCTTTTACTGAATTTTCAATATTTTGGTTTAGGACTTATCGAGGAATATGATTCTCCAACAAAGTTGCTGGAGGACAAGTCATCATCTTTTGCACTACTTGTAGCAGAGTACACACAGAGGTCAAATTCAAGTTTCGAGTAGTGTGGAAATTGAACGCCATACGTTAGTAAAGAAGAATTCAGCTAATTTTCTCGATGATGATGAAAGTTAAGTCTTACAGGTTCACTTTGATCGTGCAATATATACAAATATCAGCAATCAAGTTACGCGAATGTGTCCTAGGGATGCTTTATGTTGTCCACTAAGACTTGTGATGTTGATAATGTAATTACCTAGCAGATTAATGCTTCCAATAAAGCAAACAATTTTGGCTTAAAAGTAATAGCTGTAGATTTTACATTCATTTTTTCCGTCTCTCTCGGAAAGAATGTTTACAGTTGTTGATGGTTTCGGAATCCAGTGTTAATGAATATGAAGTCAGATTTTTTTAATAAACAATGATGGGGTTGTCCACTTTTTTTTCTTTTGGAGTCGGTCTAAACTTTTTTTCAGTAAAATGAAAATTTGTTATTATGGTTATTTGTCTGGTGGGTTTGGTAAAAATTGAATGTGGGTGATGATGAAAATTAGGTCTTACAGGTTCACTTTGATCATGCAATATAAGAAATTGTACCCATATCAGCAACCAAGTTTACGGGTGGAGACGGTACGGTTTCTAAAATAAATAAAATGCGGGAATTTTAAGTTTAGAATCTAATTTTACTAAAAAATGTTTAAGAACAATTAAGTTTAATTTAATCTCTTAAATATTTTTAAAAAGAGTAAAATTATATATATAAAAAATAATAAAGAAAAGTATACATTAATTTTAAATATTAAGCTAATCAAAATTTATGAATTAAACAAATTTAATAAATATCAAAAATTCATTTTAACAAATAAAATATTCATTAATTTCAAATACCGAATTAATATAAAATATCATAACTACATAAGTTAAAAAATATTAAAAATAAAATTTATTTAAATATATAAAATAGCCATCGACTTTTAAGTACTAAATTAATTAAAGTTTATAAATTAAAAAATAATTAAAATTAAAATTCATCAAATAAATTATATAAAAAATTAATGTGAAATTTTATTTATATCCTTTGATTAGGTTCAATATTTTTAGAGACTGAAATAAAAAAATTAAACTAAATTAAATTTATTCAAAGATCAAAATAAAAAAAATCAATTGATTAATTTTTATATTTTAATACCAAATTAAACTGACTTTTCAATTTAATTCAATTCAATATTTTTAGTTATACTTTTTTACTCATCCTTAGCCAAGTTATAGCTCTACATTTAACTTTCCTTTTACCAAGAACGGTCCATAAGAACCCTTACTCTTTAGAGCATGGGGGCTCAGCCAAGTTGGCTGAGCCCCCCAAGGACTCACATCCCCACCTGGGTTCGACCCCCCCTCCCCCCCCAGGTGGTGCGAAAATGTTGATAAATTTGTAATCCCCCCCTTCAAAAAAAAAAAAAAAAGAACCCTTACTCTTTACTCTTTAGAGCATGGGGGGCTGAGCCCCCCCCCCCAAGGACTCACATCCCCACCTGGATTCGACCCCCCCTCCCTCCCAGGTGGTGCGAAAATGTTGATAAATTTATAATTCCCCCTTCAAAAAAAAAAAAAAAAAAAGAACCCTTACTCTTTATTCTTTATTTTATTTGAAACAACACATCAATATAAATTGATGTGTTGTTTTGAGTCATATTAAAATGGTGATTTTATGTCTTATAAAAAGAGAAATTTACAAATACAGCATATTAAGTTACTGACGTGGCAGCTGAGTTGGACAATAGAATAGTCAAAATTTGTTAACCAGTCAACGTAAGTTTGCAAATCTGTTAATTCCCGCGCCAATAGGTCAGTTAAGAACACCATAATATCGTGATCCTCTCTAACTGAATAAAGGGGGAGTCTTCTCTGGTGCAGCTCCACCATGTCACTTGCTGATGTGGTGAGGGTAGCCAATTATTTTTTGGCATGTGGCATCAAATTTTTTAATATTTTTTTCTTTTATTTTATCTTCATCATTCATTCATACTACTTCTCTTTGCACTTTTTACTTTCTCACATTTTTTTACTAACTAAATAATGACAAAATTTTTTGGTGAAGTTAAACTCATTCTTTGTAGATTCAATTAGATCGCATATAATCCCAATTTATAAGTTTAGATTTTGGATCTATCTTATTAGTTAATTGAGTTTATTAATTCATAGCGGTTTAAGTAACATAAATATTAGTAAGAATTTAATATTAAAAAAATTTAAGAATTTCTCTATAATATTTGTTTATAGAAATCAATTAGCGTCTAAGATCGGGCTGAAAGACGTAATCAATGGACAATAAGTGAATATTTTTGTACTATCCCTTATTGGTCTCAAAAAACAGAGGAGATTAAATTAACCAAAAAATAATTATCGATTCAAGAACTCAAGATGTCTATACTTTTTGAAGGTAAGAAGGTGTAGAGAAAATGCCTCAAACTAATACTTGAGCTTTTTCTAAAAGTATAGTATGAATTACTTCAGCGCTGTAGTACTGTCCCTCAAATAGATTTTGGATTTCATGAGGAGACTATAATGAATTAAAACTTGAATCGTATTCAAATTTTAATTGTTTACTTAGTATTACAAATGAATTTTTTTTCTACAAATGAAAAAATTCACTTAAATCCCTCTTTTTATTTGAAATAGATTATAATTTATATTTAATTTAAATTTAATTAAATCATATTTTAATTTAAATTTATACATTCATACTGAATTATAATTTACATACTATAAATAAATATGCTCCCTCCCTTATCTCATAATTTATTCAATTGATCATTATTTAGTTTTTTATTCACATACACATCTTATGTTCTATACTTTATGCTCATTATTTATTTAATTTAAATAATTTTATTCTATTTTATTTATTTATTACATTTTTATTTATTTTTAAGACACTTCTTACGTACTATGATCTCTCTTTTCAATTAAATGCTTACTTAAATGTTAGAAATGTTTTTTTTTTTTAAATTAAGTACTTAGTAGTAATTTGAGCAGGAGTTTTTATTTATTTATAAAAAGTGGTATTTTTTAACAAATTTAAAAAGCAAGTAAGAAAATAATTATTTTGAAGTTAAAATTCGAGGAACTTCGGTCAAAATTTTCAATATAAAATTCATAGTGCCCAAGAACTTTCCTACGCATTTTCTGACCTGACTCTGTCTCCCATGAATCTAAAATAATGCCCCATGTGTGTTTCTTGCTCGCCACACAAATCAAACTCAAACGTGGCCCATCAAAATCAATAGGTTGACAATTTCGTTTTAATACTTATTACTTTGTTTTAAAATAATATTTTTTTATACAAAATATAGACAATCCGTGCAAAATTTTGTGTAAAATTCATGCTTTTGTCTCGTGATTTTGATTAGATTATCATGTACGTGCCAATTTTCAAGACAAGAGCAACTTAAGGGTATTATTAGTTACCTCCCTTGAGGTTTATTGTAATATCAGATGGATAGAAAACTTGTCTGAAATTTCATAAATCTCCCTCCAATTTAACGACAGTTAAGTTGCTGTTACTTTGTGAGGGGCATTTTGGGTACTTTACAAAGATATATTAGACCGTGGATAGCTTTGATAGGGGGTCCTTCACTCAATAAGAACACTGAGCTTCAACGCATATAGAATCTTGATAGTTTTTGTCCCTCTTTTAATTAATATAAAATACAATAATAAAAAAACCCAAAAAAAAAAACCCACCATGTGTTAATCAAATTATATTAATATTACCTAAGATTCCACACTCTTATAGAAATAATTGCAATTTAGTCCTTCACGAAAACGGTGTCAAGTGTCAATCACCAACTCCTGTTATCTCGAGGGGTCCAAGTTTTATTAAAACAAATCTTGGGGGTATATGTTAAGATCCCAATTCCCATCATTAAATATAGAAAGAAAATTGCACTTGGATTGAGCTTCTTTCCGGTTATGTCTCTTCTATCTCTTGCACCGAAAAAAGACGCCATTTTTGCTATTAAATCTTGATTAACTCGTCTTGTCCTTAGTGCTCTCAGCCTCTCCAGGCTTGTTCACCACGTTAACTCTTTTCCAAGGAATCAATCTTTGACTCTTGTCCATTACGTTACTGATTATGCTTTTGGGTCTTCGTCTTTTATGGACTTAACTCTTTCATATTCCTATATATAGATACGAAAAAAAAGGTTCTTGTAACTTCACAAGACCACACCCGCTTCAAAACAACCCAAAAAAAATGGAACTTTTTGATTCAGCAAAACATGTTTCGCTAACTCTCAGGACAAACTCATCTTCACTAATGCATTCAGGTACTGATTTTCTTCTCAAACCCATTTTCCTACGTGGATTTTCTGGTTCTTTACACTTAGTGTTGCTACTTGGGTTATGTGTCTGGTGGGTATGGAAAAAACTGAAAGCGGGTGTTGGGGATGGTGAAGGGTCAAAGGAGAGGTTTGAGACCAAAAGGGCTTTGGGGTATAAGCAGATTTTGTTTTGTTGTTTAGGTGTTTTAGTTTTTAATCTTGTAATGTGTTTGTTGAGTTACTTTTATTGGTATAGAAATGGCTGGTCTGAGGAGAAACTAGTGACATTAGCGGATTTAGTGCTAAGGACGCTTGGTTGGGGGGCACTTTGTGTTTATTTGCATGTCCAGTTTTTTAATTCTGGTGACAAAAAGTTCCCCTTTTTATTGAGAGTTTGGTCGGCATTTTATATGTTGATTTCTTGTTATTGTCTGGTTATTGACATTGTACTTTACAGAAAACAAGTGTCTTTACCAATTCAGTATTTAGTATCTGATGTTGTCTCTGTTATCACTGGATTGTGTTTCTGTTATGTGGGGTTTCTGAGGAAAAATGAGGACGAAGATGCCCATCTGGAAGAACCCCTTTTGAATAGTGATTGTAGTGTTAGTAATGGTGAAGTGTCATCAATCAAGTCCAAAGGGGCTGACAATGTGACTCCTTATTCAAATGCCGGTCTATTTAGTCTTCTTACTTTCTCTTGGATGGGTTCTCTAATTGCTGTTGGCAATAAGAAAACTTTAGACCTGGAGGATGTTCCTCAATTAGATAGCATGAATGGTGTAGGTGGGGGGTTTCCATTCTTTAGAAATAAGCTTGAGGAAGATAGTCGCGTGGGGAGTGGAGTAACTGCACTCAAGTTGGCAAAGGCATTATTCTCCTTTGCTTGGAAAGAGATTTTCTTGACAGCAATATTAGCTTGTCTATACACGTTAGCCTCTTATGTTGGTCCATATCTCATTGACACATTTGTTCAATACCTCAATGGAAGGAGGGAATTCGATAATGAGGGATATGTTCTGGTTTCTGCCTTTTTGCTGGCCAAGCTTGTGGAGTGCCTCTCGCAGAGGCACTGGTTCTTTCTCTTGCAACAGGTTGGAATAAGGATGCGGTCAGTACTTGTTGCAATGATCTACAATAAGGGTTTAACGCTTACATGTCAAGCAAAACAGAGACACACAAGTGGGGAAATTATTAATTTCATGACTGTTGATGCTGAGAGGATTGGTGACTTCAGTTGGTATATGCACGATCCATGGATGGTTGTCTTGCAAGTTGCTTTGGCCTTGTTGATCTTGTACAAGAATCTTGGGCTAGCATCAATTGCAGCATTTTTTGCTACGGTTCTTGTTATGTTGGCAAACTTTCCTTTGGGAAGATTGCAAGAGAAGTTTCAAGACAAGTTGATGGAATCAAAAGATGAAAGAATGAAGGCCACTTCTGAGATTTTAAGGAACATGAGAATTCTTAAGCTCCAGGGATGGGAAATGAAGTTTTTGTCGAAGGTTGTTGGGCTAAGAGAGAATGAGGCTGGATGGCTGAAAAAATATGTTTACACTTCTGCCATGACCAGTTTTGTATTTTGGGGTGCTCCCACTTTTGTTTCTGTGGTTACATTTGGTACTTGTATGCTTTTGGGAATCCCACTTGAGTCAGGAAAGATCTTATCAGCACTTGCAACGTTTAGGATTCTTCAAGAGCCAATCTATAATCTTCCCGACACAATTTCAATGGTAATTCAGACTAAGGTTTCTCTTGATAGAATTGCCTCTTTCCTATGTCTGGAGGACTTGCAGGCAGATGTCATAGAGAAGCATCCTAGAGGTAGTTCCAATGCAGCAATTGAGATAGTTGATGGGAATTTTGCTTGGGATATTTTGTCCCCCAATCCAACAGTGAAAGATATAAGCTTGAAAGTGTTCCATGGCATGAAGGTTGCAGTTTGTGGTACCGTTGGCTCTGGCAAATCAAGCTTACTTTCCTGTATTTTGGGAGAAGTGCCCAAGATATCTGGTACCCTTAAGTTGTGTGGTACAAAGGCCTATGTTGCTCAGTCACCTTGGATACAGAGTGGCAAGATTGAAGAGAACATTTTGTTTGGCAAGGAGATGAACAGAGAAAAGTATGACCAAGTACTTGAAGCATGTTCCCTGAAAAAGGACCTCGAAATCCTCTCATTTGGTGATCAGACGGTTATAGGCGAGAGGGGAATCAATTTGAGCGGTGGACAGAAACAAAGAATACAAATTGCACGTGCTCTCTATCAAGATGCTGATATTTATCTTTTTGATGATCCTTTTAGTGCTGTTGATGCTCATACAGGGTCTCACCTTTTTAAGGTAAAATCTATTCCTTTCTCTAATGGTTTTACTTTCAGTGGAGTTTATACGTTTTCTTCTAAGATATCTTTGAATGCTGATATATATTACTCTTGAGGGTGTGTTCTTGGTGTGGATAATTTTAATTGGTCATCCGAGTATTTCCATTGCAGTTTTTTGTTATCATCGTCCTTCTAGTGAATTCTGAACATTTGAGATTATCTTTGTATTTTTATTTTTGACAGGAGGTTTTGTTGGGCCTTTTGAGATCCAAAACAGTGATATATGTTACTCACCAGGTGGAGTTCTTACCTGCTGCCGATCTGATCTTGGTTAGCAACTACATTACATATCTTTGTCTGTTGGACCGCATTTCCATGTTTTTATATTCCTTAAAATAAACTTATACCTGGCTTTTAGGTTATGAAAGATGGGAAGATTACACAAGCTGGGAAGTACAGTGACATTCTAAATTCAGGAACTGACTTTATGGAACTTGTGGGTGCACATAAGCAAGCCTTATCAGCACTTGGTTCCATAGAGAGAGGGCAAGTTTCTGAAAAAACAAGCGTTAGAAGAGAAAATGATGGTATGAATGCTACTAATGGGGTCATCAAGAAAGAAGGAAATGAAGATGTTCAGAACGATAAAGATGAGGAAGTTGCAGGGGCAAAAGGGCAGCTTATTCAAGAAGAAGAGAGAGAGAAGGGCAGAGTTGGCTTTTCAGTGTACTGGAGATATATCACAATAGCATATGGAGGAGCTCTTGTGCCCTTTATATTGCTGGCTCAGATTCTGTTTCAGATCCTTCAAATTGGCAGCAATTATTGGATGGCTTGGGCAACTCCAGTGTCGGGGGATGTGAAACCTGCTGTTGGGGGCTCTACATTGATAATTGTCTATGTAGCTTTGGCCATTGGAAGTTCTTTGTGCATCCTTGTGAGGTCAACACTTCTTGTAACTGCTGGATATAAAACAGCTACTCTGCTCTTTAATAAAATGCTCCTGTGCATATTCCGTGCTCCCATGTCTTTCTTTGATGCAACACCAAGTGGGCGAATTCTTAACAGGGTGAGTTAGTATATGTTCGTATTTATGCACGTCATAGATGTTTCAAAGAATAGCATATTTAAAGGTTTTAAATGACTCTTAATCTGTTTCCTGTAAATTAGCATCTTCCTTGATCTTAGTTTTCCTGAGAATCAAAATAACGCAAAGGAACCTCTAATTGCTTATTTAATCTGCTTTTGCTCTCATAGGCATCCACGGACCAAAGTGCTGTTGATATGAACATTCCATTTCAAGTTGGAGGCTTTGCCTTCGCATTGATCCAGCTTTTGGGAATTATTGCAGTGATGTCTCAGGTTGCATGGCAGCTTTTTATAGTTTTTATCCCAGTGATTGCTATCTGCATTTGGTATCAGGTATTATTATGCTCTTTGCAACTCGTTTGAGTTACGCCAATTTATGGCATCACCATAGCAAATTTCTTGTCAATTATCTAGTATCATGTAATGCTTTTTGTTTTCTTTTTTAATCATTTTTTATGTTTTTACAAATATTAGATGCTCTATCTAATGCATTGAATGCCAACCGCTCATAATGACTATTAGTTGCAAAATCTTTTGCATAGGAAGTGAGCTTACTCCGCCACATTTCATAAGAATTTTCCTGATTATTGTACTATGCAGGATAGTTCGTTTAGACTATTGCAGAGAAATAACTCTTGATCAAGAATGTACCTTTATTAAGCCATGCTCATGTTATTCAAATGAGCAGAGGATTCTTTGACACATGCTTTTTACATGCAAATGTTGCATGTTATGGGTAACTAAATATGATTCAGGCCTTAAGCAGTAAATGACCCTGTGATTTCAGTATATGTCAGCATAAATGAAATCTGAACTTGATTCTACAGAAGAAGCTTATGGACTGCATTAGTACCTATGACATATTTAAAGAAAGATGTACAATTCTATAGCAGTCAAGAATGGAAATCCCACTATTTGTTTTAGACCAATTGTGAGACTGTCTATCATGTTACAAATTCTGTTAGATAAACATTAAAAACCAATTGTGATTTCAGTATATGTCAGCATAAATGAAATCTGAACTTGATTCTACAGAAGAAGCTTATGGACTGCATTAGTACCTATGACATATTTAAAGAAAGATGTACAATTCTATAGCAGTCAAGAATGGAAATCCCACTATTTGTTTTAGACCAATTGTGAGACTGTCTATCATGTTACAAATTCTGTTAGATAAACATTAAAAACGAGTTTTTATTAACGTGTAATGTGTCCCTCCTCATTTCCATATCCTTATTTCTCTAAGTTACAGATTTTCAAAGTAAGAGACAATTATTAATACATTGTAATTATGTTCAGTCTTGCACTCATATGAACATTCAATATATATATATATATATATATATATATCATTATAGTTTATTATTTTTGGGTAGAAGAATTCTTATGTTTTACAATTATTCAGCAATATTACATCCCTTCAGCACGAGAACTTTCTCGGCTGGTTGGAGTATGCAAAGCTCCAGTAATACAACATTTTGCCGAAACCATTTTGGGGTCAACAACTATCAGGAGCTTTGATCAAGTGTCAAGGTTTCAAGACACAAATATGAAACTGGTAGATGGATATTCTCGGCCAAAATTTAATAGTGCTGGTGCCATGGAATGGCTGTGTTTCCGCTTGGATATGTTGTCTTCTATTACATTTGCCTTCTCTTTGATTTTCTTAATCTCTATTCCAAAGGGAGTTATTGATCCGGGTAAGTGGTTAACCCCTGTATAATTTGTTATGCTTCTTGCTATAGACAGTAAATATTGAAGGAGAGCGAAACAAACTTCTTTTCTCCATTTTCCTTTTCTACAGCAATTTCAGGCTTAGCTGTGACATATGGGCTCAATCTAAATATGTTACTAGCTTGGGTTATATGGAACCTTTGCCAGCTGGAGAACAAGATTATATCAGTTGAAAGAATTCTACAGTACACTTGTATTCCCAGTGAGCCCCCCCTTGTGATAGAATCAAGTCAACCTGAGCATTCCTGGCCATCACATGGAGAAGTTGACCTTCGTGGTCTGCAGGTAACTTTACCTGTTTCATAGAAATAATTCTTAGATTTATGTCATGTTTACAAAATCAATATGGTTGTTTTGTAGGTCCGATATGCCCCACACCTCCCACTTGTGTTACGAGGAGTCACATGCACTTTTCCAGGAGGGATGAAAACTGGCATTGTAGGGAGAACAGGCAGTGGTAAATCAACTCTAATTCAGACACTGTTCCGGATTGTTGAACCTGCAGCTGGTCAGATTGTGATAGATGGCATTGATATCTCACTGATTGGACTGCATGATTTGAGGTCAAGACTAAGCATCATTCCTCAGGATCCAACCATGTTTGAAGGGACTGTACGAAACAATCTCGACCCTCTTGAAGAATACACAGATGAGGAGATTTGGGAGGTGGGTTCATCATAATTTGAGTGTAGAAAGAAATTTTTTATGGTGACCTGTGTTCCTGTATCTGCTATGCTGTGTTTTTTAGACTTGTTATTGAAGATTGATTTTTCTAACATTTATTTAAATGCTTTAGGCTTTGGATAAGTGCCAACTAGGAAATGAAGTAAGGAAAAAAGAAAGAAAGCTGAATTCAAGAGGTCTGTCATTTCTTCTATTCTTTTGAATGTTTCTTACTAGAGTTTTCCATAATTATGGCATAAAGTCTAATTGTCTATGGTGTGGATAATGCAGTTACTGAGAATGGAGAGAATTGGAGTATGGGCCAGAGGCAGCTGGTATGTCTCGGCCGTGTGCTGCTGAAGAAAAGTAAGGTCTTGGTGCTTGATGAAGCTACAGCATCTGTTGACACTGCAACTGATAATCTGATTCAGCAAACACTTTGGGAACACTTCTCTGACTGCACGGTCATAACCATTGCACATCGGATAACTTCTGTTCTTGATAGTGATATGGTTCTACTTCTAAGTCATGGTTAGTTTATAGGGCTTAATTTAATATTTTTCCATCATATTCCGTCGTTATTAGTTTTTACTGATTTTTCAATATTTTGGTATAGGGCTTATTGAGGAATATGATTCTCCAACAAAGTTGCTTGAGAACAAATCATCATCTTTTGCACAACTTGTAGCAGAGTACACACAGAGGTCAAATTCCAGTTTTGAGTAGTTGGGTGGAAATTGAAGGCCATCTTTTAGTAAATCACAATGGTGGAATATCAAGTTTCTTGATGATGATGAAAATCAAGTTTTGCCAGGAAATTGTACCGAAATCAGTGACCAAGTTATGGAAAATTACTTTAGAGGATGTTTTATTTCAGATTTTATATGCAACTAGACTCCTGATCTTAATAATACAATTTGCTTACAGATTGGTGCTTGCAATAAAGCAAAGTTTTGTTTGAAGTAACAGCTGTGTACTTTACCTTTGATATTTGTCACTCGGAAAAGGATGTTTGATGTTGTTAATTTATGGCTATAGTGTCTAGTGTAAGATGCAGTTAAGAGTTAAGCTGTAGTATATAAATCTGAACTCGAAAGTTTTTAAAAAAAGTGCACGAGATTTTGTCCAATCTTTGTCTAAGCAGCCTTCTCCTTTTATAAATGTTTCAAAAGCAAACATGGGTAAAATTTTGATCCCTAACATTTGATTAGTCCATAAGAAGAACCTTGGCTATTTGGTTCTTATTTTTTCCCCTTCGTTTAACCTTTGTCTCTGGGCAATCCAAATGTGAGTTTAGATTCTAATTCCAAAATTAGCAGAAAATAATGGAGAAGATTTCAAATCGAATTGTCCGTGTATATTATGTCAAATTTGCAGGCATAGTGTCTGAACCTAAGCCGATTTGGTTAAAAATTCATTCCACCGATGCACCAAGTCTATTATAATGCTCAATACTCTTTTGGGTCGATGTACTAACAGAGAGAATTGATGAATGAAACCGACTCTTGCAAGTAATAGAAGCAGTATCAAATGGGGATGTGGGTCATTTTCACTTGGTGAATTACGAAAAAGAAGACGAGTGGGAAGAAATTAGAAGCATTACTCATAAGTTTTGGGGGGAGGGCTGTGTTGCAAGAGTGCCTAAGAAGCTGCATATGAACTGAATAATAAGCTGAACAATTGCTAAAGAATTGGTCAAAATTGAATATGCAAGATATCTTTGAAGACCAAGTCTTTAGGAAGATAATGATATTGTTTATTTATGGCATGATATTAGGAAGCTATTAGTCATACTTTATAATCAGCAAAGTTTTTTGCTTTCTGTTAAAATTTAGCTCTATATAAAGAGCTGTGTAGTGAATAAAAATAATATATCAAAAAGTCAGTTTTACTCTTTGTTTATTATCTCTTCTTACTTTTTTGATAAGCTCTTACATTTTATAACAACAAATTAGTATCAGAGCAATTTCTTAAGGGATTTGTGAGTTGAGTGAGTCCACAAACACAAACCAAAACACAAAACCAGAAACATAACCACCATCAAGTAATGGAAACTAAAACAACCATCACACATGCTATACCACCAGTTTTTGATGGTGATAATTATCAAGCCTGGGCTATTAGAATGACAGTCCATTTTGATGCATTAGACCTCTGGGAGGCTGTTGTGGAAGACTATGACATTCCTCCACTGCCTGAAAATCCTACAATGACTCAACTGAAGGTTCACAAAGAAAAGAAGACAAGGAAGTCCAAAGCTAAAGTATGCTTATTTTCTGCTGTGTCTAGCACAATATTCACAAGAATCATGAATTTGGATTCTGCAAAGGACATTTGGGACTACCTCAAGTCAGAATACCAAGGAAATGAAAGAACCAAAAATATGCAAGTGCTCAACTTGATCAGAGAGTTTGAAATGCAGAAGATGAGGGAGACACAAAACATCAAAGATTACTCTAACAAGTTGCTAAGCATAATAAACAAGGTTAGATTGCTTGGTAAGGATTTTCTTGATGAAAGAATTGTGCAAAAGATACTTGTCACTGTGCTTGAAAAATATGAGTCTAAGATTTCTTCATTAGAAAAGTCAAAGGACTTGTCTACTATTTCCTTGGGAGAATTAGTGAATGCTTTGCAAGCACTGGAGCAAAGGAGACTGATGAGACAAGAAGAAACTGTGCAAGGTGCTTTTCATGCAAAAGCGCAAAACTTAGGAAAAAGCAAAGAAAAGAAATATAACAAAAAGAAGTACAACAAGAAACTAGAAAACTTCAACAAGGTAGAAGACAACAGAGATGAGACTTATCCACATTGTCCACACTACAAGAAAACAAATCATCCTCAAAGAAAGTACTGGTGGAGACCTGACATCAAATGCAGGAAATATGGACAAACTGGACACATGGAAAGAATCTGCAAATCACAGCAACATGAAACAAAAGCAAATGCTATTGCAGAGCAAGATCAAGAAAAGAAGCTGTTTGTTGCAACATGTTTTGCAACAAGCAACAGCTCAAGTGACTCCTGGCTGATAGATAGTGGTTGCATACATCATATGACAAATGATCAAAGGCTTTTTAAAAGGCTGGACAGAACTATGATTTCTAAAGTTAAAATTGGAAATGGTGAATACATCTCAGTCAAGGGCAAAGGAATTGTGGCTATAGAAAGCTTATCAGGTTTAAAATATATTAATGATGTTTTATATGTTCCTGACATTGACCAAAACCTGCTTAGTGTTGGACAACTGATTGAGAAGGGTTTCAAGGTTATATTTAAAGACAAATGGTGCATGATCAAAGATGCAAAAGGCAGAGATGTATTTAAGGTCAAAATGAGAGCAAAAAGCTTTGCTCTAAATTTGATGGAGGAAGAACAGATAGCTTTTCCTATCAATGCAGGTAATGAAGATTTATGGCACAGGAGGCTTGGGCATTTTCATCATGCTGGACTATTATACATGCAGAGACATAACCTGGTTAGAGGTGTTCCATAGCTAGAGGATAAGTTGACAGATTGTGTGGCTTGTCAATATGAAAAACAAGTCAAAAAACCCTTTCCTCAGACTGCATGGAGAGCATCACACAAACTTCAACTGGTGCACACAGATGTTGGAGGTCCTCAGAGAACCGCTTCATTAAATGGCAGTAGATACTATATAGTCTTTATTGATGATTACACTAGATTCTGTTGGATTTATTTTTTTAAATTCAAATCTGAAGTTGCTAATGTGTTCTGGAAATATAAAAAATGGGTGGAGAATCAAAGTGGTTGTAGGATGCAGATTATAAGGTCTGACAATGGGAAAGAATACACCAATAGGAGTTTTTAACAATTTTGTGATGAAGCTGGCATTGAGCATCAGCTGACAGCACCATACACACCACAGCAGAATGATGTGAGGGAGAAAAAAAATAGGGGTATCATGGAAATGACAAGGTATATGCTACACGAAAAAGAGTTTCCAAAGACGTTATGGGCAGAGGCTGCAAACACTGCAGTTTTTCTGTTGAATAGGCTGCTAACCAGAGTTCTACAAAAAAAAAACTCCTTTTGAAGCTTGGTTTGGATACAAACCAGACTTACAACATCTAAAAACTTTTGGTTGCCTCTATTTCTCTTATGTGCCACAGGTGAAAAGAGACAAACTCGATAAGAAGGCAGAACCAGGAGTTTTTATTGGATATAGTAACACATCCAAGGCTTATAGAATTTTCCAACCTCAAAATGGAAAAATTCTTGTAAGTAGAGATGTAAAGTTCATGGAAGATAGACAATGAAACTGGAAAGAGTCAGTACAGCAGTCAGAGATTCAGTAAAACATTGATGATAACATAGATGATGAACCAGTAAGAGGTACAAGGTCATTATCTGATATTTATGAAAGATGTAACATTGCTGTCTTTGAGCCTGCAGAGTTTAAGGAGGCAGAGAAGGATGAAAAATGGATTGAAGCAATGAAGGAGGAGCTCAGAATGATTGAAAAGAATGACACCTGAGAGTTGGTGAATAGATCTCAACACAAAAAGCCTATAGGAGTCAAATGGGTTTATAGAACAAAACTTAATCCAGATGGTTCTGTAAACAAATACAAAGCTAGATTAGTTGTAAAAGGATATGCTCAAATGTTTGGAGTAGATTTCTTAGAGACTTTTGTTCCAGTAGCACGGCTTGATACAATCAGAATGTTGCTTGCCTTGACAGCACAGAAGGGATGGAAGGTTTACCAATTGGATGTAAAATCTACTTTTTAAAACGGTTATTTGTAAGAGGAGATATTTGTAGAACAACCTGAGGGTTTTCAAGTCAAAGGACAAGAGGAGAAGGTTTATTTGTTAAAGAAGGCTTTATATGGTCTTAAACAGGCTCCTAGGTCCTGGTATAATAGGGTTGATGAACACTTTCAAAGTATTGGTTTTATTAAAAGTCTAAGTGAAACTATATTATATGTAAAAGGAACAGATGCTAGTTTAATCATAGTTTCTGTTTATGTTGATGATTTACTTGTAACAGGCAATGATGAGAGGCTGATACAAGAATTTAAAGCTGAAATGCTCAAAGTCTTTGAGATGACTGATCTAGGGTTGATGTCCTATTTTTTGGGAATGGAAGTGAAGCAAAGTCATGATGGAATCTTCATATTTCAAAAGAAATATGCAAAGGAAATACTTAAAAGGTTTCATATGGAAGATTGCAAGAGTGCAAACACACCAATGAATCAAAAGGAGAAGTTCAGCAAGAATGATGGAGCAGACAAGGTTGATAAAGGACTCTATAGAAGCTTGATTGGTTGTCTGATATATCTTACAGCAACTAGACCTGACATCATGTTTGCTGTAGGTTTACTTTCAAGGTTCATGCACTGTGGCAGTGAAGTACATTTTCAGGCTGCAAAAAGAGTTATAAGATATATCAAAGGGACAATGAACTATGGCATCAAATACAGTTATTGTCAGAATTTTATGTTTCAAGGAATTTCTGATAGTGACTGGGCAGGTTCTATTGATGACATGAGAAGTACAACTAGTTTCTGTTTCTGTTTTGGATCAGGAATGTTCTCATGGAGTTCAAAGAAACAAGACATAGTAGCTCAAAGCACAGCAGAAGCTGAGTACATAACAGCGACTGTTGCTGTGAATCAAGCAATCTGGATCAGAAAACTGCTTATAGACTTATACACGGAGCAAGATAAGCCTACACAGATTCATATAGACAATCAAGCTGCGATTTCGATTGCAAATAATCCTATTTTTCATGGGAAGACTAAGCACTTTAACATTAAGTTATATTACTTAAGAGAAATGCAGAAAGAAAGGGAGGTTAATCTGCTTTATTGCAAAACTGAGGATCAAGTAGCAGATATTTACTAAAGCCTTATCAAAAGACAGATTTGAAGATTTAAGAAACAAACTAGGCCTCTGCAGCTATCAAGGCAAGGAGGAGTGTTGCAAGAGTGCCTAAGAAGCTGCATATGAACTGAATAATAGGCTGAACAATTGTTAAAGAATTGGTCAAAACTGAATATGCAAGATATCTTTGAAGACTAAATCTTTAGGAAGATAATGATATTGTTTATTTATGGGATGATATTAGGAAGCTGTTAGTCATATCTTATAATCAGCAAAGTTTTTTGCTTTCTGTTAAAATTTAGATCTATATAAAGAGCTGTGCAGTGAATAAAAATAAGATATCAGAAAATCAGTTTTACTCTTTGTTTATTATCTCTTCTTACCTCTTTGATCAGCTCTTACATTTTATAACAGCAGACTGAAATTGGTAAGCTTGATGCATGTCTTTAAACAAGTTCTCTTTGTTGCTTTTAAATGATGATCTTACTTGTAAAGTAATCAGTTTCTTTTCCTTTTGCAGTATCAATGGACCTAAGTTCTGCCAATGTTTCTCTGTGATAACAACATGGTAGTAGTTGAGTCATCAATCAGTTCCTTAAGGAGTTTCTTTCCAGGCTTTTGTGTCTTTTTTTTTCCATAACTTCAACCTGCATATCTGGTATGATGTAAGTCCCTCAAACTTTGACTTCAAAGGATTGAATTTCATGATCATACTCCTTAACAAGATTCAGATATGGTGTTATATTAAAGATTATGTTCTGTTTTTATTCATCTATTTTCTGCTCCCCATTCTCAGGGAACATATAATATGTGAACGCTAGAATATATATAAATATATTATATTTATTATATGCATATACCACGTGAATATCTATCTGGATGTGCCGGCCGACGTTATGTTTTTCAGTTTTCTGACATCATTTTACTAATTTGAAAAAAGTCAATCTCACCAAGTGAATTGTTAATTTTGGTAGTTATCATATGAGCATTTTTTAAATAATTCTGGGATCACCTGCTATTTGTGCATTGGATAATTTAACTAGAAGTCCATTTGTATGTTAGTAATTGTTTGTCCAAATCAGAATGATCGCCAATCTAATAAACTAATTGTAAGTTGACTTTTTAGGCTAGTTTGTTTTCTAAAGCAAATATTAATTAATATTCATGATCTATTATTGGAATATGCCTGATTTCATTTGATTGGTTCTGACCAATTGATGGAGAGATGATGGAAACTAGAGCTGAAATTCTTTGAAGGGTTCCTCAATCCTGGAGACCAGCCTGGATTAGTTCATTTTTCTCCCCTGAAAAAAATAAACAAAGCCTATTTCTTAATCCTTATCTGTTCTTAATTTGTTCTTTAACACCTTACACATTTGACTTGCGCATACTTAAAAGTTAGAATTCAACATTAAACCATGTCTTGCAGCTTACGAAAACAAAGATAACTTAAAAAATTGTGTTAGATGGCTTTTAGAATAGAAAAAAGAAACAAAAGCCTGTTTCCTTGTGAACAAGATATAACTAGTTATGCTGCTTCTGTATACAATCATATCTGTGCTTCTGATTTCACAACGAAACATGGGTTGGTTAACATGGTCTTATCAACTTTTCTGCCTTCATTTGTTGCTCTTGCTCTCTCTGAGTTGTGCACAACTTTGCTCTCATGATGAGAGTTCTGCTTTGCTCCAGTTTAAGCAACTCTTTTCATTTGATGAACTGGCTTCTTCTCTTTGTGATGGACTGGAACCTTCTCATCCAAAGATGATGTCTTGGGAAGAGGATACTGATTGCTGCAAATGGGATGGCATAACTTGTGATAAGGTCACGGGTCACGTAATTGGCCTTGATCTCCATTGTAGCTTGCTGTACGGCAACATTCCTGCCAACAGTACCCTCTTTCTCCTTTCTCACTTGCAAAGGCTAAATCTTGCTTACAATCACTTCAATTACTCTCAGGTTTCTTCCGGTTTCATCCAATTCCATGGTCTGAAACTCCTTAACCTCACCTTTTCCCGCTTTTCTGGTGAACTTCCGTATGAAATCTCCCACTTGTCTAAACTGGTTTCACTTGACCTCTCTGACAATTTTGAAATGATACTTGACACACAAGTTTTAGAAAGAATAGCACAAAATCTGACCGAGTTAAAAGATCTTGTTCTTGATAATGTTGACATGTCTACCGTGGCACCTAGTTCCTTGATGAATCTATCTTCTTCTTTAACATCTTTGAGTCTTAGTCATTGTGGATTGCAAGGAGACTTCCCAGAAAACATCTTTCGCTTACCAAATCTAGAGATCTTAAAAATAGGGGCCAACTTCAACTTGACGGGTGGTTTTCCAAAGGTTAATTGGAGCAGCCCTCTCAGGTTTTTGGATGTCTCTTCCACAAGTTTGTCAGGAGAATTACCAGAATCAATTGGCAATCTGAAGCCTCTGAGGTATTTGAGTCTCTATGATTGCAATTTCACCGGGTCAGTTCCTTCATCACTTGGTAACCTTCCACAGCTTACTCGTTTAGATCTCTCATATAACAATTTTTACGGTCTCATCCCATCATCTCTTTCAAATCTTCAACAACTCCATAATTTAGACTTTTCACGCAATAATTTCATAGGTGAAATTCCAGATATTTTTGTGAATCTGTCTCAACTTTATTCATTAGACCTCTCAGGTAATCAACTAACTGGTCCAATTCCTTCTCATGTAATTAAGCTTAGAAATTTAGGTGCTATTTACATCATAACTCACTCAATGGGACAATACCATCTGGCCTATTGATTCTACCACTATTGGAGGTCATCGACCTGAGTTACAACCAACTTTCTGGGTACATAGGTCGCTTTCAGAATACTTCATTGCGTTTGCGAAGTGTTGATTTGAGTAACAATAAGCTGCATGGCTCAATCCCAAGTTCGATATTTGAACTTGCAAATCTGACTTATCTCGCACTTTCTTCAAACAATTTAAGCAGCAATTTGGAGCTTTACATGTTTTCAAGGTTCGAAAACCTCGAAAGACTTAATCTTTCTTATAGTGGTCTATCTGTCAGTTTCGCAAGTAAGCTGAACTATTCTCTTCCCAAAGTCATCTCGTTGAGTTTATCTTCTTGTAACATAAGCGTGTTCCCGGACATTCTAAAATCTTTACCTCAAATAATTCTCCTAGACCTTTCTGATAACAAAATCCCTGGTCAGATTCCCAAATGGATGTGGGACGTGGGAAAGGATACTCTGAATTTTCTAAATCTTTCCCACAACTTCTTTACTGGAATAGAGCAGCTTCCATGGACGAATCTTCAATTTCTTGACGTTCACTCCAATTCGCTTGAAGGACCATTTCCAATTCCACCGCCTAACATGAGAGTCCTTCTGGCCTCAAACAATAAATTTAGCGGAGAAATACCCCATTTGATTTGCAACATGAGCATCATTGAAGTTATAGATCTTTCAAATAACAATTTGAGTGGCTCCATTCCGGAATGCATTGGAAACTTTAGCAACAGCTTAAGTGTGTTGGATCTGCGGAAGAATACTCTATGGTACCATTCCTGAAACATTTGCAGAGGAAAACAGTTTTGAGGACCCTTAACTTCAATGGCAATAGATTGGAAGGGCCAGTTCCGCAATCTTTGATTAGCTGTACAATGCTCGAAGTGCTAGATCTTGGAAGCAACAAGATAACTGATGCTTTCCCATATTGGTTGGGAAGTCTACGAGAGCTACAGGTTCTTGTGCTCAGTTCCAACAAGTTTTGTGGTTCTGTAAAGGGTTCCGAGGCCAATGAATCATTCCCAAAGTTGAGAATCTTTGACCCCTCTAACAACAATTTTAGTGGTTCCCTGCCAGCAAGGTATTTTGAAAATCTGAATGCCATGATGAATGTTGATGAGGCCGAAAGGAAGTTGCAATACATGGGGGAAGCATATTATCAAGATTCTGTGAGGATGATCATAAAAGGTTCTGAGATTGAACTGGTGAGAATCCTTACTACTTTTACTACCATTGATTTTTCAAACAACAACTTTGATGGAGAGATTCCAGAATCAATTGGGGAGCTTCATTCACTTCGACTTCTCAATCTTTCCCAAAACAGTCTGACGGGTCATATCCCTTCATCACTGGGAAATTTGACAGCACTTGAATCCTTAGACCTCTATTCAAACAAGCTTGTTGGGGAAATTCCAACGCAGTTGGCAAGTTTAACCTTTCTTGCAGTTCTAAACTTGTCAAAAAACCAACTCGTTGGACCCATTCCTCGAGGCAACCAGTTTGACACCTTCCAAAGTGATTCATATAGCGGTAACTTGGGACTATGCGGATTTCCCCTGCCAAATAAATGCAGCAGCAATGAGACAGAGCAACCACCATCAACATCAGAGGATTATACAGAGTATGACAATGGATTTGGTTGGAAAGCTGTGTTGATAGGATATGGATGTGGAGTTGTGTTTGGAATAATTATAGGGTATATTGTATTCTCAACTAGAAAGCCTAAATGGCTTGTAAGGATAGTTGAAGGACAACACCTTGCAAAGGCGAGAAAGCGATTATTGTAATCTTGCATAGAAATATTGTGCTCTTATCCATGGCCGTGCAATTGTAAAAAATAATCTGCAGACTTTGTTAGAATTTTGATAATACATAGTAGTTTTTCTACTTTCCATGTTACTAATTATGAGCAAGATTTTTGGATGACCCGTGATGAAGTTGATATTAGCCCTTGTCTTATTTGCATTTCAAATTTCATCTGACAGATTTCATCTATTCTAATTTCATCAAAATTACACTCTTGTTATACCAGATCCAATTGATTGAACTGAGCTGGCTTAAATCAATGTAATAAATTTTGCAAGATGATAAATAGTTATAATTGGAAGTTGAATTTCGTATGTCAAGGTGTTATTGGGATGAAGTTTGTTAGGAATGCAAACAAAGTTCTGTATTGGTTAAAAATAGGTAAGATTATGGGTATATAGGATATGAACTATATCTTTATTGGTATGAGGTTTTTTGGAGTAAAGCTCAAGAGTAAATCTATGAGGTTCTAGCTTAAAATGGACAATATTATATCAATGTGGAGATATATATAATTCATTGGTCCTTACAATTTGTATCAAAGCCATGTCGCAAAATTAGCCATATGAAGAAATTTTTCGATGCCAAACGAAGGTGGTAAGTCTTAGTTAGCTTGCAATTGGATCCGTGGTTGAGCTTTATTAAACAGCCAGTGTGCTCCGATGCTTCACGTAAGGCATGCCTCTACCAATGCAGTGATGAAGAGTTGACCTCTCTTGAGGTAAGCAGTACTCTGGTGCTTCACATAAAGCATATGCTTCGACACAATGAAGATGAGTAGCAGATTCAATAGAGCAAGGTCTTCCTAGTGAGAAAGATGGATGAATGGGTGATCGTTTGAGTCTGAACTCTATTAGATAGCGGTGTGCTCGGGTGCTTCACGTAAAGTGTGCCTCTACCAATGCGGTGATGAAGAGTTGACCTCTTTTGAGGTAGGCAATACTCTAGTGCTTTATATAAGGTGTGCGCTCCAACGTGATAAGTAGCAGACTCAATGGAGTGAGGTCTTCCTAGTGAGAAAGATGGATGAATGGGTGATCGTTTGAGGACAGACTCAAACTATAAGAAATGGTGTGGTCTTTTGTTTAAGGGGAAGATTATTAAGAATACAAACAAAGTCTCACATTGGTTACAAAATGGGAAAGATTATGGGTATATAGGGTATGAACAATATCTCTATTGGTATGAGATATTTTGGGATAAAACTCAAGAGCAAATTCATAAAGGATCTAGGGCCAAAATAGACAATATCATATCAATGTGGAGATATGTGTGATTCTTTAGTTCTTACACACCTATTCAATTTATCATTGAATTTCATAGTTCCTTTCCTTCACTTGGATTATAGCTCAAAGGTAACAATTAAATCATTCCCAAATGAATCCTCACGGGCAACTTCAGGTCGTGTGGATTTTCATTGTCAGAGAAATGTGGCAATAATAGGCAACAGAATGAGCAGCAACACTGATTCCATGAAGGAGACGATGCTTCAAGCTCGTTTGGGTAGGAAAATTACTATGATGGTATGTATCAGGATTAGTAATTGGCTTCTTTAGGGGTAAATGGCATTTGCAACACGAAAAACGCTATGGCTTGTTAGGATGGTTGAAAGGAAGCAATTCAGGAGGGTGAGAATTCTGACCTGAAGAGGCAGGGGAAGAAGACCTTATTAAGTGCAAGTGATGCTGCTAATGTACGTGAGGCTTCCAATGTTGCACTATTTTCCAGACAGCATAATCATTAGTTTTTCTTTTGGAATTGTCAGAATCTATGGAATTTTCACCATGTCATTTGATTCATACACTTTTGGAGAATGCCTTTTACATTGAAATTAACAGGCCTTTTCTGTTAGTATGTATCGTGAGAATTTATATAATGCACAGATGTAAAAGAAAAGCATGCTAATCTTGCTGTAGCAGCAATGTGTTTCTTGATATGGATGCTCTAATAAATTTTGCAAGAAAATTATTTTCAAACTTTTTCCATGAAAATACTAATTTTAATTTAACCATGTGCATGTAGTGCAAATATTAAGAAACTAAGATCTTTTAAATTTTTTTATGATATTAGTTGATCAGTATATCACCGGCACAAGCTGCAAAAGTATTCATATTGGCACATCTTGCTGCCCTCTGCTGTAATTTATCTAATTCTCTTCACACGGTGGCTCTGCAAATTATTTCTGTTTTCAATTTCTTTGTACGTACTCAGGCCTGTTTGCTACAGATTTGCTGTGTCTTCAAAGCCACAACCAAAGTAAAATGGAAGCATTGGTTGTAAAGTGGAAGTAGATGAGTGTTTTAATGAACACTTAACTGTGAAGTGAAAGTATGCTTACCAAAACATATTATCTTCTTCCAAGGTTAAGCAGAAGTACTTCTGGCCTTCAGTGTAGTTTGGACATTGGAGCAACTGTGTGGTCACAGATACAGCAACAACAAGACAAATGCTGAAGATCCTGAATATTTCACTTCAATTTAACTAAACTATTTAAGAAATTTCTTGATAATTAGGGACACACAACCATCCCCAACATTGGAAGAAGATATATAGTCATGACAAGAATATGTTAATTATGCCCTGCACATACATTATTAAAAATCCTTCCTTCTCTTTTGAAACTCTTGGATACTATTTACAAATGGCAATTACAAAATGATACCATGGACAATCTTGTATTAGAGCTCCTCGAATTTACTTTCCAATCCTGGATTTCCCAAGACAGGAGAAAATATATGCTCGCCTTTGTAATTAGAAGAATTAATGCTCACCAAATAAATGGGCACGTGCAAGTAGTTCTCTAGGGAGTTTTGGTCATTAACTTGGAAATATAGAACATCATCTGCAAACTTTGTTAGAATGTTGATAATATATATGTAGTATCTTTCTATTTCTGTCTCTAGTAATGCAAATAACCAACCATTATCTGTTCGTATTTTTGAAACTTGAATAATATTCAGGAATCGATTCTTCGTCGTCAATAAGAGTCTTGGGTGCTCACGAAACACTACTCTGATTCCATTGTTTTCATGTGTTTATTCTTTTTTATTCTCTTATGCTTGGTTAAAAAGTATACGTAGCAAGAAATGTAGCAATGCTTTAGGAGCAACCAAAGCTCTTTCACTTAATAAGGCTATTCATTATCCTTCTCATGAGTTTAAACTAGGCAATAACATAAAATCACATATTATTAAAACCAAATTGCTAGCTGAAGTTCCCCTTAGTTGGAACTTTGTAAAAATTACTTCTTTACTCTTTATAACTTCTTAAAAATTGTAAGAAAGTATCATTCACATGTAAAGAAAAATATTATAATATTTAAATTAATATTTAATTAAATCAGTATTTGATCAAGAAAGAGAGTGCTATGAGTATGGGGAGTGCCGCAAAGGGCAAGTTGAAGAGTGATGAATCTTTGAAATTAAGTTAAGTTAGTTGAATTGAAGGAGATTGAACGAGTGACAAGATAAAATCTGTATCTATTTATAGTACATGAAATCAAGTCAGTGCCCAAGTATGCATCTACGAATGCACACGTCAATTATGTCTTAGTAGATGCACTAAGTAGAAGTAAAGTCGAATTTAAATTCTTCTACCAATAAAACATAGAAATAGTAATTAAAAAAATTATTGAGGGGGGAAACGTTCTTCTCCCTCTTGAGGTTATGTTAAAGTGAACAACTCAAGATTTAACCTAGAACCCTCACCTCTTTGCGCAGCGGAATAACCTGTTAATCAAACAAAATAGAGCAAGAATCCAAAGTAGAAAATAAAAGAGTACAATACAATCTTACGTGGTTCGGTCAATTGCCTACTTCCACGGAGGATCCAAGGATCTTAGACTCTCTTATTAATTCTCTAGAGATTTTATAAGGAAAACCCAATTAGAAGAACCTTCAAAAGGACCTAATGTTCAGTGAACTCTTACTCTACCACAAGCAATGATCACCCAAACAATGGTTCCACCCTAGCGCACACAAGCACTTAGTGTCTATCCAGTTCTTCCCCTCTCTTAGAGTCTCTGACAGGACCCGACCCGACCTCTCATCGAGAATCGAGACAGATCCTGCGATGACATGTGACTAACATACTCTTTACTCATACATATGATACAATGAGGCTACCTGCCTCAACAAAAGTGTACATCCAATATACAAAAATATATACAAATACATAGACTAAAACACTTATGCAACTATGCACGTTGGCCCAACCTCAAAATGTGATGACTGTATCACACTGCACAAATTCCTGTGACAACCTGGGAAAAATAGGGAAAATAGGAAAAATGGTGAGCTTGTGGCTCAGTGATTGGACATAATCTGAAAATATTATATACTTTATATGTATTGTACACGTATAAATCTGTATGATAAAATAATCATAAAACTGTATACTGAGTAATCAATAAACTTGTACTGAAAATATGAACTGTCATAAAATCTGTGCTGAAATTAAAATCATGACATAGTACTGGAATCTGAAAGCGCAAACTATCATAAAATCTATTATCAAACTGAATATATGTAACATAACTCTGGAAACATGTACTACATATATATACTGAAAACCACACCAAACTTGTACCCAGGGAAAATCTGGTCTAACCTGGCGGAGTAACTCACGCACAGGCAGAGCGGGGGGATCTAAGCTGGTCTAACCCGGCGGAATGTTACATCACTCGGGCAGAGCAAACTAAACTGGTCTAACGCATGCACAGAGCAACTACATTAAAGGGGAGGGTACGCATATGGTGGTTCAAAAACTACTACAATATAATATTGTGACCATAATTATTCTGAAATAATTATTTCTGTACTGAACATAATTATAAACTGTACTATAATAAATTCTAAAATATTTCTGAATCTACTAAATAGTATAAATATTTTTCTGTCTAAAATAAATCATAATTAAATCTAATAACGCGCAATTAAATCATAATTGGCTGTATTGAAAACATATAAAATATATATAGTTATCCACTCACAAAAGTGCGCTAATCCTGAGTTGGGTCTGGATTCTGAGATCTACCCGCTATCGGCACACCTCCTATATCATAGGGTGTAAAAATACATCATTAGTATCGATATGTATTATAAATATTAAGATCTAAATATTCTAATATCGTAAAACTATTACCCGCTAAACCACTGGGTATAATTCTGACTACCCAACTAATTTCCTAAAATTTCCTATTTTCTTTCTTTTTCTTTTTCTTTCTCTTTTTCCTTCCCGTTCTTCCTTTCCCTTTCTTTTCCTTTTTCCTTTCTTTTCTTCTTTCTTTTCTTTCTTTTCTTTTCTTCTCTCGGCTTTCTCTTCTTTTTTCTCTGTTTCATTTTTTTTTCTTCTGTTTCAATTCTTTCTTCTTAAACGAAGAAAGTAAAACAAAAAATATATATATAAAAACGGCCACCGCTTCATTTCTTCTCTCTCTCTTTTCTTTTTTTTTTTCTGCCACCAAGATTTATATATTTACTACACGTGTGTTATAGTCTCTCTTAATACTTGATCTCAAATTAAAGGTTTACAAGTGTTTATATAGGGTGTATTTCGTGCTTACTATCCTTATTTCTTGTTGGAGTAAGAGTCCACTAGTTTTGAAAGTTCAAAACTTCTCAAAACTCGAAATCCCGAACCAAAACGCACATCCTGATGCGTCTGGGAGCCGTGACGCTAGGCTTCTGTATTGAGCACCGCGGCGCTGGCAGCTTCTTTTGCGTTTTTTTCATTTCCTTCGCGTCTTCAAGTTTCGTTTCGCTTCCCCTTTCGTGTCCCACACATCCTAGACGTCTCCATATGTGTCTCACACGTTCTAGACTTCTTGTGACTCTTCCCTTTAGCATTCATCTCAATTTTTATTTAAACAAAATTATTAAATTACTAATTTTTTAATAAAAAAAAAATTATAATTTAATCCGACCTCAATTTTTTATGAAGCCTTTGCTTGTTTGTGAAAACCCATGAGCTTTTGGGTCATTATTTAATTAAGGGTCTGAAATCTAAATCTTTTGCCTTTATCTTGAGTGGGCTTTATGAACATGGATGCTGGCCTATTTTAATTCCTTCAAAATTGGTTGTTTCCTTAAAATACATAGTAGATTTTAATTTTTTTTTTTTTTTTGAATGGGGGGATTACAATATTTTTTTAGTATTTCTGCACCACCTGGGGGGGAGGGGGGGTCGAACCCAGGTGGGGATGTGAGACTTTGGGGGGCTCAGCCAACTCGACTGAGCCCCCATGCTCTACATAGTAGATTTTAATAGATAGCACGGACTGGTTGAGCTACTTTTGATTGAGGACTACTAATTAAAAGTGTTTGTAGCATTAATTTCTTTCGATGTACATCTCACCCAAAATACCAAAAAACATAAGCTGTCAGCTCATATTTATCTCTAAAATTTTTGGAAAAATGCTAATGTTTGCTAACTTATTTGTCAAAGAAAAATTAAGTACATTATAAAGAATTAATTACTCAATTGAATATTTGGAGTAAAAAAATTATTAATTTAAAAAATTATTTTGAATTATTTGTTTTATTTGATATTTTTGATTGGATGGATTAATTTCCTTATGTTGAGGAATTGTAAGATAAAAAAGACCTTTCTTATTAATTATATTTATTATTTTTATAATTCTTTGTCACAACTATAGTATTTTGATTACTGTCAGTATCCATATTATCATATTTGATTCTTTAATCAGGATGATGAGGAATCTATTAACTTTAAGTTGATCTAGGCCATAAGCAGACCTACGTTAAGATAACCCTTCTTTAAAATATTTTAGTAACGTGTTGTTGGCTACTCGAACTTAAAGGCATAACCTTAGAATAAGTAACTTTTTTTTTATATTAAAAGATTCCTTCTTAGCCAACCGCTTTGAGCTACTAAGGAACAACAGGAGATTAAATCTCATAGAGCTCAATTCTCGTTCTCAACCTAGGATTAATATGAACTCAAAGTTCCTTCGTAACTTGAATGGGTTGATCATTTATCCTTAGGGATTAGACATTAATCCTCTCGTACCCATTAACTGGTGTATTTGAGATGCATTTCCTCTAGCTCTCAAAAAGATATTATATGAATCAGTCATCCTAAAATTAGGATTCATTTCTGGTCTCAAATATTCACTTGTAGCTTACAATATCTCATGTAATTTTTCTAGTGTGTGTAACATGTGTACCTTTCTTTATTTTCATATTCCACACAAAGGGCATGATAAATAACAAAATATACTATTAATTAACTTTTAATTGTGGATACATATATATCTTCAAATGGTATGGTATTTTTGTTTATCCTTGTATCTTTTAGAAGTTAAAACTTAGGGAACTACTCTGTAACCATATATATAAAAACAATATATTTCCTTTGGCTCCTTTAAGCCTACATTAAATAGTTATTTTGGTTTCTACTAGCAGCTTTAATTATAACCTCGACTCATTTCTTCCATTTTTATTTATTGATTCACTCATTATTTGTTACCACGAGATAAGCCTATCCTTATATCACACTAAGTTAGAAAATTACCAAATGAGATATCTTAAAATCCGGGAATGAAGATGAACATAAACTCTAATTGTCAACCTTGCATGACCTTAGGAAGGAAGCAAAGAATTAGGATTTAGAGGAAGAAAAAGAAAGAAGCTGAAGCCAAGCCGAAGCCTTTGGGTTATGAACAACATGTGAAGAGTTCCATCTAAACTTATCTCATATTTTTTCCCTCTGCCTTAGGTTGTCTTGCTATACCTTTTATAGCTTACCCCGCAATCCCTCGATTAACTTCAGGTTCAATAAAAGCAAGCCTGATAGCTAACCTAGCAGCAATAACAGAAGTGGTATAAATAAGTGGATTCATGATAAATTCCTCGCAAGGTACCTTTTCTCTTTATGGTATTACACCATTTGCTTGTTTTTGGTCCAAAGATGAAATTCTTAATGATATCTTCTTCTACTTTTCATACCCATACCATACATAATAAATTTAATATCTTTGATAGGTATAATAACAATATTTTTAGGTGTTACTTTAACTCTTGTTCAAAAAGATATTAAGAGAGATTTATCTTATTCTACAATGTCTCAATTGGGTTCTAATTTCTGCCTTAGTTGAATGTAAGAGATTCCTTTTAATTTACAAGAAGCTAAAGAAGAATTAGTAGTAGGTTATCAAACTAAATATTCTAGAATCAAATTTGGTTTATTTTACATTGCTTCTTATCTAAATCTATTAGTTTCATCATTATTTGTAACAATTATTTGCTTGGGTGGTTGGAATCTTTCTATTCAATACATATTAGTTCTTGAGCTATTGGAAATAAACAAGGAATAAATCAATGGAAACTTAAACAATCATTATCAATATTAATATGATTTATCTCAAATTAAATGGGCTAGATTAGTACTGAAAGAATGGCGAAATAGAGCCAAGAATCAATATTGGATGGCTAAAAATAAAAATTAACTAATTATGATAAATAATTTTTTTTAAGGCAGACCCATTATAGAGTCAACAATATAATTTTAAAAAACACTATAGATATGATCTTTTATCACATAAATTGATTAATTATGAAGATAAGAAAGACTCGAATATTGATAGATCACATGGTTTCATTTTTGTAAATTTCTAATTGTTCTAAAGTCTTATAAGTTGAATTAATCAAATTTAATTTTCTCATCCTATTTTATAGTATCTATTTGTTTGAACAAGGAATTCTGAGAATTTTTTTTATACGCATATTTCAACCCTCTACATGCTTTTCTAGGTTCATTGATATTAGAAGCGTAAAAGAGGGATCCTATTAACTTGTTCTAGCGTAGGATAATAAGCTCACGGGCCTGATCTTACTTCACTATCGAGAAAAGAAAGAGGATTTCCATCATTAAGTTTAACTTAGGTGTAGCTCGCTTTTTTTTTTGACTGTGAAGTACCATCAAACCAAAACACCAAACAACAATTAGCTCTCGTTGAAAAGGTGGTGATCCATCTACACCTTCTAGTTCGGCTACCTTGTTATAACTTCACTTTAGTCGTTAGCCCTACCTTCGGTACCTCCTCCTTACGGTTAAGGTAACAACTTTGAGCAAGGTTAGCTCCCAAGCCATAACAGATGAGAAGTTATATGACTTAACCCTAACATTATTACTCTAATATAGTTGGCTCTTTTAGGTACTTGAATATTTTCCAATTGTTCTAATCCATTTATAGTTATTGCTTCTATGGACGTAGTAGCTAAATAATCCCAAAGAGTTATATAAGGCATATATTATATAATTGTTTGGTTTTTCGTAAGTTTTTCCATCCCTCTATGTAAATAACCCAATACTAGTTTACAGTCAATAATATCTTCACCATTTATAGTAACAATTAGATGAAGAACAATGTGATTAATGGGTGGTGAGGTGCAACACTTAAAATTCAACTGATTCACAATTGTTTTTCTTATTTTTGTTTGAAAAGTAGCTGATGTGAATGAAATTTTTACCATAAGATGAAAGCCTCCCCTCCATTTTTAATATGAATTTTACTGATTAGTAATAATAATGCTAGTTACTTCAATTTGACATACACAATAATCTTAAGTTTGTTATAAACTTCCTAAAAAATCAATATTAGTTATCAATCCAATTTTAAGTTGATTAGGGATCCAAAACAAAAGGATGGTATATTTCTATAATTTCTGCAAAAGAGAAAAATTTAGACCTAAAAAAAAAGATTTTGTTAATTCATCTAATTGGCATTCAACTGGCATCTTACATTCACAACTTTGTTTGACTGCTGCTCAGGACAATTTGTCAAATTTTTTTTTTGTACAACCTAGCGTATTCATATCTCAATTAAAAATTCTTAAATAGAGTTAATTTATATCTTACATAGAGCATATTACTTTAATCCAAAATGAGGTCAATATTACTCTATTATTTAGTGGATTTTCTTTAGTAGTTTTCTTTATTGACATAATTTTTTTTAATTCAAAGTCTTTTTATTCTTTTGCTTTGATTTAGAATGACACGTAAGAAATAAGCTAATTTCGTAGCCCTTTGCTCAATTTTCATGGATTTAAATTCTCATCAATACGATTCAAGGGAATATTCCCTCGATGTAGGTGCCCTTTTAAGAATCAAATAGAATCCATCATTGATTTGAAATATTGATAAGATGAATTGCTACAAGCTTTATGCCAGTCAATAAGTATGGGATGTAATTATAGTAAATTGTTCATCCTTCCTATTAATTATAAGAATCTCTTATAGGTTCACTAATCACTTGGTTTACCCTTGGCAGGTTTCTTCATATGTGTTGTCCAAAAAGAGGAGGACTTAGAAAATGATAACTATATAATCCCCTTTTTTGTTGAATCATATAGTCCTCTGATCTCATTAACCAATAAGGTTATCAAATAAAATATAATTTCAATTGAAACGATTGAGATGATTGAATTTATGCCAATAGTTACCACAAATTTCATATATAATAGAAAGATATGATAGATATATCTTTCTTAGATAGTGAATTCGGCTAATCTCTTATTCCTGAAAGAAAGGAACAGGAAAAAGAATTTTATGTTCATCCTTTTAGGAATGTAGGATTAGGAAAATCATATTGACTATAGTTTTCTCTAGACCTCTGAAAAAGCATTAAAAAAAAGGCTTGAATAATACTATTAGGCTTATAACTGATAAAGTCCAACTTAGTAAAACACCCAAATTAAAGCCTTACATACAAAAGAAATTAAATACACCTATAAAGCCCAAGCATGGAACTAACAAGCCCAGGATACTATCAGAATCAAAAGATAGTCCCATTAGATTCATAAATTACCAAAATACCCATTTGATCAAGAAGAACTTGAATTCGACCATATGGCAGAGTTCAATTCAAACTTAAGTTTCCTTGTGTTTACTTAGCAGAAAATGGATGAAAAACTTGAGTAAGGTTCGAACATCTCTTCCTTTGATGATTTATCCTACCTTTTATGTTGGGAGTTAATTATTCATGGGTGTTTGCATGTGGGTTTTATGTTTAACAACAATATATACATATCTCATACATATAATCATGCAGCAGAAGCTTAAAACATTGTAGTAAACTTAATCATTACATATTAAAGGAATTAACAGAAATAACATTGAGAAATAACTCTTGAAGCCTTTGGATGGAAATTGTTGAAGTCCACCGAAATGTTATCTTTGATCAATTCCAGTAATCAACAATAGTGGGTTTGATTATCTAGAATGACAGCCGTTGATCCAGCAGAAGTTTAGCAACTTAAACTTATGTTCTTGATTTTTTCTTTTGATTAACACTTAATCAATTAATTAAAACCTATTTTGCTAAATTGGTTTTATTGCCTTATAAAAGAAAATTATGAATTCAACAACTTGAATCCAATAATCAGAAAATAATTTCTCTTTTCTCTCTTTGTAATGGCTGACCAAATTTTCAGCAAAATGAAATTTAACAAAACTTATGAATTTAATTTCATTTATTACACTTAATTTCAATTTACATTTAACCTAACCTAATCATAGTTAACTCTTAACTCTAGTTAAGTTAAATGAACATTTAAATATTCTAACTATAGTTAACACTTAACTCTAGTTAGGTAAAAGAACATTTAAATATTTTAACCATAGTTAACTAACTTAACCATAGTTAGGTTAACTTTTAATTAACCATTAAGTAAGGTTAATCTAACTTAACCAAATGGTTAACTCTTAATCATAGTTAAACTAAATTATTTATTTAACAATTAAATAAATAAATATTTATTTAAATTAATTAACAATTAAATAATCATTAAGTAAAATTATATTTATGTCCTTACTAGGTTACCAAGTTAATATAAAGTGAGTCCCACCATCTGACCAAATACTTTAGTTAACTTAACCTTAGTAAATTGCTGGATTTTACTGTATTGAACTATTTAATACGGTACACTGTCCAATTGCTCAAAGAGTACATTTCATATTGGGACTCCCTAAGTCCACGCCTGATTCATCAAATGAAACTATTTTATAAGTTCGTGATCGATGCCCCATGCACACGTTACAGATATTACAAATTAGTGCGTTAGACCATACATGTTGAGGTTACTACATATTCGTATAATCCTTCCGTCATTATATCCTGGATGAGTGGGATATAGATCATTACTATCAAATTCTGATAATTTCATCAATTTCTTTATCTCCAGATTCGTATCTTAATGAACAATATACGCAAACACTTTTGCTATAATGTTCAAACCTATAGGAAACTCTTTTCCCAGGTTGATTGCTTACGGCCATAAGACTTTACAAGATACAATCTCGAAGTTTTGGATATACAACCCATCTATGTGAGCTGGCGGATCCCATATCTACGCATACCGAACTCTATGAGCATCGGACCATACCTAACGACATGTAGCGATTAGACCATGAAAGGTCTCTGACATACGTGGAATCAAAGTATGGTGGATCTCCCACAAGTCCATCGTGGCGCTCAGGTCAAAGGACGAAAAATACTACTCAACTCGAGAGGACCTTCCTTTGACGGTTTCATAAGATATCTATTGGGGTCATCGTGAGTCTGTTCAGTATCCAGTCCTAACTGAATACCTGTATATCTATATAAACTTCAACCAAGCTCAGGGTTGACTAAGAATAATCATCTGTACAATATAGATATAGACATACACTAATCTATATCATTGTGTTTCACCAATAGACCCTCATTGGTGAACGTAGATTAGGAACTCTTTATTTGAGAAGATACTTACATAATGACATTTCTTAGTATCTATTACAACTCTTTACAACTATGTCATTACTAGTAGATTCTCAGGTCTTTGTCACATTATAGATAAGGTTCTAACTATTTAGATCTCGCTCGCTATTATAACCTACTAAGTCTTAGTAGTGCTAACTCTTAGTATTTATAACTATCAGCATTGCTAACTCTTAGCCCTGGTCTAAACTTCTTTAAACCAGATATGAACTTATTTAGATCATATATATTGTCTATAATGTTACAAGCTTAATTATCATTTAATAAAGATTATTAGCGATTTAATAAAATATTCATTGCATAAATATTACAAAATTAAATATTCATGCAAACAGGGATGACGCGTAAGCACAAACCCTAACACTTTATTGATTATCTGATTGTTGTATGATTAGATTAAAACATATGGCTCACTTATCATGAATTTGGGCAAAGAACGAGACTACATTTTGTCTCAAAGGTTGAATTAAATATTAGAGAGAAATCATAATAAAACTTTCTTGTAGAGAAGATAACTCACCCCTCAATGAATTAAACTACTCTAATCCTAAAATGGATTGAAGCTCATCTTATCATAGATTATTTGCATATTGATTAAACTCTATTACATTGCATTATAAAATTGTACACATTGCACACTTATATTCATCAAGAAATTAATAGAGAAAAACATTCAGAGGATAGATTAAGAAAGCACAACATTAGCAAAAACTCAAAGTACTCTTGAGATCTTCAATTGCTTTTTGAGAGCATACACACTAAAACCTCTCGCTTGATAAAACACTCTCCACATGTAACGCAACCTTCTTTCGTTATTTACTAACTTGAACATTAGAATATTTTCTTTTGCAGAAGGAAGGTATTGTCTTAAAACAATGTTTCTAGAACCAATTAGAAGTGAGTGCAAGACCATTCTCATAATTCTTTTAGAAGTCCAAGGGCATGAAAGAAATTTTTAGAGGTTCTCAGAAGCCCAAAACTTTAGGTACGATTCCTTCATTACCCCAAAATAAAATGACAGGGCTAATCCTGTTAGCATGTTTAGAAGCACAGAAGAATGCTCTTTTGCCGATATTATTACCAGTTTCAACACTGGGTCATTTATAGCATTACTATATCTTTTCTATTAATTACGGTTTCATTATTTGTGTTTGAAATTCCATGTCTAAATGAGTATATGGATCATTGGGTCATTTATAGCACGAGTTTAGCTTAAGATGTGTTTGAAAGCCCTCGTCTAAATAAGTATATGGATCACTATTATTCACGGCTCTTCTATGCATTGTATTCGAAAAGTTATAAGGATTGTTTTTGGAAAAGCAATAATTTTTAAAATATAAATGATTAGTTTTGCTTTGGTTGGGGGTAATTTTGTTCAATGGGGAGATCGATGGCTACTGACACTTGAGTTGACAAAAAGGCAGTTTGTTTAGATTGTTTTAACAAAATACCAAATGCATCCTCTATAGAACCTCTATGAAGTAGACAAAGCTCTTGGAAAAATTAAAGAAAGAACGTGTTCTTCCTCTGGAAGGGATTTTTCTCAATAATCTTCTAATTAATAATTAGGCCGAATAAAGAACTTATTTCTGGTGTAGAAAGTCTCAAATTCAAGATCTTTTACTACATGGATTTCATAGGAAATGAAGTCATAAGCACATAGGTTTAGAGCCAAGAAGACTACTCCAAGAACACTTATTCATAAACCGGTTACTGATATATATACACAAATAATTTCTTGATTATAACTAAAACCCTCATTTTTTTGGATCCATCTCATAGTGGAAGGGTTAAGAATTTATCCTATGTGAGATATTACATTGTTTGAGAAACCCTAGATAACGTCAGAGTAAAACATTGTTAATAAGAGCCTTCTAATGCGTTGTAGATTCTTATTTAAGCTTGCATCATTTATTATGCGGAAGGATCATTTTAGAGAATTTCATCCCATTTGTTACTTAATTTCTTTTGTATATAGATAGATATAGGATCTATGGTGTAATTACTTAGAAGTATATTTTGTTCAATAACCTTCCTATTTGATAAAAAAAATCCCATAATCTTGAACCCCAGGGTTCGTCGCCACGTGCTCTAATCCTTAGAGCTATATGCCTCGACCCGTCTCTACTGGTTATTTTTTAAGATGAAAGATTTGAATATCAATCTTATTAATATCATCAATCTCATAAGTATCATACCAAATTCCATCAATCGACTTTCACTCCTTATGTTAATAGGAGTGGGACTTTTACTTTTTTCACTTGTGAATCTTTAGGTACAATTTTTTTCAATGGAATATAGTAAATTTCTAGGGTCATACCTATTAACTTTCATTCTTAGCTATACATAAACAATAGAATGGAGAAATAGAATTTCAAATAAATATTGAATACTCTAGTAATCTTTGACTGGGAATTTAAAGAATAAAATAAAGAGCTGAAATAAAGAAAATAAACAATTCAAAAAAAGGTTTGGAAAAAAAAGAAGAACAAAAGTCATACGAATCTACAAAAATCCTATTCTATTTTCAAGCATAGGTTTTATCAGTTGTTTTTCCTTATTGTCTATATATAACTCTAGTAAGAGTCAATTTAGAGAAACAGAAAATTTAGAAAGAACTTCTGTTGGATTAAAATTCCTATTATTGTTATCCCCTTTTACTTTCAAAATACGAATAAAAGAAATCTTGAAATATTTGTTTGGCTTGGATTGTGAAAGCACCCTCCGTAAAATTTTTGTGAGTCCTCAAAATAAGAATAGAAAATGATATATATATATATTAGTATTTCTATTTTATTAGTATTAGATTCATATTAGTTAGTGATCTCGTTGTTTCAATGAGTCTTTTCTTCTATGATTAACTATTGGCATTAGTCCTACATTTTGTCTTTATAGACCGAAGAGAAAGGGGGCTTGACAAAAGAGGATTGTACCATAAGAGAAGCAATATCATTTCCTATTTGATCCTTGTGAATTCCATATTTAAAGTTGTGATCAAATCTACGCATTAAAATGAATCTATTCAATACATTTCTTAGGTACCCATAGGTACTATATATCATTTGAACCTATGTTTGGATCAATCTATAAGGTTGTAGGAGAATAATATAAGCGTTGTGCTACTAGGTGAAGCGGCAGAGTGCTACACTCTAGAAGAGAGTGTAATACATGTGCTTTATAAAATGTATGCATTGATTTTAAGTGGCAAGATATGAAATATAATAACATTATTTTAAGATATTAGTGGCATTTGTATGGGATTAGTTGCATTGAAGAATAAAAAATAATAATAATATATTGGATGAACAAACATTATTATGCAAGTAGTGGAAAATATTTGCTTCATTTGGTCATGCGAGCTGAGAAAGAGAAATAAAACAGAATTGATAAGAGAAGAAGAAAAGAGAGATAAAAAAAAGAAGAAAGAAATTGACAAAAGTTTAACAGGAGAGAGAGAGAGAAAATAAAAAAAAAGAAGAAGAAAAAGAGAGGCTGAGGGGAACAAAATAAGAGAAAAGGAAGTGAGAGCTGAAAGAAAAATAGAAAGAGAAATAAAAATGAAAAATTATAGAAATGTGTTTGAGTATTTCTTTCTGAATTGGGATAGTAATAGTCAGTCTCTCTCTCTTTTTTTTTAGGAAGGGAAGGGGTACGGCGATACCTCATAAGCTCACTCTTTTGGCTTTCTTTCTAAAAATATCTATGTGGCAAAATGAAATTCATTGATTTTCCTGAATTGGGATAGTAAGAGTTAGTCTCTCTTGAGTAGTTTGACTTTTACCTCAGTCGACAGTCAATTGAGTAGTTTGACTCTTGAGTAGTTTGACTTTCTTTCTAAAAATATCTATGCAGCGATACCTCGTAAACTCACTCTTTTGGCTTTCTTTCTAAAATATATATGTGGCAAAATGAAATTCATCAATATTCCTAAATTAGGATAGTAAGAGTTAGTCTCTCTTGAGTAGTTTGACTTTTACCTCAGTCGATGGTCAATGGGTTAGGTAAAGTAGTAACCATATTTGAAATCAATTATGGGATACAACAACAACCCACTAGAGTTATATCTAGTGATTTAGCGGGAATTATACTAACAATTGATGGATTGTAGGATTCAGATCTAACTTAGGATTAGAGCTTTTTGTAAGTGGATACCTATAACTATATATATATATATTTGTACGTTTTTAATATAAAAGTTTATGATTTGATTACACGTTATCATGTTTATTTTATCTATGATTTATTTTTAGATAGATAAATATTTATACTAATTAGTATATTCAGAAATATTTTTTTAAAATTTATTATAGTATAGTTTACGATTACGTTCAATATAGAAATATAGTCATACTTCTATAATATTATATAGTAATAGTTTCTGAACTATCAGATGCATTTCTCTTTTAATTTAGTTTGCTCTGCATATATGTTAGACTAGTTTATTTGCTCTGCTCGAGCGATGTAGTATTCCGTCGACTGAGACCATGTTCTCTCACTCTGGCTGTACCACATTTTCCTTGAGTACAAGTTTGATGTGATTTTTAGTATATATATAGTACATGTTTCTAGATATTTAGCCTTAGAACAAATTTTATGGCAATTTATGATATCAATACATGTTTCATGTTACCCAAAATATAGTTTTATGACCTTTTTATGATTTCAGACCTATACATATGTTAGTATTATTCTTCTGTATATTCTTATTAAAAATTTACTTATCGAGCCACAAGCTCACTATTTTTTTTTATAATTTTCTCTTTCTTTTTATCATTATAGAGACATCGTACAATGTAATTTGTACTCACATTTGGAGATTTGGCCATCACATGCAAAGCTGCATGTGTTGTCACATTTTGTATATTCATATATATATATCTTTATGTATTTCCTGTACACTTTTATTGAGGCACGTAGCCTTATTTTATTAGATGTAATTAGTATAAAACATGTTACTTCTAGGTTATCATAAGATCCACCTTGACTTTTGAGGAGGGCTCGGGTAAGGTTCTATCAGATAGTCTAGTTACAAAATTGATTGTGATCAAGAGCTTTCTGGTCATCTCAGCCTTTGTGATTCTCCCTAAGCCCTAAACAAAAATAGGATAAAATGTGACCAATTAATCAACTAACAAAACTACTTATTACAAATAAGATCTTTTTTGTTACATTGAAACACATAAATGTTGACTAGTTTAACTATATTGAACTTAGTAAAATAAAATGGTTGAATAATTGAAAAATCAATTACGTTAGCTCGACTTGCTGAAGTGTATGTGGCTTTGATAGACCTTGATATGTCTAATTCCTCATAACATTGCACTGGCTAGGAAAGGGAACCTCGGGCCTTCATAAAGATTTTTGTAGGATTAAGAATGAAGTTTTCATTCTGTATATGCCAAATCATGAATTACTAACTGCATATAATCTTTAAAAGAATCCCAATTGTTTCGAACTTTGTATTTTTGGAATAAATATTTACGGAATCCTTATTCTCGAAAAGAAGAACGTACAATTCTTTTTCCTTTTCCTTTCCATAGGTATCCATCAACTAGTACTATTTTAATGTGAATTATTAGCAGAATTTCATCGAATTGGATAGATGGATAAGTATCTAGAAAGTCATTTATGGAATCAATATGATTCTATCTCTATTCATTCCATTTGGATAAACTCATACTAACCTATCAACTTGGGATATAATTAGAAAGTTTTTCTTGGGAGGTGTTGAAAAGGAATTGCAATGAAATAATATCGATTTATATAGAGACAAAAGAAAAGGTTCTTTATTGATTCAAATATTATACCTAGAAAATTTGAAATTAAAAATATTTCAAATATTTAAAAAAAGAAAGAGAAATATTTATTATGGTTTGAAATATTTTTATTTAGCATGGATGATTTGGAAGATATAAATTAGAGGCATGTATGGTAGGTTGACAGGACCCGACCTGAGACCCTCTACTATAGATCCCAGCGGCCTTGCCGGGCACCCCGACGGAAGTTCCTCCGAACCTAACTGGGTATGTTGAGAAATTCCGCGAGGCAAACCCCTTTTGAATTCTTGTTACTACTAAGAAGATCTAGTAATATACATGCCTACTAATACTATGCATAAAGTAAAGAGTGCTATTTAGCACATTTCATGTACAAAAATAATCTTCGAATTCGGCCCACTACTCGGCAACAGGAGAATCAGCAGCTTGCGTACCAAGACCTGCACTTGGGAAAGGGGTTTAAAAACATAAAACATAAAACGGGTGAGCTAAAGGAGCTTAGTGAGTGTAAATGAGATTTCAATTATAAGAACATTATACAAAGATAGCAATTTCTAAAGTACATGCAGAAATTATGCTTCTAAAATAGATGTAAAACTGTAAAATGGTTTCTAATATCATATGCTAATAAAATCTTGCCGAGCGGTTTTATCTACATCTTTAGAAAACTATATTCAGAATCTGCATTACATAATAACTGCTGTGTGCATATAAATGCATAAATGCTATCGGTAAATCGAAAACTAGTAAAATCCTTGCTCGGCCATTTTCTTTCTAAATTGTACCAATGGTAACCCTAAAGCTCTATACCCACGCAACGACTCAACTAGCACCGCATACGTGAGTAGGTCACGGGGCACCTCAACTAGCAGCACCCACAGTGACATCTCAAGACATCTCACTGGCTACGCAGCGGATTCCTACATCGCATGCATATAGCGAGACAATATCCCGTACACATAGAGCGACTCACATGACTCGACATTCTGACTTCCCGGAGTTAGTGACACACCCTCAAGACCTACCCATGTGCACGGGATATACCAGCCGGGTCTAATACAATCATCACCACTATAATCTGAGGGTACCAATGGCCTTAAAACGAATGCAGAAATTTTAAAACTGTTTCACAAATCGATCATGTAAAAGCATGTCTATGAATATATCAAGATCATAAATCATGTTTATGCATCGAAAGCTCATAAAACATACATAGTCATTGTGCGAAAACATAATAACTGAAAAGTAAAAGAAATGGCAGATTTCCACTCACAATCACTCCGCGCTCAATTTCGCTCCCAATTTCTGCTCCCGTTAACGCTCTCGGTTATCTTCACCTACGCGCAATAAATGACATTTAGAGCCAAATCGAATACCAGAATCTTATTTAACTACTAAACGCCCTAATCGGCATACAAAGTCCGGATGTAAATTACTTCCCGATTTTAGTTACGGAGCCGTAATCGAAACTAACTCACCATCCGGCGCCTTGAAAATTATTGAACACCTTATAACTTGGTTGGACATAATTGCCCTTCACCTTTCCCACATGGACAATTATGTCCCATTTTCTTCATTTTTGGTTTTTCCATCAACCATATACATTCAATTCACAATATGCACCATTTACACACAACAATTCAATCAAAACACCACTCAATTCTTAACTTCCCTAAAGTGGCAGAATTTCACCCTAGGTTCCAACACATTCCTTTTCTCAATTTCTTATTTCAATTACAACAAAATCATGCCAATTTCATTCTAAAGCCCTAATTATAACCAATTGAAATCTCTACAACAAAATCACCAAAAACCCTAATTCTCACTTCCCCAATTTCTTCAAATTGATGACTCCTTCAAGCTCCACACTAGAATTCAACTCAATCTAAGCCAAGAATACACATAAGAACATCAATTAAAGCATTCTTGAAATCTCACTTATCAAACTCATAAAAGATGCTTTTCTTACCTCTTTTTCTTGAATTTCCACTAATAGAGACTTTAATTGAGCTTAGGGATTGGTTTGTAACCTTATTTTGGCTTGATTACACATGAAAATCCATGAAAAAAAACTTGAATAGTCACTGTAGTAGCACCCCCCTTTGAAGCTCGAATTTCTCTTTTTTTTTAGCTAAGTGTTGGTTTTGATATTTCTTCAAATTTCTACACACTTCTAATATATATATAGTGCTCCCTCAATTGACCATTTTGCCCTTCAACTTATTTAAAACTTTTAATTTGCCATTAGTTAAAAACTAATTATGTAATTAGTTCATTTGTAACTATTTAGTTAGAATAGTTCAAAGAACTAACTAGAACTTCTAACTTGGCAATCCATGAGATTTCTTCTAATTGGTCCATTCTCTAATATATGGATTATGTTTCTCAACAAAGGCTTGTTCCATTCATAACCCTTAAATGGAAATTCATGTAGTAAATTAAAATTTTCTTTTCCAAGCCAATAGAGAAAAATTCTAAAAATATTCTAGGGTTGTCCGGCGCACCGATCGAGTATGAAATTACCAAATTAGGTCTAATATCTCTCACGTGCACTATAAAAGGAATATTTCTAATAGGGTTAAACTCAAGTAACCCTACGGTGTCTTATTTGTTCTATACCGAAATCTAGGCGCCAATACTACTAATAGGGATTGGATATTACATAGGTCGTATAGACGATATACAAAGCTATCATTACAAACCTTGAGATATTATTATAGTAAGGGATGACCACAAATTTAGAGCTCTATTCAAAATTATTTCGATTCATCCCCTTATGAGGAATTGCCAAAACATTTGACTTTTCATGCATTCCAATATAAAGAATTAGTCAACCAAATAATAGATAGTAAATAGGTTGGTTTTAAAATAAATGAATTACTTGTCATATAATATTATTCTCATAAAATTAAAACCTAACTAAAATAAATGAAATGGATTTGTACAATTTTCCTCTTTCACTTAAGGAAAAAGACGCAAGGTAAAGAGTTTTATCTGGGGGTTTGATTTTCCTCCCAGTCATATGCATAGATTAGAGGGTAGATTTTTATCTCTTGTTCGCCTTGTCTTTCCTATATTTTCTGTATCACGGAATTTAGGAATTAAAAATCTATCTAAAAAAGAAAAAGGTCTGGCTTTATATAGAATAACTTGTTATTCACTTGGGTTCTCATCAAATTTAATCCTAATGCTACACCTTGAGCCACTCGACCATCTTTCCTACGTGATAATTATGATCGAGAACCCAAGTGAATAGCGAGTTATTTATACTAGACTCTTAGATGGGAATAGATAATCGAATTTATTCAAACTAGAAACATACAAAATGTTTCATTAAAAAAAAAGTAGAGGGTTATACCTTTTTTTTAATGAGTCATCTTTTATGTTATTTTGTATTGTACAATTCCTTTATTTGTAGGATCGTTTCTCACGAGAGGCAATGAAAAGAATTATAAAAGGAATTTCTACCTATGCTCACACACTCTCATAATCCATTTTCTTTTCGGAGAATTCCTTTCAACAAATCATTCATGTCAAATAATATTATAGAGTGAAGGAAAAAATTTCAATTTTTTTAATCTTTATAATGCTTGAAAAAAATAAATTGTTCATGAAATTATGCACATGAAAATTATAACCGCAAGTGCATGGGTTATGATCAAGTAATAAAGTGAGGATTGATGTGCTAAATTAATGCTAAGTACTATTATGTTGACAACCTAACTTTTTTTAAGCTAATTTAAATATTAAGTTGAATTATGAAATTAAAGATGCTTAAAATAAATAATTTAACAGATCAAATAGATGAGATATATATGGTGAAGGGTCCTAGGCCTTGATTCCACTGTACTATTCTTATATTCTTTATAGTTAGTGATTAACAACTAATCTTGTGAACTCATTAATCAAGGGCTTAGAACTAATCTCATTACTTTTCTCGAGCATCAAGTGAGATCTTATGCATACACAATCAAGTTGATATTCATATCTAACTTGTTTTTTATACATACATTAAGCTACCCTTAAGTGATTACCTTAATTCTATTAGTTTCTCAATTCAATAAAATTACAGCTATATTTTCCAACATATGGGTTAAATTTTTCAAGCATATAACCCACAAGTCTAAATCATCTAATCAATTTATCAATCCAATTAGAAGTATTAAACTCATAAACATTATAAATGATAAATTCAATATAGCCATTAATCAACACAGCACATCAAAACATAATACTAAGTAGAGTTACATCAAACTCTAGAATATAGAATTTAGTTATCTATAGTCAAATACACAAATTCAAATATAATAAAGTTCACAAGAGTAACCATGTTTTCAAATAAAATAAATTACAAAGATAAATTTAAAGTAAATGAGGTAGAGAGAAAAAGTAAACTAGTTGGAGAATTCCTTAAGGCCTTCAATCTTCATTGGTTTCCCATAATCCAAGCTCTAAGCATGTTTCTCTTACTAAAATCCTTAGTTTTCTCTTTATAAATCCTAAAATTAGGGCAAAATGAGCTATTTTGCATTGAATGGCACCACGGTGCTGATTTTTTAAGTTGGTTGCGGTGCTAAGTTTGCCAAAATTGGTGTATGGGGCACTGTTTATAGAATAGTACCCAACAATCAATGTTCATTTTTATTGTTCACCACACTACAGAGCCAAGACCTAATCTTTTTGGCGCTTAGGTGCCACTTTTTAGAGCTGTGGTGGGCACTGTAGCAAAATATTGTTCATAACGATTGTAGAAGTCACTATAGCACCTTTGATATTTTTGCTTGTGTTCCTCGGTTTTTCTCCCCAAATAACCCATTAACTTAGAACCTACAAACTAATATTAAAGTATATAAAAAAACATATATTCTTATTTAATTGAGTAATTATCAAGAATTTTAGTAAATAACCAAATATAACACTTGATAATTTTTCTTACATCTTCTCAAAAGCCTAGATATCATATACACCCCCAAAATAAAGAGCTTTGAATGCTAGAAGAAATCGTATTTTGGATGGAGCAATGAACCTATTTGAAGTGGCTCATTTTCTATCCAAAAGTCTATGTATGAACAAGGATTAATTTTACTTTCTCACCTAACTACCCTAGGATGGGGGTAGGTCTTAGTAGGGAAATTATAGACACATTTTCATGTTATAGAGATTTATAAGTTGGAGAAGTATTTTAATTTACAGTAGAGATGAGAAACTGAAAGAAAATAAAAGACATAAAGAGTTTTACGTGAAAAACACTCAAACAAATTGAGGTAAAAATCATGGGGCAAGTGTAGGAGATTTTTACTATGAAAATGAGATTACAATTACTCTCTAATTATAAGGAGAGAATAATTTTGTCTTTCTTTTGAAACTAAGAGATACACATCAATATCACATTTCTCTCTTAACAAGTAAGAAGAAACTAAAGAATTTATTCTAAAATGAAGTATGAGATTGAATTATGAGATGATGATCATGAACTAATAGAGCACCTCTATTTATAGAAGTAAGTGGTAGTGTTCCAATTGATTACATATTCTTTGGTCTTAAAAAATAGCACCCATTCAATTCAACAATTTAGGTCACCACAACATTTCTTCCACTTAAAAACTTGATTAAAATAATCACATCTACAAATTCTTCTGCCTACACTTGCCATTTCATGGTGCTTATATTTTGTTTCAGGCCATATAAGGATTTACACCATATGAACTTATTATATGAACTTATCAGTGTTGATCAGTTTGGTTAATGCATCTACTAGGTTCTCTTTGGTGTTAATCTTCTTCATATATACGCTTTCACTTTTTAATACTTCATGAACAAAGTGATACTGTACTCCCATATGCTTTGTTCTGGAATGAAAAGTCAGCCTTTTTGTAATGTGCAAGGTACTCTGACTATCATAAAATAAAGGAATACTCTCTTGATTATGCCCGAGCTCCTTCTAAAATCTTTGAATCCAAATTTATTCTTTACAAGCTTGTGTAGTGGCCATATACTCAGTTTCTATTGTTGATAGAAACACAATAGTCTGAAGTTTAGAGATTCAGCTAATAGCTTCTTCTGTAATTATAAACATTTAGCCTGTAGTGGATTTGTTTTATTAAGATCACCCGCAAAATTTGAATCACCATATTCTCTGATAGTGAATTCTGATCCTTTATAATATATTGCAGCATCCGAATCACCATCTTAGGATCTTTTGAATAATATTCCAATGCTCTTTACCTGGATTGCTCTTAAATCTGCTAACCACTCCAACTGCTTGTGCAATGTCCGGTCTTATATAAATTATGGCAAACATTAAGCTTGCCATTGTTGATGCATATAGTACTCAAGACATTTTCTTCATTTCTGCTTTATTGCTAGGACACATACTTGAGAAAAACTTGAAAATAATAGGAAATGGGATAGAAATTGGCTTACAATCTTGCATATTGAAGCATCGCAAGATATTTTTCAAGTAGTTCTTCAATGAAAGCCATATCTTCCTATTATTTCTGTCTCGGTGAATTTGCATACCTAGAATATTATTTTCTGGTCCCAAGTCCTTCATGTCAAATTCCCTAACCATTTAAGCCTTTAACTTTATTATTTGATCTTTGTTGGAGCCTGTTACTAACATATCATCAATATACAACAACAAGATAATGAACTCATTATCGCCAAATCTCTTAAAATATGCACAGAGATCTTCACTAAGTCTGTTGTATCCAAGGCTCAATATGAATGAATCAAATCTCTTATACCAATACCTCGACGCTTATTTGAAACCGTATAGAGATTTATTTAAACTACAAACCAAGTTCTCTTTTTATGTTTTTGTAAAATCTTCTAGTTAGCGCATATAAATTTATTCTTTAAGGTCACCATGAAAAAAAGCCGTTTTTACATCTAATTATTCTAGATTTAAATCAAATATAGCACATATAATAAGGACTATTTGAATAGTATTGAGTCTAACAATTAGTAAAAAGATTTTACCAAAATTAATACCTTCTTTCTGAGTATATCCCTTTACCATTAACTTACATGATATCGCTTTACTTGATCATCGTTATTTCGCTTAGTATTATAGAACTATTTGTTAACAATAGCCTTTCTTTCTTTTGGTAGTGGTATAAGATCCAATGTTCTATTCTTATAAAGAGTTTTAATTTCTTCTTGCATTGCTATCGTCTATAAAGATACATCCAAACTGATCGTGGCTTCTTGGAAAGTTGATGGCTTTTCTTCCTCCGTTAGAATACAGTATGCAACATTATCCTCCATATGATAATTTGAATGCCAAACTGGTGCTAACCTCATTCGATTTAATCGTTTAAGAGGTGGCTCCTCTGGTTCAACTTGTTCTTATTCATCATGCTCTGGAATTGCTTCAAAAATTTATCAATCTTCTCACTTTTCTTCTACTTTCACTGTGGTAGTTTCTAATTTGTCTTTTGTTATGCTATCATATTCTTTCTTTTGTATCTTATCTTTTATAAATATCACATCTCTACTAATAACTACCTTGGAGGTAGTGAGATCCTACAAGCAATACCCCTTAACTCTATTAGTATACCTCAAGAATATATATTTTTTAGATTTTGGGTCAAGTTTTGTAACTTCTTGGGTGCTATACGTCATGTATACATGACTTCTAAATGTATGTAAATTAGAATAATCAGCTGGCTTATCAATCCACATCTTCATTATTGTCTTTAAATCATCACTGTTGACAGAGACCGATTGATCATGTAACATGTGGTATTGACTACTTCTATCCAGAATGATTTGGCCAGACCCGCAGTTCTTAACATAGTTCTAGTTCTTTTAAGTAATGTTTTATTCATCTGTTCTGCCATTCTATTTTGTTAAGGAGTGTACACTATTATAAATTGTCTTTTGACAATTTTTTATTTGTAAAATAAATTAAATTCCCTACTAGTATAATCTCCTTCATTGTCAGTCCTTAAATACTTGATCTTCTTCTTGGTTTCAAGTTCCATTCGAGCTTTAAAGACTTTGAATACAAGAAACACACCTACCTTTTTTTTGATTAGGTAAACCAAAATCTTCTAAAGAAGTCATCAATGAATGATACAAAATATTTTGCTCATTCCAAGGATGTGATCGGTTGCTAAACATCAGAATGAATTAAGTCTAAGATGACACTACTCTTAGTTGTTGATATACTAAACTTTAATTTATGTTGCTTGTTTATAACCCAATGCTCACAAAAGGGTAAAGAAACAAATTTAAGTCTAGGAAGTAACTTCTGATCAGAGAGAATTTTTAAACCTCATTTTGATATGTGACCAAGTCTTTGGTGCCATAACATTGTTATCTCTTTTACAAAACTGGTTGATGCAACAAATGTTTCTACCTCTGAATATGTTTCCCCTAAAAGCACGTATTTGTTAGCAACTATCTTTTTTGCCTTCATTACTACAAGTGTACCTTTGACAATCTTCATGATTCTATTTTGTATATGGGTTTTTTTTATCCAAGCTCATTTAGTTTTTCTAGAGACAATAGATTTTTATTCAAGTCTTTCACATGCAGTACTTCTTGCATAGTATGAATCATTTTATCGTACATCTTTAACTTGATGGTGCTAATGCCAACAATCTCCAAGGCATATTTATCTCTTATGAATACAGATCCTCCAGAGATGGGTTTATAATTATGAAACCAATCTTGATGAGACATCATATGCTATGTTGCTTCTAAATCCATTATCTAAACATCAGTGAGCTTTTTCTATTCTTGAGAATAGTTATTACCTCCATGAATAAGACATTACCATCATCAGAAGTACTTGCAACACAACACTGAGATTTTGGTGACTTAGTGGTCTTTTCTACACCTTTCTTATATTGACACTCACTTTTGAAATGTCATTTCTTGCCACAATTGTAGCATTTGATATTTTTCTTACTCCTTGACTTTGATCTTCCTTGTTTGTGACTCTCATTAGAGCCATGTTTTGTTGACTTGTCTCTAGTCATCGGTAAAGCCTTCGCTTGCTGCGAACTAATTGCTCTATCTTTATTATTTTTAAGCTTGTTTTCTTCTTCAAGAACATAGGCCATAACATCTTCAAAAACTAAATAGTTCATTGGGAGGTTATTGATTAAGCTAATGACTAGATGGTCAAATGGATTTGGAAGACTTTGGAGTGGAATCTCAACACATCCATTTTGCTCAATATTGTAACTCAAAGTAGAAAGTTGAGAAAATAAAATATTAAAAGTGTTGATATGATTAGTTGCCATCGTAGATTCTGACATCCATAGGGTGTAGAGTTTTCTTTTCAAGAAGATCTTATTGTGAAGAGACTTTGACTCGTATAATATTGTTAAAGTATCTTATATCTCATTCGAGGTCTTTTTCTCTGCTACACATTATAGAACTTTATCTATTAATCCCAGATGTAATTTGGCAATGGCATCTCCATCTATTTCTTCCCATTTTTCATCAGTTATACTTGTTAGTTTGTCACCAATTGCCATCATTCTCATCTTCTACGTCGAGAAATTATTCTCATTAAACTTCTCTATCTCGTACTTTACTATCATATTGATTGACTACAAATTGCTTCCCACTCGAACCGGCTCTCACTATTTCATCGTGATCAGTACTATATACTTAAACAGTATATTATATATGAATAGAACAATACTATGAACAGTAACACTCATGTAAATAGTATCCATGAATGATATACCTTTATCTGAAAGCCTTAAATGCTCTGATACCACTTGTTATGGAGATTTATAGATTGAAGCAGTATTTTAATTTACAGGAGAGATGAGAAATTTAGAGAAAATAAATTACACACGGATTTTTACATGAAAAATTCTCAAATAAATTGAGGCAAAAATCACGGGGCAAATATAAGAGAATTTCACTATAAAAATGAGATTACAACTCCTCTCTAATTACAAGGAGAGAACTTACACAACTTCTTGACAGGCATTCAACAACTTCCATAGAAGAATCTTGAATTTCTTGACCTTCACTCCAACTTGCTTCAAGGATCACTTGTAGTTTTACCACATTTGATGAGGTTCTTTTCAGTTTCAAACACTAATTTGATAGGAGAGATTCCTTCATCCTTTTGTAATTTAAGCTCTATAGAATATCTCGACCTGTCTAACAATAACCTAAGTGGAATTATTCCAAAAAATCTTATGAGTTCTAGTAGGCTCTCAGTCTTGGATCTACGATTGAACAACTTCCACGGTAGAATTCCCCATACCTTTGTAAATGATAGTAGATTAACTACTATCAACCGTCATGACAATCAGTTGGAGGGGCTATTACCACATTCTTTGGTTAAATGTTGTTACTTGGAAGTTCTAGATGTTGGTAATAACAAGATCAATGATACATTTCCATACTGGTTAGTAGATCTTCTGGAATTGCAGGTTCTATATTGTTATCAAACAAATTCCATGGTCGTATTTGTCAATTCCACTACTAGATTTTCGTTTGCGATTGAACAACTTCCACGGTAGAATTCCCCGTACCTTTGTAAATGATAGTAGTTTAACTACTATCAACCTTCGCGACAATCAGTTGGAGGGGCCATTACCACCTTCTTTGGTTAAATGTTGTTAGTTGGAAGTTCTAGATGTTGGTAATAGCAACATCAATGATACATTTCCACACTGGTTGGTAAATCTTCCGGAATTGCAGGTTCTTATATTGCGATCAAACAAATTCCATGGTCATATTGTCAATTCCACTACTAGATTTTCGATTCCTGAGTTACGAATATTAGATCTCTCTTACAATAAATTCAGGGATGTTTTGCCAATAAGATATTTTCAAAATTTTAAATCTATGATCCATGTGAACAACTATGGTTTTCAAGTGGAACATATGAGGCAAGTTCATGAAGGTGAATATTATTCATTGGTTTTGACTGTGAAAGGAATAGATATTCAGATGGAGAGAGTTCTAACTACTTTTACAACCATTGATTTTTCAAACAATCAATTTCAAGGAGAAATTCCAGAAGTAGTTGGGAGTCTTGAGTCACTCAGAAGCCTCAACTTTTCTCACAACAACCTTACAGGTCATATTCCACCATCATTGAAAAATTTGACAGTTCTTGAATCTTTAGACTTCTCTTTAAACGGGCTTATTGGAAATATTCATACGCAGTTGACAAATTTAGGATTTCTTTCTATTCTAAACCTTTCACACAACCAGCTTGTAGGGCGTATATCTCAAGGGCCACAGTTCAATACGTTCACACGCGATTTCTATATTGGGAACCTGGGATTGTATTGATTCCTTTTATCAGAGAATCGCAGCAATAATGAGGCACGAGAATCAGCTCAAACAATGCTCCATGGAGGTGACGATACTTTGAGCTGGTTTGATTGGAATATCGCCATAATGGGTTATGCATCTGGATTAGTGATTGGCTTGTCAATGGGATATATGGTATTCGCAACAGGAAGACCACGATGGTTTGTAAGGATGGTTGAAAGGAAGCAATCCATCAGGGTGAGAAGGAGAAGGCTCAGCAGAAGAAATTAGCAAGTGAAAGTGATGCTCCTAATGTAAAATATCGTGAGACTTTCAAATTTGTATTATTTTCATGACAGCAGAATAGTTAGTTTCTCATTTTAAATTCCAAGAATCCTTGAAGTATTCATCATGTTATTTGCTTCATATATTTCTTGTGATAAATTTGTACATTGAAATTAACAGCCCTTGTTCATTCAGAAAAAAAAAGAAGGAAATTAACAGCCATCTTTGTTTCAGTACAACTCCCGAAAAATATTTGTAAAATCACTAAATGTGAAATGTGAACCAGTCTTGGCTCCTCATCGTACTTGATATGGATGCTCTATTGAAACCTAAGCAAGAAAATTATTTAAAGTTTTTTCATGATATGGTTAATCAAATGGATGATAATGAATTGTAAATTATAACTAAATATTTATATCATTCACAGCATGCAGTCATGATACAGAAATGATAATGGGTCCTGAATTAAATTGAAAAATATTTCTTTAAAATTAAGCTTCGCGAAGAGATATTATATTATTGCAATCTAGAAAATACTCCATGTACAAGCCTTTATTTAAAGCTCCTCAAATTGTCATTGCAATCATCTTTACATAGGAATTACTTGAATGGTCCTATCTTCGCAAGATCCTCAATATTTAACCTCAAGAAAATTATCGCCTCGAAATTGCATGGATGCTTTGTCCTCTTAAATACTTCAATAGTTAAATTAATATTTGTCTAAAAAAGAAGGCGCTCGGTTTATAGAGAGTGTTGCAAAAGCAAATAAAAGAATGATAATGATGAATTTAATCAACCAATTTTGAATGATTGAATTAAATGAGAAAAAAATAATAAATGATGAATTAATTAATTAGCTCTAAATGAATTGAACAAATAATGAGTAAGGTTACTTACATATTTATAGTTTATAAATTCAAATCTGTATTAAAGTTTGAATTTAATTAAAGTTGAGTTAAATAGAAATTCTAATCCTTTTAAATTAAGGAAAAAGATTTAAACAAAATTTGTCTTACATGTAAAAAATCATTCTTCATACAAAATAACAATTAATCAATTAAAATTAGAATAAAATTTGAAGTTAATTTATTCCCCTACACCCAAACAAATGATGCTTGCAACCCATTTGTAGGATTCATATATTGGCTGGTTCGGTTCCCTACCATACTGGGTCGAAAATATAAATTGATTCCTTCTAATGATTGTGCTATACATGAGCTGGTAATGATGATATAGATATAAATATAAAAATATTAATTTTTAATTTATTTAATCGAAAAAAATAAATAATTTAATACTTATATTTAAATATTAGACTAAAAAAATAAATTATTTAAATATTGTAATTCAACAATATTCAGCATTCAAATATATTCATTTTTATTCAGCATTCAGTAAAAGAAAAAACAAAAACAAAAACAAACAAACGTTACCCAAATATTAAGTTAAAAATTTCTACTTAATTATGTTCAGATGCAAATCACTTATTTTGGATATTAAAAGTGTATTTGCTGGTGGACAGTTGTTTCGTTGGATTATTAAAAGACGTGAAATGTTTTAGTGGTTAATGCCTTTTCTTTTGATTCAAACTTCTAATCTTATTATATGCTGTGATACCAAGTTGAGAGGAGAACGTGCTAACTCTTGAGGTATGCATTGATCACTAGTCTGGGCAGGCCTCTTTTAAAGAAGGATTTTAGAAAAATCAAAGATTGGCATAAACCTGTTACCTTAACGGCCTCCTTGTCTCGGCGAGACTTACGACGGTTTCAGTCTAATATGATCTTTTCTTAGAAATAAGGGTGATGCTGGCCTCTTATAAGAATTAGAGACCTCCTCCCTTATCGGATCTTTACTATACTATTCTTTTCAAGATTAGAATTGTTAAGAGAATTCTAAGAGGAAACTTTTAGAGAAACATATTTATAAAACACAAATTTTATTCCTCTCTAAGTTCTGAGTACAAATTGAATTTAAAGGCCCTTATATAGACTCTCGGACCTTGACTTTATGGCACTAATGACTGACAGTACATTTATGATTTGAAGACTTCTTAGACATAGGCCAAATAATTACAAAGACTTTTATGGCTGACGGATGACATAAAGATAAAGCTTGCTTGACATACTTGTCAACAAAGCTTATCTGACGCGCTTGACAAAAAGATAAAGTTAAAGCTTCTTTGACACACTTGTCAATAAAGCTTATCTGACATACATGACATAAAGCTAAAGTACTATTGTCATTATTAACTCTGCAATGACGAATAGCTCGAGTTGTCACTATCATAGCCCTGAGTAAAGTCCAAAAGCTTCTCGTATTTGGTGATGTGGGGTCCATTGAACTGGTGCTTGCTAGCACGGCTGCTTCTCGTTGGACTTCACTGTCGGTTAGATAAGGTTGAGAATTTTGAAATAGTGACAGAGTCAAGTTGGGTTGTTGTGAACTATCATCCACTTGCATGTTGTCATATGGCATTCTTGGCTGTGGAAAGTCGTTTGGGTTTGGGAGTTGATTTGGATATGGAGTATAGTGATAGTGTCTGGCGTAGTAAGTCTGTTTATGATGTATCAAGGAGGCTCGAAGCCAATTTCTGCAAAAAATAGAGTCTATATTATTCATTCTCTCAAAAACGTCTGGAGGCACATTCTCCGAAAGGGTTTGATCTTCATGAGAGATCCATATTGATGGAGAAATTATTTGGTTTTCTTCTACCAGGACTCTTTCTAGAGCTCTGATCTCCATTTTATGTTCTTCTTAGAACAACTGCAAAGAATATAGGAAGGTAAAATAGTCCTTAATAGTGGGATAATAGTGCATCTCATGGTTTGAGACTATTATTCCCTTTCATTGGAGTAGAAGGACTGTGTGTAAGTGTCTTGGTTTGACCGAACTGTTGGTATATTTGTACAGTAGGTATTACAGTTTATTTATCCACCAAGATTTTGGGTAGAATCACTAGAGGAAAATACAAACCGTGTCATACATGTGTATGACAACGTGTATGAATAAGAAAAAAAAAAGAAGAATATAAAAATATATATTATATTAAGCGGTGGCCGTTTTATATATATATATATATATATATTTGTTTTGCTTTCTTCGTTTAAGAAGAAAGAATTGAAATAGAAGAAGAAACGAAATAAAGCTGAAACAGAGAAAGAAGAAGAAAAATCGAAAGAGAGAAAAGAGAAAAATAAAAGAAAAGAAAAAAAAAAGAAGAAAAAGAAACCGAGAAAAAGAAGAAGAGAAAGAGAAAGAGAAGAAAAAAAAAAGAAATTTCAGGAAATTAGTTTGAGTAGTTAGATTTATACCTAGTGATTTAGCGGGTAATAGTTTTACGATAATAGAATATTTATATTTTAATATTTATAATACATATTGGTACTAATGATGTATTTTTATACCCTATGATATAGGAGGTGTGCCGATAACAGGTAGATCTCAGAATCTAGACCTAGCTTAGGATTAGTGCGCTTTTCTGAGTAGATAACTATATAACTATATAACTATATATGTTTTTAATACAGTCGTTTATGATTAAATTACGCATTATCAGATTTAGTCATGATTTATTTTACACGACTAAATATTTATGTTATTTAGTATATTCAGAAATATTTTAGAATTAATTACAGTATAATTTTTGATTGCGTTCAATACAGAAATATGTATTTTAGAACAATTATGCTTTTATGATATTATGTAGTAGTAGTTTTTGAACTACCACATGCGTACTCCGCATTTAGTGTCGTTGCTTTGCACATGCGTTAGACCAGTTTAGTTTGCTCTGCCAGAGCAATGCAACATTTCACCGAGTTAGACCAGCTCAGATCCCTCGCTCTGCCTGTGCGTGAGTTACTCCGCCAGATTATATCAGTTTTTCCCCGAGTACAAGTTTGGTGTGGTATTCAATGTATATATAGTATATGTTTCCAGAGTTTTGTTATATATATTCAGTTTAATAATAGATTTTTTGATCGTTTACGCTTTCAGTATTTCAGATTTCCAGTATTATATTATAATTTTAGTTATAGCATAGACTTTATGACAGCTCATACTTTCAGTACAAGTTTATTGACTACTCAATATACAGTTTCACAATTATTTTATCTTACAGATTTATATGCGTACAATACATATAAAGTATATAATATTTTCAGATTATGTCCGCTCACTGAGCCACAAGCTCACCCTTTTTTCTATTTTTCTTAGGTGGTCACAGGAATTCGTGCAGTGTGATACAGTCATTACATTTTGAGGTTAGCCTACGACATGCATAGTTGCATAAGTGTCTCAGTCTGTGTCTTTGTATATATTTTTGTATATTGGAGTACTCGTGTACACTTTTTGTTGAGGCATGTAGCCTCATTGTATCATATGTATGAGTAAAGAGTATGTTAGTCCCTCATCATCACAGGATCCGTCTCGATTTTTGAGAAGGGCTCTGGTTGAGTCCTGTCAGTTTGGTATCAAAGCATGGTTTTAGATTCTGTAGACTAGTACATGATACATGCATGTTAGAGATGTCATTAATGATTTGTTGCATTTTATAGATTTTCATCATGTGTCCACATGGCCAACCTCGCACGAAACTTGTGGCTGAACTAAGAGCTCTCTTAGTACCAGATAGAAGAGAGGAACCTATTAGAGAGGAAGTAGTTGAGCCAATTTCCCTTGTATCCATACCTCAAACTCAGCTTAATCCTATTGTAGAGAAAATACACCCTCAGCCAGTACCACAACCTGTGATACAGCCTACACAGGGATAGCCTGATAGACCTGCCTTAAAGCAATCTATAGATAGACTGGCTCAATTAGTTACAGTTGCAGTAGAGAGACAAACACATAGATAACCCAGGAGAGAGAACACAATAGAGCATATTCGTAGTTTAGGAGAAGAGAATTTTTCAAGCACTGCAGAGCCAGCTGATGCAGAGTTATGACTAATTAGAGTAGAACGGATATTTGATGTTATGAGATGTACTGTTGATGAGAGGGTTTCCTTTGCTATATTTATACTTAAGGGTGGGGCATACCACTGGTGGAGTCAGTATTACGTAGATATGGATGGGTGATTAGTTGGGCTGATTTTTGTAACGAATTTAATGTTAAATTCTTTCCTATGGTTTACCAAGACATCCAGGCTAGAAGTTCCTTGAGCTAGAACAAGGATTAATGACAGTGGAGGAGTACAAGAACCGTTTTATAGTGTTATTGAGATTCGCTTCATATGCAATAAAGAATGAGAGAGATAAATGTAAGAGATTTGAACAGGGTCTTAGAGGCAATATTAGGACAGCAATTACAGCCATAGGGCACATTGATTTCAGTAAGTTAGTAGGGGCTGCAATGACGGTTGAGAGAAGCCCGACAGAGACACGTAAAGCCCAATCATTCAAGCAGAAATAAGGCCATAGTTGGTTAATTGGTGGATCAAATACTAGTAGAGCACCTAAAGGAGAGTCATCCTATATAGGGTATTCGGGTAGACAACAGTATTGTTAGAGCCCTATGCTATCAGGAGGATAGAGACAGAGTTCTAGTCAGAGGTTTATGCCTTCATTTGTTGGAAGCAACATAGGGAGTCAGAGGCCCCGAGGTGGTAGCCAGATAAATAGTAGTGCTAGCATGAGAAGGTACCTTTAGTGTTCTATTTGTGGCAAGAGTCATAAGGGACAGTGTCTAAGAGATGTTAGAGGTTGCTACCATTGCGGACAAGCTAGACATTTGAGAAGAGATTGCCCTCATCTTCTTCAGAGTAGCAACTTAGTATAGAGTACAGCTTCTCAAGGTTTTCAAAGTGGCAGTGGCAATATTCAAAGGCATGGAGGATCTTAGATAGAAGAGCCTATCTTTAGTACTGGTGTACAACCTAAAGTTTTAGGAGCTAGTAGAGATCCACAGAGGGGTCAACCAGGTCGACCTCATAGCCAGGCACGTGTATTTGCTTTGACTCAGCAAGAGGCATAAGCTACCCTAGATATTGTTACAGGTATGTTGACTATTTTTGGCGGAGAGGCCCATATTTTAATTGATCCGGGCTTTACGCATTTTTTTATTTTCTGTATTTTTGCTGTACATGCAGATAGAGTGTTAAAACCCCTAGATTGTAGCTTGGTGGTAGCCATACCGGTTGGAGAATCATTATTAGCTGAGAATGTATTTCAGGGTTGTGTTATCAAAGTAGGTAGTAGTGAGATGGTAATAGATTTAATTCCTCTTGATATACATGATTTTGATGCAATACTTGGGATGTAATGGTTAGCTAATCACCATGCTACTGTAGACTATTTTCGAAGGAGGTTATATTCAGAAGACATGGAGAGCCTGATATTATTTTTTGTGGAGAGCGATGAGTTCTTCCATCCTGTGTTATATTTGCTATGACAGTTAAACGGTTGCTCAGAAAATGATGTCCAACCTATTTGGCATATATTATTGATATTAGAGTTAATGAGGCTAAATTAGAAGATATTCCGGTGGTCAGAGATTTTTCAGATCTATTTCCTGAAGATCTTCCGGGCTTACCACCAGATAGAGAGATTAATTTTAGTATTAATTTGGTTCCAAGCATAATTCCTATCTCTAAAGCACCATACAGAATGGCCCCCTCAGAGTTAAAAGAATTGAAGACTCAATTACAAGAATTGGTTGATAAGGATTTCATCAGACCTAGTGTATCACCATAGGGAGCATCGATATTGTTTGTTAAAAAGAAAGATAGAACTTTGAGGCTATGCATTGATTATCAGGAGCTAAATAAAGTCACTATACGCAACAAGTATCCACTTTCTCGCATTGATGATTTATTTGATTAGTTACAGGGTGCAAAAGTTTTCTCAAAGATTGATCTACATTCAGGGTATCATCAGGTAAAGATAAGAGATACTGATGTGTCTAAGACTGCATTCAGAACTCGATATAGGTTAACTAATGCTCCAACTGCATTCATGGACCTTATGAATAAGGTATTTCGTCCTTATCTTGATCGATTTGTTATAGTTTTTATTGATGATATTCTTGTATATTTACGGAGTACAGAGGAGCATGTAGAGCATTTGAGGATTATGTTACAGATTTTGTGAAATAAACAGTTATATGCTAAGTTCAGCAAATGTCAATTCTGGCTAGATAAAGTTATATTTTTAGGCCATATGATCTCAGCAGATGGAATTTACGTGGATCCTCAGAAAATTGAAGCTGTGGTAAATTGAGAGCGACTAGCTAGTGCGACAGAAATTAGAAGTTTTCTCGGTCTAGCAGGTTATTATCAGGGATTTGTTAAGGACTTCTCTAAGATTGCTGCACCATTTACAAAGTTGACCAGAAAAAATGTAAAGTTTGTGTGGACTGGTGAATGTAAACGTAGTTTCCACGAACTTAAAAAGAGATTGACTTCAACTCCTGTTCTCACTCTTCTATCTGGCACCGAAGGATTTATAATTTATAGTGATGCTTCTAGACATGGATTAGGTTGTGTATTGATGTAGCATGGTAAGGTGATAGCTTATGCTTTTAGGCAGCTTAAGAAGCAAGAGTTGAATTATCCAACCCATGATTTAGAATTGACAGCAATAGTATTTGCCTTGAAGATTTGGAGACATTATTTATATGGTATTACATGTTAAATCTTCACTAATCACAAAAGTTTGAAGTATTTGTTCACATAGAAAGATTTGAATTTGAGACAACGGAGATGGTTAGAGCTAATAAAAGATTATGCCTATACGATTTACTATCATCCAGGTAAGGCGAATGTGATAGCAGATGCACTCAGCAGGAAGTTTTCTAACTCTATAGATTATTTGAAAGTGACTTATATTCTATTGTTAGTTGAGTTAAGGTCTATAAAGGTTGAATTATTTGTAAATGAGTCTGGAGTCCTTCTAGCACATTTTCAAGTTAGGCCTATATTGATTGATCAGATTCAAGAGATACAAGATCAGGATCCTAATTTAGTTAAACTTAAGCAAGAAGTAAGAAATAGAATGCAGACTGATTTAACGTTGAAAGCTGATGAGACATTAGTTATGGGTAACAGGCTTTGTGTTTCGAATAACACAGAGTTAAAGAAGCAGATTTTAGAAAAAGTTCATAGCTCAGCTTATGCTATGCATACTGGCAACACTAAAATGTATCATACTCTGAGAGAACATTATTGGTGGCAAGGTATAAAAAGAGAGATTGCAGAGATTGTATCTCACTGCCTGATTTGTCAATAGGTTAAGGCGGAGCATCAGAGGTTAGCAGGATTAACTCAACCACTTCCAGTTCCTGAATGGAAGTGGAAACATATCACCATGGACTTTGTTGTTGGGGTTCCTCGTACTCAGAGGGGTCATGATAGTATTTGGCTGATTATTGATCGACTCATAAAGTCTGCTCATTTTCTGCCTGATAAGATTTCATAGTCATTAGATAGGCTGACTCATTTGTATGTGAGTGAGCTTGTTCGGTTACATGGGACTCTAGTGTCTATCGTATCAGATAGAGACCCTCGATTCACTTCTAGATTCTGGCATAGTTTACAGAAGACCTTAGGCACTAAGCTAAACTTTAGTACAACTTTTCATCCTCAGACAGATGAGCAGTCAGAGAGAACTATACAGATATTAGAGGATATGTTCAGAGCTTGTATGTTGCAGCTTAAGGGTAATTGGGATGATTATTTCCCATTGATAAAGTTTGCATATAATAATAGTTATTAATCTAGCATTCAGATAACGCCATATGAGGCTTTATACGGAAGAAAATGCAGAACTCCGATTTGCTGGGATGAGGTTGGAGAAAAAAAATTGTTGGGTCTAGAGATTATCTAAGCCACTAGTGAGAAGATCAGTATTATTAGAGACAGACTCAAGGCAGCTCAAGACAGACAGAAGAGTTATGCAGATAAACACCGTAGACAGCTTGAGTTTATAGTATGAGACTAAGTCTTCTTACAGATCTCACCATGGAAGGGTGTGCTTCGTTTTGGAAAATAGAAAAAATTAAGTCCTAAATATATTGGGTCATATGAGATTCTAGAAAGGGTTGGTGTAGTTACGTACCGCTTAGCATTACCACCTAAGTTGTTATGCATTCATGATGTGTTTCATGTTTCTAAGTTGTGGAAGTATATACTTGACCCTTCTCACATTTTAGATACTCAGCCAGTTTAGTTGAGGACAGACTTGACTTATGACGAGGAACCTGTTCAGATAGTGGACTATCACCAGCAAGTACTACGTAATAAGACTATTCCACTAATTAAAGTCCTATGGAGGAATCATTCAGCAGAAGAGGTTACATGGGAGCGAGAGGATCAAATGAGAGTTCAATATCCTCATTTATTTCAGACAAGTATGTGAATTTTGGGGACGGAATGTTTTTTAAGGGGGGAGAAATTATCATACACATGTATGACAACGTGTATGAATAAGAAAAAAAAAGAAGAATATAAAAATATATATTATATTAAGCGATGGTCGTTTTATATATATATATTTGTTTTGCTTTCTTTGTTTAAGAAGAAAGAATTGAAACAGAAGAAGAAACGAAACAAAACTAAAACAGAGAAAGAAGAAGAAAAATCAGAAGAGAGAAAAGAGAAAAAGAAAAGAAGAAGAAAAAAAAAGAAAAAGAAACCGAGAAGAAAGAAGAAGAGAAAGAGAAAGAGAAAGAGAAGGAAAAAAAAAGAAGAAAAAAGAAAAAAAAAAGAGAAAAAAAGAAGAAACAAATAAGAAATTTTAGGAAATTAGTTTGAGTAGTTAGATTTATACCAAGTGATTTAGCGGGTAATAGTTTTACGATATTAGAATATTTATATTTTAATATTTATAATACATATCGGTATCAATGATGTATTTTTATACCTTATAATATAAGAGGTATGCCAATAACATGTAGATCTCAGAATCCAGACCTAGCTCAGGATTTGCGTGCTTTTGTGAATGGATAACTATATATATTTTATATATTTTTAATACAGCCATTTATGATTAAATTACGCATTATTAGATTTAATCATGATTTATTTTAGACGATTAAATATTTATGCTACTTAGTATATTCAAAAATGTTTTAGAATTAATTATAGTATAATTTATGATTACGTTCAGTACAAAAATATTTATTTTAGAACAATTATGCTTTTATGATATTATGTAGTAGTAATTTTTGAACCACCACATGCGTACCCCCCCTTCAGTGTAGTTGCTCTGCGCATGCGTTAGACCAGTTTAGTTTGCTCTGTCAGAGCGATGCAACATTCCACCGGGTTAGACCAGCTCAGATCCCTCGCTCTGCCTGTGCGTGAGTTACTCCACCAGATTATATCAGTTTTTCCCTGAGTACAAGTTTGGTGTGGTATTCAATGTATATATAATATATGTTTCCAGAGTTATGTTATATATATTCAGCTTAATAATAGATTTTTGATCGTTTACGCTTTCAGTATTTTAGATTCCCTGTATTATATTATAATTTTAGCTATAGCACAGACTTTATGACAGCTCATACTTTCAGTACAAGTTTATTGACTACTCAATATACAGTTTCATGATTATTTTATCTTACAGATTTATGTGTACAATATATATAAAGTATATAATATTTTTAGATTATGTCCACTCACTGAGCCACAAGCTCACCATTTTTTTTATTTTCCCTATTTTTTCCAGGTGGTCATAGGAATTCGTGCAGTGTGATATAGTCATCACATTTTAAGGTTGGTTCACAACACGCATAGTTACATAAGTGTCTCAGTCTGTGTATCTGTATATCTTTTTGTATATTAGAGTACACGTGTACACTTTTTGTTGAGGCAGGTAGCCTCATTGTATCATATGTATGAGTAAAGAGTATATTAGTCCCACGTCATCGCAGGATCCTTGATTTTTGAGAAGTGATCTGGTCGGGTCCTGTTAAACTGGGTCATCTTCATAATATTGATTTATCCATTCAAGGGTTATTTGTAATGGAAAATTCATAGCAATTGTGTATAAATCCAACAAATACCAAAACAGGTACATGACGGCTTTAGACCATTTTTGGAAGGGAATAGCTCGGTGAAGATGGAAAAATGGATAATCCAAATTGAAAAAAGGACCTTCAATTACAGAGTATCCATGTTCTTGAATAACTTATAGGGTATAGTTATAGATTAGCTCATTGGCTGTAGAGTGGAGAGTTCTGGTTCAAATAAGCTTTGGTAATTCAGGAGGAACGAAGGGTACATGAGGAGTGACTGTGAAGTTATTCATCATGAAAAAGGTGAGAGGTTTTCTTTTCTTTGTTGAAGGAGTGGTTGTGGGAAAAACAGTTGTAGGGCTCAGGCTATTTATAGGATTCCGTGAAAGAAAATCTACAATGGTGTTGTCTTTTTCTTTCATGTGGATGACATTAAAGGTTGAGTTAGAAAACCATCTCTGCCATCTCAGTAATTATGCTAGAGAAATCTTTTTCTGCTTGAAATTGAGCATGTTGGAAAAAATAGACATGTTAATTTCAATTAGAAAATGATGACCAATAAAATTGAATTCAAATCTCTCAATGCCACGTTTCACAGCTAGTATCTCCTTGTATGTACTATGGTAGTGAATTTCTGAATCAGAAAAGCTGCTGCTTTTATATCGATATATTCTTCTATTTCTATCAAGTTCTTCAAGGAGAATAGCACTCCAGTATAAATCACTTGCGTTTGTTTTCAAAATTATTTTTCCTGACGAGGGAATCTAGAGTGGTAACAAAGTCTCTGCTATCTCTTTTATCTTTTTGACTGAAGTGGTTTGCTCGTGGGACCATGGTGGATGATTTTTCCTAAGCATTTAGTAGAGTGGCTTTGTCAGCTGGGCCAAGATTTGGATAAAGTCGGACATATAGTTAACAATTCCCAAGAATTGTTAGAGTTATGTGCTGGATAAGTTTTCATCAAGGAATCTTGTGAGTTGGATAGCAATGTAGGGTTGGAGTGTAAATTGTCTATTGTCAATTTTCATTCTAAGAAAGTCAATTTAGCTACGGCTCACTTGGCATTTTGTTGGAGAAATCATGATGCCAAATCTATGTAAAAGAGAGCCAAAATGCAAAAGCAATTGATGATGGGTATCTACATTATCAGAAAATAACAAAATGTCATCAATATAGATGAGTGCTGTTTTTGAGATTAGCTCGAATATCTTCATCATTGCTTTCTAGAATAGTGAAGAGGTTGGCTTTAGTCCAAATAGGAGGACTGTCCACTGAAAGTGATGTTGAGACGTACAGAATGCTATCTTGTGGTGATCCTCTGGATCAATTTCAAGCTACCAAAAACCTGATTTAAGATCGAACTTTGAGAACAGTTTTACTATGGCTATCTTGAAAAAGAGTTTTTGTCTATTGGGCAAAAGAAACTTGTCATCTTATAAAAAATCATTAAAAGGTTGATAATTTATTACAAGACGTTATTTGCCTCTGACTTGTTCACTTCTCTTGTTGACATAAAATGCTTGACAAGCCCATTGGAAGCTTATGGGCTCTATCAATCCTTAATTTAAGAGCTGGGTCAGTTCATCTTTGGCAAGTTGGAGGTGTTCTGGTGACATGCCTGAATGGCTTGCTTTTGTTGGGTTAATGGTCTCATTTTTCCACAGAGGGTTTGAATAATTAAGGATGAATTCTGAATGACTGTTGGCGGCTGATTGGGCTTTAATCTGGTCAAAGGTTGTGGTTATATGGTCAAGGGTGAAATAGTTTGAAATGCTGGCCTATGGTAAGAAATGGGCTTTAAAAAGTAATTCGTAAGCTTGGGTTTGACTCTTTTTTATAACAACTTCTGGATAAGATCAAACCTAATAATAATATCTTTACTGAGTAAATCAGATTCTAAAAGTTTGTGTTTCAACATTAGTCCAAGAAAGAATTTGAGATAAATTGTTTTATTGATAAGATTAACAGTAAACAATTTATCATTGGCAACTCGGAAGGTTTGTTGGTATGGCTTCCAATACTGGCTTGGTAAAATGGTTAGGTTTAGGATAGAGGCAGTAGCTCCTGTATCAAGAAGTCCTGAGACTTTGATTGGGTTATCATACTTGGTGGGAAGTATTTAGATTTCTACTATAGGGACTGAGACTGAGGCATGGATGACTTAGTTAAGTGGTGAGGTTCAGGCTAAATTTATAGGGAATTTGTAATAAAGTCTGTTTCTGAGTCTGAGGATGAGAGGACCAAGATTGTATCACTGTCTAATTTTGAATAGATTGATTCAAGATCAATCTATTCTGGGTCACATTGGGAAACAGTAGTGATAGCAGCAAAGACTTTTTTCTTTTAAGCTTTTTGTGGGCATTGTTTGGTAAAGTGTCCTTTTTGTTTGCAGATGAAACATTTGTTAGACTTTTTGGACAATGCTGATCGTCGTTTAAAAAAATGTTTCTTTCTTAGCTTGTATGGATACTGGAACTTGAGTTTCCTATAGTGTTTTTTTCTTTTTCACACTACAGCTGCAACTTTCTTGTCTTGGACATTTGATCAGCAAGTCTAGTCTTTCACAGGCTCTTTGAATCTTTTTTTTTGATATGATCAAAATCTTTGAAAAATTTGTAACGTGCGCACAGTTTATCAAGTGCAAGCATGATAGACTATTGAATGATGCTAATTGAGGTGTTTGCAAGAGTTTTTCCCTTAGCTTCAATGATTCTGAGTGCTTCTTGTCCCAAGGGTTCTGGAACAGAATTCAGATATGCTTGTTTTAGGTTGGGATCATCGATTCCAAGCATATAGTATTTGGATACTGTCTTTTTGAAGTGGAGTTCAAGATCTTTTCGCTTGAATGAGCAACATTTTAGTTTGAAAAATTCTTCTTTGCCTTTATCTACTAGGTGTGCTTCTTCACCTACAAATTCTGCAAAGATAAAGCTAATAAACAGCTCAATCGTAAGTGCTTGTTGTAACATTATTTGGCGATAATCTCCAAGATGTAGATACCAATACTTTAGAATTCTTTGGAATCTTGCAATTGCTTTGTGAATGACATTAGTAACAGTTTCATTTGGCTTTTGGGTTTTAGTTATACACAATGCTTGAAATTCAAAGATTCGTTCAACCCATTTGACTAAGGGAACGTCATCAAGGGTGAACCAGTGTTTCTTTTCAGATGAGTTTTCTGTCAGTTTTGTAGGTTAGGTTTGGGGAATAGAGTATGTTTCATCCATAGAAGATGAACCATATTATTTTGTTTGAGGATGTGACGGCTGTGGGTCCGTAGGAGTGTTCATGAATTGAGACTGTGTAATTGACTCTGAGTCAGAAAGAGAATTTGATGTTGACATCGTAATGGTTGGCTGACTAAGAACAGAGATATTTGGTGACTTTTGGTTTAGGGCCATGAACTGGGCTTTGGAGGCTAATGGAAATATCTGTGGCATTGGTGAGGCTATAGATGGCATGGAGACTTTTAGAAGTCTTGTCTGTGGAATTATTGGTTTTGTTATGGAGGAAGAGAATGGGTTTGTTAACTTAGTGCTAGACCTAGGAACTGGTTCTTCACGGCTTGTACTGGCATGTCTCTATGAGTGCTATTTTGTCTTTTTCTTTGGAATAAGCTTGGAGCTGTCACAAAAGATAGAGAACGAACTGGTGCCAAAAAGTTGTGATATCTTTAGAAGAGTGTCTGTAGGCTTCCATGGCTGCACAAATTCATTCTCAAGACTTTGTAACTGTATCTTGAGATGATTAATTCTCTTTTCCTATTCTGTAAAAGGAAGGCCTTATCTGATAAGCTCATAAATGTGTTCATTAAGAGTTTTGATTTCAAGCCGTAGTTTTTCAAGAATGGTCTAGTGGGTGTTAAAGCCTGTGTCAACTTTGGCTTCAATCATCTGCTGAGATTCTTCAATTCTTTTTAATACTTGATTTTGCACAACAGCATTTTCTGATTGCCAGTTTAATATTGCTTCAATAGGACTGATTTGCTCATAAGAGCCATCTGGTTTTCGGATGTTTGGCTGTTTTACTTTCCACTGTTGAAAAGTATTCTCTTCTGGTTTGGTTTGAGGGGTTAATGGAGGAAACTCTGTTGGGGTAAACATATAGGCTGGGATCGGTGATTGAGGTTGTGTCGGTTTATTTTTGGAAATGGTTTTGGCTTATGACATGGTTGAAAGGTTTTTGGTATGAGTTTTGATTTTAGTGCTGAGTAAGTAACATAATAGTCAAACTTACTAGAGGGTTCACCAAGAAGATCAACATCAGGGTCACCATCATCATATCTTTCTTTCAAGATCTACTGGAAAGATTTCTTTTTCTCTTTTCAAAGTTTTCATCATCAAAAAAATGGTATGCCTAACATGAAGGACACTGGCAGTCAAGACTCCAATAGCAATGACCATCAGGGTCTTTGAAGGGAAAGATAGGATTTTCTTCAGAGTTAAAAGCGACTGCTGACAAATCTCTTGGCTTGTTTTTTAGTTTGCTTGGCTGGATCATGAACTGTGTGGGAAAAGGACATGGTGGTGCAGATGGACGGTGTTTTTCAAAAGATATTTCTGTTTGGCCATTTCTCCTTTGAAAGAAGTTGTATTTTATTAACTGTAAGGACTTTGGTGTCTGACTTTGTTTATGGTTTTGTTCGTACTTGGTGATCCAAGTATCTGGTAAAAGGTTGACAAGTTCTTCATTTGACAACTGTTTAGGGACGTATGTACAGGATGAGACTTTAGTGGAGTCAACAGAGATGAGCAAGGCGTCCTGGTTTAAATGAGGGGTTCCAAAATCTAAGGCATAGTTTTGGACATAGTACACCATCTAGTAGTATAAGGTAGCCATGTAGGTTTTTGTTTCTAGGACAGCTCATGTGATCTGGATCTGGGCTTTTAGGGCTAAGGTAAAACATGGGTCAGAGATTGGCATGCAAAAGTTTGGGTACAGTGTTATCAACACTGTTCCTGCATTTTGGGTTGTTTGGATTGTGCTAGTACATGCTTCTTTGTAGGTTGAAAATCTTGTATCGAGTAAGGCTATTCTTCCTACAGCTTTAAGACCTTTTCTGCCATGAAAGGTCAAGGCAAATCTTACGGCTCTAAAGTAGAGATGGGTGTATCCGTGCTTTATCTATTAAGGGATAAGATCAGTTGGAAACTGAAGGGGAACTAACTATTCTTCTGTTATAGCTGGAAGGAAAAAGTGATCAAACCAGGTGACTTGAACATATTCTTTGGATTTAGATTTGGATGGCGTAACAAGGTGTTTTATGGTGGAGGAAGCAGATTTCTGGGGTTTGAGAAAGGCACTGTATGGGTTGATAATGGGTAGATCTATGACAGGTATTTTGGATCCTTTAGGTAAGTAGGTAATTTCATACAAATGATTTATTTTGGATGCATCTATAGATTTGAGAGAATAAGAAGGAATAAGAGTAGAGGATGAGGTAGATAGAGTAGGTAGAGGAATAGGAGAAGAAGATGAGGATTCCATACTTTATGAATTAAAATTCTCTTTGCAACCTAATCAAGATTAAAAAGAAATGACTCTAATACCAAATTGATGGGAAAACAAGCTAACCCTTGTAAGAAAATGATGTAATGTAGAAGTGGACAATGCATTCTCGTTTGGAGAATCAAGGCCTACTACTTTAGACTTAATCAAAGCGAAAGATGATCAGTATTCAATTAACACTTACTTGCCGTGCATCGAAGAGTGGCCAAAATTTTATATTTCTTAAAGGATTGGTTTAAGTGCTACTTATTGACTTAAAAAGTAGCTTCTTAAGATAATAAATATTTCTATTTCCCTTTGAGCGACCATGAATCTTTAACCTTTTCAAATTTTGATTCCCTTCCAAAAGCTTGATGTACAGTTATACTTATTCATAATAGTAATGAAGCGTAGTTTGGAGTTTTAAAAGGGAAATTATCAATTCAGTCTTTGAAATTTAATTGAAGTATTTCATTAATTTTTATATTTTTTAAAATATTTTAATTAGCCTTTATTATTATAGAAATAACATCTAAAATGTATTTTTTTAATGGCAATAAGATAAATTTAATCAAACATAAAATTATTTATTACAATTAAATATATCTATTTAATCTGTTGTTTTGAAAAAAGTGCATTTCAGATGTTTGTTTTTTAAATAATAAAGATCAATTGAACTATTTAAAAAATAAATAGTGAGTAATTCAATAAAACTTTGAGGATTAATCCGAAATTTTTTTTCTTCTATAAATTACTGAATTCTCTAAAAATGCAAGGGAAGTAATAATACGAGGCAGAGTAAAAGAGATTGGCCTATCTTTGCTTACTAAACAGATTATGGGATAATGTATTTTATTTGTGCTTCGACATGACTTTGATGACCAACACTGGATGCTGTAAGTATACGTACACACTATCAATGCCTTAATGTTCTATAAATATGTGAGCAAACTATCAATGCCTTTATGTTCTTTCTATAAATATGTGTGCACACTATCATGAGATAAAAGATTTGCATAAAATTAATGACAATAGAAAATAAATGTGTTAACTTTTCAAAATATTTTATCAAAGTAAATTTGAAATTATTTATAAAAAATTATAACAAAAGCATTTAAACATGGTAAAGTTGAACTGAAGTGTAAAATTTTAATTTTTTAAAAGTTTTAGAATATGGATTAAAATGTAAATGATCAAAATTTTGACAGGGACCCTATAGCCCGGGGGATGGGTGGGGGAGGGAATTTGTTGACTTATAATGAAGAGGGAAAATGGCTATAAAATGAATTGTGTTTTGCCTTTTGGCAAGTGTGGGTTCGACCAATTGGAAGAGAAAAGAAGAGAGAGTTTCGTACTTTGGAAAAAATTGTCTTTTACAACACCATTCATTATATCCTTCTTTATCTAAAGTTTTTTATTATCATAGAAGCAATTTAGGTTGTTTTTATTGTTTAAATGTTGAACAAAAGGAAAACAATTTTATTGCTAAAATTTTTAATAGTTTAAATAGTTTAAATTAGGTTTAATAGTTAAACAATTTTGTAATTAAACACAAATTATTAAAATTGGAGCTATTATTCTAAAGGCTCAAGCCAACCCATGTTAGATCTTAGAATTGCTAATGCGTATGCTTTGCAGTGAACTCCAGTTTTGATCCAAAGGCTTATAAGGTAATTTTTTAATATTAATCTCATTAATGTAATGGGACTTACTTTTTAATATGCTTGTTGTATTAGTAAATTAGATTTTACATAATGCATTGTAATAAACAAGTTGCATATGCACACACTCTAAAAAAATAGTACGCTTTCAATTGGTATTAGAGCATAATTGTATATTGATTGGGTGTTTGGAGTGATGATTGTGTAATTTGAGATGTCCTAAGGCTGTAGGTGTTGCATTTCAATTATTAAAAATGCAAAACTGGGAAGATGGTAGCCGGAATGCCACGCTGGTGAAATTTCAGCGTCACAACACTCAAGGCTTAGCACTGTGGCACTGGGGGCATTGCCTTCAGCACTACAGTACTGGTAAGCTAGCGCCGACGTGATGGCATTGTTCACTCTAAATTTTTTAAATAAAAACATGCATGTGGGGTTTATGAGATGCAATAATAAGAGTTATTAGACTGTATTATAAATTAAGATTATTTGTTTGTGCTAATAACTATAATAGAAGCCTTACAAGTGGGAGTTAGTTACATTGGTGAATTAAAATATCAAAAATCTCTCTTAATCAGATTGAAGTATATTTAAAAAATAAATTAGGATACATTGCAGTCAGTTACATTGGTGAATTAGGCAAAGGTATAAAAAGAGAGGGATTCGGATCCTAGTAAATAAAAGTCTGGATAGTAGTTCCAATGCTACACCTTGAGCCACTTAGCTATCTTTCCTATATAATAATTATGATTGAGAACCCAAGTGAATAGCGAGTTATTCATACTAGACTCTTAATTGGGTACGAACAATCGAATCTATGTAAACTAAAAAAATAGATACGTTTCATTAAAAAAAAAGTAGAAGGTTATACCTTCTTTTTAATGAGTCATTTTTTTATGTTTTTTTTGTATTGTACAATTTTTTTATTTGCGGGATCGTTTCTCAAGAGAGGTAATGAAAAGAATTATAGAATAAATTTTTACCTATGCTCACATACTCCCATAATCCATTTTCTTTTCGGAGAATTCCTTTCAACAATTCATTTATGTCAAATAATATTATGGAGTGGAGGAAACTTTTTTAATTATTTTTAAATCTTTATAATACTTGAAAAAAATAAATTGCTCACAAAATTATGCACATGCAAATTATAATCGCAAGTGCACGGGTTGTGAACAAGTAATAAATTGATAAGTGAGTATTGTTCTTAAAGGGATTGGTGTCCTAAATTAATGCTAAGTATTGTAATATTGATAACCTAACTTTATCTAGGCTAATTTAAAGACTAAGTTGAATTATAAAATTAAAGATGCTTAAAATAAACAATTTAATAGATCAAAGAGATGAGAAATATATGGTGAAGGGTCCTACGATCTTGATTTCACTTTACTATTCCTATATTCTTTATAGTTAGTGATTAACAACTAATCTTGTGAACTCATTAATCAAGAGCTTAGAACTAATCTCATTACCTCTCTTAAGCGTCAAATGAGATCTTATGCATACACAATTAAGTTGATATTCTTATCTAACTTGTTATCTATACATACATTAAGCTACCCTTATATGATTACCTTGATTCTATTAGTCTCTTAATTCAATAAAATTAAAGCTATATTTTTTAATTCCAACACATGGGTTAAAATTTTCAAGCATATAACCCACAATCTAAATCATCTAATCAATTTATCAATCCAATTCGAAGTATTAAAATCATAAAAATTATAAATGATAAAAGTTCATAAGAATAACCATATTTCAAACAAAACAAATTATAAAGATAAATTTCAAATTAAAGTAAATGAAGTAGAGAGAAAGAGTGAACTAGTTGGAGAAATCTTCGGGGCCTTCAATCTTCAATGGTCTCCAACAATTCAAGCTCCAAGCATGTTTCTCTTACTAAAAACCCTTAGTTTTCTCTTTATAAGTCCTAAAATTAGGACAAAATGAGCTTTTTTGCATTGAATGGCACTGCGGCACTGATTTTTTAGGCTGGCTACGATGCCAAGTCTACTGGAATTAGCGCTTGGGGCATTGTTCATAAAATAATACCTAAACAACAATCAATGTTTATTTTTACTATTCATTACACTGTGGAGCCAAGACATAGTTTTTTTGGCACTTAGGCAGCGGTGGGCATTGTAGTAAAATATTGTTCATAACGATTGTAGCAGTCACTATAGCAACTTTGATATTTTTGCTCGTGTTTCTCAATTTTTTGTCCCAAATAACTCTGTTAACTTAGAACCTAAGAAATAATATTAAGGTACATAAAAAAAAATTCTTATTTAATTGAGTAATTATCAAGAATTTTAGTAAATAACCAAATATATCACTTGATAATTTTTTTTTACATCTTCCCAAAAGCCTAGATATCATATACACCCCTAAAATAAAGAGCCTTGAATGCTAAAAGAAATCTTATTTTGGCCAGAGCAATGAACTTATTTGAAATGGCTTACTTTCTATCCAAAAGTCCATGTATGAATAAGGATTAATTTACTTTTCCACCTAACCACACTAGGATAGGGGTAGGCATTAATAGGGAAATTATAGCTATATTTTCATGTTATGGCAATTTATAGGTTGAAGAAGTACTTTAATTTACAGCAGAGATGAGAAATTGAAAGAAAATACATGACACATAGATTTTTATGTAGAAACTTTCAAATAAATTAAGGTAAAAATCACGAGGTAAGTATAAGAGAATTTCACTGTAAAAATGGAATTACAACTACTCTCTAATTACAAGGAGAGAATAATTTTCTCTCTCTTAAAACTAGGAGATACACCTCCATTTCACATTTCTCTCTTAACAAGTAAGGAGAAACTAAAGAATTTATTCTAAAATGAAGTATGAGATTGGATTATGAGATGATGATCATGAACTAACAGAGCACCTTTATTTATTCTTCAAAATAGGGCCCATTCAATTCAACAAAATAGGCCACCAATCATTTCTTTCTTAAAAAATGGTGTCTTAAATTTTGGTGTGCCACCAACCACAACATTTCTTCCGTTTGAAGACTTGATTAAAATAATTATGTTTTCACATTCTTCCACTTAAAGACTTGATTAAAATAATTATGCCTTCTAGTTAGAGCATATAAATTTATTCTTCAAGGTCACCATGAAGAAAAGCTATTTTTACATTTAACTGTTCTAGATATAAATCAAATGTAGCACATATAGCAAAGACTATTTGAATAGTATTAAGTCTAACAACTGGTGACAATATTTTATTGAAATCGATACCTTCTTTCTGAGCATATCGCTTTACCATCAATCTTGCACGATACCGCTCCACTTAATCATCGTTATCTCGCTTGATATTGTAGACCTATTTATAGCCAATAGCCTTCCTTCCTTTTGGTAGTGGTATAAGATCTCATATTCTATCCTTATAAAAAGCTTAAATTTCTTCTTGTATTACTATCATCTATAAAGATACATTCAAACTATTCTTGCTTCTAAAAAAGTTGATGACTCTATTTCCTCCATTAAAAGATAGTATGTAACATTACTCACCATATGATAATTTGTATGTCAAACTGGTGCTTACCTCACCCAATTTGATCATTTAAGAGGCGGTTCCTTTGGCTCAATTGGCTCTTGTTCATCGTGCTCTTGTATTACCTCAGAAATTTCTTATTCTAAATCTTCTTTCACTTGCACTGTAATAGTTTCTAATTTGCCCTTTGTTGTGCTATCATCTTCTTTTATTTGCATCTGATCTTCTATAAATATTATATCTTTGCTGATAACTACTTTGTGCGTAGTGAGATCTTACAAGCGATACCCTTTAACTCCATCAACATACTCTAATAATATATGTTTTCTAGATTTTAGGTTAAGTTTTGTTACTTTTTGCATGCTATACATCATGTACACATGACTTCTAAATGTATGTAAATTAAAATAATCAGCTGGCTTATTAATCCATATCTCTATTGGTATCTTTAGATCAATCACTGTTGATAGAAGCTGATTGATCATGTAACATGCAATATTGATTACTTCTTCTCAGAATGATTTAGTTAGACCCGTAGTCCTGAACATAGTTCTAGTTCTTTGAAATAGTGTTCTATTCATCCGCTCTGCCACTCTATTTTGTTAAGAAGTGTACGCTGTTGTGAATTGTCTTTTGACCACTACTTATTTGTAAAATGTATCAAATTTTCTACTAGTATATTCTCCGCCATTATCAGTCTTTAAACACTTTATCTTTTTCTCAATTTTCAGTTTCACCCATGCTTTGAAGACTTTGAATACAAGAAATATATCTGCCTTTCTTTTGATTGGATAAATCCAACTTATTCTGGAGAAGTCGTCAATGAATGATACAAAATATTTTGCTCCTTCCAAGGATGTGATCGGTTGCCAAACATCATAATGAATTATGTTTAAGATGACACTACTCTCAATTTAATGTGTTAAACTTTAATTTATGCTTCTTACTTATAACTTAATGCTCACAAAAAGGTAAAGAAAAAAATTTAAGTCTAGGAAGTAACTTCTGATCAGAGAGAATTTTCAAACCTTGTTCTGATATGTGATCAAGTCTTTAGTGCTACAACATCGTCATCTCTTTTACAGAGCTGGCTGATGCAACAGATGCTTCTGCCTCTGAATATGTTTTCCCCAAAAACATGTATAAGTTAGCAGCTATCTTTTCTACCTTTATTACTATGAGTGTACCTTTTACAATCTTTATGATCCTATTTTATATATGGGTTTTACATCCAAGCTCATTTATTTTTCCTAGTGACAATAGATTTTTCTTTAAGTCTATCACATGCCGTACCTCTTATATAGTACTAATCGTTCCATTGTACATCTTCAACTTGATGGTACCAATGCCAGCAATCTCCAAGGCATGATCATCTCCTATGAACACAGATCCTTCAAAGATGGTGTAATATCTAATCCCTATTAGTAGTATTGGCGCCTAGATTTAAGTATAGAACAAATAAGACACTGTAGGGTTACTCAATTTTAACCCTATTAGAAATATTCCATTTATAGTGCACGTGAGATATATTAGACCTAATTTGGTAATTTCACACTCGATCGGTGCGCCGGACGACCCTATAATATTTTTAGAATTTTTCTCTATTGGCTTGGAAAAGAAAATTCTAATTTACTACATGAATTTTCATTTAAGGGTTATGAATGGAATAAGCCTTTGTTGAGAAACATAATCCATATATTAGAGAATGGACTAGTTAGAAGAAATCTCATGGATTGCCAAATTGGAAGTTCTATCTAATTCTTTGGACTATTCCAACTAGATAGTTACAAATGAACTAATTACATAATTAGTTTTCAACTAATGGCAAATTAGTAATTTTGAGAAAGTTGAAGGGCAAAATGGTAAATTGAGGGAGGACTATAAATAGGTTGGAAGTGTGTAGAATTTTGAAGAAGATCAAAAGCAAACACTTAGAACAAAAGAGAGAAAATTCGAGCTTGGAAAGGGGGGCTGCTACAGTGACCGTTCAAGTTTTGTTTTCATGAATTTTTATGTGTAATCAAGCCAAAATAAGGTTACAAACCAATCCCTAAGCTCAATTGAAGTCTCTATTAGTGGAAATTCAAGAAAAAGAGGTAAGAAAAGCATCTTTTATGAGTTTGATAAGTGAGATTTCAAGAATGTTTTAATTGATGTTCTTATGTGTATTCTTGGCTTAGATTGAGTTGAATTCTAGTGTGAAGCTTGAAGGAGTCATCAATTTGAAGAAATTGGCAAGGTGAGAATTAAGGTTTTTGGTGATTTTGTTGTAGAGATTTCAATTGGTTGTAATTAGGGCTTTAGAATGAAATTGGCATGATTTTGTTGTAATTGGAACAAGAAATTGAGAAAAGGAATGTGTTGGAACCTAAGGTGAAATTCTGCCACTTTAGGGAAGTTAGGAATTGAGTGGTGTTTTGATTGAATTGTTGTGTGTAAATGGTGCATATTGTGAATTGAATGTATATGGTTGATGGAAAAACCAAAAATGAAGAAAATGGGACATAATTGTCCATGTGGGAAAGGTGAAGGGCAATTATTTCCAACCAAGTTATAAGGTGTTCAATAATTTTCAAGGCGCCGGATGGTGAGTTAGTTTCGATTACGGCTCCGTAACTAAAATCGGGAAGTAATTTACATCCGAACTTTGTATGCCGATTAGGGCGTTTAGTAGTTAAATAAGATTCTAGTATTCGATTTGGCTCTAAATGTCATTTATGGCGCGTAGGTGAAGATAACCGAGAGCGTTAACGGGAGCAGAAATCGGGAGTGAAATTGAGCGCGAAGCGGTTGTGAGTGAAAATCTGCCATTTTTTTTACTTTTCGGTTATTATGTTTTCGCACAATGACTATGTATGTTTTATGAGCTTTCGATGCATAAACATGATTTATGATCTTGATATATTCATAGACATGCTTTTACATGATCGATTTGTGAAACAGTTTTAAAATTTCTGCATTCGTTTTTAAGGCCATTGGTACCCTCATATTATAGTGGTGATGATTGTATTAGACCCGGCCGGTATATCCCGTGCACATGGGCAGGTCTTGGGGGTGTGTCACTAACTCCGGGAAGTCGGGATGTCGAGTCATGTGTGTCGCTCTATGTGTACGGGATATTGTCTCGCTATATGCATGCGATGTAGGATTCCGCTGCGTAGCCAGTGAGATATCTTGAGATGTCACTGTGGGTGCTGCTAGTTGAGGTGCCCCGTGATCTACTCACGTATGCGGTGCTAGTTGAGTCGTTGCGTGGGTATAGAGCTTTAGGGTTACCATTGGTACAGTTTAGAAAGAAAATGGCCGAGCGAAGATTTTACTAGTTATTATGTAATACAGATTCTGAATATAGTTTTCCAAAGATGTAGATAAAATCCGCTTGGCAAGATTTCATTAGCATATGATATTAGAAACCGTTTTACAGTTTTACATCCGTTTTAGAAGCATAATTTCTGCATGTACTTTAGAAATTGCTATCTTTGTATAATGTTCTTGTAATTGAAATCTCATTTACACTCACTGAGCTCCTTTAGCTCACCCGTTTTATGTTTTATGTTTTTAAACCCCTTTCCCAGGTGCAGGTCTCGGTACGCAAGCTGCTGATTCTCCTGTTGCCGAGTAGTGGGCTAAATTCGAAGATTATTTTTGTACATGTAAATGTGCTAAATAGCACTCTTTACTTTATGCATAGTAGTAGTAGGCATGTATATTTGTATGTATGTTTCGAGCCAATAAGAAAATATTTTGAGATTTTGATGATCATCTTTACTTTTCATGAGTATGCTCATTTTGTGATTTAAATGAAATTTTTGAGTTGTGTTGGATTTGATTTGGAAAGGACCGGAGATCCGAATTGGTAGAATTGAGATGTGTTGGAATTAGAAGTGAAATTTCTTTGCAGGTTTATATGAATTTTTTGAAAAAAAGGGGAAACTCTGTCCGTTTGTTTTTAAAATTAAGATGTCGTTTTCATGTATATTACTAGATCTTCTTAGTAGTAACAAGAATTCAAAAGGGGTTCGCCTCGCAGAATTTCTCAACATACCCAGTTAGGTTCGGAGGAACTTCCGTCGGGGTGCCCGGCAGGGCCGCTGGGATCTATAGTAGAGGGTCTCGGGTCGGGTCCTGTCAGATGGATTTATAATTATAAAATTAATATTGACGAGAGGTCATATGCCATTTTGCTCATGAATCCATTATCCAAACATCAATGAGCTTTTTTTCTGTCATTGAGAATAGTTATTGCCTCCATGAATAAGACATTACCATCATCAAAGTACTTGTAACACAACCCTGAGATTTTGGTGACTCAGTAGTCTTTCCTACACTTTTCTTATATCGACATTCACTTTTGAAATGCCATTTCTTGCTACAGTTATAGCACTTGATATTCTTTTTACTTCTTGACTTTGATCTTCCTCGTTTGTGACTCCTATTGGAGCCATGCTTTTTTGACCTGCCTCTAGTCATCGGTAAAACCTCCGCGTGTTGCGAACTAGTTGCTTTGTCTTTCTTGTTTTTAAGCCTGCTTTCTTCTTCAAGAATAGAGGTTACAACTTCTTCAAAAGTTAGATAGTCTATTAGGAGGTTATTAGTTAAGATGATGATGAGATGATCATATGAATCTGAAAGACTTTGAAATAGAATCTCAACACGTTCATTTTGCCTAATATTGTAACTCAAAGTAGAAAATTGGGAGAATAAAATATTGAAAGTGTTGATATGGTTAGTTACCGTCGTAGATTCTGACATCTATAGGGTGTATTATTTTTAAAAAGATCTTGTTGTGAAGAGACTTTGCCTCGTACAATGTTGTCAGAGTATCCCATATCTCATTTACTATCTTTTTCTCTGCTACGCTTGATAGAACTTCATCTGCTAATCACAGATGCAAGTTGGCAATAGTATCTCCATCTATCTCTTCCTATTTTTCATTAGTCATACTTACTGGTCTGTGACTAATTACTTCCAAATAATAGTCATTTCTTAAGATTGCCATCATTCTCAATTTTCGCATTGAGAAATTATTCTTATTGAAATTCTCTATCTTGTACTTTGTTGTCATATTGATTGACTATGATCTACTTCTCACTCAAATCGATTGCCACTATTTCACCATATAGCACTATAACACTATATATTGAATAATACCATATATATGAATAGTATAGTATATGTGAACAGTAACACACCTATAAATAGTACTCATGAATGATATACTTTCACTAGAAACCTTAAATGCTCTTACACTACTTGTTATAGAGATTTATAAGTTGAAGAAGTATTTTAATTTACAATAAAGATGAGAAATTAAAAGAAAATAAATAGTACAAATATTTTTACGTGAAAAACACTCAAACAAATTAAAATAAAAAATACAAGACAAATATAGAAGAATTTCAGTAAAAAAATAGGATTACAACTGCTATCTAATTATAAGAAGAGAATAATTTTCTTTCTCTCTCTCTCTTGAAACTAGGAAATATACTTCAATCTCACATTTCTCTTTTAACAAATAAAAAAAATTAAATAATTTATTCTAAAATAAAGTATGAAATTGAATTATGAGATGATTATTATGAATTAATGGAATATCTCAATTTATAAAAAAAAGTGATAGTATTCTAATTGAACACATCTTTTTTAATCTTAAAAAATAACATTCATTTAATTTAATAATTTACGCCACCAACTATTTCTTTCTTAAAAAATGTCTTCAATTTTTATGTGCTACCAACCAAACATTTTATTCTTTGTATCTCGAGTATTTTATATAAAGGGTGTTAGAATATCAGTGTAAAATTTATGGAGGCTAAAATAAACAAGTTATAATTTTAAGATAAAATTATAGTCGATAGCTACTTATTTGCTTAAAAATTATTACGAGGCCCAGTTGGCCTGTCCCGAAGCTATACTGAAGCTTGGCACGCACCTGAGTTGCAGTATAATGTGCAAAATCGTTTTGGGTATTAAACTTCTTGATTTTGATCTCTTTGGACCAGTTCACGAAACATGGTCATCAAAATGTAATATGAACACCTGTTTGATAACAAAGTCCAAAGTGAACCAGCTTTTGTAGTCAAAGAAACGTGTACCAGCTTTTGGACTAGTAAAAAGCCGACGTAGAATCACATAAAATTTAGGAGAATCGTAAATTGACCGTCCTAATATTTTAAACATTATCTATTTATTTTTTTATTTTAAATTATTTAAAAATATTCTTAATATTATAAATATTTTATTTAATACTAATTATTTATTGTACTTTTATTAATATATCCTTATATTACTATTTTTCATAAATTATTAATGTAATATTTTTAAAAATAAAATAATTAAAATAATAAAAATCATAATATATTTAAATTATTATGAAAGGATGAAAATAATAAAAATCATAATATATTTTTAATGCATTAAAAAATATTCTTTTTAATGAACATTAAATATTAATGTATTAAAAAAAATATTAATATTAGTAAAAATATTTAATTTATCATGAAAGGATGAATATATTCTTTCTAGTGAGCATTAAATATTAGTGCATTAAAAATTATTCATATTAGTAAGAATATAATATACAAAATAAATAAATGTAAAATAAAATAATTAAAATATTTATCCTTTCATAATAATTTAAATACATTTTTATTCTTTTAATTATTTTAAAAAATATTACATTAATAATTTATAAAAAAATAGTGATGTGATAGTAAATTAGTAAAAACACAAAAAATAGTTACTATTAAATAGAATATTTGTAATAATAAGAATTATTTTTGAATAATTCTTTTTATTTTTTTATTCCCATGCTCGAGCTTCATATGGATACTTTGTTTAAAATTTAAATCACTTCACCAACTCTCTTCTAACTTTTCTGCAGAGTACTGAGACTCTGTTTAATTTATATTGGATATATATTCATCATAACTGTTCTTCTGATTTCATCTGCACAAAATTAAAATGGGTCGTTTGGTTTGGCCTTACCAACTTTTGATCTGCCTCCAACTCTTGCTCTTGTGTTTTCCGATTAGTGCAAAACTTTGCTCTCGGGAAGAGAGTTCTGCATTGCTCCGGTTTAAGCAACTCTTTTCCTTTGAAAGCCGTTCTGTTTCGGCTGATTGTAATGGAAATAAAAAAACTTATCCGAAGATGATGTATTGGAAAGAGGACGAAGATTGCTGCTCTTGGGATGGAGTCACATGTGATATGGCGACGGTTCACGTGATCAACCTCGACCTTAGTTGCAGCTGGCTTCACGGAAACATCCTTTCCAATAGTAGCCTTTTTTTTATCTTCGTCACTTGAAAAAGCTTAACCTGGCTTTCAATGATTTCAATCATTCTCCTATTTCTTCTGGCTTCGGTCTATTTCCTAGTTTGAATGTCCTTAATCTCTGTGTCTTATTTTTCTGGGTCAATTCCTGCATCACTTGGTAACCTTGCACAGCTTACCCATTTGGATCTCTCAAATAACTATATTAGTGGTCACATCCCATCATCTTTTTCAAACCTTGTGCTCCTCCAACATTTAGATCTTAGGGGCAGTGTTTTAATCGGTAAAATTCCGGAAATTTTTATCAACCTACTGCAATTTTCTTATTTAGATTTTTCATTTAATCAACTAACTGGTCCAACTCCTTTTTGTGTAAGTGGACTTCGGAATTTAGCTCAAATTGATTTATCTAGTAACTCTCTCGATGGGACTATTCCATCCGGGCTATTTGCTCTAACATCATTGGAGCATATTGGGTTAGATAATAACCAACTAAGTGGCTCAATTCCAAGTTCAATCTTTGAGCTTGTGAATCTGCGTTATCTTGATCTTTCTTCAAATAATTTAATAGGCGCCATAAACCTGTCCATGTTCTCACAACTCAAAAATCTTGAATTGCTTGATCTTTCTCATAATAAATTATCATTAACCACTACAGTATCTACCAACTCTTTCTTTCCCAACCTTGCATGGTTGGGTTTATCTTCTTGCAACATAAGAGAGTTCCCGTACATATTAAAAGCACAGCATGAATTACAGTGGTTGCATCTTTCTGAGAATAAAATCCATGGCAAGATTCCCGATTGGATGTGGGATACTGGAAAGGATACTCTGTCTTTTCTAAATCTTTCCCACAACTTCCTGACAGGCATTAAGCAACTTCAATGGAAGAATCTTGAATTTCTTGACCTTCGCTCCAACTTGCTTCAAGGATCACTTGTAGTTTTACCACCTTTGATGAGGTTCTTTTCAGTTTCAAACAATAATTTGATCGGAGAGATTCCTTCATCCTTTTGTAATTTAAGCTCTATAGAATATCTCGATTTGTCTAACAATAACCTAAGTGGAATCATTCCAAAAAATCTAATGATTTCTAGTAGGCTCTCAGGCTTGGATCTGCGATTGAACAACTTCCACGGTAGAATTCCCCGTAGCTTTGTAAATGATAGTAGTTTAACTACTATCAACCTTCGCGACAATCAGTTGGAGGGGCCATTACCACCTTCTTTGGTTAAATGTCGTTACTTGGAAGTTCTAGATGTTGGTAATAACAAGATCAATGATACATTTCCACATTGGTTAGCAGATCTTCCGGAATTACAGGTTCTTATATTGCGATCAAACAAATTCCATGGTCCTATTGTCAATTCCACTACTAGATTTCCTTTTCCTGAGTTACGAATATTGGATCTCTCTTACAATAAATTCAGTGATGTTTTGCCAATAAGATATTTTCAAAATTTTAAATCTATGATCCATGTGAACAACTATGGTTTTCAAGTGGAATATCTGAGGCAAGTTTATGAAGGTGAATATTATTCATTGGTTTTGACTGTGAAAGGAATAGACATTCAGATGGAGAGAGTTCTAACTACTTTTACAACCATTGATTTTTCAAACAATCAATTTCAAGGACAAATTCCAGAAGTAGTTGGGAGTCTTGAGTCACTCAGATGCCTCAACTTTTCTCACAACAACCTTACAGGTCATATTCCATCATCATTGAAAAATTTGACAGCTCTTGAATCTTTAGACTTCTCTTCAAACAAGCTTGTTGGAAATATTCCTACGCAGTTGACAAATTTAAGATTTCTTTCTATTCTAAACCTTTCACACAACCAGCTTGTAGGGCGTATACCTCAAGGGCAACAGTTCAATACATTCACTAGCGATTCCTATATTGGGAACCTGGGGTTGTATGGATTCCCTTTATCAGAGAATCGGAGCAATAATGAGGCACGAGAATCAGCACAAACAATACTCCATGGAGGTGACGATACTTTGAGCCGGTTTGATTGGAATATCGCCATAATGGGTTATGCATCTGGATTAGTGATTGGCTTGTCAATGGGATATATGGTATTCGCAACAGGAAGACCACGATGGTTTGTAAGGATGGTTGAAAGGAAGCAATCCATCAGGGTGAGAAGGAGAACGCTGAGCAGAAGAAATTAGCAAGTGAAAGTGATGCTCCTAATGTAAAATATTGAGACTTTCAAATTTGTATTATTTTCATGACAGCAGAATAGTTAGTTTCTCATTTGAAATTCCAAGAATCCTTGCAGTATTCATCATGTTATTTGCTTCATATATTTCTTGTGATAAATTTGTACATTGAAATTAACAGCCCATGTTCATTCAGAAAAAAAAGGAAATTAACAGCCATTTTTGTTTCAGTACAACTCCCGACAAATATTTGTAAAATCAATAAATGTGAAATGTGAACCAGTCTTGGCTCCTCATCGTACTTGATATGGATGCTCTACTGAAACCTAAGCAAGAAAATTATTTTAAATTTTTTCATGATTTGGTTAATCAAGTGGATGATAACGAATTGTAAATGATAACTAAATATTAATATCGTTCACAGCATGCAGTCATGATACAGAAATGATAATGGGTCCTGAAATTATATTGAAAAATATTTCTTTAAAATTAAGCTTCGCAAAGAGATATTATATTATTGCAATCTCGAAAATACTCCATGTTCAAGCCTTTATTTAAAGCTCCTCAAATTGTCATTCCAATCATCTTTACATAGGAATTACTTGAATGGTCCTATCTTCGCAAGATCCTCAATATTTAACCTCAAGAAAATTATCGCCTCGAAATTGCATGGATGCTTTGTCCTCTTAAATACTTCAATATTTAAATTAGTGTATGTCTAAAAAAAGAAGGCGCCCAGTGTATAGAGAGTGTTGCAAGAGCAAATAAAAGAACGATAATGATGAATTTAATCAACCAATTGTGAATGATTAAATTAAATGAGAAAAAAAAATGAATTAATTAGCTCTAATGAATTGAACAAAAAATGAGTAAGGTTACTTACATATTTGTAGTTTATAAATTTAAATCTGTATGGAAGAATGAATTTAATTAAACTTGAGTTAAATAAAAATTCTAATCCTTTTAAATCAAAGAAAAAGATTTAACTGAAATTTATCTTGTAAAACATCATTCTTCATATAAAATAACAATTAATTAATTAAAATCAGAATAGAATTTGAAGTTTAATTCATTCCTTCCCCCAAAATGATGCTTGCAACCCATTTGTAGGATCTATATATTGGCAGGTTCGGTTCCTAACATGCTAGATCAGAAATATAAATTTAGTCCTTCTAATGATGGTATAGATATAAGTATAAAAATATTAAATTTCAATTTATTTAATCAAAAAAATAAATAATTTAATACTTACATTTAAATATTAGACTAAAAAAATAATTTTTTATAAATATTGTCATTCGACAATATTGAGCATTCAAATATATTCGTTTTTATTCAGCATTCAGTAAAAGAAAAAAAAAACAAACAAATAAACGTTACCCAAATATTAAGTTAAATTTTTTTACTTAATTATGTTCAGATGCAAATCACTAATTTTGGGAATTAAAAGTGTATTTGCTGGTGGACAGTTGTGTCGTTGGATTATTAAAAGACGTGAAATGTTGGAGTGGTTAATGCCTTTTCTTTTGATTCAATCTTCTAATCTTATTCTACGTTGAGATAATAAAAGTATATTTGCTTGTGGACCGGCGTGTCGTTGGAATCTTAATTATTAAGAAAATGATGTAATGTAGAAGTGGACGATGCTTTCTCGTTTGGAGAATCAAAGCCTACTACATTAGACTTAAAGAAAGCGAAAGATGATCAGTATTCAATTAATACTTATTTGCCGTGCATCGAAGAGTGGCCAAAATTTTATATTTCTCAAAGGATTGGTTTAACTGCTACTTATTGACTTAAAACCTAGTAGTAGCTTCTTGAGAAAATAAATATTTCTATTCCCCTTTGAGCGACCATGAATCTTTAACCTTTTCAAATTTTGATTCCCTTCCAAAAGCTTGACGTACAATTATACTTGTTCAAACTAGTAATGAAGCGTAGTTGGGAGTTTTCTAAAGGGAAATTATCAATTCAGCCTTTGAAATTTAATTGAATTATTTTATTAATTTTATATTTTTTTAAAATATTTTAATTAACATTTATTATTGTTGAAGCGAAAACACATAAATAAGTAATATAACCCAAGTAAATATATACAGAACAACTTATTAAAGAGCTAAAGAGAAAGGGTAGAAGAAGAACACACAAAATTTACGTGGTTTGGTAACTTGCCCACGTCTACGGCGGATCAATATCACTCACTCTTATTATTAAATCACAAAGTACTCACAAAGTATGACTTATACAAGAAAGATCACAAAGAACAACTCTTTCTTACAATTTAGAAATTTTCTCTCACTAAAAATCACAAAGAAAGCTTAATCACAAAGATTTTTTTAATGATCACTAAGATATGTTTACAAGCCAATTGAGAGTCTTATACGTGTGGGAGTTGTATTAGAGAGTCCTGAAGCAAGTGGGAGACGAAATAAGGAAGTTTTCAATTTTGAGAAATTGTTCACGTGTTCAGCACGGCGGAGCTAGTGCACGCCCAAGCACCCGCTTGGGTGCATCAGCGCTGATCACCTGGCGTCACGGTTCTCAGGTTCTGGTTTCGGTGCCGCGGCGATTAGGAGTGGGCGGCGATCAGGAGTGGGCACCTCCTTTTGTGTTTTTCGCCTCCTTTCATGTTTGTCTTCGATCCTCGCGTACCCTACGCGCTTGGTTTGCTTTCTAAATTATATCATAATGATTTTCAATTAATATTCTCATAATTATTATAAAAATAACATCTAAAATACATTTTGTTTATGACAATAAGATAAATTTAATCAAACATGGAGTTATTTATTACAATTAAATATATCTTTTTACTCTGTTGTTTTAAAAGAAAGTGCACTTCAGACGTTTGTTTTTTAAATAATAAAGACCAATTGAACTATTTAAAATATATATAAAAATATAGTGAGTAATTCAATAAAACTTTGAGGATTAATCTGAAATTTTTTTCTTCTATAGATTACTGAATTCTCTAAAAAAATGTAAGGGAAGTAACATTATGAGGCTGAGTCAAAAAGATTGCTATCTTTGCTTACTAAATAGATTATGGGATAATGTATTTTATTTGTGCTTCGACATGACTTTGATGACCAACACTGGATGCTGTAAATATACGTGCACACTATCAATGCCTTTATGTTCTATTTTCCCTTTTCATCTTCCTTTTTTCCAGCGACAATGTTATATAACAATAAGTATTACATTTATTAATAAATGATTAATAAAATTCGACTTGTATCTTTGAATAGTATAAATATTGCACGTGTATCTTATAATAATGGTAAGTAAGAATTCAAAGAGGCGTTTCGATCAAAGAACTAGCTACAAATGTGACAAGGTTTTCTTCTTTTTTTTTTTCCATTTTTCTTTTTGATATAAAAAAATTTGTGACTAGGTTAAAAGGAATTTATTCTAAATTCTGTATACATGTAGATTGTGGTTGCTAGGGGAAACATTTTTAACGAACTTATTCCCCATTTGCTTTTTGATACCAACGTAGCATGAGAATGAGCTGTTGAGGTGTTATCCAATATTGGTTAAAGATACGAAGACAGTTAGATTTATAAAATAAGAGAATCTATTTCACTAAATAGGTTAATTTTTTGGATTAAATAATTGAATCTTAGGCTCAACTCTCCAATAAGTGGTATTGAGCTAGATTCTAACATCCCGAATGTGGATTGGCTTTTTGTGTGAAACAATGGGCTCAAATTGCTCCCCAATGTCAAAGTTTTATTTGAGGAGGAATTGTTGAGTTGCTGTCCTATATTAATTAAAATGGAAAGATGGACGATACTGCACAACAAGTGGTTAAGAGTTAACCAATTTTGTAGAGTTAAATGTCAATTACCAAAATTAGAGCTGTTATTTTAAAGGCTCAAGCCAACCCATGTTAGCTCCTAGAATTACCGATGCGTATGCTTTGCGGTGGACTTCAATTTTGATCTAAAGGCTTGTAAGGTGATTTTTCAATCTTAATCTCATTAATGTAATGAGGCTTAAATTTTTATTATTTGGTGCATTAGTAAATTAGATTTTCAATTCAACTGCAATAATATGTATGTATAACATATATATTGCATTGTAATAAATACGTTGCACATGCACGCACCCTAAAACAAATACTATACTTTCAATTGGTATCAACGCATGTTTGTGTGTTGATTGGGGTATTGGAGTGATGATTGCGTAATTTGGGATGTCCTAGGGTTATGGGTGTTGCATTTCAAGTATTAAAAATGCAAAACTGGGAAGATGGTAGCTGGAACGCCTTGGTGGTAAAATTTTAGGGCCATAACACTCAAGGCTTAGCACTGCGGCGCTAGGGGCACCGCATTGCTGGTAAGCCAGCACCGACGTAATGACATTGTTCAGTCTAAATTTTTTTAAAAAAATTATTTTTTAAATAAAAACATACATATGGGGTTTATGAAATGCAATAGTAGGAGTTATTAAATTGCATTATAAATCGAGATTATTTATTTGTGCTGATAACTATAATAGAAGCTATACTAATAGGGTTAATTGTGCTTGCACAATACAAATGGCTAATTGAGAATCACGTCCTCATAAGAGAAGGATATTAAATTTTAAAAAATATCTCTTAATTCAATTGAGGTGAGTTTCATTATGAGATAATGTTATACATGGTTCGCCTTGTCAATATGGTGTTAAACAGGTCATTTCAATTTTTTTTCAATATCGCTAAAGTGTGAGGGATTGGTCGGTGTGATTTAGACTATGCTGATTAAACATGAGATGAGAAAAATATATACTAACGTATTGGCCAATATTGCTACAGCGTGAGGGTAGTATCAATAACATATATTTGATCATTGATAAGTTAATCTAGAATATACTTACCCAATATTGCTAAGCGTGAGGATAAGGTGTATTTAGGATCAGTGATAAAAGTTTCATAAGATGTAATTAACAAGAGTTTTCTACATTTTGAGTTTATAAAGACCAATATTACTAAAGAGTGAGGTTAGAGTAAAATTCCAATGAAGTCCACTTCTCGCTGTATAGTTAAAAATATTTAAATTGTTGTTTTTCTATTTGAAAGATTAAAGAGATTATGTAAAGCAGGAGGAGGGTATTTTTGGATTAAAAAATTTATAAATGTTATACCCATGATCTAAATTGTTATTAATTAATAATTAAAAATGTTATACTACACATCTTTTATTTAATCTTATAGAGATAAGATGAGTGTATTATAGAGATAAGATGACTGCGAGCTATCTGATAGTATACTTTATCTAGGCAAACCAACTATAGGGTACCAAAAAATAATTTAGACTTACTTATGAATTTAAGAATAGTTCTAGATTTGAAAACACATGGATATATTAATGATCAATAGATCATAAGAGGTATTTCTGATAATCTCTCTTTAAAAAATGTGAAAATTTATCAAAAATAGATTAAGGATGATTTAAGAGTCAAATCATAAATCCTAACCTCGATATCTAATGATCTTTAGTGAGGGCATATGCACATGAGATGTGCAAACAATCTGTGAATATATCTAAACCACAGATAAAGAATAGTTACAATGAAAAATGTTTCTATTATGGTAATGTTTGAAATAGTAAAAATTATTGTTTAAGACAGCTTATCTTAGAAAAGATAAACCCTTTAGATATCTAGTTACTAATCATTAACATTAGCATATGATCCTAAGAAGTGCATGGGTATGAGATACCACCTATCCTTTTCATATCTACAAGGTGTTGCATGATTTGACAAATGCTAGGAAGCTACCAAAAGAGAAGTACAGCTTCGTGTAGGAAATTAAGATTTCCTAGATATGGTAGTTGTCAGGACTTTTAAAGTTACTTCTCTATTCTAGAAGAAGCATTATATTGTATAATTACTATTTTGTCTAAAGTATTATCAAGAGAATCATATCGCTCCCTATGTTTGACAGAGAGGCTTACCATGAATACATTAAAAATAGTTCCTCATGTAGATATGATAATGATAATAATAATAATAATATTTTGTCAATTGACTATCAATTAATGAATGGCCGCTATATCTTAAATACAACAGAAAATGTCTAGGTGAATAAAATAAATAATATTTTGAGAACTTTGAATGATATTGAATTATGGCACATAAGATTAGGTCATGTAGACGTGAGACGACTATCTCTTCTGGTTAAGGATGGTCAGATACTTGATCTGACTATGGACACTGGCCAATTTATAAATTCAATATTTAAGAAAAGATGACCAAATTCTTGTGTAGGTGTTAGACACTAGGCCATTGATTTATTGGAACTGGTACATTGTGATGTATATGGTTTAATGAATCATACTACCACTAGATGGATTTCGATACTTCATTATTTTTATCGTGATCTATCATGATACGGATATATGTTTCTAAGAAACACAGGTCAAAAAATTTTAAAGTATTCAAAGAGTTTTAAATAAAAGTAGAGAAACAAAGTTTTATGAATATTTAATGCCTTTGATCAGATCAATGCAGTAAATACATAGAGAATAAATTCACAGATTATTTAAAGGAGAATACGATTCTCGCTTAACATAGTTCTTTACATACTTCTCAGTATAAAGTTGGTTTAGAAAGGAGGAAGAAGACTTTATTATATGTGGTCTTATCGATGTTAAGCTTTACCGATCTTCCTAAATATCTATAGAATTATATTTTAGAAACTTCTTTTCACTTATTGAATAGAATTTCATCGAAAACTATTCTTTATACTATGTATAAGATATAGACTCGAATGAAATTGAGTCTTAAGTATGTTGGGATTTGGGGTTCTTTTACTTGCATAAGAGTTATGCAATAGGATAAATATGCAGCTAAAGTTTAGTCTTGGTTGATTGAGTATCCCAAGAATTCTATGGGATACCAATTTTATGATCAAGAGGAACAAAATGTGTTCGCTCCTTGTGATGCCACTTTCCTAGAGAAAGAGTTTCATATAGATCGTGGAGATTATCAAACCGATAATGGAACTTCTTACTTAATCTAGTGAAATACCTTTTACACACTTTCTCCGTAGGTTGAAAAAGATATCAACACCACCTGTTAGGTATGTTTGATACTTGAAGGTGCCCTCAGTATTTTTTTTAGTTGAAGAAAAAGGCTATTTGACTTATAGAGAGACGATGTTGGACATTGATTTAGAAAAATAACAAGATGCCATAAAATTCAAAATTAACTCTACATATGACAATTAGGTCTGGGAATTAGTTGTGCCTTTCATAGGAATTATTTTTATTTGTTGCAAATTAGTTTACATAGTGGAAGCATGGCCGCCATATGAAGGTACAGACCTTCAAAGCCCGTCTAGTAATAAAAGGGTACACTTATAAATTTAGGATCAATTATGAGAAAACCTTTTCATAACAACCATACTAAAGTTAATTTGAATTTTGTTGCCAATTGTCATATATTAAGAATTTGAGGTCTAGCAGATGGATATATAGACGGCATTTCAGAATGTATATCTCAAGTAAGAGATATTCACAGAATAACTCGACTGTTTTGCATCCAACTTAGCTTCTAATTTAGTATCTAAACTGAGTGAGTCCATTTATGGACTTAAGCAGTTTTTTTGAAGTTGAGATCTTCATTTTGATGAAGTAATCAGAGATTCTAATTTCATCAAGAATGAAGAGAAAGTATGTATGTTCAGAAAGGGTAATGGGAATATGATTATCTTTTTAATTTCTCTACGTGAAAGACATACTTAATATCAGAAACGACGTTGGCATGTTGTAAGTCAGTTAGTTAAGAGTTATCTAAGTAAGAACTTCTCCATAAAAGATTTGAGAGATGCTTCTTATATACTAGGTATAAATCTTTATAGAGATAGAGTTAAGAGGCTATTGAGACTAACCCAATCTTCGTACATAGACTAAATCTTGGAAAAGAACAACTTAATTAACTATGACATAGTTAATGTACCTTTTAGATATGACATTTATCCTTCTAAGAAGAAGTGTCATTTGGTAAAAGATAAAGGAGTTATGATGTCTAACATATCATATGCATCAACTAAAGGTAGCTTAATGTATACTATGTTATGTACCGGACCTGGATCTGGATGGCTATAAGTGTTACAAGTTGGCATCGGTTTAATTCAAGTAACGACCACTAAATAGCTGTGAAACATATATGATGTACTTGAGAGGTATAAATGATAAGTTTCTGAATCTTAGAGAAAGTTTCTTACAAGTGAGAGGATACACAGACTCAGACTTTCAGCCTTGTTCAAATGATAAAAAGTCTACATCTGGTTATGTATTTTTTCTCAATGGTACTATAGTTAGTTGAGAGTGCCATTTAGATGTCTACAGAAGATTCTACCTTATAGGCAGAATATGTTAAGGCTTGAGAAGCATGTAAAGGATTTTTTTTTATAGATATGCAAGTAAGTTGTAAAGCTTAGAATAGTTTAAAACTCGGTGAATTCTATTCTACTATAATGCAACAATAACGTGGCAATCGCTCAAGCCAAGAAGCCATAAGGTACACTAGAATTCCGATAATGTGAACTTTGTATACCACAAAATTAGAAAGATATTGGCCATTAGAGATGTAATAGCATCTAGGATACATTCCATAGATAACATAGCAGACCCACTTAGGCCTTAACTTCTAGGGTGTTTGAGAAACATGTAGAGTTAATAGCACTAGAGCAAGTAGGAGTTTATTGGAGATAGTGCTTATATGTTATTTCAATATTGTTGACTATTAATTGTTTAATATTTATACAATAAACATTTCGAATAAAATTGTTAGTATTATAATAAATGATAAGATGTTTGTAACGTTTTAGATATTGCATGATTTAAAGGAGTTTATATAGTGCTAAGAGTTAGCACTGTTAAGAGTTAGCAGGTTGTAAGAGTTAGCAAAATTTAAGGAGTTAAAGTATTATTTGAAATAAGACAAGGACCTGAGAATATATTAGTAATGACATAGTTACAAAGAGTTATAAATAGTATTAGAAAATATCATTATGCCGTATGTTCTTGAACATTTGTTCCTGATCTATTACTGATACGGTCAATTGGTGAAACCTTTTTATATAGACAAGTGTATATCTATATCTGAATGATCTAAATAGTTAGTTTTAGCAAACCATAAGCTTAGTGGAAGCTCGTATGGGCATACAGTTATTCAATAAGGACTGGTTACTGAACAGACTTACAAGGACTTCTAATAGACATCTTATAAAGCTATCAATGAAATGTCTTCTAGAGTTGAGTAGTATTCATGGTCCTTTAACTTGACCGCCACAGTGGGTTGTAAGTGATCCACCATACTTTTATTCCATAGATGTTAGAGACCGTTTATGGTCTGACCGCTAGGTGTGTGTAGATGTGTGATTTGTTAGCACATATGAGTGAGTTATATATCCTGATGCTTTGAGATTGTATTTTAAGAAGTCTTGTGGCAACAAGCATAAACCCTAGAAAAGCATTTTTCATAGAGTTAAACAATATTATAAAAGTGTTTGCGTATATTATTTATTAAGATACGAATCTAGAAATAAGTTCACAGATGTGCAAATAGAGATTTAATAGTGGTGATCTATATCTTTGTTGTTCTAGGATATAGGTGACGAAGAGATTGTACGTATACGTTGTGATCTTAGCCTGTAAGGTCTAATGTGATTATTCGTAATATTCGTGACGTGTGCATGGGGCATCGTCCACAGACTCATAGAAGAGTTTCATTTGACAAATTGAGTGCGGACTTAGGGATTTCTGTAATATTAAGTGTACTTGTTGTTCACTGCGGCAACATACTAGATTGAATAGTTCGATCTAGTAAATTTTAATAAACCAGACATTTAATCCCTCGAGATGTGCACTTGTCAAGACTTAAGTGTTAAGTACATCAATTAGTTAACAATAGTTGTTTACCAATATGACAAGTAGCACATTATAGGCTATTCATTGTTTTACTTTGAAATTACAATATTAATCTTACTTGTTAGACTAGTAAAGTCATTTAATTATTTATTCAAAGAATTATTTTTTGAATAAAAAATAATATATTTGATATTATTAATATTCAAGTCAAATAATGTTATATGATTGAGAATTGTACATGTGTTTATTGTGAATAAACAAATAGGCATAGGCCTTATCTTTGAACATTAAGAGACGAAAGCTTAAATGAATGAAATTGTTACAATTGGGGAAGATTTTAGCTCGACAAGACAAAATAAAATGAATGGCCTATAGCTTTTGTAATTAAACAACGAGAAATGAGCCAACAAGGAAGAATGGCTATAGCATGTGTGAAGGTATGCTTGGTGAGGGCCATTGGTTGACTTAAAATGGAGAGGGAAAATAGCTATAAAGTGAATTGTGTTTTTGCTTTTTTGGCAAGTGTAGGTTCAGTCAATTGAAAGAGAAAAGAAGAGAGAGTTTTGTGTTTTGGAAAAAGTTATCTTTTAGAACACTATCCATCATCTTCTTCTTTATCTAAAGTTGCTAACCATTGAAGCAATATAGGTTATTTTTATTGTTTAAATGTTAAACAAAAAGAAAACAACTTTATTACTAAAAATGCAAATAATTTAGAGAGTTTAAACTAGGGATATGAGTTAACTAATTTTGTGTTTAAGAGTAAAACATAAATTGTTGAAATTAAAGTTGCTATTCTAAAGGTTCAAGTCCACCCAAGTTGGGTTTTAGAATTACTGATGCGTATGCTTTGCGACGGACTCCAATTTTAATACAAAGGCTTATAAGGTGATTTCTCAATCTTAATCTCATTAATGTAACGAGACTTAAATTTTAATATATTTGTTGAATTAAAAAATTAGGTTTCCAATTCTGTGGCACTAATATGTGTGTATGATATGCATATTTCATTGTAATGAATATGCTGTACATACATTCACCCTAGAAAAATAGCACGCTTTCAGCATGTCTCTAGCGAAGAGAGAAAATTAAGACCCTTTCATGAAAATCACCTAATGAGTAGAAGATCCTTATAAGTTTGTGATAACAAGCTTCTAAATATATGATGGAACCATCAATCTAGAAGAGTATATCTTCCACTTCAACACGAAGATAGTGATGAATGTAATGGACAAAACCTTAAAGTAGTTATCTTTTCTTTCAAGCTCAAAGGGACTCGCTTAAGTATGGTTCCAAAGGCTAAAGGAAAATTCTATATCTCTCTTCGATACTTAAAACTAGAAGAGGAAGAAAGCACCTCATACTTATTTGTTATGAATTAGAGGGGGAAAATAAGACAATCAGAAACTTCTCTAAGAACTTCAATAGAAAATTGAGTTAAGAAGTTATGACACTAAGATAGTTATGCAAGCCTATAGGAAAGGCATAAAAATATTAACACTATATTATAAATATCTTGTACGAAAAAAATTACTTTTTATTCGAAGTAATCAATCAAAAGTCAGAATAATAGATTAGGGAAAAAGATGACGAGAAAACTATGGTAAGTGAATTTTCCACTTAGGAAGCAAATAGGGATGAGAAAATGATCGAGACAAATGTTTGAATAATTGCTCCTAATAAATACGCCAATGGAGAAGATCTGAAAATATATATTGATTATAAAATTGTTAAAAAGTCAAAAGTTGTGCTGATACTTGAGGAATAAAAAGAAAAGTCCAAACATTGTGCCTTCTATAATGAATATGTATGGGCACAACAGAGGGAACGATTGACTTTAAGGGACTAGATTAATACCCTCACGAAGAATGGACATTTAGGGGGAAGTTAAGCTACTTTCATGTGTAAACTCGTCCCACACCACCCAAGTAATGCTATGGGTATTCCTTAGTGGCATTGTTATATATTTATTTATATGGTTTCTCTTTAGCCCTTTTCTAATATAAAATATGATCTTAAAATTCTTATCTTCTATTTATTGTCCTTGTGGAGTCAGAAAATAACACAAATCGCTAGGACAAAATTTTCAAATGATGAGGAAAGAGCCTTACTGATACTAAATATAATTCACGACTTTTTATTTTACTTTTACTAATTAGAGGAGAACGATAAAAGAGAGGAAACAAACAAACAACTCACTAAAGAAGCTCCATAGACTAGGAGGTTATGGAAACTAAAGGAAGCTTGATTTTAGCAATCCTATAAGGACCACAAACCGAAGTACCTGTCAAAGATTCCATGAAGCACAATCTGCAAGAATGGCGGTAAATCAATTCCATGTGGCTATAATTTATGAGAGACAACTCAATTAGGAATGAAAGGATGAAAGATGGAATGTCACGCCGTCAACCTGAAAAAGTTAAAAGAGTGATTCACACCTTACTAAAATTTATTATGCAAAACTTATATTCAATACTTAATGAATAATTAAGAAATCAAACTTAGTCATAATAATCCTCAAAGTCAAAAGAACGAAAATAAACTTCTTAACAATAAAATAACACTCTAATAAAAGTTCATTCTTACAAATCCTAACGACTTATAGGGAATCTGTAATATCCAATCCCTATTAGTAGTATTGACGCCTAGATTTTAGTATGGAGCAATAAAGACATCATAGGGTTACTTGATTTTAACCCTATTAGAAATATTTTCGTTATCATGCACATGAGAGATATTAGACCTAATTTGGTAATTTCACACTCGATCGGAGCGCCAGACGACCCTAGAATATTTTTGGAATTTTTCTCTATTGGCTTGGAAAAGGAAATTCTAATTTACTACATGAATTTTCATTTAAGGGTGATGTATGGAACAAGCCTTTGTTGAGAAATATAATCCATATATTAGAGAATTGACCAATTAGAAGAAATCCCATGGATTGCTAAGTTGGTAATTCTAGTTAGATCTTTGGACTATTCTAACTAGATAGTTACAAATGATCTAATTACAAAATTAGTTTTCAACTAATGGAAAATTAGTAATTTAGAGTAAGTTGAGGGGCAAAATGGTCAATTGATGGATAACTATATATATGGTAGAAGTGTGTAGAAATTTCAAGTGATCAAAAAGCAAACACTTTGAACAAAAAAAAGCAAATTCGAGCTTGAAGGGTGGTGCTGCTACAGTGACCTTTGAAGGTTTTTTTCATGATTTTTCATGCTTAATCAAGCCAAAATAAGGTTACATACCAATCCCTAAGCGCAACTGAAGCCTCAATTAGTGACAATTCAAGAAAAAGAGGTAAGAAAAGCATTGTTTTGTAAAATTTATAAGGGAGCTTTTAAGATTGCTTCAATTGATATTCTTGTGTGTATTCTTGGTTTAGATTGAGTTGAATTCTAGTGTGGAGCTTGAAGGAGTTATCAATTTGAAGAAATTGGCAAGGTAAGAATTAGGGTTTTTGGTGATTTGAATGTAGAGACTTCAATTGGTTGTAATTAGGGCATTAGAATACAATTGGTTTGATTTTGATGTAATTAGAACAAGAAATTGAGAAAATAAATGTGTTGGAACGTAGGGTAAAATTCTGCCACTTTAGGGAAGTTAGGGATTGAGTGGTGTTTTGGTTGAGTTGTTGTGTGTAAATGGTGCCTTGTGTATGTTGAATGTATATGGTTGATGGAAAAACTAAAAAAGAGAAAAATGGGACATAATTGTCTATTTTAGAAAGGTGAAGGGCAATTATGTCCAACCAAGTTATAAGACATTTAATAATTTTCAGGACGTCGGGTGATGAGTTAGATTAGATTAAATGACTCCGTAAATTGGGAAGTAGTATGTATTCGGGTTTTGTATGCCGAATAGGGCGTTTAGTAGTTAAATGAGATTCTAGCATTCGATTTGGTTCTAAATGTCATTTATGGCGCGTAGGTGAAGAAAATAGAGAGCGGTAACGGGACTAGAAATCCAAAGCGAAATTGAGCGCGGAGCGGTTGTGAGTGAAAATCTGCCTTTTCTGTTATCTTTCGTTTATTATGTTTTCACATAATAAAAATGTATGTTTTATGAGTTTTCAATGCATAAACATGATTTATGATCTTGATATATATCCATAGATATGCATTTACGTGTTCAGTTTAAGAAATAGTTTTAAAATTTCTGCATTTGTTTTAATGGCCATTGGTACCCTCAGATTATAGTGGTGGTGATTGTATTAGACCCGGCCAGTATATCCCGTGCACATGGGCAGGTCTTGGGGGTGTGTCACTAACTCCGAAAAGTCGAGATTTCAAGTCATGTGAGTTACTTTATGTGTATGGGGTATTATCTCGCTATATGTATGCGATGTAGGATTCCGCTGCATAGCCAGTGAGATGTCTTGAGATGTCATTGGGGTGCTGCCAGTTGAGGTACCCCGTGATCTACTCATGTGTGCGGTGCTAGTTGAGTCGCTGCGTGAGTATAGAGCTTTAGGGTTACCATTGGTACAATTTAGAAAGAAAACGGTTGAACGATGACTTTATTAGTTTCGATTTACCGATAGCATTTATGCATTTATATGCACATGGTAGTTATTGTGTTATATAGATTTTGGATATTGTTTTTTAAAAACGTAGATAAAACCCGCTCGGTAAGATTTCATCAGCGTATGATATCAGAAACCGTTTTACAACTTTACATCAATTTTAGAAGCATGATTTATGCATGTACTTTGGAATTTGCTATCTATGCATAATGTTATTTTATTTGAAATCTTAATTGCACTCACTGAGCTCCTTTAGCTCACTCGTTTTGTGTTTTATGTTTTCTAAACCCCCTTCCTAGGTGCAGGTCTTGGTACGTAAGCTGCTGATTCTTCTATTGCCGAGTAGTGGGCCAAATCTTAAGATCATTTTTGTACATGTAAATGTGCTAAATAGCACCCTTCACTTTATGCATAGTAGTTGTAGGCATGTATATTTGTATGTATATTTTAAACCAACAAAAAAAGATTTCAATATTATGATGATCGTTTTTGTTTTTGTTTTTTTTTATGATTTTGCTCATTTTGTGGTTCAAATGAAACAATTGAGTTGTGTTGGATTTGATTTGGAAAGGACCGGAGGTTCGAATTGGTAGTATTGAGAAGTGTTTTGAAATAGAAGTGAAATTTCTTTGCAGGTTTTATATGAATTTTTTGAAAAACAGAGGAAATTCTGCCCATTTATTTTTGAAAATTTAAGATGTCGTTTTTATGTATATTACAAAATTTTCTCAATAATAGCAAGAACTAAAAAGGGGTTTGCCTCGCGGAATTTCTCATCTTGCCCAGTTATATTATGAGAAACTTATGTCGGGGTGTCCGATAGGGCCGCTGGGATCTGCTGTAGAGGATTTCGGGTTGGGTCCTGTCAGAATCAAGGGGAAGCAGATGTTTTGCCAAATCCACTATATGCATAATTCATTCATTCATTCTTCTGGTGATCACAACAAACTATAATATGTATAAAACTCAGTAAGTAAACTACTTTTCATATAACAAAATAATTACATATATATAATATGTGTGTATGATGTGTTATGATCAAAGAAATCTTTTTAAAAAAACCAAAACATATTATAACATATCTTTCAAATTCTTTTCACTTATGTTGCGAATCCCCTCTCTTAATTATCACTTAGTAGGACTTTTATAACTTACAAAATGAGCCCAAAATGTTACCTATCGGCAACGTACTGTATGAGAGGAGTCCTATAGATACCATTGGTCTCAATGGTATCTATAGGACTCCTCTCAACATACAATACCATAAACAAATAGATCACATATACAAATCCTGAAGAAAAGGCCACACATATTAATATCATTGACAGCATGCAGTAATGATATAGAAATGATTATGGGGTCCTACAGTTAAATTATATTAAAAAATATTTCTTCTATTAAATTAAGCTTTACGAAGAGATTATATTATTGCAACTCGAAAATACTCCCTGTACAAGCCTTCATTTAGAGCTCATAAAATTGTCATTCAAATCTTCTTTACGTAAGAATTACTTAAATGGTCTTATCGTATTTGAAAATTCTTTTCAAAGCTATTGATTTGTCAACGTGGAGATGAAGAGAGTTTAAATTATTTTCACAGCTATTTATTTGTCAGAAAACCAATTTCAAAGACAAATTCCAAAAGAAGTTGGGAAGCTTAAGGTACATATATCTTTGAATTGTTTGAGAAAATCCTCAAGTTTCTTAGATCCTTTTTTCAAAGAGTAAAAGCTATCTTTTAGCCAATTTTCTCATTCTTTGGTAGTAGACAACATGTGATCTTCAATTGCAAGCCAAGCCACTTGAGCTGTCTGGAGACCAATGGTTATGCTTTGTGCGTCTTCTGCCATCATGTTCCTATAAGGGCTAAATTGACATTATGTAATACTGTAGGGGTTATATTATAATTATCTATAAGTGTTGAGGACAAAATATAAGTTATAGAAGATGGAGAGGCTGAATGAAAATAACCATGCTGCCAAATCTTTTTGACCCGGACTTGAGACCCGTATTTGACCCGTTTCAATATTTTGACCATATCTCCCTCATTTTATCTTTGATTTCAACGTTTCATATTGTAAGATGCTTAAAATTTAATTTCTTAATGATTAATAATATTATTTTGCTTCATACAACGTTAAAATAACAAGTTTTGATCAAAACAAAAATTGGCCATAATTTTTAAATTTTTTAGATTGCATATCATTTAAAGTAAAGGCAATTATGGCTTTGATACCAAATTTTAGACTAGTTTAAGGTGATTTAAACATATTTGAAATAACTTTAAAAGCATATAGATCAATGCAAAATTTAAAAAATAGATTAAACATACCTCATGCATTGAAGTCATTTTTCAACAATCTGAAAAGATGATTAAACTCTTTTAAATCTTTTCAAATTTCATTGATGGCATATATATTTTTTGAATAAAATTAAATGATTTAAGGACCTAACTGAGTATTTTATTTATAGGTATTTTTTTATTAAAAATGTTACCCCATGTTTATAAATATTGGTTAGTTATTTTTCACTTAATGAGTATTATCTTTAATAATAAAGGATAATAAAATTAGTGGGAATGATAAAAGATGTTGGTCATAATGTGTTTATATTACACTTAATACACTTATCAAAATTAATATATAAAATCTTTGGAGTAGTCAGAATTTTTAATGTTCTATATTTTTTTTTTTAACGAAAGGCTAGGTATTTGAAAATATTGAGTTGAGACATATTACTCTAAGATTTTGATAAATTAGTTGATTTTACTGCATTGTATGTTAAATTTTTGTTTTTGGGTAAACCTCGCAAGAGTGAGAAAATTTTATTAAATTAAAAAAAAAAAGTAGAACTACGTCAGGGGACGTTAACAATCTAACCCCTCAATATACAAAGAGTGCTATAGCAAACCAAGCAAAACCAAACAAAATTGCTGGAAAAAAAAAGGTCAGCAAATACAGGAAAATAATAAACCAAACAAACCGGTAACTTAGAAACCCGCTAGCATCTTTGGAAAGAAAATGGTGAGTCTCAGAAAGAGCATTCAGTTTCCTTTATTATCTATGCTAAATATTTACTTCACAATATTCTGTAAGTTCTAAAATTCATTCGGAATGAGAACGTGAAGAATTGTGGGATGAACTTTGAAAGATATTTGGCGTCTTATGTGCCATCAAAGAATCCATAGAAAAAAAAAAGGTAAAACAAAACTGAAAATTAGTAAGCCATTATAGTACAGGTAAGTACCATGCTCTCACGAGAATCTTCTTTTGAACTTAACCTTCAAGATTTTCTGTACCCATATAATCATAAATATATTTCTCACTAGGAATTTTTTATTTTAAAGAAAATTCTTTGTAAATAATATATTACACAAACCCTTTACTAATTATAATCGAATTCAAACTCTATATACCTCTTGTACCACCTCAATAGATTTTACCACTTGAACCAATCAATACCTACATCTGTACCGGTGGAACAATATTGAAGCCCACAAAGTTTTTAAAATAATAAATGTATAATTATGATTTTAATACTGTAAAGCAGATATTTTATCTTTAGTGTCTATCACCTAGTTACCAACTTGATATTTCGAACTTTTATAATATAAATTTTGACCTTCCCGCTCACTATTCATTTTGGGTAACCTTCTTTCTACTGAATGATACATCTTGGAATTATAGTAAGGACTAAGAGAAAATATAAGCAATGATAATAGAGAAAATATAAGCAATGATAATATATTAAGATATAAAATATATGGTTCAATAATATGTTTACGTCTACGGTAGATTAATGATTCAAGTATCTCTTATTTGATATTTAATTACAAAAGAATTGATCTTAAAAGATTAAGGAATGATACAATTTAAGTTTGGAGCTCTATGGTTTGTTGTACAGTATTTTGAGAGTATTTTTATATTATATCTCAACCTTATTGGCCATTGTTCCTGGGCCTGTCTTGGTTGAATTCTAGGCCCTTAGGTTTGAGGGAAGGAAGAGGGGGATTTTCAGGGGGGAACAGGGGTCCGCCAGTTTCTAGTTTTGATTTATCAGAATTGAAAACTTTTATTCTGGTCTGGTCGGTTTGTACTGCTCCCCGATTTTATCTCTTGTCTTTTTCATTTGAGCCGACTGACTTTGTTTGCCCCGAGCAGCTTCATGATTAGATCCGAATTTTGACAAGTTAAAGCGGGTGGAAGTATTGTGGTGTCATCATGGCAACCTGAAAAGTCATTGCCACGTAATGGTGGTTTCTTCCAAGATTTTTGAATTTCAACGGTAGGTCTCTTCAAACGTCGTGTCCTTCTCTTTCTCGAGTGACGTTATCTTACTAAAGTCCCTCGAACCTTTCGATTTGTTTGAATCCAACGGCTTAGGTTGCAACCATCTGAAGAGACGTTCCTTTATTGCACCTGGGGACCTAAGGCGTTACGTCTCTGGTGCCAGGTGCCTTTTCACCTTTCCTGTCGATCTCGTCCATTCATTTTCTTCTATTTTGAACGGCCTAGATCACTTCACTACTGCTTATAAATAGTCACCTTCTCCTCTATTTTGTACCTCTTATTACGCATTTTTGATTTCTTACTTCCTTTCTACCGTGTTACCATTGCTTTCTTTGTTGAACGTGCATTCTTAATTTGACGACATCGTTCTTTGTCGTTCTTCATTCCAGCCTCTCTGAATTTTTTTGGTACATCCTCATATTCTCATTTTTTGGACTCTTTTCTTTTGTTTTATTCTAGGGACTCGTTTTAGGCTCTGCTTCTAGCCTATTTGCTTGTATTTTTTTTCCTATCTCAGCTTTCTTCCTTTCTTGTATTTTTTGGTCCTGACGGCCGTCACCTATGTTGCCATTTTTGGGCGTGGTCGATTTGTTGCTATCCTTGCCCAGTAAGTTGTAGCCTCATTTAGAAAACACCTTCTATTAGTTGATGGCCTCCAGTGTCAATCTAGACTTCCTAGTTATGGGCATGGCGGTTGAGGATGAGGAACAGTCCCTAGAGCTCCCCTTGGTTAGGAGAGTGTTTACGCTCAAAATATAACGCGGCTATCGCAGTATAGATTGAGGTGTCGATCCCACGAGGAAGCTCTTAGCAAAATAGGTTAATGAAGTAAAATATTAAAGCAGTAGCACAGGATAAAAGTAATTAATTTAAGTGGATGAGATAGGATTGTCTATGATTTGAAGGAAATGTCTTATGATAATTCAAACAAGGCTTCGAGAATCACAATTATACTTTATAAATCTACTATACACTTTGATTCAATGCTTATAACTCAATTGAAAGTTTCACATCCCAAACAATCAATCGGAAGATAAGAAATTATAGCACATTTGATAACACATGTATTTGACGTAATTAAATTCTTTGCAAGCATTAACATACATCATATTCATTTATACAAGTTATCTAAGATCGACAGTATATCACTTTGATAATATTGCAGTAAAAGATCAACTTGAATATTAAACATTTATTGCCCTTATATGTTATCCAAGATCGACAATATATCAATTTGACAATACTGCAGTAAAAGATTAACATATAAAACAATGTCACCAGTAACAATTATAGTTCACCAAGAATCACATAAGAAAAGAATGACTGAACTTATATGAGACATGAGAATTATAATCTCTGGATTATAGAAAATAGAATAGATAAGAGTTTAATCAAAACTAAACTTACAACATTTGTAGCTATTGACACCGAATCAAAGCATGGAAGTAGATTTATTACACATAAAAGTTCATCTCTTAGTCTTGCCAAGAACTCTAGCCTAAATTACAATACATGTTAATGAGAAGAAAATAAGAGAGAATTATCTCTTTTTAAAAACGTTCTAAGTGTCTCCTTATATAGGCAATGAATGGACATATGTCATGGATGACATCAATCTTCAATAATTTTAAGCCAATAACTCATTTATCCACTTGTAGCACATTTTTGATAATGTAAATGACCGATTTAGCTTCTACAGCCGACATAAAAGTTGTAGAATTTTGACTCTTCTTTCCATAGCACCAATTTCATGCAAATTGGATGAGTATCCAATGAGATATGAGTAACATTCCAAAGATACATCAGAATTCGGCCAACAACCATTTTACCCCCTTGCAATGCGATTTGGTCCATGATAACGGCTGATTTGGACTTTACCATCAACATACGAGTTGTTGATAGTTAAGTCAGAAATTCACAGCTTCAAGAATTATGCCAATTGAGTACGTATTTTGTGATATACAATCCAAATACGTGAGTTGGGTTAAGCTGGGCAGGAGTTGTAGTTCGATTCTGTTGTATATCAATTTTTGGCCCATAACATGTTGGATTTGGCTTTTCCACTATTCTTCAAATTTGTGTAAGATTGAGTCATGTTACACCAGGTTCAAGAATTTCTTCATTTCAATTTCTACATTGAGAGTTATGTCCATTTTACCTAAACATATCCAAATAACATTCATTAATCACAATTTAAGGAGAATACTTTATTTCAAGCTAAAAATATAGAAAATACTAAAATTAGTGACATTAAATAGTGATTGAATCTCTTAACAACATGCATTTTCATGTGTTCATCACAGCCCCCAACCAGCTTATTGCTAGTCTCTAGCAATTCAAGCGTAAATAGAATATGCAAAACTACCTAAGCATTTCAATCAAAACGTCAGTTCGAGATCACTGTTGCTATCATGGTTTTTTCAATTACAACTTCTATAATTTGTGTGTGTGTGAACTAAGCCATAACCATCTAACCACAAACTACAATAGATATAGCCTTGAGAAATTCTCCAGCTAAAAGCCTCAACTCCATATCCTCACAAGTGTATGACTGTTTAAAAGGTTGGGACTTCTCTTATGGAGTTGGAAAACAGTTAAGCACTCAAGAAAAAGTCAATTTTAAGGACAGACATATAAACTAACATTGATCCAAAGATAGGAAAATTATTTGTTTAAAAATCAATTATTCATATCATACGCCAGCTTTAGAACTTTAATTGGCTTGTGAGAATAATACAATTATAACTTGGTGAGAAAACTGTTTTACAAAATATTTGTCTTCTAAAATTGAATGAAAACTTTATTAAACTGAATTGCTTCTTTTTGTTTTTGGTATTTTTGCTCTCTTTTTTTTATTAGTATTTTGCTTCTTTTTTTTTTTGTATTTTTGAAAAATACAAGGAAGCATTACAAAGGTTTCTCACCAAATTATATTATACACAAATGCAACCAACTTATCCCTTAATTCAAATAATATTATTCTAAACAAAAATTAATCAATTCAAAGGATCAGTGAAGGTTCATAAGCTGTTTTCTCAACCTTTCCACTTACTTACAAAATATATGTGAGATTTAGAAAAATATATACTTAAACATTAGAATTCTCTTGGCTATATAATTGAATCATTCATCTTACCACAAGACTTAGCATTGTGCTCAAAAATATTTTGGAAGTCATTCTTTAGTAACCTAGATAGAAACAGTGACTCAACCTAAACAATTCTGAAATCATACTTAGGCAGAAAAGCAAATTCCTTTATACAAGAATTACCAAGACTACAAGCAGTAAACGATAATGCATGAAATATAAAACAAAACAACAAAAAGTTAGTTAAAATGCATTTCAAAAGTTAGTACTAAAACTCCTTACTCTGCCATTCTAATTTGACCTAGAATGCGTCTCAAGAGTTTAAGAATGAACTCTTTACTTTGTCATTTTAATCAAATGTCGGACCACAATTATTATTATTATTATTTTTTTTTGCAAAATGCAACGTATGTCTACTATCCTCCCCCCAAACCAGATGAAACATTATCCTCAATGTTTATGTAGTAACCAGTATCCATAACCGGTAAGAATATGTATATTTATATATATAAATATACGTATTTTATTTGCATGTGGGTGATCCTTGATTTATATATTGTTATTAGTAGTGTTTTTATAGGTTAAGGATATACTAATAGTATTGGGTTTATTTGCAAGACTTTGGAATTATTTTAGGGACCAAATTGTTATACTTTGAAAGTTTTGGGGGTGAATTCGTAAATACCAAAAGGTAACCACTTAGTATAAAAATACACTTTTAAAAACCCTAATTCTCTCATTTTGGTCGAGCTACCCATTTTTAGAGAGAGAAGAGAGAAATAAAGGAGAGAGAAAGAGAAGAAGAAGAAGAAAAAGAAGAAGAAATTGGAATTTTGGATCTTTAGAGGTATATCACAACTAATTATCAATTTATTGGTATTAATTAAGTTAATTCCTTTAAGTTTTGATTTCTGAAAATATGTATAATTGAGGATTTGTTGTGTATTTCGTAAGATCATATGAGAATTGATGATGATCTATAAGATAGTTTGATAAATCATGATGAATTATGGAATTTCTGCTGGATAACCTCTTGATCTAGGAATTTTATAAATTGTTGTGATTCGATTCTGGTTTTAAATTTTGAGTATATGAAATTAGACATGCTTAGGATCATTTGAGACTTTTAATCGACTGAAAATCTCGGAAATTGAATTTGTAGTGAATTTACCAAAATGACCCTGGAATTCTGGAAATTTCCTGTGTAAACAGTATAATACAGTGGAAAATAATTTTTGACCTACTGAATGATCTTTAAAAATTACGAATTTGTGGAATATGATAATTTTATATGTCTAATATGATATACTCGGAATTGAGAATTTGGATCAATGTGGTTGAAGTGTTATGAATTTCTAAAGTGTATCAGTTCATTGTAGTATTTGATTAACAGATTTTTAAAGTTATGAAATAAAATAGTTTTAAAATACTTTTGGCAGTTATTTGGAAGCCAAATATTTATCATGGACTGAGATATGTGTTAAGAGTAATTATGTGGTAGTTTTATAATTTTTGAGTTAGTATATGATTTTATAAAATTGGGAGATTGAATACTGTTCAGTAAGTATCTTGATCCTGTCAGGTTTGTAGTTTGGATTCGATGGTGTGTATGGAATGGATTGTGTAGGAAATTTGATATAATATTCATATATAAGAAGTATATATGAGTCAAAAATGATATATTCTGATTTCGGAGTAATTGGACATCATTTGATGTATTAGAAAATTTTGTTAAGTGTAAGTGGTCAGAATGACAGGTTTTGAGAAACCAAATATTTAGACCAATTTGATGTGATAAATGCATTGTGTATAATTTTGTAAGCTATTTAAAGTATTTTGTGTGAATTGTGAGGCTTATGAAAGGATTAATCTCCATTGATAGGTTAAGGAGATTTAAGCCTTGTAGCTGAAAGTGTTAAGAGGTAAGTATACTAGACTTACTACTGGAATCACAATAAACATAATAATTGTTTTGTATGATTTTACAAATGGGGTTAAGAATATGTTTATGTTATGTCAAAGTATATTTTGATATGAAATGTGAATATATGTTTCTGAATGTGAGCATTGACATTGAGCATGGACATACATGTGTTTTTGTAAGTGAGCTTTCAAAATAAGATGTGTTTAATAAAGAAAGCTTTTGAAGTGTAATATGTCCATGAGAAATATTTTGTGATTTGAGTGTACTTGAACTCACTGTTAACTTAGTAGGCATTTTATGTGATTTGTGGAGCCTTTATGTGTGGCCTTTCCTTCGGGATTGGTATATGTTATGTGTTCCGTATGTAGGGAGGATCCTATTGGTACCTAAAGGAAGTGTGAGTCATCACATTCGTGTGGTGGCGTATTGGTACATGTGAGAGGACTCACCGATGATCAGGGTGAGGGTTTGGCTTTTACCTTCGGGCATAAGCGTTATATATGTGTGATTTAAAGACCTCACTTGTACTATTCCTCTCATACGGTATGTCACCTACGAGTGACATTTGGCTCATTATGTGATATGTGATATGTAAGTCCTACTAAGTAGTAGTTGAGTAATGGTATTCCTATTATGTGTTTTGAAAGAATGTGTAAGCGCTTACATGATATGTGATTTGATAAGATTATGATTTTGATTGATCACAGCATATCATACATATGCATTGTGTACATATATGTATTTGTATTTGATATATGAAAAATTAGTATGCTTACTGAGTTTTATACTCATTATAGTTTATGGTGATTTCAGGTAAATAAGGTGCATGTGGGCTTAGCGGATTTGGCAAGGCTTCTGCTGTTCTTTGGGTTCCCTAAGTTGCTAGGTTGTTGTGTGTTTCATTTGGGGACACGTGGGATAGGATATTTGGTTTGTCCCTATTGAATAAATACTTATGTATTATTTCATTGTGTGTGGATTGGATTTGGTTTAAGTTTTATAAAGTGTGGTTATTGGATGATTTTAAGTAAGAATTTGCAATGGATATATTCTGGGCTCCCGGTAACAAAGTTGCTACTGGTGACGTAGTAGAGTGTTAATCTCTGAGAAAACTCTGCGTATCTCCGGTTTAATAATTGTCCCAGTCATAATTCAATTGCTATAATTCTGAAAGAAATTGAAATGAATGTTTAAATATTGTCAAGAGAAGTTTATAATTATATGTTAGGTTATGGTTGATTTTAGTGTTGAACTTACTAGCAACTTGCTAAGGATTTCTGTGTTGAATGAAAGTTGAAAATTTTGTGTAATATTATTTATGAGTGCACACGCAGTGAATGAATGTAAGTGATGTCGTGTGTCGGATCTTTTGGGTCTGGGGCGTGACAACTTTTATTGGTATCAGAGCTAAGATATGATTCTGTAGACTTTTAAGTGTCGAGTCAAGGGAACCGAGTAGATGCCAAATCCTTAGGATTGTATTTGTAGCTTTGTTGTGTAAAAGTTTGACATATTCCTTAAATTTTGTATGATTTTGTGAAGATGACACAGTATCCAAGAGCTGTTAAGATTGTTGTTGTTGTGGATAATGGTACCTTGTGGATCTTAATGTTACCATTTAGATTTTCTTTTAAGTTATGACTAATATGCTTAGTAAGAGTGATGTTGAATATCTTATAATGATAATTTGCATGTGATAGAGCAAATTGAGATAATTTTCTCAATGACAAAATATAGAGAAGTAGAGTATTGAAGACATCAATTGAAACAACTTTTATTGAAAAGGAAAACAACAACACAACAACAATAGCAGCAACAAAAATACAATAGAGGCTACGGAGTGAGATTTAAGTCTATTTTGCGCTTCTTCTGACTGTCATGAGTAGACCAATCTAACTGATGCAATGTTGGATTAGACAGAGGAATAAAATAATGTAATTGATCAATTAGTTGATCAACAGTTGGAGCTGAAATAAGAATCCGTCGTGCTAGAAGTGGGATGAATTGTGTTCCCGCTGCATAGTCAAGAAAAGATATCAACCCGTCGTAAAAGCCATTAACATTTAACAAACCAATGGGTTTTTGGTGGATTTGTAATTGTGCCCATGAGACAATTTGAAAAATTTCCTCCAAGGTCCCGAAACCTCCTGGTAGAGCTATGAAAGCATCTGCATGCCTAAGCATTTGAGCCATTCGCTCGTGCATAGATGAGACTTGTAACTCATCCCCAACTGTTTTTCCTACAATATTTTCAATAGCTAGAGGTTTTGGAATGATACCCAAAACTCAAGTACCTTTATTGTATGCAGCTTTTGCCACAGACCCCATTAACCCTCGGTTATCTCCTCCATATACTAAATGTATATTTCGCTCAGCTAATACCTTACCAAGATTTTCTGCAACTTTTGTAAACTCTTCAGTATTCCTAGGATTGGATCCACAAAAGACACAAATTTTTGTGAATCGACGAGTTGAGGTTTCCTCCATTGTTATGCTCACCCTAATCTTTGAATATTTTTGAGTTTGTATAAGGATGCAATAATAATGTATTTATAGAGAAACAAATTGATAATAGCTGTGGAGCATATGTGTAAGTATGTTCAAGTATATATTTTTCTCGATTCTTGTGAGGTAAAACAAAAAAAAAAAAAAAAAGAATGAGTTTTACTTTATCATTTTATAAGGGACAATAGGTCGCAAAATCTTGAATAAATATATGTTGATATGTAAGTGTGATAAAAATTTTGTGTCGGAAGTGTGATAAGTTAGGTAAGATAATTAAGAAAAGTCAATAAAGGCCTATTTCATGGATTTAGGGACTTAGCCATTTTGGCACTAATGGTCGACAATACATCAATGACTTGAAGACTTTTTGAGCTAACAATTGGACTTTGGACATGAGGCCAAATTAACTTTATTAATTACAAAGATTTTGTGGTCTTAACATTAATTTTTGGCCGATAGATTAAAAGCAGATATGAAGAAAGATAAAGCACACTTGACATAAAGATAAAGCAGTAATCAGTCTCTCTTTGATGTGATAGAGCAACACGGATCTAGTTTCTGTGAAAATAGAAACAACAATGTAGGTCAAAATGAGTCTCCTTGGTCGCTTTCATCTGTGTCGTATCCGTGAGAGAGGAACTTATGGAGTTGTTGTTCCCATACATTGAATGAGGGCTCTGGCGTAGTGGAATGTGGGTCTACCATATCTTGATCTTCTCCAGGTGAGCTGGTCTGGATGAGGGATGTGCTGGCTTCCTCTTGGATTTGGGTGTCGGTTGGATAAGGTTGGGAGTCTTGAAAGAGGGATAAGTCAAGATTGGGTTGGTGTTGGTCAAGTTCTGTCGGGACAACTGGCTGAGATTGGGTAGGTTCTGTCGGGACAGTTAGCTGAGGCCATTGGTGAAGGTTATCCATTGCTTGTCTGTATCTGGCATAATAAGTCATGTTTGGGATATGGTGATGATGAGTAGAGTAATCTGTATTTCTGAGATGTGAAAGATGATATTTTTGTCTTTGTTGGAATTTGAGTATATTGGCAAAATTCAGGTCTTCTGTAAAGTCAGCTTCAACTTGTTCCCAAGGTGCAGCATCTTCTGGGGAGATCCAAACAGACGGAGGAATTATTTGATTTTCCTGAGCAAGAATTCTTTCAAGTTCTCTCTTTTGCTGAATTACTTCTTCAGGCCAGAGCTTAATTGATCCCTTTAGTGAAAGGGTAAATGTGAAGTAATCCTTAACAGTGGGGTAATAATGAATCTCGTGATCTGAAATAATCATACCCTTCCGTTGGAGAAGTAAGACTGACCAAAGATGTTGTCTGGGGACTGCAGCATTTGTGTTGTTTGCAATCATGTATTGAAATTTAGTTATCCACCATGTCTTTGGGTAAAACCATTGGAGAAAAATCAGGGCTGGATGATCTTCATCACATTTTTCTAATTTTTGGAGGGTTCTAAGTAATGGGAATTCCATGGCGATTGTATACAGATCTAACAGGTACCATAACAAGTAAAGGACAGGTTTGGACCATTGGGAAAATGGGAAAAAAGAGTGCAGGTGAAAGAAAGGGTATTCTAAGTTGAACAAAGGGCCACCAAGAACTGTGAGGCCGTGTTCTTGGACTGCTAAGATGGCGTAGTGTCTGATGAATTCTTTGGCACGGGAATGGAGTGTTCTGGTTTTGATTAGGTCTGGAAATTGTGGTGGAGAAAAAGGAACAGGAGGAGTTATGATAATGGGATTCATTATGAAGATGGTAAGAAGGTTGGTTTTATTTATTGCTAGAAAAGTGATTATGAGGTTTAGGCTATTTATAGAGTTTTATGAAAGAAAATCAATAATCGTTTTGTCCTTTCCTTTTACGTGGATGACGTTAAGGGAATAGCTAAAAGAATCATATTTGCCATCGCAATAATTGTGCTAGTAGAATCTTTTCTATTTGAAATCGAGCATATTAGAAAAAGCAGACATGTCAATCTCAATGAGAAAATGATGTCCAATAAGGTGGACTATTTTTTTTAAGAGTTAAAGTAAGAGATATAATGTTAAGATCTATAGTTTAAGAATCAGTTGAACTAAAGGTCTTTTTATTGAAGTTGATTTTTGATCGTTTAAGATAATGCTTTCAATATTCTGATTTGAATGACAACTTAGTTGCGTAGAAATACTACATTTTTTTTTGAATGATATCAAGGTAGTGAATGATATTATGACGTATGAGTATATGTTGAAGGGATTAAAATTTTTAAAGGAGTTAAGAATTTTATGTAAGAGATTAGTATGGGTATTCTACATCTATGTTATTCTTTAATGAATGAAAGGTGAAGTGTATAGATACCCATTAAATATTGAACGAATGGGAAAAAAAGAATAAAAATATGTGTGTATAATTTAATAAGTCCATAATGTGTGTCATATGTTTATTTTATGGATATATGTTTCGTACTCCTCTCGTATACTCAACTATGAGCCAACTTAGAGATAATCTAACATATGAATGAGTATTTATTAGGATTTTGGACCACAATGAGCAAATCCTATATACAAGGAAGATTGCTTTGTAAATGTTTTATGAATAAACTATACAGTTGAAAAGGAAAATTGAGAATGAGAAAAAGAAATGAGATCTAAGTATCCTCATCTATGTGCTTAAGTTATGAATTTCGAGGACGAAATTCTTATAAGGAGGGGAGAATTGTAGTAACCAGTATCCATAACCGGTAAGAATATGTATATTTATATATATAAATATACGTATTTTATTTTCATGTGGGTGATCCTTGATTTATATATTGTTATTAGTAGTGTTTTTATAGGTTAAGGATATACTATTAGTATTGGGTTTATTTGCAAGACTTTGGAATTATTTTAGGGACCAAATTGTTATACTTTGAAAGTTTTGGGGGTGAATTCGTAAATACCAAAAAGTAACCACTTAGTATAAAAATACACTTTTAAAAACCCTAATTCTCTCATTTTGGTCGAGCTACCCATTTTTAGAGAGAGAAGAGAGAAATAAAGGAGAGAGAAAGAGAAGAAGAAGAAGAAAAAGAAGAAGAAATTGGAATTTTGGATCTTTAGAGGTATATCACAACTAATTATCAATTTATTGGTATTAATTAAGTTAATTCCTTTAAGTTTTGATTTCTGAAAATATGTATAATTGAGGATTTGTTGTGTATTTCGTAAGATCATATGAGAATTGATGATGATCTATAAGATAGTTTGATAAATCATGATGAATTATGGAATTTCTGCTGGATAACCTCTTGATCTAGGAATTTTATAAATTGTTGTGATTCGATTATGGTTTTAAATTTTGAGTATATGAAATTAGACATGCTTAGGATCATTTGAGACTTTTAATCGACTGAAAATCTCGGAAATTGAATTTGTAGTGAATTTACCAAAATGACCCTGGAATTCTGGAAATTTCCTGTGTAAACAGTATGATACAGTGGAAAATAATTTTTGACCTACTGAATGATCTTTAAAAATTACGAATTTGTGGAATATGATAATTTTATATGTCTAATATGATATACTCGGAATTGAGAATTTGGATCAATGTGGTTGAAGTGTTATGAATTTCTAAAGTGTATCAGCTCATTGTAGTATTTGATTAACAGATTTTTAAAGTTATGAAATAAAATAGTTTTAAAATACTTTTGGCAGTTATTTGGAAGCCAAATATTTATCATGGACTGAGATATGTGTTAATAGTAATTATGTGGTAGTTTTATAATTTTTGAGTTAGTATATGATTTTATAAAATTGGGAGATTGAATACTGTTCAGTAAGTATCTTGATCCTGTCAGGTTTGTAGTTTGGATTCGATGGTGTGTATAGAATGGATTGTGTAGGAATTTTGATATAATATTCATATATAAGAAGTATATATGAGTCAAAAATGATATATTCTGATTTCGGAGTAATTGGACATCATTTGATGTATTAGAAAATTTTGTTAAGTGTAAGTGGTCAGAATGACAGGTTTTGAGAAACCAAATATTTAGACCAATTTGATGTGATAAATGCATTGTGTATAATTTTGTAAGCTATTTAAAGTATTTTGTGTGAATTGTGAGGCTTATGAAAGGATTAATCTCCATTGATAGGTTAAGGAGATTTAAGCCTTGTAGCTGAAAGTGTTAAGAGGTAAGTATACTAGACTTACTACTGGAATCACAATAAACATAATAATTGTTTTGTATGATTTTGCAAATGGGGTTAAGAATATGTTTATGTTATGTCAAAGTATATTTTGATATGAAATGTGAATATATGTTTCTGAATGTGAGCATTGACATTGAGCATGGACATACATGTGTTTTTGTAAGTGAGCTTTCAAAATAAGATGTGTTTAATAAAGAAAGCTTTTGAAGTGTAATATGTCCATGAGAAATATTTTGTGATTTGAGGGTACTTGAACTCACTGTTAACTTAGTAGGCATTTTATGTGATTTGTGGAGCCTTTATGTGTGGCCTTTCCTTCGGGATTGGTATATGTTATGTGTTCCGTATGTAGGGAGGATCCTATTGGTACCTAAAGGAAGTGTGAGTCATCACATTCGTGTGGTGGCGTATTGGTACATGTGAGAGGACTCACCGATGATCAGGGTGAGGGTTTGGCTTTTACCTTCGGGCATAAGCGTTATATATGTGTGATTTAAAGACCTCACTTGTACTATTCCTCTCATACGGTATGTCACCTACGAGTGACATTTGGCTCATTATGTGATATGTGATATGTAAGTCCTACTAAGTAGTAGTTGAGTAATGGTATTCCTATTATGTGTTTTGAAAGAATGTGTAAGCGCTTACATGATATGTGATTTGATAAGATTATGATTTTGATTGATCACAGCATATCATACATATGCATTGTGTACATATATGTATTTGTATTTGATATATGAAAAATTAGTATGCTTACTGAGTTTTATACTCATTATAGTTTATGGTGATTTCAGGTAAATAAGGTGCATGTGGGCTTAGCGGATTTGGCAAGGCTTTTGCTGTTCTTTGGGTTCCCTAAGTTGCTAGGTTGTTGTGTGTTTCATTTGGGGACACATGGGATAGGATATTTGGTTTGTCCCTATTGAATAAATACTTATGTATTATTTCATTGTGTGTGGATTGGATTTGGTTTAAGTTTTATAAAGTGTGGTTATTGGATGATTTTAAGTAAGAATTTGCAATGGATATATTCTGGGCTCCCGGTAACAAAGTTGCTACTGGTGACGTAGTAGAGTGTTAATCTCTGAGAAAACTCTGCGTATCTCCGGTTTAATAATTGTCCCAGTCATAATTCAATTGCTATAATTCTGAAAGAAATTGAAATGAATGTTTAAATATTGTCAAGAGAAGTTTATAATTATATGTTAGGTTATGGTTGATTTTAGTGTTGAACTTACTAGCAACTTGCTAAGGATTTCTGTGTTGAATGAAAGTTGAAAATTTTGTGTAATATTATTTATGAGTGCACACGCAGTGAATGAATGTAAGTGATGTCGTGTGTCGGATCTTTTGGGTCTGGGGCGTGACAGTTTAAATAGAAAGAGATAAAGTATAGAAGACATTACCTGAAACGCCAGTTATTTGAAAGAAACAAACCTGAGAGACACTTAAGCAAATATAAACTAAAATGATGATACTGATAAATAAATAAATAAAAAGAAAAATTTACAAACGAAGTATAAGATCCAATTTTCGCTTGTTAAGGCCCACTAACCAATCGATCTGAGTTATTGCTGGGTCAGGTTCGTAGGTAACTGCCTGTAATTTGTTAATCAATTCATCCGCTTCAGTAGCAGAAACCAGGATCTGTCGCGCTGAATGTGAAATAAAATTCTGTTCCACAGCTTGATCAAGAAAACAAAATAAGCAATCAAAATAGTTATTAACATTCAACAAACCTATAGGTTTTCGGTGGATATTCAGTTGGGCCCAAGAGATAATTTGAAAATTTTCTTCCAAGGTACCAAAACCACCTGGTAAAGCAATAAAAGCGTCTGCATTGCAAAGCATTCTAGCTATACGTTCATGCATGGATGAGACTCGTAATTCTTCCCCTATTGTTATCCCGGTCATGTTTCCCACGGTCAAAGCTGTAGGAATAATACCTAAAACTTGACTTCCTCCTAAATGTGCAGCTGTTGACACACACCCCATTAGCCCAAGGCTACCTCCTCTATAAATCAAATGAATTTTTCTTGCAGCTAATGCTTTTTCTAGATTGTTTGCTGCTTCTACGAACACTTTACTCTCCCCAGGACTAGATCCACAAAATACACATATATTTCGAAATTGTCAAACTTGGGTTTCCTCCATATCTACACTCACCTTTATCTAATATATGAAAATAAAGAAAATGAGGTGCTGTATTTATAGAGTACCAAATGATAACAATGATTATGGTAACCCGACAGTTTGTCAAAAGAGAGTTAAAAATAAAACACAAAAATTTAAACATAATGACCCACATGCATTATTGAACAAAAAGATTTGAATTTAAGATATCTACATGAGTAGCCCTACTATTCATAAAATAAAGTTTGAAATTAAAACACATGTATTTACAAGTAGTTGCGATTGTGGCTCACATCTTCCTCTGGTTTTACGTCCAGTAACGGCTTAAACGCCCTCTATGGGTCGAGATAGGCTTTCCATCCAATTTTCTTATAAATTGGCAAACAGGGTCTTTTAGAGTCAGATTCCTGAGACTATACCGTTGATGTTCATTTTTGAATTTGTTCCATAAATCGAGAAGTTCACGTTGCACGAGCCCACAGGGATGCGTCTCAAGAGTCAATAGGATATCATCCAAAGACTCCTTACTCAGTCTATCCTTAATGAACTGAATTTTGTCTTCTCAATTTCTAGATACGAATCCTAAAGAACAATAACTCCGATTACAATTTCATCGAGCACATTTATGACAAACTTGTAACCTTTTTGCTTGTCGCCTTTTGGCATAAGAGCTTCTTCCAAGACCAGGCATATGAGAAACAAAATCATTTTCAAACTCACCAGACAACCGAACCTTGGCTTCAATTAACCAACGAAGGTCCACAGGGATATTACCCAACATCAATAACCTACGTCTTTCACACCGTGCTTTGTGAATCTTAAGTAGAGCATTTTGAGGCAATGAAGGAAAACATTTTTTAAGGTTGGCAAGAATGCGATCCATTTTGAAAGAAAGAAAATAGATGAATGCACAGTTTGAGGGACAGTTTTTAGGGAATTGAGAAACCGACTTTAATAGTCACGGAGTACCGTATCCGCCACTTGACCGGGAAATAAAATCACACTGAAAAAAAAAATAAAAAGAAGAAAATAAAGTAAAATAAAATGTGCAAGAAAATAAAAGCAAAAATAAAAATTCAAAAGATAAAATATAGACAAAATATAAAATATGGTACAGATAGATTGAACTTGATCAATCACGATAGACAAGATCCACAAGAGAGATCTCGCCTAGGTACATAGAGTCGTCTACATTTTCCACGTAGCTTTTTAGCCATTGTCCATTCACTTTGAAAGTTCGTCCATCAGTGGGGTCTTCTATTTCAACAGCACCATTAGGAAAAACATGTCTTACCATAAATGGGCCAGTCCATCGAGATCTCAACTTTCCAGGGTGTAAATGCAATCGAGAATTATAAAGATAGACCTGTTGATTTGGCTCAAAGTGTTTCCTTGAGATCTGTTTATCATGACCTACTTTTATTTTAGCTTTGTAAATTATGGAGTTGTCATATGCGTCATTTTGTAGCTCTTCTATTTCTGACAATTGTAACTTTCTCTAGAGACCTGCAGCATTTAAATCAAAGTTAAGGGCTTTGACAGCCCAATAAGCTTTATGTTCTAGCTCAACAGGTAAATGGAAAGCTTTTCCATAAACAAGCCGGTATAGAGACATTCCTAAGATGGTTTTGTATGCAGAGCGATATGCCCATAATGCATCAGAAAGGCGTAGAGACCAATCTTTGCAATTCAAGTTAACCGTCTTTTCCAAAATCTGTTTAACCTCTCTATTTGCTAGCTCGGCTTGTCCATTTGTCTGTGGATGGTATACAGTGGAAACTTTGTGAAGAACACCATACCTGCGCATCAAAGCTTCAAAAGAACGATTACAAAAATGTGTTCCTTGGTCACTAATGATGACACGTGGCGTACCGTACCTAGATAACACACTTTCTTTTAAGAATTTTACCACAGTTGTATTATCATTAGTACGACAAGCTACAGCCTCCACCCATTTTGATACATAGTCAACAGCTAAAAGGATGTAAAGATAGCCAAAAGATGAAGGAAAAAGACCCATAAAATTGATACCCTAACAGTTAAATATCTCGATAACAAGAATAGGGTTAAGAGGCATCATATTTCTTTGAGATAAAGCACCTAACTTTTGACATCTTTCACAGGAACGACAAAAATTATTAGTGTCTTTGAACAAAGTGGGCCAATAAAGACCACATTGTAAAATTTTCACAGCAGTCTTCTTCATAGAAAAATGGCCACTGCAAGTAGCACTATGGAAAACATTTAAGACACTAGAAACTTCACTTTCAAGAATGCAACGTCTCATGATTTTGTTAGGACAGTATTTGAAAAGATATGGATCATCCCAATAAAAATTACGTACCTCAACCAAGAACTTACGCTTATCTTGTGCACTCCAGTTAGATGGAAGTTCACCACAAACCAAATAATTTACGATATGTGCATACCAAGGTATTTGGCTTATAGCAAAAAGATGTTCATCCGAAAAATCGTCTCGAATGGGTGGTAAATCAGTGGAGTCAGTGAACTCAAGGTGGGATAGATGATCAGCAACAACATTTTCAATGCCTTTATTATCTTTGATGGTTATATCAAATTCCTGCAAAAGAAGAATCCACTTAATTAAACAGGTTTTAGCATCCTTCTTAGAAAGAAGGTACTTAAGGGCTGCGTGGTCAGTAAAAATAACAATAGGTGAACCAATCAAATAAGAATGAAATTTATCTAAGCAAAAATAACAGCTAATAGTTCTTTTTCAGTAGTAGTGTAATTCATTTGAGCATCATTCAAAGTCCTACTAGCATAATAAACAACAAAGGGTTTTCCCTCCCTCCGTTGCCCAAGAACTGTTCCTACAGCATAATTACTTGCATCACACATAATTTCAAATGGGAGGTTCCAATTCGGTGATTGCATGATAGGAGCGGTGGTAAGTTTGGCAATGAGCGGAATGTCTCATCACACTCTTGTGTCCATGTAAATTCTGCATCTTTTAGCAAAAGGTTACACAATGATCTAGATATGGCAGAAAAATTTTGTATAAACCTTCTGTAAAAATCAGCGTGTCCAAGAAAGAATCAGACATCTTTTACCATTTTGGGTGTAGATAACTTAGAGATTAATTCAATTTTTGCCTTGTCAAACTCTATCCCTATTTCAGATACAACATGCCCCAAAACGATTCCTGAAGATACCATGAAATGACATTTCTCCCAATTTAGCACAAGTCCTTTTTCTTCACACCTATTCAAAACAGATTTCAAGTTAAGTAGGCATAAATCAAAAGAATTACCAAAAACAGTCAAATCATCCATAAAGACTTCCATGCATTTTTCAACCATATCAGAGAAAATACTCAACATGCAACGCTGGAAAGTAGCTGGTGCATTACATAATCCAAATGGCATTCTATGAAAAGCATAAGTACCAAAAGGGCATATAAAAGTAGTTTTTTCCTGATCTTCTATAGCTATCTCAATCTGGTAATACCCTGAATACCCATCAAGAAAGCAATCAAAATGATGTCCAGCTACACGTTCTAAAATTTGGTCGGTAAAAGGCAATGGAAAATAGTCTTTCCTAGTGGTTGTGTTTAACTTTCTATAATCAATACACATTCTCCAACCACTTACTACCCTAGTTGGAACAGGTATCCCATTCTCATTTTCAACAACAGTAATCCCAGATTTCTTAGAAACTACTTGAGTTGGACTTACCCATTGACTATCAAAAATTGGGTAGATTATACCCGCATCTAATAGTTTCAAGACCTCTTTCTTCACTACTTCTTTCATTATTGGGTTAAGTCTTCTTTATGGGTCTCTACGAGGTTGGGTACCTTCCTCTAAATGAATTCTATGGGAGCATATCAATGGAGAAATACCTTTAATATCAGCTATGGTCCAACCTAGTGCAGACTTATGTTCTTTTAACAATTTTATCAATTTTTCCTCTTGTTCAGCACTAAGTTCAGAAGAAATGATGATAGGAAAGATATCACCTGGTCCCAAGAATGCGTGTTTCAAACCTTTGGGCAGTGGAGAAAGTTCAACTTGTGGTGTCTCAAGGTTTGATGGTTTTGGTCTCTCCCTCTCTCGTGGCAACTCTTCAAAGCGTGGCTGCCAAAATCGAGTCCCTTTATGCTGCAAGTCAAAAATACTAAACACATTAGTTGTTACATCAGGATAATAGAATTCTTCAAAATCAAAATTGAGAAGGTTTTTCGAAGAATCATAGCCATGATTTTTATAAGCTTCCTCTGCTACAAGTGTGTCTATCATATATGAATGATAGCACTCGTCTTCTTCTCGTGGTTGTTTGCCAATATTGAAAATGTTCACCTCAAGAGTTATATTCCCAAAAGATAATTTCATTAGACTATTTCTGCAATTAATAAAAGCGTTAGCAGTGACTAGAAAAGGTCTCCCCAAAATAAGAGGGATTTTTTACTCCATGTTAACAACAGAATGAGTATCTAAAATAAGAAAATCAACAGGGTAGTAAAATTTATCAATTTGCAACAAAACATCTTTTACTATTCTCCGTGGTTTCTTGATTGATCGGTCAACTAATTGTAGGACTACAGATGTTGGTTTAATCTCACCAAGTCCCAACTGCAAGTAAATAGAATAAGGCATTAAATTTACACTTGCTCCTAAGTCCAATAAAGCTTGACCAAACTCATGTGTCCCAATTTGGCAAGAGATTGTAGGACATCCTGGGTCTTTATACTTGGGTGGTGTCTTTTGTTCAATCACTGCACTTACCTGTTTTGCCAAAAATGCAGTTTTCTTCACATAGTGTTTTCTTTTGATAGTGCATAAATCTTTGATGACTTTGGCATAAGTTGGAACCTTCTTAATCAAATGTAACAAGGGAAGATTAATTTTAACTTGTTTCAAATGTTCTAAAATCTCACCTTGAAATTCTGAATTTTTCCCAACCGGTCGAAGAGCTTGAGGAAAAGGCACTGGGATTGAAAACTTACTTTCGGGCTATTTTTCCACTGTGGCCTCTTTTTCAAGGGGGCGTCTTTACTACTCGTAGATGTGTTAATTTCAGGAGTAAGCTCACTTACAATCTTACCACTTCGAGTAGTAATGGCATTGACTTCTTTGAGATTTTGAACATCAGAAGTAGAAGCTTGTGCCATGAATTGTCCTTTTGAATTGGATTGAGGTTGAGATGAAAACTTACCTTGCTCTTGTACAGTTAAGGCACTGGTCAACTTTGTAATTTGACTCTTAATTTCTTTGTTTTCGTCTACCACCTGTGCAAGAATTGTTTCAAATTTGTTATTAGTCTTACTTTGTGCCTCCATAAATGCTTGTAATGTATCCTCTAAAGAACTCCTAGTTGGTCGTGCATTATATTGAGGTGCAATATAAGACTTGGGTGCTTGTTGTTCTTGTTTCCACTGGCTGTTGGCTTGTTGGTCAGATTTTCAACTGAAATTTGGGTGGTTTCTCCAGCTAGGATTATATGTTTCAGAGTTGGGTGAATAAGGCTTCTTGTACATCCCTAGGGCATTACATTGTTCCTCATATATCCCTCTCATCTCACTATAAGTGGGGCAATCCTGAGCTAAGTGTTCCGCTCCTCCACAGATAAAACAGACATCGTGTGACTCAACTCTAGCAACCGTGTGGGTGACCGTTCTATCTTTAGTTTTCAAGTCCTCTAACTCTCTAGTTAAGACCTCTAATTAGGCTTTGAGATTATCCTCTTCCCTAAGATGGAAAACTCCATTGGGTCGTGACCTATTTGTGCTTTCAGCAATGCTAGGTCTAGTCCATGTATGGGCTTTTTCGGCTAAGTCATTAAGGAATTCTATGGCTTCCTCAGGATCTTTGTGAAGGAACTCCCCATTACATATCACTCAATAAATTGGCGCTCTCTAATTGTGAGTCCCTCATAGAAATAACTAACCAAGCGCCAATTTTCATACCCATGGTGAGGGCACAGATTTATCAACTCTTTAAACCTTTCCCATGCTTGATATAAGGTTTCACTGTCTTTTTGGGAGAAGGAAGAAATTTGTCTTTTCAAGCCATTTGTTTTGTGTTGTAGGAAGTATTTATTGAAAAATGCTTGGGTCATTTCTGCTCAAGTTCCTATAGACCTCGGCCTCAAAGAGTATAGCCAACTCTTTGCTTTGTCTTTTAAAGAAAAAGGGAAAAATTTAAGTCTAACAGTGTCTATGGCTTTAGGTTGGCTATGGAAGGTGGCAATTACCTCTTCAAATTCCCTAATATGTACATAAGGATTTTCACTATCTAGACCATGAAAAGTAGGAAGAAGTTGTATCATTCTAGGTTTAAAATCCGAATGTGGTGTGTTAGGTGGAAATATAATGCATAATGGTGTGGCTGTGCGAGTAGGATGCAAGTAATCTTTTAGAGTTCTAACAGGGTTTTCTTCGTATTGACTCATTGTGTTAGAATTACAAGATGAACTAGAAGGTGAATTCTCTCCACTTAAAATTTGTGGGGGTGGTTCTAGTTCTAGTTCTCTCACAAATCTTCCTCGTTTGTCTCTAAGTCGATGCATACATCCTAACAACAATATTTTTTTTTTTAGGAAAAAAAATGCTTAAGGAAAATTAAGAAGTGGAATAAACACAACAAGAAATAGAAATGAGTTAGGTGGTAGGACCAACCATGAAATATAAATACAATAACTAAACAAAAGACTGTAAAGTACGAAAAAAAAGTACAATAAATAAATAACAAAAAGAAAATACAATAAGTAAATAAATAAAAGGTTAGGCGGTAGAACCGGCCATTAAAATAAAAAGAAAATACAACATGTTAACTAAAGAAAATAAAGTGCAATAAATATGTAAAAGAAAATGAGAATAAAGTGCAATAAAAAATGCAATAAATAAACAAAGGACAATAAAAAATAAAGAAACTAAGTTAGGCGGTAGAACCAGCCACAAAATAAAAAGAAAATACAACAAATTAACTAAAGAAATAAAGTACAATAAATAAATAAAAGAAAGTGAACGACGTTAGGCGGTAAAATCAGCCATAAAAAAAAGTGCAATAAATAAACTAAAGAAAATAAAGTGCAATAAATAGATAAAAGAAAATAAACTAATTAGGCAGTAAAACCAGTCATTAAGATAATATAAAATATAACAAATTAACTAAAGAAAATAAAATAAATTAGGTGATAGAACCAACCATGAATAATAAATAAATTACAACAAAGGAAATAAAACTAAGATTTTACTAGGAAACGAAAATGTACAAAGTTACCACTTTAGTATTTATAATTGCAACCGACTTTCGCTTAGTATGCTTCCCCGGCAACGGCGCCAAATTTTTGTTTACGCTCAAAATATAACACGGCTATCACAGTATAGAATGAGGTGTCGATCCCACGAGGAAGCTCTTAGCAAAATAGGTTGATGAAGTAAAATATTAAAGCAGTAGCAAAGGATAAAATTAATTAATTTAAGTAGATGAGATAGGATTGTCTATGATTTGAAGAAAATGTCTTATGATAATTCAAATAAGGCTTCGAGAGTCACAATTATACTTTATAAATCTACTCTATACTTTGATTCAATGCTTATAACTCAATTGAAAGTTTGACATCCCAAACAATCAATCGGAAGATAGGAAACTATAGCACATTTGATAACACATATATTTGACGTAATTAAACTCTTTGCAAGCATTAACATACATCATGTTCATTTATACAAGTTATCTAAGATCAACAATATATCACTTTGATAATATTGCAGTAAAAGATCAACTTGAATATTAAACATTTATTGCCCTTATATGTTATCCAAGATCAACAATATATCAATTTGACAATACTGCAGTAAAAGATTAACATATAAAACAATGTCACCAGTAACAATTACAGTTCACCAAGAATCACATAAGAAAAGTATGACTGAACTTATATGAGATATGAGAATTATAATCTCTGGATTATAAAAAATAGAATAGATAAGAGTTTAATCAAAACCAAACTTACAACATTTGTAGCTCTTGACACCAAATCAAAGCATGGAAGTAGATTTATTACACATAAAAGTTCATCTCTTAGCCTTGCCAAGAACTTTAGCCTAAATTACAATACATGTTAATGAGAAGAAAATAAGAGAGAATTATCTCTTTTTAAAAACGTTCTAAATGTCTCCTTATATAGGCAATGAATGGACATATGTCATGGATGACATCCATCTTCAATAATTTTAAGCCAATAACTCATTTATCCACTTGCAGCACATTTTTAATAATGTAAAAGACCGATTTAGCTTCTATAGCCGACATGAAAGTTGTAGAATTTTGACTCTTCTTTCCATAGGCACCAATTTAATGCAAATTGGATGAGTATCCAATGAGATATGAGCAAAATTCCAAAGATACATCAGAATTCGGCCAACAACCATTTTACCCACTTGCAATGCGATTTGGTCCATGATAACGGCTGATTTGGACATTACCATCAACATACAAGTTATTGATGGTTAAGTCAAAAATTCACAGCTTCAATAATTATACCAATTGAGTATGTATTTTTTGAGATACAATCCAAATACGTGAGTTAGGTCAAGCTGGGCAGGAGTTGTAGTCCGATTCTGTTGTATATCAATTTTTGGCCCATAACATGTTGGATTTGGCTTTTCCACTATTCTTCAAGTTTGTGTAAGATTGCGTCATGTTACACCAGGTTTAAGAATTTCTTCATTTTGATTTCTACATTGAGAGTTATGTCCATTTTACCTAAACCTGTCTAAATAACATTCATTAATCACAATTTAAGGAGAACACTTTATTTCAAGCTAAACATACAGAAAATACTAAAATTAGTGAGATTAAATGGTGATTGAATCTCTTAACAACATGCATTTTCATGTGTTCATCAGAGAGGCAGGGGGGTTGGAGCGAATAAGGGAGCATCCACCTCTACGGGTGAAGTTCCCTCGTCTGAAGAAGTCCTACAGAAGGCCGAACCCATTCTGAGCTTTAGAGAGGATGAAGGCAGCGACCTCGAGGACATCGTAGTGGGGGAGGGTGTGGAGATAGTGAAGTATGAAATGAATACCCAATACCGTGCCTTTTGCCTTAGTAAGGATGACCTAACCCTTATCAGGAATTTTTACGACATCCCTAAGATGATAACCTTTAGGCTGCCTTTTGAGGAGGATTATCCAAGCAGCCCTCCCAATGGCGAGGTGGCTATTCATGTTGAGTTTCTGAGATTGGGACTTCGGCTTCCCATGCAGCGATATTTTTTCAAGATGTTGGCCCGCCTCAAGATAGCCTTTTCCCAATAAGGTCTGAACTCATAGGGAGTGCTTGCGAGCTTATTTGTTTTGTGGTCAAAGGCAGGGCAGTCCCCCCTTCCCCTAATTTTTAAAAGTTATGCTACCTGTATCATTTCAGAAACAATGCCAAAAGCCAGAGGGGTTTCTATTACCTCTCGTTTCATGGCCTTTAGAACCCGATCCGTAATCAGCTGACCTCCGTAAAAGATTAGAAGGGAAAATGGTTCTTTGCCAGGGGAGAATGGGGTCAAAGGGTCCCCAAGAGGGAAGGAGGAGAGTGGGTCGTCCCTGCTGTCTTTTCTGCAGATGCAGGTCTTGATTCTTGTGTAATGTGTTGGGCTCAAGTGATTTGCTCGGCTTGGCTGACTTTTCTTGGTTTGCCATTCTTTGCAGTTACTTGGGTGACTAACGTGGAAGTTTTTGAGCAGACCCTTTCTCGTATCGACGTTGAGCTCTAACATATTTGCCAGGTTTAGGAGCTGCTATTCCTATCCAGCCTTGTCGAATCAGGACTAGTTCTATCCTTTTTTTTTTACTTTTCCTTCCCATCCCCTCTTTTTGGGTTCTTATGTTTGTGTAAAATACAAGAATGTCTGAATAAGGAGGTGATGAAAGGAGGAAGAGGAGCAGAACCGAAGGTTCTTCCTTTGGTGATCGGGGGACTTTAAACCCTGACAATATTATGGGAATGCTGTTTGGTTTGGGGAGGAGTCAGGGGAGGGGGCCTTCCTAGGGGAGATCGTCTTCACCATCTGCTAGTGATCGGGCCCGTAAAGATAGGGCTTCCTGGGGTCTGACTGTTTGGGAAAAGGGTCCCGCTGAAACTCTGCCACATGACATTCCTTCTGTCCAAACCCCGAGCAGGGGGTAAGGCCCCCCGGCTCATCCCTCAACCTAGGCTGCACAAGTTGGATGTGCCACATCTTTGTCGAGCTCTTTAAAGCAAGAGGGGCGGTCTTCCCGTGAGGGGTCCTCCCGAGTGTCCTCCCCTGTGCTGGTCCCGGAGGCTAGGAAGGAATTGGGCTTCTTGCTCCCGGTTATGAGGGTTGGAGAGGTTTGTGACCTTCACCTGGGCCGATCAAGCATCTTTCCTAGACCCCGCCATGGGGTTCAACATCGTACTGGGATCTACTCTTGATGTAAGTTACCTAACAACTAGATTGTTTCTCCTTTATGCATTTGCTTGCTCTTACTTCGGGTTTTTCTACAGTCCATTTTTCTCATTTCTTGGTTCTGAATCGAGATCTTGGGTTTCGCGACCCGTGCTTAAAAAGTGGAGGATGACTTTGCTCGGTCATAGGCTGAGACTCAGCGTGTAAAAAGGATCACTGAGCAAAAGAGGAAGATGGCCGATGAAGCGAGGGCCAAACTTGAGTAGGTTGTCTAATCTTGAGCATCAGAAATGATTGGTCAAGTAGACGATGATGAACAACCTGACGGTTGCGGGGATTCAAATTAATGAGCTGACAAACCAGAATAAAGAGATTAAGGCGTAGCTCGGTGCTGCTCAATAGGAGAGAGAGTTGGTTAAGCAGAGCCGATCCTCTATAATAGCCCAACTTGAGCAGCAGCACAACCCGTGGTCAGTTGGTCATAAGAAAGGCTTTCGTTAAGGCGCGATGGAAGGATTTCAGAGGTCCATCGCCCTTTTTGAGGAGCATTACCCAGAGATTGACCTCTAATGGCTATGATCTTTGGCTACTGGAGGCTCTTTTTATGAAGAGGAGACTTTCGAGGCCCATGATGATGACGCGTCGATACCTGCTGACGTAGGTGGTGACAAGTCCCTTTTGGCCGGTGTGCCTGCCCTTTTTGTGAGTACTGCTGTTGGGAACGGTGGTAAGGTTACCCCTCTTGCCGACCAGGGGTAAATTAGTGGCAATGCCACCTCTGAGCCACAGGGAATTACAGATGTTCCAGCCGACCTGCCCACTGTTGCAGCTTTTTCGATCGACAATATTCTGCTCCTGCTGCCTGAGTGAATCCATTACTCTACAGCCATTTTTTCAGTTGTTTTTCTGCCTTGTAATTGACTGATGTATTCATCTTTAATGAATGGACTGTTTACCTTTTTCCAATGTGTGCTCATTCTCCTTTACCTGCTTAAAGTAAATTCTTCTCTCCACAGCGCAGTTCGCTGAGATAGTTGAACTGCTTATAAAACATACTTTCAAAACCAAACCGTTAGTGAAAATTGTCATTTCTAACTAATATTTCATGAATGAGAATAGACTTATAATAAAAATGGGCTAACCAGTCTTCTGAAAAGCTTTAGTTAGGACTGATTAGTAGTCAATTATTTTTAACTCATAGGCTGAACAGCTTTTCGTTATCGGCACGATTGAATGAGTGCTTTTACTTGAACTGCAATTAGGATTAATTTGAAGTAGAAGCTACTTGGGGCATCTTGTAGCGGTGCGCTATTCAATTGAGTAGCTGGGACACCCCTACTGTGCATCAGTTGTTAGTGCAATCCAAAGCGGGTAGCCCAAACTATGTTGGATGGGAACCCTTCAATACTCTCGGGATTGTCTCAGTGTAATAACGTTAAACAATGTGTGATGAGTGCTATGGAAAGGCCACAGTGATAATGTGAAAAAGACATGGTCCAACCCTCTTTAATGGGCACCACATTGTAACCCGTGGTAATACTGTGGAAGAGCCTCAGCCCTCGACCCATCAAGCCGTCCAGGCCTTCAATGCTCTCAGGGGATCATCTCGGTGTAATAACGCTAATCAATGTGTCATGGGTGCTGTGGAAAGGCCACAGTGATGCCGTGGGAAAGCCACGGTCCAACCCTCTTCAATGAGCACCACGGTGTAACCTATGATAATGCTATGGAAGAACAACAGCCCTCGCCCCACCAAGCCATCTAGCTGCGATGCTGCAATACAAAAGTTAAATCGATCATGGCGAATTGGTCCGCGAGCGTCAAGCCAGTGATGGTGAACATAGAGCAAAAGTTGAACTGATTACGAAAAATTACTTAGTGAGTGCTGAGCCGGTGATGGTGAAAATATTCCTCGAGATACGGTGATGCCTTTTTTAAAAAAATGAGCATGTGTTTACGATGATGGTGTTGTGAGGATTCTAAGATGGGACACGGTATGCTATTTCAGGTGGTTCGATGTAAAACCTTTTGTCAAATAATCCAAGGGTGTCTGCTTTGCCAGCTTATTTCTCGTTTTGATTAATCTTCTCATCGCGAATGTCCATGCAACAAGAAGAAAAGAAACGAGAGTTTTTATTTAAGCATGATGTTCATATAGGGAAAGGTTACAAACAAAACCTTAGAGATAGTATTTGTTTAGCAGTTCGGCATTCCATGGTTTCCCAACAACTCACCCGTCTATTTCTTTGAGTTTGTACTCCTCTCCTATGTGCCTGAGGATCTTGTATGGCCCTTCTCAAGTGGGACCCAGGATTGTCTTTGCGGGGTTCTTTGTATGGAGCATCACTCTTCGTAGCACTAGGTCTCTCTTTCGAAACTTCGGGTCCTAACTTTCTTGTTGTAGTATCTAGTCACTTTTTGCTGGTAGGTTGCTGCCCGAATCTGGGCCCGGTCTCAAAGCTGGTCGATCGAGTCCAACCCCCCTTTCATTAGGTCATTGTTGATTGTTTCAAAAAAATTTAGTACTCGGTGGGTTGGGGTTCCAATTTTCACGGGGATCACTGCTTCGCTCCCGAAGCCTAAGGAGAACGGTGTCTCGCCAGTGGCTATTTTACTGTAACAAATATTGTACCATGTATTTATATTGTATTAACAATTATACAAAATGTTTACTATATAAATATTAAATAACTTAATATTCATATAGTATTGGAATGGCACGTAACCACCAACTCCAACTTGCTTTAGTGTCATACATACTGGTATCTCATATCAATACTCTCCAAGTGTTTCTCAAACATAGTAGGAGTTTAGGCTTGAATGGGTCCACTACGTCATCCAAGAAATGTATCCTAGATACTATCAATTCTCTAGTAAGAACTTTTCAATTATATAGTATTCAGAGTCCACATCATCAGATTACTAGTGTACCATATGGCTTCTTGGCTTGATTCTATTATTGTTTACAATGTAATGGGATAAGATCCACTGAGCTCGAAACTATTCTAAGCTCTGCAACTAATTTGAATATCCATAGTGCTTCTTTTACAAAATTCTGAAGCTGCAACTAATTCTTCCTCGAAGGGAAAATTGGCCATGGACATCTAAATTACACATTTTCAACTAGCTTCAATACTGATGAAGAAGAACATATAACTAGATAAAGACTTTCTACGATCCGAGTCAGACGAAAAGTCTGAGTATATGCATTTTTACACTTGTAAGAAACTTTTTTCATATTTGAAAACTTATCCTCTATACCTTTAAAGTATATCTGATATTTTTATAACCATCTATTAATCAGGCATAGATCCAATCGATACCAGCTTATAACTCTTGGAGCCATCCAAATTAATGTGTTGTACATAATATGGTATGCATCAAGCTACTTATAACTAATGCATATGATGAGTCAGACATTCTAACTCTTTCATCTTCTACCCGATGACACTTCTTTTTAAAAAGATGAATGCCATGTCTGAAAGATACATTGACCATCTTATAGTCAATAAAGTTATATCTTTCCAGAACTTAGTCTATGTACAATGATTGGGAGAGTCCCATCAGCCTCCTAGCTTTATCTCTATAAAGTATAATAGAAGATCTCTCTTAAATCTTCTATGAAAAAGCTCTTGCTCAGATAACACTTATCTGATTAACGTCGTTTCTGATATTGAGTGCATCTTCTACGTAGAGAATTAGATAGATAATCTTGCTCCCATTGCCTTTTCAGAACACATATGCTTTCTCTTTATTGCTGATGAAATCAGACTTTCTAATTTCATTATTTAAACGAAGATACTAGCTTTGAAAAACTACTTAAGTCCACTAATAGGCACTCTAGATTAGAAGTAAGCCTGGATGCAAAACCTTCAGCCAGTTCTATGCATATCTTTAACTCGAGACATAAATTTCAGAATACCAAATTTATATCTATTAGCTAGACCTTAAAATCTTAATTGCTGTGATAGCCAACAAAATCTAAATTGACTTTAGCATGATTATTAATGAATAAGGTTTCCTCATTACTAATCCCAAATCTATGAGTATAACATTTCCTCACCAGTTAGGCCTTGAAGGTCTCTACCTTCAAGTGCCCAAACTTTCATTGCATAAACTCTTTTACAACAACTAGGAACAATTCCTACATGAAGCATAACCAAGTCCCAGACTTGACTGTTATATATAGAGTCAATTTTAGATTCTATGGCTTCTTGCCATTTTCTCAAAATGATGTCAAACATCGTCTCTTTATAAGTTAAAGGATCATTTTCTTTAACTAAGAAAACACCAAAGTTACCTTTAGACATTAATCATACCTAAATGGTGACCTTGATATCCTATTCGACCTATAAAGAGAATGCGTTCAAGTTATATAACTCATTTGAACTTAAGATTCCACAATTGGTTCATATACTTTCTGACTAACTTCAATAAGTATAATCATTCTATAATCCCCACGATTCAAGAGAAACTCTTTCTCGTCAGAGGCGGCATTACGAGCAATAAACCTGTTTAGTTACTCTAGATTATAGAACTGGTATCCAATGAACCAATACTTGTACTTATTGGGCGCAAGTATAATCTACTACATAACTCTTATACTAACAGACAACCCCCAGGCCTTAACTTCTTAATACTCGACTCCCTTTAATTTATATCTCATATAGAGTAGAAGGAACTGGTTTTGGTGGAACTACGTTCAATAAGTAAGTTGTAGATTCTTAGAGCATTTTATCATAGATATTCTAAAAGATCAGTGAAGCTCAACATCAATCAAACCATATTAAATAAAGTCTGATTCCTCCATTCCTTAAACATTTTTGTGCTAAGAAATATCTGAAAGACCATGCTAAGTGAGAATTAGATTCTTCTTTAAATATTCTATGAATATAATATTTATGTCGATCTATTCAAAGGCATACATAAAGGTTTGTTTCTTTACTTCTTAGTTCGAAGCTTTTGAACACTTCAAAAGTTTCCAACCTATATTTCGTAGAAATATATGTTTGTATAGTGACAAATCACTATCTTGACTATAAAGTATTAAAATTCTCTTATAGCAGTATGATTCACTGGACTAAATACATCATATGTACCAGTTCCAATAAATCAGTAGCTTTGTGTCCAACACCTATACTAAGTTCGGTCATCTTCCATTGAATTTAGAATTCATTAATTAGCCAAAATTTTATAGTCAAATTAAGTATCTGACTATACTCAACTAGACGGGATAGTCGTCCCACGACCACATGACTTAATCTTATGTGCCACTATTTATCATTAGTCAAAGGTCTTGAACTACTACGTGTTTTGTTCATTTAGATTGGCCATTCATTACCTAACACTACTGCACGTTCTGTTCTTGAACTATTACACATTATGTTCATCTAGATTTCTTATTGTATCGAAGATATATTGGCCATCATTACCTAATACTCACTAAGCAAAACATTATCTTTATCATATAAATATAAGAAACTATTCCTAATGTTTTTATGATAACCCCATCTGTTAACTAAAGGGAGTGATATGATTCGCCTAATAATGTGTGGCAAGAATATCAATTATATAATATCATACTATTGCCAGAATGAAAAAGTGACCAAAAAGATCTTAACAGCTACCACGTGTAGGAAATCTTTATTTCTATGTGAAATCGTACTTCTCATTTCTTAGCTTAGTAGCATTTTTTAAATCATGCAACAACTTATAGACATGAGTAAAACAGACAGTATCCCATACCCCTGGATAGACAACATCATATGCTAGTGAAACATCTATATTCTATAAACAGTTATCTAAGGGATCTATCAATTCTCAGTTAAGGTATCTTAAATAGTAACACTTACTATCAAAACTTTATTACAGTGAAAACACTTTCTATTATAACTATTCTCTAGCTATGGATTATATATATCAAATATATCTAAGTAATTCAAAATCTATAATTATTCTCAGATTTATAAGCCAGTCCTTAATATTTATCGATACATTATAGTTAATGTGCATTGATCAAGTGTACTAATGAATTTCTTGTACTCATCTTATTTCTATAAGATAAGTATCTTATCTCTATAAGACAAACATCTTATCTTTATGAGATGAAAATAAGAGATGTGTAGCAGAATATTTTTAATCGTTAATTATAATGCTTTAGATCATGGGTATATGAAATATACATTTTTAATCTAAAAACGCCTTTTTCACTACTTTACATGATCCCGATGATCTCCTAAATGGGAGAATGATAGTTTAAACTACACAGTGGGAAGTAGATCCCATTGGTATTTTATTCCAACCGCACAATGTAGTGATTTAGGCCTTTGTAAACCTAACAGGCAGAAAACTCTTGTCAATTGCATCTCATGCAACTCTTACTCCTAATCCTGAATACTCTTTATCTATACACTATACGATCCAAGGTAAGTGTATTCCAGATTAACTTATCCATGATCAAATATATGCTACTAATACTACCCACACATTGTAGCGATCTAAGGCAATACTTTTGCATATATTTTCCTCATCTCATATTTAATCGACATAGTCCAAGTCTAATCGACTAAGTCCCTCACATTGTAGCGATCTTGGAAAAAGCCCGACGTGACTTGTCTAACACTGTATTGACAAGGCATATCATGTATAACATTATCTCATAATGAAATACTATTTAATTTAATTAAGAGATAATTTTGAAACAGGGTCTCACTTCATAAGGTGGTGATTCTCAATCAGTTATTAATTTATGTGTAAACATAACTAACCCCCATCAGTAGGGCCCTATTGTGGTTACTAGCATAAAAATAATTCTAGTTTATAATGCAGATTAATAACTCTTATCAATGTATAATGCAGACCCACTCTTATCGTTGCAGCTTATAAACCTCAACATGCATATTTAATTTTGAAACACTGTTCAAAATCACAATACAAAGCACTGTTCAAAAGGTACTATAAGAACACTATTTAAAATATTGTTCTAGATTTACATACCAAGTACTGTTTGAGTGAATAATGTCAGTGCCGCGGAGCAAGGGTACTGATACGATATTTTTATATCTTAAAATTAAGTGTAAGTATACGTTATTGTAACAAGTAATAAAGGGACTTATAAAGTCGGATGTTGAAACCATAGGGATAATTTTTATTTTCTACCAAGTACTAAAATTATATGTTTCTTATAATTATTCAGAAAAATCAAATCTTAATTTTACAATAAATTTGAATAAAATAAAAGTGCAAAAAATAAATGATACAACTTAAATAAAATAAGAAAATAGTAATATAGAGAAAGCCTAGGGTTAATTACTATCCTTCAATATGGTTTCTAAAGATTAATTCTTTTAATATTTATATCTCTCAACTCTTATTATTGGTCAAGACATTAATGTATTCATAAGCCTTTTCCAAGGTCATGCAAGTATATCTTAATTTACCAAATACCTATATTCCTATGGTACTTGTAATAAATAAAGATTCATTAAGAATAAGTCTTATTGACAATACATGCCAATTAGGTATATTGCTATCCTAATTCGAAACTTGCATATGCAACATTGAATATTACTTTACAATCATGATTCAAATTATCTAGGTCTAAATACAATGATGCCTCTTCCGAGTTTATCAACGTATTACTAAAGCAATCACAATATTGATCAGATATAATGAATCATTAAGAACAAATAATTTGAATAATGAAAAATTGAGTTCATATAAATATTAAAAAGATCTAACAATTAAGCTCACATATTAAGTTCAAGTAATAACCCTAAAAAATAAATTTAGCTCATAATAACAAGAGAATTATGACTGAAAAATAAAAAAAAACATGATACAACCAAAAGCAAACCAATATAGACGTTAATTCGCAGTTGGTTGATACGCCAAAGATTCGCCAATAATCTCTTGCTTCCTTGAATTGCCCTTGCTTCTCTCTCTAAAAATTGCTCTTCTTCAATGTGTTGTGGCTTTAAGAGACCTAAGTTGTGTGTCCTTTAGGTCTGAAACGAGTGGCCTTTATATAGGGATTGATTGGAGTCTTGGAGTTGTATTTCTTTTAGGATTAGAAAAAATTGCACTGTTCACCGCTGTCGTGATTACTGTTCATCATTGGGGCGACAGTACTAGAGCGCGCGGGACACTGTTCACGAGTACTGTCCATAGACACTGTATCGTACTATAGCATATGTTTTTCCTTATTTTTCTTAGATTTTCATCCCCAATTGCTCCATTGACTCCAAACCTACAAAATAACAATTAAACATATAAAAAATATAATATTCTTATTAAAATGAGCAATTAATTAAGTTAAGGGAGTGAAAATAATAGATATAATTTACACTTATCAGGTACCAGTGCTGCAGTGCCAAGGAAGTGCCCCAGCACCATGGCATTGGGGCACTCAGGACCCAGCGCCATAACACTGACGTCCCAGCGCTATGGCACTGAAGGCAGAACCTCCAGCCTCGCAGTGCCAATTCCCTGGCACTGCGGCACTGGGGCACCCAGGCCCCAGCACTGCGGCATCCGTCATCCAGCCCTCGGTGGTTCATTGATTTCGCTCATGCATTTCAACACTTGAAATACATCAATCGAGCCCTATAACACTTCCAAACACTAATTCACTTTCTAATACACTGAATTGACACCACAAAATGCTCTGATACTATTTTGTAGTAGTGTCAGTTTATCTAGATTTACAACCTAAACCTATTAGGTGTGTATATGTGGCACACGTGTCCATTTTAGAAATTATATATATACGCATCAAATATAATAGATATATACACCATATTGTATCTCATACATAAAAATTTACAATGGAAGCTACAAATCTAATTTTTTAAAATGAACATGATAAATTGTTTTCATTATGCTAATGAACAAAATATAAAATATATTAATAAAATTAATACTAATGACTAAGAATATCACCTGTTAAGCCTTTGGAATGTATTTGTAGCTGGAGTACCGCATGAAATCGACTCATTGGCAGTTTTAGGACCCAACGTGGTGGGCTTAGGTCGCTAGAACAACAGCCTTCATTTTTCAGCATCCGGTTTAAGTCTTAAATCGAAGGATTAACTTTTACTTCCCATAGCCTAACATTTAGATTATTATCATCATATTCCTGATGTATTCAACACTTAAATCCATCAAAACACAGATAATTCAAATACAACAATGGTGGCCATTTATTTAGAAGGAAAGATGAATAACAAAACAACTTTTGCTATCAAGCTTTTCTTGTTTTTAACATTTAAAAACTTAAAACAAAAATAATTTTTCTAGCCTTCAAAATTGGCTTCAAAGAAATGAAAAACCCTTTTTCATTTTCTTTTTTCTTCTATTGCCAAAAACTCACACTTAAGTTCTTTCATTCTTTGTTTCAAAAACCAAAAATGAATTCCAAAGGCACACTCAAAAACCTCACATGACTGGCCACCATTCCTTGGTTAAATATATTCATCAAATGAATATATATATATATATGTATATAATAATAAAAAATATATTTACAATTGCCTTTATATTGTTATTAAAAGCATTTAGCTTATCAAATAAGCTAAGGATGAGTCCAACATTTGGACAAAAATGATGGGTGGCCATGCCTTGTCTTTGATAAGGAAAATATCAACCAAGACTTTAAGGTTTCCTTTAATGCCTTAAAGTTTCTTTAATTCTCTTTTAGCAACATTTGCTTTAACTATAATTTAATTGTTTAATAAAATCTCATTTTATTTAGCAATTAAGTCTTCAATTAAATATTTACTTTATTAATTTAATTATGAATTAATAATTAACTGTAATCAAATTAACTAATCACTTAACTGTTAAGTGACAACAAATATTTAGATTATTTAACACTTAAATAATCGATTTAAGGAAATAACCCTTAAGCCTTAGATTAACCCAACTTGGATCCCACCATACCCATTACTTGAGTCAATTTAATTGAAGGCTCACTTGTGATATGTGTCACTATTTAATTAGTCAATAAATATTATTAACTAATTACTGTACTTAAAACTTAAGTACTAACACGCGTGTATCCCGAGAGTTCCTGAAAAAATTATTTAGTTCTGTAAGAAATTTCAAGATTGAACAATTCAATCTAGTACGCTACCCCAGTGCACAATGAGTACACTTCATATTGCGAGACTCCTTAGGTCGATGCCTAATTTGTCAAATAAAATTATTTCATGAGTTTGTGATCGATGCCCCAAGCATACATTACATATATTACAAATCAGCACGCTAGACCATACACCCGGAGGTCACAACGCATACGTATAATTCTTTCATCATTTATATCCTGAATGTGTGTCGATATAGATCAGCACCATAAAATCTTCATATGCTTATCTATAAAATTATCTCCAGATTTGTATTTTCAAGAATAATATATGCAAATGCCTTTATTATATTGTTCAATCCTTTGGGAAATATCTTTTCCGGGTTAGTACTCATGGCCAAGAGATTTTTTAAAATATAATCTCAGAGCATCTGGATATACAACTTCCTTATGAGAGTTGACGGATCCCATATATGTATACACCGAAATTTATAACTATCAGACTATACCCAGCAACACACATGTGTGGAACTAAAGTATGGTGGATCACTTACAAGCCCACCTTGGCATACAAGTCAAAGGACCATGTATACTACTCAACTCAAGAGGACTCACCACTGATGGCTTCATAGGATGTCTATTGGTGTCCTCATGAGTCTGTTTAGTATTCAGTCATGACTGAATACCCGGATACATATATGAGCTTCCAGTGAGCCCATGGTTGGCTAAGAACAACCATCTATACCATATAGATATAGCATACACTAATCTATATAAAGGGGATCCACCGACAAACTAGCATTGATACAAGTAGATCAAGAACATTATGTTTAAAGATATACTTGCGTAATGACATCTCTTGGCACCTATCGCAACTTCTTGTAACCATTTCATTACAAGAATACCCTCAGGTCTTTGTCCCATTACAGATAAGGATCTAACCTTTTAAATCTAGCTGACTCTTATAACCTGTTAACTGTTAACATTTATAACTCTCAACTCTGCTAATTCTTAGTACTGGTCTAAACTTTTTTAAACTAGATTTAAACTCCTTCAAATCATACAACATTTGTAACGTAACAAGAATTATACCATGTATTTATATTGTATTAACGATATACAAAATATTTACTATATAAATATTAAATAATTTAATATTCATACAATATTGCAATGGATCACAAATTTCATCACAATTTGTCCCAAACATTACCATCACAATGAACATGATTTTGGATCACAAATTTCACACCCACAAAATTTTAAATTAATAAATGTATAATTATGATTTTAATACTTTAAAGTAGATATTTTATACTTTAGTCTCTATTAACTAATTACCAACTTTGATATTTTAACCTATTATAATACAAATTTTGACCTCCCCTATTACTATTCATTTATGGTAACCTTCTTTATACTGAATGTACATCTTGGAATTATAATAGGGACTAAAGAAGTCTTCCACAATCATGATTGATATAAATTATTGATTGCTAGAGAAATCATTCTCTAATTTGATACTACTTAAGTATCAACTTTAGTTATAGTACTTACACCAGTTATCAGAGGTTTTACATCCCCTAATACCTTCATGCCTAGTATTTAACACCCTAAAATATTGAGCGCATATAGAAGACTTCACCCACAAGTAAAACATGAATAGAAAAGATAAACACAACAATTGAGATAACAATCACACTGACAAGACACAAAGAATATACGCGATTCAGCAATAAATCCCTACGTCTATGGTAGATCATAGAATTCCGTCTTCTTTAATTATTAATTCATAAAGATCTTACACAAGAGAATCCTAGAGAATATATCAATAGATGGACTCTTAAAAAGGATCTATCAGTACTTTTTAGTACATTTAGAACTTAAGCACACTTATGGCACTCTCTCTCGCATACTCAACACCCTAGAGCTGCCTAAGCTCTCTATTCTCTCTCTTAGTAATGTATTGATGCACACTAAAATTTCTTTGATCTCTCTTTTATTTCACACATCGATATAAAATATTTTAGAAATTGACTTTTATTTTATATACTCTTTATAAATGCCAAAATTATCCTCAACTTAATTCATATTTTTTAAATTTGTTTCCTTTTTCTTCATTTAGTTTGAACAATAGTATATCATTGCCTTTTCTTTATTTTATTTTAACTTTAATTTTTTTTTCTTCCAACTTCAACTTGTTTTATTTTTTAAAGAAAACTAACAAACAACAATCTTTTGTTTTCTTTTTAGAACTAAAAACAACATGGAGGTTTTTTTTTTCTTTTTCAATCTTCTTTTTATTCCACAGTAAATTGTTTATATTTCTTGAATCAAAACTAAAAAAAAAAATTTGATTAATGAAATATTTTTCTTTTTATAATTTCTTTTTTAGCAAGTTGCTACATCTTGAAATCTTTCAAAAAAAAAGTGATTTTCTTAATTATGAATTAAGTGTTTTTTATGAGTGAATATTTATTAAATTCTAATAGTTTTGTAATGATAAATTAGATTTGATGTTGAAGAGAAAAGTTTAGAATTTAAAATTTAAGTAGGGTTATTGTAGGTTGAATGAGTATGCTAGATGAATGTCTATAGTAATTGTAGAATTAGTGATTAAAAATTATAGTTGAGTCTATTTTTTTTTATAGTTGAGAATAATAAGGAGATGATATATGACTGAGAAAGCTCCAGATGGACAAGAGAAGAACAAAAACCGAAAGCTAAAGCACGGATGGGTTCAGGCTGCTGCACAAACTAGGTCACCAAGGATGCCACTCTACAGTGCGGCCCAACTAAGACCAAGTCATGGCGCCAAGCCAAATTTGTGGTAGGGTTGTGGCCCTACATTTAGGTCATGGTAAGGCTGCGGCCCCAGTAAGGTGGGGCTATAATGCTAGGGCCTAGGCTTAGGCCCATTTTATTTTTAAGTTGTATAGAGTTCTTTTGCACATAGACTTCTACACCAAGTCGAATTTTGTTTCCTTGAGGCATATAAACCCTTGTTTTGCCTCCAAGGTTGAATATATGTATAAGAATGTGAATTAGAGAGCTTTAAAAGTGAGAGAAAGCTCTAAGCATGAGAGTATTGTATAGATCACATGAAAGCCCATTCTATTGTATATTTCTTACGCATCTCTTAGATGATTCGTAATAATAACTGAGTAATAAAAGACGCTAAGATCTTTAATCCACTGTAAATGTAGGTAATTTTCTAAACCATGTAAATTCTTATACCTTATATGTTTGGTTATTTTATCTATTTACTTTATGTGATCTTTACAATTCTTAAACACTTTTGGGTGAATTCTTCCGCATTCCTTAACAAACTTGTATCACAGCTAAGGTTGATCCAACCATGGTAACTCAAATGTATGAAGTTGAGAAGTTTAATAGGCAGAATAATTTTAATCTGCGGAATGTGAAGGTGATGCCTTTACTTATGAGTTAAGGGCTTGATTCAACTTTTAAGGATACTCTAGCCATAAGCAATAAAAAGAAGAAAATGACAGTTGTTTATAGCAAAAGGAACTTCAACTAAAGACCATATTATCAAGATGGAAGATGAAAATAGGGGTAATTATCTTGTTGAGTTCTCTCCTGACCAGTTATGAGCACTTCGTCAATGCACTTTTCTATATTAGAGAGTCTTTAACAATGACTAATGTTAAAGTCTCATGGAACTCAAAAGAATTGAGGAATAGATCAAAGCCTATTAATACTACAACGATCTTGACTGCAAGAGGAAAGGATAAAAATAGAGATGGAAAATAGAACAATCATTTGACATCATAGTCAAAGGAAAAATCCAAGAAGTGTTATTAAAACAAACTGCCCCATAGTATTCTAAAAACTTTTAGGTGAATCTCAAATACTATCTTGTAAACCCTAACACTTCTATTACGTAATGAATTCTATCATAATTTCGACAAAGTTTCTTTGTACTTTTTAATCATACTCAAACCTATAACTCAAAGAAATTAACACTTCTATATGTTTCTTGTATGCACTCGTACTTTCAAATTTCTCATCTATTATCTATAACACACAATCATCATCAATTACATCTATGTAACCCGTTCATCTATAACATTCTAAGAATATAAGGAAACATTAAAATCAATTATAGCATTAATTGTCCAAATAGTATAATACATATACAAATAAATACTCTCATACAATTGAAAAATAACAAAGAAAAAACCAAGGATATTGAACTCTATTAAATGAAAACCCTACAAATGTACCAACTCAAAAATAAAAAGAATTCTCACCCTATCACTTGGCTTATCTTCTGATATTAACTCCACTAAGCTTATTAGATTCCTGTAATCTCCTGAAGAGGAGAAAATATAATGAAAATAGGGTAAGTCGATTGACTTAATGAGTGGATATAGTTTAAAAAATTAAAGTAGTCTTAAAAGTATATCATAAACATATAAATAATATTTTATTACTATTCAGTATGAAAAATAAAAGTGCATAAAACAATCTTTACTTAAAACATATAAAATCACTATGTAAAATTGCTTAACATAGCAAAAGAGTTTCCCAATCTCTGAACACAAGTAATAGCTAAATCATGAATTATATAAATTATTATAAAATTATGTACTCATATAAAATCTGCTATCATATCTTAGCTTACCCGAGCATGATCAAACACATCTATTATTTAAAACATTATATACTAATGCAAACTGATTTAACGTTGAAAGCTGATGGGACATTTAATATATGTAATAGACTTTGTGTTCCGAATAACTTAGAGTTAAAGAAGCAGATTTTAGAAGAAACTCACAGCTCAGCTTATGTTATGCATCATGGCAGCATTAAAATATATCGTACTCTGAGAGAACATTATTAGTGGTAAGGTATGAAAAGAGAGATTGCAGAGTTTATATCTCACTGCCTGATTTGTCAGCAGGTTAAGGTAGAACATCAAAGGCCAGCAGGATTATCTCAACCACTTCCAGTTCTTGAATGGAAGTGGGAACTTATCACCATGGACTTTGTTGTTGGACTTTCTTATACTCGAAGGGGTCATGATAGTATTTGGGTGATTTTTGATTGACTCACAAAGTCTGCTCATTTCCTGTCTTATAAGATTTCATACTCATTAAATAGGCTGGCTCATTTGTATGTGAGCGAGATTGTACGGTTACATAGGACTCCAGTATCCATCGTATCAGATAGAGACCTCGATTCACTTCTAGATTCTAGCATAGCTTACAGAAGGCTTTAGGCACTAAGCTAAACTTTAGTACAACTTTTCATCCTCAAACAGATGGGCAGTCGAAGAGAACTATACAGATATTAGAGGATATGCTCAAAGCTTGTATGTTATAGCTTAAGGGTAATTGGGATGATTATTTACCATTGATGGAGTTTACATATAATAATAGTTATCAGTCTAGCATTCATATGGTACCGTATGAGGCTTTATACGGAAGAAAATACAGAACTCTGATTTGCTAGGATGAAGTTCGAGAAAGAAAATTGTTGGGTTCAGAGATTATCGAGGCCACTAGTGATAAGATTAGTATTATTAGAGATAGAGTCAATGCAGCTCAAGACAGATAGAAGAGTTATGCAGATAAACGCCGTAGACAACTTGAGTTTGTAGTAGGAGACAGAATTTTCTTACGGATCTGACTATGGAAGGGTGTACTTCATTTTGGGAAACAGAGAAAATTAAGTCCTAAATATATTGGGCCATATGAGATTCTAGAAAGGGTTGGTGTAGTTGCATACCACTTAACATTACCACCTGAGTTGTCACGCATTCATGATGTGTTTTATGTTTCTATGTTGCGAAAGTATATACCTAACCCTTCTCACATTCTAGATACTCAGCCAGTTCAGTTGAGGATAGACTTGACTTATGACGAGGAACCTATTCAGATAGTGGACCATCGCCAGCAAATACTACGTAATAAGACTATTCCACTAGTTAAAGTCCTATGGAGGAATCATGTTGTAGAAGAGGCTACATGGGAGCGAGAGGATCGGATGAGAGTTATGTATCCTCATTTATTTCAGACAAGTATGTGAATTTCGAGGACAAAAATTTTTTTAAAGGGAGAGGAATTGTCATACACGTGTATGAATAAGCAAAAATAAATAATAAATATATAAATATTATATTAAGCGGTGGCCGTTTTATATATATTTATATATTGTTTTATTTTCTTTGTTTACGATGAAGGAATTAAAACAGAATAAGGAACGAAGCAAAAGCTGAAACAGAGAAAGAAAAAGAAAAAACCAAGGGAAAGAAAAGAGAAAAAGAAAAGAAGAAGAAAAGAAAAGAACAAAGAAAGAAAGAAAGAAGAAAAATAAATCGAGAAGAAAGAAGAAGAGAAAGAGAAAGAGATGGAGAAAGAAAAAAAAAGAGAAGAAGAAAAAAAAAATTCCAGAAAATTAGTTTGGGTAGTTAGATTTATACTCAATGATTTAGCGGGTAATAGTTTTACGATATTAGAATATATATTTTTTAATATTTATAATACATATCGGTACTAATGATGTATTTTTACACCTCATGATATAGGTGGTGCCGATAGCGGGTAGATCTCAAAATCCAGACTCAGCTTAGGATTAGCGCACTTTTGTGAGTAGATAGCTATATATTTATTTTATATGCTTTTTATACAGCCATTTATGATTAAATTACGCGTTATCAGATTAAGTCATGATTTATTTTAGACAAATAAATATTTATGCTATTTAGTATATTCAGAAATATTTTAGAATTTATTATAGTATAATATATGATTACGTTCAGTATAGAAATATTTATTTTAGAACAATTATACTTTCAGTATATTATATAGTAATAGTTTTTGAACCACTACATGCGTACCCTCCCCTTTAGTGTAGTTGCTCTACGCATACGTTAAACCAGTTTAGTTTGCTCTGCCTGAGTGATGTAGCATTCCGTCGGGTTAGACTAGCTCAGATCCCTCGCTCTGCCTGTGCGTGAGTTACTCTGTTAGGTTAGACCAATTTTTCTCTGGGTACAAATTTGGTGTGGTTTTCAATGTATATGTAGTATATATTTCCAAAGCTATGTTACATATATTCAATTTGATAATAGATTTTATGATAGTTTACGCTTTCAGAATTTCAGATTCCCAGTATTATGTTATAATTTTAGCTTTAGCACAGATTTTATGACAACTTATATTTCAGTACATGTTTATTGACTACTCAGTATATAGCTTCACGATTATTCTATTTTACAGATTTATACGTGCACAATACATATAAAGTATATAATATTTTCTAATTATGTCTACTCACTGAGTTTTAAGCTTATCTTTTTTTTATTTTTCTTATTTTTTCTAGGTTGTCATAGGAATTCGTGCAGTATGATACAGTCATCACATTTTGAGGTTGGCCCATAACACGCATAACTGCGTAAGTGTCTTAGTCTGCATATTTGTATATCTTTTTGTATATTTGAGTACATGTATACACTTTTTGTTGAGCCAGGTAGCCTCATTGTATCATATATATGAGTAAAGAGTATGTTAGTCCCACGTCATCGCAGGATCCGTCTTGATTCTCGAGGAGAGCTTGGGTCGGGTCTTGTCATAAAAAGCTCAAATCAGCCTTGCTTCAGTAGGATTTTGTCAATTCTAAGTCCGATACTTCATTCTTCTTCAAGAATTCCAATGGTTCTCTTGTTCTCATCCTCATCTATATTGACGATATTCTAATTACAGGTCATATTTCTTCTGATATAGAGCTGTTGATTGCCAACTTACATAATACATTTGCTCTTAAAGACTTAGGCTAACTTCATTATTTCCTGGGCATTGAAGTTACTGCCACTGATGCTAGTTTACATTTGTGTCAGTCCAAGTACATTCATGATCTTTTTTCTAAGGCTAACATGTCTTCCTGTAAGGGCAGTGATACACCAATGACTGTTGGTCAGAAAATGTTCCACTTAAATGCAGACTCATTTATTCATGTTTCCCTTTATCGAAGTGTTGTTGGCACTCTTCAGTATGTCACCATTACAAGACCTAAATTATCTTATTCAATGCACAAGCTTAGTCATTTTCTTCAAGCCCCTCCTATTAAGCGTTGGCAAGCTTGTAAACGTGTGCTTCGATATTTGCAGTCTACTGCTGATTTTGGCCTTACATTTGTTCTATCAAGTTCTCTGCATCTTTTCGAATTTTTTTATGTTAATTAGGGTGCTAATCCCCTTGACAAGAAGTCCATTAGTGGTTATTGTATTTACCTTGGGAACAACCTTATTTCTTGGTCTTCGAAAAAGAAAAATGCCGTTACAAAGTCATCCACGGAAGCAAAATACAGAGCACTTGCTCTTGCCTATTCTGAATTACTTTGGATCACTTCTCTTCTCTCTGAATTGTCCATTACTTTACCTTAGGTTCCTGTTCTCTGGTGTGATAATCAAAGTGCTAAGGCGCTAGCTCTCAATCCCATGTTTCATTCATGAACAAAATATATCGAAATTGATATTCATTTTCTCTGGGATAAAGTTCTTGCCAAAGCTCTTGAAATTTGTTATGTTCCCAGTGCAAAGTAGGTGGCTGACATCCTTACCAAACCTTTGTCCTTTCTTGCCTTTTTCGTAGAAAGCTCATGGTCTCCCTAAGACCCTGAGCTTGAGGGGGGATATTGGCTGTATATAGGTTGCAGCAAGATCCAACAGAGAGATCTGGTCATGTGGAAAGAATCAAAGGAATTGGTGTTATATGCATATGAGGAATTTGTGTTATATGCAGCAGGGTGATCTGTTTCTGTGAGACGAATCTAAGGAGTATAAATGATGGTGACGTGGCGTGATGAGTCAGCACAAGAGCTAGAAGATATTTTCTTTTCCTGCCAAAATCAATTCTACTCTTATCTTTTTTATTCTCTTCTCTCTGCAATATAAATAGTCTTGTCTTGTTTCTTTTCTGAGATGAACAAATGTATTAAAAAAAAAGATTGAGAAGTTGAATATAATATTCTCTTTCTTTGAAAATTTTTTCAGTAGCCAAACACACTCAATTCAAATATTCATATCCTTAAAAATAAATTACAATATGAATATTTTTGTAATTAAAAAAAATGTATTCAAGGTAATTTTTAAGTACAAGTAGCCACACCCTTAAATAAACTGGTTTAAAGTCCTGATTGAAACCAATTAACAGCTGTCCAATGGTAAAAATACATATTTGAAGTTATACAAAGCATTAGCTTGAAAGTGTCTTCAAAATGCTTCAAATATGCATTTAATCTACGAAGATCTGCACTCAAGAATAACTCTCAAGTCAGATGTGATATTGTTTAGTCAACGAATCAAGTCTTGCATATCACAATTAGAATTTAGAGGAAATCCCACTTTGCACTGGTGGAGCGTTGACATTGACCACCCAGTGAACTTCTTATCTCTTTGGAATGAACTTAATTCTTATTCGTTTAATTATTAAAGCTTGGTTTGGATAGTCAACAATTAGGTTATTTTCATCTCATTACCTGTGCATTATAGGGTTTTTATTTATTTTTTCCATTATGTTTTCCTATTTCCCAAAAATGACAGCTTAGAAGAGGAGGGAATAATATATTCTTGGTAGTTTATGTACAAAATTTCCTGGGATTAATATTACATTATAGGAAATTCTCAATGATATTAATTTCCAGGAAATTGGAATCATAGTAAAGAAGTTTCTGTGAGCAAGACATGGTACTAAATTTTAAATGGAGTGGTAATCTGAAATAATGGTATAACAATATAATTACGATATAATCCCACATTTTATTTCAGATAATATTAAACACAAAAAGTCGATATTCGTGGTAGTTCCTGGAATCTTACGGCGTCAACATTTCCTGACACCCGTCATTTCCTACCACTTCGCTGAGAATTATATCTCGGCCCAAATTAGTCCAGCACTCAAGTCTCTTTCGGATCTACAAAAAGTTAGGATGGCCAAAACTTTTGATGCCAAATTATTAATGGGTTGGTGCTCACTGACCAAGACTTTTATGCTGCATATGTATCAACATCATTCATCAATATCCCACATAAGCAAAAGTAGTTGAAAAACTTGATTAATTTCTAGATTTTAAGAAACTCTTTTCCTTGGAAAAATTTTCTTCGGGTGCCTGTTGAATACATTGACAATGATTGTTCGTAAATAGAAGATAAACTTACAGTGAACCATTTTCTAAGTGGGCCATCTTCTTCCATTTCATACTTTTGGCTGGATTTAAAATGTCAAGGTATAATCAATTCTGTCCTACAAGCTCATTTTCATTGAAACTTTCACTTCAGATTGACACTACTGCATTTCTCTTCATAATCACATCTCTTCTTGTGCTTTGATACAGAAAAATGGGCCGTTCAACTTGGTCCTATCAACTTTTCTTCCTTCTGTTACTGCTATTGTATTACCAAAGTTTTGCAAAAGTTTGCTCCCATGACGAGAGTACTGCATTGCTCCAGTTTAAGCAACTTTTTTCCTTCGAAATCAGTACTTATGATCTCTGTGATGGAGTTCAACAATCTTCTCAAAAGATGATGTCTTGGAAAGAGGATGAAGATTGCTGCTCATGGGATGGAGTAACTTGTGATACTGCAATGGGTCATGTGATTGGTCTCGACCTTAGTTGCAGCTGGCTTTACGGTAACATCGCTTCCAATAGTAGCCTTTTCTTCCTTCGTTACTTGCGAAAGCTTAACCTGGCTTACAATCGTTTAACTCACTCTCTTATTTCTCCTGGTTTTAGTAAATTTAATGTTTTGACACATCTGAATCTCTCTTCCTCCAACTTTACTGGCCAACTTCCACGTGAAATATCCCACTTGTCTGAGTTGGTTTCACTTGATCTCTCTTATAATGACGGAGTGAAAATTGAAACACCTGTTTGGAAAGGGCTAGCTCAAAATCTGACAAAGTTAAAGGAACTTATTCTAGATTATGTAGACATGTCTTCCGTAGTGCCTGGCTCCTTTACAAATCTAACTTCTTCTTTGATGTTTCTAAGACTCAGTTCTTGTCAATTGCAAGGGGTTTTCCCAGAAAGCATTTTAAGCCTACCAAACCTGCAAAAGCTGGAGTTGAATTCTAACTTTAATTTAACACCTACTGTTTTTCCAAACGTTAATTGGAGCAGTTCCCTCAGGGTTTTGGATCTCTCGGGCTGCAACATGGAGGGTTCAATTCCTGCCTCACTAGGTAACCTCACGAACCTTTCCTATATTGACTTCTCACTTAATCAACTAACTGGTCCAATTCCTTCTTCTGTCGGTAGGCTTCGTAATTTAGTTGCTATTTATTTATCCCATAACTCTGTGAATGAGACAATTCCACCTCAGCTATTTACTTTACCATCATTAGAGCAAATCGTTCTAAATGATAACCAACTATCTGGCACAATTCCAAGTTCAATCTTTGAACTTGTGAATTTGACTTATCTCGACTTATCTCATAACTCTCTAAGTGGTGTTTTAGAGCTTTCCATGTTCGCCAAGCTCAAAAAGCTGGAATCACTTTATCTTTCTTATAATCGTCTATCATTGAGCAACAAGCTAAAAGTCAACTCTTCATTTTCCACTATTCATTCGTTGGGTTTATCAGCTTGCAACATAACTGAGTTCCCGGACATCTTGAGAACCCAAAACCAGTTACGGTGGCTGGAGTTTTCTGAAAATAAAGTTCATGGCAGGATCCCAAACTGGATGTTTGATATCGGAAAGGATACTTTGCTTCATGTAAATTTTTCTCACAACTTTCTGACAGGCATCACAGAGCAGCTTCCCTGGAAGAATCTTGGTACTTTTGACATTAGTTCAAACTTGCTTCAAGGTTCACTTATGATATTACCACCTTTCATGAGGTTCTTGTCGGTTTCAAACAATCAACTGACTGGGGAGATTCCTTCATCGTATTCCAATTTGAGTTTTATTGAATTTCTTGACTTGTCCAATAACAGCTTGAGTGGAAACATTCCAAAATATATAGCAAACTCTAAGCAGCGCCTCTCAGTCTTGCATTTGCAGAGGAACAAGTTCACTGGGAGCATTCCACAATTCCTTACAAACAGTTTGACCACGCTAATCCTTAATGGCAATCAGTTGGAGGGAACGCTACCATCATCTTTGGTTAATTGTACAAGGTTGGAAGTTCTTGATGTTGGGAATAATAGGATTAACGATACATTTCCACATTGGTTAGCAGATCATCCAGAATTGCAGGTTCTTATATTGCGATCAAACAAATTCCATGGTCGTATTGGAAATTCCAAGACAAGCTTTCCGTTTTCAAAGTTGCGAATACTTGATCTCTCTCGCAATGAATTCACTGGTGTTTTTCCAACAAGATATTTTCAAAATTTTGAAGCTATGATACAAGGGGATAACACTAGTGTTAAAGTGGAATACATGAGCTCAGTTTACAGTGGAGATTATTATTCAGTGTCTTTGACTTTGAAGGGAAGTGACATAATAATGGAGAGAGTTCTAACAATTTTCACAACCATTGACTTGTCAAGCAACCGCTTCCAAGGAGAAATTCCAGAAGTGGTCGGAAAGCTGAATTCACTCAAAGGGCTCAACTTTTCACACAACAGTCTTATAGGTTCTATACCACCATCGTTGGGAAATCTGAGAGCTCTTGAATCTCTGGACCTTTCTTCAAACAAGCTTGTTGGAGAGATCCCTGAGCAGTTGACAAGTTTGAATTTTCTTCAAGTTCTGAATCTTTCCGGAAACCAACTCGTTGGCCGTATACCTCGGGACAACCACTTTGATACTTTCCTAAATAGTTCCTACAGCGGAAACTCGGGATTATGTGGATTTCCTTTGTCAAATAAATGCGGAAATGATAAGGCACCGGAGCCAACAACATTCCATGAAGAAGATGATACTCCAAGCTTGTTTAATTGGAAATTTTCTATTGTGGGATACGTAACTGGAGTGGTGATTGGTTTGTCCATGGGATATATTGTATTCACAACAGGGAAACCACTGTGGTTTGTCTGGATGGTCGAAAAGAGGCAATATTCCAAAAAGGTGCGAAGACGAGGCAAAGGAAGCAGTAGAAATCGGCAAGTGATCTTCTTCAATAGGTGAGTGTAACAATCTTCTTTACAAAACAATTGCGATGCCATTTTTCCGTTACACCACAAATATATTCTTTTCTTTCAAATAATAAGAATTTTGGCATTTGGAAACATATTTTCCTATTTCGTTTTTTTGCAACGAGGTACCTAAACAAAAAGTCATTCTATTTCTCATAACAGGAGAAATATATGCCTCTGCAATTGAAAGGATTTTCAGAGAATCCTTCTATTGTAGTTTTTCCATTTCAGCAGAGCATTCATTTTTTTCTTCTGGAATTGAAAGAATTTATGCAATCTGCAGCTTGTTATTATGGTTTTAACAAATTTTATAATATAATGATTAATTTTTAAAAACTACAATCCCGGCGTTAACAAATTTTAACAGTTAATTCTCAGGACTAAAGGTGCGTTTCCTTTTCCCTATCTATGAGTTATACGAGGTATCGGCAAAAAACAGAGATGTATGCTCTGTAGTAAAAGTGGTACATAAAATAGAGATTAGTTTCTAAGTTTGGCAAGTTAATTGTAAGCCCTGACGATGTGTTTTCTTATTTTCAGGTTTTAATGACATGATAGTATGGGATGGTACCAATAGGGGAAAGGACCAGAGTACTAATGCAAGCAATATTTAGACTTCGGAGTTTTTCATTTTCTGTATTGTCTTTTTTCTATTCACAAGTCCAGATATTCCAAAAATACCGAGATGAGGTTTTCTTTATTCTATGGTTTTGAATTTATAAGATCGCTGATGGTTTTTATTTACTGAGAAAGTTATAGAAACAACGCAAATAGGAAGTGCAAGAAATTAAAATGTCAATTGATTTACTTCCCTGGTTACTAAATACAGTAACCATAATTACACACTTGGCAATCGAATTGATTCAGGAATTAAGCTGATAACTAAGCTTTGCAGGAATTCTGTTTCCTTATAACAGCTTAGCTACTCAGATAACAACACGAACAGATCATCACTTTTGACAACCTCAGCACTTGAGCACACACCAGCACTCCAACCCATATCTAATAGAATCATTACATTGTATGCTGGAATTCCAGTTTTACACAATTATATATGTAAGTTCAGAAACTCGCTAGGAAATGACAAACTTGCGTCCTTATGGGATGAACTATATGAGGGCATTTATATTGCTTCTTATTCCATTAAACATAGAAAACAAAATTAAAAATGAAAAATTTGTAGTGGTAGTGAAAATCATATCTGTCATATTTAATGTCGAGATGGAGCATTCAAATCCTCTCGCTCTCAAGTGAAAAATAAAAAACTGAAAAATTTGTAAGCCAACAAAGATACGAAAAGTAGTGGTAAAATCCACATCTTCTGTTTCCTTTTAAAAGAATTGAGTTCCTATATGTTATCTCTCATTTATGTTAGTAGAATTTAAATAAAAAAATAGTTATTTGATTGTCAATCATAAGTTTTAGTAAATTTTGTCTATACCTTATAGCCATATTTTAACATTAAGTAATAAAAGGAATGATGTGATTTTTTTTAAATAAAACAAGCGTGTTTATACAGCCTAATTATTAAGACAAACAAAATCTTTCATTAGTTAGAAATTAGATGGATCATTAATTTATAAAAAGTGAATTATATTTTTATTGGTATGAAGTCTTTTAAATAGAATTTAAAAATAAAACTATAAAAATTTAAGTTCAAAATAAATAATATTATATTAATATAAAAATATGTATAATTTGTTGGACTCGTAATACTAACCATTCAAAGAAACATAACAATATCTAGTTCTATTTTTAATATAAATATTACATTTCAATTACCAATCTATAATCTCAAATAAATACATATTTATTTCAAATATCAACTAACTATAATAATTTACTGTTTTAAACAACTAGAGTAACTAAAATTGACCTTTCAACTAGAGGTATTAAAACAGCCATAACCTCTGCCAAAGTTTAAACGTCTAACCTAATTCAGAGAGTGTACAAACTCTTTTGCTTAGCAAAGCTTTTAATTCTAAATGTTCAAAATTTGAGTTTTTTTCCTTAGAGACACAACACCTTCTTTGATTTTTTTCAAAAACTCTTCTTTAGTTTCAACTAAATATATTAAAATTTTAAAAAATAAAACCAGTGACATTAAAAGAAAATTAGTACTCTTTTTGTCAATAAATAATGCAAATCAAACGCCAAATGGGCACTTAATTGGCATCTTGATGTAGGCTATACTTGCGGATAGATTCTAATCTAACGATAAGAAGAAATGGAAATAAATCTTTGTTAAAAAATCTTGCATTGCATAAATAATTACAAAGACATAGATATGCATCTCAGAAAATAAAATAGGGGGCTTATTTATTTATTTTATTTTATTACAGACAAGATGGTTAAACAAGTCTCAAGGATCCGTTTAAATTCTCCTTTTCATAATCTTATAATTTATTTAGATTTCAAAATAATATTATAATTTTGTAGGTATATTTAAATGAAAATAAGTTTTCTCAATCACATATTATAAGAAATTAAGATTATTTTGTTCCTTTTCATGCATAAAAGGAAATATCATATTGCATTAATTTTAAAATTTTGTATGTCTATTTTAATTTAGCAACAAGATAGTATAAAAAAAATACTTTAATTGTAAAAATATATTTTTTATAACGAGGCTACCTGTCTCAATAAAAGTGTACACGTGTACTCCAATATACATAAAGATTTACAAATACACAGACTGAGACACTCATGTAACTATGCGTGTCGAGGGTCAACCTCAAAATCTGAAAATTATATCACATTACAAGAATTCCTGTGACAACCTAGAAAAAATAAGAAAAATTGTAAACTTATGGCTCAGTAAATGGACATAATTAGAAAATATTATATACTTTATATGTATTGAACACGCATAAATCTATAAAATAAAATAATCATGAAACTGTATACTGAGTAGTCAATAATCTTGCACTGAAAGTATGAGCTATCATAAAATTTGTGCTAAAACTAAAATCGTAACATAATATTGGGGATCTGAAAATCTGAAAGCGTAAACTATCATAAAATCTATTATCAAGCTGAATATATGTAACATAGCTCTAAAAATATGTATTACATATATATATATATATATATTGAAAATAACACCAAACTTGTACCCGAGGAAAAACTGATCTAACCTGACAGAATAACTTACGCATAGGCAGAGCAGGGGATTTAAGCTGGCCTAACCTGATAGAATACTGCATCACTTGGGCAAAGCAAACTAAACTAGTTTAACGTATGCGAAGAGCAACTACACTGAAGAGGAGGATACGCATATAGTGGTTCCAAAACTACTATTATATAATATATAGAAGCATAATTATTTCTGTATTGAATATAATCATAAGTTATACTATAATAGATTCTAAAAATATTTATGAATATACTAAATAGCATAAATATTTTTCTGTCTAAAATAAATCATGACTAAATCTAATAACGTGCAATTAAATCATAAAATACTGTATTAAAAACATATAAAATATATATAGTTATTCACTCACAAAAGTGCGCTAATCCTAAACTAGGTTTGGAGTCTAAGATCTACTTGCTATCAACACACCTCTTATAACATAGGGTGTAAAAATACATCATTTGATAAGACCCGACCCAAGACCCTTTATTGTAGGTCCCAGCGACCTTGTCGGGCACCTTGACAAAAATTCTTCAGGATTTAACTAGGTGAGTTGAGAAATTTCGAGAGGCGAACCCCTTTTTTGTTCTTGCTATTACTAAGAAAATTTGGTAATATACATAAAAACGACATCTAAATTTTTTTTTTTAAAAAGGGGCAGAGTTTTCCCTGTTTTTCTGAAAATCCAAATAAAACCCACAAAGAAATTTCACTTCTATTTCAAATACTTCTCAATACTACCAATTCGGACCTCCAGTTCTTTCTAAACCAAATCCAACACAACTCAATAGTTTCATTTAAATCACAAAATGAGCATACTTATAAAAGTAAAAGTGATCATCATAATATTGAAATCTCTTCTTTTTAGTTCAAAACATACATATAAATATACGCACCAATAACTACTATATAGAAAGTAAAGAGTGCTATTTAACACATCTATATATACAAAAATAATCTCCAAATTTGGCCTACTACTCAGCAATAGGAGAATCAGTAGCTTGCGTACCGAGACCTGCACCTAGGAAGAGGGTTTAGAAAATATGATATACAAAACGATTGAGCTAAATGAGCTCAGTAAGTGTAATTAAGATTTCAAATAAAATAACATTATGCATAAATAATAAATTCTAAATACATGCATAAATCATGATTCTAAAACTGATGTAAAGTTATAAAACGATTTCTAACATCATAAGCTAATGAAATCTTGCCGAGCGGGTTTTATCTACATTTTTTTAAAACAAAATCCAAAATCTATATAACACAACAATTGCCATGAGCATATAAATGCATAAAATGCTATCGATAAATCAAAAACTAGTAAATTCTTCGCTCAGCCATTTTCTTTCTAAACTATACCAATGGTAACCCTAAAGCTCTATACTCACGTAGTGACTTAACTAGCACCGCACACATAAGTAAGTCACGGGGCACCTCAACTAGCAACACCTATAGTGACATCTCAAGAGATCTCACTGGCTATGCAACAGAATCTTACATCGTATATATATAGCTAGATAATATCCGGTACACATAGAGCGACTCATATGACTCGATATCCTGACTTTCTGGAGTTAGTGACATACCCCCTATGACTTGCCCATGTGAACGAGATATGCCGACCGGGTCTAATACAATCACCACCACTATAATATGAGGGTACCAATGGCCTTTAAAACGGTGCAGTAATTTAAAACTGTTTTTTAAACTGAATATATAAAAGCATAACTATGGATATATATCAAATTCATTAATCATGTTTATGCATTAAAAGTACATCAAACATACATTTTCATTATGCAGAAACATAATAAACGAAAGATAAAAGAAAGGACAGATTTTCACCCACAACCGCTCTGTGCTCAATTTCGCTCAAGATTTCTGCTCTCGTTACCGCTCTCAATTTTCTTCACCTACGTGCCATAAATGACATTTAGAACCAAATCAAATGCTAGAATCTCCACCTTGGTTATTTCTTAGCCATTAGATAAATGTTAATCAATTTATACTAACCATAGTTATTTGTTAACTAACCTTAGTTAACTTTTAACTCCACCTTAATTATTTCTTAACCATGGTTAGGTTAATAAATTCATAAAATAATAAATGCGTGATTTTACTCTACTGCCAATCAACTTGTTCTACTGATCACCTATGTGGGTCCCACATTGAAATATTATTCACACGTATCACACACAAAAATATTTACAGTAACGTCAAAATCAATTATCCCTATAGTTCCTTCATCGCGATACTTCAAAATCTAGGTATCTATGATGTTCATAGGAATTGGATCTCACATCATTAGTACTGATATGTATTGTAAATATTGAAATATAAATATTCTAATATTGTAAAACTATTACCCACTAAAGATATTGTAATATCTTTTCCTTCTCTCTCGGTCTCTCTTTCTTTTCTTCTTTCTTTTGCAATTTCTCTTTTCTTTTCCTTACCCGCCCAATTTGCTTCTCCTCGTCTCTCGGTTTCAATTTGAGACAAATGAAGAAATTTGCTTCTCTTTTATAGGTAAAGTAGCCGTTCATCTAAACAATACAAGAGTGCCACCCTTATGCCATTAATCCTAACTCAATTTTCTTATCAATATTTAATTCCATTGAAATACTATCATTCCTCGTGTACTCCCCCTATGTTAGTGTCTCTTCTAACCAATCATTTACCAAACATTTCCATTATTTTATTCTTCCTATTTGCCAATTATAACCAAGGCATATTATTTCAATGGCACGTATATTATACTAAAGGAAGAAAAGACACGTATATTACAATTCCTTCTTCCTTATAAACGTTTTGTCATTAAAGTTAATGTACCTGTTAGAAACAAATGATAATACTGAACTCTCATCTAATCCTCTCGCTCTCATATAACCCATTCTACTATATGATTCCTCCATAAGACTTTAACTAAAGAAATAGTCTTATTTCTTAGTACTTGTTGGTGATAGTCCACTATCTAAACAAGTTCCTCGTTATAAGTCAAATCTGTATTCAACTAATTTGACTAAGTATTTAAAATATAAGAAAGGTCAGGTATATACTTCCGCAACATAGAAATGTGAAACACATCATGAATGCGTGACAACTTAGGCAGTAATGCTAAGCGGTACATAACCATACCAACCCTTTCTAGAATCTCATATAACCCACTATATCGAGGACTTAGTTTTTCTTGTTTTCCAAAATGAAGCACACCCTTTCATGGTGAGATCTGTAAGAAGACTTTATCTCATTCTACAAACTCAAGTTATCTACGACATTTATTTACATAAAGCTTCTGTCTATCATAAGCTACCATAAGTCTATCTCTAATAATACTGACTATCTCTAATAATACTGACATTCTCATTAGTGGACTGGATAATAATAGGTACTGCAAATTTTGTAGTACATCACATTCATGTATTTACTATTTATGTAATGGTAATAATACTCATGAAAGGAGTTCTATTTGCTCATAGCTCACGTTTGATACCAGATAAAGCAAATATTAGGTTTCATTTCCCTTGTGATGGGCCTAAAAAGGGGGCGGGGGAGGGGGACATGTCAAGTATTTGCTTAAGACAATTTTCTTTCTCCAACCTCATCCTAACAAACTGGAGTTCTACATTTTCTTTCGTATAAAGTCACATACAACGCCATTCTAATGCTAGATTGATAACTATTATTATATACAAACACCATCAATGGTAAATAATCGTCCTAATTACCCTTAAACTACAACATACAGGCTCCGAGCATATCCTCTAATATTTGTATAGTTCTTTTTGACTGTCCATCTTTTCTGATAATGAAAAGTTATACTAAAGTTTAGCTTATTGCCTAAGGCATTCTGTAAGCTATGCCAGAATCTAAAAGTGAATCGAAGGTCTCTATCTGATACGATAGACACTGGAGCCCTATATAACCGTACAATCTCACTCACATACAAATGAGGTTACCTATCTAATGCGTATGAAACCTTATAAGGTAGAAAATTAGCAGACTTTATAAGTGGATCAACAATTACCCAAATACTATCATGACCATTTCGAGTACGTGAAATCCCTACAATAAAGTCTATGGTGATATGTTTCAACTTTTATTCAAGAACTGGAAGTGGTTGAGATAATCCATTAGCCTTTGATGGTTTGCCTTAACTTGCTGACAAATCAGGCAATGAGATACAAACTCTGCAATCTCTCTTTTCATACCTTGTCACCAGTAATGTTCTCTCAGAGTACGATACATTTTAGTGCTACCATGATGCAATACATAAGTTGAGCTGTGAGCTTATTCTAAAATCTATTTCTTTAACTCTGAGTTATTCGGAACACAAAGTCTGTTACCCATATTTAATATCCCATCAGCTTTCAACGTTAAATCAATTCGCATTCCATTCCTTACTTCTTTCTTAAGTTTAACTAAATTAGAATCCTGATCTGGAATCTCTCGAATTTGATCAATCAACATAGGCCTAACTTAAAAATGTGCTAAAAGGACACTAGACTCATCTATAGACAATATAACCCATACATATATTAATTCAACAAACAATGAAAGATAGGTCACCTTCAAATAAGCTCTAGAGCTAGAAGACTTCTTGCTGAGTGCATCTGCTACCACATTCGCCTTACCTAGATGATAGTCAATCGTATAGTCATAATCTTTTATTAGCTCTAATCATCTCCGTTGTCTCAAATTCAGATATTTCTGTGTGAACAAATATTTCAAACTTTTGTGATCAGTGAAGATTTGACATATGACACTATATAAATAATGTCTCTAAATCTTTAAGGAGAATATTACTGCTGCCAATTCTAAATCATGGGTTGAATAATTCAGCTCATGATTCTTAAGCTGTCTAGAAGCATAAGCTATCACTTCACCATATTGCATCAATACACAACCTAATTTCTGTCTAGAATCATCACTGTAAATTATAAATCCTTCGATGCCAGATGAAAGAGTGAGAATGAGAGTTGAAGTTAATCTCTTTTTAAGTTCTTGGAACCTGCGTTTACATTCATCAGTCCATACAAACTTTACATTTTTTCTAGTTAATTTTGTAAGCGTTACAACAATTTTAGAGAAATCTTTAACAAATATCTGATAATAACCTGCTAGACCAGGAAAACTTATAATTTCTGGCATACTAGTTGGTTGTTCTCAATTTACCACAGCTTTAATTTTCTAAAGATCCACATAAATTCCATCAGCTGAGATCACATGGCCTAGAAATGTAACTTTATCTAGCCACTGACATTTGCTAAATTTAGTATATAACTGTTTATTCCTTAAAATCCGTAACACTATCCTTAAATGCTCTGCATGCTTCTCTATACTCCATGAATATATAAGAATATAATCAATAAATACTATAACAAATAGATCAAGATATGGATGAAATACCATATTCATAAAGTACATGAATGCAACTGGAGCATTAGTCAACCCAAATAGCATTATTAAAAACTCATAATGCCTATATTGAGTTCTGAAGGTAATCTTAGACACATTAGTATCTCTGATCTTTAATTGATGATACTATAATCATAGATCGATCTTTGAAAAAACCTTTACACCTTGTAACTGATCAAATAAATCATCAATGCGAGGGAGTGGGTTCTTATTGCGTATAATGACTTTATTTAGCTCCCGATAATCAATGCATAGCCTCAAAGTTCCATCCTTCTTTTTAACAAATAATACCAGTGCTCTCCATAGTGATACACTAGGTCTGATAAAACCCTTATCTACCAATTCTTGCAACTGAGTCTTCGATTCTTTTAACTCTGAGGGGGCCATTCTATATGGTGCTTTGGAGATAAAAGTTGTCCCTGTAACTAAATTAATACCAAAATCAATCTCTCTATCTGGTTGTAAGCCTGAAATATCTTCAAGAAATACATCTGAAAAATCTCTGACCACCGAAATATCTTCTATTTTAGCCCTATTGACTCTGGTATTAAAACTATGTGCCAAATAGACTGGATATCGCTCTCTGAGCAACTGTTTAGCCATTGTAGCAGATATAATATAGGATGAAAGAACTCGTCGCTCTCCACAAAAAATCATATCAAGCTCTCCATGTCTTCTGAATATAACCTCCTTTTGAAAACAGTCCATCTCAGGTATTGTATCAAAATCATGTATATTAAGAGGAATTAAATTTGCTACCATCTCACTACTACGCACTTTAATAATACAACCTCGAAATACATTCTCAGCCAATAATGATTCTCCAACAAGTATAGCTACCACCAAGCTACAATATAGAGGTTTTAACACTCTATCTGGATGCACAGCAAAAATGTACGAAATAATAGAATGCGTAGAGCCCAGATAAATTAAAATATGGGCATCTCGACTAAAAATAGTCAGCATACCTATAACAACATCAGGGGTAGCATATGCCTTTTGCTGAGTCAAAGCAAACACAAGTGCCTAGCTATAAGTTCGACCTAGCTAGCCCCTCTGTGGATCTCTACTAACTTCTAAAGATCTAAGCTGTACACCAGTATTAGAGATAAACTCTTCTGCTTAAGATCCTCCATGTCTTGGAATATTGCCACTGCTACCTTGAAAACCCTGAAAAGCTGTCCCTTGTATTAAGCTGCTACTTCAAAGAAGAAGAAGGCAATCTCTTCTCAAGTGTCCAATTTTTCGGTAATGCTAGTAACCTCTTAAACCTCTCAGACACTGTCCCTTATAACTCCTGTCACAAATGAAACACTTAGGGTATCTACTTATGCCAGTACTACTACTTAACTGGCTACCACCTCAAGGCCTCTAACTTTCTATATTGCTTCCAACAGCTGGAGGCACAAAACTCTGGTTAGAACTCTATCTCTGTCCTCCTGATAGCATAGGGCTCTGACTATACCATTGTCTACCTGAATACCCTGTATGGGATGTTTCTCCTCCAGGTACTCTACTACTACTTGATCCACTAACTGACCAACTATAGCCTGGTTTTTACTCGAATGACTAAGCTTTGCATGCCTCAACCAGGCTTATCTTAAATCTCATTGCAGCCCCTACTAACTCACTGAAATTACTTGTGCCCTATGGCTATAATTACTGTCCTGATATTGCCTTTGAGGCCCGGTTCAAATGTCTTAGATTTATCCCTCTCATTCTATATTGCATATGTAACGAATCTCGTTAACACTATAAATCGGTTCTCATACTCCTCCACTGTCTTTGATCCCTATTTTAGCTCAAAGAACTTACAAGCCTGGATATCTTGGTAAACTATAAGAAAGAATTTAACATTAAATTCTTGACAAAAATTAGCTCAACTAATCACCCTTCCCTCCCTCGTATCTACGTGATACTAATCTCCATTAGTGGTATGCTCTACCCTCAAGTAAAAATGTAGCAAAAGAAACCCTCTCATAATTAGTACATCTCATAACATCAAATATCAATTCAACTCTAGTTAGCCATGACTCTGCATCAGCAGGCTCTATAGTGCCTGAAACATTCTCTACCCCTAAACTACGAACATGCTCTATTGTGTTCTCTCTCATAGGTTGTGCCTGTGTTTGTCTCTCCATTGCAAATGTAACTAACTGAGCCAGTTTATCTATGGATTTCTCTAAGGCAGGTTTATCAAACTATCCATGTGTAGGCTGTATTATAGCTTATGAAACTAGCTGAAGGTGTATTTACTCTACAATGCGATTAGGCAGGGTTTGAGGTATGGATACAGAGGAACCGACTCAGCTACTTCTGCTCTAATAGGTTCCTCCCTTTTATTTGGTACTGAGGGAGCTCCCAGTTCTGCTATAAATTTAGTACGAGGTCGGCCATATGAATTCATGATGAAAATCTATAAAATGAAACAAATCATTAATGACATCTCTAACATGCATATATCATGTACTAGTCTATAGAATCTAAAACCATGCTCTGATACCAAACTGACAAGATTCGAGCTGAGCCCCTTTTAAGAATCGAGGCAGATCCTGCGATGACATAGGACTAACATACTCTTTACTCATACATCTCATACAACGAGGCTACGTGCCTCAACAAAGGCATAAAGATTTATAAATACACAAACTAAAATACTTATACAACTATATGTGTCATGGGACAACCTCAAAATGTGAAAACTGTATCACATTACATGAATTCCTATGACAACCTAGGAAAAATAGGAAAAATGGTGAGCTTGTGGCTCAGTGAGTGGACATAATTAGAAAATATTATATACTTTACATGTATTAAACATGTATAAATATGTAAAATAAAATTATCATGAAACTATATACTGAGTAGACAATAATCTTGTACTGAAAATATGAGCTGTCATAAAATTTGTTCTAAAACTAAAATTATAACATAATACGGGGGATCTAAAAATGTGAAATCGTAAACTATCATAAAATCTATTATCAAGCTAATATATATAACATAGCTCTGGAAACAAGTACCACACATATATATATATATATATATATATTAAAAATCACACCAAACTTATACTCAAGAAAAAACTGGTCTAACCTAGCGGAATAACTCACGCACAGGTAGAGCAAATTAAACTGGTCTAACGCATACGCTAAGCAACTTCACTAAAAGGGAGTGTACGCATATGATGGATAAAAAATCACTATTATATAATATCATGGAAGCATAATTATCCTAAAATAATTATTTTTGTATTGAATATAATCACAAGTTGTACTATAATAGATTCTAAAAATATTTATGAATATACTAAATAGTATAAATATTTATTTGTCTAAAATAAATCATGACTAAATCTGATAACATGTAATTAAATCATAATTTGCTGTATTGAAATCATATAAAATATATATAGTTATCCACTCACAAAAGTGCGCTAATCCTAAGTTGAGTCATGATTATGAATTCTACCCTCTATTGACACACCTTCTATATCATAGGGTATAAAAATATATCATTAGTGCCGATATGTATTATAAATATTGAACATAAATATTCTAATATCGTAAAACTATTACCCGCTAAGTCAGTGAGTTTAAATTTAACTATCTAAACGGATCTCGTAAAATTTCTTCTTTATCTGTTTTCTCCACTTTTTTCCTCTCGGCTCTTTTTTTTTCCTTCTCTCTCGGCCTCTTTTTCCTTTCTTCGTTCTTTTCAATTTCTCTTTTCCTTTCCCTACTCACTCAATTTTCTTCTCCTCGTCTCTCGGTTTTAATTTGAGACTAATGAAGAAATTTGCTTCTCGTTTATAGGTAAAGTAGCCGTTTACCTAACTAATAGAAGAGTTCCACCCTTATGCTACTAATCTTAACTTAATTTTCTTATCAATATTTAATTCCATTGAAATACTATCACTCCCCATGTACTCCCCACATGTTAGCGTCTCTTCCAACCAATCATTTACCAAACATTTCTGTTTACGCTCAAAATATAACACAGCTATCACAGTATAGATTGAGGTGTCGATCCCACGAGGAAGCTCTTGGCAAAATAGGTTGATGAAGTAAAATATTAAAGCAGTAGCAAAGGATAAAATTAATTGATTTAAGTGGATGAGATAGAATTGTCTATGATTTGAAGGAAATGTCTTATGATAATTCAAACAAGGCTTTGAGAATCACAAGTATGCTTTATAAATCTACTCTACACTTTGATTCAATGCTTATAACTCAATTGAAAGTTTCACATCCCAAACAATCAATCGGAAGATAGGAAAATATAGCACATTTGATAACACATGTATTTGACGTAATTAAACTCTTTGCAAGCATTAACATACATCACGTTCATTTATACAAGTTATCTAAGATCGACAATATATCACTTTGACAATATTGCAGTAAAAGATCAACTTGAATATTAAACATTTATTGCCCTTATATGTTATCCAAGATTGACAATATATCAATTTGACAATATTGCAGTAAAAGATTAACATATAAAACAATGTCACCAGTAACAATTATAGTTCACCAAGAATCACATAAGAAAAGCATGACTGAACTTATATGAGATATGAGAATTATAATCTCTGGATTTTAGAAAATAGAATAGATAAGAGTTTAATCAAAACCAAACTTACAACATTTGTAGCTCTTGACACCGAATTAAAGCATGGAAGTAGATTTATTACACATAAAAGTTCATCTCTTAGCCTTGCCAAGAACTCTAGCCTAAATTACAATACATGTTAATGAGAAAAAATAAGAGAAAATTATCTAATCTTAAAAACATCCTAAGTGTCTCCTTATATAGGCAATGAATGGACATATGTCATGGATGACATCAATCTTCAATAAGTTTAAGCTAATAACTCGTTTATCCACTTGCAGCATATTTTTGATAATGTACATGACTGATTTACCTTCTATAGCAGACATGAAAGTTGTAGAATTTTGACTCTTCTTTCCATAGGCACCAATTTCATGCAAATTGGATGAGTATCCAATGAGATATGAGCAAACTTCCAAAGATACATCAGAATTCGGCCAACAACCATTTTACCCACTTGCAATGTGATTTGGTCCATGATAACGGCTGATTTGGACTTTATCATCAACATACTAGTTGTTAATAGTTAAGTTAGCAATTCACAACTTCAAGAATTATACCAATTGAGTACGTATTTTGTGAGATACGGTCCAAATACGTGAGTTGGGTCAAGCTGGGTAGAAGTTGTAGTCCGATTCTGTTGTATCTCAATTTTTGGCCCATAACATGTTGGATTTGGCTTTTCCACTATTCTTCAAATTTGTGTAAGATTGAGTCATGTTGCACCAAGTTTAAGAATTTCTTCATTTCGATTTCTACATTGAGAGTTATGTCCATTTTACCTAAACATATCCAAATAACATTCATTAATCACAATTTAAGGAGAATACTTTATTTCAAGCTAAAAATATAGAAAATACTAAAATTAGTGACATTAAATAGTGATTGAATCTCTTAACAACATGCATTTTCATGTGTTCATCACAGCCCCCAACCAGCTTATTGCTAGTCTATAGGAATTCAAGCGTAAATAGAATATGCAAAACTACCTAAGCATTTCAATCAAAACGTCAGTTCGAGATCACTGTTGCTATCATGGTTTTTTCAATTACAACTTCCATAATTTGTGTGTGTGTGAACTAAGCCATAACCATCTAACCACAAATCACAATAGATATAGCCTTGAGAATTTCTCTAAGTAAAAGCCTCAACTCCATATCCTCACAGGTGTATAACTGTTTAAAAGGTTGGGACTTCTCTTATGGAGTTGGAAAACCGTTAAGCACTCAAGAAAAAGTCAATTTTAAGGACAGACATATAAACTAACATTGATCCAAAGATAGGAAAATTATTTGTTTAAAAATCAATTATTCATATCATACGCCACCTTTAGAACTTTAATTAGCTTGTGAGAATAATACAATTATAACTTGGTGAGAAAACTGTTTTACAAAATATTTGTCTTCTAAAATTGAATGAAGACTTTATTAAACTGAATTGCTTCTTTTTTTTTTGTTGGTATTTTTTTTTCTTTTTTTCTTTTTTTTTTTTAGTATTTTTTTTTTTTGTATTTTTGAAGAATACAAGGAAGCATTACAAAGGTTTCTCACCAAATTATATTATACATAAATGCAACCAACTTATCCCTTAATTCAAATAATATCATTCTAAACAAAAATTAACCAATTCAAAGGATCAATGAAGGTTCATAAGCTGTTTTCTCAACCTTTCCACTTACTCACAAAATATATGTGAGATTTAGAAAAATATATACTTAAACATGGGAATTATCTTGGCTATATAAATTGAATCATCCATCTTACCACAAGGCTTAGCATTGTGCTAAAAAATATTTTGGAAGTCATTCTTTAGTAACCTAGATAGAAACAGTGACTCAACCTAAACAATTCTGAAATCATACTTAGGCAGAAAAGAAAAATTGGATGAGTATCCAATGAGATATGAGCAAAATTCCAAAGATACATCAGAATTCGGCCAACAACCGTTTTACCCACTTGCAATGTGATTTGGTCCATGATAGCGGCTGATTTGGACTTTATCATCAACATACTAGTTGTTAATAGTTAAGTCAGCAATTCACAGCTTCAAGAATTATACCAATTGAGTACGTATTTTGTGAGATACGGTCCAAATACATGAGTTGGGTCAAGCTGGGCAAGAGTTGTAGTCCGATTCTGTTGTATCTCAATTTTTGGCCCATAACATATTGGATTTGGCTTTTCCACTATTCTTCAAATTTGTGTAAGATTGAGTCATGTTACACCAAGTTTAAGAATTTCTTCATTTCGATTTCTACATTAAGAGTTATGTCTATTTTACCTAAACCTGTCCAAATAACATTCATTAATTACAATTTAAGGAGAACACTTTATTTCAAGCTAAAAATACAGAAAATACTAAAATTAGTGACATTAAATGGTGATTGAATCTCTTAACAACATGTATTTTCATGTGTTCATCAATTTCTATTATTTTATTCTTCCTATTTTCTAATTATGACCAAGGCATATTATTTCAATGGCACGTGTGTTATACTAAAGAAAGAAAAGACACGTATTTTACAATTCCTTCCCTCTTATAAAATTTTCGTCATCAAAATTCATGTACCTGTCTGAAACAAATGAGGATACTGAACTCTCCTCTAATCCTCTCGCTCCTATGTAGCCTCTTCCACTATATGATTCCTCCATAGGACTTTAACTAGCAAAGTAGTCTTATTACATAGTACTTGTTGGCGATAGTCCACTATCTAAATAAGTTCTACATTATAAGTAAAGTTTGTCCTCAACTACACTGGCTGAGTATCTAGAATATGAGAAGGGTTGGATATATACTTCCACAACATAAAAATGTGAAACACATCATGAATGCGTGACAACTTAAGCGGTAATGCTAAGTAGTACGCAATCACACTAATCCTTTCTAGAATCTCATATAGCCCAATATGTCAAGGACTTAATCTTTTCTGTTTTTTAAAACGAAGCACACCTTTCCATGGTGAGATTCATAAGATGACTCTGTCTCTTTCTATAAACTCAAGTTGTCTACGGTGTTTATCTACATAACTCTTCATTCTGTCTTGAGCTACCTTAAGTCTATCTTTGATAATACTGATTTTCTCACTAGTGGACTGGATAATCTCTGAACCTAAAAATTCCTTTCTCCAAACTCATCCCAACAAATCGAAATTCTACATTTTCTTTTGTATAAAGCCATATACGACACCATTTAAATGCTAGATCGATAATTATTATTATATGCTAACTTCATCAATGATAAATAATCATCCCAATTACCCTTAAACTGTAACATACAGGCTCTGAGCATATCGTCTAATATCTGTATAGTTCTTTCCAACAGCCCATCTTTTCTGAGGATACAAAGCTGTACTAAACTTTAGCTTAGTGTTTAGAATCTAGAAGTGAATCGAGGATCTCTATCTGATATGATAGACACTGGAGCCTTATGTAACCATACAAATGAGGTAACCTATCTAATGAGTATGAAACCTTATAAGGTAGAAAATGAGTAGACTTTGTAAGTCAATCAACAATCACTCATATATTATTATGACCACTCTGAGTACGTGAAAGCCCAACAACAAAGTCTATAGTGATACGTTCAAATTTTATTCAAGAACTAAAAATTGTTGAGATAATCCTACTGGTCTCTAATGTCCTGCCTTAACTTGTTGACAAATCAGGCAATGAGATACAAACTTTGCAATCTCTCTTTTCATACCTTGCCATCAGAGTACGATACATTTTAGTGCTACTAGGATGCAATACATAAGTTGAGCTGTGAGCTTCTTATAAAATTTGCTTCTTTAACTCTGAGTTATTCGGAACACAAAGTTTGTTACCCATAACTAATGTCTCATCAGCTTTCAATGTTAAATCAGTCCATATTCCATTCCTTACTTTTTTCTTAAGTTTAACTAAATTAGAATCCTAATCTTGTATCTCTCAAATCTGATCAATCAACATATGCCTAAATTAAAAATGTACATGAAGGACTCTAGACAATTTAACTCCCACAAATCTTAATTCAACTAACAATGGCAGATAGGTCACCTTCAAATAAGCTATAGAGCTAGAAGACTTCTTGTTGAGTACATCCGCTACCACATTTGCCTTACTTAGATGATAGTCAATCGTACAGTCATAATCTTTTATTAGCTCTAACCATCTCCGTTGTCTCAGATTCAAATCTTTCCGTATGAACAAATGCTTCAAACTTTTGTGATTAGTGAAGATTCAACATGTGACACCATATAAATAATATCTCCAAATCTTCAAGGCGAATATTATTGCTGCCAATTCTAAATCATGGGTTGGATACTTTAACTCATCTTTCTCAAGCTGTCTAGAAACAATAGATACACCTTTCCATGCTACATCAATACACAATCTAATCCCTTTTCTAGAAGTATCACTATAAATTATAAATCCTTCAGTGTTAGGTGGAAGAGTGAGAACAGGAGTTAAAGTTAATCTTTTCCTAAGTTCTTAGAAACTACGTTCACATTCATCAGTTTATATAAAATTTATATTTTTTCTAGTCAAGTTTGTAAGCATTGCAGCAATCTTAAAGAAGTCTTTAACAAATCTCCGATAATAATTTGCTAGACTGAGGAAATTTCTAATTTCTATCACACTAGCTGGTCACTCCTAATTTACCACAGCTTTAATTTTCTGAAGGTCCACATAAATTCCATTTGCTAAGATCACTTGGCCTAGAAATGTAACTTTATCTAACTAGAACTGACATTTGCTGAACTTAGCATATAATTGCTTATTCCTCAAAATCTATAACACTATCCTCAAATGCTCTACATGCTCCTCAATACTCCATGAATATATAAGAATATCATCAATAAATACTATAACAAATCAATCAAGCTAGGGATGAAATACCCTATTCATAAGGGCCATGAATACAGCTTGAGCATTAGTCAACCCAAATGGCATTACTAAAAGCTCATAGTGCCTATATCGAGTTCTGTACACAGTCTTAAACACATCAGTATCTCTAATCTTTTACTGATGATACCCTGATTGTAGATTAATCTTTAAGAAAACCTTTGCACCCTGTAACTGATCAAATAAATCATCAATGCGATAGAGTGTGTACTTATTGCGTACAGTGACTTTATTTAGCTCACAATAATCAATGCATAGCCTTAAAGTTCCATCCTTCTTTTTAACAAGAATAATGTCCAATCTTGTCTTTGGATTGAGTAAAAAAGGGATATATGAAGTTTGTTCTATTCCTCTATGCATCTCTGTGATGGAAACCCTTTGGAATGACTCATTCTCCTCTCTAATCGAAACCCACTCATCCTTACCAGCAAGCAGCTTTATGATTGACCATGTAGGAGCCACGGTTGATAGGCGATACTAAAATATAAATTTTAAGAAGTCAGGTCAGGGTTTCGATCTATATCTATAGTAACTCAAAGGGGTACCAAAGACAGAGAAAGAAATCGGGGCTTTTTTTTTAGCAGGCTAAGAAAATGCAAGAACTACTTACTAGCTATCTGACAGTAGTGAAGATATGCGAAAGAGGGAGCTCTTGTGTTGTGTGTTTTCTACAACACAAATTAGCGCAAGTGCACGTTGTCGCAACAAGTAATATATGAAGAGAAAAATGTCGATCCCATAGAGAATGATTTGTCTTTTCTAATTTAAGTACTAAAATGGTGTCTTTCTACTCTTATCCAGAAAATGATTTAATGTATGAAATTAAACTACTTAAGTAAAAGAACAACTTAATATGCTAAGTAATAAGCTAAATTACCACAAGTTAAATTCCATATGAGAAATCCTAGGATTACAAACTATCCCTCATTATGCAAATCAATTCAGCAGAATCTCTTTCAGGTTTATTATTCTCAACTTGATATATTGACCAAAACACTCAACACATCACGAGCCTCTTTTGAAGGTCAAGTGAATATATTTTATCCAATCAAATATTTATATGTCTATGATAAATAAATTGAACAAAATTCATTAAGTACAAGTTTTATGAGCCACACATGCCATATGAGTATATGTCTATCTCATATGAAACTCAAGTGTACTACACTATAATCATACATCAATATGCTTAAGACTGAATACCTAAATGCCTTTATCAAGTTTATTTAAGTATTTCTAGATCAATTTAACTACTGGCCAAGTAATCAAATAGCATTAAACACAAGCACAATGAATATATCAAAAGTTGAATTAATACCATAAAAGAGAGAGCTATAATCAATCACATAATGAGTTCAAGGATGTAATCATAGATTAATGAAATTAGCTCATCAGTAAACTACACAATCTTGAAGCTAATTCCATCAATACATGCAAAATAAGTTCAAGGATGTAATCCTAGATTAATGAAATTAGCTCATCAGTAAACTACACAATCTTGAAGCTAATTCCATCAATACATGCAAAATAAACATCTTACAACAAGTAAAAGATCAAAGTAAAGAAGAAATCCCTGTCAAATGTCTTTGATGTTGAATCTTGCTTTCCTCCTCTTTGATTTCTCCAAACTTAGAAGTTAGGTGTTTTTCTTTTGTGTTTCCAGCTGCTGTTCCAGCTACCCTATCTCTCAAAATGTAAGTTTTGTACAAATAAATAGGTAAGAGCACGAAATTAGGGAGAACTTGGGGTTGCTTTTTGGACTTCCTGATTTTCAGCATCTTGTAAACTTTTGCTGTCTAGGTCTCAATGCCACAGCATTGGGATTCAATGCCACGACATTGAGGTGTTTGGTAGCTACTGCAAGTGACGCCCCGGCATTGAATGCCCCAGCGCTCAACCGAATGCCCCGGCATTGCACTGTAGCAAACAGTGCCTCCATTTTTATTTTTTATCTTTAATGCTCCCAATTATGTCTGTTTTCTCGTGTGATGTTTCAAATGTCTTTGAACCTAAGATTCATAAAGAATGTGCACAAATACAAACTATTTGATGTCTAAATTAGCAAATATTAATCTTAGAAATATCAAAATATTATATGAAAATATGTATTATCATCCTGCAAACTAGTGAATTACATAAGAGCTTTCTCTTCATTGTACTTACACAACAATCAGAAAGCAAAGATAAATGAGAAAAGATAAAGTGATTCAAACAAATTCTCCCGTGGGCGGGCTATTGGAGCTTCATGAGCGGGAATGAACAAAAAAATCCTTTAAACAAACAGAGGTACTCTTGTAGGTTCAGTGGCTAAAATTCCATAAAAATATTAAAGCCCCTCACCTCAGAACAAGAAAAAATAGAAGCGTTTTTTTCCTAAGATTCAAAAGGTCTGTTGAGCACCTCATGGATATGTCATAATAGATCTGAACACTTGTCCTAGATTGACTTCTAGGATGCCTCTTCACTCCTCTTCAGCCAATTCAGATACTGAATCGTATCTCTTGGAGAGAGGTGCAAAAGTTCTCCCTTTGACTCTGGGGGGCGTTCCACCTAGATAGTATTGTCTTTTTCTTTATGCAAATCCAGTGCTGGTGTCGAAGGTTTAGCCCAGTGAATCATTTTTCAAACTCTTTCAATTGGTACACGTAAAAAATAGGCCAATTCCATAGCCCTTTGCTCAAGTAATGCGAAGGAAGTCCAAAATCAATAGAAAAAATCCCTTCCCATGAATACATATACGAGGCGGTCCGGAGAATGAGTAGTTGGACCAGTGAGACTTTGCCGAGGTTGCCAAGTGTGACTAAAGGGAAATCCTTGTTTGAAAAAGAAATGGAGCTCGAACAGCACTTGAGCAACACATTGCATCTTGGTAATCTCATGATTGTTGATCGATTCAATCCCGTAACTTGGCTCAATCTTTGTGGGATATAAGGGAGGACTTCTTTGTTGCCCGTTTTCTGCTCCTTGGGATCTCCCTTTTTCTGCTCCTTGGTGGCATTCACGAAGATAACAGATCAGTCTCGAATCGTTTTAAAATTAGTAAATAAGAATTTTTTTCTCCAGGGCTGTAATAGCCACAATAGTCATTCATTTTCTTTTTCTTGGTGACTTAATTGCATGTATACAAATTCTTCTAGTTGTTCGTGCCAGTTTCACTCCTTTATCTAAAAAAATGAATGAAATTAAAAAAGTTCTTTACTGGTGCTCCCTATGGCGATACACTAGATCTAATGAAACCTTTATCTGCCAATTCTTATAACTGAGCCTTCAATTCTTTTAACTTTAGGGGGGGCATTCTGTATGGTGCTTTGGAGATAGAAGTTGTACTTGAAACCAAATAAATACCAAAATCAATCCCTCTATCTGATGGTAAGCTTGGAAAATCTTTATAAAATACATCTGAAAAATTTTTAACCACCGAAATATCTTCTATTTTAGCCCCATTAACTTTAGCATCAATATCATGTGTCAAATAGGCTGGACATCGCTTTCTGAGAAATCGTTTAGCTGTTATAGTAGATATAACACAGGATGGAAGAACTCGTCGCTCTCCATAAAAAAACATATCAAGCTTTCCATGTTCAAATATGCCCCACGGCTATAATTACTGTCCTGATATTACCTTTAAGACTCTGTTCAATCTCTTACATTTATTGCTCTCATTCTGTATTGCATATGAAGTGAATCTCGATAATACTATAAATTGGTTCTCGTACTCCTCCACTGTCATCGATCCCTGTTCTAGCGTAAAGAAATTTCTAGCCTATATATTTTGGTAAACCATAAAAAAGAATTTAACATTAAATTCTTTACAAAACTCAGCTCAACTAATCACCCATTCATATCTATGTGATATTGATCTCCACCAGTGGTATGCTACCCTCAAGTAAAAATGTAGCAAATGAAACCCTGTCATCATCAGTACATCTCATTACATCAAATATCCATTCGACATTAGTCAGCCATAACTCTGCATCAGCTGGCTTTATAGTGCCTGAAAAATTCCCTGCCCTTAAACTTCGAACACGCTCTATTGTGTTCTCTCTTATAGGTTGTGCCTGTATTTGTCTCTCCACTATAACTGTAACTAACTGAACCAGTCTATCTATGGATTGCTCTAAGGCAGGTTTATCAAGTTGTCTCTATGTAGGGTGTATTACAGGTTGTGGCACTAGTTGAAGGTGTATCTCCTCTACAATAAGATTAGGCTGGGTTTGAGGTATGGGTACAGAAGGAACTGACTCAGCTATTTCCTCTCTAATAGGTTTCTTCATTCTATCTGGCACTAAGGGAGCTTACAATTCAGCCATAAGTTTCATAAAAGGTCGGCCACATAAATACAAGATGAAAATCTATAAAATGAAACAAATCATTAATGACATCTCTAACATGCATATATCATGTACTTGTAATATCCAATCATATTAGCAGTATTGGCGCCTAGATTTTGGTATAGAACAAATAAGACACCGTATGGTTACTCGATTTTAACCCTATTAGAAATATTCCCTTTATAGTGCACGTGAGAGATATTAAACCTAATTTGGTAATTTCACACTCGATCGGTGCGCCGGACGACCCTAGAATATTTTTAGAATTTTTCTCTATTGGCTTGGAAAAGAAAACCCTAATTTACTACATGAATTTCCATTTAAGGGTTATGAATGGAACAAGCCTTTGTTGAGAAACATAATCCATATATTAGAGAATGGACCAATTAGAAGAAATCTCATGGATTGCCAAGTTTGAAGTTCTAGTTAGTTCTTTGAACTATTCTAACTAAATAGTTACAAATGAACTAATTACATAATTAGTTTTTAACTAATGGTAAATTAAAAGTTTTAAGTAAGTTGAAGGGCAAATTGGTAAATTGAGGGAGCACTATATATATGTTAGAAGTGTGTAGAAATTTGAAGAGAGATCAAAACCAACACTTAGCCAAAAAAAGAGAGAAATTCGAGCTTCAAAGGGGGGTGCTGCTACAATGACTATTCAAGTTTTTTTTCATGATTTTTCATGTGTAATCAAGCTAAATTAAGGTTACAAACCAATTCCTAAACTCAATTGAAGTCTCTATTAGTGGAAATTCAAGAAAAAGAGGTAAGAAAAAGCATCTTTTATGAGTTTGATAAGTGAGAATTCAAGAATGTGTTAATTGATGTTTTATGTGTATTCTTGGCTTAGATTGAGTTGAATTCTAGTTTGGAGCATGAAGGAGTCATCAATTTGAAGAAATTGGCAAGGTGAGAATTAGGGTTTTTGGTAATTTTGTTGTAGAGATTTCAATTGATTGTAATTAGGGCTTTAGAATGAAATTGGCATGATTTTGTTGTAATTGGAACAAGAAATTGAGAAAAGGAAGGTGTTGGAACCTAGGGTGAAATTCTGCCACTTTAGGGAATTTAGGAATTGAGTGGTGTTTTGATTGAATTGTTGTGTGTAAATGATGCATATTGTGAATTGAATGTATATGGTTGATGAAAAAACTCAAAAATGAAGAAAATGGGACATAATTGTCCATATTGGAAAGGTGAAGGGCAAGTATGTCCAATCAAATTATAAGATGTTCAATAATTTTCAGGGCGCCGGATGGTGAGTTAGTTTCGATTATGGCTCCGTAACTAAAATCGGGAAGTAGTTTACATCCGAGCTTTGTATGCCGATTAGGGCATTTAGTAGTTAAATGAGATTCCAGTGTTCGATTTGGTTCTAAATGTCATTTATGGCGCGTAGGTGAGGATAATCGAGAGCGTTAACGGGAGCAGGAATCGGGAGCGAAATTGAGCGCGGAGCGGTTGTGAGTGGAAATCTGCCATTTCTTTTACTTTTCGGTTATTATGTTTTCGCACAATGACTATGTATGTTTTATGAGCTTTCGATGCATAAACATGATTTATGATCTTGATATATTCATAGACATGCTTTTACATGATCGATTTGTGAAACAGTTTAAAATTTCTGCATTTGTTTTAAGGCCATTGGTACCCTCAGATTATAGTGGTGATGATTGTATTAGACCCGGCCGGTATATCCCGTGCACATGGGCAGGTCTTGGGGGTATAATTTCATCCGTTTTAGAAGCATAATTTCTGCATGTACTTTAGAAATTGCTATCTTTGTATAATATTCTTATAATTGAATTCTCATTTACACTCACTGAGCTCCTTTAGCTCACTCGTTTTATGTTTTATGTTTTAAACCCCTTTCCCAGGTGCAGGTCTCGGAACGCAAGCTGCTGATTCTCCTATCGCCGAGTAGTGGGCTGAATCCAAAGATAATTTTTGTACATGTAAATGTGCTAATAGCACTCTTTACTTTATGCATAATAGTTGTAGGCATGTATATTTGTAAGTATGTGTTGAATCAAGAAGAAGAGATTTCCAGTTTATGATGATCGTTTTTACTTTTTATGATCATGCTTATTTTGTGATTTACACGAAATAATTGACTTGTGTTGGATTTGATTTGAAAAGGACCGGGGGTCCGAATTGGTAGAATTGAGATGGGTTAGAATTAGAAGTGAAATTTCTTTGCAGGTTTATATGGATTTTTCGAGAAACAGGGGAAACTCTGTCCGTTTGTTTTTAAAACTAAGATGTCGTTTTCATGTATATTACTAGATCTTCTTAGTAGTAACAAGAATTAAAAAGGGGTTCACCTCACAGAATTTCTTAACTTACCCAGTTAGGTTCGGAGGAACTTCCGTCGGGGTGCCCGGCAGGGCCGCTGGGATCTATAGTTGAGGGTCGGGTCGGGTCCTGTCAGAGTGGTATCAGAGCGCGATTTTTGAAGTTTGAATTAAAAAGTTCATTTTTAGAATGAGATTATTGAAATTGCTTGCATATTTTTCTAAGTTTAGAAAGTTGAATTCTTTGCATTTGATAATCATTTGCATCACTAAATTTTTCAGAAAATATGCATTATCGTGGAGGCCCACGTACTAGGAGAGCAGCTGCGGTGGCTTTTGCACCTGAAGAGGAGTAGGGAAATGAGTCAGTAAATGTTCCTATACCTCAGACCCCTCCTGAATCATCTCAACCCGTTGAGCCAGAGGGTGAAAATGTGAATATAGCTCAAATGGCCCAGATACTAGCAGCGGCGATCCAACAACCGCGAGAGACCGGAGTGTCCATTGAACGCGCCAAGAAATTGGGCGCTAAGGCTTATGATGGAACCGGAGATCCCAAGAGAGCTCTATCTTGGTTAAAGAACAATGAAGAAATTTTTCAGGTTATGGGATGTACGGAAGCGCAGATGGTGGTGTACTCCGCATTTCTACTGAAAGAAGGAGCGAAAGATTGGTGGAAGGCCTTGCAAAGGAGGAACGCCGATGGGGTGTCTTGGGCACTTTTCAAAGAAGAATTTCTGAATAAGTTCTACCCCAAAAGTTATAAAGATGCGAAGATAGAAGAGTTCTTCAAGTTGGAACAAGGCTCTCTCTCGGTGACAGAGTACGAGAAGAAGTTTTCGGAGCTTTTTCGTGCCGTTCCATTTATAGCCGATAATGAAGAGTAGAAGGCTAACCGTTTTGCAGTGGGTCTCAATCCATGAATCAGGGCATACGTAGTATCGGCAGCCTACACTCAGTATGGATCATTGGTGGAAGCTGCAACACGGGTTGAAAGAAGCATGGCGGCCATCCCTAAACCGAAACAGCAGGGTCAGAAAAGAGGCTGGTCAGGTAGTTCTCGAGGAGGACCGAGTAAATTCCCCCGAACAGAGGAGAGATCGTCATGGTCCAGCAGTCGAAAGCCAAGCCAAGGAGCTCAATCCAGCCAAGCTTTCGTTCGGCAACCATCTGCCGGATTCCGAAGCACTAAGGAGAGTTGGAAGAATTTTTCGGTGTGTAATAGATGTGGTAAGGCCCATCTGGGGGATTGTAGGAAGGGGACTACCGGGTGTTATAAGTGCAGGCAAGAGGGTCACTACATGAGAGATTGCCCGAATGATGGAGCTAGCAGCAAGCCAGAAGATAGACCACTAGCTCCGGGACAAACCAGCGGCGGTCGAGGGCAGATTCGAGGAGGTCCCCAATTTAGAAGATCGAGCGACGCGAGCCAGCCTAGTAGGGGTGCCAGTCGAGGAGGATCATCCGGTGGATCGCAAGTGAAACCGCATTCCCAGGCTAGGGTATTTGCGGTGACCCAACAGGAGGCGGATGCGGCCCCAGAAGTTGTGACAGGTACCAACAGGGGTGCCAGTACAGTTGCAAACAATAATTTAACCGGAGAGATTCCTTCATCTTTTTCCGGTTTGAGCTCTGTTCAGTATCTTGACTTGTCTAATAACATGTTGAGTGGAAAGATTCCAGAAAATCTAGGAAACTCTTATGCGCTCTCGGTGTTGCATTTGCAAAAAAACAACTTTCATGGAAGCATTCCACAATCCTTTGCAAATAGTTTGACCACTCTAATCCTTAATAATAATCAGCTGGAAGGAACATTACCACCATCCCTTGTTAGTTGCGAAAAGTTGGAAGTTTTTGATGTAAGTAATAACACAATCAGTGATACATTTCCATATTGGTTAGCCGATCTTCAAGACTTGCAAGTTCTTATATTGCGATCTAACAAATTTCATGGTTCCATTGGCAATTTCAATAAAAGATTTTTGTTTCCAAAATTGCGAATAATTGACCTCTCTCGTAATGAATTCACTGGTGTTTTGCCAACAAGATATTTTCAAAATTTTGAGGCTATGATGCAAGGGGATAACAATAGCGTGAAAGTGGAATATATGACCTCAGTTTATACTGGTGATTATTATTCGGTGTCTTTGACTTTGAAGGGAAGTGAAATAATGATGGAGAGAGTTTTAACCATTTTCACAACCATTGACTTGTCGAGCAACCGATTTGAAGGAGAAATTCCTGATGGGATTGGAGAGCTTAATTCACTCAAAGGACTCAATTTTTCTCACAACAGCCTCGCAGGTCCTATTCCTGCCTCGTTGGGAAATCTGAAAGTTCTTGAATCTCTTGACCTATCTTCAAACAAACTAGTTGGAGAGATTCCTGGGCAGTTGACAAGTTTGGATTTTCTTCAAGTTTTAAATCTATCAACAAACCAACTAGTTGGGCGCATACCTCGAGACAACCACTTTGATACATTTCTAAATAATTCCTACAGCGGAAACTTGGGATTGTGTGGATTTCCTTTGTCAAATGAATATGAGAATGACGAGGCAGTTGGGCCAAGAATATCCCATGAAGAAGACGACATTCCGAGCTTGTTTAATTCTAAATTTGCTATCGTGGGTTACGGAACTGGATTAGCGATTGGTCTGTCAATTGGATACATTGTGTTTGCAAAAGGAAGGCCACTATGGTTTGTTTGGATGGTAGAAAGGAAACAATTTTCTAAGAAGGTGAGAAGATGCCGTAGGGGAAGAAAAGAAAGAAGATGAGATTAATTACCCTGTGCAAGTGACGTTCTTCATTAGGTGAGTATTACAATTATGTTGTCATTTTTCATAGCATCAAGAACATAATCTTTTCTTTTGAAACTTGGGAAAATTTGCAATTGGAAACATTTATTACTTTTTTTATTTCCTTGCAGCACGGTACCTAAACAACGTATAATTTGCTTTTTCTATATTGTAATTTGAAATTGTGAAGGTTTGTAAATAAGGGAAATTGCCACTCTTTTTCCTAATGTAAGATGGTAATTACTAGATAACTAAGGCTTACTGGTAATTTTTTCCCCAAGTAAAATAATTTTCTAATTTATACTGACTACTAATTTTTCCAATTGTTAAAAAATTGGTGGCAATGATGAAGCACCAAAACCTACGGTAGCAAAGTTTCATAATACTCCAAGCTGGTTTGATTGGAAATCCATTATGATGAGGTATGAATCGGAATTAGTGATTGGCTTATCATTGAGATGTATGGTGTTCGCAACAGGGAGTCGGTTTCTAAGAATGGTCAAAAGGAAGTAATCCAAGAGGGTGAGAAGGATTATCAATAAAGGTAGCGGAAAAAAATAATATGTGCAAGTGCTGCTCTAATTGTGTTAGTCGAGTCATTTTTTAGGTAAATCTATTGTTCTAATTTTTTTTATACCAATGTTGTTACCTTATCTCTAGAATTGTAAGAATAAATGCAATTTATATATTTACCATGAAATAATAGTCCTATTGTGTAATAGAAATCATGTGCAATTCAATAAATCACTCAATTAATATGTAAACATCGTAAACTGTTAATGTCATCTTACTTGCAATAGCTGCATCATCCATTTCTTGGTATGGATTCTTCACTAAAACGTTTCAGTACCTGCAACTCCATTTCACCTAGTAAGCAATAGAGAGCAAGAGTTTGGAAGATCAAGTCTCATGTTGTGAGAGTCAACTCCGAACAAGGAGGAGGTATTGACTCTTATTCTGTATAATTGATTTAGTGCCTCTCAAGAGTTTTTCTTCTAATATTAATCATGTCAATGCAATGAATTCTGAAACTAAGATTGTAGTAAATTTCTTATCGGGCGTGTTTATTTATGCATTAATTGTTAATGCAACTATATTATTCTAAACAGTAAAACTTGATGCCCTCTTCCTTGTTTTTGCCTCAACTGATGTCATTCTTCAAGAATATTTCGATTTCCATGTGTAAGAAAAATTTGTAAATAGTCATGTAACTAATAGAAGATAGGCCCGTTAGCACCTGAGCTGTAGCTTATTCCTTTATTTGGCCTTCAGAGAACCTTTAGCACTTCAAGATAACTGCCTTTTAAAAAATAAGAGAAAGGAGATAGAGTTTGCTGCTCCAATTAGCAACATTAACAATATATTAAAAAAATAAGAAAAATGTTATAACTATTTTTTTTGCCTGATACGATTTAGTGCTCAGCTTCTTTTACAGAATTGAAGAACTATATATATCAATAAAAATTTATCTGCTTTGTCAGGTTAGTCAATGGCATAGGAGAAAACTAAATGGAACTGCTACCGTTTCGACTTGGATATTCATATTAGATCTACTTGAGGCCTAAACCAAGAAAATTACCTATTTTTAACGCTTAGCGGTATTATTTGCCTAATTATAAAGGCATTTTGTCAACATGCATTTGTTTGCTTTTGACTAATTGATGAATGATATGTACAGATGAGTGATTTCAATCTTTTAATTGTTAACATGAGAATCTAAGAATATTCAGTTCAGAGAGAGAGAGTGAGAAAATATAAATTTAATACAAGCTTAAGCTCATCTCTTCTGCATTATTATAGATAGTGGATAGATATCATACTGCATTTTTTTTTAAATTAGAAAGTACTAAATATATAAGGAAAAAGACTGTTGATGCTTACAGAAGAATTCACTTCTTAAGTATTTAAGAATTGAAAAGATTGAGACATAATTAACTGCACAAGTAAATAAAAATTTACTCAGTGGTGAAGAAAAACTCATAAGTGTTTTACAACTTTTTATGATTTTTTGTCGGTTTCAAATAATCAACTGACATGAGAGATATTTTTATCATATTCCTTTTGAATTAGTGTGTGTTTATATTTGAATTATCTAGATAATTAATCTTAGTTGATTGTGGACTTAACAAAAGCTCATATAGTAATGCAGGTATTTAATGAGAAATAAGTACCGAACAAACTCACGAGGTCCTCTAATAAATATCTGAAAGAGCCATCAATAGGGGATTTTCTCAAGTTAAATAGTATTCATGCTTTAATTTCACGCATGTCAAAGACCTTTAATGATTTAACTTCTGGGTGTCATTAGATATGATCCGATGCTCATGAAGTTCGGTATACGTAGATTGTATTTCAGCTCATAAGGGATCTGTTAGCTCATACGAAAAAGTTGTAAGTCTTGATGCTTCACAATTATATTTCAAGAAGTCTTATAGCCATAAGCAAAAACCCTTAAAAAGAGTTTTCTGTAGGGTTGAATAATATCCTATAGGAGTTTGCAGATATGTTTACAGATATATAAACCTGAAGATAAGTTTATGGTCAAGCATATAGAGATTTGACAATGATGATCTATATCTCTGCTTTTTCGAGATATAAGTGATGGAGGGATTATACGAATATGAATGATCTTAGCTTATATATCTATGCGTTGTTCCTTAATATCTATAATGTATGTGTGGGCATCGTTCATGGACTTATAGCAAAGTGCTCTAAGATAAACGGATGTGAATTTAAGAAGTCTCAAAATATGAACTGTACTTGTTGAACACTAGTGTAGTAGACCAAGTCAAATGGTTTGGTCTGAGAAAATTTTAAAAAGTAAATTTTGCTTTAGGATCTCTCGAGAAGCACACTTGTCAAAGACTTTAGAGTTAAGCTTTTAATTAAATAAAAAATTATTGTTTATTTGACTTAATGCATGACTTGTGCTTTATTCATCGGATGACAAGTATCAAACATGCAAAGCAAACTAAAACCAAATGATAGTGTTTCATTAGGTAAGATAAGTGATTCGGCCATTTGTGAAATTTTTTAAAGTTTTTGCACTTAGTCCCTTTTTTCTAATCCTGGAAAATATGAAGAATATAAGCAAAATTTTCTTTTTCTTTATAAAAGTGAGATTTTGCCAAGATAAGAGAGAAAGAAACAAGTTCTTGCTGAAAATTTTAAAATTACTGTTCTAACTTCACAATCCCACCGATTGTTGTGGTCTAGAAATGAACAAAAGAACACTTCAAGGTAAGCTTTGGATTTTGTATCTTTATCGAAGTTCTTTAAGAGTAATTTTTGAACAAGAGATGCAACTTTCTACATTTAGAGTTGTACTTCATTTTTTACCCTAAAGACTTCTAAAAAGTCTTAAGGTAAGAAGAACGAAAAGTATATACCACATGCTGGTCCTCAGAGATAAGTAATATCCAAGCAACAAGATAAGAACACAGGTAAAAGAAAGCGTTTCTATTGCGACGAGGATGAATATTAGAAGTATAACTATCTGATGTACCTTACCACTGTCTGGAAGAACCCCTTAGGTATATGTTTACCTATCATTGATATTTCATTAGCATTTGATGTTTGTATTGGCTAGGTATTAGATATTGCATGTCTTTCTCATATTTATAATATGATGTAGGGTTTAAGAGAAATAGACAGTTGTAGTGTAGAGAAATACTGCTTCGTGTTAGAAATGATAATTTCTTACAGGTCAAACCTATTTGATATTTTGAGTTATTTATCCCTTGTGGTAGAACTATTATGTTGTATAACTATTATTTTGTGCCAAACATTAAGGCTACAGCCCTTTTTGTGTTAGACATTGAAGGTTATCATGTATTTATTTGAAATCATTCCTTGTACTTATGTGGCGCAGGTAATGTTTTATTAGCTAAATGTCAGTTAATGAATAGTCATTATATTTTAGATACAATAGGAAATGTCTTGAATGCATAAGTGAATACAATTAGTAGTTTGAAAACTTTGAATAATACATATTGTGGCATAAGAAATTAGGTCATATTGGCATAAAATGCCTAACCGTCAAGTTAAAGATAGTTAGATACTTGATCTTGCCGTAGAACTTTATCCAATTTTTAAATCTTGTATTCAAGGGAAGATGAAAAAAAATCTACTTTTGTAAGCGTTGGACACCATGCCACTAATTTATTAGAACTAGTACATTGTATGTAGCCCAATGAATTGCACTACTATAAGTCAGTTTCAATACTGAGTTGTCTTTATCGATGATTAATCATGATATGGACATGTGTTTCTAATAAGACACAAGTCAGAAACCTTTGAAATGTTTAAAGAATTTTGACATAAGGTAGAGAAACAAACTAGTATATAAATTAAATGTCTTCGATCAGATGAAGGTAGTGAATACATGAGCGGTGAATTTACGAAATTATTTGAAGGAGAATAAGATTCTCACTCATTATAGTCCTTCAAGTTTTTTTTAACATAATGGTTCGATCGATAATAAGCTTTACCGACCTTCTAGAATATATATATATATATATATATATATATAGAGAGAGAGAGAGAGTTATGCTCTAGAAATCGATACTCACTTGCTAAACAGAGTTCCATTAAAACCCGTTCCTACTACCCTGTATGAGATATGGACTGAAAAAAAATCAAATCTTAATTATGTTAAGATTTAGGTTGTCCTGCTTAAATAAAAGTTACACAATAAGATAAATCTTGCACCCAAAAGGTACAAGTATCTATTCATTGGATATCCCAAATACTCTATGGGATATCAGTTCAATGATCTAGAGGAATGAAATGTATTTGTTACTCGTAATGCCATTTTTCTTCAGAAATAATTTATCATGAATCATGGGAATCGTAAAAGGATTGAACTTGATGAAGTTAATCTATAACTTTATGAACCAATGATGGAATTTCATGCTTAATTGAGTGAGATACCTTTAACATACCCTCCACGTAGGTTGAAAAAGATGCCAAGGCCAGTATGGTATGATATCTAAAGATGCTCTTAAAGTTTTCTTAGTTAAGGAAAAAGATCCTTTGACATATAAAGAGGCAATGTAGGACATTGATTCAGAAAAATTGTAAGAATCCATGATCCAAAATTAACTCTATGCATGACAATTAAGTCTGAAACTTGGTTGAGCTTCCTAAAAGAATTATTTGTATTGGTTATAAATGAGTTTAAAAGCAGAAGCATTAACCTGGTGGAAAGGTAGTGACCGTTAAAGCTCAACTGGTTACAAAAGGTTATACTCAAAGATCTGAGATTAATTATGAGAAAACTTTTTCACTAGTAGCCATGCTAAAGTTGATTAATTTTGTTGACTATTATAACATATTATGATTTTAATATCTACAAGATGGATGTAAAGATGATTTTCTTAAATGAATATATTGAGGAATAGATATTTATAGAGCATCCCGAAGATTTTACATCCAGCCTAACTTCTAATCTAGTTTCTAGACTAAAGAAGTCTATTTATAGACTTAAGCAGGCTTTCTAAAGTTAAATTTTTTGCTTTGATGAAGTAATCAGAGGGTTTAGTTTTGCAAGAGAACAAGTGTGTATAAAAAGGCTAGTGAGAGTGTGAATATATTTTCTTGTTATTTATGTGGATGACATACTTATTATCGAAAATGATATTAGTATATTACAATCAGTTAAGATTTATTTGAGTAAGAACTTCTGTATAAAAGATTTGAGAGAGGTTTTCTGTATATTAGGTATAAAGCTTTATAATGATAAAGCTATGAAGCTAATGAAACTCTCCCAATCCTCTTACATAGAAGGTATATATGTAATTAATAATGATTTTGTGTTATGGATAACATGTAAGAAATTTGGAAGCACGGGTGCATGCAAGAAACATGTTGAGTTGTTAATTTATTTGAGTTGCAGGTTTGAGTATGTTCAAAAAATATCAAAACCTTGTCAAACTTTTGTTAAAATTTCTTATAAGATAAAAGTGTATGAGGGTCATAAGATAGTATTTGAGATTCGCCCTAAAGTTTTTAGAATAATGCGGGGTGGGTAATTTTAATAGACTTCTTCTTAAATAATTTTTTAATAATACAATTACCCTATTTTACTTTTTATCAATTCCCTTCCCACTAATACTTCTAATTTCATTAAAAAATTTAAGAATTTCATGACCAGGCAATGTAATAAGAGCCTCACCCATCTCTGGTGCATTACCAGAACTGTTTTTCACCTTACAAAATGGATGGTCATTAGGTAAAAATTGATGGTGCCCTATGTAACAATTGTTTCTACTACTTGCAAGCCAACATTGCAAGCCAATATGATGAAGTTTTATCTTACAAAATGGACAAGCAAAATGCCCTTTTATTGTATGCCCACATAAGTTGCCATATACAGGAAAGTCAATGATTGTCCATAAGAACAAAGCCCTTAAATTAAAACATTTATTTTCTAAATACATTATATGCTTCTACACCAAATTTCTATAGTGTTTTCAAATCTTCAATAAATGGAGCCAAGTACACATCTAAATCATTCCCAGGTTTTTTAGGTCCAAAAGTTAATAAAGATAGAATAATTTGTTTTTTCATATACCTAAGAGGAAGATTATATGTTATCAATAGTATTAGCCAACAATTATAAGTTGTGTTAAGTGTGATGTGTGGATTAACCCTATCACTAGATAGAGCCAATCGAAGGATTCTAGGGTTTTGTACAAATTTAGGCATGTTATTATTAATAAATTCGCATGCAAGCAAGTCTGGTGCATGTTGAAGCTAACCAAATTTTATTCTCCTATTGGCATGCCAAGTTATAGTCTTAGCAATTCTATATGATTGAAATAAACATTTAAACCTAGGACTATGGGGGAAATATCACAAAACCTTCTCAGGAATCCCCAACCTTACTTCTTTAGATACATTTCCTTTTTTCTTCCACCTAGATTCTCCACAACTAGGACATTTAGTGAGCTTCTTATGCTTCTTTTGGTTTAAAAATAGTCTTTATAAAAACTTGTATTTTTTCACAATCTATCCCTAACACCTTCATTGTCTTATTTTCCTCATACATCAACTTTAAAATATTATTATCTTCCAAAAATATTTCAGTAAGAACTTATAAAAGAGTTGAAAACGCTTTATTATACCATCCATAGTGTCCATTCACATTATAAACTTTCATCAAACCAAACAACTTAAAATGCCTTGAACCAGGATACAAAAGTTTTTATGTATCCTCAAGTATATCTCTAAAGAATGTAGAATTTTTATCACATTTTTTATAGGTATCATTCACCATATTGACAATGTTATCATAGTCTTTACATTAAATCGCTACCTACTATAGTGGACTTGCGCAAATGAAGGTCTAAACTTGCAATCATCTTCCCCATGTTTGGTCTAAATTGTATATATGGGTAAAAATCCTTTTTCAAAAAGTGAACTTTTATTATCTCAAGATTAACGAACTCCATGTTGTAATAAGAATTACATAGACATCTGAGTGACTTTTTATTTTCATAATTAAGCATAAAAAATTAAATAACTCATAAACTCTAACTTCATACCCTTTTGATAATCTATCACTTGATATCCATGTCAAATAGAACAATTTTATAATTTCTCAAATATATAAACTTTTAGATTTTATAAATGAAGTTGCACAAATACTATAATAACAGGAAAAAAAATACAATTACAACCCTAAAACAAAAGTAAAACCTTAGTCATACAACCTCAAAACAAAAGCAAAACAATCGCAAAATAGAAATCATAAGCAAAGAAACCCCAAACATTAGTCAACACTTTTAATTAGTCATACTAGATAGATGCCCACATAAGATTACCGTGCCACAGTTTTAAAATTACAAAATCAGAAAATGGAAGACTATCTATTTCAAGTTAAAGACAAAAATAAAAAAAATAAAATAAAATAAATGCCTTCTAATTAGATTCATTTTTAACCTTAAGACATAAGGTTTAATGATTCACAAGTCTAAGATTTAGATTATTGATGAAGGTTAATTTTTTTAAATCAATTCCTTTTATCAATGAAGCCAAGAATCTTATTTTAAGCTACATTAAAATCAAAGCCATCATCACACACTGAAATAACATATTTGTTTTTTTTAGTTTGCAAGTCTTGAATCTCATTTTATCAATACTAGTTAAACCTCAATATAAGTTAACACTTAAGGCCCTTATGTAATAGAATATTCACAACCATTCCTTATAAATAGATAGAAGAGAAAAGGACATTTGGAACCTTAAGGTTTCAGAAAAACACATGTGGATCTCTAAAGTGTTAATATATTATCACAAACTAAACTATTCAAGTAAGAGGGTTTGACCAGCAGGCATTGACTGACAGTTGATTTGTATTGATTAGCGTTGACCACATTAAACCGATGTTGACCACAGGTTGGTAGCCAATCACTAATCTTGAGAACATTATGTTAATAATATTTTAGAACCATAACATAAAGTCAGAATAACTTGCCTGTTTAAAATGCATGGTTACTGTCTTGAGGTCAAAGGTTCAAGCTCTTTCTAGCATATAATTTAGTTTTGACTTTTCTGCCAAAGGGAGGGTGAATTTCCATTTTCACCATTTTTTTCATTAAAGTTAATGGAATCCATTATCTGATAAGGGTGTAAACAAGATTTTTTAAACTTTTAGGGTTTACATGTCCTTTTTCTAAAGTCTTAGAGGTCTAGGTGTTCTTTTACCTAGATAGAAAAAAAAGACAATGTAAAATTTAAGATTTTCAATTTAAGAAATGCAAACAGTTTAAAAAATGTATCAAAATTTCATTATGGCATATAAACAACTAACTACTATATAATCACTTGGAAGAGCACCAAAGCATGAGCTATATTCTACTAGAGACCATTAATATTCTATTCATTAGAACATAAAAAGAATAGTTTGGTTGATGGAATTAACTTAAGAATTCATTGACCTATAATTAATGCAAAGGGCTCGATATAGTTTGCAATCCCATTGGCATTGAGAACTAGAATCACTAACGAATCCACTTTAAGGTGAACTTTAAAAATTGAAACTTCACCAAAAGACATCAAAAGTAAGTTTTTGAAACTCTATTAATGTAATAGACTTACATTTAACATGTAATTGTTGAATAATAAATTAGATTTCAGTTTCGATGTATAATTTATATATGACATACATTAATTTATTCAATGATTACACAATCACATGCATGCATTTAGGAGGCATAGACAATATGGTATCAGAGCATGTTGTATGTTATTTTAGGTTGAATGGAGTGTTTTTGTGTTGTTTAGAATGCCCAGAAATAATGTGTATTGCATTTTAACATGTTGAAAGTGCAGAACCAGGTCATTGTTTGAGGGAACGTTGAGGTGTTGCATGATTAGCACAAGTGCATTTATAGTAGTTGGATGAACGTTGATCCATTGGGTGGTGATAAATGGTGACACTGAGCCATTCAAGGGGAACACTGGGGTGTTGTTTCTCTAAAGTCAGAGTGTTGAGGATATTGGAATTGATGCTGGTGCATTCTTATTTTTAACGCTGTGACATTCAAGCTATTCACTATATTTTTCATTCTTTTTGACAGGACCCAACCCGAGACCCTTTACTATAGATCCCAGCGGCCCTGTCGGGCACCCCGACGAAAGTTCCTCAAAACTTAACTGGGTAAGTTGAGAAATTCCGCGAGGCGAACCTCTTTTTAGTTCTTGCTACTACTAAAAAATTCTTGTGATATACATGAAAATGACATCTTGATTTTTTTTTAAAAACGGACAGAGTTTCCCCTGTTTTTCAAAAAATCCATATAAAACCTGCAAGAAGTTTCACTTCTATTTCAAACACTTCTCAATACTACCACTTCGGACCTCCGATCCTTTCCAAATCAAATCCAACACAACTCAATTATTTCATTTGAATCACAAAATGAGCATAATCATGAAAAGCAAAAATGATCATTCTAATCTCGAAATCTTTTCTTGTTGGTTCAAAACATACATACAAATATACATGCCTACAATTACTATGCATAAAGTAAAGGATGCTATTTAGCACATTTACATGTACAAAAAAAAATGATCTTCAGATTCGGCCCACTACTCGACAATAGGAGAATTAGCAGCTTGCATACCGAGACCTGCACCTGGGAAGGGGGTTTAGAAAACATAAAACACAAAACGAGTGAGCTAAATGAGCTCAGTGAGTGCAATTAAGATTTCAATACAATAACATTATGCATGGATAGCAAATTCTAAAGTACATGCAGAAATCATGCTTCTAAAACTGATGTAAAGCTATAAAACGATTTCTAATATCATATGCTAATGAAATCTTGCTGAGCAGGTTTTATTTACATCCTTGGAAAATAATATCCAGAATCTGTATAACATAATAACTGCTTCGTGCATATGAATGCATAAATACTATTGGTAAATCGAAAACTAGTAAAGTCCTTACTCGGCCATTTTCTTTCTAAACTGTGCCAATGGTAATCCTAAACCTCTATACTCACGCAGCGACTCAACTAGCACCGCACACGTGAGTAAGTCACGGCGCACCTCAACTAGCAGCACCCACAGTGACATCTCAAGACATCTCACTGGCTATGCAGCGGAATCCTACATCGCATGCATATAGCGAGACAATACCCCGTGCACATAGGGTGACTCACATGACTCGACATCCTGACTTCCTGGAGTTAGTGACACTCCCCCAAGACCTGCCCATGTGCACGGTATATACCGGCCGGGTCTAATACAATCATCACTACTATAATCTGAGGGTACCAATGGCCTTTAAAACTGATGCAGAAAGTTTAAAACTATTTCTCAAATTGAACATGTAAAAGCATGTCTATGAATATATATCAAGATCATAAATCATGTTTATGCATCGAAAGCTCATAAAACATACTTATTCATTATGCAAAAACATAATAAATGAAAAGTAAAATAAATGGCAGATTTTCACTCATAACTGCTCCGCGGTCAATTTCGCTCCCGATTTCTGCTCCCGTTACCGCTCTCGGTTATCTTTACCTATGAGCCATAAATGACATTTAGAACCAAATCGAATGCTAGAATCTCATTTAACTACTAAACGCCCTAATTGGCATACAAAGCCCGGGTGCATACTACTTCCCAATTTTTATTTACGTTGCCATTTAATCTACTCTAACTCACCATCTGGCGCCCTGAAAATTATTGAACGCCTTATAACTTGGTTAGACATAATTGCCCTTCACCTTTTCAAAATGGACAATTATGTCTAATTTTCTTCATTTTTGATTTTTTCCATCAACCATATACATTCAATTTACAATATGCACCATTTATACACAACAACTCAATCAAAACACCACTCAATCCCTAACTTCCCTAAAGTGGCAGAATTTCACCCTAGGTTCCAACACCTTCCTTTTCTCAATTTCTTGTTCCAATAACAACAAAATCAAGCCAATTTCATTCGAAAGCCCTAATTACAACCAATTGAAATCTCTACATCAAAATCACCAAAAACTCTAATTCTTACCTTACCAATTTCTTCAAATTGATGACTCATTCAAGCTCCACACTAGAATTCAACTCAATCTAAGCCAATAATACACATAAGAATATCAATTGAAGCATTCTTGAAAGCTCACTTATCAAACTCATAAAACAATGCTTTTCTTACATATTTTTCTTGAATTTTCACTAATTGAGGCTTCAATTGAGCTTAGGGATTGGTATGTAACCTTATTTTGGCTTGATTACACATGAAAAATCATGAAAAAAAAATTTAAATTTCGCTGTAGTAGCACCTTCAACCTTTGCACGAATTTAGTCTCTTTTTTGCTCTAAGTATTGGCTTTTGATCTCTTAAAAATTCTGCAAACTTCCAACATATATATAGTGCTCCCTCAATTGACCATTTTGCCCTTCAACTTACTCAAAACTTCTAATTTGTCATTAGTTTAAATGAAAATATTTAATTGATTCATTTGTAACTATCTAGTTAGAATAGTCAAAGGAACTAATTAGAATTTTCAACTTAGCAATCTATGAGATTGCTTCTAATTGGTCCATTCCTTAAGATATGGATTGTATTTCTCAAAATAGGCTTGTTCCATACATAACCATTAAATAGAACTCATGTAGTAAATTAGAATTTCCTTTTCCAAGCAAATAGAGAAAAATTCTAAAAAATTCTAGGGTCGTCTAACGCTCCGACCGCATGTGAAATTACCAATTTAGGTCTAATATCTCTCACGTACACCATAACAAAAATATTTCTAATAGGGTTAAAATTGAGTAACCCTATAGTGTCTTTATTGCTCTATACCAAAATCTAGGTGCTAATACTATTAATAGGGATTGGATATTATACTATTCCTCATGATTGCTTAATTTATACAACAATATAATTGTTATATGATTGCTTTATGTACTTTGGTCATTTGTTTGCATTGTTAATTATAATAGAAACCTTACTGGTAAGGGTTAGTTATGATTATGTAAAGCAAATATTTCGGTTGAGAATTATATTCTTATGAGATGCGAATAGTTTTTCAAAAATATTTGTTATTCAGATTGAAAATGTATTTCATTTTGAGAAAATATTATACATGGTTCGTGTGGGCCCCCTTACCTTTTTTAGAGGGAGTACTACAACTCAAATGATATCAGAGTCCCCTTCCTTTCTTTCATTTTTTTTAGGCTCGAACCCAGGGACATATGGGGTTTTAAGGCTTCTAGGAACCACTTCTGGTACCACTTGGGCCCTTGGCTCAAATAGTACCAGAGGTGCTTCTTAGAGGCCTTAAAACCCTATATGGTCCTAGGTTCGAGCCTCGAAAAGGCAAAAGAAAAGGGGGGCTTATTAGTAGTATCTGATCCCTATTAGTAGTATAGGTGCCTATATTTCGGTATAAAGCAATAAAGATATCGTAGGGTTACCCGATTCCAACCCTATTAAAAATAATTTTTTTACAGTGCACGTGAGAGTTATTAGACCTAAATTTGTAATTTCACACTCTGTTAGAGCGTCGGACGGCCATGGAATATTTTTGGAATTTTTTTATATTGGCTTGGAAAAGAAAATTTTAATTTAATACATGAATTTCCATTTAAGGGTTATACATAGAACAAGCTTTTGTTAAGAAACACAATTCATATGTTAGAAAATGGACTAATTAGAGACAAATTGGTAGATTGCCAAGATTAAGGCCTAGTTGGTTCTTTTGCATGTGAGGGATTTATGAGATGTAATAATAAGAGTTATTAGTTTACATGATAAATCAAGGATATTAATTTTTTTTTGTTGGTAACCACAATAGGAGCCTTACTGGTGGAGGTTAGTTGTGTTTGCACAAGATTAAATAATTTATTGAGAATAACCTTCTCATGCGATGAGAGCTTATATTTAAAATCTCTCTTAATGAGATTGAATTTTATTATATTATGAGTTAATATTTTAAATGGTCTATCTTGTCAATGTAAGATGGGTCACTATGTTCTTTTTCAAAATTGCTTTAGTGTGAGGGATTTGGTTGGAATGACTTGGTCTAATGTTGGTAAAATATGAGATGAGTTAAATATATGCAAACATGTTATCCAATAATTTTTTAGCGCGAGGGTAGTGTCAATAACATATATTTGATAAATGAAAAATTAATATGAAATACACTTATCTATTATTGCTTTAGCGTGAGGATAAAGTGTATTTAGGATCAAAAGTAAGAGTTGTCTACTTGTTAGGATTACAAATGCCAATATTACTTTAGCGTGAGATTGGAGTAAAATGCCAATGGAGTCCACTTCTCACTGTATAGTTTGAAAGCTCTTAAACTATCGTTATCCCGTTAAAGAGATTGAAGGGATTATGTAAAGCAGTGGGAGAGCTTTTTTTAAATTAAAAATTATATAATTGTTATACCTATAATTTAAAGAGTTTTAATTAGCAATTTATTTAATTTAAAATCCGATGACATCTTCTATTTTATTATTTTGTGAAGATAAATATGGCTTCAAACAACCCTTTGATGCGCATTCTTGATGCCAACCAACACAAAGGTGCTAAAAACTATTCAGATTGGATGATCAATCTTAGAATTGTTCTTAATTCTGAGAGGCTTGGATATATTGTTGATCAAAAGATGCCAAGAGGTGTTTCTGATGATGCCACCCTAGAGAAAAGGGTGACATATAAAAAATGATTGGTTGATGATTTAAAAGTTAAATCTTACATCCTTGTCTCTATGTCTAATGAGCTGCAAAGAGCGCATCTCTATACAAACAATACTAGCAGCATCATGCTTCACTTGAATGAGCTTTTTGGTGACAGACCATAGGTTGAAATAAACCGTGTCACCAAAGCGCTTTTTTAGGCTAGACTTCCTGAAGGCATTCCTGTTAGTCCTCATATTCTCAGAATTATCAAATATATATAGAGATTTGAGACTATGGATATTTCTGTTAACAATAATTTGGGGAATAGTTTAATTCTCTACTAGCTTTCGGGGTTATTTACACAATTCATCATGAGCTTCAATATATAGGGACTGACCCCTACCTATGTTGATGTTTATAATATGTTAAAGACAGTAGATGAAGACATGCACAAAGGGGTTTCAGACCTCTTTGTTCAAGGTGGTTCATCTTCTATCCCGAGGGCTTCTGGAAGTCCAAAGGGAAGAAGAAACAGAAGATAAGGTAGACACCCCGAATGGGTTCTCAGAGGTGATAGATTTATAAACTACTAGAGAAGAGCAAGGCAAAGAAAAAATGTTTCTTTTGTAGCAAGGATGGACACCGAAAATATAACTGCCCAAAATATCTTGCAAGCTTGAAGAAGACTCCCTCAGGTATTTACTTTCTTATGATTGACATTTCTTTAGTATTTGATGCTAGTACAGGCTGGGTATTAGATACAGCATGTCCTTCTCACATTTGTAATATATTACAAGGTCTTAAAAAAGTTAGATTGCTTCAGCCAAGAGAGGTAAAGCTTTAAGCTGGAAATGGCGATTTCCTGTAGGTTGAAGCTGTTGGACATTTGAATTTACTTCTCTCTTGTAATAAAATAGTTATATTGTATAATTGTTATTATGTTCCCAGTATCATCAAATAGGTTATATCCCATCCTGTACTCAACAATGAAGGGTATCATATGTAAATTTAGAACTATTCCTTATATTTATATAATATGCATGGTATTTTATTAGCTGATTGTCGATTAGTGAATGAGAATTATATATTAAATACAACAAGAAGTGTCATGAATATGCAAACTAGCACTAGTAGTGATTCAAAAACTTTAAATGAAACAAAATTATGGCATATGAGATTAGGTCACATAGGTGTGAAATGCCTAACCTGTCTAGTTAAGGATGGTCAGATACCTGATCTGACCATATAGCCTTATCCAATTTATGAATCATGTACTCAAGAAAAGTTTACCAAATCTCTATTTACAAGTGTTAGACATTGTGTCTCAAATTTATTGAAACTAGTACATAGTTATGTATGCGGTCCAATAAATCATAGTACAATAGATGGATTTCGATACTTTATACTTTTTATCGATGATTTCATGATATTGGTATGTGTTTTTTTTTAAACACAAGTCAAAAAACCTTTGAAAAGTTCAAAGAATTCCGACTTGAAGTAGAGAAACAAACCAGCATGTACATCAAATGCCTTAGATTAGATTAAAGTGGTGAGTACATGAGGAATGAATTCTTGGATTATTTAAAGGAGAATGAGATTATTTAAAGGAGAATTGCTCAATATAGTCCTACAGGTACTCCACAATACAATGGTGTATCGGAGAGGAGGAATCAGACTTTATTGGATATTGTTCAATAGATGATAAGCTTTACTGATCTTCTCGAATATCTATGGGGTCATGCTCTAGAAACTACTGCTCAAATATTGAACAACGTTTCATCTAAAGTTGTTCCCACCACACTATATGAGATATTGATTGGAAGGAAACCGAGTCTTAAATATTTTAAGATTTTGAGTTGTCCTGCTTATGTAAATGTTGCATAATAGAATAAACTTGCACCTATGGGGTACAAGTATCGGTTCATCAGACCCCAAGAATTTAGTGGGCTTTAATTCTATGATCCTAAACAAAGAAATATGTTTGTTGCTCGCAATGCCACTTTTCTTGAGAAATAATTTCCCATGGATCATGGCGATTGTAAAAGGATTGAACTTGATGAAATCAATCAGAATCAAGATGAATCACCAATAAAAACTCAGGCTCAATCGAGCAGTATACCTTTAACATTCTTGTCAGAGATCTAATATATGTGGGTGTATACATGTACAATTGTGTCTATTACCTAAAATACGTATTATATACATATTATACGCAGCGGAAGCATTTAACTATGCAATAAATATAAAAAATAAAATATATTAATCATATTAACATATTAGTAGTATTGAGAACTCACCTTAACGTATAAGTTATACACATATTTTCTCAGAGTCTACATGGAGACTAACTCGCGGGCAGTTCTAGTCACCAACTCGGTGGGCTTGGTGAACTAGAACAACAGCCCTATATCTAGCACGGGATTAACTCTTAATTCCCAAAATAACCAGGTGTGTGTTTCATTCTTTTCTCCAAAAAGATAAGAAATAAAGAATTTGAAGTAATTCACAATTGCTCCAATTATAATAATAGAGAAAAAAAAAACAATTTCATGTTTTCCTTTTTTTTTCTTTTCTTTTTTCCCGGCAGCACCATTTATTTTTCTTCTTCTTCTTTACATTTCCATTTCTTCTCTCTCGGTTACAAATCACACACCAAATTCCTTCAATTTCACAAACTCTCACTTATATATATATATATATATTAAAATATTAATATAATATATTATATAATATAAATAATAATAAAATAATCATAATGGGTGCCAATTATTTGGCACCCAAATAAAATATTAATATATAATATCATATAATAAAATATTAATATATAATATCATATAATAAAATATTAATATATAATATCATATAATAAAATATTAATATATAATATCATATAATAAAATATTAATATATAATATCATATAATAAAATATTATATAATATATATAATATAATACTATATTATAATGAGATATATTTTGATTATTTAACTATTAAATAATCAAAGTGTGAAATGACTATTTTATCCATCGTGAATAATTACCATGTTTACCCCTAATGGATCTTACCAAATCCCATACTTGGGTAAACTTAACTGAAGGTTCTCAATGCGCTACGTGTCATTACACAATTAGTAAATAACAATTATTTACTAATTGTTGTATATAACACTTAAATACAACACGCACGCATTTCTGTGGTAGTGCTGAATATTGTTGAATTAAACAATTTAATCCAACATGCTGCCCCAGTGTATAACGAGTACACTTCATATCACTGGACTCTCTAGGTCCTACGCCTGATTCGTCAAATAGAACTATTCTATGAGTCTGTGAGCAATGCCCCATGGATATGTTACAAATATACAAATCAGCGTATTGAACCATGCAAGCTGAGGTTACAACGCATACGTATAGTCTTTTTGTCATGATATCCTGAATGTACTGGGATATAGATCATCACATTCAAATCCCTTAATGTTGATCCATTTCTTATCTCCAGATTTATATCTCACTAAACAATATGTGCAAACTCATTTGCCATATTGTTATACCCTAACGAAACTCTTTTCCGAGATTAATACTTATGGCCACAATATTTTTCAACATACAATCTCGAAACATTTGGATATCTAACTCCTTATGCGAGCTGAAGGGTCTCGTATCTGTACACACCAGACTCTATAAGCATCGGACTATACCTAGCGATCATACCATGAAAGGTCTGTGATATGCGTAAAACCAAAGTATAGTGGATTACTTACAAGCCCACCGTGGCACTTAGATTAAAGGACCACGTATACTACTCAACTTTAGAGGACCCTCCGTTGATGACTTACATAGAATGTCTATCGGAGGCCCTCATGTGTTTGTCCTATATCCAGTCCTAACTGGATATACATATATCAATATGAGCTCTAAGTTTACAGTCAGCCATGAATGATCATCTATACCTTATAGGTACATATGCTGATATATATATTAAAGGTATCCACTGACAGTCCCGCATCGGCAGAAATAGATCAAGAACAATTATTCGAAAACATACTTACGTAACTAGCATTTTTTGGCACCTAATTCCAACTCTTACAACTATATAGTTACTAGTATATTTTCAGGTCTATATCCCATTATAGATAAGGCTCTAACTCTTAGATCTGCTGAGTATTATAACTTGCTAACACTTAGTTGTACTAACATTTAGCATTTATATCTCTCAGCGTGGCTAACTGTAGGCCGTTATCTAAACTCTTTTAGATTTGATCTGAACTCCTTCAAATCGTAGAATGTTTGTAACTTTACATTACATAGTACCATATAAATTGGTATTAGCGATTTAATATGAATGTACACTTGTATAAATAGATAAGTATATATACATTCTGGGATGGCATGTAAGCACCGACCCTAACAATCTCCCACTTACTCTAATGCCATTCTTGATGCTATCTCATACACATCGACTCTACGTATTTCATAAGCACTTTTAGAGACATGGCCTTTAGATAGTGGGTCGTCTAAATTATTTATAGAAACTTCTACAAATAATCACATCTCTTTGGGCTAAGATCTCTCTAGTTATGTGATATTTTCTCAACATAATTAAAGTATTGGTGTCCTATTGGCACATTGGCTTGTACAATGACCTTGTTTTATCGTAAACTATAGGATATGATCCATGTGTTTTAGAACTCTTCTAAGGCCTGCGATAAACCTATGAATCCTCACTACCACTTTCGTTGTATTAATATAAATTAGCAGTGAATCTCAATTTGGTGCAATTCTAACTCACCTAGTACTAATGAGAATAAGCACATTCCTAGATGTAGACACTCTATTATCTAGGTCAAACTAAAAGTTTAATTTTGTGCATCTTCTCATTTGTAAGTTACTTTCTCCATATTTAAAAAACTTATCCTTTGTACCCTCAAGGTATCTTAGGATATGTTTGACTACCATCAAATGGTGGTCACCTGAATCAAACTGAAACCCACTCATAACTCTTACATGCAAACTGATCTCAGGTCTCAAACACATCATAGCATACATCAATCTCTGAAAAGCTAATATATCTGGTGTGTCAGACACTCTAACTTACATCTTCCATCTAAAGAGATACTCTCTTCGAAGGATGAGCACCAGGTCTATAAGATACGTTAACTATCTTATAGTTAACAAACCGTACCATTTAGATACTATTGATGTAAAATGATTTGGGAGAGTCCTATCAGCTTCCTAACTCTATCTCTACAAAGCTTTATACCTAGTGTAAAAGAAGCCTCTCCTAAATTCTTCTTGGCAAAATACTTATGAGTTACTTCTGATCGATTATAACATACTGACATCATTCCCAATGACCAATATGCCATCAACGAAGAGCATCAAGAAGACTATCATACTCTCATTAACCTTTCATGTATACTAGACCAGAAGTCTGGCTAGAAGTAAAATCTTCAGGCTATTCATAAATATCTCTTACTCGAGGTATCCATCCAGGAATGCCATCCTTACAACCATCTGCCAAACCTCAAAGTGACAATCTGCTGCAAGAGCCAATAACATACTAGTTGACTTTAACATCAATATTGGTTCAAAAGTTTCCTTTTAATTATTTCATATCATTAAAAATTACCTTCCTAGAACCAATATAGATCCTAGAAGGTCTCTACCTTCTATTTGGCTCCCACTATCTCTTTGTAAACTCTTTACAACTAATAAGAACAATTCCCACGGGTAGCTTAACTAAGTGCCAGACTTGATTCTGATACATATAGTCAATGTTCATTTTTATGGCTTCTTGTTGTTTCTCAAATCAATGTCTAAAATCGTATTCCTGTAGGTTAAAGGATTATCTTCTTCTTCAAAAGAAAACTCCAAGTTCACCTTTAGGCATCAACTATACCTGAAAAGAACCTATAAATCCTTTTTGACCTACTCAGAGATGTGCTAAAAGGTCACTGCTTAATAAATCCTAAGTTCCCATCCTTGGTTCATTGATTTTTAGATTGACTTCTCCAAGCTAAATCTTTCTATGATTCCCACGATCTATGAGAAATTCTTCCTCAAGGATAGTGGTATACCGAGAAACGAACATATATTGTTTCTCTTAATCATAGAACTAGTATCCTATTGGATTCATAGGATACACAATTAACCTATACATGTACCTATTGGGTGCTATTTATCTTGCTGAATAACTCTTACAAAACAAGATAGCCTGCTACGTAACTCTTATGTACTCATGACAATCCCCAAGTCTTAACATATTTAAGAAACGGTTTTCTTCCTATTTGTATCTCATACGAAATGGAAGGAACAGCTTTCTGATGGAACTATGCTTAATAAGCAGTTGTATTTGGAGCAGATACTCACAGATATAGATCGGTAACACTCATTATCAATTGAACCATATCTAATAAAGTTTGATTCCTCATTTTCTAAACATCATTATATTGTGGATTACCCGAAGGACTATAATAAGTGAGGATCTCATTCTCCTTTAAATAAACAAAAATTTTGCTGTTAATGTACTGATTTCCTCTATCTAATCGAAGGGATGTGACGTACATACTGGTATATTTGGTCATCTCCATGAATACATTATTCATAAACTGGTTAAGTATTTATGGTCAGATTAGGTATCCAACTATCCTTAACCAGACAGGTCATGCGTCTCATGCCTGTATGATATATTCTCACATACCACAGCTCCGTATCATTTAAGGATTCCGATCTATAGATATTTCTCATTGTATAAAATATCCATTTATTAACTGACATTCAGCTAATAAAATATCATACTAATTATGTAATACAACTATTGTATTGCATATAAGAAGTAAGTTGATAAGGGCAAATTTGTCATATATATTCTCATGTTTTTATTTTGATATTTTATGATTTTATGAGAATAGATGGCTATTTATGTGCTTTATTGTTATTTATAGGGACTAAAATGTAAAGTTTTCAAAGTATGTGTCCATTGCTTCAACGCCACGAGTATTACTGCCCCAGCGCTGGAATAGTGATCGAAATAAAAAAAATGACCTGTTTAAGTCGCATCTGGCGCCCCAGCGCCAAACAATCACTATGCTAACGATAGACCAGTGCCATCTTCCCACCACCCCAGCAGTGAAGGCTTTTTCACACATTGCCCCAGCGACAACTTGATGGGATATTTTTATATCTTAAAATTAAGTGCAAGTATACACTATCGTATGCAAGTAATAAAGAGTCTAAATAAGTCGGATGTCAAACCCACATGGATAATTTCTTCTTTTTTAACTAATTACTAAAATTATGTCCTATGCAAAGATATGCAAAGAAAATGTCCTCATCATGGAGTTTTGAAGTGGTTGCTCGTACAAACATTCTACAATGGATTAGCCAGTCAATTCAGAATGATAGTAGATGCTGCAGTTAGAGAAGTACTTATGAACAAGTCCCTCGATGAAGTATATGATCTACTAGATGAGATGGCGTACAATGCCTATCAATGGCCAACTGAAAGGTCAACCACAAGAAAGATTGCTAGATTACACTAAGTAGATACTTTGACCACATTATCCACCCAAGTCAATCTCTTGACCAAACAATTAAGCAACTTGGGGGTTAATGCCATTAAAAGTCAACCTATCACTTATAATTTCTGTGGCGACAACCACGCTAATGGGAAATGCATGGAAACAGCACAATATGTAGGGAACTTCAACTGCAACAATCCTAATTCCAATGTTTACAATCCTGGATGGAGAAATCGCCCTAACATCTCATGGAGCAACAATAATCAAGGACAGGTTTCCAAAGCTCCTCATGGCTTCCAACCACAAATCCAACAAGAGCAAAAATCCAGACATTGAGGACATGCTCTTACAATACATGAAGAAAACAGATGCATTCTTTCAAAGTCAAGCAGTTTCATTTAGAGCTTTGGAGAATCAAGTAGGACAACTTGCTACAGCAATGAACAATCGCCCTCAAGGAACCTTACCAAGCAATACTGAAGCCAACCTAAAAGGAGAACACTGCAAAGTTGTCACACTAAGAAGCGGAAAAAAATTATAAAATAACATGACTTCAGCACAACAAGCACATGAAGAAAAATAGATCACACAAGAGAAAGATGAAACCTTAATAAGAAAAGAAGAGAACAAAATACAGCCACCATAAAAGCCAACATACCATCACATACCACTATTCCCTCAAAGGCTACAAAAGCAAAAATTAGATAAACAATTTTTCAAATTCCTTGAAATTTTAATTAATTACATATTAATCTTTATTTTGCAGATGCACTGGAGCAAATGTCGAGCTATGTGAAATTTATGAAAGATATTCTATCAAGAAAAAGGAGAATAAATGACTTTGAGACCATAGAATTAACAGAGGAGTGTAGTGCCATCCTACAGAAAAAGCTACCTCCGAAGCTCAAAGATCCAGGAAGCTTCACCATACCATGCAAGATCAGGAACTATAACTTCAAAAAAGTACTATATAACCTCGGAGTCAGCATAAACCTCATTCCATTAAGTATCTATAATAAATTGGGATTGGGAGAAGCTAAGACAACAAATATCACACTTTAACTAGCAGATCGCTCTCTCACATATCCTAAGGGAATCATTGAAGATGTCCTAGTTAAAGTTGATAAATTCATCTTCCCAGCAGATTTCATTGTACTAGACATGGAGGAAGATCGTGAAATCCCTATCATCATAGGGCGACCTTTCTTAGCTACTGGAAGAACATTAATAGATGTCCAAAAAAGAGAACTCACCATGAGAGTTCAAAATGAAGAAGTAATCTTTAATATTTTCAAAGCTATGAAGTTCCCCAATGACATCAATGATAATCTAAGCCATGATGAAATGGATCAAGAGGTTCAAAAGGTCTTCAGCATTTATTCCATTCAAGATCATTTAGAAGATGCCATCATCAATAGAGAACAAGTAAATAATCATGATGCAAAGGAGTACGTGAACATACTCAAGAAATTGCCAAGGTATGAACTTTTTAAACCTAACTTTGAATCATTGGATAGACCCACAACTCTAGAGGCACGCACTAAACCCTCTATAGAAGAACCACCTAAGCTAGACCTCAAATCTCTCCCAAGCCATCTAAGGTATGCATTATTGGAAAACTCTTATACTCTTTTAGTTATTATTTCTAATGATCATAACTAACAGGAAGCGAAACTGTTGAGAATTTTAAGAGAGCACAAATCTGCCATAGGATGGACTATCGCTGACATCAAAGGAATTAGCTATTCTTTTTGCATGCACAAGATTTTACTTGAAGAAGAATATAAGCCCACCATTGAACAATAAAGAAGGCTGAATTAAATCATGAAAAATATAGTAAAGAAAAAGATAATCAAGTGGTTCGATGCTGGAATCATCTACCCCCCAATATCTGATAGTTCATGGGTAAGCCCGGTCCAGTGTATACCAAAAAATGGAGGATTCATGGTGATCACCAGTGACAGCAATGAATTGATACCAACACGTACCGTCACAGGCTGGAGAATATCCATGGATTATCCCAAACTCAACAAAGCCACAAGCAAATATCACTTTCCACTACTCTTTATTGACCAAATGCTTGATCGACTTGCTGGATATGAATACTATTATTTTCGACGGATATTCTGGCTACAATCAAATAGCCATAGCTCCTGAAGATCAAGAGAAGACCATATTCACATGTCTATACAGAACATTTTCTTTTAGGAGAATGCCATTCGGACTCTGCAATGCACTAGCTATCTTTCAAAGATGTATGATGCCAATCTTTTCTGACATAGTAGAAGATTTCCTAGAGGTATTTATGGACAATTTTTCAGTTTTTGGGGATTCTTTTAATCAATGCTTAGAAAACTTGGCTTACATGTTGAAAAGATATGAGGAGACAAATCTAGTACTAAATTAGGAGAAATGCCAAAAGAAGGCATTGTTTTAGGGCATAAAATTTCTGCTAAAGGGATAAAAATTGATAAAGCAAAAATCGATATTATAGAAAAACTGCCACCCCCCACTAATGTCAAAGGGGTAAGGAGCTTTTTTGGCTATGCATGATTCTATAGAAGATTCATTAAAGACTTCTCCAAAATCTCCAAACCTCTTTGCAACCTTCTTAAGAAAGATATGCAGTTCAATTTTGATCAAGATTGCCTACAAGCCTTTAAAACTTTAAAGAAGAAACTCACAACTGCTCCTGTCATCATCACTTCTGACTGGAGTCTCCCATTTGAACTCATGTGCGATGCTAGCGATATAGCCATAGGAACAGTATTAGGCCAAAGAAGAAACAAAGCTTTTCACTCCATCTACTATACCAGCAAAACCTTGAATGAAGTACAAGGCAAATACACTACCACTGAAAAAGAATTATTAGCAATATTGTTTGCCTTTGATAAGGGTCAGATTTTATTTCATTGGTGTAAAAGTAGTTGTGTACACCGATCATGCTATAATCAAATACTTGCTCACCAAGAATGATGCAAAACCGAGATTAATTCAATCGGTATTATTACTGCCAGAGTTTGATTTAGAAATCAAGGATCGAAAGGGTACCAAAAATTAAGTTGTTGACCACCTTTCTCGACTGGAAGGAATATACAATGAAGAGATGACCATCAACAAAATATTTCCAAACAAAAAACTTTTGACAGCTCAGCATGTCCAGGTACCTTGGTATGCTGACTTTGCCAAATTTCCTGTTAATGGTATTTTTCCTCCTAACCTTTCCTTATAGAAAAAGAAAAAGTTCTTACATAATGTGAAGTTATACTATTGGGATGAACCTTTCTATTCAAGCAATGTGCTAAACAAATAATAAGGCAATATATCCCATATGAAGAGACTGAAAACATTCTTCATCATTGTCATGGAAGCGAATATAGAGGACATTTTGGAGGTGACAAAACTACAGCTAAAGTTCTACAAAGTGGATTTTATTGACCTAACCTATTTAAAGATACACACCTCTTCACCAGCAAGTGTGATAAATTCCAAAAGGTAGGGAACATTTCAAAAATTCAAGAGATGCCACTTCAAGGCATTCTAGAGGTCGAAATATTTGATGTATGGGGAATTGATCTCATGGGACCATTCCCACCATTAAATGGACAAAAATACATCCTGGTAGCTGTTGATTATGTTTCAAAATGGGTGGAGGCAATAGCACTTCCAACAAACGATGCTAAGGTGGTACTTAAATTTCTTCGTAAGAATATCTTCACAAGATACGGTATGCCTTGAGCAATCATCAGTGATGAAAGGTCACACTTCTGCAATAAATACTTGTCTGTCCTTCTACCAAAATATGGGATCAATCACAAAATTACCATAGCATATCACCCTTAGACAGGTGGACAAGCTGAAGTATCAAATAGAGAAATTAAACGGATCTTGAAGAAAATGGTGCGATCGAGCCGAAAAGACTGGGTGTCAAAATTAGATGACGTATTATGGGCATATCGTATGGCTTACAAGACACCCATCGGGATGTCTCCTTATCGACTCATCTTCGATAAAGCTTGCCATCTCACGGTAGAACTTGAGCATAGAGCATACTAGGCCATCAAAGCATTAAATTTTGATTCACTAGTAGCAGGAGATAAAAGATTACTTCAACTCAATGCTATGGATGAATTTTGACTTCAAGCGTATGAGAATGCTAAGCTCTACAAAGAGAAGGCCAAACGATGGCATGATCAAAGGATAAGCTCTCGAAACTTTTCACCAGGACAGCAGGTATTACTATAGAACTCAAGATTGAAACCTTTTCCAGGGAAGTTAAAATCAAGATGGTCTGGACCTTTTTGCGTACTCAAAGTATATCCGCATGGATTAATAGAGTTAGTAAATACAAAGACCAATCAACCCTTCAAATTCAATGGACAACGAGTAAAGCATTATTAGGGAGGCAATTTCGAGCATCAACAATCCTTAATCACCATAACAAAGTCCTAGCGTAGCATCACGTCAGGTCGATGATGTTAAATTAAATGCTACTTGGGAGGCAACCCAAGGTAAGTTTTATTAGTATTCAATATTTGTTTTATCAGTCCAAAACAAAAAAAGGGTCCAGTGCTCCCGTGATAGAATTTAGTGCAGCAACGCCAGAAATATCGAGACACCACCACCCCCGCGGTATAAGCTCTACCGCGCCGGTAAGAATTCCAATAAGCACCCCAAAATAGCCCTCATCACTGCAGCGAGATAGAAGTGCCACTGCAACGCCCACTACGTCACCCCAGTGATAGGTTACAGTGCGACAACGACAAAAAATTTGAGTCATCATCGCCCCCGCAGTATAAGCTCTACCGCGCCAGCGGGAATTCTAGTAACTATCGAAAAACCAACCTCAGCACTACCGTGACAGACCATAACCGCGCCAACGCCAATCCATGACTCAAACGGTAAAGACCTAGCATTGCAGTAAAAGCCAAAAGGTTTTGCAATCATTACTTCAATTCAGCGCGGCAGTGATACGGCATGCCTTGCTCTAGCGCTAGCACAGTTAAAAATAATTAATGACGACTATCGTAGCACTGAAGTGACAAAGGAGATATCGCCTCAGTGATATATAGTGCGGGAGCGACGAAAGAGATATTGCCTCAATGATATGTAGTACTAGAGCGACATAGGGTATCTTGCCTCAGTGATATTCAGCATAGGCGCGGTAATGGGATTACCGCCTCAGCGATAGTGGCGCAGGCGCGATAAGTAGCCTATTGCAGTAGCGGTACGATGAATTCAAAATACAAATGAGGTGAAACAGGTACCAATCCACACCAATTTGCTTATAACATTTCACTTACTATTTTTTCTTTAATTTAGTCTTAGCTAAGAGCGATCTATGGCTCCCCTAGAAGCAACGTACTATAGCAAGTAGCAGCAGCAGTGCTTACGATATACAGATGTGGTTCTCAAAAAGGAGTTTATCGCAGAAAGGGGTTTTGATCTAGAAAATTTGAATATTCAAAGTATTAGGGACATGATTCGAGAACGACATTGGGAACAATTCTGCACACAGCCAGGACACAGCATAGTTTCCATTGTACAAGAGTTCTATGCCAACGCAAGTGATCTAGACAACTATGAGTGGGTATTTGTTCGAGGTAAAAGAGTAGTATTTGATCCTGTAACAATTAATGCTTATTTTGGGTTGCTAGTAGAAATTGAAGACAATATAGCATAACTCAGAAATCACCCAAACTACGATGAGATCATTATTACTCTATGTACACCGGGCATACAATGGCATGTAATCAATGATTTATCCATGACATTCATGTCTCGTCATATACATTTAGAAGTCAAAGCCTGGTACAGCTTCCTTGCAGCAAGACTTATGCCGATTTCTCACACAAGTGATATCATAAAACTCCGCGCCATCTACCTTTTTGCCATTATGACACAATGACCAATCGATGTGGGCAAGATCATTACGCAGAAATTATGGCATGTTCCTGCCTTAACAGTCGATTATTTTTTCCTTCCTTGATTACAGATTTATGTGCACGAGCTGGCGTCACTTGGGATCAACGGGAAGAACGACACGCTCCAGTTGTAGTTATCTCCACTCCTATTATTCGTTGGATGATTGCTGCTAACCTGCCCCCTCTTGAGGCCCTTATCGTCCTGCTGCTGCCATTCGTCCTTTACCTGTCCATGAGCGCTTAGCTCAATTGGAGGCTTGGATGACCTTTCACGAGTGTACTGCTAATGCTACTTGGAGGTACTTAATCCATTGGACCCAGACGACTGCCATATCTTTTGGCATCGATCCTTCGACGCTACCATAGCCTTCAGTGATCCCATCACCTCCGCCTTTGCCAGACACTGATTTTCATGACCTTCTCTTTGACCCCAATGATTTAAATGACCAGTTTCACAGGGAAGTTTCTTAAGTTTTGTTCTTTCTTCACATGGGGGCCATGTTTCATTTTAAATATGGGGAGAAATATTTAGTGTTGCTTTCTTTATGTTTAGTGCTGCTTCGCATGTTTTAGTTATTACCCTATGAAAACAAAAGAAAAAAAAGAGTAATGAAGTCATATTTTTATTTCTCACGCGTTTATTTGTTCATTTTTATTAGGCTTTATCAAGATGATCATTAATCTATGATAAAAAAAAATTATACATGGCTGAATTTATTTTTTACAAATTCATAGGGAATGATAGATACTTGAGACAATTTTGATTATGCAAGTTTAGGAACAAGTTCAACTTTATTTATAATCACCATTCTTTTTTAGCACTTTTTAAAGCATAAATAGTTATAACTATCACTTAGAGATACTTATGCTTTGGAGAGTACACCACAGTCTCGAAGACTGACACTCTAGAACTTGTCTTTAATTACTACTTGAGGTGAAATCTTAGGAAACACATGAATAAGAAAATGACATTAGGCCATCTTTAGACCGATTGAGCCTTTCTAGCCTACCTTTTATGGTATAATTATCCCTAGTACCCTATTTTGAGCCTAATTACCCATTCTTTGGTTTAACCATATTACAAGCCCAAGCTTAAAGTTTACTTATCCAAAACTTTACCCGTAACATTATAAACCTTGCATTTACTTAGAAATACTTTTGAAAGAAAAAAGGTTGTGATGATATGAGAAAAATAAGTTTGGGTTGTATTTGTCAATCTAAGTTTAGGGGTATTAAAAAGAAAAAGAAAAATGAGAGTAAATAAAATACCCCAATCTTAAGAAAAAGAAGAAATTATTTGAAAAAAAATAATAAAGGTTGAAAAGAAGAATGGGAAACACAATAAATATAGGGGAAGAGATAATACAAGGAAAGTAAAGATCAAGAGATTTCTAAGTAAAATCTAAGTGTTCATAATGTGAATTGAACCTAAATTGTTTATCCTTTTATCCTATCTTAACCCTAGCCTTACATTACGAGCTAAGTAAAGTCATAAATAGATCCTTAGACATGTGATTTTCTATATTAGTGGAGAGTGGTAGTAAAGACAAGCCTATGGAAGTGTCTGAATACAAATTAAATGCCGAGACATAATCTTTTTTATATAAACTAAAGTATAAAGTAAATCAAAGTATAGTTTTAGCTATTTCCTTGCTGCTTGCACACACACATGGTGATTGTCTATGAGGAAGAATAAGGGACTAAATAAAGATAATTTAGAATTGTTAATAGCTATTTATTTACCTTAAGAATTTGTACATTTTCATCAGCCTTTAGGACAATGATTTTAATCATCTTACTAGTATTAATACATTTTGTTTTATTTTGTTTATTTGTTAAATGAGTTACTTATAACCCTTTGTTTCTCTCTTGGTTTTATTTTATTGCTTGAGGGCAAGCAAGTGTTTATAAGTTAAGTTGCCCAATAACTTGGATCTGCAAGAAATCACTATTTTTTACTCTCAACTTTACTTCTACAAGCTGTTGCATTCTAGTCTCTCTCAATCACTGCACAACATATTGCAGATATGAGAGAGACATGCAATATCTCATACCTAGCTTGAACTGGCATCAAATGCCCTAAAAATGTCTATGTTTTTCAAGCACAAACTTGTGGGAGTCTTCTTGACAATTATAAAGTTTCTAGGGTGATTGAATTTTCAATACCCATCTTACTGTAGTAAAAACACTTTCTATCTACATATCCTTTTGCTTATCTTTGGATAAATATTGCCTCTGAGGATTTATATTGGGTATCTGCCTCATATTCTTCTCCTTACACATCTGGTCTCACCAGATATACATGGAGTAAAAGGCACCATAAATAAAGAGGGTCACACTTTCTCCATTCAATCCTCTATAGAGGTATTGTCAGAATTACTTACGGCAAAGCTGATCAACAATAAATCTAAATTTTTTGAATCAATAACATTTCTGAGCTTCATTCATCAGTCAGAGTAATTCCTAGTACCTTAGAGTTAGACTGCATTAACTGTGCACACCAACTAGTTCGTAGTGGCCATTAAACTTGACAGGCCAAAATAATGGGAGATGTAAGCGGAATAAATTATTAAATCGTTAATAGAACGTTTTAAATCATGGGTATATTAATTATACGTTTTCGATTTAAAACTCCTTCTCACTACTTTACATAATCTCGGTAATCTCTCAAACGGGAATACGATAGTTTAAACTGTACAGTAGGAAGTAGAACCCATTGAAATTTACTCGGGCCTCACGCTGCAGCAATATTGGCATTTGTAAACCCAACAAGTAGACAACATTTGTCAATTGCATCTCGTGAAACTCTTACCACTTGATCCTAAATACACATTATTCTCACATTATAGCAATATTATATAAGTGTATTTAAAATTAACTTGTCAATGATCAAATATATGCTATCGGTACTACCCTCACGTTGTAGTAATATTAAGTAATACTTTCACATCTATTTGCCTCATCTTATGTTTAACCGGTATAGTCCAAGCCCAACCGACTAAGTCCTTTACACTGTATCAATATTGGGAAAAGGCAACGTGACTTGTCTAACACCGTATTGACAAGAGAGATCAGAATAAAATATTATCTCACAATATGATATTCTTCAATCTGATTAAGAGAGATTTTTATGTGTCCTAGGTCTCCATCTAATGAGGAGAGTGATTCTCAATTAATTAATTTTTCTATATAAGCACAACTAACCCCACAAGTAGGGCTCTCATTGTGGTTACCAGCACAGAAAAATTAGTTATGGTTTATAATGTAGATCGATAACTCTTATCACTACATCTCATAAACTCTGGTTTATAATGTAGACTAATAATCTTTATCCCTACATCTCATAAACTTATACATGAAAAATTAATTTTGAAACACTGTTCAAAAATACTGTAGCTATGAACAGTAAAAAGTCACTATTTATGTGCTATTGTTCAAGTGAACGGTACCCTGCCACGGCGTTGGATGGCACCGCTGCAGCGCTGGGAGATCAAAATCCCAGTGCTGCAGCACCAAGTCACCTCGCTGCAATGCTGGAGCACCCAGTACACCTTCTTTGGCATACCCTTTTCAACCCTTGCAACGGGCCATTTACACTAGGCCTTTTGCATCAATTAACTCAAACAACACCATATATATTTTAAATGGCTCTGATACTATTCTTGTCAAGGATCTAATATATGTAGGTGTATGCATGTGCAATTGTGTCTATTACCTAAAATACATATCATATATATTTTATACATGATAGAAGCATGTAAATATGCAATAAACACAATAAATAAAATATATTAATCACATTAATATATTAGTAGTGTTGAGAACTCACCTTAACATGTAACGTTATACACGTATTTTTCAAAGTTCGTATGGATAGTTCTTGATAGGACCCGACCTGAGACTCTCTACTATAGATCCCAGCGGCCCTGCCGGGCACCCCGACGGAAGTTCCTCCGAACCTAACTGGGTATGTTGAGAAATTTCGCGAGGCGAACCCCTTTTTAATTCTTGTTACTACTAAGAAGATCTAGTAATATACATAAAAACGACATCTTAATTTTAAAAACAAACGGATAGAGTTTTCCCTGTTTTTTGGAAAATCCATATAAACCTGCAAAGAAATTTCACTTCTAATTCCAACACACCTCAATTCTACCAATTCGGACCTTTCCAAATCAAATCCAACACAACTCAATTATTTCGTTTAAATCACAAAATAAGCATAATCATAAAAAGTAAAAACGATCATCATAAACTGGAAATATCTTCTTTTTGATTCAACACATACTTACAAATATACATGCCTATAACTATTATGCATAAAGTAAAGAGTGCTATTAGCACATTTACATGTACAAAAATTATCTTTGGATTCGGCCCACTACTCGGCAATAGGAGAATTAGCAGCTTGCGTTCCGAGACATGCACCTGGGAAAGGGGTTTAAAAACATAAAACATAAAACGGGTGAGCTAAAGGAGCTCAGTGAGTGTAAATGAGATTTCAATTACAAGAACATTATATAAAGATAGCAATTTCTAAAGTACATGCAGAAATTATGCTTCTAAAACGGATGTAAAACTGTAAAACGGTTTCTATTATCATATGCTAATGAAATCTTGCCGAGCGGTTTTATCTACATCTTTGGAAAACTATATTCAGAATCTGCATAACATAATAACTGCTGTGTGCATATAAATGCATAAATGCTATTGGTAAATCGAAAACTAGTAAAATCCTCGCTCGATCATTTTCTTTCTAAATTGTACCAATGGTAACCCTAAAGCTCTATACCCACGCAGCGACTCAACTAGCACCGCATACGTGAGTAGGTCACGGGGCACCTCAACTAGCAGCATCCACAGTAACATCTCAAGACATCTCACTGGCTACGTAGTGAAATCCTACATCGCATGCATATAGCGAGACAATATCCTGTACACATAGAGCGACTCACATGACTCGACATCCCGACTTCCCAGAGTTAGTGACACACCCCCAACACCTGCCCATGTGCACGGGATATACCGGCTGGGTCTAATACAATCATCACCACTATAATCTGAGGATACCAATGGCCGTAAAAACGAATGCAGAAATTTTAAAATTGTTTCACAAATCGATCATGTAAAAGCATGTCTATGAATATATCAAGATCATAAATCATGTTTATGCATCGAAAGCTCATAAAACATACATAGTCATTGTGCGAAAACATAATAACCGAAAAGTAAAAGAAATGGCAGATTTCCACTCACAACCGCTCCGCGCTCAATTTCGCTCCCGATTTCTGCCCCCGTTAACGCTCTCGGTTATCTTCACCTACGCGCCATAAATGACATTTAGAACCAAATCGAACACTAGAATCTCATTTAACTACTAAATACCCTAATCGGCATACAAAGCCCGGATGTAAACTACTTCCCGATTTTTGTTACGGAGCCATAATCGAAACTAACTCACCATCCGGCGCCCTGAAAATTATTGAACACCTTATAACTTGGTTGGACATAATTTCCCTTCACCTTTCCCACATGGACAATTATGTCCCATTTTCTTCATTTTGGGTTTTTCCATCAACCATATACATGCAATTCACAATATGCACCATTTACACACAACAATTCAATCAAAATACCACTCAATTCCTAACTTCCCTAAAGTGGCAGAATTTCACCCTAGGTTCCAACACATTCCTTTTCTCAATTTCTTGTTCCAATTACAACAAAATCATGCCAATTTCATTCTAAAGCCCTAATTACAACCAATTGAAATCTCTACAACAAAATCACCAAAAACCATAATTCTGACCTTGCCAATTTCTTCAAATTGATGACTCCTTCAAGCTCCACACTAGAATTCAACTCAATCTAAGCCAAGAATACACATAAGAATGTCAATTGGAGCATTCTTGAAAGTTCACTTATCAAACTCATAAAAGATGCTTTTCTTACCTCTTTTTCTTGAATTTCCACTAATAGAGACTTCAATTGAGCTTAGGGATTGGTTTGTAACCTTATTTTGGCTTGATTACACATGAAAATTCATGAAAAAAAAACTTGAATAGTCACTGTAGCAGCACCCCCCTTTGAAGCTCGAATTTCTCTCTTTTTTTGGCTAAGTGTTGGTTTTGATCTCTCTTCAAATTTCTACACACTTCTAACATATATATAGTGCTCCCTCAATTGACCAATTTGCCCTTCAACTTACTTAAAGCTTCTAATTTACCATTAGTTAAAAACTAATTATGTAATTAGTTCATTTGTAACTATTTAGTTGGAATAGTTCAAAGAACTAACTAAAACTTCAAACTTGGCAATCCATGAGATTTCTTCTAATTGGTCCATTCTCTAATATATGGATTATGTTTCTCAACAAAGGCTTGTTCCATTCATAACCCTTAAATGGAAATTCATGTAGTAAATTAGGATTTTCTTTTCCAAGCCAATAAAGAAAAATTTTAAAAATATTCTAGGGTCGTCCGGCGCACCGATCGAGTGTGAAATTACCAAATTAGGTCTAATATCTCTCACGTGCACTATAAAGGAAATATTTCTAATAGGGTTAAAATCGAGTAACCCTACGGTGTCTTATTTGTTCTATACCGAAATCTAGGCGCCAATACTACTAATAGGGATTGGATATTACTGTTCTAGTCACCAACTCGGTGGGTTTGGTGAGATAAAACAGCAGCCCCATATCTACCATAGGATTAACTCTTAATCTACAAAATGGGCGGGTGTGTGATTTCATCCTTTTCTCTAAAAGCATAGAAAATTGAGAATTTGAAGCAATCCACAATTGCTCCATTGGAATCATATAAAAAAATAATAATTTCATGTTTTCCTTTTTTTTTTTCTTTCTTCCCAGCGGCATCATTTCTTTTTCTTCTTCTTCTCTCCATTTCCATTTCTTCTCTCTTGGTTACAAATCACACACCAAAATCCTTCAATTTCACATACTCTAACGTATATATATATATATATATATATATATATATGTATCTCATATATATTAAAATATTAATATAATATATTATATAATATATTATATAATATAAATAATAATAAAATAATCATAATGGGTGCCAACTATTTGGCACCAAAATAAAATATGAATATATATAATATCATATAATAAAATATTATATAATATAATAATATATTATAATGGGAGATATTTGGTTATTTAACTATTAAATAATCAAAGTGTGAAATGACCATTTTGCCACTCGTGAATAGTTACTAAGTCTACCCATAGTGAATCCTACCAAATCTCACACTTAGGTCAACTTAATCGAAGGTCCACAATGCGCCACGTGTTATTACACAATTAGTAAATAATAATTATTGACTAATATTTTATTTAATACTTAAGTAAAGACATGCATGTATTCCTGTGGTAGTACTAAATATTGCTCGATTAAAAAATTTAATCTGGCACGCTACCCCAGTGCACAACGAGTATACTCTATATCGCGGGACTCTTTAAGTACTACACTCGATTCGTCAAATGAAACTATTCCATAAGTCCATGAGCAATACCCCATGCACATGTCATGGATATACAAATCAGCGTGTTGAACCATGCAAGTTGAGGTTACAACACATACGTATAGTCCTTTTGTCATGATATCCTAAATGTTTGAGGATATAGATCATCACTGTCAAATCCTCTAGCGCTCATCCATGTCTTATCTCTAGACTCATATCTCACTAAACAATATGTGCAAACTCCTTTGCTATATTGTTCTACCCTGACGAAACTCTTTTTCGGGATTAATACTTATGGCCATAAGGATTTTCGAGATATATTCTCAAAGCATTTTGATATCTAACTCCCTATACGAGCTGATAGATCCCGTATCTGTACACACGGGACTCTACAAGCATCTGACTATACCCAGCGGTCACACTATAAAAGGTCTATGACATGTGTGGAACCAAAGTATGATGGATCATTTACAAGCCCACCGTGGCACTCAGGTCAAAAGACCACGTATACTACTCAACTCGAGAGGACCCTCTATTGACGGCTTATATAGAATGTCTATCAGAGGCTCTCGTGAGTATTTTCCATATCCAGTCCTAACTAGATACCCATATGTCAATATGAGCTCCAAGCTCATGATCGGCTAGGAATGACCATCTATACCCTATAAGTATGACATATGCTGATCTATATATTAAAGGTATCCACCGACAGACCCGCATCAACAGAAATAGATTAAGGATAATTATTTGAAAGCATATATGCACAACTAGCATTTTCTTGCACCCGATTACAACTCTTACAACTATGCAGTTACTAGTATATTCTCAGGTCTATATCCCATTACAGACAATGCTCCAACCCTTGGATCTACTGAGTATTATAACCAGCTAACACTTGGTTGTGCTAACATTTAGCATTTATATCTCTCAGCGTGGCTAACTATAGGCCTTTATCTAACTCCTTTAGGTCTGATCTGAACTTCTTCAGATCGTACAATGTCTATAACATTACATCGCATAGTTCTATATAAATTGGAATTAGCGATTTAATGAGAATGTACACTTGTATAAATACACAAGTATATGTACATTCAAAGATGGCACGTAAGCACTAACCCTAACAAACATACCCTTATCGTACGTCAGAACAGATATCAAGGCCGTTTGTTAGGTATGGTCAGATACCTAAAGGTGCGCTTGAAGTTTTCTTAATTGAAGAAAACAATCTTTTGACCTATAGAGAGGCGATGTTGGACATTGATTCAGGAATATGGCAAGATGCCATAAAATCCAAAATTGACTATAAGCATCAGAATTAAGTCTGGGACTTGGTTCAGCTTCCCAAAGGAATAGTTTCTATCAGTTGTAAATGGATTTATAAACGAAATCAAGGGCTCGATGGAAAGATTGAAACCTTTAAAGCCTAACTGGTTGCTAAAGATCATTCTCAGAGATCTAGGATCGATTATAAAGAATCATTTACATCAGTATTGATGCTTAAGTCAATTTGAATATTATTGGCATTAGCTGTATACTATAACTATGAGATATGGCAGATGAAAGTAAAGACGACATTCCTAAATGGATATCTTGAAGAAGATATATACATGGAATAGACTGAAGGTTTTACATCCAGCTTGACCTCTAGTCTAATATGCAAACTGAAGAAGTCTATTTATGGACTTAAGTAGGCCTTCTGAAGCTAGAATCTTTATTTTGATGAAGTAATCAAAGGATTTGATTTCATCATATATGAAGAGGAAAATTGACTTAAGCATCGTTTTGATGCTTAAGTCAATTTGAATATTATTGGCATTAGCTGCATACTATTACTATGAGATATGGAATATGGATGTAAAGATGAATTCCTAAATAGATATCTTGAAGAAGATATATACATGGAATAGCTTGAAGGTTTTGCATCCAACTTGATCTCTGGTTTAATATGTAAACTGAAGAAGTCTATTTATAGACTTAAACAGGCCTTCCGAAGCTCGAATCTTCATTTTGATGAAGTAATCAGAGGATCTGCTTTCATCAAATATGAAGAGGAAACTTGTGTATACAGAAAGGTTGGTGGGAGCATAATAGTTTTCTTAGTTCTCTATATAAATAACATACTTATCATTAGGAATGATATTGGTATGTTGTAATCAGTTAAAAGCTATCTGAGTAAGAACTTCTCCATGATAGATTTAGGAGAGGCATCCTTTATACTAGGTATAAAACTCTATAGAGACAAAGCAAGGAAGCTAATAGGGCTTTTTCAATCATCATATATTAATAGTGTCTTAGAAAGGTATAGTTTCTCTAATTGTAAGACAACTAGTGTACCTTTCAAACATAGCATTTATCTTTCGAGGAAAATGTCTCCTTAGACAAAAGATGAAAACGTTAAAACGTCTAACGTGCCATATGTATCAGTTATTGGTAGTTTAATGTATACTATGATATGCACGAGACTTGATATCAGTATGGCTGTAAGTATTACAAGCTAATATTAGTCTGATCCAGGTAACAACTATTGGATGACAGGTAAACATGTCCTTAAAACCTTAAGGGTACAGAGGACATGTTTCTTATTTATGGAGATAATGACTTGCAGTTGAGAGGATACACAGATTTAAACTTTTAGGATTGAATAATATAGCAAACATGTTTGTGTATATTGTTTATTAAGATACAAATTTGGAGATAAGTTAATGGGTGAGATTATCAGGATTTGACGGTGATGATCTATATCCCGCCCATCTAGGATATAATGATGGAAGGATTATATGATATATTCTAACCTCAACTTGTATGGTCTGATATGCTGATTTGTAATATTTGTGACGTGTGCGTAGGGCATTGTTCACGAACTCATAGAATTATTCCATTTCACGAATCGGGCGTGGACCTAGAGAGTTCCAATATGAAATGTACTCATAGTACACTTGGGCAGCATATCGTATTGAATAATTCAATACAATATAAAATGCAGCAAATTACTAAGGTTAAGTTAACTAAAGTAAATATTTATGGTGGGACCTATTTTGGGTTAACTTGGTAACTTAGTAAGGGTTTAATGGTAATTTTACTTTATTGATTAATTAATTGTTAAATAATCAAGATATCTATTTAAATAATAATTAACTAAAAAATTAACTTAACAATGGTTAATTGTTAACTATGATTAGGTTAAATAAATATCTAGATATTTTATATTTATTATTAAATAAATGTTAACCTAACTAGGGTTAATAGTTAACTCTAGGGTTAGGTTAGTGGGATATCTGTTAACTTAAAGGTTAAGTTAATTTAACTTAACTAAGACTAAATGTTAACCTTAGTTAAGTAAATAGTTAAATTAAATGCAAATAAAATTCAAGTTAGTTTGAAATTTATGCGTTAGTATATAAAGTGAAATGAAATTCAAAATTAAAGAGGATTTTAGATTTTGCAAACTTGGTGGCCATTTCAATTTGAGAAACTGAAATTCTTTATTTTGTGTTTAAGTGTTAGAACATCAAAATAAAGATAATTGGCTACTAAATGTAATAACTAAAATAGATTTATTTTAATTATTCAATAGTTGACCAAAAGATAAAATAAATTAATTTAATTAGATTAAGAGTTAATTTAATTAGTTTAAGTGTTAAACAATTGCTAGATTATACTGCTATTCTAGCTAATCAAACCCATCCAAGTTGATTACTAAAATTGACAACAAGTTTATTTCATGTCGATTCTGAAAATTTAATCCAAAGGCTTCAAAGGTAATATTTCTCAATTTCATTTATGTTAATTTGATTAATATGAACCAATGGTGTTTAGTGCAAATTTTTAATGCTTTCGCTGTGATTATATATGTATGAGATATGTATATTTTGTTGTTAAATATACATCCCACATGCATGCACCCTAGAATAATCAACAACCAGTAATTATAGCATGGACAAGTGCAACTTTGTGTTCGAAATGTTGATTTCCTACAAGTCGTGGCTGTTGGATATTTTGAGTTATTTTTCCCTTATAGTAGATGTTTGATGTTGTATAAATATTATTTTATGCTAGACATTATCATGCAAATTATATCCCTTCCTGTGTTGGACACTAAAGGTTATCATGTATTTATTCAAAATAGTTTCTTGTATTGATATTATGATGTAATATTTTGTTACCTAAATGTTATTTGATGAATGACCATTATATTTTACATACAACAGGAAATGTCTTGAATGTACAGGTGAACAGAACAAGTAGTAGTTCAAATTTTTTGAATAATATTGAATTGTAGCTGATGAACACATAAAAATGCATATTTATTAAGAGATTCAATCACCATTTAATGTTACTAATTTTAGCATTTTATACTTTTAGCTTGAAATAAAGTGTTCTCCTTAAATTGTGATTAATGAATGTTATTTGCACATGTTTAGGTAAAATAGACATAACTCTCAATGTATAAATCAAAATGAAGAAATTCTTGAACTTGGAGCAACATGACTCAATCTTACACAAACTTGAAGTATAGTTGAAAAGCCAAATCTAATATGTTATAGGCCAAAAAATTAAGATACAATAGAATTGGGCTACAACTTCTGCCAAGCTTGACCCAACTCATATATTTGAACCGTATCTTATAAAATACGTACTCAATTAATATAATTCTTGAAGCTGTAAAATATTGACTTAATTATCAACAACTCTTATTCTGATGGTAAAGTCCAAATCAGCTGTTATCATGGACCAAATTGCATTACAAGTGGGTAAAATGGTTGTTGGCTGAAATCTAATATATCTTTAGAATTTTGCTTATATCTCATTGGATACTCATCCAATTTGCATGAACTCGGTTCCTACGGAAAGAAGAGATAAAATACTATAACTTTTATATCGGCCATAGAGGCTACATCGGTTATTTACATTATCAAAAATGTACTGCAAGTGGGTGAACGAGTTATTAGCCTAAAATTATTAAAGAATGATGTCACACATGACATATTTCCATTCATTGCCTATATAAGGAGACTCTTAAAACTTTTTTAAAATGAGATAATTCTTTCTTATTTTATTCTCATTTACATGCATTGTAATCTAGGCTAGAGTTCTTGGCAAGGCTAAGAGATGAACTTTTATGTGTAATAAATCTACTTATATACTTTGATTCGTTGTCAAGAGCTACAAATGTTTGTAAGTTTGGTTTTGATTATACTCTTATCTATTTTATTTGCTAAAATCCAGAGGTTATAATTTTCATGTCTCATATATGTTCAGTCATAATTTTCTCATGTGATTCTTGTTGAATTATAATTGTTATTGATTACATTATTTTATATGTTAATCTTTTACTGCAATATTGTCAAATTGATATATTTTCGATATTGGATAACATGTAAAGGCAATAAATGTTTGATATTCAAGTTGAGCTTTTACTGCAATATTTTCAAAATGATATATTGTTGATCTTAGATAACTTGTATAAATAAACATGATTTGTGTTAATATTTGTAAAAGAGTTTAATCATATCAAATGCATGTGTTATCAAATGTGCTAAATTTTACATATCTTCCGATTGATTGTTTAGATCTAAAACTATCAATTGAATTATAAACATTGAATCAAAGTGTAGAGTAGATTTATAAAGCATAATTGTGATTCTCGAAGTCTTGTTTAAATCATCATAAGACATTTTCCTCAATTCATAGACAATTATATCCCATCCACTTAAACCAATTAATTAATTTTATCTTTGCTGCTGCTTTAATATTTTACTTCACCAATCTATTTTGCCAAAAGCTTCCTCGTGGGATCGACACCTCAATCTATACTACGATAGCGAGTTATATTTTGAGCGTAAACAAAATTTGGTATCGTTGTCTGGGAGGCACACTAAACGAAAGTCGATTGCGTTTATCAATACTAAATTGGTAACTTTGTATATTTTCCTTTCTTTGTAAAATCTTGATTTTCTTTCCTTTATTGTAATTTATTTTATTGTTCATGGTTGGTTCTACTACCTAATTTATTTTATTTTCTTAGTTAATTTATTATATTTTATATGATTTTAATGGTTAGTTTTACCGCCTAACTTAGTTCATTTTCTTTTATTTATTTATTGTACTTTATTTTTTTAGTTAATTTGTTGTATTTTTATTTTAATAGCTAGTTCTATCGCCTAACTTAGTTTATTTTTTTTATTGCACTTTATTTTCTTTTATTTATTTATTTATTGCACTTTATTTTTTACTTGTTTGTTGTACTTTTTTTATTGTACTTTAATTTTATTTTCTTTTATTTATTTATTACACTTTATTTTTTTTTAGTTAATATGTTATATTTATTTTTATTTTAATGAAAGGTTCTACCGCCTAATTTTTCTTTATTTACTTATTGTACCATTTTTTATTGTACTTTATTTTATTTATTTATTGTACTTTGCATTTTATTTTCCTTTATTTATTGTACTTTTTTTATTATACTTTACAGTTTATTATCTTTTGTTTATTTATTGTATTTATATTTCATGGTTGATCTTACCATCTAGTTCATTTCTATTTCTTGTTATGTTTTATTTTACTTCTTAATTTTTCTTGAGCATTTCTTTTATAAAAAAAAAATTGTTAGGATGTATGAATCGATTTAGAGACAAACAAAGGAGATTTGTGAGAGAAGTGGAACTAGAACCGCTACCACAATTTGTAAGGGATGAGAATTCACCATCTAGTTCATCTTATAATTTCAACACAATGAGTCAACATAAAGATAACCTCGTTAGGACTCTAAAAGATTACTTGCATTGTATTTCTACCTAACACACCACATTCAAATTTTAAACCTGGAATTATGCAGCTTTTGCCCACTTTTCATGGTCTAGATAGTGAAAATTCTTATCTACATGTTAGGAAATTTGAAGAGGCAATTGCCACCTTCCATAGCCAACCTAAAGCCATAGATACTGTTAGGCTTAAATTTTTTCCTTTTTCTTTGAATGACAAAGCAAAGAGTTGGCTATACTCTTTGCGGCCGAGGTCTATAGAAACTTGGACAGAAATAACCTAAGCATTTTTCAATAAATACTTCCTACAACACAAAACTAATGCCCTAAAAAAGACAAATTTCTTCCTTCTCCCAAAAAGATAGTGAAACCTTATATCAAGCATGGGAAAGATTTAAAGAATTGCTAAATCTGTGCCATCACCATGGGTATGAAAATTGGCACTTAGTTAGCTATTTTTATGAGTGACTCACAATTAGAGAACGCCAATTTGTTGAGATGATATGTAAGTTCATTCACAAAGAGGAAGTCATAGAATTCCTTAACAACTTAGCTGAAAAAGCCCATATATGAACTGGACCTAGCATTACTGAAAGCACAAATAGGTCACTACCCAGTAGAGTTTTCCATCTTAGGGAAGAGGATAACCTCAAAGCCTAATTAGAAGTCTTAACTAGAGAGTTAGAGGCCTTGAAAACCAAAGATAGAAGGGTCACCCACATAGTTGCTAAGGTTGAGTCACACGATGTCTATTTTGTCTGTAGATGAATGGAACACTTAGCTCGGGATGGCCCCACTTATAGTGAGATAAGAGGGATATATGAGGAAAAATGTAATGCCCTAGGAATGTACAATAAGCTTTATTCACCCTACTCTGAAACCTATAATCCTAACTAGAGAAACCATTTAAACTTTAGTTAAAAATCTGACCAACAAGCACCCAAGTCTTATGTTGTACCTCAATATAATACACGACCAGCCATGAGTCTTTTAGAGGATACATTACAAGCATTTATAGAGGCACAAAATAAGACTAATAAAAAATTTGAAATAGTTCTTACATAGGTGATAGTTGAAAACAAAGAAATCAAGAGTCAAATCACAAAGCTGACCAGTGCCTTAACTGTACAAAAGCGAGGTAAGTTTTCATCTCAACCTCAATCTAATCCGAAAGGACAATTCATGGCCCAAGCTTCTACTTCTGATGCTCAAAATCTCAAAGAAGTCAATGCCATTACTACTCGAAGTGGTAAGATTGTAAGTGAGCCTACTTCTGAAACTAACACATCTACGAGTAGTAAAGACATCCCATTTGAAAAAGATGCCATAGTAGAAAAAGAGCTCGAAAATAAGTTTTCAATCCTAGTGCCTTTTCCTCAAGCTCTTCGACCGGTTGAAAAAAATTCAGAAATTCAAGGTGAGATTTTAAAACATTTGAAACAAGTTAAGATTAATCTTCCTTTGTTACATTTGATTAAGCAGGTTCCAACTTATGCCAAAGTCATCAATGATCTATGCACTATAAAAAAAAAAATCATGTAAACAAAACTACATTTTTGGTAGAATAGGTAAGTGCAATGATTGAATAAAAGACACCACCCAAGTATAAAGATCCAGGATGTCCCACAATCTCCTGCCAAATTGGGACACGTGAGTTGGTCAAGCTTTGTTGGACTTAGGAGCAAGTGTAAATTCAATGCCTTATTCTATTTACTTGCAATTTGGACTTGGTGAGATTAAACCAATATTTGTAGTCCTACAATTAGTTGATCGATCAATCAAGAAACCACGGAGAATAGTAGCAGATGTTTTGTTGCAAATTGATAAATTTTACTACCCTGTTGATTTTCTTGTTTTAGATACTCATTCTGTGGTTAAAATGGAGTCTAAAATCCTTTTTATTTTGGGGAGACATTTCTTGCCACTGCTAACGCTCTTATTAATTGCAGAAATGGTCTAATGAAATTATCTTTTGGGAATATGACTCTTGAAGTGAATATTTTCAATATTGAAAAATAACCACGAGAAGAAGACGAATGCTACTATTCATATATGATAGACACACTTGTAGCGGAGAAATCTTATAAAAATCATGGCTCTGATTCTTTGAAAAACCTTCTTAATTTTAATTTTAAAGAATTGTATTATCCCGATGTAACAACTAATGTGTTTAGTATTTTTTACTCACAGGATAAAGAGATTCGATTTTGAAAATCAGACATTGAAGAGTTATCACGAGAGAGGAAGAAACCAAAGCCATCAAACTTTGAGACACCACGTGTCATCATTAGTGACCAATAAACATATTTTTGTAACAGTTCTTTTAAAGCTTTTAGTGTTGCAGGTCTCCAAAGAAAGTTACAATTGTCAGAAATAGAAGAGCTACGAAATGACGCATATGACAACTTTAGAATTTACAGAGCTAAAATGAAAGCAGCTCATGACAAACAAATCTCAAGAAAATACTTCGAGCCAAATCAACGAGTCTATCTTTATGATTCTTGATTACATTTACACCTTGAAAAGTTGAGATCTTGATGGACTGGTCTATTTATGATAACGCACATTTTTTCTTATGGTGCTGTCAAAATCAAAGACCCCACTGATGGGCGAACTTTCAAAGTGAATGAACAGGGGCTGAAAAGCTATGTGGGAAAGGTAGATCAGTCTATGTACCTAAATAAGATCCCTCTTGTGGATCTTGTCTATCATACTTGATCAGGTTCAATCTATCTGTACCATATTTTAATTTTATATTTTGTTTATATTTTATCTTTTGACTTTTTATTTTTAATTTATTTTCTTTCACATTTTATTTTACTTTATTTTCTTCTTTTTCTTTTTCTAGTGTGATTTTATTTTCCGGTCAAATGGCAGATATAGCATTCCGTGAATATTAAAGTCATTTTTTAGTTCCCTAAAAACCATCCCTCAAACTGTGCATTCAACTCTTTTCTTTCTTTCAAAATAGATCGCATTCTTGCCAACCTTAAAAAATATTTTCCTTCATTACCTTTTTGTTTAGAATGATATTATTTAAATTACAAAATAAGTTGATTACATTTTTGTATAATATAATTTGGTGAGAAACCTTTGTAATGCTTCCTTGTATTCTTCAAAAATATATAAAAACAAAAAATAAAAAACAAAATACCAAAAAAAAATTGAGAATCAATTCAGTTTAATAAAGTCTTCATTCAATTTTATAAGACAAATTTTTTGCAAGGCAGTTTTCTCATTAAGTTATATTAGTATTATTCCTACAAGACAATTGAAGCCCTAAAGTTAGTACATGTTAAGAATAATTGATTTCTAAACAATTAATTTTCCTATCTTTGGATCAATGTTAGTTTATATGTCTGTCTTTAAAATTGACTTTTTCTTGAGTGCTTAACTGTTTTCCAACTCTATGAAAGAAATCCTAACCCTTTAAATAGTCATACACTTATGAGGATATAGAGTTGAGATTTTTACTTGGAGAAATTCTCAAGGCTATATCTGTTGTGGTTTGTGGTAAGATGGTTACGGCTTCATTCACACACACAATTTTGGAAGTTATAATTGAAAAAACCATAATAGCAACAGTGATCTTGAAATAACTTTTTGTTTGAAATGCTTAGGTAGTTTTGCATATTCTATTTATACTTGAATTGCTAGAGACTAACAATAAGCTGGTTGGGGGATGTGATGAACACATAAAAATACATATTTATTAAGAGATTCAGTCACCATACAATATCACTAATTTTAGCATTTTTGTACTTTTAGCTTGAAATAAAGTGTACTCCTTAAATTGTGATTAATAAATGTTAATTGCACAAGTTTAGGTAAAATGGACATAACTCTCAATGTAGAAATTGAAATGAAGAAATTCTTAAACCTGGAGCAACATGAATCAGTCTTACACAAACTTGAAGCATAGTTGAAAGGCCAAATCAAACATGTTGTGGGCCAAAAAGTTGAGATACAATAGAATCGGGCTATAACTTCAGCCCAGCTTAACCCAACTCATGTATTTGGACCGTTTCTCACAAAATATATACTCAATTGGTATAATTTTTAAAGATGTAAAATACTAACTTAATTATCAACAACTCTTATGTTAATGGTAAAGTCCAAATCAGCCATTATCATGGACCAAATTGCATTGCAAGTGGGTAAAATAGTTATTGGCCAAAATCTGATGTATCTTTAGAATTTTGCTCATATCTCATTGGATACTCATCCAATTTGCATGAACTTGGTTCCTACGGAAAGCAGAGACAAAATACTACAACTTTTATGTCAATCATAGAAGCTACATCAGTCATTTATAGTATCAAAAATGTACTACAAGTGGGTCATAAAGACTACATCAGTCATTTACATTATCAAAAATGTACTGCAAGTGGGTGAACGAGTTATTGGCCTAAACTTATTAAAGAATGATGTCACACATGACATATTTCCATTCATTGCCTATATAAGGAGACTCTTAAAACTTTTTTAAAATGAGATAATTCTTTCTTATTTTATTCTCATTAACATGCATTGTAATCTAGGCTAGAGTTCTTGGCAAGGCTAAGAGATGAACTTTTATGTGTAATAAATCTACTTATATACTTTGATTCGTTGTCAAGAGCTACAAATATTTGTAAGTTTGGTTTTGATTATACTCTTATCTATTTTATTTGCTAAAATCCAGAGGTTATAATTCTCATGTCTCATATATGTTCAGTCATACTTTTCTTATGTGATTCTTGTTAAATTATAATTGTTATTGATTACATTATTTTATATGTTAATCTTTTACTGCAATATTGTCAAATTGATATATTTTCAATATTAGATAACATGTAAAGGCAATAAATGTTTGATATTCAAGTTGAGCTTTTACTGCAATATTTTTAAAATGATATATTGTTGATCTTAGATAACTTGTATAAATAAACATGATTTGTGTTAATATTTGTAAAAGAGTTTAATCATATCAAATGCATGTGTTATCAAATGTGCTAAATTTTACATATCTTCCGATTGATTGTTTAGATCTAAAACTATCAATTGAATTATAAACATTGAATCAAAGTGTAGAGTAGATTTATAAAGCATAATTGTGATTCTCAAAGTCTTGTTTAAATCATCATAAGACATTTTCCTCAATTCATAGACAATTATATCCCATCCACTTAAACCAATTAATTAATTTTATCTTTGCTGCTGCTTTAATATTTTACCTCACCAATCTATTTTGCCAAAAGCTTCCTCGTGGGATCGACACCTCAATCTATACTACGATAGCGAGTTATATTTTGAGCGTAAACAGTAGCATTTGAGATTAGGCCATGTAGGAGTAAGAGACCTAGACCATCTGGTTAAGGATATTTAAACAGCTGATCTCTATAGAATTTTATCTATTTTGTGAATATTGTATTCAAGAGAAGATTGACTAAATCTCCATTTGTAGGTGTTGGACACTAGGCCACTGATTTATTAGAACTAGTGCATGGTGATATATGCACTCTGATAAATCACACTGCCATGGATGAGTTTCAATACTTCATTGTCTTTATCGATGATTTGTTACAAAACAAGCATATGTTTCAAATGAAACACAAGTCTGGAACTTTTGAAGTGTTAAAAGAGTTTCTACATAAGGTAAAGAAACAAACCAAAATGTATAGTAATTTTCTTCTATCGAATTAATACAAAGATTATATGAGTAGCGAATTCAAAATTATTTGAAAAGGAATGGTTACTCTCACTCAATATAGTCCTTCAAGTACTCCTTAACACACAGGTGTTTTAGAGACGAGGAATCATATGTTGTTAGATATGGTACAAATGATGAGAAGTTTTACTAACCTTCTAGAATATTTATAGGGCTAGGCAATAGAAATTGTTGCTCACATATTAACTAGAGTTCCATCAAAGTAGTTCAACTACTCTGTATGTGATATCGACTCACAAGAAACCAAATCTTAAGTATATAAGGATTTGAGACTGTTCTATTTGCATAAAAGTTATGCAATGAGATACACTTGCACATAATAGGTATAATCAGTTCATTGATATCCTAAACATTCTATAGGATATTAGTTCGATATTCTAGAGAAATAAAATATGTTCGTTGCTTGTAATACCACTTTCTAAGAGAACAGTTTCTCATGGACTGTAGGGATTGTAGAAGGATTGAACTTAATTAAGTTAATCAAGAAGTTTATAAACCGATGATAGAACCTCATGCTTAATAAAAAGGTATTTATGGATGATTTTTATATTATTGGTGATTCATTTGATCTATATATTAATAACTTAGCATTTGTATTAAAAAGATGTAAAGAAACTAATTTAGTGCTAAATTAGGAAAAATGTCATTTTACGGTCAAAAAGGATATTATCTTAGGCCATAAAATCTCTTTGTTGGAGATGATGCTTATATGTCATTTTAAATATTATATAAATATTTAGTTATTTAATATTTATAAAATAAAGATTAAATAAAATCATTAATATTTATTATATAGTACTAAGCTTGTTACTTATCACATATTGTAGATCTAAAAGTGTTTAAGTTAGGGATAATAGTTAGCATTTTAAAATTTAGAACCTTATTTAAAATTGGACCAAAAAAATAGAAATATATTAGTAATAACATAGTTGCAAAGTATTGCAAATGAGGTTAAAAAATGTCATTGTGCAATATGTACTCAAAAATATAATTGCTGATCTATAGTTACCAACATAGGCGATTGGTATACCTTTTAGATCAATGTGTGTCCATATTTGATTATATAGATGGTTATTCTAAGAAGACCATGAGTTTTGTGGAAGCTCGTATATGTATGCAGGTATTCAGTAAGGACTGTGTGCTGAACATATCATAAAGACCTCCAATAGACATCTCATGGATTCGTCAATTGAAGGTCTTCTTGAATTAAGTAGTATTTGTGGTCCTTTAACTTAAGCACTATAATAGACTTGTGAGTTATCCACCATACTTTAATTTCATGCATGTCAGAGACCTTTCATGGTCTAACCTTTGAGTGTTATTAGGTATGATCTGATGCTTATATAGTCTAGTGTGCATGGATATAAGATCTAGTGTGCATATAGTCTGATGCTCAAATGGGTTAGTTATATATCTTAATACTCTAAGATTGTATTTCAGAAAGTCTTATAGCCATAAGCGTGAACCTTGAAAAATAGTTTTTTATAAATTTAAACAATATCGCAAATGTATTTGTGGATATTACCTATGGAAATACAAATTTGTAAATAAGTTCATGGTCGAGCATGTAGAGATTTGACAGTGATGATCTGTATCTCTACTCTTCTGAGATATAGGTGATGGAGGGATTATATGTATATAATTAACCTTAACTTGAATAGTTTAAAGTGATATTTTGTAATATCCATAGCGTATGTATAGGGCATCATTCATAGATTTATGAAAGAGTTATATTAAACAAATAGGTGTGAACTTAAAAAGGCTCACAATATTGTTTAGCACTAAAGTAACGGACTGGGTTAAACAGTTCAATCTAGAAAATTTTCAAAATATAAGATTTATTTCAAGATCTCTCGAGAAGCACACTTGTAAAAGCTTAAAAGTTAAGCCTATATTTTATTAGTTAAAGTTGTGAACTAATGAAATTTTGACAAATGGCCTTATAGTAGTTGAATGCTTGACACGTGGCTTAATGCAAGTGATACTTAGCTTGTGCATGTCATGCATGTTAACAAATGTTGTCAATTTTGATAATGCATGCATTTTGATTGGGCATGATGGTGCTTACGTGCCACTATAATTTGTATAAATATTTGATATTTGTACAATACACATTTCAGTAAAATCGTTAATATTATTTAATGGTACTAAGTTATTGCTTTTCAGACATTATAGATTTACGGGAGTTCAGGTCAGCGCTAATAGTTAGCATTTGAATGAGTTAGAACCTTTTTGAAATAGAAAAAAGATTTGAGAATATATTAGTAATAACATAGTTGTAAGGAGTTATAAACAGTGTTAAGAAATGTCATTATGTAGTGTGTTCGACTCGATCCTCCACCATAGTGCTCAACGAGTACACTTCATATTATGAGACACTCTAGGTTCACACTCACTTATCTTACAGAACTCTTCCGTAAATCCTTGAACGAAACTGCATACACATATTACGAATATTACTGAACGATGCGTTAAACCATACAAGCTTAAATCAACCATGTCCGTATAATCCCACCGTTACTTATATCCTAAAATAGTAAAGATATAGATCATCACTATCAAATCTTTATATACTTGACCGTGAACTTATCACCAGATTTGTATTTTCATGAATAATATCTACAAACTTTTTTGTGATATTGTTTAACCCTACAAAAAACATTTTACAAGGTTCCCGCTTATGGCCATAAGACTTTCTAAAATATATATCGAAATTTTAGGATATACAACTCACCCATATAAGTTGATGAGTCCTATCTATATGCACGCCAAACTCTATAAACATGAGATCATACCTAATGACATCTAAAAGGTCAGACCATGAAAGATTTTTGATATGCGTGAAATCAAAGTATGATGGATCACTTATAAAGCCCGTCGTGGCTCTCAAGTTAAAGGTTCGTGAATACTACTTAATTTGAGAAGACCCACAATTGACGGCTCTATAGGATGTCTATTAGTGGTCCTCATAAGTCTATTCATTACACAGTCCTCACTAAATAACTGTATACCTATACAAACTTTCTCTAAACCTATGGTCTGCTAAGAGTATTTGTCTAGACAATCCAGATATAAACACACACACTGATCTGGAAGGAATGCTAATTTGACTTGTGTCGACAACTATATATCAAAAATGATATTTTTTAGAACATACTACATAATGACCTTTCCTAGCATTATTTATAACTTCTTACAACTATATTATTACTAATATATTCCCAGATCTTTTTTTCTTTTTCAAAAAAGGCTCTAACTCCTTCAAATGCTAATGCTTAGCGCTGACCTAAACTTCTTTAGATCTACAATCTCAAAAAAAAGTTACATAAATACTATTTGAAATGTTCATTACATAAATATTAAATAAATAAATATTCATAAAATAATTTGAATGACACATAAGTACCAACTCTAACAACTCTCACTAACTCTAGTATCATTCACGATGATATCTTATATCCATGATTCCAAATGTTTCTCAAATACCATATGAGTTAAGGCTTTAGTAAGTAGGTCCACTAGTAGAATTAATGGTGGACGCCTGCTTAACACTCTTGCATCTAACAGTGGCACCAATAAAAAGAAACATATATCCAGATGTAGACTTTATACCATTTGGATTAGACTAGAAGTCTGAATCAGTGTATCTTCTTACTTGTAAGTTACCCTCTCTATAAATTAAAAATTTATCCTTTGTAATATTATGGTATTTTAGGATATATTTCACGACCATCTAATGGTTTTTACCTAGATTAGACTGATACTAGCTCATAATACTTACAACCAAACTATGTTAAGTCTCATACATAATATGGCGTACATCAAGTTACCTATAACTGATGCATATAGTATGTTAGACATTCTGAAAAGATAAATGCCATGTCTCTCTCTCTCTCTTCTCCTTTCACTCACCCTCTCTCTCTCTCTCTCTCTCTCTCTCTCTCTCTCTCTCTATTTCTTCTTATTTCAAATTAAGATCTCAAACAATCATACTTTAAGAAACTTAAAAGCCACCACATGCCACAATCCTACACAAATTTTGTATTTTTCCATACATATGCCCCACATGTAAATATATAAATATTTTTTTCTTTCTTCTTTTTCCACCAAATGCCCCTATTGTGATAAATATATATTAAAATCTATAATAATTTCACCAATTATGGTCCTGTATATCTAATTTACAATAAGAATAATATATATAATAATATTGTAGGCCTTCCATGTCTAATAAATATAATATCATAAATATTAAAACAATATGGGTGTTATATCTATCTTCTTTGAATTAGAATATTGGCAAAGTTTGGTAGTTGGTCATCTATTAGATGTGTTGCACATTGAAAAAAACATCTTATGAAAGCATTTATGATACATTACTTCATCAACTGGGTGAGATAAAAGATGGGGTAAATGTTAGAAAAGATCTTGTGGTTATAAAGATTAGGGATAGCTAAAACCTGATGAAGAGACCAACAAACTTTCTCCTGTACCTTACACTTTGAGAAGAAAAAGAGAAAAAAATGTTTTGTAGAATTTTGTTAAAACAAGGGTCTCGAATGGTGTTCTTCAAACTTCAAGAAATTTATTTCAATGGACGTTGTAGGCTTTTAAGCATAAAGTCTCATTATTGTCATAATTTGATGTAACAATTGTTACCTTTACTAATTCAAAATTTTTTGTTGGACAATGTTTGACATTGTATAGTGCATGTATGCTTCTTCTTTAACCCATTGTGCAATATGGTGGTGGATACTTAAAAATTGGAAGAGTTACAAAGCAACTTGGTTATAATTTTGTCCATGATGGAACAATACTTTCCACTTAGCTTGTTTGACATAATGGTTTATTTAACTGTCCATCTCGTTGATGAAGTTAGATTATGTGGACCAATTTTTCTTAGATGGATGTATCCATTTAAGACATTTATTAAGGTGCTTAAAGGTTACGTAAGTAACCATAACCATCCAAAGTGGTGTATTAATGAAAGTGATATTGCTAAAGAACCACTTGAATATTATGATGAATATCTTTCTAATCATAATTCAATTGGGCTACCATTTAGTTGTCTATCTAATTCACCTATTAAGCAATGTTTCAATTCTGTGGACATGAAGCTTGTAGATTCTTAAATACTAGAGCAAACACATCTTTGTATTTTAGGGAACATACTTACGCTTGAACCTTATTTAAAGTAAGTCATTAAGTTTTATTTAATTATAACTATAATTGTTAGTATTACCTCTATTCTTATTGAAATTTCAATTTAACTGTTAACATTTAGGGAACATATGAAATATTTGAAGAAAAAGTACCCATGCCAAGCTTTACAACAACTATGGTTACAAAATGAGCATAGTCAAATTTTTAGTGAGTGGTTCTAAAACAATAACATATTATACAGTTATTAACTATGATACTTACATTTATACACTTACAATTCTATAAGTATTTGATGTAAAATATGTCAAATTATAGGTATTAAATGATGTTAAAGCAACGTGCAAGTAAATGATATAGAAGGTGGTTGACCAAAACCCTCACTTGATAATCATTACATACGTTGCATACCTTGTACATGGTTTTAAGTTTGTAAGTAGAGCTTGAGACAACAATCCAGTAACCTAAAATTGTGATGTGAGTATTGTTGCAACAAAAATGCAAAAATCTAGTTTGAAGGATGAAAATTCATACTATAGGGAATGGCCTTCTATAGAGTCCCTGATGAAATAAGAAAACTTGATTATAACAAGTTTAATAAGGTAGTATTCAAATGTGATTGGATTGATAATAAAGGTAGTGTTATAATCAGTGAATTAGGAATTACAATTTTTAACTTGAATCTAACTGGTCATAAATCAGATAGTTTCATATTAGCTTCTCATGCCAAGCAAGTGTTTTATGTGAAGAATCAAAAGATAATACTAAAGCAACAATTGTTCAGTGGCCGAGAGAATCGATAAATCTTTAACTATTGATGAGTATGATGATATAGTACTATATGCACCGTTAGGTAAAACATTGCCTTTGATTAAGATGAAGGATAAGGATGATGTTCCAATATACTCAAGACTAGATTATGGTTGTTTTGACGTAGGAATAGACGAGGCAAATGAATAATGTGAATATAATTGTCTTGTAACTATATTTCTTTAACACTAACTTCAAATTATTTTATATATTCATAATTGTATGTTTGTTAATGTGGTTTGTAAATTCGTGTAGGTTTGCTACAATATGGTTGCCATTGAGAATGGTGTTTTAAGAGAATACCGAACAGAATTTTTTTTTTTTTTGTGAAAGCATCTATGGCACAAATATATAAATTTAATTTCCACAAGATGTTTTAGAAAGTTTATATGTTAACTAAATTGTTAAAATTTTAAATTTTATCTTACATTTTTCATTTTTATGCAGAAGTTACGTTACGAAGATTCTTAAAGATTTTCCTATGTTTTGGTAAAATGTAATGGTTTGTAGACTATTATGATGATGTGTTTAATCTTCCATATTTTTAGGTATATGTAATTATGTATTCCTGTGAGATTTTAATTGTCAACTTATAAAATTTGTAAAAGATTTTAGATGATAGTTTTTTTTAGTTATGTTAAGACATTGAATTATGATATTTATTTTTAATAGGGAGCTATTAATTATTGAAGTTTATTAAATTTATGTGTAATATAGGTTTTAAATATCTAATAAAATAATTTGAAATTGAATAAAATATAATTATTTTATTTTTTATAACTTCTAATACTATAGTGTCAGTGATATATTGATACTATGGTGTCAATACACTTTTGATACCATAGTAGTGATCTTCTAATACTATAGTATCAATGATACACTGATACTATAATGTCAGTGATCTTTTAATACTATATTATCAAAAATTTATTAATACTATAGTGTCAATGATCCATTGATATCATGGTATTAGAAGATTATTAACAAAAAAAAAAGTTTCAATAAGTTTTTGATACTGGTTACATTGATAATTTGAAATGGTGTTAACAAAATCATTTACCGATGCTAATTAGTATCAGTGAAGCCCTTTTTTTTAGCAGTTGTCAAAGTTTTTCTAGTCTATCCAAACACTTAATATCTCGTTAAATGATATATGAATCTCTGAAGCTTATCTTTTTAGACTAGAGACTCTCTCAAATACGCTCTGTATATATTTTTTTAATGTTTGATTTTTTCTATCAAGATATGTATTTAAAGAGGAGTTATTTGATTGGCTTACTCCTCATTTTTATCCATTTAAAAGAAGTTTATTTGAAATTTAAATAGTGAAAGTAACTTTTAATTAGCATTGTTTTAATAGGCCATTTAAGTTATCACTACTTTACAATTATTTAACAAATTAAATTAATTAATCAACGAAATTTAAAGTCCTAGACATGTCTAACAAACATCACATTTCCCTTGATTACTTCATCTGAACACTAAGCTATCTATTGAATATTGAATATACGAGTCAATTGTTGCTGGTGAGTAATTTAATTAAAAGGAAGAATTGGTTTTGACAAAGATAATTTATTATGTTCTCTGATCTTCTTAATTTATTGCTTATTAAGAAACATATTTCTGAGAATAATTTGCAGTAACTCTTTATTCTCTTATATGTTATCAACTATCAAGCTTTATAGTGTTATTTTTTCATTAAATTCATTATTAGGTCAATTATTTATAGGCCCAATCAATTCATGTATATCCCAAATTAAAAATTCAAATTTTATTTAATTAAATTAATTAATTATTATATTGTATGAAGAATTATTTTCACAAATAAAGGAATTCAACTTAAATCATTTTTCTTTATCTAAAACTAATTATAATTCTTAATTAACTATAATTTAATTAAATCATAATCGTATTTGCATTTATACATTGACGCGAATTAGGATATGTATAATATTAAATATGCATGCTATCTTAGTTCATTATTCATTTAATTTAACTTCAATCAATTCTATTCAACTTTTATATATACGACACGCATTCATTATACTCCTATTTGTTTTTGAGACATTTTTCATATATTAATATCCTTCTTTTTTATTAAAACTTGAACATTAAAGTTTTTTTTTATATAAAAAGACGATGTTTTTTTCTGTAAATTCAAAGTGTTATAAAAAATAAGAAGGTAATTATTTGAAGTTCTAAATTGAGAAAATTTTGTTGCGCTGTCTTTGGAAAGCTTGAATGAGAAGCAAAACTTTATGGTAACTAGTTAAAAAAGAATATGAATTAAAAAAAAACGAAAACAGAAAAATCAAAATACAATTGCGATCTTTTTGTTTCTTATGCATCAACTTGAACAAATTTCTTCTCTAAGTTTAGGTAAAGAGCAAGCAGATCAAAGAGCAGAATAAAAAGAGGTAGAAGAAAAAAAGAAGGAAGAAATAAAACATAAGGAAAAAGTAGAAAAGAGAAAGAGACGAAAAGAAATGCGATCTTTTTGTTTCTTAGGCGTCAACTTTCACAAGTTTTCTTCTCTAAGTTTAGGCAAAAAGGATCTAAGTGTAGAATAAAAAGAGGAAGAAAAAAATAAGGGTGAAAAAATCAAACATAAAAAGGAAAGGAAAAAGAGAAAGAGACGGAAAGAAATAGTAAAGAAAGGAAAGCCTTTTGAAGGAATCAAACCTGGACCTAGGAGAGCTAAAGCCGAACAACTTATAGCGGTGAAACCATCTAGGCAGAATGGCTCACGATGATAAGAGCATGCACACAAAATTTATATTAGACTAAAACAAAACAAAAAGGTAAACACCACAGGAGGCGGTGGAGAGGAGGATCGAACCAAGGTTACCAAATGCGATAATCACGTGTTGTGCTACAGTAAAACAAGCGAGGCGACTCAATTGTACTAAGATGGGCAACAAATAAAATTTATATAAATAGCAAAGATGGAACGCTAGCCAAGGCAAAATGGCCATTTGCTGCCATCAACCGAGCATCAGCGTCATTTTTTACAGGGAAGCACTCCGTGTTCATGACAAAAACTTCCAGTCAACCTTCCCTCGCAATTTCCATAACTGTTCGTCGCTAAAATTGTCAAAAATGGATTTGCCTTCCTAACAACTTAGAGAAGGTCTACCGACCTTTCCATGCAATTCCCAATGTCATCTGCCATCAAAATCATCAGAGACGAGACCTGTCAAAATTTGAATAAACTACCACAATTCATCGCTGAACGAGTGTTCGTTACCATCCCTTCACATCTTGGAATCTTTTCTACAAGTTTCACCTATACTTGGATTTGGATCACTACGCACTTGAACTATGGAACTTATTCGACACCGGTCATGACAGATCCAAGTTCTGAATGTTTTTCTAGTTTCAATTAAGTTATTTTAATACTAACGTATTTTCCTAAAACTTTTCTAGAGTGGATAAAACGCACTTGCCTTGGAAGCACATGAAACGGTAAGACTTCCCTAGAGCAATCAAACACCCCTACTTTAGAAGAACATAAAATTAGTAAGAGTTCCCTGGAAAGGTCTTACACTTTTGCCTTCGAAGCAAACACATATAAGATTCCTTCAAAGGGTCTTGTGCCTTTACCTTAGAAGCAAACATATAAAACTTTTTTAGAAAGGTCTCGTACTTTTACCTTGAAAGCAAACACATATAAAACTTTTCTGAAAGACTTATATTTTTACCTTGGAAGCAAACATATAAAACTTTTATAGAAGGGTCTCGCACCTTTGCCTTGGAAGCAAGCACATAGAACTCCCCTAAAAGGGTCTCATGCCTTTGTCTTAGTAGCAAACATATCTAAAGACCTCTTTAGAAGGGTCTCTTTTGCTTTGGAAGCAAACACATCAAAAGTCTTCACTAGAGAGTCTAACACCATTTCTAAGAAGCATCCATATCAAAAAGACTTTTGAAAGAGTCTAGCACCTTGGAAACAAACATATAAAACTTTTATGGAGGGGTCTTAAATATTTTCCTTAAAAGCAAGCACGTAGGGCTCCCCTAGAAGAGTTCCATGCCTTTGTCTTGGAAGCAAACATATCTAAAGACCTTTTTAGAGGGGTCTCGTTTGCCTTGGAAGCAAACACATTAAAAGACATCACTAAAGAGTCTAACACCATTTCTAAGAAGCATCCATATCAAAAAGAGTTTTGAAAGAGTCTAGTACCTTTACCGAGAAGCATCCATATCAAAAGACTTCTCTAGAAGGTTTTAATACCTTTATCTAAAAACACCTATATGAAAGGACTTCTTTAATAGGATTTAACATATTTACCAAGAAGCATTCATATTATAAAGACTTCACTTATGGGATCTCGTGATTTAACTTGGGAAGCACTAGGGCCTGTGCCTTAGTCTTGGAACTATATGAATCAAGACATCTAGATTTAAATAATAGACTATTTTGATACAAGTGTCAGACGGACTGAACCATTTTAAAACATAAGGATTACTCACCCAAACAATCATTTGTACCAGAAACACAACAAGAAAGCTCTCATTGACATGAAGGAAACACCTTCCTCGCATAAGAAGCACAAATAATATACATGAAGCACAAACAACATATATAAAGCTAAGTCAAGCTTCTCTAACCAAGAAGAAAATACCTCCTCCAAAAGAAGCATAAAAACATCATTCAAAAGGATGAAAATCACATACAGAAATAGGCTTAATACTTCCAAAGACAACCATGAGCATCTTAAACATAGACGTACCTATTCTCTTTACTTTGACTATTTTCAAATATAATTTCCTTTACTTGGTTCATTATTACCATATAAAGGGTCATTAAATTTCCATCTGTAGCAAAATACATGAACAAACACAAGAAAAATAAAGTATAATTATAAAATTTTTCTTTTCATTATATTATACAGTAGAAATACAACAGGGTTAAAACAAAGAGTCAAGAAGAATCATTTGAAGACTCTTGTGGAAGCTCTACCACCAACATGACACCTACGAGGTAGATTGGGATAAAAATACATCTAACAAAAACTCTCTCTTCAAACTAAATATACCCTAGTCATTCTTTTACCTCTTATCTCTGGTTTTACTTTGGATGGGGGCACGGCCCTTTAAATTACTTATCTTAGCAGGATCCTCAGCAATAGTGGAACCTACGAAAGTCAATCCTTGATAAAACTAATGAAGTATCAATTACATTATCTAGTAATTTTTCTTGACCTTTTCATATTCTTATGAGCTTATCTTACAAATAACACTTACTCTATTCACAAAAGGCATCCATATAAACCCTTTCTGAAAGGGTTGAGTACTAAAAGGCCACATTCCTTTAGAAACTCATAAAGGATTTTAAATTGTTACTAAGTAAAAGTTATTACATAATGACTTAAAATACATGATACACTTTTCTAGGCTAGTCATGTCATATCCTATGATGAGTACAAGGAGCCCCCAATTTAAGGTTAAGATAGTTTGAAATAGTCATGTCTTAAAGAGAAGTATGGAAAAGTGTGATTTTATTTTTTGCAAACTTCTTTGGAGAGGTCTTATGCTTAACGACCACCCTTCCTTAAAAACACCATATCAAAAGAATTTTTTGTAAAGGTCTCGTGTCATTACCTTCAAATCAAGAATACCAAAATCTTCTCCTAAAAAAGAAAGCACCATATCATCTTTCCTAAAAGCGAAAGCAAAAGCCTTCCCTCATAGGAAGTATAAACTGCTTCCACGATCAAAAGCATAACATTTTTTGTAAGAAGCACCAAGATTGAAAAGCATTTTTTAGAATCACAAAGTATCTGTAAAAGAACTTCCTAGGCAACTTTGCCATTACACTTGGAAGGTCAACAATCAATTCATGGATACATTGAATAAACAGGACCAACAAATAGAATAAAATCAAGAAGTATCACTTAATCTTATCTTTGATTATTTAGATATCACATTCCGATTGCCTTACTTTTCTAGAACGGATGCTCAGTTTTTTTATTTTATCATATGTATGATAAGGTTTACCACAGGATGCATGATCTACTATTTTTCTTATACAATCACATAATTATTATATCACATGCATAAAAGTATTTCTTTCAAATGATACTATTTATGGACCAAATTATAAGTAGAAGCAAGTACATCTCTACCTTTCAAAAACACCTAACTATTTAAGCCAAAGATTCCATAGTGAAAGAGTGCTTCTAGAAAACTTTTACATTTTTAAGGGCATCTGTTGTTCCCACTATTTATAAGTCCAACTAGCTCATGTATAGTCCAAGCCTACAATTCAATTCTTATTCAAAAATTAATTAATTAATTTTTATTCTGTATGAAGAAGGATTCCCACAAATAGAGAAATTCTACTTAAAATCATTCTCCCTTATCTAAAATGGATTATGATTCTTAATTAACTATAGTTTAATTAAATCATACTTAGATTTGTATTCATGCATTCATATGATGACATGGATTAGGATTTATAAATTATAAATAAGTATGCTATATTGGCTCATTATTCATTCAATTTAGATTCAATCAATTCTATTCAACTTTTATATATGTGACACATTCATCACACTTTCGCTTGTCCTTAAGATACTTCCTACACACTAGTACTCCTCTTTTTAATCAAATACTAACTTGAGCATCATAATATTGTTTTTTAAGAGGACTACCACAAATTTACGGAATTATCAAAGGCAATGAGATAATTATTTTAAGGTTACAAATTGAGAAACTTCACCCACATTTATAATTTATCTAAAAAAAAAGTTTTTTATATTAAGTTTCAAGAGTTAAAAGATGAGATTGTTGCCAATCACTTTATTGGTGGATTGGTTAAATCTACACTTTCTATTTGTAATGAGGATATGTTTATATATTAGTAGCTTTGTAGTATAAGAGATGTAACAAGTAAAATTGTTGGTTTATTAAATTTAAAATTATTTATTTTAACATAAGTCGTAGCTCAATGACAAAGGGCGTGCACCTTTAACTCTTTTACAATTTTTGACATGGTGGAAAATTTTTTTTTATTATTATTATATATATATATACTCATATATATACACACACGAGACTAATTGCTATTGATTAAATTTAAGAGTTATTCATTTTAATTAACTTAAAACATTATGGCTCAGTGATAAAGACTAATTAACATGCTGTTTTTATTCCCCTAAAATTTTTGACATTCTCAACATATATATATATATATGTTATATATTCCGTTTAATATTTTTAACTTTAAATGATGGCTTAAATTTTTATTTATTAATATTATGTAATTTAATAATATAAATTTAAAGTAAAAAATAATATTTAATATTATTAATTTTGAACTATTGAATTACTTAAGTCAACGTTATAATCTTATAAACATTTTTAGTTATAGGAAACCTAACCTTTTATATGTGGACGAGATTAAACATAAAGTTTACAATTTACATAGGCAAATCACACGCGTACAATATGTAACATGAATGAACAGATCTTCTATTCTTTTTCAAAAAAGACTAAACATAAAGTTAACCACACAGGTGTAAAATGAGTGGCTTATTTTTATCTTTTTATTTTTTATTTCCCATTTGCTATCTTCAAGAGTAGTGATCAAAATCTCTATAAATACAGTAGTGGGTGTCAGTTAGATATATTAGTAAAATCTTTTAAGATGATACAATAGAAAGGTGAATCAATAAAATAGAGAATCTAAAATATTTAGAACAATGAATGAAATTTTGACATGATATATGTTAGAATTGATGATTTAACAATTATATATGAATAAAAATTATGAAAAATATTAAAGAAAAAGTCATGTTAAAGTCAATAACATGTGAAACGCACAAGAGAGAGGCAAAATGAGACTTAGAAAACGCAAAATAGCAAAGAAAAAGAAGACTATTTGCCTAGGCCATAGTGCCGCAATGCTAGGAAACAGAAGCTACAACACCGCTGTGCTGACTAGCCAACGTTGCGTCGCTGGATTCGGTTCATCTTGGCACTGCAGCACTAGATGCGAAAAAGTCTGTTTTAGACTTGGCTTGACTTGTTTGAGGTGGTTTTGGACCCTAAAACATATAGACTTTTATTTCAAATAGAAATAGAGTTTATATGGACTACTATATAAATCATTGTATACCCTTTATTGAGAATTAAGCACTACAAAAGAGGCTCTAGAGAGAGAAAGAACTAGATAGACACTAAATACTGTGTATGCTCAGGTGGAACCTCTTTTTTGGGTAAAAATTGTTCTCGTGTGAGCAAAGAGACATCAAACTGTAGATTCTTTGAGAGTTTTTTACTATTAATTTCTTTGTAAGTTCACTTGAGCGTTAATAAGTGAGGCTAAGATTTTTTGATACATCGTGGACATAGAAAATTAGTCGAACCATGTAAATTAGTTTGGGTTGTGCTCTTTGATCTGCTTTGATTATCTTATTTATTTGCTTGATATTTGATTATTTCATTGCGCAAGGATAATAGGGTTAGGGTTAAACTTATTCTAGGATTCTTTGCTTAGCATAATACCATAGAGGAAATGTTGTTCTTTTTAACAAACTGATATCAAAGAATAGGTTTGATAATACACTGTAGGTGGTATTTAAACCATGACTATAATCAACTAAGATATTGAAAAATTCAGTGGGAAGAATGACTTTAATCTGTAGAGAAAAAAGATTAGGCTCTATTAATCAAGGAATGGTTAGACTCAAATTTGGAGGAAGCTCATTCATCGACTAGCGAAGAAAAGAAGACCATGAGACTAGGAGAGATAGATTTGGACATGATTCAGAAGAGGGCTCATACTACCATAATACTAGCATTGAGTAATGAAGTATAAAAAGAAGTGGATGGAGAAGAAATGGCTTTGAGTCTATAGAATAAACTCAAGACTTTATACATAAGTAAGTTTTTGGCAAATAGACTTCTTGTGAAGAAGATACTACATTAGTTGTCTATGTCAGAGGAATCTTATTTTTGAGACCACATCAACGAGTTCAACAAGATCATCATAAGTCTTAAGACTCTAGGGGATTAAGACGATGGATGAAGATTAGGCTATCATCCTGTTAAGTTTATAGGAGAGTTATGAGAGCTTTGTGGACACGCTACTTTATTAAAAATAGACTCTTATAATGATTGATGTCAAGACCTCATTAAATTCTAAAGATTTAACAAAGAGATCAGAATTTAAGAGTGGAACAGTGTTGCTTGCATAAAACAAAAAGAGCAACCAACCCCATAAGTGCTTCTATTGTCACAAATAAGGTCATTTTGTGATGGATTGTCTAAAATCAAACGGAAATAATGAGAGTGCTACTTTTGGTGATCCTGATAGAGATATCGAAGTCGTAGACTCATTAGTAGCCTCTAAGAAAAAATACGCTGGCAAATAAATCCTTTGTTCTAGGTGTAGCGTCTATTTGTGTCTCGATAGATCATTATTTACCAACTACAGGACCATGAGAGATAAAGCTATATTGGAAAATGGCATGACCTGTGAAGTCATAGAGATTTGTGACATTAGGCTGAGGATGCAAGGTGGAGCAACTAGGGACTTACATGGTGTAAGGTACATTTTTGGACCGAAGAAGAACTTAATATCCTTAGGAAAACTTGATGAAGAATGATTTCTTATTAGAGCGAAAAGAAGAAACTGAGGATAATGATAGGATCTATTCTGTTTGAAGGTGAAAAGCATAATGAGGGGGCTCTATGTGCTTATAGGATGGCCAAGGGTGGGCCAACAAGTGGTGTTAAGGTAATGCAGACTAGGAGACGATATCCAAAGAATCTCACCGAAGTGATGAGGATCAAAAAGGGGTGCACTGCATCTATGCCCTATGCAAGGAGTAAGAATACCTTTAGAGACCAAAGTCACTAACTCGAGGAAAGTTAAGTCTTGGTGAAGACTTAACTTGACTAAGCTCCATGTCATAGAGTATTGGTATAGATGAATCTAGAAGCCTACTTATTAAAAGATTTTAAATCAAAGAAGAGATTTGTTAGAGTTAGTGATTCAAAAAATTTGTACAGGCAAGAATTGTGAAGACTAAGAGGAGAGTCACGTTGAAGTCAATGACGCATGAGATGCACGAGGAAGAGGGAAAATGAGACTTGAAAGGCCTAAAATGAGGGAAAAAAAGAAAACTGTTTGCCCAGGCCATAGCGCCGCGGTGCTAGGGCCACAACGCCGAAAAACAAAAACTACAGCGCCGCAGCTATGGCCAATCAGCACCACGGTGCTAGATCTTGTTCGTCATGGTGCCATGGCATGAAACGTGCAGAAGTCTGTTTTATACTCGTTTTGACTTGTTTGAGGTGGTTTTGGACTCTAAAACGAATTAACTCTTATTCTAACAAGAATTATGGTTTGTAGGGATGTTTTAACTATTATATAAACTATTTTATACCTTTTATTGAGAATTAATAATTATAAGAGAGACTCTAGAAAGAGAAAGAATTAAGTAGACACTAAATATTGTGTGTGCTAGGATGGAACCTCTTGTTTAAGTGAAAGTTATTCTTATGTGAACAAAGAAATACCAAACTATAGATCGTCTGAGAGTTCTTTACTATTATTTTCTTTGTAAGTTCTTTTGATAGTTAATAAGAGAGGTTATGATCTTTTATCTACTGTAGACGTAGGCAATTAACCACCCATGTAAATTAGTTTATGTTGTGCTCTTTGATCTGCTTTGATTATCTTGTTTATTTAATTATCTTGTAAATTTTATTGATATTTAATTATTATGTTGTACAAGAGTATTATGGTTAGGGTTGAACCCATTCTAAGATTTTTCGCTTAACATAATATCATAGAGAATGAGTCATTCCCTTCAACCATATGACTTAGAATTTAGAAATACCCGAAGTCACAATGTCACAAACTCCTTTTATTCAAGAAAATTTACAATTTAGTTTGTGTATTTTTAGTGAATTACTCACTTAATTTTTAATATTTTAAAAATTATTAATTATATTTTTTAAGAGTATTTTTTTTGTTATCATTTTTTTTTAAAATATATTTTTATTATCATTTTTATTCTTGAAATATGATTATTTTTGTTTTTAAAAAATATAATTAATTATTTTTAAAATATTAAAGATTTAGTAAATAATTTAAAATAAACATAAAGATTAAAATGGTAATTTCTCTTTTATTTATAATCATTAGTGGAAACTGGAAGTTGTCAATGGAAGTTCCTGGAATCTTAGGGCATCTACAATTTCCACACACTCATTTTCTTCCATTTAGAATTAAGGTCTGGTTTATAATCAATCAAGTTCGGGGAATTGACTGGCCAATGTTGGAGTCAATTAAATGCAAGAAAGATCTGTTTAGGTGATATTTCTTTGTCACCGTTAATTTCGTGGTGCAGCTCAAATTCGTCAAGCATGCGCTTGAGTCTCTTTAGAAACGTAAGCCTTAAGATATATACATTTACCTACCAAAATTAGGATAATTTGATACCAGCCAATTACATCACATCACCTATTTAAAAATATTTAAATTAAATTTATATTCTTCTAATCAATATTTGAATTAAATATATGTATACTTACTAATTCTAATACGATTTGAATTTATATATACCTTATAAATATAGATAATATTTCATAAATAATATAAATATAAGTAATACACATTTATTATTGATATAAAAAATATTACTACCTTATTTGTCTTCATAAATACTTTTTATACATAATCACTTTATTATGCTAACTTAAGTGTTTGGAGTAATTATTTTTGGAAGACGTTGTACTTTCGTTAATTCGTAATTGACATAATGATTTCATATATAAACACACACATATATATATATATATATGTGTATATATTAATTCGAGTCTCTTTTGAATTAATAGTCTAAGACGAAAATAAAGTATATTTTTTTGTTCGAACATCCAATCTGCGCCTATCCTTGTCCTTGGTTGGAATAAAGGCAACTATTCGGCAAGAAAATGAATAGTTACAGAGATTAGGAGTGCTAATTAAATGTGTACAGTGACCAAGTCTTGGTGCCTACAACGTTGTTTAGCTATTATATAACTTAAAAATGACATTATTTTTTAATTAAACAACATCAAATTTTATGTATTTTAAAAATATATGAAATTCCTCACAAAAGAATACTCTGTAAATAAATATAATTACATTGTTAATATCTAAAGAGCTAATTACTTAGGGGCTTTGTAAAACTTTACGCATGGATCATTAACACTAATAATGCAGTATAGGAGCCATATATTTCAAGTAGTAGCTAAACATAATCACAAAGAAAAAATTTAGAATAAAATATTAAATATATTTGCAAGCAATGGTTTACGGATTGGGTCTCATGGGTGGGCAAAGTTATTATTTAAAGAAGAATATTTATTTTATTTTGCTCGAGAAGAAATAGAAGTCAATTGAAACAAAAGAAAGAAGAGAAGAAAAAAAAAGAGAAAAAGAAAAGAAGAAGAAGAAAGAAAAAGAGAAAAAGAAAAGAAGAAGAAGAAAGAAAAACCGCGGGAAAGAAGAGGAAAAAAAAAGAGTATACAAACAGGATGAAAGAAAAAAAAAATTAGGAGAAAATAAAGAAGAAAAAAAAAGAAGAAATTTTTAAAAATTAATTTGGACAGTTAGAATTATACTTAATATTTTAGCGTATAATAATTTTATGATATTATAATATTTATATTTTAATATTTATAATATATATTAATATTAATAATATATTTTTACACCCTATGATATAAGAAGTGTGTCAATAATGGGTAAATTTTAAAATTCAGACCCATCTTAGAATTGGCGCATTTTTGTGAGTGAATAGTTACATATATTTTTTAATATTTGAATACAATAATTATGATTTAATTACACATTATCAGATTTAACCATGATTTATTTTAGATCGATAAATATTCATGTTAATCAATATATTTAAAAATATTTTTAGAGTTTATTATAATATATCTTATAATTATATTTAGTATAAATATTTCTAAATAATTATAGTTATGATATTATATAGTAGTAGTTTTTGAACTGTCACATGCATACCCTCCTCTTTAGTGTAGTTGCTCTGCGCATGAGTTAGACTACTTTAGTTTACTCTGCCCGAGCGATGCAGCATTCCGTCGAGTTAAACCAGCTTAAATCCCCCGCTCTGCCTTGCGTGAATTATTCCGTCAGGTCAAACCAATTTTTCTCCAGGTACAAGTTTGGTGTGATTTTCAATATATATGCAGTACATGTTTCTAGAGCTATGTTACATATATTTAACTTGATAATAGATTTTATGATAATTTACGCTTTCAAAATTTCAGATCCCCAGTATTATATTATGATTTTAGTTTCAGCACTAATTTTATGAAAACTCATACTTTCAGTACAAGTTTATTGATTACTCAATATACAATTTCATGATTATTTTATTTTACAGATTTATACATGTACAATACATATAAAGTATATAATATTTTCAGATTATTTCTGACAGGACTCGACCCGAGCCCTCCTCGAGAATCGAGGCAGATCCTGCGATGACATGTGACTAACATCCTCTTTACTCATACATATAATACAATGAGGCTACCTGCCTCAACAAAAAGTGTACACATGTGCTCCGCTATACAAAACATATACAAATACACAAACTGAGACACTTATGCAGCTATGCGCGTTGGCCAACCTCAAAATGTGATGACTGTATCACACTTCACAAATTCCTGTGACAACCTGGAAAAAATAAGAAAAATAGGAAAAAGGGTGAGCTTGTGGCTCAATGAGTGGACATAATCTGAAAATATCATATACTTTATATTTATTGTACTCATATAAATTCGTATGATAAAATAATTATAAAACTGTGTACTGAGTAGTTAATAAACTTATACTAAAAGTATAAGCTGTCATAAAATCTGTGCTAAAACAAAAGAATAACATCATGCTGGGATCTGAAAATCTGAAAGTGCAACTATCATAAAATCTATTATCAAGCTGAATATATATAACATAGCTCTGGAAACATGTACTACATATATATTGAAAACCACACCAAACTTGTACCCGGGGAAAATCTGGTCTAACCTGGCAGAGTAACTCACGCACAGGCAGAGCGGGGGATCTAAGCTGGTTTAACCTGGCGGAATGCTGCATCGCTCGGGCAGAGCAAACTAAACTGGTCTAACGCATGCGCAGAGCAACTACACTAAAGGGGAGGGTACGCATATGGTGGTTCAAAAACTACTACAATATAATATTATAACCATAATTATTCTGAAATAATTATTTCTGTACTGAACATAATTATAAATTGTATTATAATAAATTCTAAAATATTTCTGAATATACTAAATAGTATAAATATTTTTCTGTCTAAAATAAATCGTAATTAAATCTGATAACGCGCAATTAAATCATGATTGACTGTATTAAAAACATATAAAATATATATAATTATCCACTCATAAAAGTGCGTTAATCCTGAGCTGGGTCTGGATTCTGAGATCTACTCGCTATCGGCACACCTCCTATATCATAGGGTGTAAAAATACATCATTAATACCGATATGTATTATAAATATTAAAATCTAAATATTATAATATCACAAAATTATTACCCACTAAACCACTGGGTATAAATCTGATTACCCAAACTAATTTCCTAAAATTTTTTATTTTATTTTCTTTTCTCTTTTCTTCTTTTCCTTCTTTTTCTTTCTCTTTCTCTTTTTCTTCCCGGTTTCTTCCTTTCCCTTTCTTTTTCTTTTTCCTTTCTTTTCTTCTTTTCTTTTCTTTTCTTCTTCTGTTTCAATTGCTTTTCTTAAATGAAAAAAAAAACAAAACTAAAATATATATATAACGGCCACCGCTTCTATTTCTCCCTTTTTTTTTTTTGCCACCAAACTTTATATATATACAACATGTGTGTTACAATTTCCAACCACTGAGTCACAAGTTCACTCTTTTTTTCTATTTACCCTATTTTTCTTAGGTTGTCACAGAAATTCGTGTAATGTTATACTGTCTTTACATTTTGAAGTTAACCCACGACATACATAGCTACATGAGTGTGTCAGTCTATGTATTTATAAATCTTTATGTAGATTGGGGTACACATTTATACTTTTGTTGAGGTAGGTAGCTTCATTGTATCAAATGTATAAATAAAGAGTATGTTAGTCCCATGTCATCGCAGGATCCGCCTCGATTCTTGAGAAAGGCTTGGGTTGGGTTCTGTCAGTTTGGTATCAGAGCATGATTTTGGATTCTGTAAACTAGTAGATGATACATGCATGTTAAAGATGTCATTAATGATTTATTGCATTTTATAGATTTTCATCATGTGTTCATGTGGCCGACCTCATACAAAACTTGTTGTTGAATTGGGAGCTCTCTCAGTACCAGATAAAAGGGAGAAACTTATTAGAGAGGAAGTACCTGAGTTAGTTCCCTCTGTAACCTTACCTCAAGCCCAACCTATTCCTATTGTAGAGGAAATACACCCTCAGCTAGTGCCACAACCTATGATACAGCCTGCATAGGGATAGCTTGATATACCTGCCTTAGAGCAATCTATAGATAGATTGGCCCAGTTAGTTATAGTTGCAGTGGAGAGATAAATACAGGGACAACTTAGGAGAGAGAACACAATAGAGTGTGTTTATAGTTTTGAGGCAGAGAACTTTTCAGGCATTACAAAGCCAGCTGATGCAAAGTCATGACTGATTAAAGTCGAATTAATATTTAATGTTATAAGATATACTAATGATGAGAAGGTTTTCTTTCCTACATTTTTACTTGAGGATCGAGCATACCACTGGTGGAGATCAGTATCACGTAAATATGGAGGGATAATTAGTTGGGCTATTTTTTGTAAAGTCTTTAATGTTAAATTATTTCCTACGGTTTACCAAGACATCCAGGCTAGTAAGTTCTTTGAACTAGAACAGGGATCGATGATACTAAAGGAATACGAGAATTAATTTATAGAGTTATTGATATTCATTTCATATGCAATGCAGAATGAAATGGATAAATGTAAGAGATTTAAACAGGGCTTTAGGGGCAATATTAAGATAGTAATTACAGCCATCGGGCACAGTGATTTTAGTGAGTTAGTAAGGGCTGCAATGAGAGTTAAGAAAAGCCTGGTAGAGACACGCAAAGCCCAATCATTCAAGTAGAAACTATGCCATAGTTGGTTAGTTGGTGGATCAAGTAGTACTAGAGCACTTGGAGGGGACACATCTCATCCAGGGTATTCTGGTAGACAACATTATGGTCAGAGCCCTATGCTATTAGGAGGACAGAGACAAAGTTCTAGTCAGAGTTTTATGTCTCCATCTATTAGAAGCAACATGAGAGTCAGAGGCTCGGGGTGGTAGCCAGTTAAGTAGTAGTACTAGCATGAGAATGTACCCTCAGTGTTTCATTTGTGGCAGGAGTCATAAGGGATAGTGTCTGAGAGATTTTAAAGGTTGCTACCATTGCAAACAAATTAGACATTTGAGGAGAGATTGTGTTATCTTCTTCAGAGTAGCAGCTTAGTACAAAGTATAGCTTTTCAAGGTTTTCAAAGTAACAGTGGCAATATTGAGAGACATGGAGGATCTCAAAGATAAGAGCCTATCTCTAGTACTAATGTACAACTTAGAGCTTTAGAAACTAGTAGAGATCCACAGAGGAGTCAGCCAGGTTGACCTTGTAGCCAGGCACGTGTATTTGCTTTAACTCAACAAGAGGCACAGGCTACCCCTGATGTTGTTACAGGTATGCTGACTATTTTTGGTCAAGAGGCCCATATTTTAATTGATCCAGGTTCTATGCATTCTTTTATTTCTCGTATTTTTTCTATGCATGCGAATAGAATGCTAAAACCTCTATATTGTAGCTTGGTGGTCGCCACACCAGTTAGAGAATCATTATTAGCTGAGAATGTATTTTAGGGTTGTGTTATCAAAATGGGTAGTAATGAAATAGTAGCAGATTTAATTCCTCTTGATATACATGATTTTGATGCAATACTTGGGATAGACTGGTTAGTTAATCACCATCCTATTATAGAATGTTTTTGAAATAAGGTTATTTTCAGAAGACATGGAGTGCCTAATATTATGTTTTGTGGAGAGTGACGAGTTCTTCCATCCTATGTTATATATGCTATGATAGCTAAACGGTTGCTCAAAAAAATGATGTCCAGCTTATTTGGCATATGTTATTGATACCAGAGTCAATGAGGCTAAATTAGAAGATATTCCAATGGTCAGAGATTTTTCAAATGTATTTCCTGAAGATCTTCCAAGCCTGCTACCAAACAGAGAGATTGATTTTGGTATTGATTTAGTTCCAAGCACAACTCTTGTCTCCAAATCACCATACAGAATGGCCCCCTCATAGTTAAAAGAATTGAAGACTCAGTTACAAGAATTAGTAGATAAGGGTTTCATTAGACCTAGTGTATCGTCATGGGAAGAACCGGTATTATTTGTCAAAAAGAAAGATGGAACTTTGAGGTTATGCATTGATTATCATGAGCTAAATAAAGTCACTATACGAACAAGTACCCACTCCCTCACATCAATGATTTATTTGATCAGTTACATAGTACAAAGGTTTTCTTAAAGATCGATCTACGATTAGGGTATCATCAGTTAAAGATCAAAGATATTAATGTAGCTCAAACTGCCTTCAGAACTCAATATAAGCATTATGAGTTGTTAGTAATTCCATTTGGATTGACTAATCCTCCGGCTACATCCATGGACCTTATGAATAGGGTATTTCATCCATATCTTGATCGAATTGTTATAGTATTTATTGATGATATTCTTATATATTCACGGAGTACATAAGAGCATGCAGAACATTTGAGGATAGTGTTACATATTTAAGGAATAAAAAGTTATATATTAAGTTTAACAAATGTCAGTTCTATCTAGATAAAGTTACATTTCTAGGCCATGTGATCTCAGTAGATGGAATTTATGTGCATCCTCAGAAAACTGAAGCTGTAGTAAATTAGGAGTAACCAACTAGTATGATAGAAATTAGAAGTTTTCTCGGTCAGCAGGTTATTATCGGAGATTTGTTAAGAACTTCTCTAAGATTGCTACACCGTTTACAAAGTTGACCAAATAAAATGTAAAGTTTGTGTAGACTGATGAATGTGAATGCAGTTTACAAGAATTTAAAAAGAGATTAACTTCAACTCCCATTCTTACTCTTCCATCTGGCACCAAAGGATTTATAATTTATAGTGATGCTTCTAGACAGGGATTAGGTTGTGTATTAATACAACATGATAAGGTGATAGCTTATACTTCTAGGCAGCTTAAGAAGCATGAGTTATATTATCCAACCCATGATTTAGAATTGGCAACAGTAGTATTTGTTGTCGGGGATCTAGTACATGTGGGTGTATGTATGTGTTATTGTGTCTATTGCCTAAAATATGTATCATATACAAATTATACGCAGCAAAAGCGTGTAAATTAACCAATACACACAATAAATAAATATATTAATCACATTAATATATTAATAGGGTAGATAACTCACCTCAACATGTAACGTTATACATGTGTTTTCTCAAAGTCCATATAAAGACCAACTCACGAGTAATTTTAGTCATTAACATGGTGGATTTGGTGAACTAGAACAGCAGCCCTATATCCAGCACAAGATTAACTCTTAATCCTCAAAATGGCCAGGTGTGTATTTTTATCCTTTTCTCCAAAAGGATAAGAAATAAAGATTTTGAAACAATTCACCATTGCTTCAATTAGAACCATAGAGAAAAATAAAACAATTTCATTTTCCCTTTTTCATTTTTTCTTTTTTGCTTCCTCTTCCTCTTCAATTCCATTTCTTCTTCTTCTCTCCATTTTCATTTTTGCTTCTCTCAGTTACAAAAACACACCACTTTTTCTCAATTCACATCTCTCTCCTAATATATATATAATAAAATAATAATATAATATATTATATAATAATAATAATAAAATAATAATAATGGGTGCTAAATAATAAAATATTATTATATATATAATATCATATAATATAATATAATAATATATTATATAATATAATAAGAGAGATATTTTGATTATTTAACTATTAAATAATCAAAGTATGTACCGACCATTTTACCCCTCATAAATAGTTACTAAGTATACCCTTTAGTGGCTCCTATCAAATCCTATACTTGGGTAAACTCAACTGAGGGTCTACAATATGCCACGTGTCATAATATAATTAGTAGATAATAATTATTAACTAATTGTTGTATTTAACACTTAAATATAGACACACGCATTCCCGTGGTAGTGCTAAATATTTCTGGATTAAATACTTTAATCCGGCACGCTGCTCCAATGCACAACGAGTACACTCCATATCGCGGGACTATTTAAGTCCTACACACGATTTATCAAATGAAACTATTCTATGAGTCCGTGCGCAATGCCCCATGTACACGTCACGGATATTACAAATCAACACGTTGAACCATACAAACTGAGGTTACAACGCATACGTATAGTCCTTTCGTCATAATATCCTAGATGTACAAGGATATAAATTATTACCATCAAATCCTCTAGTGCTCATCTATGTCTTATCTCCAGACTTGTATCTCACTAAACAATATGTGTAAACTCATTTGTCATATTGTTCTACCCTGGCGAAACTCTTTTTCGAGATTAATGCTTGTGGGCACAAAAGTTTTTAAGATACAATCTCTAAGCATCTGGATATTAAACTCCCTATGCGAGCTGACGGATCCTATATCTGTACACACCGGACTCCATAAGCATTGGACCATATAAGCATTGGACCATACCCAGTGACACCTAACGGTCACACCATGAAAGGTTTGTGACATGCGTAAAACCAAAGTATGGTGGATCACTTACAAGCCCGTGGCACTCAAGTCAAAGGACCATGTATACTACTCAACTCGAGAGTACCCTCTGTTGACGACTTATATAGGGTGTCTATCAGAGGCCCTCGTGAGTCTGTCTCATATCCAGTCCTAACTAGATACCCATATGTCAATACGAGCTCCAAGTCGGTCAACTAAGAATGACCATCTATACCCTATAGGTACGGCATATGCTGATCTATATAAAACGTGTCCACTGATAGACTCGTATCATCAGAAATAGATCAGTGACAATTATTCAATAATATACTTACGTAACTAGCATTTTTTAGCACCCGATTGCAACTATTGCAACTATATAGTTACTGGTATATTCCCAGGTCTATGTCTCATTATAGATAAAGCTCCAACTCTTGGATCTGCTAAGTATTATAACCAACTAACATTCAGCTGTGCTAACATTTAACATTTATATCTCTCAACGTGGCTAACTGTAGGCCTTTATCTAAACTTCTTTAGATCTGATCTGAACACCTTTAGATCGTACAATATTTGTAACGTTACATTGCATGGTACCATATTAATGAGTATTAGCAATTTAATAGGAATGTACACTTGTATAAATACACAAGTATATGTAGATCCAGGGATGGCACGTAAACACCGACCCTAGCAGTATTCACCTTAAAGATTTAGAGACATTATTTATATGGTATCACATGTCAAATCTTCAGTGATCACAAAAGTTTGAAGTATTTGTTCTCACAAAAAGATCTGAATCTGAGACAACAGAGATTGTTAGAGCTAATAAAAGATTATAACTGTATGATTGATTATCATCCAAGTAAAGCAAATGTGTTAGCAGATGCACTCAGCAGGAAGTCTTCTACCTCTATTGTTTATTTGAGAGTGACTTATCTTCTATTGTTAGTTGTATTACGATCTATAGGGGTTGAATTGTCTATAGATGAGTCTAGAGTCCTTCTAGCACATTTATAAGTTAGACCTATGTTGATTGATCAGATTCGAAAGATGCAAGATCAGGATCCTAATTTAGTTAAACTTAAGTAAGAAGTAAGAAATGGAATTCAAACTATTTTAACGTTGAAAGTGTTAGGGTCGGTGCTTACGTACCATCCTTAAATATACATATACTTGTGTATTTATACAAGTGTACATTCCTATTAAATCGCTAATACCTATTTATATGGTATTATGCATGTAACGTTACAGACATTATAGATCTAAAAGAGTTCGGATCATATCTAAAGAGTTTAGATAAGGACTTATAGTAAGCCACGCTGAGAGATATAAATGCTAAATGTTAGCACAGGTAAATGTTAGCTGGTTATAATACTCAGGAAATTTAAGAGTTTGAGCCTTATCTGTAATGGAATATAGACTTGGGAATATACTAGTAACTGCATAGTTACAAGAGTTGCAATCGGGTTCTCAAATACTTGTCCCTGATCTATTTCTGCTAATACGGGTCTATCGGTGGATACCTTTATATATAGATCAACATATGTCGTACCTATAGGGTATAGATGGTCGTTCCTAGCCGATTGTGAGCTTGGAGCTCGTATTGACATATGGATATCCAGTTAGGACTGGATATAGGACAGACTCACGAGGGCCTCCGATAGACACCTAATGTAAGTCATCTACGAAGGTTCCTCTCAAGTTGAGTAGTATACGTGGTCCTTTGACCTGAGTGCCATGGTGGGCTTATAAGTAATCTACTATACTTTGGTTTCACGCATGTCACATACCTTTCATGGTGTGACCGTTGGGTATGGTCCGATGTTTATGAAGTCTGGTGCATACAGATATGGGATCTGTCTACTCCTATATAGAGTTTGATATCTAGATGCTTTCAAAATGTATCTTAGAAAGTCTTATGGCCATAAGAAATCATCCCAGGAAAGAGTTCCGTCAGGGTCGAATAATATGGCAAAAGAGTTTGCGCATATTGTTCAGTAAGATACAAGTCTAGAGATAGAACATGGATAAACACAATAAGATTTGACGGTAATAATCTATATCCCTGCACATCGAGGATCTCATAACATAAAGACTATACGTATGCGTTGTAACCTCAACTTGTATAGTTCAATGCGCTGATTTGTACATCTGTGACGTGTACGTGGGGCATTACTCATGAACTCATGGAATAGTTCTATTTGACAAATCGAGCGTAGGACCTAGGGAGTCCTACGATATGGAGTGTACTCGTTGTGCACTGGGGTAGCGTGCCAGATTAAATTATTTAATCCAGCAATATTTAACATTATCGCAGAATTACATGCATGTCTGTATTTAAGTGTTAAATACGACAATTAGTTAATAATTATTATTTACTAATTATATTATGACATATTGTGCACCCTCAGTTGAGTTTACCTAAGTATGAAATTTGGTGGGACCTACTAGGGGGTAAGCTTGGTAACTACTTATGAGGGGCAAAATAGTTATTTCTTAGTTTGATTATTTAATAGTTAAATAATCAAAATATCTTTCTTTTTATTATATAATATATTATTATATAATATATTATATTATATATTATTATTATATTATATATATATATAAAGAAAGAAAAAAAAAAGGAGGGGGGGGGGGGGGGATAGGAAAAATAAAATTGTTTCATTTTTCCTACGCTTCCAATTGGAGTAATTGTAAATTGCATCAAATCTCCCATTTTTTATCCTTTTAGAGAAAATAATATAAATTCACTCCTGACCATTTTTGAAATTAAGATTTAATCCGATGCTGAATACAGAACTGCTGTTCTAGCTCACCAAGCCCACCGTGTTGGTGACTAGAACTGCATACTAGTTGGTCTCCAGACGGACTCTATAAAAAATACGTGTATAACATTATACGTTTTGGTAAATTCTCTAGCCTATTAATATATTAATGTGATTAATATATTTATTTATTGTGTTTATTGCAAAATTTATATATTTTTGTTTTGTTAGGCAATAGACACAATTGCACATGTATACGCCCAAACATGCCTAAGATCCTTCGCCAACAGAAAGCTGATGGGACATTAAATATGAGTAACAGACTTTGTGTTTCGAATAACTCAGAGTTAAAGAAACGGATTTTAGAAGAAGCTCACAGCTCAGCTTATGTTATGCATCCTGGCAGCACTAAAATGTCTCGTATTCTGAGAGGACATTATTGGTGGCAAGGTATGAAAAGAGAGATTGCAGAGTTTGTATCTCATTACCTAATTTATCAGCAGGTTAAGGCAGAACATCAGAGGCTAGTAGGATTTTCTTAACCACTTCCAGTTCCTGAATAGAAGTAGGAACATATCACCATGAACTTTGTTGTTGGGCTTTCACATACTCGAAGTGATCATGATAGTATTTAGGTGATTGTTGATCGACTTACAAAGTCTGCTCATTTTCTACCTTATAAGGTTTCATACTTATTAGATATGCTGACTCATTTGTATATGAGGTGAGATTGTACGGTTACACAGGGCTCTTGTATCCATCATATCAGATAAAGACCCTCGATTTACTTTTAGATTCTGGCATAACTTACAGAAGAAATTAAACACTAAGCTAAATTTTAGTACAAGTTTTCATTCTCGGACAGATAGGTAGTCAGAGAGAACTATACAGATATTAGAGGATATGTTCAGAGCCTCTATGTTGCAACTTAAAGGTAGCTGGGATGTTTATTTACCATTGATAGAGTTTGCATATAATAATAGTTATCAGTATATCATTCAAATGGTACCGTATGAGGCTTTATACGAAAGAAAATGCAAAACTCTGATTTATTGGGATGAGGTTGGAGAAAGAAAATTGTTGAGTCTAAAGATTATCCAGTTCACTAATGAGAAGATCAGTATTATAAGAGATAGACTCAAGGTAGCTCAAGATTGACAAAAGAGTTATGCAGATAAACGTTGTAGACAGCTTGAATTTGTAGTAAGAGGTAGAGTCTTCTTACAAATCTCACCATGAAAGGGTGTGCTTTATTTTAGGAAATGTGAAAATTAACTCCTCGATATATCGAGCCATATGAAATTCTAGAGAGGGTTGGTGTGGTTGCATACCGCTTAGCATTACTGCCTGAGTTATCACGCATTCATGATATGTTGCATGTTTCTATGTTGCGGAAGTATATACCTGACCTTTCTCATACTCTAGTTACACAGTCAGTTCAGTTGAGGGTAAACTTGACTTATGACGAGGGACCTGTTCAAAAAGTGTACTATCGCCAGCAAGTACTACATAATAACATTATTTCGCTAGTTAAAGTCTTATGGAGGAATCATGCAGTGGAAGAGGCTACATGAGAACGAGAGAATCAGATGAGAGTTTAGTATCCTCATTTATTTCAAAAAGGTACACATGCTATATATTCCAAGCCGTGGCTAAATGTAATCACAAATGGGGGAATTGTAGTACACATGCCATATATTCCAAGCCGTAGCTAAACATTATCACAAAGAATAAATTTAGAATAAAATATTGAATATATTTGCAAGCAGTGGTTTATAGATTGGGTCTAATCGGCGGCCAAAGTCATTATTTATAGAAGAATATTTACTTCATTTTGCTCGAGAAGAAATAGAAGTCAATTGAAACAGAAGAAAGAAAAAGAGAAAGAGAAAGAAAAGAGAAAAAAGAAAAGAAGAAGAAGCAAGAAAAAGAGAGAAGAGAAGAAAAAAACCAAGGGAAACAAGAGAGAAAAAAAAGAAGAGAAGCGTGAAGAAAGAAAAAAGATTCCAGGAGAAAAATAATGGAGAAAAGAAATAAATGATGAATTTTAGAAATCAGTTTGGGTAATTAGAATTATACCTAGTGTTTTAGCAGGTAATAATTTTACAATATTAGAATATTTGTATTTTAATATTTATAATACGTATTGGCACTAATAATTTATTTTTACATCTTATGATATAGGAGGCGTGTCAATAATGAGTAGATCTCAAAATTCAGACCCAGCTCAGGATTAACGCATTTTTATGAGCGAATAGCTATATATATTTTATATATTTTTAATGCAGCAATTATGATTTAATTACACTTTATGAGATTTAGCCATGATTTATTTTGGACAAATAAATATTTATATTAATCAGTATATTCATAAATATTTTTAAAATTTATTATAATATAGCTTATAGTTATATTCAGTACAGAAATAATTATTCCAAAATAATTATAGTTATGATATTATATACTAGTAGTTTTTGAACCACCATATGCGTACCCTCCCCTTTAGTATAGTTGCTTTGCGCATATGTTAGACTGGTTTAGTTTGCTCTGCTCGAGCGATGCAGCATTCTACCGTGTTAAATCAGCTTAGTCCCCCGCTCTACCTGTGCATGAGTTATTCCGTTAAGTTAGACCAGTTTTCTCCAGATACAAGTTTGGTATGATTTTCAATATATATATAGTACACATGTTTCCAAAGCTATGTTATATATATTCAGCTTGATAATAGATTTTATAATATTTTATGCTTTTAGATTTTTAAATCCCCAATATTATGTTATGATTATAGTTTTAGCATTGATTTTCTAACAACTCATACTTTCAGTACAAGTTTATTGACTACTCAATATATAATTTTATAATTATTTTATTTTATAAATTTATACGTGTACAATACATATAAAATATATAATATTTTCAGATTATTTTCACTTACTAAGCCACAATCTCACCATTTATTCTATTTACCCTAGTTTTCTCAAGTTGTCACAGGAATTCGTACAATGTGATATTAGCTTCACATTTTGAAGTTGACCCACGTCACGCATAGTTGCATGAGTGTCTCAGTCTATATATTTATAAATCTTTATATATATTGGGGTACATGTGTATATTTTTATTGAGGTAAGTAGTCTCACTCTATCAAATGTATGAATAAAGAGTATGTTAGTCTCATATTATCGCAGAATCCGTCTCGATTCTTAAAGAGAGCTCGGGTCGGATCCTGTCAAATAAAGTTGTTTCAATTCTTTTATAAATAAAGTAGAAGATTTTACTGCTAAGGAGAGAAAATATATGGAATTCCTCGTGAAAAGGAAAAAAAAAAAGAAAAAAAAGAGAAACTATTTTAGAATTATCAATTGCTTCTTTTATAAGGAGTTGCAAATTATTTTCTAAGAAATAACTTAAATATTATTTATTTTGAAAATGGGTAAAAAAATTTAAAGGGCTTACCTAGTCACGTCAACCTAAGCTATATGGTAGAATAAATTTTCTTCCATGACAGTGTTTGTGGAATAACGTAAAAATTTTCTAATTAAGTCGAAATTTTTTCTTTGGTTGCTTATGCAATAAGTTAACATTGATTATTCATGGAATCTTGTGGTGAAACCATCTATTTTCCAAGTGCGTCCTTTAATTTTTTCCATGCAATATTGGCTGGGTTTAGAATGTCAAGTACTAATAACAAACTCATCTCGCCTGTAGAATTTCACTTGATCATACTGTTGTGTTGCTCCGTTTCACTTCTATATAAAATTATATCTGTTCGTGTGCTTTGATACGGAAAAATGGGTCGTTTAATTTGGTCCTGTCAACTGTTCTTCTTGCTATTGTCGCTTTTGTATTCTCAGACTTTTGCAAAACTTTGCTCCTACGAAGAGAGATCTGCCTTGCTCCAGTTTAAGCAAATCTTTTCGTTCAAAAACCACTCTTATGATCTTTGTGAAGGCATTCAACAATCTTCTCGAAAGATGATGACTTGGAAAGAGGATAAAGATTGCTGCTTATGGGATGGAGTAACTTGTGATATGGCGACGGGTCATGTGATTGGCCTCGACCTTAGTTGCAGTTGGCTTTATGGAACCATCCCTTCCAGTAGTAGTCTTTTCTTGCTCGCTCACTTGCAAAAGCTCAACCTCGCTTACAATGATTTAAATCATTCTTCCATTTCTTCTGGTTTTAGTAGATTTCCTATTTTGACACATCTAAACCTCTCTTCCTCCAACTTTACGGGTCAACTTCCCTCTGAAATTTCCTACTTGTTGAAATTGGTTTCGCTTGATCTCTCTTATAATGATGATGTGAGAATTGAAACCCCTGTTTGGAAAGGACTAGTCCAAAATCTAACAATGTTAAACGAGCTTATTCTAGATTGGGTAGATATGTCTTCAATAGTACCAGGTTCCTTTCTGAATATATCTTCTTCTTTGACGTTTCTTACACTCAATTCTTGTAAATTGCAAGGCTCTTTCCCAGTAAATATTTTCGGCATACCAAACCTACAAAGGCTTGTGTTGGCTTTTAACTTTAATTTTACACCTACTGTTCTTCCTAAGGATGTTAAGTGGAGCAGTTCCCTTAGAATCTTGGATCTCACGGGCTGCAATTTGAAGGGTTCAATTCCTGCATCAGTAGGTAATTTAACTCAACTTTCTTCTTTAGACCTGTCAAGTAATCAACTAACTGGTTTAATTCCTTCTAATGTAAGTAGGCTTCGAAATTTAGCTTATATTTACTTGTCTCATAACTCTCTCAATGGGATCATTCCATCTGAGCTTTTTACGTTACCATCATTAGAGCTAATTGCACTAGATGATAACAAACTAAATGGCTCAATTCCAAGTTCAATCTTTGAACTTGGGAATCTGACTTATCTTGACCTTACTTCAAACAATCTAAGTGGCACCTTAGAGCTTTCCTTGTTCAGCAAACTAAAACACCTTGAGGTACTTTATCTTTCTCTTAATCATTTGTCGTTGAGCACCACGTTAAAAGTCAACTCTTCATATCCCAAATTGTATTCGTTGGGTTTATCCCGTTGCAACATAAATGTGTTCCCCGATATCTTGAAAACTCAACACCAATTAGAGTGGTTGGAGCTTGCTGAGAACAAAATCCGTGGCAGGATTCCCAATTGGATGTGGGAGGTGGGAACGGAAACTTTGTTTCATCTAAATCTTACTCACAACTTCCTGACACGCATAGAACACCTTCCTTGGAAGAAGCTTGATACTGTTGACCTTAGTTCCAACTTGCTTCAAGGACCACTTGCGGTTCCGTCAACTTCCACAAGGTTCTTCACAGTTGCAAACAATAATTTAACCGGAGAGATTCCTTCATCTTTTTGCAGTTTGAGCTCTGTTGAATATCTTGACTTGTCTAATAACAAATTGAGTGGAAATATTCCAGAAAATCTAGGAAACTCTTACAGGCTCTCAGTCTTACACTTGCAAAAGAACAACTTTCAGGGTAGAGTTCCTAATTCCTTTGCGAATAGTTTGACCACTCTAATCCTTAATATTAATCAACTTGAAGGAACATTACCACCATCCTTGGTTAACAGCAAAAAGTTGGAAGTTTTTGATGTTGGCAATAACAAGATCAGTGATACATTTCCATATTGGTTAGCCGATCTTACAGACTTGCAAGTTCTTATATTGCGATCTAACAAATTTCATGGTTCCGTTGGCAATTTCAATACAAGATTTTTGTTTCCAAAATTGCGAATACTTGATCTCTCTAGAAATGAATTCACTAGTGTTTTGCCAACGAGATATTTTCAAAATTTTGAGGCTATGATGCAAGGGGATAATAACAGTGTTAAAGGGGGATATATGAACTCAGTTTATACCGGTGATTATTATTCGGTGTCATTGACTTTGAAGGGAAGTGACAAAATAATGGAGAGAGTTTTAACCATTTTCGCAACCATTGACTTGTCAAGCAATCGATTTCAAGGTGAAATTCCTGATATGGTTGGAAAGCTTAATTCACTCAAAGGACTCAATTTTTCTCACAACAGCCTCACAGGTCCTATTCCTCCATCGTTGGGAAATCTGAAAGCGCTTGAATCGCTTGACCTATCTTCAAACAAGCTTGCTGGAGAGATTCCTCAGCAGTTGACAAGTTTGAATTTTCTTCAAGTTTTGAATCTCTCAGAAAACCAACTCGTTGGGCGCATTCCTCGAGACAACCACTTCGACACTTTGCCAAGTAATTCCTACAGCGGAAACTTGGGCTTGTGCGGATTTCCTTTGTCAAATAAATGTGGCAGTGATGAGGCACCTGGGCCAAGAATACCCCGTGAAGAAGACGACACCTCGAGTTTGTTTAATTGGAAATTTTCTTTGTTTGGTTACGGAAGTGGATTAGCTATTGGTCTGTCAATGGGATACATTGTATTTGCAACAGGAAGACCACTCTGGTTTGTTTGGATGATTGAAAGGATTCAATATTCCAAGAAGGTGAGAAGAAGAGGCAGAGCAAGAAGAAGTTAATTAGCAAGTGCAAGTGACGTTCTTCATTAGGTGAGTATTACAACTATATTGCCGTTTTTCGCAACACCAGGAACATAATCTTTTCTTTGAAACTTAAGAATATTTGCAATTGGCAAAAATATTTAATTGGAAAAGAATAAAGCTCATATATTAATTTCAATATTGATTCAATTCTAAATATTGCTAATTTATGAAACACTATTATAACTGATTTACGACATGTATAATATATTTTTTTTCTCTGAAAATATGACTTGTATAATATTATACTACATAAAAATCGTACTTTTGGTCTGACTAGTTTTAAATATAGTTACTTATAATTAATTGGAAAACAATAAAGCTCATCCCTTTCTTTACTTTTTCTTTTTTCAATTTTTTTCTCTCCCCAGGTTTTAAAGTGCTGGAAGAAAGGGTATATCAATGTTGCAAAGAGAGCACAATAATGCTTCAAGAAACTATCTTTTCAAGAAAGTATAACTCATATTTGGACGGACTAAGAGTTTATCTCTTTCTGTATTATATATCTTGTCAAAGAGTCAGTATGTTCAAGAAATAATCGGTGTTGGAATTACTAGTGTATGCTGGAATTTTATTTTTGACATACCTCAAGTGTTGTAGAGGACAATGCTTCTTTTGTGGAGAATCAAATTAAGGATTTGCAAAATAAATATTTAGAAGCTTTTGTTACTTGGGCAAAGTGCTCATTACCTATTAATTATACAGTGGCTACTTTGGAAAAGAAAAACAATTATTGTTTTTTATCCTTCCCATGTGGATTTGCAAAAAGTTACGTACGTAGTTTGTAAATTAGCCAAATTAGTCTGTCTTCACTTACTAAAAAATTATAGGAAATGGAGCAGTTCTCACTGAATAAACAAGGCCTCGTGTTCCAAATCTGTATCATAATAATTTAATTATAATATGCCTCCCATAATTTCACATGCATAATACTTCAGAGACTCCTTTTTTTCTTCTAGATATAACCAACATCGGTTCTAATGATTTCATCAGCAAAAGTTTATAAGAGTTGTTTAGGTTGGCACTTCCATCTCTTCTCTCATTCCACTGAACATTCCATATATAGAGAGTTTGCCTGAATCAAATAATCGGGTTTCTTCAGTAATATCCCTAAATTCTTAAGAGATGTCACTTTTGTACCTGGTCAAGTTTTTTGTATGACAAATATTATTATATTTTTCTTTGATGTCAACGATACCCCTTGTCTGCATCTGTTGTTTCTTTTATAAGAATAGTGAAAGATAATATTAACATGCATATAAATCTGAATCATAAAAATTTATAAAATTATATTTTAAATAAATATAAATCATGTATGAATATCATAAATTGTTATAAAATTTATTCTGAGATTAAATATATATAACATAATTCTGAAAATATAAACTCTATATATATTGCAAATCACATCAAATTTATATTCAGAAAAAAATGTAATCTCACTTAACGGAGTAACTCATGTATAAGCAAAGTGGGGGAACGTGGTCTCCTCGGCTGAATACTGCATCGCTCGAGCAAAATAAATAAATTGGTCTAACGTTTGAGCAGAACAACTACACTAAAGAAGAGGGTACGCATATGGTAATTCAAAAACTACTAATATATAATATTATGGAAGCATGATTATTCTAAAATAAAATTTTTTTATTGAATATAATCATAAGTTATATTATAATAAATTTTAAAAATATTTATGAATATACTAAAATAGCATAAATATTTATCTATCTAAAATAAATTATGAATAAATCTGATAACGTATAATTAAAATATAAACTGTTGTATTAAAAACATATAAAAATATATATATAATTATTTACTCACAAAAGTGTATTAATCCTGAATTAGATTTGGATCATAAGATTCACCTACTATTAGTACTACTCTTATATTATAAAATAAAAGAATACATCATTTATACCAATATGTATTATAAATATTTTAATATCATAATACTATTACCTGCTATATCATTAGATATAAATCTAATTCTCCAAATTATTTTTTTATAATTTCCCTTAAATTCCTTCTCATTTTCTCTCGGCTCTCTTCTCTTTTCTTTCTTCCTTTTTCTTTTTTCTTTTTTTCTTTTCTTTTATTCCTTCTCTCTTTTTCTCTTCCCCTTCTCTCTGGGCTTACATACGGAAAATGAAACAAACTTTATATACTAAACTCCATCACCCCTAGTAGCAATAGGAAGTCACCACTTGCTAACCCATGAATTTTGTAATCCTTAAAAACCTTTCCCACGTGGCCTCCATCCTTGAACATAAAAGCTTGCTCAGGCACATATATTATTAATTTAATTTAATTTAATTGCCACTAATAGCAAGGCACGTGTCTTACACTTCAAGGATCACTTGTGGTTTTGCCACCTTCCGTGAGTTTCTTTTCAGTTTCAAACAACAGATTGAGTGGAAAGATTCCTTCAGGGTTTTGCAATTTGAGCTCGATTGAATATCTTCATTTGTCTAATAACAACTTCAGTGGAAACATTCCAGAAAATCTTGGAAACTCTTCAAGACTCTTTATTCTTAATTCTGCAAAATAACAACTTCTATGGTTGTATTCCACAATCCTTTGCAAATGGCAGTAGATTGGCTATGCTTAACCTTAATGGGAATTGGTTAGAGGGGCCATTACCGCCATCTTTGGTAAATTGTAGGAGTTTGCAAGTTCTTGATGTTGGGAATAACAAGATCAACAACACATTTCCGTATTGGTTAGCAGATCTTCTTGAATTGAAAGTTCTTATTTTGCGATCTAACAAATTCCATGGTCCCATTAACAATATCAACTATTGACTGCCATAATAAAATTATTATAAGATATGAGCTAACAAGATATTAACTATATCAATCTATTAATATAATAAAAAAAAAGTTGATCAATCATTATAAAATTATTATAGTATAAATTATAAAATATTCATCAATTGCACCGAAGATAACTTCTAAGTTTTGCCCTCAACCTTAAATAGTTTATTTAATATTTTCAACATTTATATCTTTTCTCTTGACAAAGTGGGAATAAAATATTATTGATTAATTGGTAAGAAGATCTAATTTAATATCTAGAGTTATTTTCTCATCGGAAGAAGAAAAAAGAAATATTTGTTGTTATATCACAGCAAATATTTGAAATAATACTCGAAATTAACTTTTAATATAATAATTCTCTACAATTTTCTTCAAATGGTACATAAGGGTTTAGCATCCATATATAGTAAATATTTGAAATTCAAAAAAGAATTTTCAAGGGGACATTTAAAAAGATATTCAATCACAAAACCCAGTCTACAATATATGAATAAAATTTAGGGGACATTGATTTTGTCATTCTTTAAAAAGATATTCAATAGCAAAAAGTAAAAAATAGACCATGGTTATCAATCATGAAAAAATCAACAGAGACACAGACAATTAAACTTCCCAAATAGGGAAGGGAGGCCACTAGAATCTTGCCAAAATGATCGTTTATCGAGCTCAAGAACTACAAGGGTTGCATTTATCATATGAGTTACTGCTACTATGTCACATATCTACAATTCAAACGTTTAGACTGTGCTCAGCTCTAAATAATGTTAGACTGTGTCCAGCACTAAATAATAGCCACAAAAAAATATTTTAAAATATAAAAATTGATTATGATAAAGAGAAATAGAAATAAATATTAGCAAACTACATTTCTCATTCTTATTGAACCTAACACTTGAAATATTAAAATGTAAGAAATGTTAAAAGAACAATAGCTCAATTTGATTTCCAAAAATATGAAGAACAAAATTCCGAATTTCACATTATAACATGTCAAATTGGAATTATTCACTATAACATTCTATAACATGCAAATTGGAATTATTCGCTGTAACATTCTAAGTGTTGTCTTTTCCAACTTCTTAAATTCACCAAACAGACTACAAATAACTTTTAATCCCTAAAATAAGATACTTAAAGAGTACATGAGACAGTAGGCAAAATATTGAGAAAAGAACAAAAAGACAAACCCCAACCCACATCTTGTTGAGTCTACCATTTGTATGAACCAAAAGATTAACATTATATACTCTTCACTAAAATTGGTTCAAAGCCAATTAATTAAATTCATAAAAAGAAAATTACAAGATTGACAAATGCACTTTACGAACACAAAGCAAGTATCAATAAAATGGATACTAGGATAAAAAGTAAATTTTAGCACTGGTTTGATCTCCTTAACTTAAAACAATGTCAGATTCTCACAGAAAACAAATACCTATGGCTATGTACAATTACTTTCTAAAAGAAAGTAGCAACAATATTTACTAACCCACATGAACAGAAAAGCAATTAACATATATACCTCCATCTAAATCAGCTCGTAATCTTTAAAATATGGAAACTTCTAAATTTGACAACTCATATGGGTTCATCAAAAAGCAAGTAATAGTAAATAGTGAAAATGCTACAAAATTAAACACATGTAAATAGAAATAGAACCAAAAACTACTTCAAAGTGAAAATCTTACTTTAACATGTAAGCACCTCCTGCTTTCACTTTGCCAGTCTTTGCAACCCCAGATATCGATAGCTTTCCTCTTCATTGCATATTGCAATAGCAGAGCTTGCAATATTTAAAGAACGGAGAACATAAAAGACTTCCCAAAGAACCATAAAGTTGAATTACAATGATAAATAAAAGAGTTAGTGATTGTAGGTATAGTACCTTCCCACAATAGTCATAGAAGTACTTGCTGTGTTGACTGACTGACCTTCAACTTCTTAATCTACTTATTCAAATAGGCACCATAATGAGTACCTAAAATAGAATTCATATTTATAATTCATTCTTCTAAAGCCACAACTGAACAAATTGAAGACAATCTCAATAGACTATAACATTAAAGATAAGTCTAATGGCTAAAGGGATCATCCAGAAAAGTGATCAGTCGCCTAATATATTAACCTACTAACAACCCACATCTCATGCTCACCACTTGATTAGTTAATTAAATGCCAAAAAGCTAGATCAAGATATGATTGGGCTACCTTAACACCATCAACAAACGCTAATTCTAAATCTTAGTCTTCATCTCTTCCAATTCCACAACTGAATCTAATAAAATATTTAGGTTAGCAACTTTGATTTTCAATGATTTAAAGTGAATTTAAAAAATAAATAAATAAATAACCGAATAAATTTCAAAGTCAAAATAAAAAACAAACATGAATGCATACGAAGATAACAAAGAGATAGTTACCATTTTGGATGGGTTTGGAGCAACATAAATCAAGGTAACTGGAAACAAAAAGGCCTTTCTCGTTATTGCGGTATTTATAGTAAAACAAACTGCTTTTGGCACCATAAGCAGGAACTTGAACTGCTTCTGTACCATCGAAATCAGTTCTCTAATTCTCCTACCTTTCTCACCTATTTATGAAACCAGCTCTCTGGTTAACACCTTGTTAAGCTCAAGGAAAAACATGCCATCAGCCATAAACTATAATGAAAGGAAATATAAGACACAATTAATCAAGTTTTCATTGTTACAGATGAATTTATTGAGAGAAGGAAACGATGAGTGAAATTAAAAGACAGACCTTTCTCTTCTTATTGATTTTAGTGTTCGATTTGGTTGGGTTTTTTAATTTGCAGAGATTGAGATCTGAGAGGTTACCTTGTATGCAGCTAGCTCTTTGCAAACCCTAATTCTTATCCAAGGACAAACATAAAATGGCGATAAACTACAAAAATTTGGCAAGGGGAGCATTAATGATGGCATACAATAATGTAGATCAGTGATCAAGTTTAAGAGAGTGCGATTAAGGTTTGGGAGAAAGAGGCTTCATTTTTTTCTTCTTATTTATTATTTAAAAGGAGTGAGATTTGTGGTTGAGTGATATTTGGCCTTCGTTTTATTTAAGATGTATTATTTTAATTTAAAAAATATTTTATTAACATGTAAATAGCTAAAAACAAACCGTGTTTTCTTTTCTCAATTAACTTTTATTTCTAGAATAATGATCTTTTTTAATATTTGTTCTTCCATACTTCATTTTTTAAAAATATTTTTAACATTTAATTTGTACTTGAAGCCTTTCTCTCTTTTCTTAATGAGTTTTTTTTTATACTATTGACTTTTATAAATTTTAAAAATATTCTCAATATGATTATGTAAACGATGTCTCTTTAGGTAATATATCAATGTTTATAAAATTAATTTTTTTTTAAGTTTTTCAAATAAAAAATAACTTTTCTGATATTATGGTATCACTAATTCATTAACACTTCATATTTTCTAATATACGGTATCAACAATTCACTAATATTTCATAATTCTAATACTATAGTATCAACAATTAATTGAATTTCTTTTTTACTGACACTATGTAAAAAAGTGTCAGTAGCATAGTATTAGTGAAAATCATTTTTTTAGTAGTGTGAGAATTGTTTTAAACTTTTGAAGCTATAATGCAAAAAGATAACATTAATGTTAAAGGAGAATACACAAAGCCACCTATTGGTGTTGCATATTATTAAGTGTCCTTGATTGTAAAGGGAACCAAATGTTGGAATTTTAATCTATCTTCTCCACATCCTTCTACAACTCAAACATATTTTACTCATCACTAAATAATTTTAGAATGGGGGCAGTATGAATGCAGAATTTTCAAGTAAAAAATGGTGACTACTTAGCTGTTAAGAAAATAGTTGCAAACTTGTATTTGTATACAAGTTGTTATGTTTTGTAGGCTGTCAAAGAACTTGCTAGATATGTCTAATTGTCCATTTGAATTTATAGTTGCAAAGTTTGAATTTGTAAGCTCAATAACAGTTATAAATAGATGAGTTAATTCATAGATGAAATCAGATTAGTTGTAGATCATTTGCAAATCACAAATACATAATAATGTGTATAAAAGTATATGAAATGCAAGAGCTCTGCAGTAACAACTCATAAAGAAAAAAAAATCTATTTTCATGTTTTGTTATTTCTGTACATTTTTCATTTGAAATACAAACACAATTACAATCACATTTCAATAAAGTGGTATCATAGCATACCAAATTTTTTTACAATTAGTATCAGAGCAGTTTTTTAAAGATCAAAATTTGGTCATTTCAGCCATATAAAACATCTAAGTGATGTCTTCCACTGCAACAAAAAGTTCATCATTCTCATATTCTACTTTTCCAATTTTTAGAGGAGCAAATTATAAGTTCTGGAAAGTAAAAATAGAGACCTTATGTCACGCCCCAGACCCAAAAGATCCGACACACGACATCACTTACATTCATTCACTGCATGTGCACTCATAAATAATATTACAAAAAATTTTCAACTTTCATTCAACACAGAAATCCTTAGCAAGTTGCTAGTAAGTTCAACACTAAAATCAACCATAACCTAACATATAAATATAAACTTCTCTTGACAATATTTAAACATTCATTTCAATTTCTTTCAGAATTATAGCAATTGAATTATGGCTGGGACAATTATTAAACCGGAGATACGCAGAGTTTTCTTAGAGATTAACACTCTACTACGTCACCAGTAGCAACTTTGTTACCGGGAGCCCAGAATATATCCATTGCAAATTCTTACTTAAAATCATCCAATAACCACACTTTATAAAACTTAAACCAAATCCAATCCACACACAATGAAATAATACATAAGTATTTATTCAATAGGGACAAACCAAATATCCTATCCCACGTGTCCCCAAATGAAACACACAACAACCTAGCAACTTAGGGAACCCAAGGAACAGCAGAAGCCTTGCCAAATCCGCTAAGCACACATGCACCTTATTTACCTGAAATCACCATAAACTATAATGAGTATAAAACTCAGTAAGCATACTAATTTTTCATATATCAAATACAAATACATATATGTACATAATGCATATGTATGATATGCTGTGATCAATCAAAATCATAATCTTATCAAATCACATATCATGTAAGCGCTTACACATTCTTTCAAAACACATAATAGGAATACCATCACTCAACTACTACTTAGTAGGACTTACATATCACATATCACATAATGAGCCAAATGTCACTCGTAGGTGACATACCGTATGAGAGGAATAGTACAAGTGAGGTCTTTAAATCACACATATATAACGCTTATGCCCGAAGGTAAAAGCCAAACCCTCACCCTGATCATCGGTGAGTCCTCTCACATGTACCAATACGCCACCACACGAATGTGATGACTCACACTTCCTTTAGGTACCAATAGGATCCTCCCTACATACGGAACACATAACATATACCAATCCCGAAGGAAAGGCCACACATAAAGGCTCCACAAATCACATAAAATGCCTACTAAGTTAACAGTTAGTTCAAGTACCCTCAAATCACAAAATATTTCTCATGGACATATTACACTTCAAAAGCTTTCTTTGTTAAATGCATTTTATTTTGGAAAGCTCACTTTCAAAAACACATGTATGTCCATGCTCAATGTCAATGCTCACATTCATAAACATATATTCACATTTCATATCAAAATTTACTTTTACATATCATAAACATATTCTTAACCCCATTTACAAAATCATACAAAACAATTATTATGTTTATTGTGATTCCAGTAGTAAGTCTAGTATACTTACCTCTTAACACTTTCAGCTACAAGGCTTAAATCTCCTTAACCTATCAATGGAGATTAATCCTTTCATAAGCCTCACAATTCACACAAAATACTTTAAATAGCTTACAAAATTATACACAATGCATTTATCACATCAAATTGGTCTAAATATTTGGTTTCTCAAAACCTGTCATTCTGACCACTTACACTTAACAAAAATTTCTAATACATCAAATGATGTCCAATTACTCCAAAATCAGAATATACCATTCTTGACTCATATATCCTTCTTATATATGAATATTATATCAAATTTCCTACACAATCCATTCCATACACACCATCGAATCCAAACTACAAACCTGACAGGATCAAGATACTTACTGAACAGTATTCAATCTCCTAATTTTATAAAATCATATATTAACTCAAAAATTATAAAACTACCACATAATTACTCTTAACACATATCTCAGTCCATGATAAATATTTCACTTCCAAATCACTGCCAAAAGTATTTTAAAACTATTTTATTCTATAACTTTAAAATCTGTTAATCAAATATTGCAATGAGCTGATACACTTTAGAAATTCATAACACTTCAACCACATTGATCTAAATTCTCAATTCCGAGTATATCATATTAGACATATAAACTTATCATATTCCACAAATTCATAATTTTTGAAGATCATTCAGTAGGACAAAAATTATTTTCACTGTACTATACTGTTTACACAGGAAATTTCCAGAATTTCAGGGTCCTTTTAGTAAATTCACTATAAATTCAATTTCCAGAATTTTCAATCGATTCAAAGTCTCATATGATCCTTAACATGTCTAATTTCATATACTCAAAATTCAAAACCAGAATTGAATCACAACAATTTATAAAATTCCTAGATCAAGAGGTTATCCAGCAGAAATTCCATAATTCATTATGATTTATCAAACTATCTTATAGATCATCATCAATTCTCATATGATCTTACGAAATACACAACAAATCCTCAATTATACATATTTTCAGAAATCAAAACTTAAAGGAATTAACTTAATTAATACCAATAAATTGAGAAATACGTATGATATACCTCTTGAAATTCAAAATTCCAATTTCTTCTTCTTTTTCTTCTTCTTCTCCTCTTTCTCTCTCCTCTATTTCTCTCTTCTCTCTCTTAAAATGGGTAGCTCGACCTAAAAATGGTAAATTAGGGTTTAAAAGTGTATTTTTATACTAAGAGGCTAATTTTTGGTATTTACGAATTTGCCCCAAAAACTTTCAAAGTATAACAATTTGGTCCCTAAAATAAATCTAAAGTCATACAAATAAACCCAATACTAATCGTATATCCTTAACCTATAAAAATATTACTAATAACAATATATAATTCAAGTATCACCAACATACAAATAAAATACGTATATTTATACATATATAAATACTTATTCTTACCAGTCGTGGATACTGGTTACTACACCTTACTCATAACTGAAGGGCTTTGGAGTATAGTGAATAGAGGATTTCAAAATCTTGAAAATGAAGAACAACTCACTATAACAGAAAAAGAATCTCTTGAAGCAACAATAAGAATTGATGCAAGAGCTCTCTCAAAATTCAGAATGCTATCTCAACTGTCATCTTTCTAAGGACTATAAGAGCTACAATAGCAAAGCAAGCTTAGGAGATTTTTGAGCAAGAATTCTAAGGTGGCAACCAAGTAAGAATCGTTAAACTCCAATCTCTACGTAAGGAGTTTGAAAACCTGAGGATGAGAGATTTAGAATCTGTTAAAGACTACTTCTCAAGAGTAATTGAAGTAGTAAACAAATTAAGATATTTTGGCGAAGAACTCAAAGACCAAAAGATCATTGAGAAGATATTAAACAGCTTACCAAACAAATTTGATCATATTGGTATTGTAATGGAGGAGTCTAAAGATCTAACCACCTTATTAATTGAAAAATTGATGGGATCTTTAAAATCTCATGAGTAAAGAAGATTAAGGTGGAATGAGCATTTTGAGGAGAGTGCCTTCCAATCTAAGCTCTCATTCAACTCACAAAGAAATTTAAAGAAAGAGAAGAAATGGGGGAGATGAGATTCAAGCAAGAGAGATGCCGAGAATAACAACAAACCATCTTGCAAAATATGCAAGAAGTCAAACCATGACATGTCAAATTATTGGTTTAAACGAAAGCCTCAATGTTATACATCCAAGAGGTTTGGGTACAAAGAAAAAATATGCAAGTTCAAATTAATAAATGAAGCAAATTTTACTCAAAATAGAGATGACCATAATGGAAACATGTTTTATATTTCACATTTAATCATAGAAACTATAGATCAAGCACATTCAGCATCGAAAAAAGATGGATGTGACATTAGAGATCAAAAATTAAAAGAGGGACAAAATTCTAGCTCAACGTCGCGGCATCCAAATGATAACACTGAGGCACTAGCCCAAAAATCTATAGTTTCTTCTTCAAATGCTGATTCTTCCCCCTTCAAATTCAACCCTCAATTCAGCCTTAACATCATTCCTTGAAAGCTCCTGGTGTATTGACAGTGGATGTAGCAACCATATATCAGGAAATGATGAAATTTTTTCAGAGGTAGATTATTCTGTCACACCAAAAGTCAAGCTCAGTAATGGAGCAATTGTGCAATCAAAAATATAGGAAAAGTTACTGTTTAAACCAAGATGGGAACCAAGGTCATCAACAATGTGTTGCTAGTTCTAGATTTAAATTAAAATCTACTTAGTATGGAGAAGCTTATTGAAAATGGTTATAACCTATACTTTGAAAATAATGACTCCACCATTTATGATTAAAAAAAAGAGATATATGCTTGCACATATCAAGATGGAGAGAAATAGAAATTTTGCACTTAATTTTCATTGTAGTCAAATTGTTACAATGAAATAAGAAGTCCTTGAAGATAAGTGGCTATGGCATAAAATGTTCTAACATCTAAATTTTGATGGCATGAAACTTCTACAACAAAAGAAAATGGTAAGAGGACTACCAAAAATTTACAAGGCAGCAGAGTCATGTGAAGGAGGTATCATAGGAAAGCAACATCGTTCGTTATTCCTCAAACAAAGTTTATAGAGACCAAAAGTGACATTCGAGCTTATTCACACCAACATTTGCAAAGCAATGCAAATTCCAATATTCAGTCAGAACAGGTACTTTCTTCTATTTGTTGATGATTATTCAAGAATGAGTTGGGTGTATTTCTTGAAGAAAAATTCAAAAACCTTCACGGTGTTTAAAAAATTCAAAGCACTTGTGAAAAAACAAAGTAGCTGCAAGATCAAAATTATCCGTAGTGATAAAATGGGAGAATACACCTCAGTAAAATTGAAAATTTTGTCAAGATAAAGGAATTTAGAAGCAAATGATAGCAAGCTACAACCCATAGTAGAATGGCGTTGCAAAATGCAAAAATAGAACGATTGTGGAGATGGTAAGATTAATGCTAAGTGAGAAGAACTTACCAAAATAATTTTGAACAGAAGCTGTGCATACAACTATTTACATTCTCAACCAATTTGAAGCATGGAGTGCAATCAAGACTTCAGTAAAGCATTTTAGAATATTTGGCTCAATATGTTATATTCATATTCCTGCTAAAAAAAAGAACAAAACTTGATAAATAAAAAATGTATTTTTACGAGGTATAGTCTTAGCACTAAAGGGTATAGACTATTTGAAGTTGAGTCAAAAAAATTAATTATAAGTAAAGATGTTATCTTTAATGAAAATGCTTCCTAGAATTGGCAAGAAAAAAGATCAAGTGCTACCACAAGGTGTTCTACATGAAAAACCAAAAATTCAAAAAGAACACCAAGAAGAATCTACTCGAGAAATAACTCCAGACAACAATGAAGATTCTCCTCTAAGAAGAACAAGATTGCTGAGTGAGATATATGAAGCCTACAACCTTTTTACACTTAAACCAAAAAGTTTTGAAGAAGCTAAAAAAGAAGAAGTTTTATGAAAGTAATGAAGGAAGAAATAAATATAATTGAGAAGAACCAAACTTAGGAGATCATTGATCGACTAAAAGATTATATTATCATTAGAGTCAAATGTATTTACAAGACAAAACTAAATTAAGATGGGAGCATACAAAAGCACAAAGCAAGACTTATGGCTAAAGGATTCACTGAAAAGCCAAGTAATGATGTTTTTGAAACTTTTGCTCTAGTTGCAAGGTTAGAAACTATAAGAACCTTGATTGAATGAGAAGATGAAAATTATATCAATTGGACTAAAGCAAGCACCAAGAACATGGTATGTAGAAATTGATAAATATTTCTTGATGAAAGGCTTTCAAAGAAGTCAAATAAACCAACACGTTATGTGTTGAACAAAAATGGTTATGTTCTAATTGTTTTCTTATATGTTGATGATTTGGTTTTTACAGAAAAATGATGAAAACTTCATTCAAGAATTCAAAAGGGACATGATGAATACTTATGAAATGAGTGACTTGGGTTTACTTAATTATTTTTTAGGAATTGAAGTCTGTCAAACCAAAAATGGGATCTTCATTTCTCAAAAGAAATATGCACAAAATATACTGAAGAAGTTCAACATGTTAAGTTGTAAATCTATAGCTACACCATTGGCTATAAATGAAAAATTAATAAAGAAAGATCACAAAAAGAAGGTAGACATAACAAGATATAGAAGTCTTACTGAAAACCTTTTGTATCTCACTGTAACAAGGCCAGACATTATGTTTGTAATAAGTTTGTTATCACAGTTTATGCATGAACCAAGTCAGGCACATTATAAAGCAGTAAAAAGAGTTCTGTATTATCTCCAAGGCACAATGGAATATAGAATCCTATATGAGAGAGTTGAAGACTCAAGATTAATAGGATATACAAATAATGATTGGGCTAGATGCTTAGATGATATGAAGAGCACTTCAACCTACATATTTTCACTTAGCTCTTGAGTATGTTCATGGATTTCCAAAAAGCAAAAGATTGTGGAACAATCATCTGCTGAAGCAGAATATGTTGCAGTTGCCAAGGCAACTTCTCAAGTCATTTGGCTTAGGAGAATACTTGAAGATTTTAGTGAGAAACAATGCAATCCAACTGAGTTGCATTTTGATAACAAATCAACCATTACCATTGCTATAAATTTAATCCATCATAATTATACTAAGCATATTGTGATTAAATATCATTTTATTAGAAAAGCCGTTGAAAAAGCAGACATTCAACTAAAATATTAAAGAACAGAGGAGCAACTTACTGACATTCTTACAAATGCACATTCAAGAGAAAATTTATGCTATCTAAGATACCAAATTAGAGTTGTGAAGAAAATGAATTAAATGGAAAATGTTAGAATTTTAATCCATCTTCTCCATATCCTTCTACAACTCAAGCATGTTCTACACTTCGCCAAATAATTCTAGAATGGAGTCAGTATGAATACAGAATTTTCAAGTCAAAAATTATGAATACTTAGTTGTTAAGAAAATGGTTGCAAACTTGTGTTTATATACAAGATGTCATGTTTTGTAGGCTGTCAAAGAACTTGCTAGATATGTCTAGCTGTCTATTTGAATTTATAGTTACAAAGTTTGAATTTGTAAGCTTAATAAAAGCTATGAATAGATGTATTAATTCATAGATGAAATTAGGTCGGTTATAGATCATTTGTAGATCATTTACAGATCATAAATGCATAAAAAAGTACAAAAAATTATTTGAAATGCAACAGTTCTACAATAGTAACTCAAAAATCTGTTTTCATATTTTATTTTTTCAGCACAATTTTCATTTGAAACACAAACACTTTAAACACAATTATAATCACATTTCAACAAAGTTGTATCATTCCAAAATTTCTTACACTGAAATAGTGATGGAATTTTTTTTAACCATTTTAACTATTATTGATATGTCCAACAACTGATTGCAAGGAGAAATTCCAGAAGTGGTTAGAAAGCTTAATTTACTTAAAGGACTCAACTTTTCTCAACCACCTTACAGGTAGCATTCCATCATCATTGGCGAATTTGACAGAACTTGAATCTTTAGACCTATCTTATAACAAGTTTGTTGGGAAGATTCCTTGAGAGTTGACACAATTGAATTTTCTTCACACATACCTTAAGACAACCACTTTGATACTTTCCCAAACAATTCATACAGTGGAAACTTGGGATTGTGCAAATTCTCTTTGTCAGAAATATATAGTAATGAAGACCAAAACCACAACCAATAAGAGTCCATAAAAAGGATGACACTTCAAGTTTATTTGATTAGAAATTCACCATGATGAGTTACGTATCTATATTGGTGATTGGTTGTTCTTTAGGATATGTGGTATTTGAAATAGGAAGACCCCAATGGTTTATAAGAATGACTGAAAAGTAGCAATCTAAAAAGAAAAGGCTGACTAGAAGAGGCAAAGCAAGGCACCCAGACAGAGCAAGGTACCCAGGGTGGCCAGCCAATTCGGCTGGCACCCAAAGGGAGCACCCCTCAACTATGTCTGTCAGGGGTTCGATTCCCCACCCCTAGTTGTTTGTAATATATGATAAAAAAAAAGAGGCAGAGCAAGAAAATTTAACTAATCCAGGTAGTGCCTCAAATTGGGTTAGTCGTTTTGCTTCCATATCTTGATGAGTGTTTAGTTTTCTCATGTCTTCTATGAAACTAATTGTTATGTAGATCGATTTGGAAATATAGGTTTCAAAATTTTCAATTTCTTTCAAAAGTACAAAAACGAGCAAAATATCTCAAGTAATATAATGTAAAAATAAGTATTTAAGAATCTATAGAAAGAAAGGTAGAAGATGAACATATAAAATTTACGTGGTTCGGTAACTTGCGTACATCCACAGCGGATCAAGATCATACACTCTTATTATTAAATCTTAAAGCACTCACAAAAGTATATTTTTTACAATAAAGACTCGCAAAGTAATCACTCTCTCTTGAGATAAAGGAGTTTTCTCTCACTAAGAATCACAAAGTAGGTTGATCACAAAGATCTCACTCTAATCACCAAGATTTTTGTGTTTTCTCACTAAAATGTATTTACAAGCTAATAGAGAGCCTTTATATAGGCTTTAGGACGATTTATATTTACCCTAAATGTATTAGAGTTATATTAGGGAGTCCTGAAATAAACAAAAAATAGAACAAAGATAGATAAAATGGGAAATAACTCATTGTGCTGGGCGCCGTGGCATCCAGCCTCTGGCGTCATGATGCTGGGCATTCCCACCTAGGCGCCACGGCAATAAGCACCTAGCGCCACAGGCCTCAGGCTCTGTTTTGAACGCTGTAGCGTCCACTACCTGGTACTGCAGCGCCCATGCCTAGGCACTGCCACTTGCGTCTTTTGCCTCATTTCGCATCCTTCTTCAATCCTCGAAAACCTAACGTACTTGGCTTATTCTCCAGATTATATCCCGATAATTTTTAATCAAAATTTTCACAAATCCCCTCATTGATTCAATATTATCCATAAAGTAACTTGATCTCTCATCTCCGTATCTTCGATCACCCTCACAAAGTAGTGACTCCGGTTAATTCCTTACATAGGATGAACTTAATCGAGAGTAATGGATTAGTCAACATGTCACTAGGATTTTTAGACAATGTTATCTTTGTTAGACTAATTTCATCATTTTGGACAATCTCTTAAATGTAATGGAGCTGCACATCAATGTGTTTAGACCTCTTGTGAAACACTTGATGCTTTCTTAGGTGTATAGTATCCTGGCTATCACAATACATACCAGTGTTCACATCTTCAGTAGCCATCACCTTTGAGCATGCCCTTTAACCATACAACCTCTTTAATAGCTTCACCAACAGCTATGTATTCTGCCTCTATAGTAGATAGTTGATGAACACATGAAAATGCATGTTGTTAAGAGATTCAATCACCATTTAATGTCACTAATTTTAGTATTTTCTGTATTTTTAGCTTAAAATAAAGTGTTCTCCTTAAATTGTGATTAATGAATGTTATTTGGACAGGTTTAGGTAAAATGGACATAACTATCAATGTAGAAATCGAAATGAAGAAATTCTTGAACTTGGTGCAACATGACTCAATCTTACACAAATTTGAAGAATAGTGAAAAAGCCAAATCCAACATGTTATGGGCCAAAAATTGAGATACAACAGAATCAGACTATAACTCCTGCCCAGCTTGACCCAACTCACGTATTTGGACCGTATCTCACAAAATATGTACTCAATTGGTATAATTCTTGAAGCTGTGAATTGCTGACTTAACTATCAACAACTCGTATGTTGATGGTAAAGTCCAAATCAGCCGTTATCATAGACCAAATCGCATTGCAAGTGGGTAAAATGGTTGTTGGCCGAATTCTGATGTATCTTTGGAATTTTGCTCATATCTCATTGGATACTCATCCAATTTGTATGAAATTTGTGCCTATAGAAAGAAGAGTCAAAATTCTACAACTTTCATGTCGGCTGTAGAAGCTAAATCGATCATTTACATTATCACAAATGTGCTGCAAGTTGATAAACGAGTTATTGGCCTAAAATTATTGAAGATTGATGTCATCCATGACATATGTCCATTCATTGCCTATATAAGTGATAAGGGAAAATTTGTCATATATTTTCTCATGTTTTTATTATTGATATTTTATGGTTTTATGAGAATAGATGGCTATTTATGTGCAATATTGTTATTTATAGGGACTAAAATGCAAAGTTTTCAAAATATGAGTGTGGCGCCCCCGCGCCACAAAGATTGTCGCCCCAGCGCTGAAATAGTGATCGAAATAAGAAAAACAACTTGCTAAAGTCGCGTCTAGCGCCCCAGCGCCAACGAGTCACCGCGTCAGCGACACTATATCGCCCCAGTGGTATCACGAGTCCTAATCCGATGAGAATTGAGATTTTCAAGCTCAAATCAATCCCTATAAAAAGCCACTCGTTCCCAGCCTTCAAGGAGGAATCCAAGACGACCCAAGAGTACCAAGAATACAGAGCACGAGTCTTGGAGAGCAATAGGAGCTTAATTGAAGCAACTTTGGAGAGAAATACAAGTCGTTCTTCGGCATCAAGAGTTCCTAGGCAGCATAATTAAGAGCAATTCGACGTCTACATTGGTTTGCGATTAATTGTATCATGTTTTATTTTTATTTTTATTGTTGTGATTCTCTTGTAGCCATGAGCTAACTTATTTTCTAGGGTTAATATTTGAACTCAATATGTGTGGTTAATTGCCATATCTTATAGTATTTAATAAACTTAGTCATTTATTATTTAAATTACTTGTGTTTAATGCTTCAATATATCTGGCCAATATATGGTGAATAAATTGGTAATATTATTGATAAACTCGGAAGAGGAATCATAATATTTAGACCTAGGTAATTTGATGCATGATTGTAGAGTAACATTCAATGTTGCATATGCAAGTTTCAATTTAGGATAAGAATATACCTAATTGGCATGTATGATCAATAAGACCTAATCTTAATGAATCTTAATTTATTACAAGTACCATAGGAATATAGGTATTTAGTAAATTAGGATATACTTGCATGACCTTGGAAGAGGCTTGTGAATACATTAGCGTCTTGATCAATAATAAAGACTAAGTGAGTTAAATATTAGAGGGTTAATCATTAAAAAGCATATTGAGGGATAATATTAATCCTAGGTTTTCTCTACATTGCTATCTTCTTATTCTCTTTGCATTGTGTTTTTACTTTTATATTTTCTACATTCATTCTTAGGTTTTTATTTATCTGAATAATTATTAGAAAGATATAATTTTAGTAATTGGTTAAAAAGAAAAAATTATCCCTGTGGGTTCGACATCCGACTAATTAGTCTCTTTATTACTTGCATACGATAGTGTATACTTGCACTTAATTTATGATATAGAAATATTGCATCAATAAGGAGACACTTAGGACGTTTTTAATAATAGATAATTCTCTCTTATTTTCTTCTCATTAACATGTATTATAATTTAGGCTAGAGTTCTTGGCAAGGCTAAGAGATGAACTTTTATGTGTAATAAATCTACTTCCATGTTTTGATTCGGTGTCAAGAGCAATAAATGTTGTAAGTTTGGTTTTGATTAAACTCTTATCTATTTTATTTTCTATAATCCAGAGGTTATAATTCTCATGTCTCATATATGTTCAGTTATGCTTTTCGTATATGATTCATGTTGATTTATAATTGTTACTGGTTACATTATTTTATATGTTAATCTTTCACTGTAGTATTGTCAATTTGATATATTGTCGATCTTGGATAACATATAAGGGCAATAAATGTTTGATATTCAAGTTAATCTTTTACTGCAATATTGTCAAAGTGATATATTGTCGATCTTAGATAACTTGTATAAATGAACATGATGTATGTTAATACTTGCAAAGAGTTTAATTACGTCAAATACATGTGTTATCAAATGTGCTATGTTTTCCTATCTTCCGATTGATTGTTTGGGATGTGAAACTTTCAATTGAGTTATAAGCATTGAATCAAAGTGTAGAGTAGATTTATAAAGCATAATTGTGATTCTCGAAGCCTTGTTTGAATTATCATAAGACATTTCCTTCAAATCATAGACAATCCTATCTCATCCACTTAAATCAATTAATTTTGTCCTTTGCTACTACTTTAATATTTTACTTCATCAACCTATTTTGCCAAGAGCTTCCTCGTGGGATCGACACCTCAATCTATACTGCGATAGCCGCATTATATTTTGAGCGTAAATAAAATTTGGCGCCGTTGCTGGGGAAGCACACTAAGCGAAAGTCGGTTGCGATTATAAATACTAAAGTGGTAACTTTGTACATTTTCTTTTCTTTGTGAAATCTTAGTTTTATTTCCTTTGTTGTAATTTATTTATTATTCATGGTTGGTTCTACCACCTAATTTATTTTATTTTTTTTAGTTAATTTGTTATATTTTATATCATCTTAATGGCTGGTTTTACCGCCTAATTAGTTTATTTTCTTTTATCTATTTATCGCACTTTATTTTCTTTTATTTATTTATTGCACTTTTTTTTTATGGCTGGTTTTACCGCCTAACTTCGTTCACTTTCTTTTATTTATTTATTGTACTTTATTTCTTTAGTTAATTTGTTGTATTTTCTTTTTATTTTGTGGCTGGTTCTACCGCCTAACTTAGTTTCTTTATTTCTTATTGTACTTTATTTATTTATTGCACTTTTTTATTGTACTTTATTTTCATTTTCTTTTACGTATTTATTGCACTTTATTTTTTGTAGTTAATATGTTGTATTTTTTTTTATTTTAATGGCCGGTTCTATCGCCTAACCTTTTATTTATTTACTTATTGTATTTTCTTTTTATTATTTATTTATTGTACTTTTTTTTCGTACTTTACAGTCTTTTGTTTAGTTATTGTATTTATATTTCATGGTTGGTCTTACCACCTATCTCATTTCTATTTCTTGTTGTGTTTATTCCACTTCTTAATTTTCCTTAAGCATTTCTTTCCTTAAAAAAAAAAAAAAAAAATATTGTTGTTAGGATGTATACATCGACTTAGAGACAAACGAGGAAGATTTGTGAGAGAACTAGAACTAGAACCACCCCCACAATTTGTAAGTGAAGAGAATTCACCTTCTAGTTCATCTTGTAATTCTAACACAATGAGCCAACACGAAGAAAATCCCATTAGAACTCTAAAAGATTACTTGCATCCTACTCGCACAGCCATACCATCATGCATTATATTTTCGCCTAACACACCACATTCGGATTTTAAACCTGGAATGATACAACTTCTTTCCACTTTTCATGGTCTAGATAGTGAAAATCCTTATGTACATGTTAGGGAATTTGAAGAGGTAATTGCCACCTTCCATAGCCAACCTGAAGCCGTAGACACTGTTAGACTTAAATTTTTCCCTTTTTTCTTTGAAAGACAAAGCAAAGAGTTGGCTATACTCTTTGAGGCCGAGGTCTATAAGAACTTGGGCAGAAATGACCCAAGCATTTTTCAATAAATACTTCCCACAACACAAAACTAATGGCTTGAAAAGACAAATTTCTTCTTTCTCCCAAAAAGACAGTGAAACCTTATATCAAGCATGGGAAAGGTTTAAAGAGTTGCTAAATCTGTGCCCTCACCATGGATATGAAAATTGGCGCTTGGTTAGTTATTTCTATGAGGGACTCACAATTAGAGAGTGTCAATTTGTTGAGATGATGTGTAATGGGGAGTTCCTTCACAAAGATCCTGAGGAAGCCATAGAATTCCTTAATGACTTAGCCGAAAAAGCCCATACATGGACTGGACCTAGCATTGCTGAAAGCACAAATAGGTCACGACCTAGTAGAGTTTTCCATCTTAGGGAAGAGGATAACCTCAAAGCCCAATTAGAGGTCTTAACTAGGGAGTTAGAGGCCTTGAAAACCAAAGATAGAAGGGTCACTCACACGGTTGCTAGAGTTGAGTCACACGATGTCTGTTTTGTCTGTGGATGAGCGGAACACTTAGCTCAGGATTGTCCCACTTATAGTGAGATGAGAGGGATATATGAGGAACAATGTAATGCCCTAGGGATGTACAAGAAGCCTTATTCACCCTACTCTGAAACATATAATCCTAGCTAGAGAAACCACCCAAATTTCAGTTGGAAATCTGACCAACAAGCCAACAGCCATTGGAAACAAGAACAACAAGCACCCAAGTCTTATGTTGCACCTCAATATAATGCACAACCAACTAGGAGTCCTTTAGAGGATACATTACAAGCATTTATGAAGGCACAAAGTAAGACTAATCAAAATTTTGAAACAATTCTTGCACAGGTGGTAGACGAAAACAAAGAAATCAAGAGTCAAATCACAAAGTTGACCAGTGCCTTAACTGTACAAGAGCGAGGTAAGTTTCTATCTCAACCTCAATCCAATCCGAAAGGACAATTCATGGCACAAGCTTCTACTTCTGATGTTTAAAATCTCAAAGAAGTCAATGCCATTACTACTCGAAGTGGTAAGATTGTAAGTGAGCCTACTTCTGAAATTAACACATCTACGAGTAGTAAAGACGCCCCCCTTGAAAAAGAGGCCACAGTGGAAAAAGAGCCCAAAAATAAGTTTTTAATCCCAGTGCCTTTTCCTCAAGCTCTTCGACCGGTTAGGAAAAATTCAAAAATTCAAGGTGAGATTTTAGAACATTTGAAACAAGTTATAATTAATCTTCCCTTGTTACATTTAATTAAGCAGGTTCCAACTTATGCCAAAGTCATCAAGGATTTATGCACTATCAAAAGAAAACACCATGTGAAGAAAACTACATTTTTGGCAGAACAAGTAAGTGCAGTGATTGAACAAAAGACACCACCCAAGTATAAAGACCCAGGATGTCCCACAATGTCCTGCCAAATTAGGACACATGAGTTTGGTCAAGCTTTATTGGACTTAGGAGCAAGTGTAAATTTAATGCCTTATTCTATTTACTTGCAGTTGGGACTTGGTGAGATTAAACCAACATCTGTAGTCCTACAATTAGCTGACCGATCAATCAAGAAACCACGGGGAATAGTAGAAGATCTTTTGTTGCAAATTGATAAATTTTACTATCCTATTGATTTTTTTATTTTAGATATTCATTCTGTTGTTAACATGGAGTCAAAAATCCCTCTTATTTTGGGGAGACCTTTTCTAGCCACTGCTAACGCTCTTATTAATTGTAGAAATGGTCTAATGAAATTATCTTTTAGGAATATGACTCTTGAGGTGAACATTTTCAACATTGGCAAACAACCACGAGAAGAAGACAAGTGCTATCATTCATATATGATAGACACACTTGTAGCAGAGGAAGCTTATAAAAATCATGGCTATGATTCTTCAAAAAACCTTCTCAATTTTGATTTTGAAGAATTGTATTATCCTGATGTAACAACTGATGTGTTTAGTATTTTTGACTCACAGGATAAAGGGACTCGATTTTGGCAGCCACGCTTTGAAGAGTTGCCACGAGAGAGGGAGAGACCGAAACCATCAAACCTCGAGACACCACAGGTTGAGCTTTCTCCACTACCCAAAGGTTTGAAACACGCATTCTTGGGACCAGGTGATACCTTTCTTATCATCATTTCTTCTGAACTTAGTGCTGAACAAGTGGAAAAATTGATAAAATTGTTAAAAGAACATAAGTCTGCACTAGGTTGGACCATAGCTGATATTAAAGATATTTCTCCATTGATATGCTCTTATAGAATTCATTTAGAGGAAGGTGCCCAACCTCGTAGAGACCCACAAAGAAGACTTAACCCAACAATGAAAGAAGTAGTGAAGAAAGAGGTCTTGAAACTATTAGATGCGGGTATAATCTACCCAATTTCTGATAGTCAATGGGTAAGTCCAACTCAAGTAGTTCCTAAGAAATCTGGGGTTACTGTTGTTGAAAATGAGAATGGGATACCTATTCCAACTAGGGTAGTAAGTGGTTGGAGAATGTGTATTGATTATAGAAAGTTAAACACAGCCACTAGGAAAGACTATTTTCCATTGCCTTTTATTGACCAAATTTTAGAACGTGTAGCTGGACATCCTTTTTATTGCCTTCTTGATGGGTATTCAGGGTATTACCAGATTGAGATAGCTATAGAAGATCAAGAAAAAACTACTTTTACATGCCCTTTTGGTACTTATGCTTTTCGTAGAATGCCATTTGAATTATGTAATGCACCAGCTACTTTCCAGCGTTGCATGTTGAGTATTTTCTCTGATATGGTTGAAAAATGCATGGAAGTCTTTATGGATGATTTTACTGTTTTTGGTAATTCTTTTTATTTATGCCTACTTAACTTGAAATCTATTTTCAGTAGGTGTGAAGAAAAAGGACTTGTGCTAAATTGGAAGAAATGTCATTTCATGGTATCTTCAAGAATCATTTTGGGGCATGTTGTATCTGAAAGAGGGATAAAGGTTGACAAGGCAAAAATTGAATTAATCTCTAAATTATCTACACCCAAAACGGTAAAAGATGTCCGATCTTTTCTTAGACACGCTGGCTTTTATAGAAGGTTTATACAAAATTTTTCTGCCATATCTAGACCATTGTGTAACCTTTTGCTAAAAGATGCAGAATTTGCATGGACACAAGAGTGTGAGGAGGCATTCCGAACACTCATTGCCAAACTCACCACCGCTCTTATCATGCAATCATCGGATTGGAATCTCCTATTTGAAATTATGTGTGATGCAAGTAATTATATTGTAGGAGCAGTTCTTGGGCAACAGAGGGAGGGAAAACCCTTTGTTGTTTATTATGCTAGTAGGACTTTGAATGCTGCTCAAATGAATTACACTACTACTGAAAAAGAACTATTAGCTGTTGTTTTTGCCTTAGATAAATTTCGTTCTTATTTGATTGGTTCACCTATTGTTATTTTTACTGACCACGCAGCCCTTAAGTACCTTCTTTCTAAGAAGGATGCTAAAGCCCGTCTAATTAGGTGGATTCTTCTTTTGCAGGAATTTGATATAACCATCAAAGATAAGAAAGGCGTTGAAAATGTTATTGCTGATCATCTATCCCGCATTGAGTTCACTGACTCCACTGATTTGCCACCCATTCAAGACGATTTTTTGGATGAACATCTTTTTGCTATAAGCCAAATACCTTGGTATGCACATATCATAAATTATTTGGTTTGTGGTGAACTTCCATCTGACTGGAGTTCACAAGATAAGCGTAAGTTCTTGGTTGAGGTACGTAATTTTTATTGGGATGATCCATATCTTTTCAAATACTGTCCTAACAAAATCATGAGACGTTGCATTCTTGAAAGTGAAGTTTCTAGTGTCTTAAATGTTTTCCATAGTGCTACTTGCAGTGGCTATTTTTCTATGAAGAAGACTGCTGTGAAAATTTTACAGTGTGGTCTTTATTGGCCCACTTTGTTCAAAGACACTAATAATTTTTGTCATTCCTGTGAAAGATGTCAAAAGTTAGGTGCTTTATCTCAAAGAAATATGATGCCTCTTAACCCTATTCTTGTTATCGAGATATTTGACTGTTGGGTTATCAATTTTATGGGTCTTTTTCCTTCATCTTTTGGCTATCTTTACATCCTTTTAGCTGTTGACTATGTATCAAAATGGGTGGAGGCTGTAGCTTGTCGTACTAATGATAATACAACTGTGGTAAAATTCTTAAAAGAAAATGTGTTATCTAGGTACGGTACACCACGTGTCATCATTAGTGACCAAGGAACACATTTTTGTAATCGTTCTTTTGAAGCTTTGATGCGCAAGTATGGTGTTCTTTATAAAGTTTCCACTGCATACCATCCACAGACAAATGGACAAGCCGAGCTTGCAAATAGAGAGGTTAAACAGATTTTGGAAAAGACGGTTAACCCGAATCGCAAAGATTGGTCTCTACGCCTTTCTGATGCATTATGGGCATATCGCACTGTATACAAAACCATCTTAGGAATGTCTCCATACCGGCTTATTTATGGGAAAGCTTGTCATTTACCTGTTGAGCTAGAACATAAAGCTTATTGGGCTGTCAAAGCCTTTAACTTTGATTTGAATGCTGCAGGTCTCCAGAGAAAGTTACAATTGTCAGAAATAGAAGAGCTACGAAATGACGCATATGACAACTCTAGAATTTACAAAGCTAAAATGAAAGTAGCTCATGATAAACAGATCTCAAGGAAACACTTTGAGCCAAATCAACGGGTCTATCTTTATGATTCTCGATTGCATTTACACCATAGAAAGTTGAGATCTCGATGGACTGATCCATTTATGGTAAGACATGTTTTTCCTAATGGTGCTATTGAAATAGAAGACCCCACTGATGGACGAACTTTCAAAGTGAATGGACAGCGGCTAAAAAGCTACATGGAAAAGGTAGACGACTCTATGTATCTAGGCGAGATCCCTCTTATGGATCTTGTCTATCGTGATTGATCAGGTTCAATCTATCTGTACCATATTTTATATTTTCTCTATATTTTATCTTTTGACTTTTTATTTTTGCTTTTATTTTCTTGCACATTTTATTTTACTTTATTTTCTTCTTTTTATTTTTTCTTCAGTGTGATTTTATTTCCCGGTCAAGTGGCGGATACGGTACTCCGTGACTATTAAAGTTGGTTTCTCAGTTCCCTAAAAACTGTCTCTCAAACTGTGCATTCATCTCTTTTCTTTCTTTCAAAATGGATCGCATTCTTGCCAACCTTAAAAAACGTTTTCCTTCATTGCCTCAAAATGCTTTACTTAAGATTTACAAAGCACGGTGTGAAAGACTAAGGTTATTGATGTTGGGTAATATCCCTGTGGACCTTCGTTGGTTAATTGAAGCCAAGGTTCAGTTGTCTGGTGAGTTTGAAAATGATTTTGTTTCTCATATGCTTGGTCTTGGAAGAAGCTCTTATGCCAAATGGCGACAAGTAAAAAGGTTACAAGTCTGTCATAAATGTGCTCGATGGAATTGTAATCGGAGTTGTCGTTCTTTAGGATTCGTATCCAGAAATCGAGAAGACAAAATTCAGTTCATTAATGATGGACTGAGTAAGAAGTCTTTGGATGATATCCTATTGACTCTTGAGACGCATCCCTGTGGGCTCGTGCAACATGAACTTCTCGATTTGTGGAACAAATTCAAAAATGAACATCAACAGTATAGTCTCGGGAATCTGACTCTAAAAGACCCTGTTTGCCAATTTATAAGAAAATTGGATGGGAAGCCTATCCCCGACCCATAAAGGGCGTTTAAGCCATTTCTGGACGTAAAACCAGAGGAAGATATGAGCCATAATCACAACTACTTGTAAATACATGTGTTTTAATTTCAAACTTTATTTTATAAATAGTAGAGCTACTCATGTAGATGTCTTAAATTCAAATCGTTTTGTTCAATAATGCATGTGGGTCATTATGTTTAAATTTTTGTGTTTTATTTTTAACTCTCTTTTGACAAACTGTCGGGTTACCATAATCATTGTTATCATTTGGTACTCTATAAATACAGCACCTCATTTTCTTCATTTTCCTATATTGAGATAAAGGTGAATGTAGATATGGAGGAAACCCAAGTTTGACAATTTCAAAATATATGTGTATTTTGTGGATCTAGTCCTAGGGAGAGTAAAGTGTTCGTAGAAGCAGAAAACAATCTAGGAAAAGCATTAGTTACAAGAAAAATTCATTTGATTTATAGAGGAGGTAGCCTTGGGCTAATGGGGTGTGTGTCAACAGCTGCACATTTAGGAGGAAGTCAAGTTTTAGGTATTATTCCTACAGCTTTGGCCGTGGGAAACCTGACCGGGAAAATAATAAGGGAAGAATTACGAGTCTCATCCATGCATGAACGTATAGCTAGAATGCTTTGCAATGCAGACGCTTTTATTGCTTTACCAGGTGGTTTTGGTACCTTGGAAGAAATTTTTCAAATTGTCTCTTAGGCCCAACTGAATATCCACCGAAAACCCATAGGTTTGTTGAATGTTAATAACTATTTTGATTGCTTACTTTGTTTTCTTGATCAAGCTGTGGAACAAAATTTTATTTCACATTCGGCGCGACAGATCCTGGTTTCTGCTACTGAGGCGGATGAATTGATTAACAAATTACAGGCAGTTACCTACGAACCTGACCCAGCAATAACTCGGATCGATTGGTCAGTGGGCCTTAACAAGCGAAAATTGGATCTGACACTTCGTTTGTAAATTTTTCTTTTTATTTATTTATTTATTAGTATCATCATTTTAGTTTATATTTGCTTAAGTGTCTTTCAAGTTTGTTTCTTTCAAATAACTGGCGTTTCAGGTAATGTCTCCTATACTTTATCTCTTTCTATTTAAACATTGAGGACAATGTTTCATCTAGTTTGAGGGGAGGATAGTAGACATACGTTGCATTTTATCAAAAAAAAAAATAATTGTGGTCCGATATTTGATTAAAATGGCAGAGTAAAGAGTTCATTCTTGAACTCTTGAGACGCATTCTAGGTCAAATTAGAATGGCAGAATAAAGGGTTTTAGTACTAACTTTTGAAATGCATTTTAACTAACCTTTTGTTATTTTGTTTTATATTTCATGCATTGTCGTTTACTGCTTGTAGTCTTGGTAATTCTTATATAAAGGAATTTACTTTTTTGCCTAAGTATGATTTCAGAATTGTTTAGGTTGAGTCACTGTTTCTATCTAGGTTACTAAAGAATGACTTCCAAAATATTTTTGAACACAATACTAAGCCTTGTGGTAAGATGGACGATTCAATTTATATAGCCAAGAGAATTCCCACGTTTAAGTATTTTCTAAATCTCACATATATTTTGTGAGTAAGTGGAAAGGTTGAGAAAACAGCTTATGAACCTTCATTGATCCTTTGAATTGGTTAATTTTTGTTTAGAATAATATTATTTGAATTAAGTGATAAGTTGGTTGCATTTATGTATAATATAATTTGATGAGAAACCTTTGTAATGCTTTCTTGTATTCTTCAAAAATACAAAAAAAAAAGAGCAAAAATACCAAAAAAAAAAAGAAGCAATTCAGTTTAATAAAGTCTTCATTCAATTTTAGAAGATAAATATTTTATAAAACAGTTTTCTCACCAAGTTATAATTGTATTATTCTCACAAGCCAATTAAAGTTCTAAAGCTGACGTATGATATGAATAATTGATTTTTAAACAAATAATTTTCCTATCTTTGGATCAATGTTAGTTTATATGTCTGTCCTTAAAATTGACTTTTTCTTGAGTGCTTAGCTGTTTTCCAACTCCATAAGAGAAGTCTCAATCTTTTAAACAGTCATACACTTGTGAGGATATGGAGTTGAGGCTTTTACTTGGAAAACTTCTCAAGACTATATCTATTGTGGTTTGTGGTTTATGGTTTGTGGTTTGTGGTTAGATGGTTATGGCTTAGTTCACACACACACAAATTATAGAAGTTGTAATTGAAAAAAACCATGATAGCAACAGTGATCTCGAACTGACGTTTTGATTGAAATACTTAGGTAGTTTTGCATATCCTATTAACGCTTGAATTGCTAGAGACTAGCAATAAGCTGGTTGGGGGCTATGATGAACACATGAAAATGCATGTTGTTAAGAGATTTAATCACCATTTAATGTCACTAATTTTAGTATTTTCTGTATTTTTAGCTTAAAATAAAGTGTTCTCCTTAAATTGTGATTAATGAATGTTATTTGGACAGGTTTAGGTAAAATGGACATAACTATCAATGTAGAAATTGAAATTAAGAAATTCTTGAACTTGGTGCAACATGACTCAATCTTACACAAATTTGAAGAATAGTGAAAAAGCCAAATCCAACATGTTATGGGCCAAAAATTGAGATACAACAGAATCGGACTATAATTCCTGCCCAGCTTGACTCAACTCACGTATTTGGACCGTATCTCACAAAATATGTACTCAATTGGTATAATTCTTGAAGCTGTGAATTGCTGACTTAACTATCAACAACTCGTATGTTGATGGTAAAGTCCAAATCAGCCGTTATCATGGACCAAATCGCATTGCAAGTGGGTAAAATGGTTGTTGGCCGAATTCTGATGTATCTTTGGAATTTTGCTCATATCTTATTGGATACTCATCCAATTTGCATGACATTTGTGCCTATAGAAAGAAGAGTCAAAATTCTACAACTTTAATGTCAGCTATAGAAGCTAAATCGGTCATTTACATTATCAACAATGTGCTGCAAGTGGATAAATGAGTTATTGGCCTAAAATTATTGAAGATTGATGTCATCCATGACATATGTCCATTCATTGCCTATATAAGGAGACACTTAGAACGTTTTTAATAATAGATAATTCTCTCTTATTTTATTCTCATTAACATGTATTATAATTTAGGCTAGAGTTCTTGGCAAGGCTAAGAGATGAACTTTTATGTGTAATAAATCTACTTTCATGCTTTGATTCGGTGTCAAGAGTAATAAATGTTGTAAGTTTGGTTTTGATTAAACTCTTATCTATTTTATTTTCTATAATCCAGAGGTTATAATTCTCATGTCTCATATATGTTAAGTCATGCTTTTTTTATGTGATTCATGTTGATTTATAATTGTTACTGGTTACATTGTTTTATATGTTAATCTTTTACTGCAGTATTGTCAATTTGATATATTGTCGATCTTGGATAACATATAAGGGCAATAAATGTTTGATATTCAAGTTAATCTTTTACTGAAATATTGTCAAAGTGATATATTGTCGATCTTAGATAACTTGTATAAATGAACATGATGTATGTTAATGCTTGCAAAGAGTTTAATTACGTTAAATACATGTGTTATCAAATGTGCTATATTTTCCTATCTTCCGATTGATTGTTTGGGATGTGAAACTTTCAATTGAGTTATAAGCATTGAATCAAAGTGTAGAGTAGATTTATAAAGCATAATTGTGATTCTCGAAGCCTTGTTTGAATTATCATAAGACATTTCCTTCAAATCATAGACAATCTTATCTCATCCACTTAAATCAATTAATTTTGTCCTTTGCTACTACTTTAATATTTTACTTCATCAACCTATTTTGCCAAGAGCTTCCTAGTGGGATCGACACCTCAATCTATACTGCGATAGCCGCGTTATATTTTGAGTGTAAACAATAGTGCAACCACATGTTGTAGAACTGATCTCTAACACACACTATACACAAATACTATGAATATATAACCCGTTAATGATCTTCTCTTATCTAGATCACCTGTATAATCTGACTCTACGTATCCTCTCACCATTACATTGCTGTCCTCATCCCTTTTATACGCTAACCCGTGATTCGACGTTCCCTTAAGATATCTCAAAATTCACTTCACTGCAAGTTAGTGTACCTTACCTGGATTTACCATATATCTACTTACCACACTCATAGCTTGTGCTGTGTTTGGTCTTGTACAAACATTTGTATACATGATGCTCCCTACAGTGCTTACATATGGTACTTTACTCATCTATAATTTCTCCTCTTCTGATATTGATGACTGTGCTGCTAAAAGTTTGAAACACATGGTCAAAGGAGTAGAGATAACCTTTGCATTGGACATACCAACCTCTCTAACATTTTGAATATATATCATTGTTGAGATAAGAAGATAACATCTTTTCTTTTCCTTACATTATCCATACCCAATGTTCTCTTCGCTGCTCCTAAATCCTTTATCTTAAACTCGCCACTCAACTACTTCTTGAGTTTATATATCTCTTCTATATTCTTGCACGCGATCAACATATCATCGACGTATAGAAGTAAATACATCATCCCATAATTGAAGTTCTTGAAGTATATAAATCCATCATACTTAGTCCTACTAAAGCCACAAACCATCATAAGCTCATCAAATCTCCTATACCACTGTCTAGGTGATTACTTTAACCCATATAATGACTTCTTTAGCAAACAAGCATGATCTTCTTTTTCTGACTCCTCAAACCCTTGCGGTTGTACCATGTATATCATCTCTTCAAGCTCTCCATGTAGAAAAGCTGTCTTTACATCTATCTGCTCTAGATGTAAATCAAAGTTTACACACATAGCTAACAAAATCCTAATGGATGTATGCTTAACAACTGGAGAGGAATATCTCATAAAAGTTAATTCCCTCTTTTTGAGTAAAACTTTGTGTAATTAACCTAGCCTTGAATCTCGTAGGCTCTATTCTTAGTATCCCTTTCTTCACCTTATACAGCTACTTGCACCCAACTAGTTTATTTTAAGTTATTCTTTCTAAGAGAACTAATCTCTTCTTTTATGGTCTGCTGCCATTCAATCTTGTTTTCACTCTTCATAATCTCACCATATGTTCTAGGCTCATTAAACTCAAGAGTGTAAATAGAATTAAAAATGTGAGCAACCAAATCTACTTGTGTATACCTGATTGGCGGGTTAATCGTTCTCCTTAGCCTGTCTCTAACTAACTGGTACTCTTCAAGTTCCATCTCAAGAGTCCTAGTCTTTCTTTGGGTGGACTTGGTAGAACTCACCGGTGTTCTTAGTTCATCTTCAAGGATTTCATTATTGAAGTATTAATTTGAGGGCATATCAGATCTATTAACTCGGACTCTACTTTAACTTCTATTAACTCAAGTGATGAGTCTTTCTTGGATATAGTTCTTTTTTCTCATCCTTTTGGGAAGTTTTCAGCATTGTCGTCTCATTGAACGTCACATCACGACTTATGATACTCATTGACTGTGTCAAGTCTTTACACTATACCTTGTATCCTTTAACTTATTTGGGATACCCTATAAATACCCATTTGATAGCTCTAGGTTCCAACCTCCTCTCCTTAACATGTACAAAGGCATGACAACCAAATATTCTAAGGTGGTTATATTTAATAGAGTTGCTAGACCATTTTTCTTCTAGTTTCTTGAAGTTAATTGTTGCTGACAGACTTCTATTAATCAAATAAGTTGCAGTTACTACAGCTTCTCCCTAAAATATCTTGGACATCTTTACAATGATAAGCATGTATCTAACCCTTTAAAGTAGGGTCCTATTCATCCTCTTAGCTACGCCATTCTGCTGTAGTGTTGATCTTACCGTTCTATGCCTTGCAATCCCATGTTTGGCACAAAATCCATCAAACTCTCTATTGTAAAACTTGAGGCCATTGTCAGTTCTCAGCCCCTTCACTTTTTTGCCAGTCTGATTCTCAACAAGAGCTTTCTAAGTCTTACACGTAACAAATACTTGATCCTTGCTCTTCAACACGTAGACCTATAGCTTTCTTGAATAGTCATCAATCAAACTGAGAAAATACCTAGCACTACCATGAGTAGCTATCTGAGTTGGTCCTCAAAGATCCAAATGTATGTAGTCAAGAGTCTCTTAAGTCTTGTGCTCATATGTACTAAACCTCACCCTATGTGCTTACCTAAGCAAACAATGCTTACAAAATTCTAATAGCTGAAACTTATCCTCACCAAATGCCCTTTGACTAAATAATTTCTTCAGGATTCTTTTGCCTAAGTGTGCAGTCTAAGATACCACAACTTGGTTTGTATATTCTCATCATCTACAAAAGAATAATGCAGAACCACTCACAACTTCACCCTTAAGCACATAAACACCTTTGTGCGTCTCTCCTTTTATTACATTATAGAACCTTTTAATACTTTCAAAACCCCTCCGTCGATCCTGATGGAACACGCATTCTGGTCTAAAGTCTCTAGTGAGATCAAGTTCCTCTTGAGGTCAAGAATATACCTATCATCTATCAAATCTCTCACTCGCCCATCATGCAGCCTAAGTTTAATACTACCAAGTCCTATCATCTGACACGCAACATCATTACCCATTAACACCTTACCACTACTAATGGGCTGAAAATTTATGAACCAAGACTTGTGCGGGCATATGTGAAATGTATAACCAGAATCAAGAACCCATTATTCAACATTCTTACCATCAGTAGCGATAAGTATCTCTGCGCTGTCGTAGCTATCATCATAGGCAAGCATAGCATCTGCTTTCATCTCTAGACAGTCCTTTATGAAGTGCCCCTCTTTCTTGCAGCAAAAACATTTCCTAAGAGTCCAGGGCTTCGATCTTGAGCCATTTTTCCTTCCATCTCTATATGAGGGTCTTCCTCTTATAGATAGACTTTTTGCATTGCCCTCGATATGTTTTTCTAATAACTTTAAGTTTAATAATAATTTTACACCGCTCATCATTAAACTCTCTCTGCCATAGAGTAACTTATTAACAAAACTCTCATAACTTTTGCGAAGTGCAGTAAGATAATTGTTCTATCTTCATCTTCTATTTTGATGTTGATAGACTCAAGATCAAGAATGATTTTATTAAATGCCTCTATATGATTTTTCATTAGTGTCCCCTCTGACATGGACAGCTAATACAACTTCTTCTTTATATGCAATCTGTTGGGAAATGATTTTCGCATATAAAGGGAGCCAAGTTTCTTCCAAAGACCAATCATTATCGTCTCTCCTACTACTTTCCTTAGTACTTCATCGTTCAATGATAGAACAATTATGCTATGAGCTTTTTCGTGAATGTCCATTCTTTTTGCTTCAGTTTTAGATGACTCTGGCGTCTTTTCTTCTTAACTAGATAAAGCTGCAGTCTCCTTTAATGTCGAGTCTAACTGTTGACTCACCAACAACGCCTTAACCTTCATCTTTTACATGTTGAAGTCATTCTTACCATTGAATTTCTCTATCTTATACTTGGGTCTAGCCATGTCTACTTAGAACCAAGCTCTGATACCAATTTGTTAAAGCAGAAGCACACAAACGAATAAAATATCTCAAGTAATATAATGCAAAATCAAGTAATTAAGAGCGTAGAGAGAGAAAGGTAGAAGAAGAATACACATAATTTACGTAATTTTGAAACTTGTCTACGTTTACGGCGGATCAAGATCACACATTCTTATTAATAAATCTTAAGGCACTCATAAAGTATACCTTTTACAAGAAAGACTTACCAAGTAATCACTCTCTCTTTCAATCAAGGGGTTTTCTCTCACTAAGAATTATAAAGTATGTTTGATCACAAAAATCTCACTCTAATCACAAAAATATTTATGTCTTCTCACTAAGATGTGTTTACAAGTCAATAGAGAACTTTTATATAAGTTTTAGGACGACTTAGATTTATCCTAAACATGTGAGAATCGTATTAAAGAGTTCTGGAACAAGTGAAAAAGAGAACAAAGCTAGATAAAACAAATAACAACTCCTCGCATTGAGCACCACGGCACTCAGGCTCTATTTTGAGCTCTGTGGTGCCTATAATCTGACGCTCACACTTGATCACCGCCACTTAAGTTTTTATTCTCTAAATTATATCTTAATAATTTTTAATCAACTTTTTCATAAGTATAATATTTCTCATGATTGCCTCGAATTCTTTCCACTTCATAATATTGGAATTTTACTTTTGTTTTTATTAGAATGATTCCAACAATGTGTTGTCACAACCTCGGCATGGTATTCTCTGTAAAAAAAATAAAAAGAAAGTCTCTACACAGTAAGTTGTTTTGTGGCCAAATGAAAATCCAAATCATGCAAACAGGTGCCAAAAAAAAATTAGCATCACAAACCAAACTAAATCGTAGTTCCCAGAAGCTTACGGCGTCAACATTCCAACTCCCGTCATTTTCTTTCATTTAGCTTGATAAACAACGAATTTGGTATTGACTATTTGACTGGCTAAACTTGGAGTCAGTTTTATTACATGTTTACTCAAGTCTTTTTGGTACTACACTAGTCTAGGATGACCAAAACTTAATAGTGTTAAATTATTGGAGTATTTCTCACTTCAGGACCAACACTTTTGGTACTACATATAATTTATGTACCCATATTATAAATTCATTAATAAAACATTTCCATGTTTTAAAATCTTGATTTGAATTATACATCAATTGTTTGTGATATTATTATATAATTTAAATTACATTTTAAAATGTGTTCATATTTGTATATCATAATTTTTTATTAATCATTGTTAGTCTAAATTATATCGGATTGCAAGTTCAAACTTGATTTATAAAATTGAAAACTCAAAAATGAAGAAAAGGAGAAAAGAAAGAAAAACTTTGAAAAACGTGTTTGAAACTTGATTTCTACCTTAAAAACAAAAAGGAAGGAAAGGAAAAAAAAATTTGTTTCCATGTCACCATTTGTCTCTCGCTCTCTCTTTTTTTTTTTAATCATAACAAGCTCTTGTGAGGTCACATGGTTCTGACAACTTTTTCTGGCTGCTCTTTAAAATCTTGAGTGGCTCCACCATTTATATACTTCATACAATTTTTCCAACCTAATAATTAAAGCAACCTAATAAATAAATCTGCATGACCAAGACTTGGAGAAAATAGTTTCATTGCACCATTTAGATATTAATACTTTAAGTAGATGGCTTTCTAATCATTTTTTATAATATAATTCTTTCTCTCTCTCTTTTTAATTGTTTGTTTCGTTTCGAAAGAAGGTAAGAAGAATTGGTAAACAGAAATGAATCCTGTAGTAATGAATTAAGTTATCCATTAAATAAAATCCATATTTGGCAGGATAACTGGTATCTGATTATGTTTAGTGGTTAATTGTTACATGATTATAAACCTCATATCTTATTTTCCTTTTTTTTTTTTTTTCAGATTCTTAATGACTTGAAACATGAGATGGCTACTAATCCATATGGGGTCTTAATTTGCACTTGGTAGGCCTCTGGAATCTGTGGAATTTATCTATGAAGTCTTACAAATTTTCTTGTTCAAAATTACCTTTTCAAAATCCGGATGTTCAAAAAGTACATAAACTTGAATTTAGATTTTGAATGACTAGAGATTTGGAATTACTACATTTTATGTTGGAATATTTTACTTGTATTTGTTCATATATGCTTATCATTTTCCTAATTCTTACCAAAACGTATCATTGGAAATTCTAGAATTTCCTGAAAATTGGAATCGTCCTAAGGAAGTTTAACTCTTTAACCTAGACTTCGATGCTAATTTTTTTATATGAATCTCAACATTGTAATAAAATTTTAGTAATAAAAGAAATTTAAGATACAGCTAAATAAGGGAGCCGTGAACCTTACCACTTGTAAAATAAGACAAACTGGAATTGCTCTCTAGTCAAAGATTATACAACGTCTATAAAATGAAAAAAAAAAAGAAAATTATTGCCACTATCCCTAGATAGCATTCTCTCAAAAAGAATAAAAAAAAGTTTATACGCAGTAAGTTGTTTGTGACCAAACGAAAATTCAAATCATCCATCAAATCATGCAAAAAGTTGAGGAAAAACGCAAAAGTAATCTAATTTTTTAACCGATAAAAAAGTTATAAAATATATTAACCAACCACGTAAACAGTGAATTTAAATACAAAATACACATAAATCGACCCTAATATTTATCTAACATGGCGCCACCCAAGACGGCGGCATGTGGCACAAATATTTATATTTTTTTAATTTATTCTTTTATATTAAAATTTTTAATTATTTATTTATATTTAACAAATAATAATAAATTTTTTTTTTAATTTTGAATAGATTTCATTCTCTATCTCGTATTCTCCCTCTATTTTATATTTTTAAATTTGCCTAAAATTCACTAAATTTGTCACACAATTTATAATCGACTTAAAATATATAATATTTTAAAAAATAAAAATAAAATAAAAATTATAGATTTAAAGAAATTAAAAATAGACCAATAATTGATAAGTTTTTATTGATTGTTTGTTTATTGTTGTTGAGTGTTTATTCTTGGTTTGTAGATGTAAAGTTAAAATGTATAACTCTAGTGTTAAGACGTGTTAATAAAGTGAAAATAAATTCAAGAAGTCAAAAAAATGTAATAAAATAACAAAAAATTGTGAATTCAGAGTTGGACCTACGCACATTTTACCATGCACGTGTCAACGGTTGTTTCACGCATTAGCCTATGGTTGCACGTGTTAGTGCAGCCGTTATCTTGGCTCCAAGTGGTGCTAAGTGGCATTTTTATTTAAAAAAATTAATTTTTTTATAAAACTAATATTTTTTATCATTAATTTATTTATATTAAGTTTTATTTTTTTATATTAGTTAAATTTTGTATTTTGTATTTTTATATTCAATACTTGGCATTGTTTATAATTATTATATATATTATTATAATAAACTAATAAGTATTTTGGTGTTGTTTTTTTTTTCAATTGCTGCTGATATTATCATGGCGTAAATTTCAACTATTATATGCTTTGTGAAAAAATGAAAAAGTTCCAGTGATGATTTTGAGAGATACATTGGATATTAAAATATGTACATGATAGTTTCAAAAAATATTAAATATGAAGTATTGTTGAAAAGAGTTTGTCATCTTTTCGAAGTTGAACAGATGCAGTATAAAAGTGACTCTCAAGTTTGAGGTTCATTCAAGTACTGTAAAGTTGATACTTATTCCACTTAAAAATGATAACGATGAAAAAAATTTGGTTGAGCCTACAAAATAAAAATGCTATACCTCTATATGTAACAGTGGATGTTCGAGCTTTTGAATATGAAAATAACATAGAAACACCCATGGAGTAGAAAAAAGGCTACGCTAATCAGTTCATGTCTACAACCCTTGTGTATGCTCCAAATCCCTAGATGATTATCATTATTCTTCTCTAATGTTCAAAGAACAACCAACCTACACATATTATGATAGTGAGATATATAAAGATGCTTCCATTGATCTTAGTTATAATATTAGTCATATGTTGGTTAGAATGTCAGTAATGATAGTGGAAATGATGATTGTGGTTATGATGTTAGTTATGAGGTTGATAATGATGATGGAAATAAGGATGATTTGAATGATGATACTGATTATGGGAAAATGACTGCGGATGGAAATGATGATGATGACGACAACGATAATGATTATGCTAGATAAGAAAGGGTTAAGGTAGAAAATTCATTTCAGTTACAGCATAAAATATCACCAATTGACTTGAAATATATCAAAAAAGGTATCTTGTACTAGAATTTGAGATGTTTGGAGGAAAGTTGTATAATAACAAAGATGAAATTCATGAGACTATAAAAGCATGGTTGCACTTAAGAAAAAAATGGAGCTTCAGAGTTTATAAGTCCACTAAAGATCGTTTTGAATTAAAATGCGATGATGATAGATACAAACAGAGATTATGGACAGTGTCAACGAAAGGGCAACATTTTTTTATCATGAAGCAAGTAGATGTAAAGCACACTTGTGTTTTGGTTCAATTGTGGGATGGTCACCGACAAAGTCAAGAGCCATATTATTGCTAAAGTAATTAAAAGTAAGTTTGTATCATTTAATAGAAATTATAGGCCGAAGGATATTCAAACATACGTGAAGAATTCAGTGTTCAGATAACATATACTTTAATTTGGTGAGCTAAGGAGCATGTATTAAGATTTATATGAGGTGCTCCAGAGGATTCGTTTATATTGTTTTCTATGTAAAGCTATATGTTGCAACAGAAAAATTCAAGTACGATTACTTATTTTGAAACTGACGTGAATAATCACTTTAAGCATTTTTTTTATGTTGGGACCCAACCTTAGAGGTTTTAATTCATCAATCCCGCCAATAATTATAGTAGATGAAATATTTTTGAAAGTTCTATATCCTGGTATGATGTTTATGACTGCTTGTAAAGATGGAAACAATCAGATATTTTCATTGATTGTTGACTCAAAAAATGATGCTTCTTGGGAGTGGTTTATAGTTAAACTATTGGGAGTAATTGGTGACTATCAAAATTTTGTTTTATATCTGATTGACACGCCAATATTGAGAAGGCTATATAAGGTGCGTTTCTTAAAGCATATCATGAGTTCTGCATCTTTCACTCGAAGAAAAATTTGGTGATAAAATATAAGTTACCAATGATAAGTCTAAAATAGGGGTATACTTGTCTTCCTATTTTGTTGCTACGAAGGTGTATCGTGTCTTTGATTTTCAACACCAAATAAACAAAATGCCAGAAATGAGACCCAATATAACTAAGTATTTAGAAGAGAATGTTGGTATAGTAAGATGGGCTCAATGAGTTGGTGCTTTCAAAAGGTACGCATTCTTCTTATGTTTATGGGGCACCATCTTCCTATATACTCTCAAAACCTATCAAAATTTTAGATTTATTAATCATTAATAGGAAAAACAAAAATATTTATAGGAAAATTATATATATTTTTTGTTGAATGTAAAAACATACCTCAATACTATTGAATAGAACGTTTTTAGCGTCTTCGTATAATGCGTGGCTCGTATTGGACCAATTTAAAAGGTGATGAAAACTATCACCATCCTTGCGCACAAACACCAAGCCACATCTCGAGATTGTCTCGTAGACCCACACCTAAGATATTAAAAAAATAACAACACTATTTTCTTATCTTCTTTAATGAAAATGAAAATAACAATTTTTTCTGCATCTCAATATAATAGTGAATCAATAATAAATCGAAAAGAAAAGAATTACCCACTAAAAATTCCTGACCAAATGCATATAAGTTGTATGCTTACCTATCTGGAGCACTCCATTTTTATTACCTTCATTAACTTTTTAATTGGCACTGTGCTTAAGCTATGGTAGAGCATAATTCATGTAATCGTGCCCCAAGGGTAGGCCTTAAACTTATCCAAATCATTTACGAGACGAAGCACAAAATATTGGATGACTCTATGAGAATCACGTGGCAACAACAATTTATGAGATAAATAAAGTAGACACATTTTTACAGCATTTACGTCATCATCAACCTTAACATTGTTTAACCATAGATCTAAAACCTTATAGGTCGACTCATTTGTATTCCTAAAATATTTATACCACAGTCTATCATCAAATTCCCTTATTGACAGACAATTTACAATCCTCAAACTATTAATCAAATAAAATTTTAGACGAGAGATTTTAATACGCTTGTTGCCTATATAAAACCACAAAAATCGTCATGTAAGTTTTTGGTATTTACTTGTTTTAATAAGACGTCGTGTACTACAATACTTAAGAATGCAATATCAATTTAGTTTTTATTTTATCGATAGCCCACAACTTCGAGTAAATAGTTATAGTCGATTGATAAAATTTATTTTTTGTAATTATTTATTCTGTCAAGACATTTTTCTTTCTTAAAAAAATTGTAATTATTAGTATTTAACCAATTGCATAATTTAAATAATTATTAAATTTTAAAATAATTATTAGTAAAAGAATTATAAAACTTTTTTATCTAATAAAATAATATAATAATGACAAAAAATTTAAAATAATGACTAAACTTAAATAATTTATGCATAATTTTAATATTTTCAATTTAAAAATAAATAAGTTAAATCTAAAAATAAAAAATTGGCCATGTGGCAACACCAGCACATACGCATGTGCTGACATGCATGGATCAATGGGCTTACTTGGCCACAGCGCATGAACAACAGTTCCAGCGAGTGACGCATGTGTCAATCTGAAATGAAAAGAATTTATCATTTTTTAAACTATTTTAGGGCCATTTTAGACACTTACATTTATTTTTTAATCTGTTTTACATATTATTAATATTAAATCTATACATTTAAATAACTACACTACAAAAATAATATTAAAACACAACAAAGCTAAATTTAAGATCAAAACTCACTAATTTTTACAAATTTTTAATTTTTTCACCTCCTTAATTATTTTAATTCAATTCTTTAAAATGTACCGTATTTGAAGTTTATCTACAACTTTTTGAACAAAGTCTAGTAATGGCCGAAGAGAGAAAAAAAAAGGAGATTTTAGAAGAAAAAGAGTATATTGTTTGATTTTTAATTAATATATTTTAAAATTTTTGACCCGATTTAAAATTTTATGGGCGTTTTTTTTTAAGTCAAATTTGGCGTTTTTCCAAAAGTTAAAGAAAAAGTGCATGCGAGGCCAAACTAAAGATATAATGATATAAATTAAGGAATATAGCTCGTGGAATCTTACGGCTCCAACATTTCCACACGCGTCATATTCTTTAATTTAGCTGGATACCCGATGAATTTGGTTATGAAATATTAATTGATTGTAAAGCTCGTCTCCACGCCATGCCTTTCATTTTTTTGGGTACTCAGTTAAGAGATATTTACGGGTAAAAACTATCCAAAATATAAATAGTTTTTAGAGTTATAACACATAAAAACAAAATTATAATTTATGATTTATCACCTAATTATAATATCATTTATATTTTAATCAAAAAATGATAGATAAATATTTAATTTAAATTATATTTTTAGTACATCAAAATATATTATTTATATTTAACATTTTATATTAGAATACCATCTAAGTGCGTTCCTGTTATATTAAGTAAATGAGGATATAAAAAATGATTCTTTTAATTTTGTTAAATTTAATTTTCTTACAAAATTAAAATACATTTTTTCTCTAAGTGATAAAATGTTTGTTGATATGACACGCTAATAAAACTTTTTATACACCGCCCCCCCCCCCCCCCCCCCCCCCTTCAAAGTTATACTGAAAAACTAAATATTCTACCACCTTATTAATTTTATCACAAAATAAATAATTTGTGAATAAAATAAACTCCCATTTAACGAATCTCTCGTTCATTAATATGCGCTTCTTCAGTGCAAGCCAAGTCATGCCGTTCATTTTCTTATAGCTGAATTAATAATATTTCATTATGTTGAAGCGGAAGCATACAAATAAGCAAAAATTTACTTAAGCAATATAATAATGCAGAACAAATTATTTAAGAAATAAATAGAAAAAGGGGTAGAAGAAGAACACATAAAGAATTACGTGGTTCAGCAACTTACCTACGTCTACGGCAGATCAAGATCACACTCTTCTCTTATTATGAATCATAAGGCACTCACAAATTATGCCTTTTACAACAAAGATTATAAAGAAAACTCTCTCTCACTTTATGAATTTTACTCTCACAAAGAACCACAAAGATTATCACTAAGATTGTTGTTGATCACAAAGATCTATATTTTGATCACAAAAATCTCTAACTTGATGACAAAGATTACTCTTGATCACAAAGATGTGTTTACAAGCCAATTGATAGCTTTTATATAGGTATTGGAACATCTTAGGTTTTTCCTATACGTGTGAGAGTTGTATTAGGGAGTCCTGAAGCAAATGAGAGACGAAATTAGGAAGTTTTCTAATTTTGAGACACTGTTTCCGTCTCCAGTGCCGCGGCGCTGGCGCATTTTTTGCTCAGCGCTGCAGCGCTCAGGTTCTGTTCTGGGTGCCGCGGTGCCCGCACCTGGTGCGTCCTTCTTTATTTTTTACCTCCTTTTACATCCGTCTTTAATTCACGCACACCCCACGCACTTAACTTAAATCCCAAATTATATTCTAATAATTTTTAATTAGAATTCTCACGTATTAACTATCAGTTCTGTTCTGCTTTGCTAAGTGAGTAATCTTCATGTTACTCGTTGATGGAACGTCACATAATAATTAGAGCTTTTCCTAAATCACGTAATTAGAAAAATTTCTCCATAGGCGCCAAGTCAATCAAGTCAATAGTTGGGACCGCTTCTTCTCATTGCTCTAGAAGTCAGGGCGATTGGCGACCAAGAGTTGTTGTCACAGCACTCGTCGACTGTTTCTCTTTTATTTATAATCCTCCCTCTTCTTTGCAACTTCATATTGAAAAAATGATTCGTGTTTTTTCTTGTAAACTCTTCTTTCTCCAGTTACTGCTATTTTTCTCACAGAGTTGTGCAAAACTTTGCTCTCAAGACCAGATCTCTGCATTGCTCCAGTTTAAGCAACTCTTTTCCTTTCAAAATGATTATCCTGATTCTTGTGGTGACCTGCAACAATCTAATTCTTATCCAAAGATGATGTCTTGGAAAGAGGAGGATGATTGTTGTTCATGGGATGGAGTAACATGTGATATGGTGACGGGTCATGTGATTGGCATCGACCTTAGTTGCAGCTGGCTTTATGGTAACATCCCTTCCAACAGTAGCCTCTTCTCCATTCCTCATATTCGAAAGCTCAATCTCGCTTACAATAATTTCAATTTCTCTCAAATTTCTTCTAGTTTTAGTAATTTTCATGCTTTAACACATCTAAACCTCTCATTCTCTAACTTTGAGGGTACACTTCCATATGAAATCTCTAGCTTGTCTAGATTGGTTTCACTTGACCTATCTCTTAATTCTCAAGTGAGTCTCGAAACACCTGTTTGGAAAGGGTTGGTTCAAAATCTGACAAACTTAGAGAAACTGATTCTAGATTATGTAGACATGTCTTACTTAGTACCTGGTTCTTTTACAAATCTTACTTCTTCTTTGTCGTCTTTAAGTCTTGAAGATTGTTTTTTGCAAGGAGACTTCCCAGAAAACATCTTCCAATTGCCGAACTTACAGAGGTTGGTGTTGGCTGCTAACCAAAATTTAATGCCTCGTGTTTTTCCAAAGGTTAACTGGAGCATTCCCCTCAGGTTTTTGGATCTCACTAGCTGCAATTTCAGTGGTCCAATTCCCGCATCAATAGGTAACCTCACCCAACTTTCTTATTTAGACTTTTCAGATAATCAACTAACTGGTCCAGTTCCTTCTTCTGTAAGTGGGCTTCAGAGTTTATCTTTCATTGATATCTCTTTCAACTCTCTCAATGGAATTATTCCATTTGGTCTATTTACTCTACCATTACTGGAGCATATTGACCTTAGAAATAACCAACTGACCGGCGCAATTCCAAGCTCAGTATTTGAACTTGCAAATCTGTCTTTTCTTCAACTTTCTTCAAACAATTTAAGTGGCACTCTTGACATTAGCATGTTTGCACAACTCAAAAACTTTACGTTCCTTGATCTTTCTCAGAACAGACTATCATTAACCAGCACATTGATTGTCAACTCTTCCTTCCCCAAAAATCTTTTTAAGATACGTCTATCTGCGTGCAACTTAACTGAGTTCCCTAACATCTTAAGAGGTCAAGACAAATTAAAGGAAATAATTCTTTCAGACAACAGAATCCATGGCAAGATTCCGGACTGGATGTGGGGTATAGCAAAAGAGACTCTGTCTTATCTTTATCTTTCTCACAACTCTCTGACGGGCATTGTGGAGCATCTTCCATGGAAGAATCTTGAATATCTTGATCTTAGTTTCAACTTGCTTCAAGGATCACTTGTGATTCTGCCACCTTCCGTGAGTTTCTTTTCAGTTTCAAACAACAGATTGAGTGGAGAGCTTCCTTCACGGTTTTCCAATTGGAGCTCGATTGAATATCTTGATTTGTCTAATAACAACTTCAGTGGAAACATTCCAGAAAATCTTGGAAACTCTTCAAGACTCTTAGTCTTGTTTCTACAAAATAACAACTTCTATGGTTGTATTCCACAATCCTTTGCAAATGGCAGTAGATTGGGTATTCTTAACCTTAATGGGAATTGGTTAGAGGGGCCATTACCGCCATCCTTGGTAAATTGTAGGAGTTTGCAAGTTCTTGATGTTGGGAATAACAAGATCAACAATACATTTCCATATTGGTTAGCAGATCTTCTTGAATTGCAAGTTCTTATCTTGAGATCTAACAAATTCCATGGTCCCATTGGCAATTCCAGGACTTCATTCCGAAAGTTGCGTATACTTGATCTCTCTTATAATGAATTCGATGGTGTTTTGCCAATGAGATTTTTTCAAAAGTTTGAAGCTATGATGCAAAGAGGTAACGTTAGTGTTAAAGGAGAATACATGAAGCCACCTATTGGTGGTGAATATTATTCAGTGTCCTTGATTGTAAAGGGAACCGAAATAGATTTGGAAAAAATTTTAACCATTTTCACAACTATTGATTTGTCTAGCAACCGATTGCAAGGAGAAATTCCAGAAGTCGTCGGAAAGCTTAATTTACTTAAAGGACTCAACTTTTCTCACAACCACCTTACTGGTGGTATTCCATCGTCGTTGGCGAATTTGACAGAACTTGAATCTCTAGACCTATCTTCTAACAAGTTTGTAGGGAAGATTCCTTCAGAGTTGACACGGTTGAATTTTCTCCAAGTTCTAAATCTTTCGGAGAATCAATTAGTAGGACGCATACCTCGAGAAAACCACTTTGATACCTTCCCAAACAATTCCTACAGTGGAAACTTGGGATTGTGTGGATTCCCTTTGTCAGAAGAATGTAGTAATGATGAAGCGCCGAAACCAGGGCAAACAAGAGTCCACGAAGAAGATGACACTTCAAGCTTGTTTGATTGGAAATTCGCCATGATGGGTTACGTATCTGGATTGGTGATTGGCATATCTTTGGGATATATGGTATTTGCAACAGGAAGACCACAATGGTTTATAAGGATGATTGAAAAGAAGCAATCTAAGAAGAAAAGGCTGATTAGAAGAGGCAGAGCAAGAAAAATTAACTAGTCCAGGTAGTGCTTCAAATTGGACAAGTCTTTTCACTTCCATATCTTGATGAGCGTTCAGTTTTCTCACATCCTCCATGAATGTAATTGTTATGCAGATCGATTGGCAAATATAGGTTTCAAAATTTTCAATTTGTTTTGGTAGAATACTCCTCCTGATTGCTTGAATTCCTTTTACTTCATAATATTGGAATTTTCTTTTTTCTTATTTAGAATGACTATAACAATATGTTGCCGCAATCTCTACATGGTATTGTCTCTCTCTCAAAATTAAAAAAAAAAAAAAAAAAAAATCAAAATAGTCTCTACTCAGTAATCAGTTGTTTTGTGACCAAAAGATAATCCAAATCATCCATCATATCATGCAAACAGGTACCAAAAAAGTCTCCAGGTACCAAACTTGGAAATCATTTGGCTCAAATTACTCAATTTGCAACTAAACTAGTTGGCTCAAATTACTAAATGACCAAGCTACTTGTTGACTCAGTCTCTTTAGGTACTATACAAGTCTCTAATATTTGTTATAATATAATTTATATTGATTTGTAACAACTCTGATCCTGAGATCCAAGTTTTACCGAATCCTGAAGAACTAAAAGTGCATTTTATCTTTCCTTCCTTCTTTTTCTCTCTCTTTTGTTTTTGTTTGTTTCGTTTGTGAAGAAGATAAGAAGAATCGGTAAACAGAGATGAATCCTGTAGAAATGAATTAAGTCATATATAAAAGAAAATAAATATTTGGTGGGATAATTAGTTTCGGATTATCTTTAGTGGTTAATTATTACTTGATTATAAACCTCATCTCTTCTCTTTTATATTTTCAGATTTTTACTGACTTGACAACATGAGATGCATGGCAACATTTGGGGCCAGCACTGGGCTACTAATCTATATGGGATCTTAATTTGCACTTTGTGGGTCTCTGGAATTTGCACTTTGTTTCAAATTACCTTTTCAAAATCTGGGTACTTAAAAAATACATAAACTTGAGTTATTCTAGGATTTTGGAATTACTAAATTTTGTGTTGGAATGTTTTTGTTGTATTTGTTCTTAGATGCTTATCTTTTTTGTTATCAAATCGTATCATAAGAAATTCTCAAATTTCCTTAAAATTTAAATCGTAGTGAGAAAGCTTAACTCTTTAACCTAGACTTTGATGCTATTTTTTTTTTTAAAAAAAATCTCAATAAAAATACGCCTAAATAAAGGAGCCATGAACCTTACGGGTTGTAAAATAGGACAAATGGAATCGCTCTCTAGTCAGATTATACAAACCTCTATAAAAATTATTGCCACGATTTCTACATAGAATTATCTCAAAAGAAAAAGAAGAAAAAAAAAAGTCTTTACGCAGTAAGTTGTTTTGTGACCAAAAAAAATTTCAAACCATCCGTCAAATAATGCAAAAAGTTAAAGAAAGAGAGCATCACAAGCCAAACTAAGGATATAATATATATAAATTAAGGCATAAATCATAGTTCCTGGAATCTTACGGCTTAAGCATTTCCACTGCCGTCATTTTCTTTAATTTAGCTGGATCCACAATGAATTAGGCTTTGAATATTTGAAATTAGTGTCAAATCTAGCTGGCTTAAATTACTCAATGACTAAGACAAATTATTGAAGAACTATTTCTCTCACTACATGACCAACATTTTTTGCGTTACCTATTTATGTACCAATATTATTTTTTAATGTGCCACTTAAGTAATTTTTTAGGATAAAGACATTTGCATGTTTTAAAATCTTAATTTGAATTATATGTCACTCGTTTGTAATATTCTTGTATAGTTTAAATCTGCATTTGAAAATGTACATGCATTTACTTGTGATAATTGTTTTAATAAAATGGTCTTATTAACCCAGGCAACATTCGTTTGTGTGCTATGAACAAATCAATAATGTTCTTGTATAATTTATATATATTTTAAAACATGTATACATTTACATATGACAATTCCCATTGATTGAATTATTTTGTTAGCGCAAGTAGTTTACTGTAACTGCTTGAAAAATTGACAGAAGTATTTGAAATTTGAATTATAAAATTATAAAAGAAGAGAAAAGAAAAGAAAAATTGTTTACATGCCACCCTTTCTCAAGCAGATTACGTCACTTGTTTGTGATATTATTATATAATTTTAATTTATATTTTAAAAAAGTGCACATATTCATAATTGTTATAAATCAAATGGTCTTGTTAGTCTGAGTTATATCTTATTGCTACAAATTTCACAAGAATAGTTCAAACTTGATTTATAAAATTGGAAACTCGAAAATAAAAAGCAAAACTTTGAAAAATGTATTTGAAAATTGATTTATAAAACTAAAATCAAAAAAGGAAAGAAAGGAAATTAAAAACCTTTGTTTCCATGTCACAATTTCTCTTCTCGTCACAACTTCTTGTGAGTTCACATGGTTCAGACAACTTTTTATGGCTCCAATTACTGCTCTTTAAAATCTTGAGTAGCTCCACCATTTATATGTTTCATACAATTTTTCCAACCTAATAAAGCAAGACTTGCTGAAAATAATTTCATTGCACCATTTAGATATTAATGCTTTAGTAGATGGCTTTCTAATATTTGTTATAATATAAGTAGATTGACTTGAAACAGCTCTAATCCTCAAATCCAAGTTTTACCGAACCCTGTAGAGCTAAAAGTGCATTTTATCTTTCGTTCTTTCTCTATCTCCCTCTCTCTCTCTCTCTCCTCCTTTTTTTTTTTATTGTTTGTTTCGTTTGGAAAGAAGGTAAGAAAAATCGGTAAACAGAAATGTATCCTGTAGTCACGAATTAAGTTATATATAAAATAAAATTCATATTTTGTGGGATAATTATTATCGGAATATGTTCAGTGGTTTAATTATTATTATATTATTATTGATATCGAAGACAAATATTTATTTAGATAGAATCAATTTATTTGACTTATGTATAAGAGTAGTTGAGCTAATTTATTTGACTTGTACACAAGTATTAGTGATTAAGCCTACTTATTTGACTTGTACACAAGTATTAGTGATTAAGCCTACTTATTTGACTTGTACACAAGTATTAGTGATTAAGCCTACTTATTTGATTTATGCATAAGTAGTGGTAGTCGAGCCAATTTATTTGACCTGTACACGAGTGTTGGTGGTTAAACCAACTTATTTAACTTGTGCATAAGTGTTGGTGGTTGAACCAACTTATTTGACTTGTATAGAGATTATTGAACTAATTTATTTAACTTAACATGAAGATAAAATAAATTGGTGTTTGTGACATCAAAATTGACAAAAAAAAATTTCATTGTAAAAGTTTATAAATAAACTTCTTTAGAGATGAAAAGTAACACCATTGTAACACAAAAAAAAAAAAAAAAAATCAAGAAAGAGCAATGAAAAAAAAAATGAGAATGTGAGAAGAAAAATAAAAAAGTTTGTTTTTATTTTTCTGATCTTATAAGCTCTTGAGTTTAACTAGGAATTTATAGTGTAACTACTATTAGGATAGTAAAAAACACTTATAATCTTAAGTTAGTATTATCTTATAGTAAACTCGGTTTGGTGGGTAAGTGGTAAAAATTTTATGTAATTATAACTATTTTTATATAGTATATTTTGTCATTGATAGTCTGTGGATGTAATTTTGATTTAAGCTGAACTACGTAAATTTTTATCTTATTATTGTTCTTCCTTTTGCTTTTATTTTTTGGTATTGTTTAATATTTTTTATAAAGGTGAATCCGGAGTAAAGAATAAAAAATCTCAGTTAGTTTAATTAATTGTAAATTTTTTTTATTATTTTTCCCAACAATTATAAACCTCATCTTTGCTCTTTTCATTTTTCAGATATTCAATGACTTGATAACATGAGATGGCAACATTTTGGGCTACTAATCTATATGGAGTGTTAATTTGATCTTGGTAGGCCTCGAATCTTTGAAATTTGAGGAGAGAACCAGAATATTTATCTGTGGAGGCTTTGAACTTTTCTTGTTCTAAATTACTTTTTCAAAATCTGAAAGTTCAAAAAGTACATAAACTTGAGTTCAGATTATCTTTATTCTAGGATTTTGAATGTCTAGAGAATTGGAATTACTACATTTTATGTTGGAATGTTTTACTTGTATTTGTTCTTATATGCGTATCTTTTTCTTATCAAATCAGACCATAGGAGATTTTCAAATTTCCTGAAAATTGGAGTTGTAGTAAAAAAGTATCTCAACTTTGTAATAAAATTTTAGTAATAAAAGAAATTTAAGATACACCTAAATATGGGAGCCATGAACCGTATCACTTGTAAAATAGGACAAACTGGAGTTGCTTTCTAGTCAAAGATTATACAAACTTCTATTAAAAAAAAAAACTATTGCCACAATCTCTACATACAATTCTCTCGAAAAAAAAAAGTCTCTACACTATGTTGTTTTCTGACCATCAAATCATGCAAAAAGTTAAAAAGAAAACGAGCATCACAGGCCAAACTAAAGATATAATGATATAAATTAAGGCATAAACCGTAGATCCTGGAATCTTACGGCTTAAACATTTCTACACCCGTCATTTTCTTTCATTTATCTGGATACGCAATGCATTAGGTCTTGAATATTTGAAATTAGTGTCAAATCTAGTTGGCTCAAATTACAAAATGACCAAGATACTTGTTGATGTTAGGGATAATTCTTTAAAAGTATATATTTGTATTATTTTTATTAAATTAATATGTTATAATTTTATAATTAATAAGCGTGCATAATTTTATGACATAAATATAAAATAATTTTTTATTTATTTATGTAACCATAACTTTAGTATATAATTATTATATACAAGAAGATTAAAGTTATAAATAATAAACAGAAAAATCCGTAATAAATTAATTAAAGTTTGAAATTTTTAATTAAATATTATTAGTACAATCCACAGACATTTAAAATGTAGTAATTTTATTCAGATCACTAATGTAGTGATATTACAGTAGAGACACTTTTTATAATATGATCATATAATATTAGACCAGACGTAGTTTGAATTCAAATAACTTCAACTGAGGTCATATGTAGATCAACCTTAATTCTGAGTGATCATAAACTCCTATTTGTATTATTATGTCATTTGAAATACTCTTATGATTTGTCTAAGGAACAGGCTAAAAACTTGTATTTTGGAGACATAGTGAGATAAGCAGTTGAAAATATGATTTACAGATATATAATCAAAAATTAAAAGAAGGTTCTATTAAGGGTTAATTCTAGAACTGAATGGTTAGAGTGCTTAATTTGTAATAATGTTACAAATTAACTGTTAACTGGTGAATTAATAATATTTAAGGATAAAAAAATAATTAAATGGGTAAAACGGTAATTGACTTAACTCTAATTATGAACCATCTGTGGAGGGTTGAATTGCATATAATGATTAAATCAATGGACTGCTCTAAGTTTTCTCAATAAATTATATCTACAATTTCAAAATTATAATTTTAAATTTTTAATGAAATAACACTGAAATTAATAAATTGAATTGATTAATTAAAGAGTTTAATTAATTATTTAAAATTTATTAAAGCTTGGAATTGTAGGTCTATAGGTTCCTAATACCACCTCTTTCGTTATTACAGTAAATAATTAAAAAAAAATGTATTATTACACAAATTGTTTGTGTCTTGAAAATAGTTTTTAAATGCGTATATTTTATATTTGGATAAAATTAATTAATTAAGAATTAATTAATATAGATAATATCATATTCAAATATATTAAATATTTAATTTAAGAAATTACACAAATAAAATCTTAATGATAATTTTTGAAATTATCAAAAAGATTTTATTTTTAATTTTAGTATTTTTCATTTTTAAAAGATTAATAATGTTCAAATATTGGATATTATACGTTAACCATAAAGAGTGGGATTGTATGTAGTTTACATGAATTATGTCTCTTTTTAAGAGATAAGAATTTAATTAATAAATGTCATTAATTAAATTATTATTTTAAAATGATAATATTAGTCTAAATAAGAGGCAACACAAATACGTGAAAAAAAAATATAAGATATGTATTTTTTTTAAGAGAATAAAAAAAAAAATTGGAATCTCACTCTTTCTCTCATATAAAATAAGAAACTTGGTGTGAAATCTTTTGATATAAAAAAATTCAACGTGGATTCAAAGTATGTTCTTATTAATTTTTATTTATTTTAACATCAAATTTATATGTTCATAAAAAATTTAGATAAAAAGTATTTTTATATAATAAAAATAAAAGTTTAAAAAATTTTATTTTCTATTTTACTGTATTATAAATATCATAAAAATAACTTTACCAATAGTTGACTCAATCTCTTTGGATACTAAACAAGTCTAGGATCACCAAGACTTAAGGGTGTTAAATTATTGTAGTATTTTCTCACTGCATGACCAACACTTTGGTGCCACATATTTATTTATTGGAACTATTTATTAACGTGCCAATTAAGTCATTAGTTAAGATCAAGACATTTGCATGTTTTAAAATATTAATTTGAATTATGCGCCAATAGTTTGTAATATTATTTTGTAGTTTAAATCTGCATTTTAAAATGTACATACATACTTATGATAATTTTTTTTAATAAAATGGTCTTATTAACCTAAGTTATATTGCAGTTGTTACAAATCTCATAATAGTTATTGAAACGTGATTTATGGAACTAAAATCTCAAAAATTAAAGATTGAAAAGTTAAAAAAAATTATTTATTTCTACTTTTATTGATGAGTGTCATACTTTAGTCATTATTGAGGATCACATGCAACATTTGTTTGTGTGTTATCAACTAATACCTATTGTATAATTTAAACCTATATTTTGAAACAAATATACATTTACATATGATAATTCCTATTGATTGAATGAATTTGTTAGCTCAAGTAGTTAAGCTATAACTGCTAGAAAATTTGACAAAAGTACAAATGTGTATTTGCCTTCAGACTTTTATTTAATCTAAGCATTTGTTAGTGTGTATTTAATATTAATCTCGGTGGGACTTACGGCAATTTTAGTCTAATTAAATATTTTTTTAGAAATAAGAGTGATACTGGCCTTTTACAAAGATTAGATACCCTCTTCCTTATCACTTTGCTACACTATTCTTCTCAAGGTTAAAATTGTTAAGAGAATTCTAAAAGAAAACTTTAGAGAAACATGTTTATAAAACACAAGTTTTATTTTAATTCTTCAGTTCTGATTACAAACTGAACTTAAAGGCCTTTATATAGACTCTCAGACCTTGACATTATGGCACTAATGGCCAACAGTACATTTATGACTTGAAGACTTCTTAGACTTAAGGTCAAATAATTATAAAGATTTTTATGACCAATAAATGACATAAAGATAAATTTGACATAAAGATAAAGCTTATTGGATAAAACTTATTTGACACACCTGTCAATAAAAGCTTATATGGCATACTTGACATAAAACTAAAATTAACATAAAGATAAAGCACTACTATCATGATTAATTATGAAAGGACAAGGAGCTGGAATTGTCACTATCGTAGCACTAGGTAAAGTCATTGAATTAGGCATGGAAGCTTCTTGTATCAAGGGATGCAAGTTCTATTGAGCTGGTTCTTGCTAATGCGTCTAGTTCTCTTTGGACTTCACTGTGAAGTCCAAAGATTTTCAACCTTATCCAACCGACAGTGAAGTCTAAAGAGAAGCAAATGGATTAGCAAAAACCAACTCAATGGAACCCGCATCCCTTGATACAAGAAGCTTCTAGGCCTAATTCAATGACTTTACCCAGGGCTACGATAGTGACAATTCCAGCTCCTCGTCGTTCCACAATTAATCATGACAGGAATGCTTTATCTTTATATCAATTTTATCTTTATGTCAAGTATGCTAGATAAGCTTTATTGACAAGTGTGTCAATAAGCTTTATCTTTATGAGTGCTCTAAAGTAACTTGTCTAACTCTCATAGAAATTGACATAATTCCACATTCATTTAGGTGACAATCTATCAAATGTGTTTCATAAGTTTAAAACACTACCCTATAAAGTGCTACAGGGTTCATTAAGAGACCAACTCACCATTTACACTACAATACACTACTTGGCCATAGAGAATGACTCATAAAATAATCGGTAATACAATAAGACAATAAGTAACTTGCTCTTACTCTTATAAACCTACTTCAAAAGGATCTTTAATCATATAGGTAGAGTTATCATCACTCTTGTCACATGCTCTATATAGAAGTCTCATTCCCTTCGACATATCTTCCACTAATTTTCTTTTACTGGCTTTGTCAGAGGATCGACCAAGTTCCTCTCTAACCTCATATATCGCAAATGGATATGTCTACTTTTTTTATTATAAATTTTACTGTTTGCTCTAACAATTGTTGCTATCAAAATTTATAAAAATTTAGTAGGAATGTGAGTATTAATAGGAAGATCACACGAGTGTCCTTAACCACTCAGCCTTAGAAATAGCCTTTTTTAAGGCTATCAATTCGATTATATAATATATCGTGATATACAAGTCTATTTAGTGAATTTTCAATATATAGCTCCTCTACCCAAAGTGAAAACATATCCATTAGTAGACTTGACCTCATTGGATTCAGATATCTAATTAGCATCATAATAACCTTAAATCATAGGTTCTAATCTACCACCATATGAAAGTGCAAAAATTTTAGTGCCTATTAATTACTTTACAACTTTATCCAAGGCACTCTAATGCTTTTTTTTTCTCTAAATTTTGAGTATGCATACTCAATCTCCCTACAGCATATGCTATATCAGGCCTAATAATATTCATCAAATATATGTGATTACCAATGATTTAGGCATAATTGTTCTGATTGTCACTATTTTCTACATTCTTTCAAAGTTTAGCACTAGTGTTATAAAGTGTTGCCACCGATTTACATACTATACACTTAAACCTCTCAAGAAACTTCTCTACATAGTGCTATTGTAATAAAGAAAGACCATTAGATGTTCTCATAATCTTTATCCTAAGTATTACATCAACTTCTCCTAAATTTTTCATGCCAAATACATTTAATAGAAATATCTTAGTCTCAACAATTACTTCTATACTAGGATTGAATATAATTATATCATCAACATATAGACATATTATAATATATTTATTAGTATCAAATGTTTTATGTTACACGCACTTATCAGAATCATTTATTATAAAACTATTTAATACTAGAGCATTGTCAAACTTTTTATGCCACTATTTTTAGTGCTTGTTTCAAACCATACAAGACTTAACTAATTTACATACTTTATACTCTATACCAGTACCAATACCAATACAAATTTTTAGTTGTTCCATGTAAATTTCATCTTCTAAATCACCATTTAAAAAATAGTCTTTACATCTATTTGGTGTATAAATAAATCATATATTGTAATCAATGCAATCAAAATTCTAATGGATATAATTTTAGTTATAAGAGCATAAGTATCAAAATAATCTAAGTCTTTCTTTTAAGTGAACCCTTTGGCAACTAATAATGTCTTATACTTTTCAATAGTTCCATCAATTCTCATATTCTTTTTGAAAATTCATTTACCACCAATGGGTTTAGAACCCGAAGGTAAATAAACTAATCCCATATGTGATTAATCATGATAGAGTTAATTTCATCATTTATTGCCTCTCTCTATAAAGGAGCATTTTGAGAATTCATAGCCTTACTAAAAGTCTTAGGGTCCTCTCCTATAAGAAAAACATAAAAATCATTACTAAAACTAGTAGCCTTCCTAATTCTTTTACTTCTCCTAAGTTTATTGTTAGAGTTATTGGGATGATCTACATTAAGCTTTACATGAGTAATAGCTTTATCAACATTAGCTTTCTTAGGAAACACAAACTTAAAATATTATACATTTTTAGATTCTATTACATTATTTGTATCAAACAACCCTATGGTATCCTCCAATAGTAAGAATTTATATGCAACACTATTCTAAGCATAACTTATGAAAATAAAATCAATTGTCTTAGGTCCCATCCTTTTCCTTTTAGGATCAGGAATAACAACCTTTACAAGACATCCCATAATTTAATGTATGAAAAATTAGGAGCATAACCTTTCTATAACTCATAGGGTGTAATTTTTTTTTTCTTATAGGAAATTTTATTTTGTATATGACAAGTAGTTAATAATGCTTCCTCCTCCACAAATTCGTAGGTGCCCTAAAATTAATCAATAAACAGTTCATCATTTCTTTTAAAGTCCTATTTTTTCTTTCAGTTACTCCATTAAATTTAGGTAGGTATGGTAGTATAACTTTATGAATAATGTCATTACCCTTATAATTATAACTAAACAAGTTAGACACATACTCTCATCCTCTATTTGTTCATAATCTCTTAAATTTTCTACCAAATTAATTTTTAATTTTTTGTTTATAGATTAAGAACTTATCATATGACTTATCTTTATTTCTTAATAAATATACCTTTGTATTTTTTGAGAAATCGTCAATAAGGATTATGTAAAAAAATTTCCCTCTTCTGGTTATAATATCCTTAAGATCACTTAAGTCACTATGAATTAAACTAAGCAATTCTTTAATAATTATAGGTTTACAACTTTTGTTAGTAGACTTTATTTTCATATACATTACATTGATGCATTTTATCTAAACTCATATTAGATAACAAACTAACTCTTTTCATCTTTATTAAATAAAGATAATTTAAGTGATCTAATCTGTTATGGCATAAATTGAAAGACTCAACAATATAAGTAAAAGAAACACCTTTATTCATTAGAACATCAAGTTCATTGAGTTTGAATAATTCATTGGAAGAATATCTATTTTTTCAATAAATGTCACACTCTTAGTTATTATAATTTTGTCCCCTTCAAATGAGACTTTTACATTAGCTTTTCCTAACATAAACATTGAAAGAATATTGCATCTAATATTGGGAACACAAAGAATATTATAGAAAGTTTAAGAAGAACTTTTCGTTTCCCAATTATTGATGCAAAATGAGAATCACCAAAATGAACTTGTTCATCTTCTTCTCTTATAGAATCATACTCTTGAAAGGCACTCTTGTCCCCACATATATGTTATATGGCTCTAGAGTCAATTACCCACTCTTTATTGCCACTTGCAATCATGTTCACCTATGAAATAACCATTACAGTAATAACATTTTCTCCCTCAATCAAATTGGTCTTGGGAGTTTTGTTGTTTTCTCCACTATTAAAAAAATTGTCTTAACTGATGCTAAGTTATCAATAGTAAACGGCTTCAATGACGCCATTTTATAGTGTCAGTGTTACTAGAGTCAGAAATTTACTAATACTATATAGTGTCAGTGAATTACTAATGCCATGATATCAATAAATCGCTAATACTGTAGTATCAAGAATTATATAACACTATGGTATCTGTGAATTATTGATATTATGGCATCAATAAATATCTGACACTATGGTATCAGTAAATTAATGACACCATTGTATTGGTAAATTACTGATCATGTGGCATCAGAGATTTTATATTTAATTTAAAATATTTGTAATAATTTCAAAAAGAATTATTAAAATCTATACATAAATACCATATTTAAATAAATATCAAGTTATTTATTTATTTATAAGTAAAACTACAATTGTCAAATAATCCGAACTAAGTTTCACAAATTAATCAAAACATCTCAAACTAAATCTTTAAAGACTAATATAGATCCATAAGTACATCTGCTTGGATCATTAGTTTAAACAAGTGGATAGCATTATGCACAAAAGACTCTGCTACAATGTTGCAAGTGTGTGTGCTTAGTTCATTGGCATCTCTTGGGAACAAGTAGTCAAGGTCTTCTATTGTGTTTAGCTATCTATTCTTGGCAAGAAATCCATTGATGAACCAACAAACTTTATTGTTTTTCTGTTATAATGATTTGTGGTATTAAACTGCTCCACTGATTCACAAACACCCATTGGGTTAGTCATAAATGTAGGATTACTAGAATTTAAAAGAATAACTCTTGAATTCTTAATTAACTTACATGGAACTCCTATAATATATAAAGAAAAATCTATGTAAATTAAACTTTTATATTAAGTAATCTTAAATCTTCAATATGAGATATTTGAAATAACAACAGTATATAATAATTATCTGTAGCAGAACAACTGTTGAAGACAATGCCAAACCATTTCCAATAACAATTGCAACAGGATTGGCAAACTCTACAAAACCAAGGCTTAAAATCAAAGATCTATAACTTTGAAGAAATATAAGAATAGAAAACATATCTTTTGCTCACTTGAAATAATGACACGCATAATTCAATCTTAAAACAAAAGGTAATGCCCCCTTAACGTTGGTCAGTGAGTATAACATAACAGTTCATGGAATTATGAGGAGATATTTAATAAAAAAATAATTAATATCTTACCTAATCTTACAAATTAAGATAAGACTAAAAGTAATAGGAATTTTTTTACTAACCACACCCTTATTCTTATAACACCACCCAAAAAAAAATGAAAAAAAAAAACAAATATAAACATTCTAAATCAACCCTCGTGCAAAAACTTGTACTAGGATTAAGGTTGATATTAGCCTTACCCTACAAGAAGTGATTCTTTTATTTTTCTCTCTGTTATATACGTACATCTAATCGACCCACAGCTAGTTATCCAAATGTCCTGTCAATTATGTAAAAGGAAAAAGATGCTTTTAATTGAGAAATGTGAATTATGTAAAATGTTGTAGCTTCTAGAAATCTGGCTCAAGTTTGCCATGTTTTTAAAGTGATTCGTTGCACTTAAAAAAATATATAAACTCCATGAGTAACTTATGATATAGCATGACAAGTCTTTGAAGCTTTTCAAGAATTTTGATGACCAGGACTAGGACTTGGAGAAGAAAAATTTGTTGCATAATTTCCTCTTTTATGATATATCTTTTTATTTCTTTTTTCCTTTTGTCTCACTCTTTGCTGTTCCTTCTTCATTTTTTTGTAAAGGATTGATAGCACCGGACAGCAACAAATTTATGTAGCACCAGAGTCTTTGGACTTGGTGTATTTTTCAATAATTATTTATTCACTGTCTATACTTAGTCACAAACAAGGCAATTGCTACCTTGAATTGTTAAAGGACACGTCCTTCAATTGTCGAGTACGTGTAACCTATGTCAATTGTTAAGATTTTTATATTGCAAATTGTTTGTAATATTAAAGGGCTTTATGGTTAACACATTCGACAGTGAGTGAGAAACAATTATAAAAGAGTTACAATTGCAATTACTTATTGTAAATGTCTAAGTGTTAGACAATAAATAAAAGACTAAATAACGGATAAAGAAAGAAAATAGTTTCTTTCTTCATTCATTTGGCCGAGAGACAACTAGAAGTAAAAAGCTACTTCAACAATAATTCAATTAAAGCAGTCATTTTAGCTCTAGTTATCCCAGTAGTGTTTTTGGACTAGAATTGTTCAGAATAACATTTTAGAATGAATTCCTAATTTTGTTAGATTTCTATTTTTGTTGCATTAATTTATATGTGAGATATGAAAATTAAAAAAAAAATTGAATTGTAATGTACACATATGCACCCTACCATAAGCACACTTACACTAAACTAATCATAACTCATTACTTTTAATTGAAATCAACAAGGAATTAAGAACATAGTTAGATCCTAAACTAGCAAGCAAGTAACATGATCTTGGTCTGACACTAGTTTGCCAGCCATAGCCAGGCTGTCAGCTAAGCTTTTAACCTCCATATAATAGTAATTCATAGACATAATCCCCTTTTTAGTATCTGCAATTAAGATCTAACTGAGTAAACCTTGCCAAAGATTGATTGTCAAACATCTTATTGCTTTTTTGCTTATAATATACGTAAAAACAGTTAGTCAAAGTGATTAATTTAAATGAAACTTGATTTCATAATTCTTATCAATGATTTAAGAAAAACATCTTACTCAAGACATTCTTAGACTTCGTAAGAAGATTTACACTAAACTACGAAGTTAAGAATTGATTTTATCATAATTGAGAAAATCCAGCTTATTAGTATAGAATCTTATTTTCTCTATTGATGATAAGAGGGATTTATAGTAGGAAAAGCTTTTGCATCTTAATTCAAGGACATTATTGCCATGGACCTTTTGAGAACCATATGGCCTCAAACATGTTGCATACTAAACAAGCTAAAAAATACGACATAAAGAAGATATGAGAAAACACGCACATAAGGTGTTTGAGAAAAGATTTTCTATATTGCTGAAAAGATTACAAGTTATGCGATGTTTTGTATAATTAAGGGTGTCCTCTTTTATACTAATAACTCTAGACAATCAATGGCTAAGATCTAAGATGTTGTACAATAGTCCAATGGTGTATATACAAGATGAGAAAATATGCTATGAATTATTTTTCATGCCAAATAAGGGTTTATAACCTTAATAAGTCATAGGCAAACCTTGTATCTCTATTCTAATCAGTATGCCTTCTAGAAACTCCAGTCCACGTAGCACTTAATGGACCAGGTAGTCTCTAGCAAGCCTAGTCAGGAATGGAGTATTCGAGGAAATGCTTGTTTGTACAATTGAAGGTGTCCATTTTTATACAACTAACTCTACAAAATGTATGGCCAAGATCTAAGATGCTATACAACAATCTAACGGTATATATACAAGATGTAAAAGTATGCTATGGAAAATTACACCTAATACATAGTAGTTTACAACCTTAATAAGTCATGGGCTAAGCCCGTATCTTCATCTTAATCAACAAGCCCTCTAGAAACTCAAGACTATGTAGCGCTTCATGGTTCAAGTAGTCTCTAACAGACCTAGTCGCACAGTTTTTGCTCAAGAAAATGCTTGAGAACATTTGAAGTATGACATTCTTATTATCGAATTCATGTAATGCCCTTATCGCATTGTCGCTAAAACTCTAACACCTTGCTTTCAAACTACTACAATGTATTCTCAAGTTCCTAACTTGTTTTTCTATTAGGCAATCCTTTCAACTTGACGAAATACTCACAACTTATAAGGTAGTTCTTCTTCCATATTATCCTCACATCAAAGATATGTTTTGCCTTCTTGTCATAAGATGTTGAAACCCCAAACGGTGCCTTGGTTTATTGCCCATTCTCTGTGCCCTCCGCGTCACTATAATATGGTTTTAGGTAGCTTGTATAAAATATTAGATGTAGCCAAAGTCTCGAAGGCAATTCCACATTGTATGATACATTATCAACCCTTTTGGCAATAGAAAATGGCTCTTATGAAGTAGGTAGGTAGACTTGCACTGTGTAAGAAGGATCTTTACTATTACCAAGTCTTCTACGTTATATTTGACATCCCTCTGCTTGTCATCAACCCATTTCTTCATCCTTTTTATCACTTTGTCGAGATACGCTCGTACTTTGTTAACTATTTTTGTAAGGGTTTTACAGCTTTGTATGCTACAGAACTCATTCTTGTATCACTAGATATGAGCGCGTGCAGTGTAAAAGGTTATGACCAGTAGCTAGATTGAATAGGGTTTGGTTCATCAACTCACTCTGCTGTAAGTTGTGTAAAAACTGTGCCACATCGAGTAGTCTAACTCAATCTTACTAATATGTGCTCATAAAGTGTCGCAAGTACAACTCCAATAATGTATTCACCCTCTCGGTCTGCCCATTCGTTTGTAGATAAAAGCTGGTAAAACAGTGAAGTTCCAAACCTATGATATTGAACAGCCATATCTAAAATCTCCTTGTAAATCTTGTGTTATGATTATTATCACTCTTGATAAGTCCCAATACTTAACTATGTGCTTAAAAAAAAAGTATTATTGTCTCATCTGTAATACACTTATTAGGTGCTGGTATGAAAGTAAAGTAACATACTTGTAAAATTGGTCTACCACTACGATGGTAGTCCTACATCGCTCAAATATTTGTAAGGCCATAATAAAATTCATAAAATGCTCTCTAAAGGTCTCTTTGATATGGACAATGGCTCAAGTAGGCTTATAGAACTCCGCTGCTTGATCTTGTCTCGTTAGCATACGAAACAAATCTTGACAAACTATTTTATCTCTTTCTGTATGTGCGGCCAATAATATACCTTCTCTAATAAGGCGCGTGTACACTTTTATCCTATATCTACAGCCTATTTTGTATCATAATACTCTTTAATGAGGTTTTACCACAAATTCTCCCATTTTTCATTTATACCTAATAGCCCTTGATGTAGAGGAGCTCATCTTTTACCCAAAATCATTGTGTCTTCCCTTTACGAGCATGTGCAGAGAGCTATTTAGCTATAGGATTATACTTCATTCCTTCTTGAAATAGGCTGAGTAATTCTCCTTTTAACTTGTTTATAGCTACTAAGTTGGCCTTTCAGCTTAAGGCATCTACCACCATGTTTGCCTTCCTCGGTTTATACTCGAGCTCGTAATCAAATTTTGTCAAAAAACCTTGCCACCTAGCTTGCTTTGGGCTGAGTTTCTTTCGGCTTTGGAAGTAACTTGTTGCGATTTTATTTGTCTTCACTACAAACGTTACCCCAAGCAAATAATGTTGCCAAGTACATAGACAGTGGATGACCCCCGTCATTTCTTTCTCTTGCATCATATAGTGCCTTTTCGTCTCATTGAATTTCTAGCTCTCATATGCAATCAGATGACCCTGTTCCATCAAAACACTACCAATGAAAAAATTAGATGCATTAGTATGTACCTCATACAATAACAAGTGGTTCGATAATACTAGAACTGGCTCCTTGACCACCACTTTATTCAATCAATTAAAAGTCTCTTGAAACTTCTTTGTCCACTCTTATGTTTTAGTCTTCTTTAATAAGTTGGTAAGTGGTAGGGTAAGGATGGAGTAGTTTTTCATAAATCTCTGATAATATTTTACCAACCCAAGAAAACACTGCTGCTCGGTAACTCTCGTCGGTGCCTCCCAATTTATAATAGAGTGAATCTTCGCTCCATCTATAAAAAATAAAATAAAATTGTTGTCTCTATGAGTTAATTTGGTGACTGTCCCAAAAAAACTTAGTGCCTTCATAATATAACTTTGTAACTTTCATGAAAAAACATAATTGTAATCATGGTATCCATATTTTTCAATCTCAAAGACCTCAAAAGTTGGGTCTAGGATTTTGCCGATAAAAAGATACTTGATGTCTCTCATAAATAACAAGAGGATAAGCACCAAAATCTTATAAGCAAGTTCTTAAAGCATGGTGTCCATATTTTCCATAAAAATTAGGTCATAATACCTAATTGGTGTTTTGGCACCCATGACTTACACTTGGTGTGTGTTATAAGTAAATAGGGGGCTATCATTAATAACATATAGGCAGGCAGGCACCTAAAAAATGATGTCAATATTTTTTCAACTTCAAAAACCTCGAAAGTTGGGTTGTAGTACCTAAAACTTATATGTTGACACACAAGGCTTAAACATGGTATCATTCACAAATAATAAAGGTTTGTCACAAAAAAAAAACTTGGAGCCAAGCACTCGAAGTATGGTATCATTATTTTCCAATTTCAAGGACCTAAAAGTAGGATCATACCACCTAAAAATAGGGTTATGGCATAACTTATACTTAGTGCTGGTCTTAAATAAATGGAGGACCATAACAAATGACATGGAGAGAAAAGCCTCAAACAAGGTGTGAATGTTTTCTAACTTCAAATGAAGACCTTACATATTGAGTTGCTGCATCCAAATTTGGTGTTTTGGCACACAATACTTATACTTAGTATCTATCACAAATAATGGGGGACAATTACAAAATAATTGGAGACTTGCACCTCAACATAGTGTCACTATTTTCTAACTTCAAGGACCTCAAAAGTTGGGTATTGGATTAACTACAATATGAACAAATGTAAATAAAGAGAAAGTTTCAAGTGTAAATGTCTCAATATTTTGATTTTGACTTGACTTACACGATGTTGTTTAGGTTTATTCATCGTGAGTAGCTATTCGAAAACTAAAAGATGATTTTTTTTTAGGTTAAATAGTATTGTATATATTTATTCATATTTTAAAAACATGCAGATGTTCGTACTAGAGAACAATTATACAAATAAATATACTAAATTTGCATCTAAAGCTCACTCAAAAGTAAGGGATCGATAAAGGCTATGATCAAGAGTGAGTATTGACTATGACGAGATATTTGCTCTTTGTTGCTCACATGAAAATTATAAGATATTTTTGGCAACACAAGTGGAAGATTCATCAAATAGATGTCAAAATTACATTTCTAAATGGATTTTTCAAAGAAAAAGTTTACATCCAATAACTATTTTGATGCGAGGTCAAGTGAAGACAAGGTTTTGAAGTTAAAGAATGGCCTTTATGAATTAAATAATCATCAAGAGTAGAGAATAATTGAAATGATAAGTACTTCCTAGAGAATTGCTTTACCAAATGACTTCATGAGTATTCTCTCTATATCAAGATTTTAAAATAAAAAAAAGAGATATCTTGATTGTGTGCCTCTTTTTGGAGCATTAATTTATTATGAGAAACAACCAAGCATATTTGAAGAGTTTAAGAAAGTAATAGCTAAAGAATTTGAGATGAGTGATATTGGACTCATATCATTCTACTTTGGGATTAAAGTAAAACAAAAGGAATATGGTATCTTCATCTCCCAATATAACTATTCAAAAGAGATTCCTATGGAGTTAAGATAAAGGATTGAAAACCCATAAGTACACCAGTAGAGTGCGAACTCAAATTATCTAATAATGATGAATGAGAATATAATGATCTAACACTCTTTAAGGATTAATTAGAGGATTGTGACATTTGACAATCACAGGCATAAGGAGAATCCAACAACTACTAATTTTAAGATCGCCAAGAGAATGCTTTGCTATATCAAAGGTATAATGAATTTTGGCTTGTTTTATTTATTCTTTTATAATTGCAAAAGCTAGTTGGTTATAGTGATAGCAATTAGGTTGAAGATTCAAATGAGAGAAATAGCACTACTAGATTTATGCCTTCTATGAAAGATACCGCATTCACATTGATGCCAAAGAAATAGCCTATTGTAACACTTTTCACTTATTGAGGCTGACTATATAGTTGTTACTTCGTGTATTTGCCATGTAGTTAGGCTAAAAAAATTTCTAAAAGAATTGGGACCACCACAAGAAGTACCAACTAAAATCTATGCTAATAATAATTTAGTTACGGCTTAAGCAAAGAATCTCGTTTTCTATAATCGAAGCAAATACAACAATACTTACGATCACTACATAAGAGAGTAAATCACAAGAAAGAATTTACAAGTAGAGTATGTGAAACTACAAGATCAAGTTGACGATATATTCACTTAGTCACTTAAACGAAAATATTTTGTGATGTTAATAAATGTACTTAATATCACAAAATAGGTTCGAGGGTGGTTTAAAAGTAGTAAACTTTTGTTTAGGGCCATTTATAAGTCAACAAAGGGCAAGTCCAAATTTCGTTAATCCAACCTATGGAAGCTTCTAATTCTTAGTGAAGTTCGGTTTTGATAATCATAGGTTGATTAATAATTAATTAGGTAAATGGGACACGTACATGGTTTGTATTTAAAGAGATTTGCACCACATTATGGGATGTAGGTTAATTAGATTAAGCATAAATACCCATTCTTCCCCTTTGTTTTAGCATAGGAAAGAAGAAAAACAAAGGAAGCAAAGCTTCTAAATGTGCTTAAAATAACTTATTGAGTTTTTTTTAAGAAAAATATAACTTATAGAGTTTTGTGTTGTGTGAGAAAGTTGGTTAAAAATGAAATTAAAAAAAAAAAAGTTGTATTTTGAGTGTTCTCCTCTTGTAATGCTTCTTGTAAAATAATATAATTTTTTGTGAGTTTATTTACTTAATACAGTTTTTATCCTATTAAGGTAAGGAAAATAAATGAAATCTTATCTTAACAAAATGAGAAATATAATTTTTAAAGTAATTATATGTAAGAAATAGAAAAACACAAATTTTGGATGACCAACTAAATAAATAATTATTTTTTGGTAACTAAATAAATAAATTATTAATAATACAAAATTTGAATGGCAAAATAAATAAATAATTAGTTTTGGGTGATTAAATAAATAAAACATTATTAGATTTTAATTAATATTTAATATTTTTTTAGCTTAACCCAGCCACCGGATCTCTCTCTCATTCCTTCAGTGGCCCAATAATAAGGGGTTGTAGTGCCTTTTTTTTAAATGAAGTGGAGAACTTGAGTTTATCCCTCCTTCCCCATTAAAAAAAAAAAAAAGAATCTCTCTCTATATATATGTATATATTGAATAAAAGTAAACGTGAAGTTTACAATTGACATGGGCAAATTAGACGACGTACAATATTTAACATGACTAAACATAATAATTAATTATTTTAAAAAAAAAAAAAGACTAAACACAAAGTTTACAACAAAGGTGTAAAGGAGTATTTTTTTTTTTTTTTGGGGGTGGCTTTTGTGGATATTTTTACTATTTGACCATACCTCAGCAGCTGTGATAAAAATCTCTATAAATAATTGGTATCAAGTATGATTAACAGATATCAATAAATTAAAAGAAGTGGGCGCCGGTCATATCTATTAGTAAAATCTTTTGAGATGATACAACAGAGAGGTAAATCAAATTTAGCTCGCACTAAAGTCATAATCTTGATTTTGAAAGGACTCAAAAGTCACAAGAGTCTTTTTATTTATTATCATTAATGGAAACTGGAGACCTACATGCTCATTCATTCAGTTATCAAAACTTGGTTAGAATTGTCCGCAATCACTAATCAGGTTATAATTTTACATGACATAAAGTATTGGAATTCAACAATCACTCTACTACATACATGGGGGAGTGGGGGAGGGGAGGCGCTTTGCCATTTTGGGAAGTTGTCAATCGAAGTTCCTGGAATCTTATAGCATCAACAAATTTCCACATGCCCGTCAATTTCTTCCATTTAAAAACGTAATCCTCACAAAGTCATGATGCCTACGTTTGGTAGGAAAAATTTTAAATGGGCTGCATTAAAATATTCTTTGTTAATAGCCTAAGTATTCATAAATATATTTTTTCTTTTAAAGATTTTTCATCCTTTAAGTGAATTAAATTGGATATTTAATCCCAGAAAGGAAAAACACTAAAATGATAATTAGTAAAAAAAATTATAATCTTTAAAATAATTTTAAAAGAAAATTTAAAACATACAATTAATATACTTAAATACAATGTGAAAAATACGAACATAAATAGAAATTTTGAAGTGCAAATATCAAAACATTTTTAAATTTAGACTTGATCTACACAATACTGTTTAAGTCTATACAATGATGTTAGCTATTATATAATTTAAAATCGACATCAATTTTTAGCTAAATGATGTTATATATATTTTAAAAATATATGGATATCTGCATCAGAGAATAGTCTGTAAATAAATATATTAACATTATTAGTAACTAAAGAGCTTACTCAAAAGTAAGGGATTATTAAGCTTAATGCATGGAATATGTAATGTTTATTTAGTTGAGTTTCTCTAAAAATAATATTAATATAAAAAACTCTTTTTAAATTCTTTTTAGCGACATTTAATTGCAAGTAGAGAAAAGTTTTTAGAGACAAAAAAATTTTATTTTATTTTTACCTGTAAAAGTTTAAAATTTGAACTTTTAGGAATACAATTTTTTTATTTAATAATATACATATGTGTATTAGCATATATATCCTAATAATATTTTTTTAATTTCATAGCATACCCATAATAAAAATATATCTTATTCAACTAATATATTTTTAATATTTTATTAAAAGTTACTATATCTTCATATCTTTGTAACCATCATATTTATTAGAGACTTGTCTTAATATTAATATTGGACTTTCACATATCACCTTAAGCTTTTAGGTTGAGTGGTAAACTAATTTGGTATGAGAGCCAAGGTTTTGAGTTCGAGCCCTTATATCTTTGTTTTCAGTTAATTTCTTAGTTTATTGACTTTCTTAGTTTCTTAAAGACAGGAGATTTACTTGATTCAGACCTACTCGGATTCACCTTTCACATGAGAAGATCTTTAATACTAATATTGGACTTTCACCAATTTTAGATTGAGTGGTAAACTAATAATATTTATATAAGCTCTACTAAAAGTTATTTGTCATAAGTACGTAGTATTTTATTTTATTTAGTTTTAATTTTTATATCAAACACAATAAATTATTTTCTTTGTTGATTGTTATGTATTAATTTTACTTGAATTATTGTGAATTTGTATTTATTGAGTTTTGAGTTCCAATTATTTTGATAATTGTTTCACAATGATTGCAAAAATAAATTTTCGCACAAATTGATTTTGTGTTATTTATAAAATATATTAATAAATTCTTAAGATTAAATTGTAAATTTTATAATATATAAAAAAAAGATTGAATTATTCAAAATTTAAATGTAAATGATCTTTTTCGTAATTTAAAATTTGTTAAACATTTTTAATAATATGTAACGAAATATTCTACTATTTTAAAAGAATTTTTTAATTAATAATTAAATTTTTAATAATGTTTTTAAATTTGAGTATTAATTTTAAGAGTTTGACAAGTGGTAAATAATGATCAGTCACTTACCACCACATGATGCCAATTGTCAAGTAATAGCATGATAATGTTTAACTTAAACAAGTGGCAAAATAACTTGCTACATTTAATTAAAGGGTATGTGTCCTTGAGTTGACAAAAATATGTAGTTAAATTGTAAATAGCTTGCAATTGTTAAAGTTAGCCTAAGTACTAGACAAAAATAAAATATTACAAGAATAAGTTATTATTATTATTTTTTGTTAAGTTTCAGCCATCGTTAAAAATTGTTAAACACTTTTAATAATATGTAATGAAATATTTTATTATTTTAAAAAAGTTTTTTAATTAATAATTTTTTTAAGTTTAAGTATTATTTTTTAAGAGCTTAACAAGTGATAAATGATGATTGGTCACTTATTACCACATGATGTCAGTTGTCAAATAATGACATGATAAATTTTGTAATAGCTTGACAAGTGGCAAAATAAATTGATATATTTAATTAAAGGATATGTATTCTTGAGTTGACAAAAACGTGTAGTTAAATTGCAAATAGTTTGCAATTGTTAAGTTAGTCTAAGTGCTAGACAAAGTTAAATAAGTTATTGTTATTATTTTTTTGTTAAGTTTCAGCAATTGTTAAAAATAAAAGAAAAAGTTTCTTTCTTTTGTTTTTTATTATCATTTTTGGCTGAGAAAAAAAGTGAGAAGCAAAGAGTTGTTCCAGGACAATTCCAGCCAGAGTTTAATGTTGTCATTGTAACTTCAACATTCTATTAATTTTTGAATTAAAATTGTTCATAATATCACTTTACGGTGAGTCTTTATTTTTTATTAATATAATAAGATGTATATTTTATATGTAAGATATACAAATAAATTTAAATTTAAATTATAGTGTATATATATACACCTTACGATAAGTACACACACATATGTATATATTTTTTCACTTATTAAAATATGTTCTTCTTAAGTTGGGTCTAAATTTAAGAGTTTATTAGTATTAATATATTATTTATATCGATATGTATTATAAATATTAAAATATAAATTTTTTAATATTTTAAAATTATTATTCGTTGAATTATTAAATACATAAATATTAAAATATAAATATTTTAATGTCACGTTTCAAATATTCTCAAGCAATTATTTGAACATTTGGCACGCGCAAGACCATCAAGAAGGTATTTGACCCATTGTGGGTTATATGAGCTAGAATTTCTAGAAGGCCCAATTGATTTAGGTTAATGCCACATATGTATAGTAAATGTGTGGTAGGTGGGAGAATATTCCAAAGATGACATATTTTTTTAAAATTCTTGTGGTAGGTGACATTTTTAGAATATTCTTTTGTATATTCCCTTCTTTAGATGTAGACCGTTAGATACGATGAATCTTAAATGTTCATTGTATATAACTTTAGCTATAAATAGATGGAGCTCTCATTTGAGAAAACCATCCTCCAACACTCAAGAGTTGTATTTCTATAGCTTTGTAACCTATCTTTAGTAATAATATACGAGATCATTCTCTCAAACACTTTGTGTGCTTCTTCTTCATTTCTTTCTTTGGTTAATTGGGTCTTGTAGGCTGCTTAGCACTTGAAGAGTGTTTAAGACCGTACGGGTTTGAGAAATAGTAAGGGACATGGTTATGAAGTTAGGAGACATAGGAGTGTTTAACCAGAAAAGTTCGTTGATCCGAACCATGAACTAGGGGACATGGTTATGAGGCTCGGTGGTAATGTGAGCAAGGTAACAGATCGCCTTAGGGAGTTAGAAGAGCGAGTTGAGAATCTCGAGGTAGGCCTCGATACTTAAGGGAACGAGCTACGCTCCCTCATCGAAAGCTCCATTGATGAGAATGCTGACAAGCAACAGGACTGGATCAAAGATTTTCATGAGAAGGTCTTCAAGACCATGGACAGAGTTCAAGCCCAAGAGAAGAGCTGCGTAAAGGGTTTGAAGATGTTAATGAAGATCTGGCGTTGTGCAAGTGAGCGGTCTCTATTGGCGTAGCTACTTAAAGCGTAGTGGCTGCACCAAGGGTTGAAGCCCCTAAATCAAAGGAGTTTAACAGCAAACGGGATGCCAAGGAGCTTGACAACTTTTTTTTGGCAAATGGAGAGGTATTTCAATGTTATGGGTGTGCGGAACGAATACAAGGTAAGTACCGCAACTTTGTACCTTTCCAATTATGCAATTCTACTGTTGCATGGGAAAAGCGAAAAAATTCGCAAGGGTACCTGTACCATTAGTACATGGAAAGAATTGCAACAGGAATTAAAGCGTCAATTCTATCCAAAGAATATAGCGCACGAAGCTCTCAAGCGGTTGAAGGAGTTAAAACAAACGAAGTCTATTAGGGAGTACGTGGATGAGTACTCTTTGTTAATGTTACAAATCTGCAACATGAGTGAGGAGGACTTGTTGTTCAATTTTTTGGACGGGTTACAATCATAGGCTGCCAATGAGTTGAAGCGTCGTGAAGTGCAGAATATATCCGACGCCCTTACAATGGTGGAGACGCTCATAGATTACCGCAAGGGAGAATTAGGTAAGTCCAAGAATTCTAAACCCAATCACAGCAAGGGTGGGAAAGCTAAGAAGTTTCAATCTCCGAAGAGTAAGAAGGAGAAAGGCAAACCGCCTAAGTGGAAGGAGCAGAAACGCAACAGCCATAGAGGTAATGGTCCAAAGTCGAGCTGTTTCCTTTGCGATGGGGATCATTGGGGTGAAGGCCTGTCTGAAGAAACAGGCTTTCAATGTAATGTACGAGGCACAAGAGGACGGTGGACAGAGCCATATGGGTTGTATGCAACTGTTCAATTCCCTCAAAGCCAAATGGTGTGCCAATGCTCCAACAGGGACGACGCTCATGTACATTGAAGCCAGCATCAATTGTATAAAGACTTAAGTATTAGTTGATACGGAACGCTTGGGCCTTTATGTGGAGAAAGGAGAAGGGTACCTCAAGTTTGTAAATGCGAGGGCCAAGCCACTAGATAGGGTGGTTCGAGGAGCTGAAATCCAACTAGGCAAATATCATGGTGAGGTAAATTTCTTAGTTACACTTCTCGATGATTTTGATGTGGTGTTAGGTATGAAGTTCTTGCGTCAATACAACGTTGTGCTACTTTCTCAACACAACTACATGTGTATTTTGGAGAGAGGACCTTGAATGATACCGATGGTAGACAAGCCCATGGGTGGGCGATCTAAGCCAAATGCCAAAGTCCTTTTTGCAATGCAACTAAGGGCAGATGCTAAGCACAAGTGAGGGTTACATTCAGCCACAACAACGGGGATGGATGATGAGGCGAAAGGGCGCGGATGAGATACCAAAGGACATTGCAAAAGTTCTCGGATAGCACAATGGGGTCAAGTCTACTGCCTTACTGAGAGAACCGCCTTCAATAGGGGAAATTGAGAGCAAGTTGAAGCTTGAGATTATGCTTCCAACTATAGTGCCAACGCCTCTATCAGAGATGGGAGAGTTGTGGGGGCAACGCAAGGAGTTGTTGGATGCGAGTGTTATCCAAAAATTCAAGGCGTCACATAATGTGCATTTACAGCACAAAGAGTGGCTCGAAGACAAGCAGCGGCGTGTTAAGCATGGTGCGGGAGACTTTGTGATGGAGACGATACTTTCACCACAACGCAAGTCAGAACACCTACTTCATAAGGTCCTTGATCATGGAGACGAGGGGCCAAGGGTTATTGCCAAGAGATTTGGGAACGTCTCGCATAAGGTGGAGATACCTTCAAGATAGCGACAGTGGCTACATCTCGTGTATTCCACAAGCTGCTGGAAGCATTACCGTGGAGGTACGAAAGGCGCAGAGTTCGAACCACACAACCAGGAACCTTTGGGGATTTCCGCACGCCATGACAAAGAAGAGGAACTCAGAACAAGCCTTGAGTATTTTATAGAGTGGGAAGGGTTGCCCGATAGGAGAGCACTCTCGGAATACGAGAATGCACAGCCAGAGTTTGAAGAATAGGGTGCACAAGTTTCAGCGAAGACATGATGAGGGCGTCGCGTGAATTTGGTGAGGGAGAATGTCACGCCATAAATATTCTCAAGCAATTATTTGAACATTTAGCGCGCAACAAGACCATCAATGGGGTATTTGACCCATTATGGATTACATGGGTCAGAGTTTCTAGAAAGCCCAATTAATTTGGGTTAATATCACATGTGTGATAGATGTGTGGTATGTGAGAGAATATTCTAATGATGACATATTCTTTGAGATATTCTTGTGGTAGGTGACATTTTGAGAATATTCCTTTTTTTAGATATGAATAGTTAGATTAGATGAATCCTAACCGTCCAATGTATATAACTTTTGTTATAAATCGATGGAGCTCTCATTTGAGTAAACCATCCTCTAACACTCAAGAGTTATATTTTTATAACTTTATAATATCTTTTTAATAATAATGTACAAAATTATTCTTTTAAACATTTTATGTGTTTTTTTTTATTTTTTTAATTAATTGAATTTTATAAATTACTTAACACTTAAAGAAGGTTTAAGGTCGCACAAATTCAAAAAATAATCCAGGATCTAACTAACTAAATTTATTTTTTTATATGCCCTTTCTTATTTTTCTCTCTCCAGTTCCTTCTTTTCCTCTTTTTTCTTATTTTCTCTTTTCTCCTCTCGATTTTCTTTCTTTCTCTACTCCCAAATTTGCTTCTGTTCTCTCAGTTGCAACTAACACATGAAAGAAATTCATTTCATTATATAATCATGCCAGCCGCCCACTTCTCCAATCCAACGCCACCACTTGCAATATATTATCATTTTGTTTTCCTCAATCTTAAGCTTAGCCCATGCAAAATTGAATCTTAGGTGGGATTTATCTATTTATGAATAATAAATTGAATCTTAGCTTTTGATGTCATTCGATCACATGTAATGATTTCTCAAGTTCAATTTTAATATAGTTTACATTATAAATAGTACTATATATAAATAATATTATATCTAATAAAGAGTATTATATATAACAAGGTTAGACCCAAGTTCTTTTTAAGAATTAAAGCGAACCCTATAATAATATGGAACTAACATACTCTTTATTTATATATTTGATACAACGAAGTTATTTGCTTCAATAAAAGTGTACACGTGTATTTTAATATATATAAAAATTTACAAATACACAAACTAAGACACTCATATAGTTATGCGCATTATGGGCCAACCTCAAACTATGAAAACTGTATTACACTGTATGAATTTTTATGACAACATGAGAAAATAGGGTAAACAGAAAAAAATGGTGAACTTATGGCTTAATGAGTGGACATAATTAAAAAATCATATACTTTATATTATTGTATACGTATAAATCTGTAAAATAAAATAAGCATGAAACTATATACTGAGTAGTCAATAAACTTGTAGTGAAAATATGAGTTATCATAAAATCTGTGTTAAAACTAAATTCATAATATAATACTGAAAATTTGAAAATAAAAAAATATAAACTATTATAAAATCTATTATCAAGCTAAATATATGTAACATAGTTCTGGAAACATGTACTACATATATATTGAAAACCACACTAAACTTGTACTTGAAAAAAAATTGGTCTAACCTGGCGAAATAACTCACGCGCAAGTAAAGCGAAAAATCTGAGCTGGTCTAATCCGACGGAATATTGCATCGCTCGGACAAAGTAAACTAAACTGGTTTAATGCATGCGTAGAGCAACTACACTAAAGGGGATAGTACGCATATAGTGGTTCAAAAACTACAACTATATAATATGACTATAATTATTCTGAAATAATTATTTCTATACTGAACATAATTATAAGTTATACTATAATAAATTCTAAAAATATTTATGAATATACTAATTAACATAAATATTTATCTTTCTAAAATAAATCATGGCTAAATCTAACAATGTGTAATTAAATCATAAACTATTGTATTAAAAATATATAAAATATATATAACTATCTACTCACAAAAGTGCGCTAATCTTGAACTGGGTCTGAATTCTGAGATTCACCTGCTATCGGCAACCTCCTATATCATATGGTATAAAAATACATTAGTAATATCGATATATATTATAAAAATTGAAATATAAATATTCTAATATCATAAAATTGTTACCTGTTAAATCACTTGGTATAAATTTAATTATTCAAACTAATTTTCTATTTATTTTCTCTCGACCTCTCTTTCTTCATTTTCTTTTCCTTTCTTTTCTTCTTTTTCTCTTTTCTCTTTTTCTTTCTTTCTTTTCTCTCTTCTATTTGACTTTGCTCCTTATTCTTCTGTTTTAATTTCCTTTTCTTAAACGAAGAAAAAAACAAAACAAATAAATATATATAGCTGAAGACAAATGGCCACCGCTTAATAATTTCTTTATACTTTTTTTTTTTGCCATTAAGATGCCCAATTACAGAACATGTGTATGATAATTGCTCCCCCTTAAAAAATTTCGTCCTCTAAATTCATATATCTCTCTGTAACAAATAAGGATATTGAACTTTCATCTGATCCTCTTGCTCCTATGTAACCTCTTCTACTAAATGATTCCTCTATAGGACTTTAACTAGCCAAATAGTGTTATTATGTAGTACTTGCTGGCGACTGAACAAGTTCCTCATCATAAGTCAAGTATGTCCTCAACTAAACTGACTGAGTATCTAGAATGTGAAAATGATTAGGTATATACTTCCGCAACATAGAAACATGAAACACATCATGAATGTGTGGCAACTCAGGTGGTAATGGTAAGTGGTACGCAACCACACCAAACCTTTCTAGAATCGCATATGGCCCAATATATCTAGGACTTAATGTTTTTTGTTTCTTAAATTGAAACACACCATTCTATGGTGAGATTTGTAAGAAAACTCTGTCTCCTACTGCAAATTCAAGCTGTTTACAGCGTTTATGTGCATAACTCTTCTGTCTATCTTGAGCTGCCTTAAGTATGTCTTTGATAATACTGATCTTCTCACTAGTGGCCTAGCTAATCTCTGGACCCAACAATTTTCTTTCTCCAACCTCATCTCAGTAAATTGGAGTTTTGCATTTTCTTCCGTATAAAGTCTCATACCGTGCCATCTGAATGCTAGACTGATAACTATTATTATATGTAAACTCTATCAATAGTAAATAATCATCCCAATTACCCTTAAGCTATCACATATAAGCTCTGAACATATCCTCTAATATCTGTATAATTTTCTCACACTGCCCATCTGTTTGAGGATGAAAAGCTGTACTAAAGTTTAGCTTAGTGCATAAGGCCTTCTGTAAGTTATGTTAGAATCTAGAAGTGAATCGAGGGTCTCTATCTGATATAATGGACACTAGAGTCCCATGTAATCGTACAATCTCACTCATATATAAATGATCCACCCTATTTAATGAGTATGAAACCTTATAAGGTAAAAAATAAATAAACTTTGTAATTCAGTCAATAATCTCCCAAAAAGTATCATGACCCTTCCAAGTACGTGGAAGCCCAACAACAAAGTCCATAGTGATATGTTCCCACTTTTATTCAGGAATTAGAAGTGGTTGAGATAATTCTGCTAGCCTCTGATATTCTGCCTTAACCTGCTGACAAATCAGACAGTGAGATACAAACTCTGCAATCTCTCTTTCATACCTTGCCACCAGTAATGTTCTATCAGAATATGATACATTTTAGTGCTACTAGGATGCATAGCATAAAGCTGAGTTATGAGCTTCTTCTAAAATCTACTTCTTTAACTCTGAGTTATTCGAAACATAAAGCCTGTTACCTATAACTAATGTCCCATCAGCTTTCAATATTAAATCTATTCGCATTCCATTCTTTACTTTTTACTTAAGTTTAACTAAGCTATAGTGTTAGAAGACTTCCTGCTGAGTGCGTCTGCTACCACATTCGCCTTACCTGCTGCCAATTTTTGTAATCAGTGAAGATTTGACATGTGACACTATATAAATAACTTCTCCAAATCTTCAAGGTGAATACTACTGCTGCCAATTCTAAATCATAGGTTGGATAATTCAACTCATACTTCTTAAGCTGCCTAGAAGTATAAGCTATCACCTTACCATGCTGCATCAATACACAACCTAATCCATGTCTAGAAGCATCACTATAAATTTTAAATCTTTTGGTGCCAAATAGAAGAGTAAGAATAAGAGTTGAAGTCAATCTCTTTTTAAGTTCTTGAAAACTGCGTTCACATTCATCAATCTATACAAACTTTATATTTTTTCTAGTCAACTTTGTAAGCGGTGCAGTAATCTTAGAGAAGTCTATAACAAATCTCCGATAAAAACTTACTAGGCCGAGAAAACTTCTAATTTCTATCACACTAACTAATCGCTCCTAATTTATCACAACTTCAATTTTCAAAAGATCCACATAAATTCCATCTGCTGAGATCACATGGCCTAAAAATGTAACTTTATCTAGCCAAAATTGATATTTGCTGAACTTAGCATATAATTGTTTATTCTTCAAATTTGTAACATTATCTTCAAATGCTCTGCAAGCTCCTCTGTACTCTGTGAATATATAAGAATGCCATCAATAAATACTATAAGAAATCGATCAAGATAGAGATGAAATATCCATAAATGAATCCAAAGTATTAGTCAACCCAAATGGCATTACTAAAAAATCATAATGCTAATATCGCGTTCTGAAGGTAGTCTTAACCACATCAATATCTCTAATCTTTAACTGATGATACCTTGATTGTAGATCGATCTTTGAGAAAAACTTTACACATTGTAACTGATCAAATAAATCATCAATGTGAAGGAGTGGGTACTTGTTGCGTACAGTGAATTTATTTAGCTCTCAATAATCAATGCATAGCCTCAAAGTTTCATCTTTCTTTTTAACAAACGATAATAGTTCTCCCCATGGTGATACATTAGAGTATTAGTCAACCCAAATGGCATTACTAAAAACTCATAATGCTCATATCAAGTTTTGAAGGCAGTCTTAGCCATATCAATATCTCTGATCTTTAACTGATGATACCCTGATTGTAGATCGATCTTTGAGAAAATTATGACACCTTGTAATTGATCAAATAAGTCATCAAATGTGAGGGAGTGGGTACTTGTTGCATATAGTGAATTTATTTAGCTTTCGATAATCAATACATAGCCTCAAAGTTTTATCTTTCTTTTTAACAAACAATACCGGTTCTCTCTATAGTGATACACTAGGTTTGATGAAACCCTTATCCACTAATTCTTATAAATGAGTGATGAGTACATAAAAATGCATATTTATTAAGAGATTCAGTCACCATTTAATGTCACTAATTTTAGCATTTTCTTGTATTTTAGCTTGAAATAAAGTGTTCTCCTTAAATTATGATTAATGAATATTATTTACACAGGTTTAGGTAAAATAGACATAACTCTCAATGTAAAAATTGAAATGAAGAAATTATTGAACCTAGTGTAGCATGACTCAATCTTACATAAACTTGAAGAATAGTAGAAAAGTCAAATCCAACATGTTATGGGCCAAAAATTTAGATACAATAGAATCAGGCTACAACTTCTGCCCAGCTTAACCTAACTCATGTATTTGGATCATATCTCACAAAATACGTACTCCATGGGTATAATTCTTGAAGCTGTGAAATACTGACTTAATTATCAACAACTCTTATGTTGATGGTAAAGTCCAAATCAGTCATTATCATAGACCAAATTGCATTGCAAGTGGGTAAAATGGTTGTTAGCTGAAATCTGATGTATCTTTGGAATTTTACTCATATCTCATTGGATACTCATCCAAATTGCATAAACTTGATGCCTATGGAAAGAAGAGACAAAATGATATAACTTTCATATCATCCATAGGGCTAAATTGATCATTTACATTATTAAAAATATGCTGCAAGTGAATGAATGAGTTATTGGCCTAAATTTATTGAAGATTAATGTCATCCATGACATTTCCATTCATTGCCTATATACGGAGACTCTTAGGATGTTTTCAACATTAGACAATTCTCTCTTCTTTTTTTCTCATTAACATGTATTGTAATTTAGGTTAAAGTTCTTGACAAGGCTAAGAGATAAACTTTTATGTGTAATAAATCTACTTCTATGTTTTGATTCGTTGTCAAGAGCTACAAATGTTTGTAAGTTTAGTTTTGATTAAACTCTTATCTATTTTATTTTCTATAATCCAGAGGTTATAATTCTCATGTCTCATATATGTTCAGTCATGTTTTTCTTATATGATTCTTTTGAATTATAATTGTTACTAGCTACATTATTTTATATGTTAATCTTTTACTGCAATATTATCAAATTGATATATTTTCGATCTTGGATAACATGTAAGGGCAATAAATGTTTGATATTCAAGTTGATTTTTTACTGCAATATTGTCAAAATGATATATTGTCGATCTTAGATAATTTTTATAAATGAACATGATGTGTGTTAATGCTTGCAAAGAGTTTAATTACATCAAATACATGTGTTATTAAATGTGCTATATTTTATATATCTTCCAATTGATTGTTTGGGATGTGAAACTTTTAATTGAGTTATAAGCATTGAATCAAAGTGTAGAGTAGATTTATAAAGCATAATTGTGATTCTCAAAGTCTTGCTTAAATCATCATAAGATATTTTCTTCAATTCATAGACAATTCCATCTCATCAATTAATTTTATCGTTTGCTACCTCTTTAATATTTTACTTCACCAACCTATTTTGCCAAGAGCTTCCTCGTGGGATCGACACCTCAATCTATACTGCGATAGCCACGTTATATTTTGAGCATAAACAAAATTTGGCGCCGTTGCTGGGGAGGCACAATAAGCGAAAGTCGGTTGTGATTATAAATACTAAAGTGGTAACTTTGTACATTTTTTTTCTTTGTAAAATCTAAGTTTTATTTCATTTGTTGTAATTTATTTTATTGTTCATGGTTGGTTCTACTACCTAATTTATTTTATGTTTTTAGTTAATTTGTTATAATTTATATTATTTTAATGGCTGATTTTACCGCCTAATTTCATTCATTTTCTTTTATTTATTATCGCACTTTATTTTTTTATTGCACCTTTTTTTATTTTAATGGCCGGTTCTACCGCCTAACTTAATTTATTTGTATTTATTTATTGCCTTTTATTTTTTATTGCACTTTAGTTTATTTATTGTACTTTATTTATTTATTGCACTTTTTTTAGTGTACTTTGTTTTTATTTTCTTTTACTTATTTATTGCACTTTATTTTCTTTAGTTAATATGTTGTATTTTTTTATTTTAATGGCCGGTTCTACCGTCTAACTTTTTATTTATTTACTTATTGTACTTTATTTTATTTTCTTTTTATTTTATTTATTTGTTGTACTTTTTTATTTAATTATTTATTGTACTTTTTAATCATACTTTACAGTTTATTATCTTTTGTTAATTTATTGTATTTATATTTTATGGTCGGTCTTACTACCTAACTCATTTCTATTTCTTGTTATGTTTTATTCCACTTCTTAAATTTCCTTATGCATTTCCTTCTTTAAAAAAAAAAAAAAACAATTGTGTTACGATGTATACATCGACTTAGAGACAAATGAGGAAGATTTGTGAGAGAATTAGAACTAGAACCATCCCCACAATTTGTAAGGGAAGAGAATTCACCATCTAGTTCATCTTATAATTCTAACACAATGAGCCAACACAAAGGAAATCCCGTTAGGACTCTAAAAGATTACTTGCATCTTACTCGCACAACCACACCATCATGTATTATATTTCCACCTAACATACCACATTCGGATTTTAAACCTAGAATGATATAACTTCTGCCTACTTTTTATGGTTTAGATAGTGAAAATTCTTATGTACATGTTAGGGAATTTGAAGAGGTAATTGCCACTTTTCATAGCAAACCTCAAGCCATAGATACTGTTAGGCTTAAATATTTTCATTTTTCTTTGAAAGACAAAGTAAAGAGTTAGCTATACTCTTTGAGGCCGAGGTCTATAGGAACTTAGGCAGAAATGACCCAAGCATTTTTCAATAAATACTTCACACAACACAAAACTAATGGCCTGAAAAGATAAATGTTTTCCTTCTCCCAAAAAGACAGTGAAACCTTATATCAAGCATGAGAAAGGTTTAAAGAATTGCTAAATTTGTGCCCTCACCATGGGTATGAAAATTGGCTCTTGGTTAGTTATTGCTATGAGGGACTCACAATTAGAGAGCGCTAATTTGTTGAGATGATGTGTAATGGGGACTTCCTTCACAAAGATCCTGAGGAATCCATAAAATTCCTTAATGACTTAGTCGAAAAAGCTCATACATGGACTGAACCTAGCATTACTGAAAGCACAAATAGGTAACGACCCAGTGGAGTTTTTCATCTTAGGGAAGAGGATAACCTTAAAGCCCAATTAGAGGTCTTAATTAGGGAGTTAGAGGCCTTGAAAACCAAAGATAGAAGGGTCACCCATACGGTTGCTAGGGTTGAGTCACACGATATCTGTTTTCTCTGTGGAGGAGCAAAACACTTAGCTCAGGATTACCCCACCTATAGTGAGATGAGAGGGATATATGAAAAATAATGTAATGCCCTAGGAATGTACAAGAAGCCTTATTCACCCTACTTTGAAACCTATAATCATAGTTGGAGAAACCACCCAAACTTCAGTTGAAAATCTAACCAACAAACCAACAGCCATTGGAAACAAGAACAATAAGCACCCAAGTCTTATGTTTCACCTCAATATAATGCACGACCAGCCAGGATTCCTTTAAAGGATACATTACAAGCATTTATGGAAGCACAAAGTAAGACTAACCAAAAATTTGAAATAGTTCTTGCGCAGATGATAGACGAAAACAAGAAAATTAAGAGTCAAATCACAAAGTTGACTAATACTTTAACTGTACAAGAGCGAGGTAAGTTTCCATCTCAACCTCAATCCAATCTAAAAGGACAATTTATGGCACAAGATTCTACTTCTGATGCTCAAAATTTCAAAGAAGTTAATGCCATTACTACTCGAAATGGTAAGATTGCAAGTGAGCCTACTTCTGAAACTAACACATCTACGAGTAGTAAAGACGCCCCGCTTGAAAAAGAGGCCACAGTGAAAAAAGGGCCTGAAAATAAGTTTTCGATCACAGTGCCTTTCCTCAAGCTCTTCGACCGGTTGGAAAAAATTCAAAAATTCAAGGTGAGATTTTGGAACATTTGAAACAAGTTAAGATTAATCTTTCTTTGTTGCATTTGATTAAGCAGGTTCCAACTTATGCCAAAGTCATCAAGGATCTATGCACTATTAAAAGAAAACACCATGTTAAGAAAATTGGGATCTATGTGTCAAATTGTTGCACTATTAAAGGATCTATGTGTCAAATTGGGACACATGAGTTTGGTCAAGCTTTGTTGGACTTAGAAGCAAGTTTAAATTTAATGCCATATTCTATTTACTTGCAATTGGGACTTGGTGAGATTAAACTAACATCTGTAGTCCTACAATTAGCTGACCGATCAATCAAGAAACTATAGGGAATAGTAGAAGATGTTTTGTTGCAAATTGATAAATTTTACTACCCTGTTAATTTTCTTGTTTTAGATATTCATTTTGTTGTTAACAAGGAGTCAAAAATCTCTCTTATTTTGGGAAGACCTTTTTTAGCTATTGCTAACGTTCTTATTAATTGCAAAAATGGTCTAATGAAATTATCTTTCGGGAATATGACTCTTAAGGTGAACATTTTTAATATTGGCAAACAATCACGAAATGAAGACAAGTGTTATCATTCATATATGATAGACACATTTGTAGCAGAGGAAGCTTACAAAAATCATAGCTCTGATTCTTTGAAAAACCTTCTCAATTTTGATTTTGAAGAATTATATTATCCTGATGTAACAACTTATGTGTTTAGTATTTTTACTCACAGGATAAAGAAACTCAATTTTGGTAGCCACGCTTTGAAGAGTTGCCACGAGAGAGGGAGAAACTAAAACCATCAAACCTTGAGACACCACAAATTGAGCTTTCTCCACTGCCTAAAGGTTTGAAACACGCATTTTTGGGACCAAGTGATACCTTTTCTATCATCACTTCTTCTTAACTTAGTGCTGAACAAGAAAAATAATTAATAAAATGGTTAAAAGAACATAAGTCTTCACTAGGTTGGACCATAGCTGATATTAAAGGTATTTCTCAATTGATATGCTCCCATAGAATTCATTTAAAGGAATGTGCCCAACCTCGTAGGGACCCAGAAAGAAGACTTAACCCAATAATAAAAGAAGTAGTAAAGAAAGATGTCTTGAAACTATTAAATGCGGGTATAATCTACCTAATTTTTTATAGTCAATGGGTAAGTCCAACTCAAGTAGTTCCTAAGAAATCTGGGGTTACTGTTGTTGAAAATTAGAATGGGATACCTATTTCAACTAGGGTAGTAAGTGGTTGGAGAATGTGCATTGATTATAGAAAGTTAAACATAACCACTAGGAAATACTATTTTTCATTGCCTTTTATCGACCAAATTTTAGAACGTGTAGCTGCACATCCTTTTTATTGCTTTCTTGATGGGTTTTCAAGATATTACTAGATTGAGATAGCTATAGAAGATCAAGAAAAAATAATTTTTACATACCCTTTTAATACTTATGCATTTCGTAGAATGCTATTTGGATTATGCAATGCACTAACTACTTTTTAGCGTTGTATGTTGAGTATCTTTTCTAATATAGTTGAAAAATGCATGGAAGTCTTTATGGATGATTTGACTGTTTTTTGTAATTCTTTTGATTTATGCCTACTTAACTTGAAATTTGTTTTGAGTAGGTGTGAAGAAAAAGGACTTGTGCTAAATTGGGAGAAATGTCATTTCATGGTATCTTCAAAAATTGTTGTAGGGCACATTGTATCTGAAAGAGGGATAGAGGTTAACAAGAAAAAAATTGAATTAATCTCTAAATTATCTACACCCAAAATGGTAAAAGATGTCCGATCTTTTCTTAGACACGCTGGCTTTTATAGAAGGTTTGTACAAAATTTTTCTGCCATATCTAGACCATTGTGTAATATTTTGCTAAAAGATGCAGAATTTACATGGATACAAGAGTGTGAGAAGGCATTCCGAACACTCATTGTCAAATTCACCACCGCTTCTATCATGCAATCACCAAATTGGAACCTCCTATTTAAAATTATGTGTGATGCAAGTTATACTGTAGGGGTAGTTCTTGGGCAACGAAGAGAGGGAAAACCCTTTGTTGTTTATTATGCTAGTAGGACTTTGAATGATGCTCAGATGAATTACACTACTACTGAAAAAGAACTATTAGCTATTATTTTTACCTTAGATAAATTCCGTTCTTATTTGATTGGTTCACCTATTGTTGTTTTTACTGACCACGCAGCCATTAAGTACCTTCTTTCTAAGAAGGATGCTGAAGCCCGTTTAATTAGGTGGATTCTTCTTTTGCAGGAATTTAATCTAACCATCAAAGACAAGAAAGGCGTTAAAAATGTTGTTGCTGATCATCTATCATGCCTTGAGTTCACTGACTCCACTAATTTTCCACCTATTCGAGATGCTTTTCCTTATGAACATCTTTTTGCTATAAAGCCAAATACCTTGGTATGCACTTATTGTAAATTATTTAGTTTATGGTGAACTTCCATCTGATTGGAGTGCACAAGATAAGCGTAAGTTCTTGGTTGAGGTACGTAATTTTTATTGAGATGATCCATATCTTTTCAAATACTGTCCTGACCAAATCATGAGACCTTGTATTCCTGAAAGTGTAGTTTCTAGTGTCTTAAATTTTTTTCATAGTGCTGCTTGTGGTGGTCATTTTTCTATGAAGAAGATAGCTGTGAAAGTTTTACAGTGTATTCTTTACTGGCCCACTTTGTTCAAAGACACTAATAAGTTTTGTCGTTCCTGTGAAATATGTCAAAAGTTAGGTGCTTTATCTCGAAGATATATGATGCCTCTTAACCCTATTCTTGTTATCGAGATATTTGACTGTTGGGGTATCAATTTTATGGGTTCTTTTCCCTCATCTTTTGATTACCTTTACATCCATTTAGTTGTTGACTATGTATCAAAATGGATGGAGGCTGTAACTTGTCGTACTAATGATAATACAACTGTGGTAAAATTCTTAAAAGAAAATGTGTTATCTAGGTACGATACGCCACGTGTCATCATTAGTGACCAAAAAACACATTTTTGTAATCATTCTTTTGAAGCTTTGATGCATAGGTATGGTGTTCTTCACAAAGTTTTCACTGTATACCATCCACAGACAAATGGACAAGCCGAGCTAGCAAATAGAGAGATTAAACATATTTTAGAAAAGACGGCTAACCCGAATCGCAAAGATTGGTCTATATGCCTTTCTGATGCATTACGGGCATATTGTACTGTATACAAAATCATCTTAGGAATGTCTCTATACCGGCTTGTTTATGAAAAAGTTTTCCATTTACCTGTTGAGCTAGAGCATAAAGCTTATTGGGCTGTCAAAGCCCTTAATTTTGATTTGAATGCCGCAGGTCTCCAGAGAAAGTTACAATTGTCAAAAATAGAAGAGCTATAAAATGACGTATATAACAACTCCAGAATTTACAAAGCTAAAATGAAAGTAGCTCATGATAAACAGATCTCAAAGAAATACTTTGAGCCAAATCAATAAGTCTATCTTTATGATTCTCGATTACATTTACACCCTGAAAAGTTGAGATCTCGATGGACTGGTCCATTTATGGTAAGGCACATTATTTTTAATAGTGCTATCGAAATAGAAGACCCCACTGATGGACGAACTTCCAAAGTGAATGGACAGTGGCTGAAAAGGTATGTGGAAAAGGTAAACCACTCTATGTACATAGACGAGATCCCTCTTATGGATCCTATCTATCATGCCTGATCAGGTTCAATCTATCTGTACCATATTTTATATTTTGACTTTTTATTATTGCTTTTATTTTCTTTCACATTTTATTTTCTTCCTTTTATTTTTTCTTTAGTGTGATTTTATTTTTCGGTCAAGTGGCGGATACGGTACACCCTGACTATTAAAGTCGATTTCTCAGTTCCCTAAAAATTATCCCTCAAACTATGCATTTATCTCTTTTCTTTCTTTCAAAATGGATCGCATTCTTGCCAACTTAAAAAATATTTTGCTTCATTGCCTCAAAATGCTATACTTAAGATTTACAAAACACGGTGTGAAAGACTAAGGCTATTGATATTGGATAATATCCATGTGGATCTTCGTTGGTTAATTGAAGCCAATGTTCAATTATCTGGTGAATCTGTAAATGATTTTATTTCTCATATGTCTGGTCTTAGAAAAAGCTCTTATGCCAAAAGGCGACGAGCAAAGAGGTTACAAGTCTGTCATAAATGTGCTCGATGAAATTGTAACCGGAGTTGTCATTCTTTAGGATTTACATCTAGAAATCGAGAAGACAAAATTCAATTCATTAAGGATGGATTAAGTAAGGAGTCTTTGGATGATATCCTATTGACTCTTGAGATGCATCCCTGTGGGCTCGTGCAACGTGAACTTCTCGATTTATAGAATAAATTCAAAAATGAACTATAGTCTCGAGAATCTGACTCTAAAAGACCATGTTTGCCAATTTATAAGAAAATTGGATGGGAAGCCTGTCCCCAACCCATAGAGGGCGTTTAAGCCGTTACTAGACATAAAATCAGAGGAAGATGTGGGCCACAATCACAACTACTTGTAAATACATGTGTTTTAATTTCAAACTTTATTTTATGAATAGTATGGCTACTCATATAGATGTCTTAAATTCTAATCATTTGGTTAAATAATTCACTATTTTTCTTTATTTTATTTATTTATTTGCATCATCATTTTAGTTTATATTTTGCTTAAGTGTTTTTTAGGTTTGTTTCTTTTGAATAATTGGCATCTCAGGTAATGTCTCCTATACTTTATCTCTTTCTATTTAAACATTGAGTACAATGTTTCATCTAGTTTGGGGGGGAGGATGGTAAACATAAATTATACTTTGCATTCCAAAAAAAAAAAAGTAAAAAAAAACAAAAAAAGTAAAGAGTAAACTAAAATGATGATGCTAATATATACTCTTAATTAGAATGGCAGAGTAAGGAGTTTTAGTTCTAACTTTTGAAATGCATTTTAACTAATTTTTTGTTGTTTTGTTTTATATTTCATGCATTGTTGTTTATTGCTTGTAGTCTCGGTAATTTATGAACAAAGGAATTTTCTTTTCTGCCTAGATATGATTTTAAAATTGTTTAGGTTGAGTCACTATTGCTATTTAGGTTACTAACGAAAGATTTCTAAAATATTTTTGAGCACAATACTAAACCTTATGGTAAGAAGGATGATTCAATTTATATAGCCAAGAGAATTCCCATGTTTAAGTATATATTTTTTCTAATCTCACATATCATTTGTGAGTAAGTGAAAAGGTTGAGAAAACAGCATATGAACCTTCATTGATCCTTTGAATTGGTTAATTTTTGTTTAGATTGATATTATTTAAATTACAGAATAAGTTGATTGCATTTATGTATAATATAATTTTGTGAGAAACCTTTGTAATGCTTCCTTGTATTCTTCAAAAATATATAATAAAAAAAGTAAAATACCAAAAAAAAATCATAAATACAAAAAAAAATAGCAATTCAGTTTAATAAAGTCTTCATTCAATTTTAGAAGACAAATATTTTGTAAAGCAGTTTTCTCACCAAGTTATATTTGTATTATTCTCACAAGCCAATCGAAGTTCTAAAGCTGACGTATGATAGAAATAATTGATTTTTAAACAAATGATTTTCATATCTTTGGATCAATGTTAGTTATATGTCTATCCTTAAAATTGACTTTTTCTTGAGTGCTTAACTGTTTTCTAACTCCATAAGAGAAGTCCTAACCTTTTAAACAGTCATACACATGTGAGGATATAAAGTTGAAGCTTTTACTTGGAGAAATTCTCAAGGCTATATCTATTGTGGTTTGTGATAAAATGGTTATGGCTTAGTTCACACACACATATTTTGAAAGTTATAATTGAAAAAATCATAATAGCAACAGTGATCTTGAACTAGCATTTGGTTTGAAATGCTTAGGTAGTTTTACATATTCTATTTACGCTTGAATTGCTAGAGACTAGCAATAAGCTGGTTGGGGGGTGTGATGAGCACATAAAAATACATATTTATTAAGAGATTTAGTCACCATTTAATGTCATTAATTTTAACATTTTCTTATATTTAGTTTAAAATAAAATGTTCTCCTTAAATTGTGGTTAATGAATGTTATTTGCACAGGTTTAGGTAAAAAAGATATAACTCTTAATGTAAAAATCAAAATGAAGAAATTCTTGAACTTGGTGTAGCATAATTCAATCTTACACAAACTTGAAGAATAGTGGAAAAGCCAAATCCAACATGTTATGGGCCAAAAATTTAGATACAATAGAATTGGGCTACAACTTCTGCCCAGCTTGACCCAACTCGCATATTTGCACCATATCTAACAAAATACGTACTCAATTGGTATAATTCTTAAAGCTGTGAAGTAATAACTTAATTATCAACAACTCTTATGTTAATGGTAAAGTCCAACTTAGTCGTTATCATTGACCAAATTGCATTGCAAGTGGGTAAAATAGTTGTTAGCTGAAATCTGATGTATCTTTGGAATTTTGCTCATATCTCATTGGACACTCATGTTTTCCAAACTAAATATAAGAAAATGCTAAAATTAATGACATTAAATGGTGACTAAATCTCTACAACTTTCATGTTTTCCATAGAGGCTCAATCGGTCATTTACATTATCAAAAACATGCTGCAAGTGGATAAATGAGTTATTGGCCTAAAATTATTGAAGATTAATGTCATCCATGACATATCTTCATTCATTGTCTATATAAGGAGACTCTTAGGACATTTTCAACATTAAACAATTCGCTCTTCTTTTTTTCTCATTGACATGTATTGTAATTTAGGCTAGAGTTCTTGGCAAGGCTAAGAGATGAACTTTTATGTGTAATAAATCTACTTCTATGCTTTATCTATTTTATTTTCTATAATCCAGAGGTTATAATTCTTATGTCTCATATATGTTCAGTCATGCTTTTTTTATGTGATTCTTGTTGAATTATAATTGTTACTGGTTACATTGTTTAATATATTAATCTTTTATTGCAGTATTGTCAAATTGATATATTGTCGATTTTGGATAACATGTAAGGGCAATAAATGTTTAATATTTAAGTTGATCTTTTACTGCAATATTGTCAAAATGATATATTGTCGATCTTAGATAACTTGTATAAATAGACAAGATGTGTGTTAATGCTTGCAAAGAGTTTAATTACATCAAATACATATGTTATCAAATGTACTATATTTTACATATCTTCTGATTGATTGTTTGGGATGTGAAACTTTCAATTGAGTTATAAGCATTGAATCAAAGTGTAGAGTCGATTTATAAAGCATAATTGTGATTCGCAAAACCTTACTTAAATCATCATAATATATTTTCTTCAATTCATAAACAATTCCATCTCATCAATTAATTTTATCCTTTGCTACCTCTTTAATATTTTACTTCACCAACCTATTTTTCCAAGAGCTTCCTCGCGGGATCGACACCTCAATCTATACTGCGATAGCCGCGTTATATTTTGAGCTTAAACAATGAGTCTTCAATTCTTTTAACTCTGAAGGGGGCCATTCTGTATGGTGCTTTGGAGATAGAAATTGTGCCTGGAACCAAATCAATACTAAAATCAATCTCTCTATCTGGTGGTGAGCCTAGAAGATCTTTAGAAAATACATGTGGAAAATCTCTGACCACCGAAATATCTTCTAATTTAGCCCAATTGACTATGGTATCAATAACATATGCCAAATAGGCTGGACATTGTTTTATGACCAACCGTTTAGCTATCATAGCAGATGTAACACAGCATGGAAGAACTCGCCTCTTTCCACAAAAAACAATTTCAAGCTCTCCAAGTCTTTTGAATATAACCTCATTTCGAAAACAGCTTACAGTAACATGGTGATTAGCTAACCAGTCCATCCTAAGTATTGCAACAAAATCATGTATATCAAGAGGAATTAAATATGTTACCATTTCACTACTACTCACTTTGATAACACAACCTTGAAATATATTCTTATCTAATAATGATTCTCCAACCGATGTGGCTACCACTAAGCTACAATCTAAGGGTTTTAACACTCTATCCGTATACACAGTAAAATTTCAAAAAATAAAAAAAATGCGTAGAACCTAGATCAATTAAAATATGGGCCTCTCGACCAAAAATAGTTAACATACCTATAACAACCTCAGAGGTAGCCTATGCCTCTTGCTGAGTCAAAGCAAATACATGTGTCTAGCTATGAGGTCGACCTGGCTGATCCCTCTGTAGATCTTTACTAGCTCATAAAGCTCTAAACTGTACACCAGTACCAGAGATAGGCTCTCTTGTCTGAGATCCTCTATGTTTTTTAAGATTTCCACTGCCACCTTGAAAACCTTAAGAAACTGTACTCTGTACTAAGTTACTACTTCGAAGAAGATGAGAGCAATCTCTCTCAAATGTCAAATTTGTCCGTAATGGTAGCAACCTCTAAAACCTTTCAGACATTGTCTCTCATGACTCCTGCCATAATTACAACACTGGGGGTACCTTCTCATGCTAGCACTACTATTTAACTGGCTACCACTCAGAGGCCTCTGACTCTCTATATTGCTTCCAACGAATTGTGGCACAAAACTCTGACTAAAACTCTATCTCTGTCCTTCTGATAGCATAGGGCTTTGACCATATAGTTGTCTATCGGAATACCCTATATGGGATGTTTCTCCTCTAGATGCTCTACTATTACTTGATCCACCAACTGACTAACTATGGCCTGGTTTCTGCTTGAATGACTAGGCTATGCGTATCTCTACTAAGCCTCTCTTAACTCTCATTGAAGCCCCTACTAACCCTACTAACTCACTAAAATCACTATGCCCCACGACCATAATTACTGTCTTGATATTGCTTCTAAGGCCTTATTCAAATCTCTTACATTTGTCCCTCTCATTTTGTACTGCATATAAAGTGAATCTTGATAACTTTATAAATCGATTCTCATATTCCTCCACTGTCATTAATACCTGTTCTAGCTCAAAGAACTTACTATCTTGGATGTCTTGGTAAACCATAGGAAAGAATTTAACATTAAATTCTTTACAAAAATCAGCCTAATTAATCACCCCTCCATATATACGTGATACTGATCTCCACTGGTGGTATGCCCTACCCTCAAGTAAAAATGTAGCAAAGGAAACCCTCTCATCATCAGTACATCTCATAACATCAAATATCCGTTCTACTCTAGTCAGTCATAATTTTACATCAGCTAGCTCTATAGTGCCTAAACAATTCTCCGCCCCCAAACTACAAACACGCTCTATTGTGTTCTCTCTCTTGGGTTATCCCTGTGTTTGTCTATTCACTACAACTGTAACTAACTAAGCCAGTCTATCTATAGATTGCTCTAAGGCAGGTCTATCAGGCTATCCCTGTGTAGGCTATATCACAAGTTGTGGCACTGGCTTAAGGTGTATCTCATCTACAATAGGATTAGGCTGAGTTTGAGGTATAGGTACAAGGGGAACTAACTCAGTTACTTCCTCTCTAATATGTTCCTCCCTTTTATCTTGAACTAAATGAGCTCTCAGTTCAGCCATAAGTTTCGTACGAGGTCGGCCACGTAGACGCGTGATGAAAATCTATAAAATGTAACAAATTATTAATGACACCTCTAACATATATGTATCATGTACTTATCTACAGAATCTAAAACCATACTCTGATACCAAGTTGACAGGACTCGACCTGAGCCTTTCTTAAGAATCTAGGCAAATCATATGATGACATAGGACTAACATACTCTTTGCTCATACATTTGATACAACGAGACTACTTGCCTCAACAAAAGTATACACGTGTACTCAAATATACATAAAGATTTATAACTACACAGACTGAGACACTCATGTAGCAATACACGTTGTGGACCAATCTCAAAATGTGAAAACTATATCACACTGCACGAATTCCTATGGCAACCTAGGAAAATAGGGTAAATAGAAAAAATGGTGAACTTATGGCTCAGTGAATGGATATAATTAAAAAAAGATTATATACTTTATATGTATTGTACACATATAAATTTGTAAAATAAAATAATCATAAAACTGTATACTGAGTAGTTCATAAACTTATACCGAAAATATTAGTTGTTATAAAATCTGTGCTAAAACTAAAATCATAACATAATACTAAAAATCTGAAAATCTAAAAGTATAAATTATCATAAAATCTATTATCAAGCTGAATATATGTAACATAACTCTAGAAACATGTACTACATATATATTAAAAATCACACCAAACTTGTACTCGAAGAAAAACTGGTCTAACTTGGCATAATAACTCGTGCATAGGCAGAGCGAGGGATCTAAACTAGTCTAACCCGATGGAATGTTGTATCGCTCGAGTAGAGCAAACTAAATTGGTCTAACGTATGCATGGAGTAACTACACTAAAGGGGAGGGGTACGTATATGGCGGTTCAAAAACTACTACTATTATATAATATTACCATAATTATTTTGAAATAATTATTTTTGTACTGGACATAATTATAAGTTATACTATAATAAATTCTAAAAATATTTATGAATATATTAATTAACATAAATATTTATCTTTCTAAAATCATAAACTGCTGTATTAAAACATATAAAATATATATAACTATCTACTCACAAAAGTACGCTAATCCTTAACTAGGTGAGGATTCTTAAATTTACCCACTTTTAACATACCCCCTATATCATAGGGTATAAAAATACATAAGTAATACCGATATATATTATAAAAATTAAAATATAAATATTTTAATATTATAAGATTATTACCTACTAAATTACAGGATATAAATTTAACTACTTAAATTAATTTTTTATTTATTTTCTTTCGGCCTCTCTTTCTTTGTTTTCTTTTCCTTTCTTTTCTTTTTTTTTTCTCTCTTTGTTCGACTTTGCTTCTTCTTCTTTTTCTTTTTCTGTTTCAATTGTTTTTTTTTAAACGAAGTAAAAACAAAACAAATATATATATATATGTGAAGACAAACGGCTACCACTTAATAATTTTTTTATATTTTTTTAATGCTATTAAGATGCCTAATTACAAAACACGTGTATAATAATATATCTAAACAGTATCATAAATAATATCTCTCACTAAAATTTTATATTAAAAAAATTTTCTCTTTTTTTTATTCTATAAATATGGAGTGTGTACTTTTATTTGTGTATAAGTGAATATATTTTAAATTTTTTAAAAATATTTTATTTATATTACACTTTTCATTTTAATTCAAAATTTTACTTTTTCACCGTATTATTAACAATAATTTAAGCCAATATTTTTTTAAGAAGACCTACTATCAATTTTAAGTAGCGGGGCTACTTGGATAATATTAATAATAAATCCACCATTTTGTAATAAATTAAAAAATAATATAAATAAAATTTCTAAAATGATGAAGGCCTCAAGAGTCTGTTGTGATAAGATTTAGAAAAGACTCAAAAGTCGGAGTCACAAAGTGTTTTTATTTGTCATCATTAGTGGAAACTGGAAACCGTCTGCTCATTCATTCATTTTTCAAAACTTGGTTAGAATAGTCAACAATTTCTAATCAGGTTACATGATATTGAGTACCGGAGTTGTCAATCGTAGTTCCTGGAATCGTACGGCATCAACAATTGCCACGCACACGTTATTTTCTTTCACTTAGAATTCAGTTCCGGGCATTGACTGCCTAATCTTCTTGTCAATTGAATGCAACAAATATCTGTTTACGTGATATTTCAACAATTATCAAATGGTAGGAATAAATTTATATGGGCTGAATTAAACTTTTTATTATTAATTAAATATATAATTATTCAATAGTATGTACTCAATATTAAATATATAATTTAGAGTATTAATATGATAATATTTTATTTGTGAAAAATGAGTATTGCTCTTATTAATAATAAAGATTAATAAATTAAAATTTTTAAATAATTATTTATCGATAATGAGCTAAGCATTATAGGTAAATAAAATAAAGTTGGCAAGAAAACTTTATACATTGTTGGAAAAAAAAATTATTAGCTTCGATTAAATCATTTACTGAAGAGAAATAATTTAGATTTGTTTTCAATTTTGAGAGAATTCAAGACAAGTCTTTTTTTATGAAAATAAAAAAGTGTTTTAATTATAGAACTTAGATGTTTTGTATGATGTAGGGCTGATTCTCTTTCTATAATTTGTATCGGATAGATTCCATATTCATGTGCATATTAATCTCATTTCAAGTATTCATGAAATTTTTTTAAAAAAAATTTCAAAATGTAATGGGATGAAAATGAATACTTTAAAAAAAATTATAAATAACACGGAATCAATGTAACCATAATAAAATAAATGGGATTGAATAATTTGAAAAACCAAAAAAGTGAAATTTTGTTATTGTTTCCCGATTAGTAGGAGGAGATGGATAAAATATTAATTTGTTTTAATTTTGCATATTAGTCAGAATCGGCTCTCAAAGAGTTCCATATTCTAATTGGTTTTGTATCTAGTTGACCAGTGACAAAAAACTTATTTGCCGGTGATATTTTCTTAATATATAATGTATGTATGAATTTATTTTGATTATATATAAAAACATCATCAATAGAAATTATGTAAAATTTAAAAGCTCAAGTACTCAAATGTGGTACTTGAATTTGTTGAGGGACTATTTCTGCTGGGTGTTATAATTTATTAGTAAAATCTTTTGAGATAATGCAACAGAGGGGTAAATTAAATTTGGGCTCGCACTAAAGTTAAAGAGGTTTTAATTATTTTCAGAAAAGAGTCTTGAAAAAAAAAGTTCCAGAATCAAGAATGACTCAAATGTCTGATGCGATATGATTTAGAAAGGACTCAAAAGTAACAAATTCATTTTATTTGTCATCTATATTTATTCAATTATCAAAACTTGGTTAAAATTGTCCACATTCACTAGCTCAGGTTATACTTTTACATGACATTAAGTATGAAAGTTGTCAATTGAAGTTCCTGGAATCTTATGGCATCAACAAATTTCCACACACCCGTCAATTTCTTCCATCTAGAATTAAGGTCTGAAATTGATTAGTGATTAACATGCCCAGTGTCCAAGTGTTAGTGCCTACGTATGCATCAACACCATTTAAGAGAATATTTATTAAAAATTAGCGATTCAATAATTTTGATTAGATAAAAATTAAAATAAATATTAAAATAAAAGATTACAAATTTAAAATATGTGAGATACGTAAAAAAAAATTAAAACGTGTAAGACACGATAAAAAAATAAAACAAGATTCAAAGATGTAAAAAAAGCGAAGTCAACACACATAGGGGGCATTAGGATAGAGCGGTGAGATGCCCAGGACTAAGCACCGCAGCGCCCAAGTCAGAAGCCCAGTGTCATAGCGTTGGGTCCTTAGCACCGCGGCGATGAAGCCCAGCACCATAGCGTTGGGTCCCTAGCGCCGTGGCGATGAAGCCCAATGTCGCGGCGCCCAGGGATGAGTGCCGGGCACTAGAGGCATCAGGAAATTCGTTTTTTATCCGAATTTTGAGTTTTGGAAAATTTTAGACTTCCAAAACAAGAGCACTCTTACTCCAACAAAGAATAAGGTTAATAGGCATGAAATAAACCCTATATAAACACTTGTAAACCTTTTATTTCAAATTAAGCATTAAGAGAGACTCTAAGAGAGGGGAAGAATTGGGTAGATATTAAGTGCTTGTGTGCGTTAGGATGAAACCATTTTTAGGTGATCATTGCTCGTGATAGAGTAAGGGTTCACTAAATATTAGGTTATTTTGAGATTTCTTCATTGAGTTATCCTCGTAAAATCTCTAGGGAGTTAATAAAAGAGGCTAGGATCCTTGAATCCACTGTGGAAGTAGGCAATTGGCCAAACCACATAAGATTGTGTTGTGCTATTTTATATTCTGCTTTGGATTCTTGGTATTTTGCTTGATTAACAGGTTATTCCGCTGCGTAAGGAGATTAGAATTCTAGATTGAACTTGAGGTTTTTCGCTTCAACCTAATCTCAAGAGGGAGAAAGATGTTCCCTCACTTAACAAATTGGTATTAGAGCCAAATTCGATAATACACACCTGGAGTATTTAAACAATAGCTGCAATCAAGCAAGAAATAGAGAAGTTCAATGGGATAAATAACTTCAATCTTTATAGGAAGAAGGTTAGGGCTCTACCAGTGAAGGAAAGGCTAGACTCAGCTTTAGAGGAACTCAGCTCCTCAACTAGCGAAGAGACAACAACCTCAAAGTTCGGACAAAAAGATTGGGACACAGTTCAAAAAAAGGCTCAAAGCACTATAATCCTAACGTTGAGCGACAACGTATTAAAGGAAGTTGGTGATAAGGAAACTGCATTGGGGCTATGGAAGAGACTCAAGGCATTATATATGAAGAAGTCTCTTACAAATAGACTTCTTTTGAAAAAGAAACTACATCAGCTAACAATGTACAAGGGATCTTCATTGAGAGCCCATATTGACGAGTTCAACAAGATCATCATAAGTCTTGAGCAACTGGGCATCAAGACTAAGGATGAAAACAAGGTCATTATCATGTTAAATTCGTTGTCAAAAAGGTATGAGAGCTTTGTGGATACGCTACTGTATGATAAGGAGTCTTTAATGATGAATAACGTCAAGGCATCATTGAACTTAAAAGAATTGACAAAGATATTTAAGTCCGAGAGTGGAGCAGTATTGTTTACACAAGGAATGAAGAGTAACCAATCAAGGAGAAGATCCAAAAAATATTTTCTTTATAATAAGAAAGGGCAATTTGTGAAGAATTGTCCCAAATCAAAAGGCCAATGAAGGTAGGCTACAATCAATACTAGGAAAGATACTGAAGTTGTAGACACAATGATAGCTTAAGGAAAAAGTATGCTGACAAATGGATACTAAATTCGGGGTGTAGCATCTATATATATCCCGCTAGATTGATGTTTACCAACTATAAAGCCAAGAGAGGTAAAGCTCTGATGGGGAATGACATGACTTATGAGATTATGGGGTTGGTGACATAAGCTTGAGGATGTAAAGTGGAGAAACTAGGGACTTACATGGTGTAAGGCATGCTTTTAAACTGAGGAGGAACTTAATATCCCTAGTCAAGCTCGATGAGGAAAGGTATTCGATTAGAGCAAAAAAAAAATTTGAGGGTAGAGAAATGACCTATAAGATTTGAAGGTGAAAAGCACAATGTGGGGCTCTATGTGCTTACTGGGATAGCCATGAGTGGCCCAACACGGGGTGCTGGGGTAATGTAGACCATTAGGCGACATCTAAACCGTGTTCACCTAAGTGATAAGGATCGAAAAGGAGTGCAACGCATCCATACCCTATGCAAGGTGCACGAATGCCTTTGGAGACCAAAGTCACTAGTTCGAAAAAAGTTAAGTCTTAGTGGAGACTTAACTGGACTCAACTTTAAGTGATAGAGTATTAGTGTGGATCGGATCCCGAAACCTTCTTATTTAGAAGATTTTGAATCAATGAAGGGTTTGTTGGAAAATTAATTATTCAATAATCTTGGTTTGACAAGAATTGAGATGAATACCAAAATAGAGAGTCACAAGAAGTATAGAACATATGAGACACGTATGTCGAAGTCTAGGACGTATGGGAGACGAAGGGGGAAGCGAAACAAAACTCGAAGACGCAAAAAAAGCGAAGAAAACGCGTATAGAGGGCACCAGGGCGAAGCGCTGCGACGTCCAGGGCTGAGCGTTGTGGTGCCCAAACCAGAAGCCCAGCACCGCGGCGCCAGACGAGTCAGAAAGTTTGTTTTTTATCCGAATTTTAAGTTTTAAGAAGTTTTGGACTTCCAAAACAATAGGACTTTTACTCCAACAAGGAATAGAGTTAGTAGGCACGAAATACACAATATATTAACACTTGTAAACTCTGTATTTTAAATTAAGAATTAAGAGAGACTCTAAAAGAGGGAAAGAATTGGGTAAACACTAAGTGTTTGTGTGGGCTAGGGTGGAACCGTTGTTTGGGTGATCATTGCTCGTGGTAAAGTAAGGGTTCACTAAACATTAGGTCATTTTAAAGATTCTTCATTGGATTTTTCTTTCAAAATCTCTAGGGAGTTAATAAGAGAGACTGGGATTCTTGAATTCACCGTGGACGTAAGCAATTGGCTGAACCATATAAGATTGTGTTGTACTCTTTATATTCTACGTTGGATTCTTTATATTTTGCTTTGGATTCTTTATATTTTGCTTGATCAACAGGTTATTCCGTTGAGTAAGAAAGTTAGAATTTTAGGTTGAACTTGAGATTTTTCGCTTTAACCTAATCTAAAAAAGAAGAAAAACATTCTCTCTCAACAATATTCTACTATAAATCAAATGGTAGGAGTAAATGTAAATGGCTTGAATTAAAATGTACTTTGTCAATGGCTTGAATATTCATAAATATATATTTATTTTATTTTAAAGAACTTTCATCCCTTAAGTGTATCTTTTTTATTGATTAAAAATTAAGGACTTACTCAAAAGAGAATAGAATGAACTTTGAAAATCAAATTATACATTTAATCCCAAAAAGGAAAAGCACTAAAAAGATAATTATTTAAAATTTTGTTATTGTTTCCTGATTTGTAGTAGGAGATGAATGAAATATCAAGTTCTTTTAATTTCGTATCTTAATCTGAATTGGCTTTCAAAGCGTTCCATATTCCAATTGATTTTGTATCTAGTTTACCAATGATAAGAAACTTGTTTACTCGTGAGTTCTGTCTTAAATTTTTATCAGTTGGAAGGAAGGGTTTAGATTTTCTCGATGTGGATGTTAAGGGTCTTATAATTTATTAGTAAAATCTTTTAGGATGATGCAACAGAGTGGTAAATCAAATTCAGCTCGCACTAAAGTTAAAGAGGATTTTAATTTTTTATATATTTATTATACAGAAAAGAATCTAGAAAAAAAAAGTTTCAGAATAAAGAATGACTCAATGTCTGACGCGATATGATTTAGAAAGGACTCAAAAGTCAAGTCATTTTGTTTTTCATCAATAATGGAAACTGGAAACCTAAGTGCTCATTCATTTAATTATCAAAACCGGTGAAATTGTCAACATTCACTACCAAATCAGTATGGAAAGTTGTCAATCGAAGTTCCTGGAATCTTATAGCATCAACAAATTTGTATTAGAATTAACGTCAACCCAAATATTTATTTTTTTGTAAAGAACTTTCATCCTTTAAGTGAATCATTTTTATTGAATAAAAATTAAGGATATACTCAAGAGAGAATAGAATGAGCTTTGAAAATCAAATTATACATTTAATCCCAAAAAGGAAAAGCACTAAAAAGACAATTATTCAAGGGAATATTCCACAAAGAGTCAGTATTTTTAGGGAATTTTTCTTTTTAATCATAAAGTGATAGGCTAATTTGTATTAGCCCAAATAATGTGAAATGGATATAATTATCTTTATTAATAAAGTATAATGATACATAAAATATTTAAAATAAATGTACAAAAAATCGTTACCTTTTAAACAGTTTTATGAAACATATTTTATATATAAAATATGTATATTTCATATAAATAAGGTGATAGAGAGAAAAATTTATAAATATAAAAAATCTACATTTTCTTAGATCAAAATTTTAAATTGCATCGCTCGAACAATAGGCATTCGAATCAAATCGTGTGGGAAAGGTGCATGTAACTTGACTTTGCTTTTATTTTTCTTTTCACCTAAAAAAGTATTTTGTTTTATAATTAAACAAAATTTACAAAAAAAATAGAACAAAAAATTTATAATTAAACAAATCGCGTTGAGATAGCATAATTAACGATCAAACATAATAATTATTTAAGTATTTAATTGATACTTTTAAATTTAATAAATTGTTTGAACAAATTAAAAATAATAATGTTATATAATTTATTCCATTAAATATTAATATTTTTAAAATATTATTTAAATGATATATAAAATTTATTTTTTATTTATGAGATTTATTTTAAAATTAAAATTATAAAAAATTGAAAACAAATTATATTTGCTCGCGCATGGTGGGCACAATCGGCGTATCCCGCACTTGAGATGCATAGGACGAGCACAATTGTTTTTATTATTCTTCTTTGTTTTTTTTTTTTCTTTACTACGTAAAAATTCTTTTTTTTTTCCTTATTCTTCTTCTTTCTTACTTTCTTCACTAAGCGCAGAAATGTTTTTTATTTTTCTTTTTCTTATTCGTATTTTCTTTCTTCCTTTATTTTTTTTTGTCTCTTTTTCTTCTTCTGCTCGTGCGCTCTTTTAAGATTCTTGAGAGAGAAATTTTACAAAAAAAAAATGAAGAACGGAAAAAAAAGGTGATAAATGCAGTTTTGTAAATTTATTCAATTTTGGCTAATAAAAATTAATATTTTAACTTTAGGTAAATAAAAAATTGTATACAAATATTGTCCATTTTTGAAAAAAATTCCTAAATATAATGTAGACAATAAGCATATACATAAAAAATTTCAAGTGCAAATATCTAAATATTTTTAAAAGGATAAAAGGCAATTTAGTCCCTCAAATTAAGGATGGCAAAATGGATCATGACACGATTATTCAACATACTTTAAGCGAATATAGATAGAAAAAATTAACACAATTAATAAACGGATCAAATTCGTGTTACCCGTTTATTAATCGTGTCGAATACATGTTTGAGATATATGATTCGTTTAAGTCACGTTTAATAAACGAATCATATTCATGTCTATTCGTGTATTTATTCGTTTAAGTCACGTTTAATTAAATTATAAAAAATAAAATTATAAAATAAAAATAATTAATTAAAAAATAATAATTTTGTGACTTAAACGTGTTTTAAACAAATCAAATCGTGTATAATCGTATAAACGAATCGAATCGTAAATGAATTAAATCATGTATAATTGTATAAATGAATCAAATCGTAAACGAATTGAATTTGATTCATTTATTTAAACGTGTCTAATCGTGTTGTGTCGCGTAATTCATTTAATAAACGAATCGAATTTGTGTTTGAGTGTTTGATTTGTTTAGTAAACGAATTGTAAATGAATACAACAAAAATTTGTTAATACCCTATAATGACACGACACGAACATGATTCGTTTACATGAATTGCCATCCCTACCTCAAATTTCACCTATTACCTAAATTTGTCCCTCTTATTTAAAAAGTTTCAATTTTGTCCTAATTAGTTAGGCTGTTATAGTTAGATTTAACATTGAAGGGAAAAATTGTAACTTAATAGAAAGAAGGAATACACACGTGTCAAATAATCGTTGATTATTAATTAAATAAAAAAATAAAAAATCCTTTACCACCTTCTTTAGCGAGAAAAATGATCAAATATTTACTAGCGGACTTCATTTTTTTATCTACATAATAGTGGGATTGTTTTCGGAAAAAAAAAAGACGCAAAAGAGGCCAAATACGTGGAGAGGGAGGTGGTGCAAATAATAGAGTAATTATTTGCATAACCATCACCATTGGACAAATTAGTGATCAATCTATCAAGTGGGGATGGTGGTGTAGGTTACCCCTCCACTGTTTAACGTCGATGTTGCCCTTTTTACCGTATTTGGCCTCATTTAGGTCTTTGTTGAGGTAAAAAATAACCCCATCATTGTAGATTAGGAAAAAAAATAGAGTTCAATAATATAAATTTTAGTTATTTGTGTTATCAAAGGCTAGCGACACTCCATCAAGTGCAGTCAAACAGCTAGCAATTGATGCATAGATTCTAGCAAAGGAAAAAAAATATAATTATATAAAAAATAAACTTTTTCATCAAATCTAATAGCTAACACCAAGAAGTTTCATAATGATAATACTTTCTTTTTCGTCGAGCCTCAAACTTGTGGTCCTCCTTTGAGCTTAAACTCAAAGATCTTTTGCTTGCTTGGCTAGCTAATTTTGCCAAGGAGCTCTCTGTTGCTCTGCTTCTTATGCTATCACCTCTCAGAACTGATGCGTGAGGTGTTTCAGTCGAAGTAATTCTTAGCAGGTTTTTTGGTTCCTTTGGTATCTTAGGAAAGGACTTTCAATCAATGCTATTTTGGATCATGGCACCATGATGTCCTCAGAATCATAAACAAGCTCTGCATATTGATAGCCTATACAAGTACTCAAAAGTACAATTACTAGTTGCAACTGTGCCATCTAATTAACACAATACTTACCAAAAGTAAAATAATAAGATGTTATTGACTTCATTTTGTCCCATGCAAGTTAATATTGTGTTGGTTCATGATTATTTTAAGGATGTAGTTCTTCTTCTTGTTCAATTTGTATATTATTTCTACGAGGAGTTTAAGGCTTTAATTGTACCTCAAGGAGAGATCCCCTCACTTTGCTATGAGTTCTCACTGACTTGTTTACTTACACATGATCCTTCCTTGATTATTATAATGTGTGATTGTATTTATTAGCCCTTATAAGCCAACATATATGTATTTTGGAACTACATCTGCCTAATAACTATTGGTATTAAAACTAAGCTTGTGTTATTTTTTTTTTCAATGTATAATATCACAGATACTAGCCCAACCAGACTTTTATTCCTAATGAGTCCTTATTTTCCTAATTGTAGTAAGTTTGGTTTCCTTAGATGGCTTAATCTCTTATACCATAACTTAGTCTTATTGTACTCTGTATGGGCAACAACCACACCGTATCCAATGACAGTGTTTTCTTAAAAGATATACAAACTAGCTTGTTCGGTACCCTTTATCATAAGCATAGAACCAGTGCTTATCTTCAGCTATCAATTTCTAAATTTACAAGTATATACTAATTCATTTAGAATCCCTAAAGATATAAGGTTTTTCTTTAATTTAGAAATATGTCTCAAAATTTTTAGGATCCTTATTATTCTATTATGTAACTCTATGGGAATTGTACTTATCCTAATCACCTTATATGAATTATTATTTCCTATTGGTACCTCACTTCCTCCATATTGTTCATATGTATCAAACCAATCATTGTTAGGACTTATATGATAAGTATCTAGAATCCAACGCTCAATTTTTCATATTTTCTATTGAAACTATTAGAACATCTAAACTATTATACCCATCAGATCTACTTCTGAATCTGTATGATTTGAACCTTCCTTTTTAAAATTTTCAATTTTTTCATAGTAGTTTCTCTTTAATTTCTCATTAATTTTCACATAAATAACACTTTTTTTTTCTACTAATGTTAGAATTAAGCCTTGATTTTCTTCTATAGTTCCCTTCCCCCGCTTTTTTTTCTCAAGTCTTTTCTTTGACAATGTTTTTTCCCATTATCTTTCCTATATTTTATTTTTTGTTTCCTTAGTTAAAATGCAGTCAAGCAATCTTTTAGGGTAAAACGTTTTTGGTCATATTTAATTCTTAGTTTTACTTTTTTATAATTTGGCAATAAATTTAAGACAATAACTAAAATGAACCGCCCTGTAGTATTTTGTAAATTTTAGAGCATATCTTGACTACTATCTAATGGATATTCATATAGTCTCACTATATTAGAAATTCTATTAAACATTTGATAGATTTTTCCCTATTTTTTGAACATAATCAAACCTACAACCCAAAGAAATCAACACTTCTATGCATTTCATACATGCACCCATACTTCCAAACTTCTCATCTATTTTTCTCAACACAAATCATCATCAATTACATTAATATAACTCATCCATCTTCAAATTTTAGGAACTAAAGAAACATTAACATCATTTATAGTATAATTCTTCAAATAATGTAATACATATCCAAGATTAAATACTCTCATTTAACCCAAATTAACAAGAAAAAAATTTACAAGTCTTGAACTCTACTAAATGAAAACCATACAAATTCTATCTAAAAAATAAATGACTTATTGCCCTATCTGCTAGCTTATCTTTTAATATTAACTCTAATGTAGTGATTAGTTTCCTACAATCTCTTGATGGGAGAAAATATAATAAAATGTAAGGTAAGTCGATTGACTTAGTGAATGGATGTAGTTTAAAAATTGAAATTTATATTTAAAGCATATGTTAAACACTTAAATATACAACCTTTATAAATAACATTTCTCTTGCTATTTATTATGTAAACAAAATAAAGTAATAAATGGATCTTAATTTAAAACATATAAAGTCTCTATATATAAAAAAAATGCATTTAATAAATAATAGTTAGATCATGAATAATATAAAGTATTATGGCATCATGTAATGGCATACATGTATCAAAATCTGCTATCATGTCTCTTCTCAGTTGATTATTATTAAAAATATAAGGTATTCTATTGAATTTTGTGTTTACATGTTGACACGTCCAGAATATAGAAGTTATTCCCAAGTGCAGGATTGTCGAAGTAATAAATAACCCGATGAGAACGGGGTCGATCCACAGGGAAGTAGAATTAAAATTACAAATTATAAACACTTTAAAGATAATTAATGCAGTATAAGATATTTGCAAATATTATTTTAATTAACCAATTCAAATAAAAAGCTAAGGTTATGGAGATTCACTCTTGGCATAAGAAATAATAATATATTTAATTTTTTTATAACTCAATTGGAATCCTCACACAAAGAAGGTTCCAACCGGAAAATATAGCAATTAAAGTTCATCATCATTTATATATTAATTAGTATTTATTGTTTTTAATTATTATACACCAAATCTTATAAATGGGTTCAAGTATTTATTATGCCAATCTTTATATTTGTCTACAATAAATCAAGACTCCCATTTTACAAGAAAGGTTATATAAACCATATCTTGTAAATGGTTTCAAGAATTTATTGTGCCAAGTATTAAGTTTGTCAATAATAAATCAAGAATCACCACTTTAGAAGAAAGGGTATTAATTCTACAAACAAAATAAATACATCATATATAAATTTGCACAACTTAAAAATGAAGCATTATATTCATGAATAAATATTAAACATATCTTATTACCTTGCCAAGAGCTTCACCCTTTCACCTTAGCTTAAACAAAATTATTTGGACATAATAAAACTAAATGAAAAGAAAAGAAATGGAAGAAGAAATAACATGACTTAATAGTAAACAAGAGAAATAATAGTACAAGGAAATGGATACAAAGGAAAAGTATTTTGAACTAAATTCTAACTTTCTAATTACATTCTTTAGGCATAAAAAAGCCACCTATTTATAAAAAAATATGGATAAATCGAGACAAATTTGGAGGAAACCACTTGGTTGATGAAAGTCAAGAATGGTGGCAAAATAATTTGCATTCATTATCACTTGGGCACCCACTTGATTATCCAATTTGGAATTGATGTGATCCGAATTAGCTGTCACTCAAAACATAAATGTTGTAGATAAGTCTCTTATCTTTCCAAATTGAGTGATCTCATACGTATTAGATACGTATTTCTATAGTTATGAGTCAAATACTGATAACTGTGCAAACTGGGCCTGTACTGCAGATCAATTCTGTTCTAGGCCAATTTTCACCCTCTAAACACTCGAATTTCCAATGCTTTGTGAAATACAATATATTAGCCCATTAAGTCATCTCTGCACAGGATTAATAATCACCTCAATTGGATCTTTAGGTAGAAAGTTATGCCCATTTTACCGAACCTGCCACAAAACAGTTATAAGATAATTAAGTACAATATTATAAACATACTTAAGTTAAGAAAATTAAATACACTAGTAATACAAAACAATCATGTAAAACTCTTATTAAATGTGTAATTTCAAGTGTTCATCACACCCCCCAACTGGCTTATTGCTAGTCCCTAGCAATTCGAGTATAAATAAAATTTGAACACTACCTAAGTATTTCAAACAAAACGTCAGTTTTAAAAATCACAATCGCTATAAAAGTTATTTCAATCATAACTTCCAAAAATATTTTTGTGTGTGTGAATTAAGCCAAAGCCTTCTTACCACAAATCACAACATATATAGCCTTAAAAATGTTCCAAGTAAAAGCCTCAACTCCATATCCTTACAGGTGAATAACTTGTTTAATGACTTAGGATTTCACTCATGGAGTTGGAAAACAGATAATCGCTCAAGAAAAAGTTACATTTAAGGACAGATAGACAAACTAACATTGATCCAAAGATAGAAAAATCAAATATTTAGAGTCAAACCATTATTGCCAAATGCCAGCTTCAAGACTTTAATTATTTAATGCGAATCTTACGAATATAGAATTCGGTGATAAGATTGCTTCCTAATGACTTTAGTCTTCTAAAATTGAATAAAGACTTTATTGAACTGAATTGACTTCTTTTTTTTCTTTTTTTTTTTTTTTGAAAGACATAAGGAATCATTACAACATAAGAGCAATTTATCACCATAATACTTTTCCAAATTTTTTTTTATCCTTCAGCTAAGCAACCAAATCATTCATCATCCCAAATAATGTCATTACAAATAAAAATTAATCATTTCAAAAGATCAATGAAAGTTCGTAAGCTGTTATCTCAAACCTCTCCACTCACTCACAAAAGATATGTGAGTTTAGAAAATAATATGTATACTTAAACATGGAAATTCTCTTGGCTATATATATTGAATCATCCATCTTACCACAAGGCTTAGTATTGTTCTCAAGAAATAATTTCAGAAGTTATTCTTTAGTAACCTAAATAGAGAAAGTGATTTAAACTAAACAATTTTGAAATCATACATCGATAGTAAAGCAAATTTATTTACGCAAGAGTTACCAAAAACTTAAGCAACAAATAATTATACATAAAATGCATTAAAAATAAACCAATTAGAATGTGTTTCAAAAGTTTATAATGTACTCTTTACTCTGCCATTCTAGAACTAAATGCGTCTCAAGAATACATAAATGAACATTTTACTCACGCCATTCATGATAATTTTTTTTTTTTACATAACAAAGTGATAACAACAACAAAATAAAATAATTAACACTAACATTATATATCAACTATCCTCCCCCCAACCAGATTGAGACATTGTCCTCAATGTCAAAATATAAAAAGAGTAAAATATAGAAGATATCACCTGAAACATCTTTTATTGAAAATTGAACCTGCAACAAAATAAAACAAGCCACACAAAAAAGCTTAAAAATACATAGATTTAGATAGGCTACAAACGAAGCGTCAAATCTATCCTGCGTTTCTTTTCACTGTTATCAGTATACCAATCTATCTGACTTATTGTTGGATCAGATAGAGGTGTAAAAGCTTGTAGTTCATTGAGTAACTGATCAACAGTTGAAGCAGAAATGAGGATCTGTCGTGCTGCAGATGAGACGAATTGTTTATCCACCGCATAGTCAAGAAAAGATAACAACCCATTATAAAAACCATCAACGTTTAACAAACCAATGGGTTTTTTATGGATTTGCAATTGTGCCCATGAGACAATTTGAAAAATTTCCTCCAATGTTCCGAAACCTCCAGGTAGAGCTATGAAGGCATCAGCATTACGAAGCATAAAAGAAATTCGTTCATGCATTGATGATACCTGTAACTCATCCCCAATTTTTTTTCCTACAATGTCTCCAACAGCTAGAGCTTTTGGTATGATACCCAAAACTCGACTGCCATTATTTTATGCAGCGGTTGCCACACGTCCCATTAATCCAAGACTACCTCCCCCATATACTAAATGAATATTGCGCTCAACTAACATCTTACTAAGGGTTTCTGCTGCTTCTATAAACTCACTAGTTTTTCCAGGGCTGAATCCACAAAAGACACAAATTTTTGTGAATTTACGAGTTGATGATCCTTCCATGATTACACTCACCCTCTCTCTTGAATGATTTTGAGTTTGTACAAAGATGCAGAAATAATGCAATGTATTTATAGAGCCAAAAGGTATTGCAAAGTTAAATCACATGGCTATTGGCTTGAAATACAAGATTCAACACCTTTTACCAATTTTCAATTTGTTAGCTGGAAAAGTCACATAGGTTGTCGGCTTAAAATGCAAAATTTTCAAAAAGGATTATAGGTGGTTGATTATTGAAAAGACGTTTGAGTTTGAAATGAAACATTTAAAAATAACAGCTATAGTAAATATATACAAGTAGTTGTGATTGTGGCTCACATCTTCCTCTGATTTTACGTCCAGTAATGGCTTAAACGCCCTCTATGGGTCGGGGATAGGCTTCCCATCTAATTTTCTTATAAATTGGCAAACAGGGTCTTTTAAAGTCAGATTTCTGAGACTGTACCGCTCATGTTCTTTTAGGAATATGTCCCATAATTCATGAATTGCAATATGCACATATCCACTAAGATGCGTCTCAAAAGTCGATAAGATATTATCTAAAGACTCTTTACTCAGGCCATCCTTAATGAACCTAATTTTATCTTCACGATTTACAGACACCATTCCTAAAGTGCGGCAACGTGTGTTGCAAGTCGTGCGTGCACACTTGTAACAAACATTTAATCGTTTTGCTCTTCGTTTTTTTGAAAAAGAGCTTTTACCTAAGCCAGGCATGTAGGAAATTAATGAGTCTGAAAATTCACCTGTCAATCTAACTTTGGCTTTAATTAACCAATGTAAATCAACAGGTATATTCATAATCATTAATAACCTTAATCTTTCACATCTTGCTTGGTAAATTTTCTTCAAGGAATTTTGAGGCAATGAGGGAAAACGCTTTTTCAAATTTTTTAGAATGTCATCCATTTTTTTTTTTTTAGAAAAGGGGAAAGAAGAAAAGATATCAGTAATTATAGGAAACTGACAAAACCGATTTGAAATATCACGGAGTACCGTTATCCGCCGCTTAACCGGGGTGCAAAACAAAACTTTAACAAAACTACTAAATTAACCTGCAAGTAAAAAAAAAATGTTAGAAGAAGAATAAATATATATAAATATGTAAATATATAAAACAAAGATTAATTGGTCTCGTAACAAGGATCCGACAAGAACGTAAATTCTTCATGAAAAGCTTGGTTTTCTAGAAACGGCTTGAGCCTTTGCCCATTTACCTTAAACACATTCCCATTTCTAGGATTTTCAATTTCAATTGTTCCATAAGGGTACACATGTTTCACAATAAAATGGTCACTCCATCTTGATCTTAATTTTCCAGGGAATATGTGAAGTCGAGAATTATAAAGCAAAACCTTCTGACCAATGTTAAATGCTTTTCTCTGAATTTTTTTTTATCATGAAAGGCTTTAATTTTAGCTTTATGAATTTTTGAATTCTCATATGCATCATTTCTCAATTCTTCAAGTTCATTTATTTGTAATTTACGTATGTGTCCAGTAGAATCAAGATTTTCATTGAAAGTTTTAATAGCCCAGTAGGCTTTATGCTCAAGTTCCACAGGTAAGTGACAAGGTTTTCCATAAACTATCCTATAGGGAGACATACCCAATGAAGTTTTAAAAGCAGTTCTATAAGCCCACAGTGCATCAATTAGTCTTAAAGACCAATCTTTGCGATTTGGGTTTACAGTTTTTTCTAAAATTTGTTTTATCTCCCTATTTGCTAATTCAACTTGTCCACTTGTCTAAGGATGATAAGGGGTGGCAACTTTATGAGTAATACCATATTTTTTCACTAATGTCTCAAATGGTCTATTACAAAAATGCTTACCCCCATCACTTATAATGGCTCGAGGGATTCCAAATCGACTTAAGATATTTTCTTTCAAAAATTTCATGACTGTTTTATGGTCATTATGTCGACATGGAATAGCCTCAATCCATTTTGAGACATAATCTACTGCAACTAAGATATATGTAAATCCAAATGATAACGGAAATGGTCCCATGAAATCTATCCCCCAACAATCAAAGATTTCAATAACAAGAATGGGGTTCAAAGGCATCATGTTTTGTTTTGAAATTGATCCCAACTTTTGACAATTTTCACAAGTTATACAAAATGCATGTGTATCTTTAAATAAAGTGGGCCAATAAAATCCACACTGCAAGATTTTTGCAGCTGTTTTCTTTGATGAGAAATGTCCCCCACATGCTTCAGAATGACAAAATTCAATAACTTTATTTACCTCATTGTCGGGTATGCATCTTCGAAATATTTGATCACGACAATATTTAAAGAGATAAGGATCATCCCAATAAAACTTTCTCACCTCCGTTAAAAATTTTCTTTTGTCGTGAGCATTCCATTGAGGTGGCATTTCTCCTGTTACAAGAAAATTAACAATATTAGCATACCAGGGCATTGTAACAGTAGAAAATAAAAATTCATCGGAAAAAGAATCATTAATAGGTGTTATTTCTGTTGATGAATCTGGTGTAAGTCTTGATAAGTGATCTGCAACAACATTCTCAGCTCCCTTCTTATCCTTGATAGTGATAATAAATTATTGTAGCAATATAATCCATCGAATTAGCCTTGGTTTTGCATCCTGTTTTGACATTAAGTACCTTACAGCAGCATGGTCAGTAAATACAATAGTTGAAGAACCAATTAAGTAAGAACGAAATTTGTCTAATGCAAATATTACAGCAAGTAGTTCTTTTTCAGTTGTTGTGTAATTCATTTGTGCACTGTTTAAAGTTCTACTTGCGTAATAAATTACATAGGATTTACCTTCCTTTCTTTGTCCTAATACAGCACCAACAGCGTAGTCACTAGCATCACACATGAGCTCAAAAGGTAAAGACCAGTCAGGAGATTGTATGATAGGAGCAGATGTTAAGAGGTCAATTAATTTTTCAAACGAATTTTGACACTCTTGAGTCCACTTAAATGATACATCTTTTGTTAAGAGGTTACAAAGAGGTTTAGATATAGCACTAAAGTTTTTTATGAACCTCCTATAGAATCCAGCATGTCCTAAAAAGGATCGGACTTCTCTGACTGTTTTTTGTGGAGGCAAATGTGTAATGAGTTCGACTTTTGCCTTATCCACTTCAATTCCTTTAGAAGATACTATATGTCCTAAAACAATTCCAGAAGTAACCATGTAATGACATTTTTCCCAATTCAATACAAGACTCTTTTCTTCACATCTTTTTAAGACCTTTTCTAAGTTTTCAAGACAATTATCAAAAGAATTTCCAAACACAGTTAAATCATCCATGAAAACTTCTAAATAATGCTCAATCATGTCACTAAAAATGCTTAACATACATCTCTGAAATGTTGCTGGGGCATTACAAAGTTCAAAGGGCATTCTTCTAAAAGCAAAAGTTCCAAAAGGACATGTGAATGTAGTATTTTCTTGGTCCTCTAGTGCTATAGGAATTTGATAATAGCCAGAGTAACCATCTAGAAAGCAATAGTAGGGATGTCTTGCTACTCTTTCTATAATCTGATCAAGGAATAGTAAAGGAAAATGGTCTTTTCTAGTGGCCAAGTTCAATTTTTTATAATCTATGCACATCCTCCAACTAGATGAGACTCGAGTTGGTATTAACTCACCTTTTTCATTTTCAATGACTGTGATTCCAAATTTTTTTGGTACTACCTGAGTAGGACTTACCCACTTACTATCTGAGATCGGATAGATGATTCCTACTTCAAGTAATTTGAGAACTTCAGCTCTCACTACCTCTTTCATATGTGGATTTAATCTCCTTTGAGGTTGTTGGGAGGTTTTGGCATTATCCTCTAGGTGTATTCTATGTGTGCAAATCAAAGGATTAATACCATTTATGTCTTTTAAAGTCCACCCAATTGCATTTTTATGCATTTTCAATAATTCAATCAACTTATCTTATTGTTCACTTGTGAGCGTAGAAGCGATTACCACCGGGTAAGTTTGTTTCTCTTCAAGAAATGCATATTTCAGTCCTTCAGTCAGAGGTTTTAACTCCAACTTTGAAATTTCGTTCTTTCTATCCTCATTTTCTCCCAATTCTTCAAACTTTAGTTTCCATCTTTTATTTTCAATCACCTGTGCACAGTCAAGTAAAGAACATATGTCAGAGATTTCAGGATCTAATTGTATATTTGACTCAAATGAATTTTTTAAACACATTTCTAAGGGATCGGTAGAACTCCCTTTTTGAATATGATCTTCCACAATCGTTTCAATCATGTCACCTTCTTCACTTTTATCCTCCTCTTCATATGGTTGCTTAGATATATTAAAAACATTGAGTTTAAGTGTCATGTTTCCAAATGAAAGCTTCATTACTCCATTCCTGCAATTAATCAAAACGTTAGAAGTTGCTAAAAATGGACGACCTAAAATAACAGGTATCGGATTACATCATTTGACAGGTTCTGTGTCCAAGACGATAAAATCCACAGGATATATGAATTTATCAACTTGAACTAAGACATCCTCTACTGTCCCTCTTGGTACTTTTATTGATCTATCAGCAAGTAAAAGAGTTACAGATGTTGATTTTAACTCCCCAAGATTGAGCTGCTGATAAACTGAATACGGCAATAAATTCACACTAGCACCAAGATCAAGTAAGGCTTGTTCAATTTTATGACTTCCAATAATACATGAAATTGTAGGATAACCAGGGTCTTTATATTTCAAAGAATTATTGTTCTGAAGAATGGCACTTACTTGTTCAGCTAAAAATGCTCTCTTTTTCACATTCAGTTTTCTTTTTACTGTGCATAAGTCTTTCAAAATTTTTGCATAAGATGGAACCTGTTTAATAGCATCCAGTAAAGGAATATTAACTTTTACCTGTTTGAAGATTTCAAAAATTTCAGGATTGTGATTCATCTTCTTAGTATTACGTAATGCATGAGGAAATGGGGGTGGAGGTGAGGGTTTAGTGTTTTCTTCATTAAGTGTAGGTTCAACACTTTTCTTACCCTTAGAGATTGATTCATAGCTCTCATGAGGTTCAGGAATTTCTTTTTCAACAATTTTACCACTCCGAAGAGTGATAACTGCTTTAACTTGATCCATGTGTTGGCTTCCTGAACTACATGCATTTGAGCTATGTTGTCCTTTGGGGTTTGGCTGTGGTTGAGAAGGAAATTTTTTTTTCTCATGAATGTTTAGTGCAAATGCAAATTTAGCAAGAGTATCTTTCAAATCAGCAAATGTTTGAGCATTTTGAGAATTAACAGACTCTTGTTTTTCAATGAATGTATGCAAGGTTTCTTCAAGATTTTTCTTAGGAGGTGGGACATATGGTGCATAACCTTGATGATTTTGAAAGTTTTGGTGTGGTTGGAAAGGTGGTTGCGAAGCCTGTGCTTGAGTATCATTCCTCCAACTAAAATTCGGGTGATTTCCCCATCCAGGATTATAGTTTTATGAATATGGGTTATTGTTTGACGATTTGAACGTGTTTAAAACATTGGCTTGTTCATGGAGACATTCCCTAAATGCAGGCAAAGTTGGGCAATCATTGGTAGGGTGATCATGGGTTTCACAAATGTGACACACAATTTCTTGAACATATTTTATTTGACCACTCTTTTTCATTTCTAAGGTTTAGACTTTTCTAGCAAGGGATGCTAATTTGGCTTGAAGGTCATGGTCTTTCTTAAGATGATAAATACCCCCACTAGATGTAGTGGTTTGATTTTTGCTAGGTGCCTCACAGGTACCAGCAGTGTCCGAATTTTGAGCATTTTCTGCTAGTAAGTCAAGATAGTTCATTGCCTCTTCTGGGTCTTTTTCCTCAAATGTTCCATTACACATCATTTCTACCATTTGCCTAACTTGGGGTGTTAAGCCCTCATAGAAATTTGAGACTACTCTCCATGTTTCAAAACCATGATGGGGACAGGTATTAAGTAATTCTTTATACCTTTCCCAACATTGGTAAAGGGTCTTTCCTGGTTTTTGGGTAAAAATGGTGATTTGTCTTTTGAAAGAATTTGTTCTATGGGAGGGAAAAAACTTTTTCAGGAATTGTTGTTGCATCTCATCCCATAAAGAAATGGATCCTGGCCTAAGGTTTTGTAGCCATGTTTTAGCTTTATCTTTTAAAGAAAAAGGGAAAAGCTTAAGTCGAATTGTGTTCATGCTACAATTTTGATCATTATACGTGTTACACACTTCTTCAAATTCTCTTAGATGTAGATAACGGTTCTCTGCATCTAAGCCATGAAAAGTGGGTAAAAGTTGGATAATGCCTGGCTTAAAATTAAAATGCGTTGCATCCGGTGGAAAAATTAAGCAAGATGATGCACCGGTTCGTGTAGGGTTCATATAGTCTCTAAGTGTCCTAGGTCGGTTATGGTCATCATGTTGGGACTGATTGTCCCCTGGGTCTATGAGTCCCTCAATTTGATTTTCGCTCATGGTGTTACTTGGTGAAGAATGAGAAGATGAAGGAGAATCTAACAAATTATCAAAGGAAGTTTTGAAATTACCTTTTACTAAACGATGAGAATTAGGATCTCGAAACCAACCGCTCATAAAAAGAAACAAAATAAAATACAATAACAATAAATAATACAAATAAAATATTAAACACAGGTAAATAAAATAAAATATTATACACAAGTAAATAAAATATGTAAAACTAAAAGCAAAATAAAGATAAATAATTAGAAGTTAGATTAGTGATGTTAGATTATATAATAAAAAGTTAATAAATAAATAGTAGGAGGCTTAGCCTTCCATTAAAATAAAAAGCGAAAATAAAAGGCGAATAATAAATAAAGTAAAGTACGTTAGGAGGCTCGGCCTTCCATAAAAATTAAAAAAACGAAAATAAAAAGTAAAAAATAATAAATAAACGAAATAAAGAGTAGTAGGCTCAGCCTTCCGCGAAAATAAAAACAGAATAATAATAAAGTACGTTAGGAGGCTCGGCCTTCCATGAAAATAAAAAATAAAAATAAAAATAAAAAAACGAATAATAAATAACGAGTAGGAGGCTCAGCCTTTCATGAAAATAAAATAAACAAACAAACAATAACAAAACAAAATATTAACGTTACCTCCCCGGCAACGGCGCCAAAAACTTGACACGTCCAGAATATAGAAGTTATTCTCAAGTGCAGGATTGTCAAAGTAATAAATAACTCGATGAGAATGGGGTCGATCCACAGGAAAGTAGAATTAAAATTACAAATTATAAACACTTTAAAGATAATTAATGCAGTATAAGATGTTTGCAAATATTATTTCAATTAACCAATTCAAATAAAAAGCTAAGGTTATGGAGATTCACTCTTGGCATAAGAAATAAGAATATATTTAATTTTTTTATAACTCAATTGGAATCCTCACACAAAGAATGTTCCAACCGGAAAATGTAGCAATTAAAATTCATCATCATTTATATATTAATTAGTATTTATTGTTTTTAATTATTATACACCAAATCTTATAAATGGGTTCAAGTATTTATTATGCCAATCTTTATATTTGTCTACAATAAATCAAGACTCCCACTTTACAAGAAAGGTTATATAAACCAAATCTTGTAAATGGTTTCAAGAATTTATTGTGCCAAGTATTAAGTTTATCAATAATAAATCAAGAATCACCACTTTAGAAGAAAGGGTATTAATTCTACAAACAAAATAAATACATCATATATAAATTTGCATAACTTAAAAATGAAGCATTAAATTCATGAATAAATATTAAATATATCTTATTACCTTGCCAAGAGCTTCACCCTTTCACCTTAGCTTAAACAAAATTATTTGGACATAATAAAACTAAATGAAAAAGAAAAGAAATGGAAGAAGAAATAACATGACTTAATAGTAAACAAGAGAAATAATAGTACAAGGAAATGGATACAAAGGAAAAGTATTTTGAACTAAATTCTAACTTTCTAATTATATTCTTTATGAATAAAAAAGCCACCTATTTATAGAAAAATATGGATAAATCGAGACAAATTTGGAGGGAACCACTTGGTTGATGAAAGTCAAGAATGGTGGCAAAATAATTTGCATTCATTATCACTTGGGCACCCACTTGATTATCTAATTTGGAATTGATGTGATCCGAATTAGCTGTCACTCAAAACATAAAAGTTGTAGATAAATCTCTTATATTTCCAAATTGAGTGATCTCATACATATTAGATACGTATTTCTATAGTTATGGGTCAAATACTGATAACTGTTCAAACTGGGCCTATACTACAGATCAATTCTATTCTAGGCTAATTTTCACCCTCTAAACACTCGAATTTCCAATGCTTTGTGAACTACAATATGTTAGCCCATTGAGTCAGCTCTGCACAGGATTAAGAATCACCTCAATTGGATCTTTAGGTAGAAAGTTATACCCATTTTACCGAACCTGCCACAAAACAGTTATAAGATAATTAAGTACAATATTGTAAACATACTTAAATTAAGAAAATTAAATACACTAGTAATACAAAACAATCATGTAAAACTCTTATTAAATGTGTAATTTCAAGTGTTCATCACATGTCATTTCATTTTGTATAAATATTTATATTTTAATATTTATACAATTAACATTTTATTAAATTCTTAATATTATTAATAATATGGTAAGAAGTTTATTTTGTTTCAGACATTGTCAATATAAAGGAGAATAGATCGATCTAAAAGAGTTTAGGTTAGTGCTAAGAGTTAATAATGCTAAGAGTTATAAGTGCGAAGAGTTAACAATTATAAGAGTTAGAAAATTCTAAAAGTTAAAACCTTGTTAAAAGTGGGACAACGACATCATAATATATTAGTAATGACATAGTTGTAAGGAGGTGCAAATGATGCTAGAAAATATCGTTATGCAGTATATTCTCGAAGACCTCATTCCTAATTTATCTTTATTGATATAAGTCGATCAGTGAACCTTTTCCAGATCAATGTATATCTATATATAGATTGTCTAGATGGCCAGTCTTAAATAACCATGAGTTTAACAGAAACTCGTATAGGCATGCAGGTATTCAGTAAGGACTGAGTACTAAATAGACTTATAAGAACCTCAAATAGATATTCAATAAAGCCATCAATGGAATGACTTCTCGAGTAATATTTAGGGTCCTTTAACTAGAGTGGCATGGTGGGCTTGTGAGTGATCCATTATATTTAGATTGTACACATGTCAAAGACTTTTCATGTTCTGACATTTGGGTGTCATTAAGTATGGTCTGATACTTATGGTGTCTAGTGTTTAGTTATGAATATCTATATCTCTGTTATTTTAAGATATAGGTAATAGAGGCATTATATGAATATGCTATAACTTCAACTTGTAGGATCTAATACACCACTTTACAATATTCGTAACGTGTGTGTAGGCATTGTTCATAGACTTATGAAAGGGTTTCATATGACAAATCATGCGTGGACATAGGGAGTCTCATAATATAAAGTGTACTAATTATGCACTGGGTAGCAGACTGGATTGAAAAGTTCAATCTAGCAAATTTCAATAGTATGGAAGTTTGTTTTAGAATCCTTTGGCATGAGCACTTGTCAAGATTTAAGTGTTAAGTACATCATTTAATTAGTTAACAAAATTTATTAAGCAATGGGATGATGACAAGTGGCACAATTAAAACTATTGATTGTTTGACTTTGTGTTCACAAAATTGCCCTTACTTGTAAGTCAAGTAAGGTCTATTAATAATTCAAAAATTATTTTAAATTATTATTCTTATAATTAGTTAACAAGAAACCAAAGGGAATGGTTTTGAGCATGAATTTGAGGGCCAAAAGTTCACAATTAATAGAAAATAAAATAAATGAAAAGTTGTTTTTATTTTGGAAATATGAATGAATTAGTTTGGCACAAAAGAGAGAGAGAGTGATGAGTCATTTTGGTTTTAAGAAAATGTTGTTCAAAAGTTCTTCTTCTTCATCTTCTTCAAGTATGGCTGACTATTTATAAGATTGAAAGGGAATTGTTTTTGTTATATGCAAGAGTTATAAGTTCAAAACAAAAACCAATTCCATTTCTTTGAAACAAAATCAAAGGTTAAAAATTTTAACCAAACACATAGTGTTTAAGAGTTAAACACCTAGATTGCTGAAAAATCAAGTCTAAGGCTACCATTCTAGCATTCCAAGCCCACCAAGTTAGAATCTAAAATTATCAAGGAGAATATTTCAAAGTGAACTCAAATTTTAAAAACACATTCAAAAGGCTTCAAAGTTAAATTTCTAATCTTGTTAAAGTAACAAGACTTACGATTTAAGTGTGTCATTGTTGAATAGAAAATTAGATCTTCATTACACCATGCATTTTGTGTCTATGACATGCAAATTTTGCAATCCAATGAACATTGATCACATGCATGCACCCCATCAAATAGTACACTTTCAACCTTGTTATATTCGAAATACACCTAGAGCAGAAAGTTAAACGAATTCATCTTTATCTCGTCTTAAATTCTCGTCTTACATAAAGGTAAAACAAATTGGCTTTCAAAAAGCAAAGCGTTTATACACACAACGCAACACCTCTATGTGTACATAGACAGGTCTCAAAAACCTTAATCTCATATCTCTATCTAAAAGATTGAGGGTACAGCCTAGAGGATTCAATCAATTTCTTTATGCAACATTTAAACTTATAGCACATCATTATGTCATATCTCATTCTCTTTATTATCAAATAATTAGAAATCATTGATAAGCCATAACAATACTAACCATGCTAATAATTGATGGATTTAAATAACAAACAGTCCACCAATTATAGTACTAAGCCACATAAAAGACATAATGCATAGATAAAAATCTTATGAAAATTAGTTAGCATGAATTATACAGCAAATAAAAAATTTAAAAAAATATTATTATTTCCTCTCCAATTTGCTCTCTTTTTATATAGCTTACTGTTTCTTCCATAAACAAATAAATAGAATATACTAAAAAAAAGTGACCTATTATTTGCCAATCAACTACTAGTGGCACTCCTTCAACTCAAGGCCATGATGTTTGCTGCTGCGTGCATTTATAAAAATGACCCTAGGGGCCTCTGGCAACTCAACGCCGTGACTTTAGATGATTAAATCGCTCCGGCAGCTCTCAGTTGCGTTAGCGTCCTTCCATTTTATGGCGTCGGTCATGGTGGCTCTTAAATAGTTTGTTCTCGAAAGTCTCTGTTTCAACTCCCCCTTATCAATTCTCATCCCTAACAAGGCATAGCTATAAATCAAGTCGATCATTGATGATCTTGTTGCAATCAGTGTTGTCACCATTATGGTTTGTACTAGGTTATAAAATGGAGAGTGACTCTAAAAGAAATAAGGGATTTAGAAGGAAGTTTGGTTTTTATTGTTTTATTTTAGTACAATAAATCGTGTTAGGTAGGGATTACAATCCCCATTCCCATACTCGAATTGTGTGAGGATCCCCATACCCATCCGTACAGGATATATATAATTCGAGTTAGGGGTTGGGGATCCTTAAATGGGGATAGAGGTCCCATATACCCTATGCCCGAATTTTTTTTTTAATTTCTTAAATACTCTTTTATTTGTATCGATTTAATTTTATGAAATAATCTCTTACTTTGTATAATCATAATATACAAAAAATATTATAAACATCACATAAAAATATTGTTAGGATTTGTGCTTACGTGCCATTTCTATTTGTATGAATATTTATTTTGTAATATTTATACAATGAATATTTTATTAAATTACTAATAACCTTTATTAAATGGTAATAAAGCTTGTAACACTATAGACATTGTATAATCTGAAGGAGTTCAGATCTGGTTCAAATGACTTTAGACCAGGGTTAAGAGTTAGCAATGCTGATAGTTATAAATGCTAAGAGTTAGCACTACTAAGAGTTAATAGGTTATAGGAGTTAGCGAGATCTAAAGAGTTAGAACCTTATCTATAATGTGACAAAGACCTGAGAATCTACTTGTAATGACATTGTTGCACAGAGTTGCAATAAATGCTAAGAAATATCATTATGTTAGTATGTTCTTAAATATAGAATTCCTGATCTATGTGTTAGGGTCGGTGCTTACATGCCATCCCTGAATATACATTTACTTGTGTTTTATATAAGTGTACATTCCTATTAAATCGCTAATACCCATTTATATGGTATTATGCATGTAACATTATAGACATTGTAGATTTGAAGAAGTTTGGATCAGATCTAAAGGGTTTAGATAAGAGCTCACAGTCAGCCACCCTGAGATATATAATTGCTAAATGTTAGCACAGTTAAGTGTTAGCTGGTTATAATACTCAGCACATCCAAGAATTGGAGCCTTGTCTGTAATGGGACATAGACCTGGGAATATACTAGTAACTGTATAGTTACAAAAGTTGCAATCGGGTGCCAGAAAATACATATTGCGCAAGTATGTTCTCGAATAATAGTCCATAATCTATTTCTATCGATGCGGGTCTATCAGTGGATACCTTTATATATAGATCAGCATATGTCGTATCTGTCGGGTCTAAATAGTCGTTCCTGACCGACCATGAGCTTGGAGCTCGTATTGACATATGGGTATCCAGTTAGGACTGGATATGAGACAGACTCACCAGGGCCTCCGATAGACATTTAATGTAAGCTGTCAACGGAGGGTCCTCTCGAGTTGAGTAGTATACGTGGTCCTTTGACCTGAGTGCCACGGTGGGCTTGTAAGTGATCCACCATACTTTGGTTCCACACATGTCACAAACCTTTCATGATGTGACCGTTGGGTGTCGCTGGGTATAGTTCAATGCTTATGGAGTTCGGTGCGTACAGATATGGGATCCATCAGCTCCTATATGGAGTTTTATATCCAAATGCTTCGAGACTACATCTCAGAAAATCTTGTGGCCACAAGCAATCATTTCGGGAAAGAGTTCCGATAGGATGGAACAATATGGCAAAGGAGTTTGCGCATATTGTTCATTGAGATACAAGTTTGGAGATAGGATATGGATGAGCACATGGGGATTTAACGGTGATAATCTATATCCCCGCACATCCTGGATATCATGACGGAAGGACTATACGTATGCATTGTAACCTCAGCTTGTATGGTTCAACTCGTTGATTTGTATATCCGTGATGTGTGCGTGGGGGATTGCTAACGGACTCATGGAATAGTTTCATTTGACAAATCGGGTGTAGAACCTAGGGAGTCCCGCGATATGGAGTGTACTCATTGTGCACTGGGGCAGCGTACCGGATTAAATTGTTTAATCCAGCAATATTCAGCAATTCCATGGGAATGTGTGCGTATCTGTATTTAAGTGTTAAATACAACAATTAGTTAATAAATATTATTTACTAATTGTATAAGGACACGTAGCGTATTGTGGACCCTCAGTTGAGTTTATCCAAGTGTGAAATTTGGTAGAACCTACTAGGGGGTGAACTTGGTAACTATTCATGAGGGATAAAATTATCATTTCTCAGTTTGATTATTTAATAGTTAAATAATCAAAATATCTTTTTTTTAATTATATAATATATATTATTATATTATATTATATTATATATATATATATATATAAAGAAAGGAAAGGAAAAAGAGAAGTAAGAATTGAGAAGGCCGAATTCGACCGAGAGAGAAAGAAAGAAATGGAGAGAAAGGAAAGGAAAAAGAGAAGAAAGAAAGAAGAAGAAAAGAAAAGAAAAAAAAAAGAGGGAAAAAGAGGAAAAATAAAATTGTTTCATTTTTTCCTTTGCTTCCAATTGAAGTAATTATGAATTGCTCCAAATTCTCCATTTCTTATCCTTTTGGAGAAAAGGATGTAAATTCACTCCCGGCCATTTTGGGGATTAAGAGTTAATCCCAGGCTGAATTTGAAGCTGCTGTTCTAGCTCACTAAGCCCACCGAGTTGGTCTCTATGCGAACTCTAGGAAAAACACGTGTATAACGTTACACGTTTGGTGAGTTCTCTAACTTTATAAATATATTAATATGATTAATATATTTATTTATTGTGTATATTGCAGAATTTATATTTTCACTGTGTTAGGCAATAGACACAATTGCACATGCATACACCCACGTGCTTAGATCCTGCTGCGCCAACACTATGTTCACCAATGTGGGTATATCTGTAAAACACTATCATATAGATTAGCGTGTGTCTATATCTATACTGTACAAATGATTATTCTTAGTTAACCATGAGCTTGGTTGAAGCTCGTATAGACATGCAGGTATTCAGTCAAGATTGGATACTGAATAGACTCATAAAGACCCCAACAGATATCCTATGAATTCGTCAAAGGAAGGTCCTCTCGAGTTGAGTAGTATTTGTGGTCCTTTGACCTGAGCGCCACGGTGAGGTTATGGGTGATCCACCATATTTTGGTTCCACGTATGTCAGAAACCCTTTATAGTCTCACCGCTACATGTCGCTAGGTATGATCCGATGCTTATGGAGTTCGGTGTGCATAGATATGGGATCCGCCAACTCACATAGATGGGTTGTATATTCGATGCTTTGATATTGTATCTTATGAAGTCTTATGGTCGTAAGCAATGAACCTAGGAAAGGAGTTTCCTACAGGTTTGAACAATATAACAAAAGTGTTTGCGTATATTGTTCATTAAGATACGAATCTGGAGATAAGTTTACGGATGAAATTATCGAGATTTGATGGTAATGATCTATATCCCACTTATCTATGATATAATGACGGAAGGATTATACGAATATGTAGTAACTTCAACATGTATGGTCTAACGCGCTGATTTGTAATATCCGTGACGTGTACGTAGGGCATCGATCATGGACCTAGGGAGTCCCAATATGAAATGTATTCTTTGAGCACTTGGGCAGCATACCGTATTAAATAGTTCAATACAGTTAAATCCAACAATTTACTATTATTAAGTTAACTAAAGTATATTATTAAATGGTGAGATCCACTTTAGGTTAACTTGGTAACATAGTAAAGGCATAATGTAATTTTATTTAATGATTATTTAATTGTTAAATAATTCAAATAAATATTTATTTATTTAATAGTTAAATAAATAGTTTAATTTAACTATGATTAAGTTAGTTAACTATGATGAGGATATTTAAATATTTATTTAACCTAACTAGAGTTAAGAGTTAACTATGATTAAGTTAAGTTAAGAGTTAACTATGATTAAGTTAAGTTAAATGTAAATTGAAATTAAGTGAAATTAATTGAAATTAAATTCATTTATATATATTAGCCAAATATGATTAAATTCATAAGTTAATTCAATTTTATTTTGCTAAGAAATTGGTCAGCCATAATAAATGAAGAAAAGAGAAATTGTTTTCTTAATTTTGAATTCAAGTTATTGAATTCATAATTTTCATACATATATAAATACAGCGAAAGTATAAATTTTTTTTAAAAATACAATTATTATATATTAATCAAATTAACAAAAATGAAATTAAGAAATAACCCCTGATAGCATAAAAGTCGTGACATATTCTATCACAAATTTTTGATAGCGGTATATTTTTATCATAAAACTTTTATCACTAAAGTCTTTTATTTAGTCGTGTTATTAAGATTCCTTATTCATTCAAAATATTGACCAGATATATATGAAGTTCCTACTATAAGAGTTAACAAAAATCGAACTACATGCTAGGTTGAAGAGTCTAACCCTAAATCAAAAGAGTTTAGCTTATTATAAATAATAAATTGAAAACATCATGAACATGATTGTATTTATAGGAACAAAGAAGAAAAGTGAATCAAGGAGACGCTTCAGATTGCTTCTCTCTCTATCTTGACTACAAACTTTAATCTTTGTCTTCAATGTTGAATTTTTGGCTTTGATCTCTTGTTTTGTATTGTGAATTGTTTCCTTAAGTTTTGCCTATGATAAATTCTATGTTTTGGCTTGAAAAAGAATACTTTTATAGGTCTTAAAAACTTTAAAGTCGAGAAGCTTCGAATCTAAGTCGAAATAAGATATAAAATAGGATGTTTTATTTGTAGCATAAGTGTCACGACACTGGGAGCTGGAACTGCAAGGAGGGAAAAATCGACCGGCACCATGGCACTCAACTCTTTACCAGGGATGTTGTAGCATCCAGCCCTGGATTCTGCAGTGCCCAAACCTATTGCTAGAGTCTTTGTGTTTACGTTGGTTTTTTGTTGTTTCTTGTCCGTTTTACCTTTGATTTATCTTGAATCTTCATGTCTTGTCTTGTAAAACTATTTATGATAAGAAAAACATAGATAAATAGTCTAGTATTCATAATTTAAAACAAATCTTAAATCCGAAATGATAAATATACTAGTACATTTAACCTTTTATAAGTATATACAATTTTTGTTTTCCTCCTTTCCACAGAATGCCTCCGCCACAATAACTATATATACTTAAAATCTCAAAAATAATTCCACCAACTATTGCCTCACATGTCTAATTTATAATAAAATAATATATATAATAATCTATAGCCCAGGTGTCTAATACAAATTTACAAAAAATTTAAATGATAAAACTATAGCCCCAGATGTCTAATAATAACACAAAAAATTAAATAAATAAAATATAAAGAAATTGGGTGTTATAATAACAGCTTAATTCTTATCATTAATTATTTTATCAATATTTGCTAAATTTATATAAATTTTTTAAATTCATCAAAATTCTCTGTTATGTCTTTTAGAAAGATCCATCCTAAAGTTAAATAATCTTTTTTCTAAAAATCTCATTATATAACGATTAAGCAATAAACAAATTTTTAAACTTACCCCAACGTTCCCTTGCAATAGTTTTTTTTGTTGAGTTGCCTCAAAATACATTATCAAATAATTTTAAGACATGGTGCTGAATATGATTTCATCAATTTGTGTCATTCTTTTTTTTACTCACTAAAGTTTTTTTTATATTTTATCTCCAATAAGGTATTAGCAATCTTTTATTGAATTAGTAAGGTTTTTATGGTTTTTTGTTGGTCCTAATGAATTTTAGGCAAGGCGAGGTACGTAATTGTTATGTATATTTTAAAAATATGAACATCGGCACCAGAAAATATTCTATTAATAAATATAAAAACATTGTTAGTGACTAAAGAGCTTACTCATAAGTAAGGGAGTTTGTAAACTTGAAGCATGAAGTATTAGTCACTAATATAGTTGTTTTGATTGTTTTATCAAGAAAGTTTAAGATGTAACTGATGAAATGAAAATTGGCAAAAAGTTCTTTATTGCTAATAGTATGTATGTAGAGAAAAGGACTAGATAGAATCAAGAGACGTGGATAAAAAGGAAAAAAAAAAAAAAGAGAGAAAACTATTTTAGAATTAACAAATTACTTCTTTTATAAGGCATCGCAAAACTTTTTTTAAAGATTTAACATAAATATTATTCATTTTAAAAATGGGCTAAAATATTTTATAGGGCCAACTTGGTCTTTCGACTAGTAGCCTCTATCCCCCGCCCAGGTCACGTCAGCCTAAGCTATATGGTGGAATAAATTTTCTTCCATGACAATTCCTCTGGAATAACATAACTTTTCTTGGGTTGCTTGTTTCACTAAGTTGACATCAATTAATTCTGATTACTTTTCTAAAATATTTTTCTTGGGTGGCACCATCTATTTTCCAAGCCGGTCTTTTAATTTCTTCCACGTAATACTTTTGGCTTGTTTAGAATGCCAAGTGCTTATACCAATTAATTATGTCCTTCATTTCTCTTATATATAAAATCATATCCGTTCTTGTGCTTAGATACGGAAAAATGGATCGTTTAATTTGGTCTTATCAACTTCTCTTCCTCCAATTGTTGCTGTTATATTCTCTGATTTGTGCAAAAGTTTGCTCTCATGACGAGAGTACTGCATTGCTACAGTTTAAGCAACTTTTTTCCTTCGAAACCAGTACATATGATCTATGTGATGGAATTCAACAATCTTCTCAAAAGATGATGTCTTGGAAAGAGGATGAAGATTGCTGCTTATGGGATGGAGTAACTTGTGATACCGCAATGGGTCATGTCATTGGTCTCGACCTCAGTTGCAGCTGGCTTGACGGTAACATCCCTTCCAATAGTAGCCTTTTCTTACTTACTTGCGAAAGCTTAACCTGGCTTACAATCGTTTAACTCACTCTCTTATTTCTCCTAGTTTTAGTAAATTTCTTGTTTTGATACATTTGAATCTCTCTTCCTCTAACTTTACTGGCCAACTTCCAACTGAAATTTCCCACTTGTCTGAGTTGGTTTCACTTGATCTCTCTTATAATGATGGAGTGAAAATTGAAACACATGTTTGGAAAGGGCTAGCTCAAAATCTGACAAAGTTAAAGGAACTTATTCTAGATTATGTAGACATGTCTTCCGTAGTGTCTGGCTCCTTTACAAATCTAACTTCTTCTTTGATGTTTCTAAGACTCAGTTCTTGTCAAATGCAAGGGGTTTTCCCAGAAAGCATTTTAAGCCTACCAAACCTGCAGAAGCTGGAGTTGAATTCTAACTTCAATTTAACGCCAACTCTTTTTCCAAACGCTAATTGGAGTACTTCCCTGAGGGTTTTGGATCTATCGGGTTGCAATTTGATGGGTTCAATTCCTGCCTCACTTGGTAATCTAAGGGACCTTTCTTATTTAGACTTTTCACGTAATCAACTAACCGGTCAAATTCCTTCTTCTATCGGTAGGCTTCGAAATTTAACTGCGATTTATTTATCCCATAACTCTGTAGAAGGGATTGTTCCTCCTCAGCTATTTACTCTACCTTCATTACAGCAAATCGTTCTAAATGATAACCAACTATCTGGCACCATTCCAAATTCAGTTTTTGAACTCGTGAATTTGACTTATCTTGACTTATCTCATAACTCTCTAAGTGGTATCTTAGAGCTTTCCCTGTTTGCCAAGCTAAAAAAACTCGAGTCATTATATCTTTCTTATAATCATCTATCATTGATCAACAAACTAAAAGCCAACTCTTCATTTTCCACTATTCATTGGTTGGGTTTATCCTCTTGCAACATAATTGAGTTCCCGGACATCTTGAGAACTCAAAACCAGTTACAGTGGTTGGAGTTTTCTGAGAATAAAGTTCATGGCAGGATACCAAACTGGATGTTGGATGTGGGAAAGGATACTTTGTTTCAATTAAATCTTTCTCACAACTTCCTGACAGGCATCCCAGAGCAGCTTCCGTGGAAGAATCTTGGTATTCTTGACATCAGTTCAAACTTGCTTCAAGGTTCACTTATGATTCCACCACCTTTCATTAATTTATTGTCAGTTGCAAATAATCAACTGACAGGAGAGATTCCTTCATCTTATTCGAATTTGAGCTTTATTGAATTTCTTAACTTGTCCAATAACAGCTTAAGTGGAAACATTCCAAAATTCTCTGGAAACAGTTTGAATATTCTAATCCTTAATGGGAATAAGTTGGAGGGAACGTTACCATCATCTTTGGTTAATTGCAAAAACTTGGAAGTTCTTGATGTTGGGAATAATAGGATCAATGACACCTTTCAATCTTGGTTAGCAGATCTTTCAGAATTGCAGGTTCTTATATTGCGATCTAACAAATTCCACGGTCCTATTGGCAATTCTAATAGGAAATTTCCATTTTCGAAGTTGCGAATACTTGATCTCTCTCGTAATAAATTCACTGGTGTTTTTCCAACAAGATATTTTCAAAATTTTGAAGCTATGAAGCGAGGGGATAACACTAGTGTTAAAGTGGAATATATTGTGGACTCAATCTACAGTTATTATTATTCAGCGGCTTTGACTTTGAAGGGAAATGACCTGAGAATGGAGAGAGTTTTAACCATTTTCACAGCCATTGATTTGTCAAGCAACGGATTTCAAGGAGAAATTCCAGACGAAATAAAAAATTTGAATTCACTTAAAGGGCTCAACTTTTCTCACAACAGTCTTACAGGTTCTATACCACCATCATTGGGAAATCTAAAAGCTCTTGAAGCTCTGGACCTATCTTCAAATAAGCTTGTTGGAGAGATCCCTGGACAATTGACAAATTTGAATTTTCTTCAAGTTCTGAATCTTTCCGAAAACCAACTCGTAGGCCGTATACCTCGAGACAACCACTTTGAGACTTTCCCAAGTAGTTCCTACAGCGGAAACTTGGGATTATGTGGATTTCCTTTGTCAAATAAATGCGGAAATGAAGAGGCACCAGAGCCAACAACATTCCGTGAAGGAGATGATACCCCGAGCTTGTTTAATTGGAAATTTGCTATTGTGGGTTACGTAACTGGAGTGGTGATTGGTTTGTCCATGGGATATATTGTATTCACAACAGGGAAACCGCTATGGTTTGTTTGGATGGTCGAAAAGAGGCAATATTCCAGGCATGTGCGAAGACGAGGCAGAGGAAGCAGTAGAAATCGGCAAGCGATGTTCTTCAGAAGGTAAGTGTAACAATCTTCTCTACAAAACAACTACGATGCCAATTTTCCATTGCACCAAAACTATAGTATTTTCTTCGAAATAAGAAGGAATTTTTGTCATTGGCAACATATTTTCCTTTTCCGTGTTTTTGCATCTAGGTACCTAAACAAATATTCATTCTCTTTCTCATGACAGGAGAAATATATGCCTGACTTTGCAATTGGAAGGATTTTAAGCGAATCCTTCTATTGTAGTTTTCTCATGACAGCAGAGCATTCCTTTTTTTTTTTTTTCTAATGATATTGATAATGTCATAAATTTTACAATCCTGGCCTTAAAAATTTTTGACAGTTAATTCTACAGACTAAAGGAGGTAAGAGGTATCGGTAAAAAAATAGAGATGAATGCTGTAGTAAAAATGGTGCATAAAATTTATATTTGGTCGAGTCAGAATAGTTTTGGAGTTCGGTCAGTTAATTGTAAACCCTGATCATGTATTTTCTTTTTCTTTTTCAGATTTTAATAACTTTGATAGCATGGGATGGCATCAACTGGAGAAAGCACTTCTGTACTAAACCTAAGGAATTAATTTTCGGATTTTGGAGTTTTTCATTTTCTGTATTGTCTTTTTCTATTCAGAAGTCTGGATATTCTAAAAATACTGAGTTGAGGTTTTCTTTGTTCTATGGTTTTGAAAATCTAGAGAGTTGGAATTTATAAGATTGCTGATGGTTTTTGTTTACTGAGAGAGTTTTAAAAACAACGCAAATAGAAAGTGCAAGAAATTAAAATGACAATTGATTTATTTCCCAGGTTACTAAATACAATAACCATAATTATACACTTGGCAATCGAATTGATTCAGGAATTAAGATGATAACTAAGTTTTGCGATTTCCTTATTACAGCTTAACTACTCAGATAACAACTTGAACAGATCATCACTTTTGACAACCTCAGCCACTTGAGCACACACCAGCACACAATCTCGCACAGCACATATTGGGCTCATAACTAAAGAAAAAGCCAACATAATTCTTGTGCATCAACTGCGTTTGCTTCTTGATCATATTCTCTAATCATTATCATTTTAATAAACGTTTTTAGCTAAAGAAAACCTAACCCTGTATATATGGACAAGACTAAACATAAAGTTTACAACTGACATAGGCAAATTAGACGATGTACAATATGTAACACGAATGAACAAATTTTTATTCTTTTCCAAAAAAATACTAAAAATAAAGTTAACCACACAAGTGTAAAATGAGTGGTTTATGTTTTTTTTTTTTTTTGGGCCTATTTTATCTTCAAGAGTAGTGATAAAAATCTCTAAAAATACATAAGTATAATTAACAGATAACAATACAGAAATGGGTCAATTAGATCTATTCGTAAAATCTTTTGAGATGATGCAATAGAATGGTGAATCAAATTTCGCTCGCACTAAAGTTAAAGAAGGTTTTAATTTATTTATATAATAAATAAATTAAAGAATCTAAAAAAAAATAGAATAAAGAATGAGTCAGAGTCTGACGTGATACGATTTAGAAATTTAGATAGGACTCAAAAGTCACAAATTCACTATGTCACAAAGTGTTTTTATTTATGGTCATCAGTGGAAACTGGTAGTAGTCAATTGTAGATCCTGGAATCTTACGGCATCAACAATTTCCATACATCGGTCATTTTCTTCCATTTAGAAATAATGCTACTTTCAGGGTGGGGCTCAAATTCGGCAAGCACTCGAGTCTCTTTCATAATAATTGCTAAACTTATTAAATGATATTTCATATTTTTTTATTTTAAATTAATGAGTTAAATAATTATTAAAAAATAAAATTATATAAATTTAACTTAATATATTATTTGTGAGAAAAAAATTTAAGATACGTTTTAAAAATTATAACATTATTTTTTCTTAAATGGTAATTCAATAATTTCTTTCTCAAATGATGTATTAAATAAATATTAAGTAATAAAATGATGTATTAAATAATTTTTAAATAATATAATAATATAATAAATATTTTATAATTTTATCACCTAATAATTGTTTTATAAATAATATAAAATTTAGAATATCATTTAAAAAGTGTAACTAAATATTATCTTAAATTTTTTTTATTTTAAATAATATGTGTCAATTAACTATTAAGTGATAAAATAGTGTAACGAGTGATTTTAAAATTTATATTATTTCATCACTCAATAATTATTTGACACATTAATATAAAAAAAAATTAAAATATTATTTAAAAAATATAACACTACTTATATATATGTTAACCCAAAAATTTAGAGATTCTCAAATCAAAATTTATTTTGTTTATCAAAAATGCTTTTGTAGCAAATATATATATATATATAGAGAGAGAGAGAGAGAGAGAGCGCTTTGATATTAATGCTCGCAGCTTCCGATCATAACCGATCTCAAGCTTTTTCTGGCATCTAATGGTGGGGTTTGCAATATTAAACTTCATATTCCATCAACTATTGTTATCGTTGGGGCAAGAGCAGCCAAAGGACACTCGTAAGGTATTGTGTGCAAATACAACTGAGTGAATTTTTTTTTTTTTAAAGGTAAGGGAGTGCCAAGTGTCACGATCCGATTTCTCTAACTCGCGCGACCTTAGACACTTGTTAGTGCTAAGCAGCCTACAAGACTTCAATTAATCAAAAAAAGAGATGAAGAAGAAGCACACCAAGTGTTTGAGAGAATACTCTCGAATATTATTACTAAAGAGAGAATTACAAAGCTATGAGTATTTCTACAATTTGGAGGATGGTTTCTCAAATGAGAACATCACCTATTTATAGTTAAAGCTATATACAATGGACGGCTAGGATTTATCTAATTTAATGGTCCACATCTAAAGAGGAAAATATGCTAAAGAATATTCCAAAGATGCCAACTACCAAAAGAATATCTTAAGAAATATGCCTTTTCTAGAAAACTCCCCCACCTACCACACACATGTGGCATTAACCCAAATCCATTGGGCCTTCTAGAAGCTTCAACCCATGTAACACATCATGGGCCAAAACCCCTCTTGGTGGTCTTGTCGCGCGCTAAATACTCGAGTAATTGCTTGAGAATATTTGGGGCGTGACATTCTCCCCCACCAAATTCACACGACGCCCTCGTCGCGTCTTCTCTCGAACTTGCGCACCCCATTCTGCAAACTCTGGCTGTGCGCTCTCGTGTCCCAAGCGTGCTCTCCCATCCGGCAACCCTTTCCACTCGACAAATTACTCAAGACTCGTCCTAAGTTGCCCACATTTGTCATGGCATGTGGAAATCCCCAAAGGTTCCCGGTTGTGTGGCTCAAATTCTGCATCTCCCGTACCTCTACGGTACTGCTTTCAACAGCTTGTGGAATGCACTTGATGTAGCCACTGTCGCTGTCTCGAAGGTAACCCCACCTTGTGTGAGACCTTGCCAACACTTTTGACAATAAACCTTGGCCCTTCATCCCATGATCAAGGCCCTTGTGAAGTGGGCGTGCTGACTTGAGTTATGGTGGAAGTATCGTCTCCATTGCTAAGTCCTCTGCACTGTGCTTGACATGCCGCTGCATGTCTTCGACCCACTCCTTGTGCTAAAACTGCACATCATGTGACACCTTAGACTTTTGGATAACACCCGCATCTAACAACTCCTCGAGCTGCCCCTGCAACTCTCCCATCTCCAATGGAAGCGTCAACCCCATAGTTGGAAGCGTAATCTCAAGCTCCAACTTGCCCTCAATTACATCTCTTGAAGGCGGTTCTTCCGGTATGGCAGAGGGCTTAACCCCACTGTGCTCCCCGAGCACTTCTGCAACAACCTTCGGTATGTCATCCTTGCCCCCATTTGCTGTATCATCCACCCCCGTTGTTGAGGCTGAATGTAACCCTCATTTGCGCCCAGCATCTCCCCTTAGTTGCATTGCGGAAAGGACCTTGGCGTTTGGCTTGGATCGCCCACCCTTGGGCATGTCTACCGTTGGTATCATTCGAGGCCCTCCTTCCAAAATACACATATAGTTGTGTTGAGGAAGTAACACCACATTGTACTGCCGTAAGAACTCCATACCTAGCACCACATCAAAATCATCGAGAGGTGCTACCGAGAAATTTACCTCACCGTGCCATTTGCCAAGGTGGATTTCAGCTCCACGAACCACCCCATCCAACGGCTTGGCTCTTGCATTCACGGACTTGAGGTATCCCTCTCCTTTCTCCACATAAAGGCCCAAGCATTCCGCTTTCACACGCTTAATGAAGTTATGCGTAGCCCCCGTATCAACTAACACTTGAGTCTTGATGCAATTGACATAGACTTCAATGTATATGAGCGTCGTCCCCGTTGGCGTATCAGCACACCGCTTGGCTTTGAGGGAACTGACTAGCTGCATACAACCCATACGGCTTTGTCCGCCCTCCTCTTGTGCCTCATACATTGCATTGAAAGCCTTCTTCTTCGGACAGTCCTTCACCCAATAATCCCCGTCACAAAGGAAACAGTTAGACTTCGGACCATTACCTCTATGGCCGTTGCGTTTCTGTTCCTTCCACTTGGGCGGTTTGCCTTTCACCTCTTTGCTCTCCGGAGGTTGAAACTCCTTGGCTTCCCCACCTTTACTGTGATTGGGTGTAGAATTTCTAGACTTACCCAAATCTCCCTTGTGGTAATCCATGAGCGTCTCCGCCATTGTAAGGGCATCGGATATATTCTGCACTCCACGCCGCTTTAACTCATTGGCAGCCCAGGATTGTAACCCGTCCAGGAAATTGAACAACAAGTCCTCCTCGGTCATGTTGCGGATTTGCAACATCAATAAAGAGTACTCCTCCATGTACCCCCCAATGGACTTTGTTTGTTTCAACTCCTTCAACCGCTTGCGAGCATTATGCGCCACATTCGCCGGATAGAATTGGCATTTTAACTCCCGTTGCAATTCTTCCCATGTGTCTATGGTGCAGGTACCTTTGTGAATCTCTTCGCTTTTCCAACACCACCACAGAATTGCATGATCGGAAAGGTATAGAGTTACGATACTTACCTTGTGTTCGTCCCGCACGCCCATAGCGCCAAAATACCTCTCCATTTGCTAAAATAAGTTGTCAAGCTCCTTGGCATCCCGTCTGCCGCTAAACTCCTTCGGTTTAGAGGCCTCGACCCTTGGTGCAGCCACTGCAGTTTGAGTAGCTACGCAATTAGCGACCGCTCGCTTGCACAACACCACATCCTCCTTGACATCTTCAAACTCCTTTCGTAGCTCTTCTACTTAGGCTTGAACTTTGTCCATGGTGTTGTAGACCTTCTCCTGAAAAGCCTTGATCCAGTCCCGTTGCTTGACAGTATGCTCGTCAATGGAGCTTTCGATTAGGGAGCGCAGCTAGTTACCTTGAGTATCGAGGCCTACCTCGACATTCTGGACTTGCTCCTCCAACTCCCTAAGGTGGTCCGTTGCCTTGCTCACAGCACCACCGAGCTTCATAACCATGTCCCCTATATCATGGTTCGGATCAACGAACTTTTCCGGCGAAATACTCCTATGTCTCCTAGCTTTAGGGTCTCTACCCTTCCCTTCAGTAACCTTGGATGAACCAGCAACTTCCTTCACCATCTTCTTTGAACCCGCTCTGATACCACTTGTCACGACCCGATTTCTCGAACCCGTGCGGCCTTAAACACTTGCTAGTGCTAAGCAGCCTATATGACCCCAATTAACCAAAGAAAGAGATGAAGAAGACGCACACCAAGTGTTTGAGAGAATGCTCTCGAATATTATTACTAAATAGAGAATTACAAAGCTATAGAATTACAAGCTATGAGTATTTCTACAATTTGGAGGATAGTTTCTCAAATGAGAACACCACCTATTTATAGCTAAAACTATATACAATGGATGGCTAGGATTTATTTAATCCAATGGTCCACATCTAAAGAGGAGAATATGCTAAGGAATATTTTAAAGATGCTAACTACCAAAAGAATATCTCAAAGAATATGCTTTTTTTAGAAAACTCTCCCACCTACCACACACATGTGACATTAACCCAAATTCATTGAGCTTTCTAAAAGCTTCAACTCATGTAACACATTATAGGCCAAAATTCCTCTTAATAATTTTATCGCATACCAAATACTCAGAATAATTACTTGAGTATATTTGAGATGTGACACAAGGCATAAAAGGGTTTTACCCCTTGCCCCCAGGATCAAATTCTAGTAGCTTAAAATAGGAAACATAAGCTCTGACACTAAACCAAGCTGTCAGAAAACTTTCTTTCATATTTGTTAGTTGGTTGTTTGATACAGGGACTAAAGAATGTTATTTCGATTCCAAAATTAGCTTCCAAAGACTCTGTTACAAAGTCAATTTAACAAAAATTTGCAGAATAGCATAAATTTTTTTTGTTGAATTATATTACAAATGAACTTGTTAGACAACATAAAAAGAATCAAATATTGGCACAAAGATTAATGTTAATTAAAAACTTATTTTTTTTGCTCCATGACTTTTTACTGTATTTCTTGATGGTGCCAAATAATTAACTTAAAAATTTGAAGATTTCTAAGTTAACAAATTAAATTTATTTCGTTAGTTAAAATGTTTTAATAAAGATAAAAAAAAATAAAGATGAAAAGAGATAATGAAAGATACACATACACACAAACACACACACACATATATATATATATATAATTATTGATTTAGCTCAATTTAAATTTATATTTACTTTATCAATCTTTATAAACTCAGTTATATGCACTATTAATAAAATATTTACAATAAAACACTAAATTGAACTTAGTCTATTTTAATAAATTTTATAATCTTACTCACATGTAATATTAATAAAATATTTATAAAGACATCGTGACCATTATAAAAAATAAAAGCAAATACAAAAAGATTTATAGTGTGTTCTCCTCTAGAGAGAAAATTGGCTTCCTTTAATAAGTATGGTAAACTGAGTCTATTAGACATGTAATTTACTCTTGTCATAAATTCTATAATTAAGAGATAATAAATCTTAATTTGAGGGACAATTATTTTTTTATAAATTTTTTAATTTGAGAACAATAATAATTCTCTGTTTATGTAAGCTCCCTAATTTGAGGGATGTGAATAATTATTGATTTTTTGATAGGAATAGGACCCTATTTTTAGACTTCAGTTTGACTGCAAAATCCAGATAGAAATAATATATATATATATATATGTATATATTGACTCGAGTCTCTTTTGAATCAATAGAAGTCTACTCATTCATGTGTAGGATAATTGAGATTTGGAAGCCAGTTAATTATCGATGGATTAGTGATTATCAAATTAAATAATACAAAATTTTATATATTTTTAAAATATAGACCTTCGCATTAAAGAATACTCTGTAAATAAATATATTAACATTTTTTAGCATCTAGAACTTACTGAGAAGAAAGTGATTTTGTAATATTTGAAGCATGGAGCTTTTTTTTTTTTTTTATAAAATGAATTTTTATTGCCAACTAATGGACAACTAGGGAAGTCGTCCAACCAGTACATATATAAGAACACTTAAAGCATGTTTGGCTAAGTTATATGTTCAGAATATTATTTATTTTCAAGATAGGCTAAAACAAATTCTCAAAATATATATATATATATATATAGGCAAAACAATTTAGGTTATTGTGTGCTGGATTCCTATAGTTCGTCGCACATGATTGAAATGCCCCCTCTCATTTAAAAATTCTTGATAAATAATATCATTTTTACGGCCGCCACCTTTGTAGAAAAATAACGGTCAAGGCAGCAGGCTGTCGTAGCTTGTTGATAACAGTGATAGAGATTTTTTATTATTTATTTATTTAATAATAAAATAAATGTAAACCAACCATAGCATGTTGCGTATTTAAGTCTTTTTATTATGAATATAATAATTATTACATAAATTGAAGGGTATATTTTTGTAGTTGATTAATTATTTAGAATAAAATTTTTATTTAATTAAAATTAAATTTTTTAAATTTTATTAACCACATATATATCACGTTATCTATTTTATTTTTATTTTAATTATAATAATTTTTTCTCATTTTTTTCTTATAAATTATTTAATTAATTAAGTTTTTATTTTTTTATAAATTAATTAAAAATGTAAAATTATAAAAATAATTTAAAAATAAAAAAAATTAAAAACAAGTAAAGCTTTGAGCGCATGTGTGAGGCACGCACCCTAAACATGTGTTCAACGCAACGAAGTTGTTTGGGGAAAAGCTATGCTTATTTTATTTTAAATTTATTTTAAAAATTTTATTTCTACTTTATATTCAAATTAATTATTTTTTTAATTAATGTATTAAAAAATAATTAATTAATTAAAATAATTAATTAATTTTATTAAATTAAAAAAAATTTGTAGGCATATGCGTAGGGCGCCCGCTTTAGGCATGCGCCCCACAAGGGTTTGCTTGGAGCACATGTGTGAGGCACACCCCACTCATACCCCTGTAAACTTTTACTTTTTTGTTTATTCTTAATTTGTAATTTTAATAATTTTTTTTCATTTTTTTAATTTTATTTTTATAAATAAATATATTATAAACAAATAAATTTTATTTTTTAAATATTTTTTTAAAAAACAGATCATGCTTTGGGGGGGAGGGAGGGTGGGGAAGCTTTGATTTTTTTTTGTAAATTTATATTTAAATTTTTTTAATTTATATTTAAATTAATAATTTTTTTAATTATTGTATTAAAAAATAAAAAACAATTAATTAATTAATTAAAATTAAAATTTATTTTAATTAATTTATAAAAAATAAAAATTTATTCAATTAAAGAATTTATATTATTTAAATTAAAATATAATTTGTTTATCAATTTAATGAAAAAGTTAAAAACAAATTTTAATTTATTTTTTTAATTTATTAAAAAAATTAAAACTTGGGACACAGGCATGAATTCAAGCTTGATTTTATTGCGTTGGGCGCATATCGAAGATGCGTGCCTCACGCATGCACCTAAGGTTTGTTATTTTTTTTAATTTTTTTAATTTTTAAGTTATTTTTAAAATTCTACTTTTTTATTTATGTTTAATTAATCTATAAAAAATGAAACTTAATTAATTAAATATTTTATAAAAAAGAAAATAGAAAATATAAGAAAAAATAAAAACAAACAAAATTATTAAAATTAAAATGAGGGTAAAATAACCAACTTGATGTATATGTGATTAATAAAATTTAAAAAATTTAACTTTGATTAAATAAAAATTTATCCTAAATAATTGATCAAAAAATTTCCTAAACTTAAGTCAGGGCATAACATTAACTGCATATTGTTAATGAAAATTTTGTTAAAATAAATAAAAAATATTGACAAACGTAGGTATTTCAAAGATTTTTGAAATTAGAGGGGCTTTAGTCACGCACGACAAACCGTGCGATCCGTCGGTCAATAACCCACAAATTTAAAGGGCTTACCTGGTCACGTCAATCTAAGCTATTTGGTAGAATAAATTTTCTTCCGCGACAATGTTTGTGGAATAACGTAAAAATTTTCTAATTAAGTCTCTTGGGTTACTTATGCAATAAGTTGACAGTTATTGTTCATGGAAACTTACAGGAGCACCATTTATTTTCCAAGTGGGTCCTTTAATTTCTTCCATGTAAATATGTAAATATGTAATACTTATAACCAATTCTGTCCTACAAACTCATCTTGCCAGTAGAATTTCACTTGATCATACTGTTGTTGTGCTCCATTTCTCTTCCATATAAACGCATATCTGTTCTTGTGCTTTGATACGGAAAAATGGGTCGTTTAATTTGGTCCTGTCAACTTTTCTTCCTCCTATTGTCGCTCAATATATATGTATTTTAATATTATTATTTAAAATTATTAAAAATTTAGTAATATTTGAGTATTACAGCCTTACTCCAACTTAAGCAAATTTTTTCCTTCAAAAACCAATCTTATGATCATTGTGAAGGCATTCAACAATCTTCTCGAAAGACGATGACTTGGAAACAGGATAAAGATTGCTGCTTATGGGATGGAGTAACATGTGATTTGCCGACGGGTCAGGTGATTGGCCTTGACCTTAGTTGCAGCTGGCTTTATGGAACCATCCTTCCCAATAGGAAGCCTTTTCTTTTTCTTTTTTTTTTATAATGGATTATATTTTTTATTAAGAATTCAAAGTGAGGGAGTATCCTCAATTCCAAGATGTTCGTACTGGTGGAACACTCCCAAATTAAATAGTTTCAGAAGTCAGGCTTAGTATTAGATGTGCCAATTCGTGAGCCACCCGATTGGTGGACCTATGAGCATAGTTAAAGGAACAAGAAAAGAAAGAGGTAGATACGATTTTAATTTCATACAATACCAAACCAAGTTCAGAGAATGAGCGGGTAGCGGTATTGATATCATGAATGACACCAACAGCATCAGAGGTAACCACAATGACAGATAACCCTAAAAGCCTAGCCAGGTGAAGCCCTTGGAGAATAGCCAATGCCTCGAGGATGTCCACTGAGGGTGTGTCAAGCAGAATAGACGAAAATGCCAAGATAGCTCCATAGTGGTCACGCAAGACCACACCTAATCCCGCCTTGTGATGCTTTGGGGAGAGGCTGGCGTCAGTGTTAATTTTTATTAAGCCCAGCCTGGGAGCTTGCCATCTAAAGCATGGTGCGCACTCGGGATCAGTCTTGGTTGCAATAGTAGACATGAACTCATGCCAATAATATTTAAACCAATTAAACACATCTTCAGCGAACATTTCTTTCTTTTCTATAACGAATTTGTTTCTTAGAAACCATAGTCTCCAAAACATTATTAGCAACACCTCAAAATTCATTGCGGATAAGCTCTCCTTGCAGTTCATTAAGAGATCTAGAATATGTGTATTATGGGAGATGCATATGCCTTGTAAGAAAAAGCAAGCCTGGCGTACCTTTTTTAACGCATCACATAGCCATATTGCATGTATTGAATTTTCAGCTCCTTTAACACAGCGGCTACAATGCTCATCAATAGGAACACGATGCCTTTTGAAGTTTGCAAAAGTAGGGATCCAACCATGTATGAGTCTCCAAACAAAATACTTCACTTTTGGGGGGATTTTCAAACACCACAAATGCTTCCACCAAGAACGGGAATCAAAGTTATCATTATTGGATGAAGCTTGGTTAGGGAAGTAAGAAAACCAGTATCCGCTCTTAATGGTATATTGTCTATGTCTATCAAAATGCCACATAATCGAGTCAGCCTGCTAATCCCAAGATAGAGAGCGTGGGATGTTGAATATTAAGTCACATTCTTCATCTGGGAAGGAGTCACGGACCAGATCACAGTTCCATGCACCCGATGGGAGTAAAAGTTCTACAACTAAAGAGTGTTCAGGCACAAATGCTTCCACCAAGAACGGGAATCAAAGTTATCATTATTGGATGAAACTTGGTTAGGGAAGTAAGAAAACCAGTATCCGCTCTTAATGGTATATTGTCTATGTCTATCAAAATGCCACATAACCGAGTCAGCCTACTAATCCCAAGATAGAGAGCGTGGGATGTTGAATATTAAGTCATATTCTTCATCTGGGAAGGAGTCACGGACCAGATCACAGTTCCATGCACCCGATGGGAGTAAAAGTTCTGCAACTAAAGAGTGTTCAGGCAACATATGGAGGAATGAAGGTTTAAAGGAGAGCGGCCGCGGTAGCCATTGATCATGATAGATTGGTACCGCAGAACCATCACCAATACACCATCGAAGTCCTCTCTTAAGCAGATCTCTACCCCATAAAATACCTTTCCAGACCATAGAATCAGATCTTCTAAGACGTACCTGCAAGAAAGATGAGTTAGGAAAGTAAATACTTTGGAGAGTTCTCGCCATCAATGATTCAGGATTGGCAATCAATCTCTAGCCTTACTTAGCAAGCGTGGCTTGGTTAAAGGAAATTAAATCCCTAAAGCCCAGACCTTTATCGTTCTTGAGACGGCAAAGCCTATCCCAAAAACACCAATGAATCTTTCTGGAACAGTCAATGCCTCCCCAAGAAAACCGAGCACATAGTCTTTGGATTTCTTTAATAAAACTCTTAGAAAGCCTGAATAGGTTCATAGCATAGGTTGGTATTGCTTGGATGACTGCTTTGAGGAGAACCTCTCTACCCCCTGATCAAATAAATTCTACTTGTTTTTGCTGGTAACACAAGGGAGCCCTAGATATTTGCTGTGGTGGGGGACTTAGGCCATTCCAAGATATTGGGCAAGCTCAGCAGCAACCTCTCTTGAAATAGATTTGCCAAAATAAACAGCTGATTTCTGGACATTGACCAATTGTCCCGATGCTTATTCATAAGAGCGCAATATTTCTTTGATCGAGATGCAATTTGATAATGAAGCCTTAGTCATAATGAGACTGTCATCAGTAAAGAATAAGTGGGAGATTATTGGGCCCTGGTTCCCGTATCTTAATCCTTACAGATCACCACGCTGTTCAGCAAATTTAATAAGAGAAAAAAGTCCCTCAGGACAGAACAAGAACAGGTACGGGGATAAGGGGTCACCCTGGTGAAGACCTCTTGATGGAGAAATAGAGCCGTATGGGATACCATTAATAAGAACGGAGTAGGAGACTAAAGATATACACCAATAAATCTTCTGGCACCAATTGTCTGAAAAACCCAGTTTCTTTATCATGGCAAGCAAGAAAGGCCATTCTACCCGGTTATAGGCATTTGACATGTCCAGTTTCGGAGCCAAATAATTCCCAGCCAAAACTTTATTGTGTTTAATGGCATGGAGGCATTCGAAACCAATTATAATGTTATCAGTGATTAAACGCCCTGGAATAAAAGCGCTCTGAGATTCAGATATTACCTCCTTCATAACACACCGTAATCTGTTTGCCAATACCTTTGAAATAATTTTGTACACAACATTACAGAGGCTGATTGGTCAAAAATTCGTACAACATTTAGGCTCATTGATTTTAGGGATCAGAGAAATAAGGGTATCATTCACCACACCAAGGGCCTCCCCATTATTGAGAAAACCTAGGCATGCCCGACAAATATCAGGTCCAACAATATCCCAGAATGTTTGGTAGAATAAGGCTAGCATACCGTCTTTGCCGAGGCTTTCGTCGGGTGCATCTGAAATAAAGCCTTTTGGATTTCGTCGGCCTGGAATGGGGAATCTAGCTAATGGATTTGTTGTGCAGACAAACATGGCTCCATATTAGAGGCCACAGCATCGATTTCTACCCCAAGGGGGTTAGATGAAGTGAATAGGTTAGAGAAATGCTCCACAGACGTCTTTGCAGTCTGTTTCATATATGAAGTCTAGATTCCATCGATGCCAATAATCCCTGAAATAAGGTTCTTTTTTCTTCGTCCTGATGCCTTAAAGTGAAAGAAGCGCAAGTTTTTATCCCCAGCCTGCAGCCATAGCACCCTCGAGCGTTGTCTCCAGTAGGTCTCCTCTTTATACATCAGTGCATCAAGAGATTTCTAAATCTTGGTAATATCATGCCAAGTCTGAGCATTTACCTGTTTGTTTAATGCCCCTAAAATTTGTTTTTTTCCTTGATTCTAGCATTCAGGTTTCAGAAGTGTATTAAATTTCACTTTTTAAACTGGGACCCAATATGCCAGAGATTTTTACCCACTGAATCAGGAGAGCTCAAGTTTTGGGACCACCCCTCAGAGATAATTTTTTTGCACTCTTCTTCATCAGCCCAAACTTCTTTAAAGTGGAATCTGTAGTGGGGTTGTTGAGAGGGAAATCTGTCAATAGGCATTTCATCTTCCCCAAAAGATAACATGATCGGTCCGTGATCCGAGCCCCAGAAGAATAGGTGTCACACAAGAGCTTTAGGGAAGAGGCAGTGCCAAGAGAAGGAGTAGAGTATTCGATCAAGTCTTTCCTAAATAAAATGACCAGGATTGTCAAAATAGTAAGCCTTTTCTTGCTCGCTCACTTGTAAAAGCTCGACCTCGCTTACAATGATTTAAATCATTCTTCCATTTCTTCTGGTTTTAGTAAATTTCCTATTTTGACACATTTAAACCTCTCTTCCTCCAACTTTACAGGTCAACTTTCATCCGAAATTTTCTATTTGTCGAAATTTGTTTTGCTTGATCTCTCTTATAATGATGGTGTGAGAATTGAAGCACCTACTACGAAAAGGCTTTTTAGTGATAGAAATTTGCTATCACAAACTATATTTAATGATAGAAAACTTCTCTCACCAAAAGACATTTCAGGAATCACTAATAGTAAGCTTCTATGACCAATCTGTAATACATGCATTCTGTGACATAATTTGTTTATAACCAACATGTGTCATTATTTTGGGATAAAAAAATACCTATTATTAAATTGTAATTTTCTTTTTAGGTGTACAAAATTTATGTGGCAGATATTGCCTACATGGACGATGACATGAATGTTAATTCGACATATAATACGAGATGATGTCAGTGTGACATCATAAGATTGACGTCACATGAAAATAACGCGACCTCATCAAAATATGTAATCTATCACGAATTTGTGATAGATGTTTATTACAAATTCATGATAGTTCTCTATTTGAATTTATATTATCTATCACGAATTTGTGTTAGATGAAAACAAAATTTTATTAATTTTATTTTATAATCAATTTTGTAGGTTTTATAAATTTATAAAATATTTGTATATTTATATGAAATTATTTTATATATTTATATAAATATATATTATTTATATAAAAATATAACAAAAATTAAAATATTCAATAAACATTTTTATCAAAATATTCAAGCAGCCATAATTCCAACATCTATCAATTAACAGAAATACATCATAATCATAAACTATAATAATATACAACACCATAATTATAAATATTAATTACATTATAATTCCAACATCAATACATAAAATCCAACATTAGAATTATAAATATTTTTCGTTCAACATAAAATAACATAAAAGTAATACATCATAAAATACCTATATGAAATTCTAAGTGTCACCTTAAAAGTAATACATGCAATCAAGGCTTCTATTTGTAACGTATTCATAGACAACGAAGCTATCTTCTTTGGTGAAGCAGCAGCCAAGGAATTGAACCAAATTCCTATGTTGAACTCTACTCATGATATCAATTTCATTGCAAATCACCATAATCAGTTTCTTTCTGCTCTTTCTAGTGTTGAGTAGTTGAATTGCAAGACAATCCCTTTTCTTTATCACCAAAATAATTAGTCTTAACTTACCCAGCAAAAGTACAAGTCCTAAGCAAAGAAACTCTAAGATAAGTTTCTTGACAAACACAAGCAACACAGCTACAAACAGTTATCTTTAAGATTAATCCATGATTCTAAAAGTAAAAAAAAGTTCAACACCAACACCACCACCTCCCGCCGCCGCCCCCCCCCCCCCCCCCCCCCCCCCCCAAAAAAAAAAAAAAAGCTTAAGCTGGAAGAAGAGGCCATCTCCTAGCTAAAACCTATCAAGCAGCCTTTGATGATCTGAAATCTCTTCATCCCAACACACACACACAAACGAAATAAGCTTAAGCTGGAAGAAGAGGCCATCTCCTAGTTAAAACCTATCAAGCAGCTTGGATGATCTGAAATCTCTTCATCTGCTGAAGGGTATTTCTCTATTAATTTTGTGTACGTGCTGTGCAATACAAATGAGGAACAAAAGATGATTCAATTGCAAAAACATTACTTTGCTGTGTTTGATATTTTAAGTATGTAACAGAGCCTAAAGCACTAATTCCCAGCATCAATGAGAGAAAAGGGATGAGTTTTAAGTGGCCAAATCTCTGAAAGCATCATCCAACTGTGAGCATATTATATACAAGTACATGAAGAGAGCTCAGAGCTCTCTATAAAATTAATTTGAAAAATAGCACTATAAATATAAAACACTTATATGCCCATAATCAATATACATCACAGTTCTGAAACTTAAGTCATATATACCATGAATTTAACTGACAAAGAAAAGCAAGTATGTTCTAGAAACCTAAAATGAATGTACTAAACAATGGAAAATAGATGAAATTTGGATAACATCATTGAAGAAGTACGATTCTGTTCTTGAAACAAAATTATGCTGCACCATATAAAGCATACTTACTGGAACAGGAACCATCTGATTCAACCTCTTGCCCACTTCACCATAAAGAATGGAAGACTCATCGGTTATGTCTAACAGATGCAACGGGTTAAGCAACACAAAACAAGCATCACATTGACCAGTTTAAAACAATCAGATGGAACATTGACGTTGGCTGGGCAAGTACATTGGTTAAAATCATCAACGAGTGGTTTACAGGCACCATTTACTGTAAGAAAATTCTCACTGACTCTAGGAAATTAGTTATGATGACAATATATAAAAAATGCTGTCACTGAAACATCATTTAATGAAATTATGGGATGGTGAAAATTCTATAAATTCTTATATTATATCATCCAACTCTACATATTAAGCTTCAACAACAGAATGGAATACCATGTTTCCAATGTAAAAGCATATCTACACGCTTATCCAAATAATTTTCAAGAAGGTCAAAGATTATGGAAGCCAAAATCCTTCTTCAGGTCATAAGGCAGTCTATGGTATATATTCGAAATCATCAACAGAATTCAAGTAAATATCAGGCTGCAAGAAATTAAAATGAGAAAGTTGTACCACTGAAGAATAAGCTCTAAATTTTAATACTACGGATGCATCTACCAGATCCCAGAAGTAAATATAGCCATCCTCAGATCTACCAGTTACATGGGCATCAGAGTTGGTAAGGCAGCAGCAATCCATTATGAAGACTGATGCAGAACCAAAATCATAAGAGATACAGCGATTCATGAATAGTAAAAAATCCAACAAAAAGCCTATAAAATTTTAGAATAGAGTGCCTCAAGAAACGGCTATGAGATAATTTAAATTAAACTATGGACGCAAAAGAACCAAAATTTAGGAGTGAAATAAAACAATTGTCCAAATATTTGTAATTAAAGATACTGAAAAATGAAATAATAATGAATTTAAAGAATGCATCAATGAATCATTGTCAGAAGCCCAAACAAATGAATTTGCATGCTAACCTTACAATATGGCCCTTATATTCTTGCAGTAGTTCACCAGTAGACCTGGCATAAGAAAGAACCAATTAAAATGACAGGTGTACATGTATATAAATAAACTTTTACAGTCTTCTTGAAACTACTAAAAATTTCCTGTCCAAAACGCGTAAAGTAGAATCTGAAATGCAGTTGCCATCATTTGACATTAAAATACAGTTGACATGTTGCCCCAAGTCATCTGACAATTCTCTGTTTGGATATAACAATAAGAACATAATAAGATAAAGTGCGCAACTTGATTTTAATCAAACAGACAAGTGAGTTCACAAACTCTTCATAGTAATTCCAATACCTTCCAACACAAATGTCAAAGGTACGAATAATTCCATCAACTCTTCCACAGGAAAAAATGTTTTATGTAACATAACACAGGAAAAAAAGAATGCCATTAGATCAATTACGTTATTGAGAATGAAATTGACTGAAAGTAAGCTGCATAGCATGAAGCGACCCGCTCTATAGTATTTTAAATTTTTTTTGGGTAAATCTCAAATACCATCTTATAAATCTTATATATTTTTATTATAAAAAAAATTCTATCAAAATTTCAAAAGAATTTCTCTATATTCTTCAAACATACTCTAAACTGTAACTCAAAAGTAAGAGATTTCTCGTCCTATCACTTAGCTTATCTTATAATATTAATTTCACCAAATTGATTTATTTTTTACAATCTCTTGAAAGAAGAGGAAAGGGGGGGAGGCGGGAGATAATGAAAATAGAGTAAGTCGATTAATTCAGTGAATGGATGCAGTTTAAAAAAAATTGAAGTAGTCTTAAAAACATATCACAAATATATAAATAATATTTCTCTTACTATTCATTATGAAAAACAAATAAAGTGCACGATCTTTACTGAAAACATGTAAAATCATCGTGTAAAATTATTTACCATAAAAAATGCATTTTTCTAGCCTCATAATAGAATAATTATAAATCATGATAACATAAACACATAAAATCGCATTCTTGGTAACACTTTGAAATCTTCTATCATACATTTTTTTAGCTGAGTATGATTGAATACAATTGATATTTAAAATATTATATACTACTATTTATAGAGAAAACCATGCCAAATTAGTACTCAATCGAAAAATTTCGTTGTACCCAAAATGTCTCTCGGGCAGAGTATTGGACGTACTCATTTTATATGTCATCTCATATCTCATCTCATATTCTTGTCGTACGAATGCGCGAAGTAAACTGACTCCCAAAGAGTAAAACGCCGATATACATGACTCAAAACCTATGTGTGTGTACAGACAGGCCCTAAAGGCCTAAATATTATGTCTAGAAGGAGGGGGGGGGGGGGGGGGGGTTACAACATAGTGGTTTTAAAACCATATCTTTTATACAACATATACATAGTTATAACATTTTATTAAATCTTATCTTATACTCTTTGATTCTCAAACCATTTAAAGAAATCTCATTGCTAACACATGAAAAAAATGCTATCTCAAATGTAAACATATCATGAGCCAAAATCATAATATAGATATAATCTCCCATATATAAAAATAAATCATTTCATAAAATAAACGCATCATTAAAGATAAATGATCATCAAGGAAAAATATACATAAAAATGAGACCATACTCATCATACTTTAAAAATATATTTCTCTAAATTCATTAAGTAGAAATCGTAAAAATAGTTCAAGTATCCACTCACAAGAATCTTTCTAAATCTATGTCATAATCATTCTTAAAATTAAGTCCTTAACTTGATCAAATCAAAACATCTATTAAGCAGCCTTCACTTTCTGAATTTTATAAAATCCTATACATATTCAAAAATTATAAAACTACCTCAAAAATATTTATGACTCATATATTAGTCCATAATAAAACATTTATGGGTAAATTCATTGAGTAAGTATTTTAAAACAATTTCTTTCCAAGACTTCCAGAATCTGTCAAACAAAATTCTACACTGAGACTACTCTCTTTAGAAACTAATAACAATTCAACATCAATGATTTAAATTCTCAAATTTGGATATGATATATTAGATATGCATAATTATCATTTTTCAGAAACCCATAATTTTCTAAGGTCATTTGATAGATCAAACTCAGATCGAAATCTCATCATACTGCAGAAACTAAGGATTCTCAGAATGTTGCATCTGGGCTGGTCTAACTTAGCGAAATAACTCACGTACAAGCAGTGCAGGGGATCTGAGCTGGTCTAACCGGGCGAAATGTTGCATCGCTCGGGTAGAGCAAACTAAACTGGTCTAATGCATGTGTAGAGCAACTACACTAAAAGGAAAGGTATGCATATGGTGGTTTAAAAACTACTACTATATAATATCATAAGCATAATTATTTTGAAATAAATATTTTTATACTGAATGTAATCATAAACTATACTATAATAAATTCTAAAAATATTTATGAGTATACTAAATAGCATAATTGTTTATCTATTTAAAATAAATTATGACTAAATCTCATAACGTGTAATTAAATCATAGACTGCTGTATTAAAAATATATAATATATATAGTTATAGTTATTTACTTACAAAAGTGCGTTAATCCTGAGCTGGGTCTAAATTTTGAGATCTACCCGTTATCGGCACACCTCCTATATCATAGAGTTTAAAAATATATCACCAGTACCATTATTTATTATAAATATTGAAATATAAATATTCTAATATCGTAAAACTATTATCCGCTAAATCACTGGGTTTAAATATAATTACCTCAACTAATTTTCTAAAATTTTATATTAATTTTCCTTTCTTATTTTTCTCGGCTATTTTTTTCTTTCTCTTTCTCTTTCTCTTTTTCTTCATTTTTTCTTCTCGACTTCCTTTTCTTTCTTTCTCGCTTTTCTTCTTTCTTCTCTTCTTCTTTTCTTTTCTCTTTTTCTTTCTTTCTTTTTTCTTTTTGGCTTTGCTTCTTTTTCTTCTTCTGTTTCAAATTGCTTCTTCTTAAATGAAGTAAAACAAAACAAATATATATAGACAACTGCCACAGCATAAAAATTGTAAGAATATTGATTGAAAATTATCGGCTTATAATTTAGAGAGCAAGCTAAGTGCATAGGGTATGTAAGGATCGAAGATAGATGCATGAGCAGGTGAAAGACGAAGGTGTGGTACCCAAGTTCAGGTGCCATGGTGCCCAAAATAGAACTTGACCGCTGCAGCACTAGGTGACTAACGCCGCGGCACTAGGTGACCAACGCTGTAGCGGTGAGGGCTAAGCGCAATGATAGATTTCCTATTTTCTCTCATCTTATTTTATCTTCCACTTGCTTCAAGACTCTCTAATACGACTCTCACACATTTAGGGTAAACCTAGGACTTTCTAAAGCATATATAAAGGCTCTCTATTGGCTTGTAAACACCATCTTAGTGAAATTGAAGTGAAATCTTTGTGATCAAACATACTTTGTGATTCTTAGTGTAAGAAAATCTCTTAGTTGCAAAAGAGAGTGTTGCTTTATGAGTCTTTCGTGTAAAATGCATACTTTGTGAGTGCCTCATAATTAAATAATAAGCGTGAGTGATTTTGATCAGCCATGGACATAGGCAAGTTGCCGAACCACATAATTTTTGTGTGTGTTCTTCTTCTACCATTTCTTTCTTTAACTCCTTAATTGCTTAATGTGCATTATTATTTGCTTGGGTGATATTGCTTATTTGTATTTATCCACTTCAACAAACTAATATTAAAGCTTAGTTCTAAGCAGACATGGCTACACCTAAGTATGAGGTAGAGAAATTCAACTGTATGAATGACTTCAATCTCTGAAAGATGAAGGTAAAGATGTTGTTGGTGAGTCAACTGTTAAGATGGGCATTAGAGGAAATTGCAGCTCCATCTAGTGAAGAAAAAAAGATGCCAGAGTCAACTAAAGCTGAAGCAGAAAGAAGAGACATTCAAGAAAGAGCTCATAGCACAATTCTTCTATCATTGAGCGATGAAGTATTAAGGGAATTAACAGGTGAGATGACGACAATTGGTCTTTAGAAGAAGCTTGACTCTCTTTATATGCGAACATCATTGGCCAATAAATTGCATATAAAGAAAAAGTTGTATTAACTGTCCATGTCAAAGGGGACGCCGATAAAAGATCATATAGATACCTTCAATATAATCATTCTTAATCTGGATTCAATCAACATCAAGATTAAAGATGAAAATAGAGCAATTATCTTACTGAGTTCACTCCCCAAGAGTTATGAAAACTTTGTTGATACGCTACTCTATGATAAAGAAACTTTAACGATGAGCGATGTGAAATCATCAGTAAACTCAAAGTTATTAAGGAAGCAGATTGAGGGCAATGCAAAAAGTTTATCAGTAAGAGGAAGGCCCTCATATAGAGATGGAAGAAAAAATGGCTCAAGGTCGAAGTCCGAGACTCCTAGGAAGTGCTATTACTGTAAGAAAGATAGACAATTTATAAAGGACTGTCCTGAGAAGAGAGCACAAGACAAGAAGAAAACGAATGCTGCACATACCTATGACGATAGCTATGACAGCGCAGAGACACTCGTCGCTATTGATGGTAAGAACACTAAACATTGGGTTTTTTTTATTTCAATTGTACTTTTTATATATGCTCACACAAGTCTTGGTTTGTAAATTTTGAGCCCATTAGTGGTGGTAAGGTGTTAATAGTAGTAAAGTGTAAATTGCTTATGATGATAACTATGACAGCGCAGATACACTCGTCACTACTGATGGTAAGAACACTGAACAATGGGTTCTTGATTCTAGTTGTACTTTTTATATGTGCTTACACAAGTCTTGGCTTGTAAATTTCGAGCCTACTAGTGGTGGTAAGATGTTAATAGGTAATGATGTTGCATGTCAGATGATGGACATTGGTAAGGTTAAACTTAGGCTACATGATGGGTGAGTGGAAGAGTTGACAGATGTTAGGTATGTTTCTAACCTCAAGAGGAACTTGATCTCACTAAGGACTTTAGACCAGAATGAGTGTTCCATTAGGATTGACGAAGGGGTTTTGAGAGTTGAAAAAGATTCTATGGTGATAATGAGGGGAGAGAAGCACAAAGGTGTTTATGTGCTTAAGGGTGAAGTTGTAAGTGGTTCTGCATTATTATCTGTAGATGATGAGAGTATGCAAACCAAGTTATGGCATCTTAGATTGGCACACCTAGGCGAGAGAAACCTAAAGGAGTTATTTAGTCAAAAGACATTTAGTGAGGATAAGTTTCAGCCCTTAGAGTTTTGTGAGCATTGTGTGCTTAGGAAAGCACATAGGGAGAGGTTTAGTACCGGCAAGCACAAGACTAAGGGGACTTGACTACATACACTTGGATCTTTGGGGACCAGCTCAGACAGCTACTCATAGTGGTGCCAGGTATTTACTTAGTTTAATTGATAACTATTCAAGGAAGCTATGAGTATGTGTGTTAAAGAGCAAGGATCAAATATTTGATGTGTTCAAGACTTGCAAGGCTTTTATTGAGAATCAGACTGACAAAAGGGTAAAGAGGTTGAGAATTGACAATAGCCTCGAGTTTTGCAATAGAAAGTTTAATGGATTTTATGCCAAACATGGGATTACAAGTCATAGAATGGTAAGATCAACACCACAATAAAATGGAGTAGTTAAGATGATGAATATGACCCTACTTGAAAGGGTTAGATGCATGCTTACCAATGCAAAGATGTCCAAAGCATTTTTGGAAGAAGCTATAGTGACCGCAGCTTATTTGATTAATAGAATTCTCTCCTCAGCAATTAACTTCAAGACGCCAGAAGAGAAATAGTCTGGAAATACTCCTAAGTATGATCACCTCAGAATATTTGGTTGCCTTACCTTTTTACATGTTAAGAAGGGAAAGCTGAAACCTAAAGCTATCAAATGGATATTTATAGGATATCCCGAAAGAGTGAAAGGATACAAGGTGTGGTGTAAAGATTTGACACCACTAATGAGTATTATAAGTCGTAACGTGACATTCGAGGAAACGACAATGCTAAAAGCCTCCCAAGAAAATAAGAAAGAAGAACCTAAGCTAAATGAAGACTCAATACCCGAGTTAATAAAAGTTAAAGTAGAACCTGAGAGTAGATCTGATATACCTCCAGATCAACATTTCAACCGTGTGATCCTTGAAGAAAAACCAAAAATACCGGTGAGTTCCTCTAAATCCACCCAAAGAAAGACTATGACTCTTGACATGGAACTTGAAGAGTACCAGCTAGCCAGAGATAGGCTAAGGAGAACAATTAACCCACCAGTCAGGTATGCATATGCAGACTTAATTGCTCATACTTTTAATTCTACTTACACTCTTGAACATGATGAGCCTAGGACATATAGTGAGGCTATAAAGAGTGAAAATAAGAAAGAGTGGCAATAAGACATGAAAAAAAGATTAGTTCTCTTAGGAAGAACAATACTTGAAAATTGGTGGAGAGACCTCAAAAGAAACTAGTTGAGTGCAAATAGGTGTATAAGGTGACTGAGGGGATACCGAGGATAGAGCCTACTAAATTCAAAGCTAGGTTAGTTACACAATGTTTTACTCTGAGAGAGGGAGTTGACTTTCATAAGATATTCTCTTCAATCGTTAAGCACACATTTATTAGAATTTTGTTAGCCATGTGTGCAAACTTTGATTTACATCTAGAGCAGATGGATGTAAAGATATCTTTTCTGTATTGAGAGCTTAAAGAGACGATATACATGGCACAACCACAAGGGTTCGAGGAGTCCGAAAAAGAAGATCATGCTTGTTTGTTAAAAAAGTCATTATATGGGTTAAAGTAATCACCTAAACAGTGGTATAGGAGATTTAATGAGTTTATGATGGCTTTTTACTTTAGTATGAGCAAGTATGATGGATGCGTGTACTTTAAGAACATAAGTTGTGGGATGATATATTTGCTTCCATATGTCGATGATATATTGATCACATGTAAGAATATGAAAGAAATATAAAAACTCAAGAAGTAATTGAGTGGCGAGTTTAAGATGAAGGATGTGGAGCAGCGAAAAAAATATTGGGTATGAATATTGTGAGAGAAAGAAGAGATGTTATCTTCTTGTCCCAACAACAATATATACTCAAAATTCTAGAGAAGTTTGATATGTCTAATGCAAAGGCTGTCTCTACTTCTTTAGCCATGCATTTCAGACTATCAACAGCACAATCACCAATATTCGAATAAGAAAAATTGCAAATGAGTAAAGTATCATATACAAACGTTGTGAAAAGCATCATGTATGCGATGGTTTGCACAAGATCAGACATAGCACAAGTTGTAGGTGTGGTAAGTAGATACATGACAAATTTGGGTAAGGATCACTGGCTTGCAATGAAGTGGATTTTAAAATATCTCAAGGGGACATCAAATCACGGGTTGATGTATAAGAGTGATGAGGACAACAGTGAACTGGTAAGCGAGTACGTAGGCTCAGATTATACAGGTGATCTAGACAAGAGAATATCATCGACAGGCTATGTATTCACAGTGTTTGGGTGTAATGTGTGTTGGAGATTAGTTATACAATATGTGGTTGCACTATCTACCACAGCGGCAGAGTACATAGCTATTGGTAAAGCTGTCAAGGAGGCCGTGTGGTTGAAAGACATATGGGTGAAGATATTGGCTAATGAAGATGTGAACACCGGTGTATATTGTGACAACCAAAATGCTATATACTTAAGCAAGCATCAAGTGTTTCATGAGAGGTCGAAACACATTGACATGCGGCTCTATTACATTCGAGAGATTGTCCACAATGGTGAAGTTAGTCTAACGAAGATACGTCTAAAAAACCCTGCTGACATGTTAACTAAGCCACTGTTCTCGGTTAAGTTCATCCTATGTAAAGACTTAATAAGGGTCATTACTTTGTGAGGGTGACCGAAGATGCGGAGATGAGAAATCGAGTTACTTTGTAGATTATTTTGATTCAATGAAGGGATTTTGTGAGAATACTGATTGAAAATCATCGGGATATAATTTGGAAAGCATGTTAAGTGCGTAGGATATGTAACAATTGAATACGGACTCAAGAAGAGGCGAAAGATGAAGGTGCGGTGACTAGGTGCTGGGCGCTGTGGCACCTAGAATAGAACCTGATAGCCATGGAGCTAGGTGACCATCGCCGTGGCGGTGAGGGCTAAGCCACGGCGATGGGTTTTCCATTTTATTTCGTCTCCCACTTGTTTCAAGATTTTCTAATACGACTCTCACACATTTAGGGTAAACCTATAATGTCCTAAAACCTATATAAATGCTCTCTATTAGCTTGTAAATATCATCTTAGTAAATTTGAAGTGAGATCTTTGTAATCAACTATACTTTATGATTTTTAGTAAAAGAAAATTTCTTAATTGTAAGAGAAAGTATTTTTTTATGAGTATTTTTTTATAAAATATATACTTTATGAATATCGTATAATTTAATAATAAAAATGAATAATCTTCTTTAGTCATATACGTAAATAAATTATTAAATTACGTAAATTTATGTATATTTTTTTTTACTTTTTTTAAATTTTTTAATTATTTATTTTGTATTATTTATTCAAATGATATTATTTATTTATATGCTTTCACTTTAATAAAATAATATATATTTTTTATTTTATTTTATTTTCATTAATATTCTTAAAATTTATACACGTGTACGACAGGAACCAGTGAAAACGGGTCTATTCTCAATGTTGGCGGACAAGTTACTCCCATCGAACAGCTCCGCATTTGACGATGAGACCAAAATCTCCTCAGCGTTCTCGATGCTGGCGAGCAACACTCTCCACGATTTCAGATCCTCGAGCCCGTTGTTCAAAGCCATGGGTTTATTAGTTTGATTTTAATTTGATCTTGTTAGAATGAAAGTTTTTTGAATTGGCTAAGTTTTGGAAAACAAGGAAAGAGAAGAAGAAGAGGAAATAGATTTTTTTTCCCATTTTTTTTATATAAATGTGGCCACCCAAAATGTTGCTATTTTAGGCGGAAGTTTGGTTTTTATTTTTAACTTCGCCCCCAAAATAGCAGCGTTTTGGGGAAAATTTTCTTTTAATTTTTTTTAAAATGATAATCCCTTTTATTTTTTTACCTTCAATTTTTTTTTTAATATTCTCTCTACTTTATTGTATTTTTTGGCCTTCTTTATTTTTTTAATTATTTTTTTCTCAAAATACTGATTTGTCTAAATTTTAATTATTTTCAATATTTAATTATTTAATATAATTAAATTAAATTAGAATAAAAATTATAACATTTAACGCAATTGAATTAAAATTAAAATTAGAATTGGAATATAATATTTAAAGTAATTAAAATTAAAATTAGAATTGAAATTATAACATTTAAAGTAATCGGAATTAGAATTGAAATTATAACAATTAATATAATCGAAATTGAAATCAAGTGTAGAATTATGATATTTAATATAATCAAAATTAAAATTAAATTCAAAATTATAGCATTTAATGTAATTGAATTGAAATTAAAATGTGAACTGAAATATAATATTTATTGTAATTGAAATTAAAAATTATAATATTTAATGTAATTAAAATTCAAATAGGAATTAGAATATAATATTTAACGTAATTAAATTGAAATTGAAATCGAAATTATAACATTGAAATTTAAATTTAAATTTAAATTTAAATTATAATATTTAATATAACTGAATTAAAATTGAAATGGGAATTGGAACATAATATTTAATATAATTAAAATTAAAATTAGAATTGAAATTATAAAATTTAACATAACTGAATTGAAATTGAAATTAGAATATAATATTTAACGTACTAAAATTAAATTTTGATTTAGAATTATAATTTTTAATGTAATTAAAATTTAATTTGGAATCAGAATTATAACATTTAACATAATTAAAATAAAATTAGATTTGAAATTATAACTTTGAAATTGAAAATGAAATTAGAATTGGAATTGAAATTATAACAATGAATATAATCGAAATTAAAATCAAATGTGAAATTATAATATTTAACAAAATCGCAATTGAAATCTAATTCAGAATTATAACATTTAATGTAATTAAATTGAAATTAAAATTGAAATATAAAATTTAACGTAACTAAAATTAAAATTAAAATTATAATATTTAACGTAATTGTAATTGAAATTGAAATAGGCATTGGAATATAATATTTAACATAATTGTAAGGAGTTCATAAACCACACATATTTTCACATTGGTATGATATTGTCCACTTTGGACCTAAGCCCTCATGATTTTGTTATTGGACTCTACCCAAAAGGCCTCGTACCAATGGAGATATAGTTCACTATTTATATACCCATAATCTTCTCCATTTCTTTCCAATGTGGGACTTTGTTTGCTTCCTTAACAATCCCCCCCTCGAACAAAGGACCACAAAGTCTCCCCTCAAACGATATTCCATTCGTCTATCTTCCACATAGGAAGATCTTGCTCTCCTTTTGGATACTTATCTTCTACTTATCTTCACTGCGTTGTGGGAGCACGCCTTACGTGAAGCCCAGAGTACCCCTACCTCGAGAGCCTGCTCTATCAGGCCAACTCTTTATCACTGCGTTGAGAGGACACGCCTTACGTGAAGCCTGCATCACTACGTTGAGACCACACGCCTTACGTGATGCCTAGGAGCATACCACCACTTGTCCATAAACCTTATTATGGATCCCATCGCAAATCGAGGCTTACCAAGCTCACCACCTTCTCGTTCGACACCGAGGATTTCTTTCATATGGCTAATTAGGGGCATGACTCTAATACCACTTGTAAGGAGTCCATAAACCACACATATCTCTACATTGGTATAATATTGTCCACTTTGAGCCTAAACCCTTATGGTTTTGCTATTGGGCTCTACCCAAAAGGCCTCATACCAATGGAGATATAGTTTACTCTTTATATACTAATGATCCTCTCTATTTCTTTCTAATGTGAGACTTTGTTGTTTCCTTAACAATAAATAAATTGAAATTAAATTTAGAATTATAACATTGAAATTAAAATTAAAATTGATAACATTTAACGTAATTGAGTTGAAATTAAAATTAGAATTGAAACATAATCTTTAATATAATTAAAATTAAAATTAGAATTAGAATATAATATTTAATATAATTAAAATTATAATATTTAATATAACTAAATTAAAATTAAGATTAAAATATAATATTTAATGTATTTAGAATTAAAATTTAGCATTTAACGTACTGAAACTACTTTTCACTGAAGATAGGCTAAACTCCGCTGCTAATAAGCTATGGCTGCTCGCGGAAAGCAGGAGTTGTTTTCCCAATGGTGGTCAACAATAGCAGGCTCTATAGGCTTGCTGGAGGAAGTCATGGGCGGCGATGTCCCAACAAATTCACGACAAAGGCTGGTGGGAGAAAAGATGTCGGCAGGGTCCGAAAAAGTACAATGGTGCTCAGCAGGGATCGACGATCTCGTTGGAGGCTGGCAAAGAGGGAATTAAGGTCCGACAAGTCTCATGGATGAGCCAAACTATTAGAACAAAAAGGAAAAAGAAAAATCGAAAAGGAAAACACCACGAGGCAAAGGGAAGGAAAAAGAAAGGGAAAGTGTAAGAGAGGGTGGGGGGATACACTGAAGAGGATAAAAAAAACCCACCTAAAACTAAAAAAGAAACACTGAGAGACCAGAAATAAGAAGAAAGAAAAATGGTGGATAAAGAAGGATAACTATGAGAGAGGGGGAAGAAAATGGGCTGTTTCCACTGGAGAGAAAGCCGTAGCCCCATCTTCAGTAGAGGTGGGAAAAACTAAGGGTGGGGTCTAAGGTTTTAACTTTGGAGTTGAGAGAAGCAAGAGCACTGTTTAAAACACTAAAAACTTCATAAAATCAATTCAGTCCTTACAAGACCAAAAATGCTTATAACATCTTTCCTTCCCCTTAAGCTCTGGATCTTGTAGCTTATTCCTTTCTATGGTCTTCAAAATACCATTCAAAATACCATTAAGCTGAGTCCTTGAAAGAGTATTATTTTATGAGAGTTAACGTCAAAAGTTGAGGCAGAGTGCTTGGAAGAGTCTAATTCTTCTTCTACTATTAATCATGTTAGTGCATGGAAATATGGAACTATCTGTAATACCTCGTTACCACTTTGTAAAGAGGGATAGTCGCAAGTACTTGCACGTTTATGCTTGTTCTATGATGTTCATGTTGTACAACAATAGAAGAAGAAATTATTTTTTATTTTATTAAAGATTTGTTTATTTATTAGAATATAGATCTATTATCAAGTAAGATTCTAAAATTATTGTAAGTTAGATTTAGGCTTACATGGACTTATTGAGACTAGGTCCAAACCATATATTATATTGTGGTATAGGGGCTATTGTGAGAAAGAGAATAAAAGTTGGATTGGATCGATAAATTCAATAAGGGGCAAAAGAGTAAATTTTTAGACATTATATAAACTCCTCTTTCTAAAAACCCTAGCCATAAAAGCGACCTTGATCTTTCTAGACTTGAGAGAGATAGAGAGAAAGAGAAGAAGAATGAGAAGATAATATAAAGAGGATTGGTGTTATGAAAATTTTTGGCCAAAAAGGTATTCCTATAACTTTATCTCTAATCGTTGCATTTGTAATGTGATTTTGTCTTTTTATGATTTCTAAAAACTTAATAAATTGAGGATTTAATGATGATTTTATGAGATATATTGATTATTGAGGATGATTAAATGGATAAGATGATGAATCATGAAAGACCAGTAAAATTACTATATGACCATGGATCAGTCCATGATTTTTATAGAATATTGTATTATGAGTTTTATCTAAGTTTCTAATCCATGAAAGTAGATATATTATTGAGTATTTAGAACTTTAATTCAATTCAAAATTCCATAAATTCGTTTTTTGATGATTTTCTAAAAATGGTCATAAAATTTTGAGAAACCCTAATTTTTGCAGTATGATCTGATGATGAATTACGTTTGATCAATCAAATAACCTTAGATAATTATGGGTTTATAAAAAAATGATAATTTTTTATGTCTAATATATTATACCCAAATATTACAATTTAATCCATTATTTTTGAATTGTTATGAGTTTCTAAAGTAAGTGGTCTCAGTGTCAGATTTTATTTTGTAAATTTTGGAAGTTTAGTAAAGAAATCATTTTAAAATTGGCCCTCAATGAATTTATCCTAGAATAATTTATTATCAATGAAGAGATGTATCATGAGTAATTCTGATATAGCTTTATAATTTTTAAATAAGTATGTGATTTTATAAAAATTCAGATACTAAAGACTGCTCAATATATGTTTTAAGAATAATTATGACTTGGTTTTAGAAGAGGATAAAATCTAATTTACTTAATTTGATAATGATTTATATCTCAAGAGTAATATAATTTGATTTTATAGTAAATGAAAATTGTTTGAAGCATGAGAAAAATCGGTTAGATAACAGTGGTCGAAATTGCAAGGTTTTAAGAAATCTTAAGTTTTGGATTATGACTAAATTTGGATTATATTACTTTATGAGTTTAAATTGTTAATATTTTTTTAGGACCCCAAGAAAATAGGCTTTATGATTTGAGTTAAAGGAAAACAAATTTTCTTTGAGCTCCCAAGTCAAAGCCCTATTGCAGAAGTGTAGTAATCACTTATCCACAACCGGTAAAAATAAATATTTATATATATAAATATACATATTTTATTTGTATGTGAGTGATACTTGATTTTTATATTGTTATTAGTATTGTTTGTATAGATTAAGGACCTACTATTAGTAATGTGTTTATTTGCAAGACTTTAGTTTATTTTAGGAACCAAATTGTAATACTTTGAACGTTTTAGGGCTAATTTATAAATACTAAAAATTATCCTCTTAGTATAAAAATTCATATTTTAAATCCTAATTTACTCATTTTTAGGTCAAGCCACCCCTTTAGAGAGAGAAATAGAGAGGAGAGAAAGAGAAGAAGAAGAAGAAAAAAAGAAAAAGAAAAAGAAATTGAAATTTTAAATTTTAAAAGGTATATCATAACTATTTCTTAATTTATTGACGTTAATTAAGTTAATTCCTTTAAGTTTTGATTTCTAGACAAATACAAAATTGGAGATTTGATGTGGATTTTGTAAAATGTTTTGAGAATTGATGATGATTATATAGATAACTTGATAAATCATGATGAATTGTAGAATTTCTATTTGATAATCTCTTAATCTAGAACTTTTATAAATTGTTGTGCTTTGATTCTGGTTTTGAATTTTAAGTATATGAAATTAGGCATGTCTAGAATCATTTGAGACTTTGAATCGATTTAAAATTCTATAAATTGAATTTGTAGTAAATTTACCAAAATGACCTTGACATTCTAGAAATTTTGTGTTAACAGTATGATATAGCGACAAGCAATTTTTGATCTACTAAATGATCTTCAAAAATTACAAATTTTTAGAATATTATAAGTTTATATGTCTAATATAATATACTCAGAATTGAGAATTTAGATTAATGTGATTAAATTTTTATGATTTTTTATAAAGTGTCAGCTCATTGTAGTATTTGATTAATAGATTTTTAAAACTATAGAATAAAATAATTTTAAAATAATTTTGACAGTGATTGTGAAGTAAAGTATTTATCATGGATTGAGATATGTGTCAAGAGTAATTTTATGGTAGGTTTATAATTTTTGAGTAAGTAGTTTTATAATTTTTGAGTAAGTATATGATTTTATAAAATTGGGAGATTGAATACTATTTAGTAAATATCTTGATCCTGTCAGGATAATAGTTTGGATTTGATAGTATTTATAGAACAGATTGTATAGAAATTATGATATAATATTCATACATAAGAAGGATATATAAGTCAAGAATGATAAATTCTGATTTTGGAGTAATTGGACATCATTTGATGTATAAGAAAATTTTATTAAGTATAAGTAGTCAGAATGACAGGTTTTGAGAAATTAAGTAATTATACCAATTTGATATGATAAGTGCAATATGTGTAATTTTGTAAGCTATTTAAAGTATTTTGTATGAATGTTGAGGCTTATAAAAGGATTAATCTCCATTGATAAGTTAAGGAGATTTAAGCCTTGTAGCCGAAAGTGCTAATCGATAAGTATACTAGACTTTTACTGAAATCACAATAAGCATAGTAATTGTCTATGTATGATTTTGTAAATGTACTTAAAAATATGTTTATGTTATGCCAAAGTATATTTGACATAAAATGTGAAAGACATATGTTTATGAATGTGAGCATTGACATTGAACATTGACATGCATGTGTTTATGAAAATGAGCTTTCAAATGAAATATGTTTAACAAAGAAAGCTTTTAAAGTGAAAAATGTCTATAAGATACGTTTTGTGTTTTGAGGATGCTTGAACTCACTATTTACTTAGTAGGCACCTTATGTGATTTGTGGAGCCTTTATGTGTGGTATTTCCTTCAAGATTGGTATATGTTATGTGTTTCATATGTAGGAAGGATCTTATTGGTACCTACAGGAAGATTGAGTCATCACATTCGTGTGGTAGCGTATTAGTGCATGTGAGAGGACTCACCAATGATCAAAGTGAGGGTTTGGCTATTACTTTCGGGCTTAAGCATTATATATGTGTAATTTAAACTCACTTGTACTATTTCTCTCATACGGTATGTCACCTATGAGTGACAATTAGCTCACTATGTGATATGTGATATAAAAGTCCTACTAAGCAGTAGTTGGGTAATGGTATTCCTATTATATATTTTGAAAGAATGTGTAAACACTTACCTGACATATGATTTGATAAGATTATGATTTTGATTTATCACAGCATATCATATACATACATTGTGTACATATATATTTGTATTTGATATATGAAAAACTAGTATACTTATTAAGTTTTATACTTATTATAGTTTATGGTGGTTTCAAATAAATAAGGTATATGTGTGCTTAGTAAATTTGGCAAGGCTTTTGCTATCCCTTGGGTTTCCTAAGTTGCTAGGTTGCTAAGTATTTCATTTGTGGACACGTAGTTTAAGATATTGTATTAGGTGTGGTTGTATTTGGTTTTTGTTTTACCAAGTATGGTCATGAGTAGAACTTTGTGTTGAACTTACTAGCAACTTGCTGAGGATTCTTATGTTGAATTTAAGTTTGAAATTTTATGCAATATTAATTATAAGTGCATATTATTAAATTAGTGTAAGTTATGTCGTGTGTCAGATCTTTTGAGTTTGAGATGTGATAGGAAGAAACAATTCACAAGAAATTTATTGAGTGGGTGACTTCTAAATGGTTTGAGATTAAAGAGTATAAAATATGATATATGATATTTTATAAGTTCATATGATGTATAATGGATATAGTTTTGAAACTACTAGGCTGTACCCTTCCTCTCCTAAATAGAGATATGAGATTCATGCCTTTGGAGCCTATTTATACACACATAGGCTTAGGGTTGTATATATGGGTGCTTTACTCTTTGAGAGTTAGTTTGCTCTGCATATGCATACGACAAAGGTATAAGATGAGATATAAGATGAGTACATCCAATACTTTATTCGAGGGATATTCTGGGTACAACAAGGTTTCCTCATAGGTATTAATTTAGTGTGATTTTCTAAATCAATAGTAATATATGATATTTTAAATGTCTAATGTATCTAACCATGCTAGCTAAGAAAAGCTGTAACAATAGATTTCAAATTTCTGCTTGAGTATATAGTTTTATGATGATTTATATTGTTCATGATTCAACTATTATTGTGTTCAGAAATTGGGAAATTCATTTTCTATGGTAAGCGATCTTACATAAAGCTTTAATGAATTTTAAGTAAAGATTATTTTATGCACTTTAATTATTTTTTCATAATGATTAGTAAAAGAAATGCTATATATGTTTATCATATGCTTTAAATGTTGGGTGTTGTATTATAGAGTGTGTGATAATCCAGTGTATACGTAATTTCAAAAATTACCATATGTGCAGCGGAAGCATGTTACAAAATACACCAATTTTAACAAATTCAACATATATCATATATATACATAAGCATAACAATTATACAATTATAAAAACATGATGAACAACATATATCACATATATGAACAAGTATAACAATTATACAAAATATATATGATGAACAATATTGTACTAAAAACATAATGTAAAATACTCACCTAATGAAGGTAGCTTGACAAAGTCTTCAAGTTCTTCAATAATCCATGTGAAGAGCTCACCTTGAAGTATATGTTGAACAATTCTAGTCCATAACTTTTAGTGGGATTAAGGAGCTAGAATGGTAGCTTAGTGTTTAGAATTTTCAGCACTTGTATTCAAACTCTTTTGAATATAATTTTGTTTCTTAAATGGAGATGGTAAATATTTTTTATACAACTCTTGTATAAATTAAAAATCTTTAACATACAACTCTTGTATATTAATCTTAGAAACAATTTCTACATGATAATTATTTTGAACAACTCTTTGCAAAATAATTATCTTTTTCTTCATTTACATAACATTCATTTTTGGCCATCCATTAAAGAAGGAGATGAAGAGAAGTTTGTTTATTTTTCAACACTTGAAAGAATAAAACTCAAAGAACTCTCTCTTACCTCTCTTCCTTGCCATTGCCAAATTCTTCTCCCAAAATTGAATGAATGAATTTAATTGTTTTGCCAAAAATTCATTTTATTTATTCAACACTTTGATTAAACAAAAATAAACAAAATGAAATGCTCCACCAATTTTATTGTTGGTCTCCCATTTAGAATTAATTAAACCAAACACTAGAATAATGGCCACTTAAATTAATCTTTACCTAACAATTATAATTACTTTAATTATAATAGGTAATTAAATGGCCAACATCTAGGCCACTCATTGTATTAAAATACAATGCTATGATCTATATATATTATAATATTATCTAATAATATAATAATAATATATGATTTAATTATTCAAAACAATTTTGAATAATTACTTTTTACCTTACTAATTTTTACTACCATGGTTAAATGGTAAAAAGGTAAAATCAAATCATGGAATAAATTTTGTCATTTGTCAATATTCTATTAATTAACAACCCTTGTTAATTAATTAAGTGATGTACTTAACAATTAAGTCTTGACAAATGTACAATCCGAGGGATCCTTAAACAATCGTTCTCTTTTGTTGAAATTTATTGGATCGAACTATTCAATCCAATCCGCTACCCCAGTGCACAACAAGTATACTTCATATTGTGAGACTCTCTAGGTCCACACCTAATTTGTCATATAGAGCTCCTTCATACGTCCGTGAACAATATCCCACACACACGTTACGGATATTACAAATTAGCATGTTAGACCATACAAGTTGAGGTTATTACATATTCGTATAATCCTTCCATCATTTATATCCTTGAAGAGCAAAGATATAGATCATCACTGTCAAATCTCTATTTGCTCAACCATGAACTTATCTCCAGATTTATATTTCGTTAAACAATATCCACAAACACTTTTGTGATATTGTTTATTCCTCCAGAATATCTTTTTCGAGGTTTATGCTTGCGGCCACAAGTGTAGTAACCAGTATCTATAACCGGTAAGAATATGTATATTTATATATATAAATATACGTATTTTATTTGTATGTGGGTGATCCTTGATTTATATATTGTTATTAGTAGTGTTTTTATAGGTTAAGGATATACTGTTAGTATTGGGTTTATTTGCAAGACTTTGGAATTATTTTAGGGACCAAATTGTTATACTTTGAAAGTTTTGGGGGCAAATTCGTAAATACCAAAAATTAACCACTTAGTATAAAAATACACTTTTAAAAACCCTAATTCTCTCATTTTGGTCGAGCTACCCATTTTTAGAGAGAGAAGAGAGAAATAAAGGAGAGAGAAAGAGAAGAAGAAGAAGAAAAAGAAGAAGAAATTGAAATTTTGGATCTTTAGAGGTATATCACAACTAATTATCAACTTATTGGTGTTAATTAAGTTAATTTCTTTAAGTTTTGATTTCTGGAAATATGTATAATTAAGGATTTGATGTGTATTTCGTTTGATGTTGTGAGAATTGATGATGATCTATAAGATAGCTTGATAAATTATGATGAATTGTGGAATTTCTGCTTGATAGTCTCTTGATCTAGGAATTCTATAAATTGTTGTGATTCGATTCTGGTTTTGAATTTTAAGTATATGAAATTAGACATGTTTAGGATCATCTGAGACTTTGAATCGACTGAAAATCTCGGAAATTGAATTTGTAGTGAATTTACCAAAATGACCCTGGAATTCTGGAAATTTCCTGTGTAAACAGTATGATACAGTGGAAAATAATTTTTGTCCTACTGAATGATCTTCAAAAATTATGAATTTGTGGAATATGATAATTTTATATGTCTAATATGATATACTCGGAATTGAGAATTTAGATCAATGTGGTTGAAGTGTTATGAATTTCTAAAGTGTATCCGCTCATTACAGTATTTGATTAACAGATTTTTAAAGCTATGGAATAAAGTAGTTTTAAAATATTTTTGGCAGCGATTTGGAAGTGAAATATTTATCATGGACTGAGATATGTGTCAAGAGTAATTATGTGGTAGTTTTATAATTTTTGAGTTAGTATATAATTTTATAAAATTGGGAGATTGAATACTGTTCAGTAAGTATCTTGATCTTGTCAGGTTAGTAGTTTGGATTCGATGGTGTGTATGGAATGGATTGTGTAGGAATTTTGATATAATATTCATATATAAGAAATATATATGAGTCAAGAATGATATATTCTGATTTCGGAGTAATTGGACATCATTTGATGTATTAGAAATTTTTGTTAAGTGTAAGTGGTCAGAATGACAGGTTTTGAGAAACTAAATATTTAGACCAATTTGATGTGATAAATGCATTGTGTATAATTTTATAAGCTATTTAAAGTATTTTGTGTGAATTGTGAGGCTTATGAAAGGATTAATCTCCATTGATAGGTTAAGGAGATTTAAGCCTTGTAGCTGAAAGTGTTAAGAGGTAAGTATACTAGACTTTTTACTGAAATCACAATAAACATAGTAATTGTTTTGTATGATTTTGCAAATGGGGTTAAGAATATGTTTATGTTATGTCAAAGTATATTTTGATATGAAATGTGAATATATGTTTCTGAATGTGAGCATTGACATTGAGCATGGACATACATGTGTTTTTGTAAGTGAGCTTTCAAAATAAGATGTGTTTAATAAAGAAAGCTTTTGAAGTGTAATATGTCCATGAGAAATATTTTGTGATTTGAGGGTACTTAAACTCACTGTTAACTTAGTAGGCATTTTATGTGATTTGTGGAGCCTTTATGTGTGGCCTTTCCTTCGGGATTGGTATATGTTATGTGTTCCGTATGTAGGGAGGATCCTATTGGTACCTAAAGGAAGTGTGAGTCATCACATTCGTGTGGTGGCGTATTGGTGCATGTGAGAGGACTCACCGATGATCAGGGTGAGGGTTTGGCTTTTACCTTCGGGCATAAGCGTTATATATGTGTAATTTAAAGACCTCACTTGTACTATTCCTCTCATACGGTATGTCACCTACGAGTGACATTTGGCTCATTATGTGATATGTGATATGTAAGTCCTACTAAGTAGTAGTTGAGTAATGGTATTCCTATTATGTGTTTTGAAAGAATGTGTAAGCGCTTACATGATATGTGATTTGATAAGATTATGATTTTGATTGATCACAGCATATCATACATATGCATTGTGTACATATATGTATTTGTATTTGATATATGAAAAACTAGTATGCTTACTGAGTTTTATACTCATTATAGTTTATGGTGATTTCAGGTAAATAAGGTACATGTGTGCATAACGGATTTGGCAAGGCTTCTGCTGTTCCTTGGGTTCCCTAAGTTGCTAGGTTGTTGTGTGTTTCATTTGGGGACACGTGGGATAGGATATTTGGTTTGTCCCTATTGAATAAATACTTATGTATTATTTCATTGTGTGTGGCTGGATTTGATTTAAGTTTTCAAAGTGTGGTTACTAGTTGATTTCAAGTAAGAATTTGCAATGAATATATTCTGGGCTTCCGGTAACAAAGTTGCTACTGGTGACGTAGTAGAGTGTTAATCTCTGAGAAAACTCTGCGTATCTCCGGTTTATTAATTGTCCCAGTCATAATTCAATTGTTATAATTCTGAAAGAAATTGAAATGAATGTTTAAATATGGTCAAGAGAAGTTTATATTTATATGTTAAGTTATGGGTTGATTTTAGTGTTGAACTTACTAGCAACTTGCTAAGGATTTCTGTGTTGAAGGAAAGTTGAAAATTTTGTGTAATATTATTTATGAGTGCACATGCAGTGAATGAATGTAAGTGATGTCATGTGTCGGATCTTTTGGGTCTAGGGCGTGACAACAAGACTTTCTGAAATACAATCTCGGAGCATTAGGATATACAACCCACTCATATGAGCTGATGGATCCCATATCTACGCACAACAAACTCCATGAGCATCGGACCATACCCAGCGACACCCAGCGGTCAGACTATGAAAGGTTTCTGACATGTGTGGAACCAAAGCATGGTGGATCACTCACAAGCCCACCGTGGCGCTCAGGTCAAAGAACCACAAATACTACTCAACTCGGAAGACCCTCCATTGACGGTTTTATGAGATGTCTATTGGATGTCTTCGTGAGTCTGTTCAATATCCAGTCCTTACTAAATGCCTGTATCTCTATACGAGCTTCCTACTAAGCTCATGGTTTGCTAAGACTAACCATCTGGACCATCCAGATATAGACATACACTAATCTATATTAATGGGTTCCACCGATAGACTCGCATCGATGAAATTAGATTAGGAATATTATATTTGAGAACATACTTGCATAATGACATTTCCTAGCACCATCTGCAACTCCTTGCAGCTATGTCATTACTAATATATTCTTAGGTCATTGTCCCATTTCAGACAAGGCTCTAACTCCTTAGATTTTGCTAACTCTTAGTACCACTAACTCTTAGTGTTTATAACTATTAGCGTTGCTAACTCTTAGCACTGGTCTAAACTCTTTTAGACCAAATCTGAACTCCTTCAGATCATACAATGTCTAAAATGTTACAAGCATCTTACCATTTAATAAAAATAATATTAATGATTTTATTAGAAATAATAATTGTATAAATACAATCACTATGTATTTATACATTATGGGATGGCACGTAAGCACAAATCCCAACATTAAATACTATTTTTAAAATTTTAAACTACCTCTACTCTCTGGATTAATTAACTTACCCTATTTTTATTATAAAAAAATTCTGCTTAGGAGATTGCAAGAACAAATCAACTCAATGAAGTTTTAAGCTTAGAAGTTAAGCTTGATGATAGCAAGATAAGTCATTAGTTTTCAAGTTGGTATATTTATAGAGTTGTAATAGAGTTCATTAGTTGATATCTATTGAACCTGGTGTATTCAATGTTAGATGTATAATTTGGGATTTGGATAATAAAATATTTAATTATGAAAGATGCGCATCATTCCTATTAACATTACAAAATAATAAGTTAAAGGTTATGGATGATTATTTGTTGATGTGTGATGAGCTAAATATTGCAAGAGCATAAGGTATGATAGGTGAAAATCCTCTACCAATTTGTTGGAAAAATAAAAACAAATCTATTGGCTTTGATGACTATATTATTGTTTAAAGAGGAATATCTTAAGATATGTCTATTGTGAGACGTGTATTATCAAAAATTTTACAATTCAAATTCATATTTAGTCGTCTCTTTGTATAAAAAAAAATCATATTTGGTTTTGGATTATGATTGCTCAATTGATTTGTAAGCTTGTCTTCAAATTATGCCCTTTATTTTCTTATTAAGAATATCTAATTAACCATCACTTCTGTTTTGCTTTGCATATCGAGTAAACTAAATGTGGGGAAATATATAGGTATCATTTCTTAGTCACATTCATAAACATCATATATTACTCATTGATGAAACGTCATATAATAATTATAATGTTGTTGAAGCGAAAGAATAAATTTAAGTATATAATGCGGTCATAAAGCAATTAAGAATAAATTAGAGAGAGAAAGTAAAAGAAAATACACAAAATTTACATGGTTCGACAATTTGCCTACTCCCATAGCAGATCAAGATCTCACTCTTATTATTAAATTATAAGACACTCACAAAGTATGCATTTTATAAAAAGAAAAAAAACTCACAAAAAACTCTTTAAATTACTCTAACTTATAATTTATGGTTTTTCTCTTACTAAGAATCACAAAAACCACTAATATTCACAAAGGTCACTAAGATTTTTTTATGATCACTAAGATATTATTAAGTTTTCTTACAATATTTTTACAAGCCAATTTAGACCCTTTATATAGGCCTTGGATGTCTAAAGTTATTCCTAAATCTAATGGGATTTGATTCAGGAAGTCCTATTTTACTTTGGATATAATTTAGGATACTAATTTATAAAGTACTATTTTTCTTAGGATACAAATTAAGATACTATTGTATGAAGTTCTATTTCACTTAGCATACAAAATTCTAGTTCACTTACAATTGGGGATGATTTTTAATCAACTTTTACAAATCCCCTAGTTGATTCAAAATCATCTATAAAAGTATCCAAGATCTCTCATCTCCTCATCTTCGGTCACCATCATATAGTGTGACTCTTGTTAAGTCCTTGTATAGGACGAACCAAACTGATGGCAATGGCTTAGTCAACATATCAACAAGAGTTTTAGACGAAGCAATCTTGTCAGGCTAATCTCACCATATTAGACAATCTCTCAAATGTAATAGAGCTGCACATCAATGTATTTAAACTTCTCGTGAAAACTTGATGCTTGCTTAGGTTTATGGCACATTGGCTATCACAATTCACACCGATGTTAACTTTTTCAATAGTCATTACCTCTATGCATATACCTTTCAACCACATAGTCTGTTTAATAGCTTTTATAATAAATATGCACTCTACTTTTGTGGTAGATAGTTTAACTATATATTGTAGAATTGGTCTCTAATACACACTACACCTAAACATCGTAAATACATAAGTAGTTAACGATATTTTCTTATTTATATCACCAGCATAATTAGAGTCTATATATCCTCTTACTATTTCATTCTCATTTCATCCCTTTTATATAACAATCCATGGTTCGATGTTCCCTTAAGATATCTTAAAATTCACTTCACTGCAAGCCAGTGATCCTTCCCCAGATTTGTCATGTATCTATTCACTAAACTTATTGCATGTGCTATGTCCGATATTGTGTAAACCATTGCATACATGTTACTTCTCAGCACTTACATACGATACTTTATTTATATACAGCTTCTCCTCTTCGAATATTAGCGATTGTGCTACTGAAAGTTTGAAATGCATGGCTAAAGTAATGGAGATGGACTTTGCATTAGATATACTAAACTTCTTTAGGATCTCGAGTATATACCGCTGTTGTAACAAGAAGATAATATCTCTTCTTTTCTTTACAATATCCATACCTAATATCCTATTTGTTGCTCCTAAATCCTTCGTCTCAAACTCCCCACTTAATTACTTCTTGAGTTTTTGTATTTCTTCTATATTTCTACATAAAATTAGTATATCATCCATGAATAGAAGTAAATAAATCATCCTATTACTCAAGCTATTAAAGTACACGCATCTGTCACACTTGCTCCTACTAAATCCATAAGTCATCATAAAACTCATCAAATCTCCTATACTACTATCTAAGTGATTGCTTTAAATAATATAATGACTTCTTCAATAAACAAGCTTGCTCTTATTTATCAGGCCCTCTTAACCCTTGCGGCTATGTCATGTAAATTATCACTTTAAACTCTTCAAGCAGAAAAGTTGACTTTATATCAATCTGTTCTAGATGTAAATCAAGGTTTGCACATATGGCTAACAAAATTCTAATAAATGTGTGCTTGACGATTGGAGAGAAAATCTCATGAAAGTCAACTCTCTCTATCTGAGTAAAACCTTGTGCAACTAACTTATTCTTGAATTTTGTAGGCTCTATATTGATATCCCTTATGAAAATTCTAGATAAAATAAGGTAGGCAACCCAAAAGGGGGCGAATTGGGTATTTAAAAATTATTGTACTAATACAAATAATTCATGCAATTATTAAAACATAAAAAAATTTAATAACAAATTATTGCAATAAGTAATAGATTAAGGGATAAAAAGAATGACATCCTGATATTTACGTGGTTCGGCACTTCACACGGCCTACGTTCACGTCTCAAACAACTCGCCTTGAGAATTTCACTAGCTTGTCTTAACCCAAGGCCAAGAATTAATACATTTGACTTTTAAGGTGTCAAGAACTTTTACAATAAATTAGTTTCCAAGGTACCAATTAAACCTTTAAAAAGAGTAACAACTCCCCTCTCAAAGTATTTTCTACAAACACTTGATTTATAATAAAAGAGTAATCACTCTATTCTCAAAGTATTTTTCACAAATACTTGAATAAACAATACAGGAATTAATACAAATATAAATGATTTTACTTCTAAATGAGTTCATATAAAAATATAGAACAATAAAGCTCTCAATTTCAATATGTGACGTTTCTTTTCTTCTTCTTTTTTGTCTCTTTTACTATCTTCTATTCTTTTTTAGATTCAAATGAGTGCGGTATTTATAAAGAGTGAAAGTTTTGATCTTTTGCATTTTAGTTCATTTTCTGAAACTTTTAAAACTTTGCACTTTGGTCCAACTTCAGTACGCTTGAATGATTTTGTCATAACTTTCCGTAAATAACTCCAAATTTACTTCTGTAAAATTCTTTAAAAAGCTAACAACATTATCTTCTGGTTTTCATCAAGTTTGTGCATATTTTGCCTCATGCAGTACAAGTATAATTTTAAATATGTCTTCTATTTTATTTGCTCTTAATTATCTCACTTATACATTTATTCTTTTAATGCCTAAATATAGAATTTGTTATCGTCAAAATATCAATATGTATGACTAGAAAATCAACAAATGATAATCAAGAAAAAACATACATATTATTAGCTATAAAACCCATATTCATCATGCTTTAAAATATATTTTTTTCTTTTTAAAATCATGAAGTAAAAATCATAAAAATAGTTTAAGTATCCATTTAAAAAACTCTTTGTGCCTTTATCTAGTTCAACGCAGCACATCTTTTCTATACTAGGGGTTCTAACTTGTGAGCTCAAGACTAATTTTGCGTTCCTTAATGCAAATCATAACGGCTATTTTTTTGAGGTTCTAAATGATGACAATTAATAATTTAAACCATAAAATAATATAAATTAAAATTTGATCAAAAATTAAGTCTTAAGGCTTTTTAAAATCTTTCACTTTCAGCTATTAATATTGCAACTAATTTTTCTTTTATATCAATAATGTCTATTTTCATAAAATTAAAATATATAGCTCTTGAGATATAAATCATTATTAAATCAAGTAAATTAAATTTTGTCCCTTTAAAATCCTAATTATAGTCGTTCTTAAAAATTAAATATTTAACTTGACTAAATCGAACCTTCCACTAGGCAACTTTAGTATCAATGTTTTACGATTTCTAGAATTCAAGACCCAACAGAAAAAAAAAAACATACTTATTATTAAATCTACTATATTCTCAATTTAATAATTTTCATTGAATTTTATTACACCAAATACAACCACCTCTAAGCATTAAAATTATCTCAAATAATTATTACAAAAATCTTCAGAAAAACATCTAATACTTATCAATTCCATAAACATTTTTATAGATTAACCATCAACCATAAGTAAATACTTAAAAAAAAAATTCTATCAACCATTATAAAAGAATTAATCAGACACTTGTAAATTTAATGTAAAAACATACTCTCAAGAAAATTTAAAAAAAAAAAACAAAACCGCTCACCATTAGGGATTTCTTAGCTTCCTCGACATCTTCCTCCTCCTCCATTTCTTTCTCTCTCTCCCTTTCTTCTCTTCTCTACCTCTCTCTCTCTCTCGACCTTTCTTCTCTCTCACTCTCTCTCTCTCCCTCTCGTTTCAAAATGAGATCCCAAACAATCAAAATTCAAAAAACTTAAAAGCCACCACGTGCCACAATCCTATACCAATTTTGTATTTTTCCACACGTAAGCCCCACATGTAAACATATAAATATTTTTTTCTTCCTCTTTTCCACTTTTCACGCCCCACATATCTAATAAAAAAAATATAATATAATATAAAATTTACGGGTGTTATAGTTTCTCTTCTATTTATAGTCCTCTCTGTTCCTGGCAACTTCATAATGAAAAAATGCATCGCGTTTTTTCCTGTAAACTCTTTTTTCTCCAGTTACTGCTATTTATCTCACAGGGTTGTGCAAAACTTTGCTCTCAAGACCAGATCTCTGCATTGCTCCAGTTTAAGCAACTCTTTTCCTTTCAAAATGATTATCCTGATTCTTGTGATGACCTGCAACAATCTAATTCATATCCGAAGATGATATCTTGGAAAGAGGAGGATGATTGTTGTTCATGGGATGGAGTAACGTGTGATATGGTGACGGGTCATGTGATTGGCCTCGACCTTAGTTGCAGCTGGCTTTATGGTAACATCCCTTTCAACAGTAGCCTCTTCTCCATTCCTCATCTCCAAAAGCTCAATCTCGCTTACAATAATTTCAATTTCTCTCAAATTTCTTCCAGTTTTAGTAACTTTCATGCTTTGACACACCTAAACCTCTCGTTCTCCAACTTTGAGGGTACACTTCCATATGAAATCTCTAGCTTGTCTAGATTGGTTTCACTTGACCTATCTCTTAATTTTCAGGTGACTCTCGAAAATCTTGTTTGGAAAGAGTTGGTTCAAAATCTGACAAACTTAGAGGAACTTATTCTAGATTATGTAGACATGTCCTACATAGTACCTGGTTCCTTTACAAATCTTACTTCTTCTTTGTCGTCTTTAAGTCTTGAAGATTGTCTTTTGCGAGGAGACTTCCAAGAAAACATCTTCCAATTGCCAAACTTACAGAGGTTGGTGTTGGCTACTAACCAAAATGTAATGCCTCGTGTTTTTCCAAAGGTTAACTGGAGCATTCCCCTCAGGTTTTTGGATCTCACTAGCTGCAATTTCAGTGGTCCGATTCCTCCATCAATAGGTAATCTCACCCAACTTTCTTATTTAGACTTTTCAGATAATCAACTAACTGGTCCAGTTCCTTCTTCTGTAAGTGGGCTTTATAGTTTAGCTTTTATTGATATCTCTTTCAACTCTCTCGATGGAATTATTCCATTTGGTCTATTTACTCCACCGTCACTGGAGCATATTGACCTTAGCAACAACCAACTGACCGGCTCAATTCCAAGATCAATATTTGAACTTGCCAATCTGTCTTATCTTCAACTTTCTTCAAACAATTTAAGTGGCACTCTAGACCTCAGCATGTTTGCACAACTCAAAAACTTTACGTTCCTTGATCTTTCTCATAACAGACTATCATTGACCAGTACATTGATTGTCAACTCTTCCTTTCCCAAAAATCTTTTTAAGATCCGTCTATCTGCGTGCAACTTAACTGAGTTCCCTAACATCTTAAGAGGTCAAGACCAAGTAAAGGAGATAATTCTTTCAGACAACAAAATCCATGGCAAGATTCCGGACTGGATGTGGGGTATAGCAAAAGAGACTTTGTCTTATCTTGATCTTTCTCACAACTCTTTGACGGGCATTGTGGAGCATCTTCCTTGGAAGAATCTTGAATATCTTGATTTCAGTTTCAACTTGCTTCAAGGATCACTTGTGGTTCTGCCACCTTCCATGAGTTTCTTTTCTGTTTCAAACAATAGATTGACTGGAGATATTCCTTCACCGTTTTGCAATTTGAGCATTATTGATTATCTAGATTTGTCTAATAACAACTTTAGTGGAAACATTCCAGAAAATCTTGGAAACTCTTCAAGTCTCTTAGTCTTGTTTCTGCAAAATAACAAATTCTATGGTTATATTCCACATTCCTTTGCAAATGGCAGTAAATTGGCTATTCTTAATCTTAATGGAAATTTGTTAGAGGGGCCATTACCGCCATCTTTGGTAAATTGTAGGAGTTTGCAAGTTCTTGATGTTGGGAATAACAAGATCAACAATACATTTCCATATTGGTTAGCAGATCTTCTTGAATTGCAAGTTCTTATCTTGCGATCTAACAAATTCCATGCTCCCATTGACAATTCCAGGACTTCATTCCGAAAGTTACGAATACTTGATCTCTCTTATAATGAATTCGATGGTGTTTTGCCAAAGAGATTTTTTCAAAAGTTTGAAGCGATGATGCAAAGAGATAACGTTAGTGTTAAAGGAGAATACATGAAGCGACCTATTGGTGGTGAATATTATTCAGTGTCCTTGACTGTAAAGGGAAACGAAATAGTGATGGAAAAAATTTTAACCATTTTCACAACTATTGATTTGTCTAGCAACCGATTGCAAGGAGAAATTCCGGAAGAAGTCGGAAAGCTTAATTTACTTAAAGGACTCAACTTTTCTCACAACCACCTTACTGGTGGTATTTTATCATCGTTGGCGAATTTGACAGAACTTGAATCTCTAGACCTATCTTCGAACAAGTTTGTAGGGAAGATTCCTTCAGAGTTGACACGGTTGAATTTTCTTCAAGTTCTAAATCTTTCGGAGAACCAATTAGTAGGACGCATACCTCGAGAAAACCACTTTGATACCTTCCCAAACAATTCCTACAGTGGAAACTTGGGATTGTGCGGATTCCCTTTGTCAGAAAAATGTAGTAACGATGAAGCACCGAAACCAGGGCCAACAAGAGTCCACGAAGAAGATGACACTTCAAGCTTGTTTGATTGGAAATTCGCCAAGATGGGTTACGTATCTGGATTGGTGATTGGAATATCTTTGGGATGTATGGTATTTGCAACAGGAAGACCACTATGGTTTATAAGGATGACTGAAAAGAAGCAATCTAAGAAGAAAAGGCTGACTAGAAGAGGCAGAGAGAAGAAAAATTAACTAGTCCCGGTAGTGCTTCAAATTGGGTAAGTCTTTTCACTTCTATATTTTGATCACATAATTAGCATTCAATTTTCTCTCGTCTTCCATGAAAGTAATTGTTATGTAGATCAATTGGCAAACATAAATATCAAAATTTTTAATTTCTTTTGGTAGAATTCTCCCGCTAATTGCTTCAAAATCCTTTTACTTCATACTGTTGGATTTTTCTTAATCAGGATGACTCTAACAAGGATTGCCACAATCTCTACATGGTATTCTCTCCAACCAAAAAAAAAAAGTATATAAACAGTAAATTGTTTTGTGACCAAAAGAAAATCCAAATCATACAAACAGGTTAAAGAAAATCCATCACAAGCCAAATTAAATAGTAGTTCCCTGAAGCTTACGGCGTCAGGATTTCGACTCCCATCATTTTTTCATTTAGCTGGATATACAATGAATTTGGTATTGAATAATTGAGATAGTCTTGGAGCCAATAAATTCAAGAAGTGTAAATGTTGGTGGAATTTCTTTGTCATATTTATTTCATTGATGTGAAGTCTAATTGGCTCAAATAACTCAATGATTAAGATACTGGTTGACTCGGTCTTCTTTGGTACTACACAAGTCTAGGATGACCAAGACTTGGGGTGTTAAATTATTGATAGAATATTTCTCACTGCAGGACCAACACTTTGATGCTACATATATATGGGCCAATATTATTCATTAATGAGCCACTTCAGTCATTATACGTCACTTGTGATATTATAATATAGTTTAAATTTATATTTTAAAATGTACACATTTTGGTATAACAATTTTTATTAATCAACTGGTTTTGTTAATCTAAGTTATATCGGTTTGCTACAAATTTCACAAGAGTAGTTAAAACATGATTTATAAAATTGAAAACTCAAAAATAAAGAAAAGGAAAAAAAAAACTTTGTTTCCAATTCCATTGAACGGTTTCGTTAGAATATTTGAAAACTTAATCTATAAAATTAAAAACCTTTGTTTCCATGTCACAAATTCTCTTTCATTTATGGTCGTCACAAGTTCTTGTGAGTTCACATTGTCCTGACAGCTTTTTATGGCTCCAATTACTACTCTTCAAACTCTTGAGTGGCTCCACCTTTTAGATATTTCATACAATTTTTCCAACCTAATAAAGCAGCTTACTGATGTAGTTGTCCTTTTTGCATGACCAAGACTTGGGAGAAAATAATTTCATGGCACCATTTAGATATTTATACTTTTAAGTAGATGGCTTTCTAATCCTGAGGTCCAAGTCTTACCGAATCCTGTAGGACTAAAAGTACATTTTATCTTTACTTCTTTCTCTATTTCTCTCAATTTTGTTTTTGTTTGTTTCGTTTGTAAAGAAGGTAAGAAGAATAGGTAAACAGAAATGAATCCTGTAGTAACGAATTATATATAAAATAAAATTCATATTTTGTGGGATAAATAAGATCGGAATATGTTCAGTGGTTTAATTATTACTAGATTATAAACCTCATCTGTACTCTTTTCTTTTTTCAGATATTCAATGACTTGATAAAAGGAGATGGCAACATTTTGGGGCCAGCACTGGGCTACTAATCTATATGGAGTCTTAATTTGCACTTGGTATGTCTCTGGAATCTTTGGAATTTGAGGAGAGCACCAGAATGTTTATCTGGATGTTCAAACAGTACATAAACTTGAGTTAAGATTATCTTTATTCTAGGATTTTGAATGACTGGAGAGTTGGAATTACTACATTTTATGTTGGAATGTTTTACTTGTATTTGTTCTTGTGTGCTTATATCTTTCTTATCAAATCCTGTCAGGAAATTCTCAAATTTCCTGAAATTTGAAATTTGGAATCGTAGTAAAGAAGTTTAACTCTTTAACCTTGATGCTAATTTTTCTAATGAATCTCAACGTTGTAATAAAATTTTAGTTAAAAAGAAATTTAAGATACAGCTAAATAAGGGAGCCATGAACCTTACCACTTGTAAAATAGGACAAATTGGAATCACTCTCTAGTCAAAGATTATACAGACCTCTATAAAAAGAAGAAATGATTGCCACAATCTCAACATAGCGTTCTCTCAAAAGAAAAGAAAACAAAAGTCTCTACACAGCAAGTTGTTCTGTGACCGAAAGAAAATTCAAATCGTCCATCAAATCATGCAAAGAGTTGAGGAAAAAAAGCATCACAAGCCAAACTAAAGATTATAATGATATAAATTAAGGCATATATCGTAGTTCCTGGAATCTTACGGCTTAAACATTTCCACACCTATCATTTTCTTTCATTTAGCTGGATACACAATGAATTAGATTTTCAATATTTGAAATTAGTGTCAAATATAGTTGGCTCAAATTACTAATGACTAAGATACTTGTTGACTCAAGTCTCATTTGGTACTAAACAAGTCTAGGATCACCAAGACTGTTAAATTATTGGAGTATTTCTCACTGCGTGACCAACACTTTGGTGCTACATATTTATCGATAGTATTTATTGATGCGCCACTTAAGTCATTATCTAGGATCAAGACATTTGCATGTTTTAACATTGTAATTTGAATTATACGTCACTCATTTGTATGGTTTAAATCTGCATTTGAAAATGTATATACATGTGAGAAGAGGATTAAAAATCCTCTTGAAAAGAATTGGAGGAAGCCAAAGAGTAGGAGACACATTGTGAAAGTACGGAGGAGAGAAGAGATAGAAAGCACAAAGCAACAAGCAGATGTTGCAGCGTTGGAAGGCCACCACCACAGACCCCAAAATAGAATCTAATGCATCGCATTACAACTTATCTTGATTTTAGGACTCTTAAATTATCTCAAATACCCTATTTTGGTCCTAACTCGAATTAGGGTTAACTTAAGACGTATATAAACTATATAAGGGTCTTATTTTTGGCTTGAGAATAGATTACAATAGATCATAACAACGCAATACACAATTGAGAGAGCAATTATTATAATCCCTTCTAGAGAGAGAAGGTATTCTTTGTGAGTTTTCTTCTTAGAGATTTTTGTGAATTATTGTTGATTGAATAAAAGAAGTGAGATCTTGATCCACTATAGACATAGGCAATTATTGAACCACGTAAATTATTGTGTGCGTTTTCTTTTGATTCCCTTCTCAATTCTTTTTATTTTTATTTACTGTATTATTACACTTATGTGTGTAAGCACTTTCACCAATAAATTGATATTGGAGTTTGTGTAGCAATCACGGCGACACCCAAGTATGGTAGAGAAATTCATCGGTGAGAATAACTTCAATCCATGAAAGGTTAAAGTGATGACATTACTACTGAGCTAAGGATTAGGCTTAGGCCTAAAGGAGACTATAAATCCATCTGGTGAAGAAAAGATGACAAAGTCATCTAAATTTGAAGTAGAGAGAAAAGACAATCAAGATAAAGCTCATAATACAATCGTTCTGTCATTAAGCATGAAATTTAGAGGGAGGTTATTGGTGAAAAGATAGTTGTTAGTCTTTGGAAGAGGTTTAGATGATCTTTACATGACCAAGTCATTGGCAACTGTCTGTATATAAAAAAAAAAACGTTACCAATTGTTCATGTCAAAGAGGACACCTATTAAAGACAACATAAATGCTTTTAACAAAATAATAATTGATTTAGAAACAATGAATGTGAAGTTTAGGATGAAAACAAGGAAATCATCCTATTAAGCTCCCTCCCCTATAGTTTTAAGTACTTTGTTGATACTGTTGGATTAGTGTTTTGGTTTAAAATCGTATTGGGTGCATACATGCATGTGCATGTGTCCATTGTTCATTTATACATATACATGCATCTCATACATTATATACGCAGCGGAAGCTGAAAATCTAATTTCCTAAAACAATGAATACAATAAATTTTGTTCTATTACAGTAATGAACAAATTTAAATATGCTAATGATATTAACACTAAGATTGAGAATAATCACCTCACAAAGCCTTTGAAATGGTTTAAGCCAAATTACTGCCTAAAATGAACCCGTTGACATTTCTACCAATCAACAGTGGTGGGCTTGAGTGTCTAGAATAACAGTTTTAATTCCAGCACTAGTTTAACTCTTAAACTCTGAGATTAACTCTTAATCTCTAGTTTAGCACTTAAACTATGAATTTGTTTTTGATTTATTCAACAATTGAATTCATCAAAATCCAAATTCTAATGCAATAATGGTGGTCTAATACTTAAGATAAGAAGATGAATAATAAAAGAATAACTTTTACTATTTTGTTTTTCATGTTTCTAACACTTAAAAACCAAAACATAAACTTCTCATTTTTCTATCAAAATGACCGCCCACCTAAAGTTACAACATAATTCATTTGTTTCAATTCACTTTATAACTTTAGTTTAACCTAACCCTAAGATTAATAATTAACCTAGGTTTAGTTAAAATTACTTAAGACTTAAGCTAAGTTAAAGATTTTAACTAACCTAACCATAGTCAACTATTAACTTAAGTTAAGTTTAGATTTATTTAACTATTAAATAAACCAAAATATCTAATTAACTTAACCTAATGGTTAACCTTTAACCATAGTTAAGTTAATTATTTATTTAACAATTAAATAAATTATTTAATTATTTAGCAATTAAATAAATTATTTAATTATTTAACGATTAAATAATCAATTAAATAAAATTACTCTTGAGGCCTCACTTGGTTACCAAGTTAACTAAAGTGGATCTCATCTAACCACACAATTAAGTAAACTTAACCGAAAGCTCACTATGCAACACGTGTCAATTTTTAATTAGTCAACAATAATTGATAACTAATTAATGTACTTAAAACTTAAGTATTAACCACACACATCTCGATGGTTCTTGAAACAAATATTCATTTTTGTTGAAAAATTACTAGATTGAACAATTCATTCTAGTATGCTGCCCTAGTGCACAATTAGTATACTTTACATTGCAGAACTCCCTAACTCCATGCCCGATTCATCAAATAGAACTATTCTATTAGTCTATGATTGATGCCCTACGCACATATCACAAATATTACAAATCAGGGTATTAAACCATACGAGCTAAGGTCATAGCGTATATTTATAATCTTTCCATTACTTTTATCTTGGAAGAGCAGGGATATAGATCAATACATTCAAATCCCCATATGCTCATCTGTGAACTTATCTCTAGATTTATATTTTTAAAAACAATATCCACAAACTCTTTTGAGATATTGTTTAACCCAATGAAAAACTATTTTATGGGGTTTTTAGCTTTAATCAAAAGACTTCCTGAAATATAATTCTTGAAGTATAAAGAGATATAACTCATCTATAAGAGATGATAGATCCTATATCTATGCACACCAGACTCCATGAGCATTGGATCATACCCAGTGACACATAACAGTCAAATCATGAAAGATCTCTGACATTCGTGGAACCAAAGTGCGGTGGATCATTTATAAGCCCACTATGGCGCTCAAGTCAAAGGACAATGAATACTACTCAACTCGAGAGAACTCACTATTAAGAGCTTTATATAGTGTTTATTAAGGTCGTCATGAGTCTGTTCAGTATCAAGTCCTGACTGAATATCCACATGTCTATACAAGCTTTCACTAAGCTCATGGTTAGCTAAGAAACTAGACTCCATGAGCTTTTACTATGCACATCAGAGTTCATGAGCATTGGATCATACCAAGTAATACGTAACGGTCAAATTATAAAAGGTCTCTAACATTCGTGGAACAAAGTATGGTGGATCATTTATAAGCCCACCATGGCGCTCAAGTCAAAAGAAGATGAATACTACTCAACTCGAAAGGACTCACTATTGAGGGCTTTATAGGGTGTTTATTAAGGTCCTCATGAGTTTGTTCAATATCAAGGCCTGACTGAATATCTGCATGTCTATACGAGCTTTTACTAAGCTCATGGTCAGTTAAGAACAATCATATATGCAATATAAATATAGATATACACTAATCTATATAAAAATGATTCACTGACATACCTACACCAATGAAAATAGATTAAGAAAATAGTGTTTGACAACATACTTACATAATGACATTTTCTAGCACCTATTGCAACTCTTTGCAACTATATTATTACTAGTATATTCTCAAGTATTTATCCTATTTTAGATAAGGTTCTAACTTCTTAAATTTCGATGATTCTTATAACCTGCTAACTCTTAATAGTGCTAACTTATAGATTTTATAACTCTCAGTGTTGCTAACTCTTAGCACTGATCTAAATATCTTTATACTAGATTTGAACTCCTTCAGATAATATAATGTCTATATTATTTTAAGCATCGTACCATATATATTTAATATTAACGATTATATTTGAAATATTTATACATATTAGAATAGCACGTAAGCACCAACTCCAATAGATTCATTACTCTAGGCTAGAAAGAGTTTAACCGTGAGGAATTTTAAATCATCGTTAAACTTAAAGTAATTAGAAAATAAGATAGAGGCTAATGCAGATGGGTTAATTGCAAGAGGAAGACATGTGCAAATAGAAGAAAAATCAAAGAAAGACTCAAGATTAAAGACCATAAGCTATCCTAAGAAGTGTTATTGCTGTAAGAAAGATGGGTATTTCATAAAGGATTGCCCAGAAAAGATAGTCAATGACAAGAAGAAAGAAGCAAATGCCACTTTAGATTATAAGGATAGATATGATAGTGTAGAAACACTTGTAGCTTCTTATAGTAAGAGTTCTTATGAGCGAATTTTACTTTTTAGTTGTACATTTGACATATGCATGAATAAGTTGATATTTTCTAATTTCTAGTCCATTAATGGTGGTAAAGTGTAAATGGGGAATGACATAACTTGTCAAGTATGGGAATTGGTACTAATAAGCTTAGACTGCATGATGAAAAAGTGAGAGAGTTGTTAGAAGTTAGGTATGTTCTTAATCTCAAGAAAAACTTGATTTCACTAAGTATGTTAGATCATAATAAGTATTCCATCAGAGTTGAAAAAGGGATTCTGAGGGTATTGAAATGTTATATAATGATGAAACATGATAGGTACAATGATGTGTATGTGCTGAGAGGAAAGGCAATAAGTGGTTTTGCATCATTCTTTATTGATGATGAGAATATGCAAATCAAGTTACGACATCTAAGGTTAACTCACCTAGGTGAAAGAAGCCTAAAGGAGTTATGTGATCAAAAGGCTTTTGGTGATGATAAGTTTCAGCTATTAGAGTTTTGTGAGCACAGTGTGCTTAGGAAAGCACATAAGATAAGGTTTAATACTAGAGAGCATAAAATAAATGGTATTTTTTTATTATATACTCAGATCTTTAAGGGATAACCCAAATAGTTATATATAATGGGGTGAGGTTTTCCTTACGGTCATTGATGATTATTCTTGAAAGTTATGAGAATATATGTTAAAGAGTAAGGAGCAAGTATTTGAGTCATTCAAAATATGGAAGGTTACTGTTGAGAATCAAACTAAAAAGAAGATAAAGAGACTAAGGATAAAAAAAATGGTTTTGAGTATAACAACAAAGAAATTGATAGCTTTCGTGCCAAGCATGGGATCTCAAAGTATAAAACTGTGAGATCAATACCATAATAGAATGGTCTAGTAGAGATGATTAATAAAACCTTACTTGAAAGAGTTAGAAGCATATTAGCCAATGCGGGGGTGTTTAAAGTATTTTGGTGTGAGGATGTATGATAGCAATCTACTTGATAAATAGAATTATTGTTCAGCGGTATACTTCAAGACACTAGAAGAGATGTGGTTAAGAAGTCCTCCTCAGTATAATCATCTTAGGATATTTGGTTGCCCAACTTTTGTACATGTAAAGTAAGGTAAGTTGGAATATAAAACTTTAAAAAAATATTCATAGGGTATCCCAGATGTGTAAAAGGATACAAGATGTAGTGTAATAAGTTGAAGCCATCGAAGAGTATCATAAGTAGAGATGTGACGTTTGATGAGACGATTATGTTGAAAGTTCTTTAAAAAAAAATAAAGGAAAAGCCTATGCCTAAAGGATTTTCAGCACTAGAAACTGTTGAAGTTAAAGCAGAGTTTTAGAGTAGATATGCAATGCCCACATATCAACACTTTAGCAAGTCAAATAACACCCAAAAGACACTATTTGAAGTCAAACAAAACACGCTGCTTAGTTTCTCAAATTCCACCCAAAATCAGACTATGACTCTTGAGATAAAACTTAAAGAGCACTAACTAGTCAGAGATAGGCTAAGAAGAACAATAAATCTAATAATAAGGTATACTCAAGCAAACCTAATTGCTTATGCCTGTAATTTTATGTTTGATGAGCCTAAGACATATTGAAAAGCTATGAAGAGTGAGAATAGTAAAAAATGACAACAGGCCATAAAGGAAAAGATTAGTTCTCTTCTTAAGAACAATATCTGAGATTTGGTAAAGATACCTCAAAATAAGAAACTAGTTAGGTGCAAGTTTTGTACAAAGTTAAGAAGGAGATATCGGGTGTAAAGCCTACAAGGTTTAAAGCTAAGGTAGTGGCACAAGATTTCACTTAGCGTGAAGAAATAGACTTTTATGAGATATTATCACTAATAGTCAAGAATACAATTATTAAAATTTTGTTAGTCATGTATGTGAATCTTAATGTACATTTAGAGTTGATAAATGTAAAAACATTTTTGCATGAAGAACTATAAGAGAAAATATACATGTCACAGCCATAAAGGTTTATAGAACCTAACATAGAGGATTATGTTTTTTTATAGAGAAAGTTATTGTATGGATTGAAGTAATCTCCTAAACAGTGGTACATGAGATTTGAGGACTTAATGATGACTTGTAGATTCAATAGCAACAAGTATGATGGTTATGTATTTTAAGAACCTGAGTAATAAGTTGAGTATGTATTTTCTTATGTATGTGGATAATATGCTAATTCCATGAAATGATATGAAAGAAATATAGAAATTAAAAAGTAGTTGAGTGGCGAGATTGAGATAAAGGATTTGAGAGAAGCAAAGAGAATTTTAAGATTTTACCTTCTTTTCATAGCAAAGATATATACGCAAAATACTAGAGTGATTTAGTATGTCCAATGCAAAGGCTGCTTGCACTCCTTTGGTCATGCATTTTAAACTATCAATAGCATAGTCACCAGAATCTAAAGAAGATAAACTGCAGATGAGTAAAGTACCATATGCTAGTGTTGTCGAGAATATCATGTATGTTATAGTTTACATAAGACCGAATATAGGACAAATGGTAAGTGTTATAAATAGGTATATGGAAAACTTGAGGAAATATCATTGGCTTGCAGTCAAATAAAATTTGAGAGAATCTAAAAGGAACGTCAAAATAAGGTTTGTTGTACAAAAGAGCTGAGAAATAAAGGTGAAATGATAAAATGATACGTCGATTTAGATTATGTAGATGACTTCGATAAGAAAATATCGTTAACTAGGTACATATTCATGATATTTATGTATAATGTGTGTTGAAGGTCGATTTTACAGCACACAATGGCAGAATTAACTACGAAAGTAGAATATAAGCTGTGGGTTAAGCTATAAAGGAGAATATGTGCTTAAAAGGTATTTGCGTAAAGATGATAGCTATTGAAAATATTGACACCAGTGTGTATTGTGATACCAAAGTGTTGTACATCTAAGTAAGCATTAAGTGTTTCTTGAGAGGCCAAAATATATTGATGTGTTACTTTATTTTATTAGAGAGATAATTTAAAATGGCGAGATTAGTCTAACAAAATTTTGTCGTCTGAAAATTCTGCGGATATGTTGACAAAGTCACTATCTTTGATTAAATTTATCCTATGCGAAAACGTAACCAGAGTCACTACTATGTAAGGGTGATAATGATGCATATTGAAAGATCTTGAAAGTTTTATGGATGATTTTGAATCAGTGGGATATATTGTGAGAAGATGATTAAAAATCATCTTGAAATGAGATAGAGTCAAGTCAATTAGTAGAGGACATGTTGTGAAGGTGCAGAGGCAAGGAGAGTTAGAAAGCACAAAGCAATAGACGAATGTCACAGAATTATAAAGGCACCACTGCAGTGCCCAAAATAGAACCTAGGGTGCCGCAATGCTCATTGTGTGGCGTAGTGCCCAGATGCTAGCATTGCAGTGCTAAAGGCCGTTATCGCAATGTTGTAGCATCTAGAAGCTGCACTGTAGTAATAGTGTGACTTATCCCGATTTTAGGACTTTTAAGTTATCTCAAATACTATGTTTTAAGTTGACAATATTGCATATTTATGGCTTTAGAATAGATCACAACAATACAATACACAATTAAGAGAGCAATTAATGCAATTTCTTTTAGAGAGAGAAAGTATTTTTTGTGAGTTTTTTTTAAGAGTTATTTGTAAATTCTTGTTGATTCAATATAAGAAACGAGATCTTGATCTGTCATAAATGTAAGCAAATTTTAAATCACGTAATTTGATGTGTTTTTTCTTTTAATTCCCTTCTCATTTTCATTTTATTTTGTTTGTTGCTGCCAACAATAAATTTACTTATGATAATTTTTTTTAATAAAATGGTCTTAGTAGCTTAAGTTATACTGTAATTATTATAAATTTCACAAGAGTAGTTGAAACTTGATTTATAGAACTAGAAACTCAAAAATTAAAGAACGAAAAGTAAATAAAAAATAAAAAAAATCTTTATTTCTAATTTTATTCATGAATGTCATACTTGAGTCATCATTTAAGATCATGAACTATGCAACATTCGCCTGTGTGTTATCAACAAATAAATAATGTTATTCTATAACTTAAATCTATATTTTAAAACGTATATACGTTCACATATGATCATTCTTATTGATTGAATGATTTTGTTAGCGAAAGTAGTTATACATTTTTGTGATTTTGGTTAAGAGTTTAAGTTTTGATAAATGTTAAGGTAATATATTTTTTCTCTCTTATAGGAGTAATGATTAGAGTAGTAATTTCTTGTATATAAAAAAGTTATTGGAGATAATTATTCTCTGTATAAAAAGTTATTATTCTTTGTTTATAAAAATTATTTGATTAAAATATTTATTAATCTATAATGTAACATTATTCGATTTATTATACAAATTAATTACCCTTCAAAACGAAATTGACAGAAGTATTTGAAATTTGATTTATAAAATTAAAATAAAAAGAAAAAGAAAGGAAAAAAAACCTTTGTTTCCATGTCGCCATTTCTCTTCCATTTACATTCGTCGGCAGTTCTTGTGATTTTTCACACACATTTTTCCAACCTAATAAAGCAACTTACCGATGGAGTTGTCCTTTTTGCATGACCAAGACTTTTGGGGAAAATTATTTCATTGCATAATTTTCTCTTTTACGGTAATATCATTTTCTTCTTTTTCCCTCACTCTTTCCTATTTCTTTTTCATTTTTGTAAAGGATTGATGGCACCGGCTTCTATGGATTTGGTGTATTTTTTAGTAATTATTCATTCATTGTTCACACAGATATTTTGTTGCGGATATTACGTCATGCACTTCAATTTAATACCTCAATAGTATCAACTAAACCATAACCTTGATACCCCTTTTACTCTATGCACAGCGAAAAATCATAACTCACCCCATAAGTAAGAACACATAAGATTAACACACCAATAAAAATAAAGAAAATAAATCAATCAACAAGACACAAGATATACGTGATTCGACCCAAAATTGCCTACGTCCACGGAAGATCCATGATCCAGCTTCTTATTATTGAAATAGATCATTAAGTATCTCCTTACATCATCAATAATCCCATAAGACCCCTAAGTATCTCTCACAGAGACCTCTAAGTATCTATCCTTGATCACTATGACTCCCTAAGATCTCTTAGTATCTCCTCATAAGAGATTTTTACAAGGAACATAAGAATAACCCGAGCATCTAAGCCAAAAGGATCTATGGTGTTTCTCTTTTATTCACTCAAAGAACCTAAAAAAAAAACATTCCCCAAAGGTTACACCCTAGTGCACCACACACTCAGTGCTTACCTAGCTCATTTATTCTCTCTTATGGTTACATCTTGAAACCTTAGATGCTTAATCTTAAACAAAGGTTTACAAGTGTTTATATATGGTATATTTCATGCCTACTAACCCTATTTCTTGTTGGAGTAAGAGTCCACTTGTTTTGGAAGTCCAAAATTTTCAAAACTTGAAATCCCGAACCAAAACGGACATCCTGACACGTCTGGGCACCGCGGCACTCATCCCTGGGCACTACGGCACTGGCCTTTCTCGCGCCCATCGCCGAGGCGCTAGGGACCCAGTGTTGCAGCGCTGGTCTTCTGTGTTGAGCGCCGCGGCACTCAGCCTTGGGCGCCGCGGCGCTGGCAGCTTCTCCTGCGATTTCTTCGTTTTCTTTGCGTCTTCAAGTCCCGTTTCACTTTCTCCTTCGTATCCCACACGTCCTAGACTTCTCTATACATGTCTCACACGTTCTAGACTTCACGTGACTCTCCACTTTACTATTCATCTCAATTCTTGTCCAATTAAAATTGTTGAATCACCAATTTTTCAATACATTTACGTCAGAAGTAGTGACGATCGCTCTCTCATCTTTCAATAACTATTCATTCATAAGTAAGGAGTTAGAAATTGTTTTTTCGGGTAGGATTTGAATAGCTTAATAGATTCTGAATATTTTATTTCATGGGATTTCAGTTTTTAAAAAAATATGTAAATTTGTAAAACTTTCCCAATACCAAATTGGTGGACAAACTTTACAAGGATGTATTTTGTCTCCTTCCGCTAGATATTCCGTAGTAAAATTGCCCCTAATTACATATCTAAAAAAATTCAAAATTGGAAAAGGGAAAATTTGTGGGCCAAAATTGAAACGAGAAATGATGGAGGCAAAATCACATCCTCATTTTCTTGTTAAGAGTCTTTTAAAATATGTTTTGTATTAGTTAGATATGATAAAAATTTATTTTATAGCTATTTTACCTTCTATCAACTATTGATCTTATGATAGTAAAAAATAAATTAAAAAATAAAAATAAGGTTAAAGGAGGATGTTAGTCTATTTCCTGAACTTCGTCTTAAATTTTTTTCTACTATCAAAAAAATTTTAGATGATTTTTTTATACAAAATTTTTTAGATGATTAAAACCCCATGAATAGAATTCCATATTCTTCGAGTGTTGTTTGGCTTATAAGAAATTATTTACACATTTGTATCTTAATTATGTAAATGTGACATTACTCTTTAATTAATTATGTGCATAAGAACATATTTCCAAATTTAGAATATAATGATATTTTGTGAAACAGTGTGATGAGAGAACTTTGCCTTCAAGACTTGACCCTAAAGTATTTACGAAGTAATCTAAAATATAATTTTCACTATAATTTTAACGAGGTACAAATTGGTCCTGCACTCGTTTCTCTTCATATATCACTATTAGCCTTGGAGAACCCCACGTTCGTGGACTTGGTGTTGGTGTTGGAACAAGTCGGGACCAAGACTTGTTGCTAAAATAATTGACGGAGTGGTCCTTTTTGCATGACCAAGACTCGGTGACAATTATCATCGTTTTTTTTCTCAATAAACATATCAAATTGATTTACAATTATTCAACTTTATATATATAAAAAAAAAATTGACAATAAGTGTTCATGTACTCTTGTATTGGAACCATTTTCTACGTTGTTCATCTTCTTCCACGCGCATTACTTGTGTCTGGATCAACAATATCTAGTTGTAATAACTAAGAAATTTTAATTGATATCTCAATTTAATGTTTCAATTATGTTGGAAAATTGGTGATTCAACAATTTTAGTTGGACAAGAATTGAGATGAATACTAAAATGGAGAGTCACAAGAAGTTTAGAACGTGTGGGACACAAAAAGGGAAGTGAAACGGGACTCGAAGACGCAAATGAAGAAGGAAATCGCGAGAGCTTCCAGCGCCGCGGCGCTCAAAACAGAAGACCAGCACCGCAGCGCTGGACGCAAGAAGGGACAGCGCTGCAACGCTCAGGGAAGAGCGCCGCAGTGCCAGAACGCGTGGAAAAGTCCGTTTTGGCTCAAGATTTCAAGTTTTAGGAAGTTTTAGACTTCCAAAACAAGTGGACTCTTACTCCAACAAGGAATAAGGTTAGTAGGCACGAAATACACCCTATATAAACACTTGTAAACCCTTGTTTAAGATTAAGCATCTAAGGTTTCAAGATGTAACCATAAGAGAGAATAGAGGAGCTAAGTAGGCACTAAGTGCGTGGTGCACTAGGGTGTAACCTTTGGGGAATGTTTTCTTCTTTAGGTTCTTTGAGTGAATAAAAGAGAAACACCATAGATCCTTTTGGCTTAGATGCTCGGGCTATTCTTGTGTTTTTTGTAAAAATCTCTTATGAGGAGATATGAAGAGATCTTAAGGAGTCATAATGATCAAGGGTAGATGCTTAGATGTCTCTATGGGAGATACTAAGGGATCTTGTGAGATCATTGATGATGTAAGAAGATACTTTGTGATCTATTTCAATGGGAAGAAGCTGGATCATGGATCCTCCGTGGACGTAGGCAATTTGGGCCGAACCACGTATATCTTGTGTCTTGTGATTGGTTTGTTTTCTTTATCTTTTATTGGTGTGTTAATCTTATGTGTTCTTGCTTATAGTGTGAGTTATGGTTTTCTGCTGCGCAAAGGGTATCAAGGTTGTGGCTTAGTTGATGCCATAGGGGTATCAAATTGAAGTGCATGGCTTGATATCCCTCAACAAACTGGTATCAGAGTAAGGTTAAAGCTACAAACTGCTATCGGAGCGTATGTTGAAGTACAAACTGATGATAGAGCTTAAGTTGAAGTCCAAACTGATATTAGAGCCATGTGTTGAAGTCCAGATTGTAGAGTATAGGCGGCAGAGTCAGATTGCAGAGCAAAGGTTGTCAACCATGGAGACTCACAAATATAAGAGAAAAATAATAAGGAAGATGATTATCTGAAAGAGGAAAAGATGATGGCCTTACTGAAGAGTTTAGAAGTATAGATCACTCTTGAAGAAGACTTCCAAGAAGATGGTGTCATCTAGGTCCTAGTTAGAAGAATCATTCAGATTGGACACAAAATAAAGATGGAAAAAGAAGAACAATCAAAATTGAAGGGCAGATCCAAAAGGTGTCTAAGGCACTCAAGGGGATAGTCTTGAGAGGAAGACAAAGATAGAAGAAAGGTGGATTTGCAAGTCTGTTAAATGACTAAGCAAAGACCTTGATCGCATGAGAGCTTCTGGAGGAATCAGTGTCTGATGAACGAACTATTTTTGGGATCTAGGGTAGTGTTTTCATATGAGTCGTGGAGAATCGTTATTTATCAATTAGAGTAATATGGCTTATGGTAAGTCATAGAGGATTGGTAGAATAAGATTGAGACTACATAGTGAAAAAGACAAGGGAGGGACTAGGTATGAGATTTATTCCTCATCTCATGAAGACCTAGAGGACTCGGGACTGCTAGATTGAAATAGGAAGATTCATGGAAGGCATACAGAAGGAACACTAAATGGGGAAGCAAAATGATCGAGGAGTGATAAAGCACAGAGGGAGGCTATGTGTTTGTAGGAAAGTGCTTAGAATGGGATCAACATAGGGGTTGATTTGAAACAGACTATAAAGCAGCTTTCGATATATCACTTTGTGGCAGGGGTCGAAAGAGAATGTGTGGGAAGAGTAGTAATGGAGAGAATGAGATTTTCACCATTAGGGGTTATGGTCATGGTGTCTTCAGGACATGGAAGATCATAACATTGAACTACTCTAGACATCAGCATTCAGGAATCTTTGGAGACCGTAGTCGCAAGAGCCTTAGTTAAGTCAAGGACTTGACTTATAGATCATGCTAATGAGCATTGGTCAAGGAGGAGTGACAGTGATTAGCTTAATGGGAAGAGATTTTGAATCAAAGAGGGGATTTGTTGGAAAATTGGTGATTCAACAATCTTGGTTGGACAAGAATTGAGATGAATACCAAAGTGGAGAGTCACAAGAAGTCTAGAACGTGTAGGACACGTATGGAGAAGTGTAGGACATGTGGGACACAAAAGGGAAAGTGAAACGGGACTCGAAGACGCAAAGGAAGAAGGAAATCGTGAGAGCTTTCAGCGCCGCAACGCTCAAAACAGAAGACCAGCGCCGTAGCGCTGGACGCAAGAAGGGACAGCACTGCAGCGCTCAGGGAAGAGCGCCGCAGCGCTAGAACGCGTGGAAAAGTCCGTTTTAGCTCGGGATTTCAAGTTTTAGAAAGTTTTGGACTTCCGAAACAAGTGGACTCTTACTCCAACAAGGAATGGGGTTAGTAGGCACGAAATACACCTATATAAACACTTGTAAACTCTTGTTTAAGATTAAGCATCTAAGGTTTCAAGATGTAACCATAAGAGAGAATAGAGGAGCTAGGAAGGCACTAAGTGCGTGGTGCACTAGGGTGTAACCTTTGGGGAGTGTTGTCTTCTTTAGGTTCTTTGAGTGAATAAAAGAGAAACACCATAGATCCTTTGGCTTAGATGCTCGGGCTATTCTTGTGTTTCTTGTAAAAATCTCTTATGATGAGATATGAAGAGGTCTTAGGGAGTCATAATGATCAAGGGTAGATGCTTAGAGGTTTCTATGGGAGATACTAAGGGGTCTTGTGAGATCATTGATGATGTAAGAAGATACTTTGTGATCTATTTCAATGGGAAGAAGCTGAATCATGGATCCTCCGTGGACGTAGGCAATTTGGGCCGAATCACGTATATCTTGTGTCTTGTGATTGGTTTATTTTCTTTATCTTTTATTGGTGTGTTAATCTTATGTGTTCTTACTTATGGTGTGAGTTATGATTTTCCGCTGCGCAAAGGGTATCAAGGTTATGGCTTAGTTTATGCCATAGGGGTATCAAATTGAAGTACACGGCTTGATATCCTTCAACAAATTAATTTCAGTTTATTGCAATATTTTATTGAAAAAAAGAGCTACCTTCGAATTTTATTAGAATATTCATGTATGGATAGAAATGAACTGATTCTAATAATTAGTTTCTTTGCAATTATGTTTAATTATGTTTTCTTGGAATAAACCTGTTTCTAGGTTAATAATATCAAATTAAATATAAGTCAACCACAAAATGCGAATATATATCTTTATAATTGATTTATTTCTCCAAAATAATTAAAAAGAGAAAATAAAACAAGAACACTTCTGTATCATATAATATGCAAGGGCTTCAAGTTAATAGTAAGATTCAACTTTTAACATGCACTTGTATGCATCTTCTTAATTAAGGTTAGGAATTTGAGTTCTATTAAGTGTTAGAACAGTTGATTTATTTATCTCCTTTTGTAAGAGTCTTTTAACTTAGGTGAGATGTACGATATGATCAAAGTTATAGATGTTACTCTCAATGATCTTGTGTAAGTTTTTTAGTTTGGGTGAGATGTGCGATGTGATCAAATATTGAATGGATGTTCCAAATTCAAGTTGATTATGTTTCACCTCTTACTTAGATAAAGACGATAAAATAATTCACAATAATGGTCCTTACAGATCGGATTGTCCATATAATATACAAAAAAAAAACATATTTGATATCTTTCTCTTTGAATGAGATATCTATTTCATGATCATAGTTAAAATAGATCGATGATCTCATTGGACAATAGGGGTTATAACAATATATCTAGTTCATTAAATGTGAAATACTTAATTACTCGAATGTATTAGCAGATTAATTTTAAGTATTTTTGTTAATAATTCTAAACAAAATTAATTTTTAAGGCACAACAATAATTTACATTCTCCCGAAAACATAAGGGTTCCTCTGCAAGGTTCGTCCATGAAGGCTAAGTCAGAGACTAACATCAAGCCTAAAGGCGTAGTCGATGGACAACATCCTCGTGTCATCAATTTAAATTTGGTTCTTGTCATATGATTAATATATATATATATATATTAGTATTTATTCTACAAATTAAGTGATTTGGATTACTATACATATTCATAAATAGTATAGATCTGCTATTTTAGTTTAGGTGGGATGCACAATGTGATCAAAGCTATAAATATTACTCAATGATTCTGTGTAAGTCTTTTAGTTTGGGCTTCTTGTCCTGTGAAAGTCTTTTAGTTTAAGAGAGATGTGCAATGTGATCAAAGATGTACATATTGCTTTAGATGATCATGTGAGAGTTTTTTAATTTAGATGAAATGTGTTTAAAATTATACGTATTGCTTTCGATGATCTTAGTAACATAATATGAATAATGTGTACCTCAAAGATATATGCATTGCTCTTAGAAATGTTTCGATTGTATAGTCTAATTATAATATAAGTAGTATAATTTGATATAGTATCAGTATTGTAATATAATTGATGTAATATTTATATATGTTACAATATTTTTTTTATTTAAATTTAATAGTTAATTTAATTTAATTTTAGTGATTTATAATCAGTACTTGATAATTTTTGTGCTTTGACATATGCTAAACAAAACTATAATAGTGTATTGTTTTATTTGCATTTTATTTTTCATTTTTATATTGATATGTGTTTTAATTATTTAATTATTTTTATATGATAAGAATGCTTATTATCTTCCCATAGAAGGTAGATTTTTCTTTTTCTTTTATGAATAAATTCTTTTTGTATTACTAGAACTCATGAAATGATATTATTGAAAATAAAATTTTAGCCTTCGGTCCCTGATGGGAGAATGTTTTAGAGTAAAGCATATTTCTTGGCCATGAAACTGGGAATCTCAAATTCAGAGGAGGAGAAAAGAGTGACACTGATGACTTGCTTCTTTTTCTCTCGGTTCATGATTTGCATGAGTGTAGAAATAGTAAAGAATGGGAATAGAAATTTATTCCATGTGAATGAGAGGACTAAATTAAGAGTCAACTTAGATATACTGTCATAAATGCTTGTGAAATTTGCAGTACTGGAGAGATCAAATTGATTATAGGGTCAGAATTGACGTGCAGGAGGATGTAATGAAGGGAAGTGGTCAGAACAGACATTTCAATATAGTCTTCGTATTAATCTTTTTATGAAAGTAACTTTTGTGCTGATATTTTTGTTAAAATTTTATGTGCTTAATATTATTATAATTAAGCATTTAGTATTTTGAGAATCTAATCCGCTTGAAGAAAATTTGATTAACAAATAATTAAGGACGTAAAAAAATTAATTTATTAATAAAAATAAATTATAAGATATAAAATATATATTATTCATTTAAATTATTTACGTTTACAAAAAATTTATGATTCAATTTTTTTTATTAATCAAATTATAAAATATTTATTAGATTACTATAATCCTACAAACTTTTTAATATTTTTCATTGTAAATTTTTAAATATCTCTTAGATTATTATGATAATTACAAAACTTCTTAGTATCTCTCATACCACATAAAAGATTTAATTTAAGAAGTATAAAATGCTCGAATACTCTCAAAATGATCTTTTAGTACTCTTTTTATTCACTCAAGAACAGAGATATTGTCAAAAGTTACACTTTAGTGCACCACGCACTTAACCACATAAGAGATTTAATCTAAAGAGTACAAAAATATTTTAATACTCTCGAAAAGATCTTTTAGTGCTCCTTTTATTCACTCAAGAATAGAGATATTTTCAAAAATTACACCCTAATGCATTACGCATTTAGTGCTTACCTACTTCATCTATTCTCTTTTATGTTTGTTTCTTGATACTTTAAATGCTTGATTTTTTTTTAAATATTTTGATGTTTTAGATGTTTAACTATCTCTAAGAGTTTATAAGGATTTATATTGTGTATATAAAATCTCTAAAATTTTAAAATTTAATTAAAATAAAAGCTTTTATTTATAAAAATTTAAATTTTAATTTAAACAATCAATTAAGTCAAAACATAAACTATTCACAAGTTATAACATAGAATAATACTCGCCTTATGGACAATACATACCCTTCTGATTTTTATTTTACTTATTCTCATCATAACATTTACGTACTGAATTTTTTATTAATTTTTTATTTAATATTCATCTTAATTTATTTTTATACATGACCGTTAAATTACTAATTTTCAACAAGTTTCAATATAATTTTAACGGGCTTCAAATTGATCAAGCACTCGGGTCTCTTCCTTGTACTTGCGGTGCTATCACCAGTAATGACCAAGAGTCGGTGCTAAATAATTTTTGGAGTGGTTCTTTTTGCATGACCAAGACTAGGTAAGAAATATATCAATACTGTATCTTTTTTTAATTTTTTTTATTTTTACCTTCGTTATTTTAAACTCATATTTCCTCGATAAACATATCAATGGATTTACAATTATTTAGCATTATATAGAAAGTTGACATAGACTGTTCATGGAATCTTGTACTGGAAATCTTTTCTACACGTTTGTCATCTTCTTTCACACGCAGTGCTTTTGTCTGAATTTACAATGTCTATTTATAACCACTAAGAATTTTAAATTAAAATCCACAATGTCTATTAAATATTTTTTTGTAATTTCTTATGAAAAAATATTTGTAATGTTGATTTTTTTGTAAATTGAATAAAAAAAATTAAAATTTTATAATTTATTATAGATATAAGTATTTGTTATTAAATTGTATATATTATTTGTGCCTTTTGTGTATATGATTGTGTAATTTTTTTATTTTTAATTTTTGTGAATAAATTTTTTTACAAAATATTTAAAAAACTCTAAAATATACGCTAAAAAGTTTAATATAATTGACCCTATATATTTATTAATAATATAAATTTATATATAATAATATTTTTGACCCATATGTCAAATACTAATAAAACAAGTTTAAAAAATATGGGCGTTAAAAGGATGTTGCGGAATTCCACATTAAAACGTCATCTCCAGAATATCAACTCGACATCTACAGGAGGACCATGTCTGAAATTAAATCAAACACAAGGTAATCGTTCTCCTAAAACTTGGTGTATTAGGCTGATAAAAAAAATGGCCTTGGTAACTAAGGGTCTAGAAAAGAAAATTTTGATTTTCCATTACCCACCCGTCATCTAATTCCACGCTGAAGTAATTCTGACCTTAAATTAAGCTACGCCAAATAAATGAACATCCTCGAGTACACTTTGCAATTATAAATTTGATCGGAGACAAGTAATTTAATAAGTTTATTTAGGTAAAAATTATAAAAAAATATAAAAAAAAATAATTACAAAAAATTTAAAATATTTGAGACATACATAAAGAAGTTTAAGACATGTAAAATATAAAAAAAAAGTGAAATTATTAAGAGAAGAAACGTCATTTTCTCTTTCGAGGTTATGTCGAAGCGAAGAATTCAAAATTTAACCTAGAACCCTAACCTCCTTACGCAGCGAAATAACCTGTCAATCAAATAAAATACAACAAGAATCCAAACAAAAAATAAAATAACATAACACAATCTTACGTGGTTCGACCAATTACCTACGTCCACGGTGGATTCAAGGATCTTAGCCTCTCTTATTATAACTCCTTAGAGATTTTACAAGGAAAACCCAATGGAAAACCCTTAAAAGGACCTAAACGTTTAGTGAACCCTTACTCTACCATAAACAATGATCACCCAAACAATGGTTCCACCCTAGCGCACACAAGCACTTAGTGTCTAACCAATTCTTTCCCTCTTTTAGAGTCTCTCTCAATGCTTAATCTGAAATCAAGTGTTTACAAGTGTTTATATATGGTGTATTTCGTGCCTACTAACCCTATTCCTTGTTGGAATAAGAATCTACTTGTTTTAGAAGTCCAAAACTTTTCAAAATTAAAAATCCTGAACCAAAACGAATTTTTTCACTCGTTCTAGTGCTGCGGCGCTCGTCCCTGGGGACTGGACAAAACGCGTCCAGCGCTGCGGCACTGGGTTACTGTCCTGGGCACTGCGACGCTAAGCCCTGTATACCAATCCACATTTTCTTACTTCCTTTACGTTTTTGAGTCTCGTTTTGCTTCCCCTTTCGTGTTCCACAAGTCTTAGACTTCTCCATACGCGTCTCATACGTTCTAGATTTCTTGTATACTCTTCACTTTTGTATTCATCTCAATTCTTATCCAACCAAGATTGTTGAATCATCGATTTTCCAACAGAAACGGAATTCAAAAATAAGAAAGAAGCAAAAAAAATGCAGGGGCTGATACAGAGTTAAGCACCACAATGCCCAAGGCTGTACTCTTACTCCAATAAGGATTAGGGTTAATAGGCACAAAATAATCTCTATATAAATCCTTGTAAGTCTTTTAGATTGAAATTAAGCATTAAAAGAGATTATAAGAGAGTGAAGAACTAAGTAGACACTACGTGCTTGTGTATACTAGGGTGAAATTATTGTTTTAGTGTTCATTATTGTAGGAGAATAAGGGTACACTAAACATTAGATTATTTTGAAGGTTTTTCATTGGGTTTTCCTTATAAATTCTATAGAAAGTTAATAAGAAAGGATAGGATCCTTGGATCCACTGGGGACATAGGTAATTCGAACCACGTAAGTGATTGTGTTATACTTTTTATTATCAACTTTGAATTCTCGCTAGTTTTACTTGATATCTAAGTTATTTCGCTATACAAAGAGGTTAGGTTCCTCACTTTAACCTAATTTCACGAAAAGAATGGCGATTCCTCTAATAAACTAGTATTAGAATTAAGGTTCGATAATACACATCAAATGTATATAAATCATGACTACAATCAAGTAAGAAACAAATAAATTCAATGGGATGAATGACTTTAATTTTTGGAGGAAGAAAATTAGAGCTTTACTAATGAAGAAAGGGCAAGACTCGGCCTTTGCGGAAGCCAGATTCTCAATTAGAGAAAATATGACAACTTTAAACTCTGAACAAAAAGATTGGGACTCGATTAAAAAAAAGCTCACAGCACCATAATCTTAACATTGAGCGAATGAAGTATTAAAGGAAGTTAGTGATGAAGAAATTACTTTGGGGATATGGAAGAGATTCGAGGCATTATACATGAAAAGTCTCTTACAAATAGACTTCTTATGAACAAGAAACTACATCAGTTAACTATACACGAAGGATCTTCATTAAGAGCCCACATTGACGAGTTCAATAAGATCATTATAAGTCTTGAGTAATTGGACATCAAGATTGAGAATGAAGACAATACCATATTCATATTAAGTTCATTACTGAAGAGCTATAAGAGCTTTATGGATACGCTATTGTATTGTAAGGAGTCCTTAATTATTAATGACGTCAAGACATCATTGAACTCAAAAGAATTAACAAAGAGATCTGAATCCGAGAGTGGAGTAGTGTTATTTGCACAAAGGAAGAAGAGCAACCAATTAAGAAGGAGATCCAAGTAGTATTTCCTTTGTAATAAGTGTACTTGTGAAGGATTTTTTCAAATCAAAAGGCCAATGAGAGCATACTGCAATCGATACTCTTGGAGAAAATACAAAAGTTATAGGCATGTTGATAGCCTCAAGGAAAAAGTATGGTGGTAAATAGATACTAGATTCAGGATGTAGCGTCCATATATGTTTCAACAGATTGATGTTTACCAACTATAAAGTTAAAAGAGGTAAAGCTCTAATAAAAAATGACATGACTTGTAAGATCATAAAAGTTAGTGATATAAGACTGAGGATACAAGGTGAAAAAATTAGGGACTTACATAGTGTAAGGCATGTCTCTAAACTAAGGAGGAACTTGATATCTCCAGGTAAGGGCGATGAGGAAGGGTATTCGATTAGAGCAAAAAAAAGAAAGCTGAGGGTATATAAATGATCTACAAGGTTTGAGAGTAAGAAGCATAATGGAGGGGCTCTATGTGCTTAAAGTGATGGCTATGAGTTGCCTAACACGGGATATTGGGGTAATACAGACCACTAGAAGACATCCAAATCGTGGTCACTAAAGTGATGAGGTCAAAAATAAGTGCAACACATCCATACTCTATACAAAGTGCATAAATGCCTTTGAAGACCAAAGTCACTAGTCTGAGGAAAGTTAAGTCTTGATAGAGACTTAATTGGATTTAACTCTAGGTGATAAAGTATTGGTGTGAATCAGATCCAAAAGCCTTCTTATTTGGAGATTTTGAATCAATGAATGTTTTATTGGAGATTTTGTGATTCAATAATCTTATTTGGACAATAATAATGAAGAATATATATATAAGAAAAAAGAGTCATAAGAAGTTTAAAACGTGTAAGACACACATGAGAAAGTTTAAGACGTGTGAGACACGAATGGGGAAGCAAAATAAGACTCAAAGACATGAAAGAAGTGAGAAGAATACAAAGGCTGATATAAGGCTGAGCTTTGCAACACCCAAGGTTAGACGCCGTGGCGCTCAAAACAGCAAGCCAGTACCGCGATGTTAGGCACTCCAATGTCGCGGCACCAATTCCTTGGTGTTGAAGCACCAAAGTAGGGAGAGTTAGTTTTCAATCTGGATTTTTAAGTTTTGGACTTCCAAAACAAGTAGACTCTTACTCTGATAATGATTAGGGTTAGTAAGCACGAATAACCTCTATATAAACCCTTGTAAACCCTTTAGGTTGAAATTAAGCATTAAAAAAGACTTTAAGAGGGGGAAGAAATAGATAGACACTAAGTGCTTGTATGTACTAGGGTGGAATCATTATTTGGATGCCATTGTTCGTAGAAAAATTAGGGTGCACTAAACATTAGATTCTTTTAAAGATTTTTCATTGGATTTTCCTTGTAAATTCTCTAGAAAGGATAGGATCTTTGAATCTATCGTGAACGTAAGCCATTTGACCGAACTACGTACGTAATTATGTTACGCTTCTTATTATTTACTTTGAATTTTACTATTTTGTTTGATATCTAAATTATTTCGCTGCACAAAAAAAATTAGAGTTCAAAATTAAACTTAAAAAAAAAAAATTGTTTTAATCTAATCTCATAAAAAAAGAACATTTCCTCCATCAAAATTCATATTAGAAAAATATTATTTACATGCAGTAACAATATTAACTACCTACTAATAAAAAAGTTAGATAAAATATGAGATTAGTAAAAGCGTTAGAGTTTGATTTTTAAAAATTTTCTGCAAACATAAAATTTTAGACGATTGAAATCCCCGTTGATGAACTTTCATATTTTTCATGTGTGCTTATAAGAGAGCAGAGAGTATTTTAAAGAAATTGAGATAAATTTGGTTTTAAATAACTACTATTGCTTTGTGTTTGTACATCCTCCAATCTCCTACATTTTACCCCTATTTATAGGAGAGTCGTGATTGTAAATTGATATACCCTTGATTTTTCTTTATTAATACAAAGAATGACCTGTAATTGCAAATTAGGAATATAGCCTTCATAGTACAATTAATTATGTGCATGGGAGCATATCTCAAATTTAGAATACAACCTTAATATTCTAGTTAATTATATTTATGAAGTAGTATATGGGAGAGACAATGAGAGAGCTTTGTGATAAAGACTTAACGCTAAAGTATCGACGAAGTAATTTAAAATATATACTAAAAGTTTCAATACAATTTTGACGTGCTGTAAATTGGTCAAGCACTCGTGTATCTTCATTTTGTCACTATTAGCCTCATGGAATCCCCTTCCGTGGACTTGCGGTGTTTATAACAAGTCACGACCAGGACTTGGCGCCAAACATATCAAATGGATTTAGAATTATTGTGTTGGCATCATTTCTACGTTGGTCATCTTCCCCCACATGCAAAACTTTTGTCTGGGTAAAATAAATAAGAATTTTTTATTGGTATCTCAATTTAAAGTTTGACTTAATTTCAAGTTTATTCCATTTTTTGTATTAAAAATATTAGCTGCGTCAATCGAATTTTATATGAACATTCAAGTATAGTGAATTTTTTTTATTTTAATAATTGGTTCATAGCACAATTATGTGCCTTTTTTTTTTAGTAATACTAACCAAATCGAATTAAAATTTTGGTTAACCAATCTGTTCTTTTAATGTAAAATCGGTTCTATTTGATTTCGAATCAATTCAGACTGACTAAAAAAAACATGAACGGACCAGAAAAAGACTTACATTGTTAATTATGTCCCGTAGCATTCTATCTTTTTGTATGGTCCTAAAAATAAAATGCTGAGTTTCAATCAATCGCGCATCCCATCCATTTTTGAATCCTTTCGCACGTAGAGCTCAGTTTTGCGTTGTTTGACAAGTTTTTGTGAGTAATATTATACATTTTATTTTAAATTATTGTTTTATTTTTTTTCTATTCAAATAATATATCACTTATTTGTTGAAAAATGGAACTGTATAATAATTACTTTGAAAATTATAAATATTTAGTATTTAATTAGAATCAAAAATTTAAAAAAAAAAAAGAAGCAAGTATTTTAATCTTATTTTGAGAATGACAGCTGTTGTGTTTTACTTTTTTTTTAAAAAATATTTTTTAAAAAAAAGCAAATCTTTATTATTCTAAATATTAGGAAACGAAAATCGGTAGGCTTTAGATAGTTTACTTTAAACCTATTGACAAAAGAATTATTCTATTAAAAAAAAAAACAAAAGAACTAGGATATTCAAAAATAATAATGATGACGGCAAGACTTGGTTATCATATTTGTCAAAAATCATGTCACCAAGGACATCATTGCCTTTGCAAGAGCACCATAATAAACCACGGAAATGCAATAATTGATATTGTACCAAAATTTGATTACCTTACAGATAAAATTTTTATTTTATTTATGTGATCTTTGATGCGCAAGATTAATGTTATATATAAGATTTCATTTTCATTTTCATTTTCATTTACTCAATTAAATTACTTTATTTTATGAATATAGATTAATTAATTAAATTGAAAGATTTAATTTTCATTTTTATTTACTCAATTGGATAAATGAGAATAAATAGTTAATGGTGTGAATTGGAGAAGTAAATTAATACACGTCTTAAATGCTCTGATGAAAAGTTGGTGAAGCTGGGAGGAAGTTTCCGTATAGTTTCTAGGATTAGTGCATTATTAGATTGTAAATTAAGAGTTATATTTATATATATAAGAAAGAAAAACTCATCAACCTAAAAAAATTCGGTTAGTTGTTATAAAAAAACACAGAAAAGAAATTGAACCTTTATTTAAGTAATGACATCTATTTATTCTTATAAAAAAAAAATCACAAGAACCTTAAAAAATAGTTGGTTTGGTGCAAAAAATAAAGGGTTAAAATGTGAACAAAAGATTGACTTGGAAATTGGAAACAAAATAAAAGATCAACCTTAATTTCATAAGTAAAAGTTATTAAAAATTTAAGGTTTAAGTCAAAAAGTTAATTATATTGCACATCTTAAAGATGGTCTAAATGGCTTGTTAGATGTTTTTTTCTTTTATCCTTGATATGACTTGCTTCTTTTAATTGACGCTTGAACAATAACTGCTTAATGATAGTAAGATAAATCAAACTACTACTTAGTTGGCGATAAAGAGTGACATCACTAAAGAGAGTATTATCAAAATTTGGTATTAGGCTCTAGGGGAGTAGAGGTAGTCTTACTATCTATCAAGTTAGCTCTAGTAAGTAGATCTGATGTATATTTAACTTATGAGAGATAATACCCAGTAAAATCAGACAATACTTTAAGTCTAAGAAAATAATTGAGGTTACAAAGATCTTTCATTTCAAAATATTGCCGGAAAAAAGTCTTGAGAATGAAAATACCAAGAAAATCATCACCCATGATAATCATGTCTTTAATATAAAGAAGAAGTAGAACACAACCTCGTGCTATCATACGAACAAAAAGAGTTGAGTTATAAGGACTAGACTGAAAACCATGCTGAAGAATAGTCCTACTAAACTTTGCAAACCATGCACGAGAAGTTTGTTTAAGGTCGTATAGACTACGACGAAGTTTATAGACTTTTCCTACATAGTGTGAATAACCAAGAGAATGCTTCATATATACTTATTCAATGAAACCACCATTAAGGAAATCATTTTTTACATTCATATAAAATAATGACCATCTATGAATGGTAGCTACAGCTAACAAACTCTGTACAGAAGTAAGTCGAGCAACTAGAAAAAATATTTCTTCATAATCAAACCCATACTCTTGAGTAAAGCCTTTTGCAACAAGATGAACTTTATATCTTTTAGTAGGTCCATCAAACTTAGTCTTGATGTTGTATACTCATTTGAACCAATTGCAGTTTTATTAAGTAGAAGAGTAACAAAATCATAAGTATGCAATATTCTCAAGGGCCTGTAATTCTTCTATCATTACTTACTGTCAAATAGGATTAAAGCTAGCCTCTAAATAGGATTAAGACACATATAAAAAAATAGTATTAGAAAAAAATTGATAATCCCGAAGTTTAACAGGAAGTTCTCTTACCCAAGATGAACAACGAAGAGGAGGTGTAGAAGAAGTCTCAAAAGTGTCTAGAGCCCTACAATGTTGGATTAGTTGCATTAACGTCCTAGCATTGGCGTAAAACCCTGTAGTGTTGCTTGTTCAAAAAACTTTATTCTTAGCTTAAATTAACTTCTTTGAGTAGAATTTGGACTCCTACACATATAATCTCTCATTACAACTAGGTTTAAGATTTCTAAGGACTTTGTAAGCACTATATAAACCCTTGTAACCTGTTCGAATTCATCAAGCATAGAGAAAAACTCTAAGAGAGAAATAAAGAACTAGAGAGCCTTGAGTATTGAGTATGCAAGAGAGAGTTATAGTGAACTAAATAAAATAGGCTAGGATCTCGTGATCCACCGTGGACGTAGGTATTTTATTGTTGAACTACGTAACTTTCTTGTATAATTATGTGATTATTTATCTCTTTGTGGTGATCTTTTCATATTCTTGCATTACTTGTTATTGAAGTCTTCTGCATGCACTTAAAGGCTTTTTAGAGTGTACACTAAAAACTCTAACAAGTTGTATTAGAGCAAATGCTAATTGCTAAGAGAGATTAGTTCTAAGGTTGATACCCTCACAAACTGGTATCAAAGTTAAGGGTTAGTGAATATACCTTAGTGGTATTTAACCATGGCAACACATAAGCATGAGATAGAAAAGCTCAAAGGGCATAACACTTTCAATTTATGAATGGTAAAGGTTATAGCTCTACTTGTGAGTCAAGGAGAAAAAACTCCTGATGCCTAGTAAGATAGATAGAGAAATAATTCAAAAAAGAGCCTAAAGTACAATTATTTTATCATTGAGGGATGGAGTATTAAGGGAGGTGGCTGGAGAGAATATAACAATTAGACTATGAAAGAAGCTTCATGCCCATTATATTTTGAAATCCTTAGTAAATCATCTATATGTCAATAAGAAGTTATATCAGTTGTTTATGGCTGAAGAAACTCTAATAAGAGACCATATTGATGCCTACAACAAGATCATTATAAATCTTGAGACAATAGATATCAAGATGGAGGATGAAGATAAGGCCATTATCATGTTATGTTAATTGCCCTAAAGTTTTGAGCACTTTGTCGATATGTTCATGTATGGTAGGAAGACTTTAATGATAGATAATGTTAAATCCTCTTTAAACTTGAAAGAATTTGGGAAAAGATCTGAATCTGATAGTGTAACAAGTTTTGGTTGCAAGATAAAAAGATAAGAAAAATAATGAATCAAGAGGAAGATCCAAGAAGTGTTATCTTTGTAAGAATGATAGGTACTTAATAAAGGGTTGTCCAAAAATAAAAGGAAGGGATGAAGATGTTACAATAGTCTATAATGAGGAAGTCTTAAAAATTGTAGAAACATTAATAGCCCCTGATAGGAAGTATAATGGAGAATGAATACTAGATTTTGGCTATAGTATCCATATGTACACTAATAGATCATTATTCACCAATTACAAACCTATTAAAAGCAAAGTACTAATGAAAAAATGATTTTACTAGTAAAGTCATAGGGATTGGTAATGTAAGGATAAGGATATATGATAGAGAGATTAGGGACTTATTTGGTGTAAGGCACATTCTTTGAGTGAGGAGGAACTTGATATCCCTAAAAAGATAGATAAAAATGGGTATTCATTTAGCGCAGAAAATAGAATATTGAAGGTAGAGAAAGGATCTATGATGATGAAGCATGAGAAGCGTAAGGGGTTTTCTATGCTTGATGGGATGGTTATAAATGGTTCAACATAGGTTGTTAAAGGAATGCATACTACAAGATAGGATTGAATATTTGCTCACAATGGTGATGAGAGTTGAAAGGGAATATACGGCAAGATTACCCAAGCATTCGTACTTTTGGAGACTAAAGTCACAAGCCCAAGATGAGTTTTAAGTCTAGACAAAGACTGAACTGGAATTAACTCTAAGTGACAGAGCATAGGTATGGATGAATCCTATAATGCCTCTTTTAAAAAGATTTTAAATCAATGAGGGGTTTAATTGATGATTCAAAATTATGTTAGAGTATGACTTTAAGTTAAAAACCAATAAGGAGTCATTATGAAATTAAATACGTGAATGACGTATAAGAATGAAGAAAAATATAGAGCCAAAGGCAATGAGGGGTGTGAAAACATAAATAGGATCATACATAATTAAATGCCTAATGTTGGAAGACAAAATTCCTTAATGTAGATTCCATCAAGCCTAACACCCCAACGCAGGCTTAAGAATGCTCCAACATTGGTTTAATGCCATAGGATTAGTTGCTGAATGTCACAGTGTTGGATTAGTAGCATTAATGCCTCAGCGTTGGATGTAGAACACTATAGCATTGCTTGTTCAAAAAAATTTGTTTTTAGCTCGATTTGACTTTTTTGAGTAGAATTTGAATTCCTACACGCATGAGTGTTTATTTTAACAAGGTTTAAGGTTTTTAAAAACTTTATAAACACTATATAAATCCTTGTAATCATTTAGAATTTATTAAGTATTGAGAGAAACTCCAAGACAGAAATAAAGAATTAAAGAACCTTGAGAATTGAGTAAGTAAGAGAGTACTATAATAAGTGCTTGAGTTCTGAATGTACAAAAAAGTACATTTGGAGAGTTTTTTATAATTGTATTTTTTGATAAATTCTTAGGAGAATTTTTTATTGTTGTATTTTTTGATAGTCTCTAGAGAGAGATATTTGTGATCTGTGTTTTTTATGAACTAAATAAAAGAAGTTATAATTTTATGTCCACTGTAAATATAAGTGTTTATTATCGAATCATATAATTTTTTTATGTAATTATATGACTATTTATCTCTTTGTAGTGATTATTTCATATTTTTATTTTACTTACAATTAAAATCTTCCATATTATTTAAAAAGTTTTTTAAGAGTACATATTAAAAATTTTAATAAATAGTATCAAAATAAAAATTACTTGCTAAATAAGATTAATACTAAATTCTTCAACGAGTATCAAATATGATTAATAAATAGCATAAATTAAAGAACGCGAGCGATGGTCAACACGTATTAGTAAAAACTTTTGAGACGATGCAATCGATTGGTAAATCAAATTTAGCTCGCACTGAAGTTAAAGAAGGTTTAATTGATTCTTTATGTCTGACGTGATATGATTCAGAAAGGACTTAAAAGTCACAAAGTCATTTTATTTGTCTTCATTAGCGGAAACTGGACCTACGTGCTCATTCATTCAATTATCAAAAAGGGTTAGAATTGTCAACAATCACTAGCTAATAAGGTTATAATTTTACATAACAGTAAGTATGGGAAGTTGTCACTCGAAGTTCATGGAGTCTTGTAGCATCAACAATTTCCACACAACCGTCATTTTCTTCCATCCAGAATTAATGTTTGGTTTATAATCAATTCACACACCCATCATAACTTTTATTTTTTTCGTAAAAGACTGAACATAAAGTTAACAACAGAGGCATAAAGGAGTGGTTTCTCTAATGTAAACATAAAGTTAATCTTCGAGTCAATTAAATGTCAACAAATATCTGTTTAGGTAATATTTCTTTGTCACCGTTAACTTCATGTTATGCCAAAATGTGGTCGATTCAAATTCGTCAAGCACTAGTCTCTTTAGAAATGTATGCCTTAAGACATAATTTATATTGACTCGAGTCTCTTTTGAATTAATATAAGTCTAGGATGACTGAGATTTGAAGTGCTAATTAATTGTTGATGATTAGTGATTAATATGCTCAGTGACCAAGTCTTAGTGCCTACATATGCTTCAACACCATTCATGAGAATATCTTACTATGGATCAATTGGTAGAAATAGATTTAAATGGCTTGAATTAAAATGTTCTTTGTCAATAGCCTAAATATTCATAAATATATATATTTTCTTTTAAAGAAATTTCATCCTTTAACTGAATCTTTTTTATTGAATAAAAATTAAGGGTATACACAAGAGAGAATCCAACGAAAATCAAATTGTACATTTAATTCCAAAAAGGAAAAGCACTAAAAAAATAATTATTTAAAAAATAAGGGGGCAATGTAGCAGGGCAAAGATACCATTGAATATGTCCTTACGATTATAACTTTTAATATAATATTGAAAGAAAATTTAAAACATCCGTTATACTTAAATACAAGGGAAGATTCCAAAAAGGTTCAGTATTTTTAGACAATTTTTTTTTTTTTAGTCACAAAGTAATAGGTTAATTATTATTAGCTAAAACAATGTTAAATGGATATAATTATTCTTATTGACAAAGTATAATGATAAATAATATATTTGAAATAAATGTACATAAAATCGGTGGACCTTTTGAAAATCAATCTAAAAAAACATATTCTAATATGTAAAATAAGTAGATTTCATATAAATAAAGTGAATAAGAGAGAAAAACCCATAAACAATTTGAAAATTTTAGATCACAATTTTATTGCACGCTCGATAGGCTTACAAATCAAGTCATGTGGAAAAGGTATTCAAAGCTTGGCTTTGCTTTTTTCTTTTTTACCAGAATTTAATTTTGTTTTTATTTTTTTGTTTGCAACCGAAATTGCTTTTGTTTTCCTATTCACCCCAAAAAGTATTTTGTTTTGTAATTAAACAAAATTTACAAAAAAAAAATTATAATTAAACAAATCAGGTTGAGATCACATAGTTCACGATCAAACATAAAATTATTTAAGTATTTAATTGATAATTTTTAATTTAATAAATTTTTTGAACAAATTAATAAAAACAATACTAACATTACATAATTTATTCCATTAAATATTAATATTATTTATTTAAATATTATATAATTATTTAAAATTATTTTATTTTATTATTTATTTGATTTATTTAATAATAAAAATAATAAATAAATAAATGAAAACAAATTATATTCATGCGCGCATGATGCGCACAATCGGCGTATCCCACACGTGAGATGCGCACAATGGGCATAATTTTCTTTTTATTCTTCTTCTTTGTTTTCTTCTTTCTTTACTACTTGCAATTTTTTTTTTATTTTTTATGTTTAAAAAAAAAATTCTTTTTTTTTCTTCTTATTCTTCTTCGTTCTTACTTTCTTCACTAAGCGCAGAAATTTTTTTTTTATTTTTCTTCTTCCTTTCTTTATTTTTTTTTCTTGTTTTCTTCTTCTGCTCGTGCGCTCTTTTGAGATTCTTGAGAAAGAAAGTTTTTCAAAAAAAAAATGAAGAACACTGAAAAAAAAAAAGAAGAAAAAAAAGGTGAAAAGGATAGTTTTATAAATTTATCTTAATTTTGGTTAATAAAGATTAATATTTTGACTTTTAGCTAAATAAGAAATTGTATAAAAATATTATCAATTTCTAAAAATTTGTGAAATATAATTTGAACAATAAGTAAATACATAGAAATTTAAATGTATATATCTAAACAATTTTTAAAGCATTAAAGGAGAAAAGGTAATTTAGTCCCTTGAATTTGACCTATTATCTAAATTTGTCCCCTTTATTTTAAAAAATTTAATTTTGTCATAATTAGTTAAGTCACTGTTGTTAGATTTAATGATTGAAGGGCAACATCGTAACTCAACAGAAAGAAGAAATACACACGTATCAAATAATCATTAGTTATTAATTAAATAAATAATGTAATCAAAATTGTATATATTATTCTTGATAATCACGTGTAAGGCTTTTAGTTTTGGCCTCTCGTCTTATAAGAGTCTTTTAATTTAGATGATATTTATAATGTGATAAAAGTTCTACGTGTAACTCCCAATGATTTTGTGAGAGTCTTTTAATTTAAGTTGTTCTCGATAAGCATGTGTGAGTTTTTTAGTTTGGGTCTCTCTCGTAGAAGTCTTTTAGTTTAAATGAGATCTGTGATGTGGTGAATGCTATACGTGTCACTCTCAATGATTTTATGAAAGTCTTATAGTTTAAATGGGATGTGCTCAAAGTTGTACTTATTGTTCTCAATAATCTCAATAGCCTAGTTCGAGTGTGATGTGCCTAAAACATTTACGTGTTGCTCCTGAAAAAATCTCAATTGTATATGTGAGAATTTTTTAGTTTGGACAAGATATGCGATGTGATCAAAGTTGTATATGTTACTCTCAATGATCATGTATGAGTTTTTCAATTTGAGCCTCTCGTCTTATAGGAGTTTTTTAGCTTAAGTAAGATGTGCGATGTGATCAAAGCTGTACATGTCATTCTTAATGATCCTTTGAAAGACTTTTAATTTAAGTAAGATGTACTCAAAGCTATACGTATTGTTTTCGATGATCTCGATAGTCTAATCCAAGTGTAATGTACCTAAAAGATATACATATTGCTCTTAAAAAAAATTTAATTGTATAATTTAATAAAGATATAAATAATATAGTCTAATGTAGTACCAGGATCGTAATATAATTGATGTAATATTTATTTATGTTATAATATTTTCTTTATTTTCATAGTTATATATGTTAAAAGTCAATTTAAGTTTAATAATTAATTTAATTTAATTTTAATGATTTATAATAGTACTTTGAAAAATTCTTGTATATGGTAAACAAAACTATAATAGTGTATTATTTTATTTACATTTTATTTTCTATGTTGTTACTAATATGTGTTTTAATTATTTTATATTATTTTTATAAAACAAGAATGCTTATTATCTTCCCACATAAGGTATATATAAGAATGCTTATTATCTTCTCATATAAGCTTTCTTTTTCTTTTTCTTTTTCTTTTTTTGAATAAATTCTTTTTGTATTATTAAAACTCATGAAACAATATTATTGAAAATAAAATTTTAGCCTTCTGTCCCTGATTGGAGAATGATGAGAGTAACGCATATTTCTTGGCCATGGAAAACTGGGAATCTCAAGTTCAGGAGGAGGTGAAAAGAGTGATACTGATGACTTGCTTCTTTTTCTCACGGTGCATGAATTACATCTGCTGTTGGACTCAAATCAATGGCGCGTAGAAAAAGTAAAGAATGGGAATAGAAGTTTATTCCGTGTGAATGAGAGGACTAAACTCAGAGTCAACTTCGATGTGCTGTCATAAATGTTGGTGAAGTTGATAGGAAATTGCGATATAAACAAGGGAGTAGTTGTCAGAACAAACATATCATCGAGTCTGAGATCAAATTGAGTATGGGATCAGTATTAATGTGCCGGAGATGTCTCCAAATTTAGCTCCTGAAACTATATTTCCTGAAATATTGTACGTGGCAAAGAATGGGAGTCTTTGCCATCAAAAGTTTACCTTGGTAGGTCTACATATAACTTTAGGGATAAATTTATAATTTTATAAAAATTATAAATTTTTGTATAAAATTAATTATTAAGAGAATTTAATGAAATTTGTCATAAATATACAATATTTTTTTGTATTTAATTTGGCCGAGAAGCAATTTTACAAAAACAGAGTGCAAAAAAGAGAGAAGACCGTAATTTTATATTTTTCTTTGATAATTAGATAGTAATTTTAGATCTATTTTTGTTTAAATTTTAAATGTGAATTTTTAATATTTTTTCTATATTTTTATCAGATTTAATTTTTAATTTAATCTCTGATATAATAAAATCTAATAAATGTATATTTAAAAAAAATTTATTAAATTTATTATTATTGAATTAAGATTAATATTTTTAATATTATAATAAATTTTTAATATAATTTTAAAGAGAATATTTTTATAATTTTATTATTATTACATAATAAAAAAATTAATATCAAACTATGATCTCATTATTTTTTTTAAATTAAATTTTTTATATAAAAATTTAGTGTTCAAAAAGTAAGTTACAGAAAACAATGGGCAGAAAAATTCATTGCAAAAAATGACAAGGTACCTGCAGTGGGATCGTAGATGATTTAGCAGTGTGTGGGCTAAATAGACTCGCCACTAATGATTTGGGGGTTCAGGAGCAGAGAAAGATAAGGTGATGGAGATTAGAGATAAGAGTTGAGTGGTGAGTTTTGTGAAATTAGGAGTGAAGAAAAAAAAGATAAGTGGTGGTGATTGAGATTGGAGAGATGACGTGTGAAGTTTGTGTTTGGAGATTTTTATTGTAATGGGTGTCCAGAAAATTACATTTCATGCCACTAAATACAATTACTTAAAACAAATCAAAGAACATAAAAGATTTTTTTAACACTTTAATTACAATTACAATATAAGTAAATATAACACTTTAATTACAATTACAATATAAGTAAATATAATACTTTAATTATAATTACAATTACTATTTTAGTTTTAATTTCAATTATGTATAATTCTAATTCCAATTATATTTATAACTATTACACTCCAATTCAAATTTTAATTATAATAATAACAATTTTAATTTAATTTTAATTCTAATTATTATATTTTCAATTATAATTACAATTTCAATTCTAACTCCAATTACATACAATTATAATTCCAATTATGTTGATAATTATTATATTTCCACTTTAAATTTCAATTTTAATAATTACATTTTAGATTATAAATAAAATTTTAATTATAATCCCAATTACATACCAATTTCAATTTCAATTTCAATTCCAACTATATTTTTAATTATTACATTCCAATTCAAATTTCAATGATAATAATAACAATTTTAATTTTAATTATTATATTTTCAATACTACAAATACATACAATTGTAATTCTAATTTTAAATTTAATTACATTTATAATTATTATATTTTTTATTTAAATTTCAGTTCTTAAGATTACATTTCCATTATACAACTACGATTTTAATTCTAACTCCAAATACATACAATTTCAATTCTAATTTTAATTTTAATTTCAATTAAGTTTATAATTATCACATTTTTTTATTCAAATTTTAATTTTATGATTACATTTCTAATTATAATTACGGTTTTAATTCTAACTCTAAATATATACAATTCTAATTCTAATAACATTTATAATTATCATAGTTTCTATTCAAATTTCACTTATGATTACATTTTCTATTATAATTACGTTGTCAATTTTAACTCTAATTATGTACAATTCTAATTCGAATTCTAATTTTATTAATATTTATAATTATTATATTTTTTATTCAAATTTCAATTATTATGGTTAACATTTTCAATTTAGAATACAACTTTCATAGTCTAGTTAATTATGTGCATATATATGACATCTCCAAATTTAACTCTTATAACGATATTTATGAAGTAGTATATGTGACAGACAATGAGAGAGTTTTGGGGTCAAGACTTAACCCTAAGTAGCGACGAAGTAATCTAAAATATACTTAAATTTCAATACACATTTTTAACGTGCTACAAATTGGTCAAGTCACGACCAAGACTTAGTGCTAAACATATTAAATGAATTTAGAATTATTTAGCATTATATAAGTGTTGACAATAATGGATTTAGAATGTTGGGTTGGCTGGCACCATTTCTACGTCGGTCATCTTCTTCCACACGCAATACTTTTTCCTGGATCTACATCAATGTCTAGATAAAATAAATAAAAATTTTAATTGGTATCTTAGTTTAAAGTTTCAACTAATTTCAATTTGATTCCATTTTTTTATATTTAAAAAAGTAACTACCCCAATCAAATTTTGTAAGAACACTTAAGTATAGTGATTTTTTTTTGGAAAATTCTTTGAGTTGATTGTTTAATATTAATTTTTATTTTAATCAAAGTTAAATATTTTAAATTATATTAATCAAATATACCTTATGTTTACTATTTTACATTTATTATAATTTTATTGTTATTTAATTTTTTTATTTTATTTATATAAATTATTGAAGAATATAAATTTTTAAATAATTAAAATTTAAATTAATTATAAAAAGATTGTAAATTTATAATAATAATAATTAAAAATAATAACAATAAAAATTAAAAAAAATACAAAATGGTCGCTGGGCGCAACCAGCGACCAGTTGCTCACTGGGCGCGCGCCCAGCAACCATTTTATCTGTATTTTTTAAAAATAAATTTAAAAATAAAATAAATAATTATATATTTTATATATATATATATTTTTATTTAAATATATAAACCATCGTAATTTTATTATTGTTATTTTATTACCCCTGACAATATCATCTCTCATTTTATTCGATTATTAGATCTGGTGTGTTCTCAAAACTCACAGATCTGCTCTCAAAACTCATATCTCTCGATTTATCTTTACGTGAAGATCAAAGATTCAAAGAAGAAAAATAGCTAAAGTTTGAAACAAGTAAGATTTTGTTTATTTTAATTTAATTAATAGCATTATTTATATTTATTGAAATAAATTATTAAAGTGTTTAGATATATATCTGTTACGATTAAGTTGTGGTTTATGATTGAGTTATGACTGTGCCATATATAATTGTTGCTAGTGGTGGATTGGTATGCGTCTGCGCGTGACTACACATATAATTGTTGTTGGCCACCGTTGTGTGCACACCAGTAACAACAAGGTGCTCATGTACAACCCGTTCTGATGAGCACCGATTGTAATAAGGTGCTCCTGCGCACCACCGCAACGTTATAATACCACTACCAAATAGTTCTCATTTGTTTTTCTGAAACTGCATATTATATTTATTTTATATATTTAAAATAAAATATATTTTATATATTTAAAATAAAATATATTTTATATATATAGTTATATATTCAATTATATTTTTTAAATTTAATTAATATAAAATTAAATTAAAATTATGTTATATTTTTTTTCAGGTATGTTACAAATTTCAACCATTATATGTTTTGGGGGGAGATAAGAGAGCTGTAGCGATGGTTTTGAAAGATACATTGGATATCAAAATATGCATATAGTTGTTCCAAAAAATATTAGATACAAAGTGTTGTTTAGAAGAATTTGTCATCTTTTAGGAGTTAATCAGGTGCATTATAAAGTAACTTTGAAGTTTGAGGTTCCTTCAAGTATTATAAAGTTGAGACTCATTCCACTTGAAAATGACGATGATGCAATATTGTGGTTGAGCTTACAAAATAATATGGCTACACCGCTTTGTGTAACAGTAGATGCTCGAGGACCCGAAAGTAATGCAGAAGCATCAATGGAGCAAAAAGAAGGCTATGCTAAGCAATTCTCATTGACAACTCCTGTGTATATTCCAAATTTTTCGGAGGATTATCATTATTCTCCTTCGATGCTCAATGAACAACAAAGCTACACATATGACCATGGTCAGATATATTGAGATGTTGGCATTGATATTAGCTATGATATTGGTGAAAATGATGATCATGGTTATGAGGTTGATGATGATTGTAGAAATAATTATGATGATGATTATGAAGAGAATGAGGATGTAAATGATGATGATGATGAGGATGATGATGATGATGAGGGTTATGGTAGAGAAGAAAGGGTTAAGGTAGAAAATCCATTTCAGTTTCAGCATGAAATACCACCATTTGACTTGAATGTATCAAAAAAATTTTCTTGTAATGGGATTGGTGATGTATTTGTAGAAAAATTATATAACAGCAAAGATGAAATTCATAAAGTTATAAGTATGGTTGCACTGAAGGAAAAATGGAGCTTTAGAGTTTACAAATCCACCAAAGATTGTTTCGAGTTGAAATGCGATGATGACAGCTGCAAGTGGAGATTACGGGCAGTGTCGACAGAAAGGCGATATTTTTTTGTTGTTAGGTGAATAGATACAAGGCACACTTGTGTTTTGAGTCAATTAAGGGATGGTCACCGGCAAGTCAAGAGTCGAATTATTGCTAAAATAATAAAAAATAAGTTTACATCGGTCAATATAAACTATAGGCCGAAAGACATTCAAACAGATATACGTGAATAATTCGGTGTTCAGATAACCTATACTAATGCTTGGCGCACTAGGGAGCGTGCATTAAGATTAATAAGAGGTACTCTTGAGGATTCGTTTAGATTGCTTCTTGCATACAGCTATGTGTTGCAACAAAATAACCTAGGTACGGTTACTCATTTGAAAATTGACGCGGATAATCACTTCAAGTATTTCTTTATGGCGTTAGGACCCTGCATCAGAGGTTTTAATTCATTAATCCGATCGGTAGTTGCAGTGGACGGAACATTTTTGAAAGGTTCCTATCTTGGTACAATGTTTGTGGCCGTTTGTAAAGATGGAAACAATCAGATTTATCCATTGGCTTAGGGAATTGTTGACTTAGAAAATGATACTTCTTGGGAGTAGTTTATGGTTAAACTGCGAGGCGTTATTGCAGATCATCAGAATCTTGTTTTTATATCTGATTGACATGTCAATATTGAGAGGGCTATACGGGGTGTGTTTCTTCATGCATATTATGGGTTCTGCATCTATCATTTGAAAGGAAATTTGATGACAAAATACAAGTTATCATCAGATAAGTCTAAAAAAGGAGTATACCTATCTACCTACTTCACTGCTGCCAAGGCTTATCGTGTCCATAATTTTCAATACCAATTAAACAAGATGCGACAAATGAGATCTGACGCAACAAAGTATTTGGAGAAAGATGTTGGTACGGTGAGATGGGCACAATCATCTGGTGCTTTTAGAAGGTATGACATTATGACTACTAATATCACTAAGAGCATTAATGCAGTTGCAAAAGAAGCAAGAAAGCTTCCAGTGACTAATTTGGTAGAGTGGATGCGGGAGCTAATGTAATTGTGGTTTTACTATAGACGATTGGCATCACAAAATATGACCAATGTCTTGACGAACTTGGCACATAATAAAGTCATGAAACATAATGATAAGGTAAGTCGAATGACCATTTCTCCTGTTGATGATTTATAATTTATAGTTATGGATGATGGAATAAACAGGATTGTAGACATTGGCGAAAGAACATACAGCTGTCGAAAGTTTGATTATCGATAACTGCCTTGTTCCCATGCACTCGCCGTATGCAGATACATTAGATTATCGCACGAGAGTCATTGTTCAACTTATTACACATCTGAGACTTTATTCCGTGCTTATAGCGAGCTAATACTTCCGGTTGGTCAAGTGTCAGATTGGATAGTCTCAGAGTATTTGAAAAATATGGACATTCAACCTCCGATAGTACATCGTCAGTCAGGTAGACGTCGGATGAATCAGATTCTATCTCAAGGAGAGGAACCATTAAAGAATATATGTAGTTGTTGTAAACAATATGGACATAACCGACAAACGTGTTGAAACCCTGTACCTTTATAGAGCAGGTAATGCATATTCATTTATAAACTTTATTTTATTGATATTTAATTATGTATAATATAAGGCTAATATTTAAATATTTTTTTATTTCAGACGAATCTGAAAAAATAAGAGAAAGAGTTATACCATGAGGCTTAATTATGTATAAGAATCGAGTTTCGTCACTTTTGTAATTCACTTATTTTGTAATGCACTTATTTTGTAATTCACTTATTTTGTAATGCATTTATTTTGTAACGCACTTAATTTGTAATGCATTTATTTTGTAATTCAGTTATTTTGTAATGCACTTATTTTGTAATTCACTTATTTTGTAATGCACTTATTTTGTAACGCACTTAATTTGTAATTCACTTATTTTGTAATGTACTTATTTTGTAACGTATTTATTTTATAATTCACTTAATTTGTAATTCACTTAATTTTTTAATTCACTTATTTTTTAATGTACTTGTACTGTGTATTACATATTTATTTTATTTTAATGCACTTGTCTTTAGTATTAATGTTGATAATTTTCACAAAAATTTTAAAAGAATCTCCTCTATAATATAAACAATCCCAAACCTGTCATATTAAATAAACACACTTTTATCAAACTGCAAAATTACTTTCGCATACATACACCCAAATTAACGCTAACAAACAATTATACACCCAAATCAATGCATATTGATTAAATCACACTTCTATCAATTATACACCCAAATAAATGCATATAAATAAATTATAATGCTAAATATCTATGAAGCTGTAGTCCACAAATCAATGGCCATCTTCTGTCTATAAAAGGTACCAATGTCAGGGAACGAGTCAAATGATCGACCTAACATAAGATATTCAATATACATACAGGCGAACACACCACAGTCCCCATTCTTGACCTTTTGTTGCTGCACATTCTCCCGGATACGAGTCACCGGCCAAGGGAACAAATTTAGGCTTTCTATGCCCTTTAAACTATAAGATCTACACCTTTGAAGGTACAAAGGTATTGCAACACACAGAGGCTCTATAAATCTCATGATGGACTCGTCTGAATAACTGTTCACGCTGGAATCATAAAGAACGATTGCAAACTGAGCAAGGTTGAGTTGCGCTACAATCCAATGTTCTTGATTCATATTCAGAGGAATATATACCTACAAAAATAATTATGGTATTATTTTTAACTTAATGTTGTTATATGTATAGTAAAAAGTCATTATTATTCTTAAAAAAATACCTTATTGACCGATGCCCACGGTTGAGCACCAAGTAATTCGGTCTTTATTTTGAGTGCATAAGCCAACAATATTTGAAGCCAGTCGTTGTTGTCTGGAGGATTGGCAGTGAATGACGTTTTTCACATTTGTCGAATGTATTCCTAAACACAAATAAAAGATACTCATTAAAGTCGATAATAGTTAAAGTCAATAATATTATATGCACAATAAACGGGTAATATAATAACTTATGTAGAAATATGCATCTGCAGTTGTACAATCCTGTAAGTACATGTTAGAAAACGTTCTTTGATGCAAATGTAAAACCTTCAAATATTCATTTATATACTATAAAACACATAGAATATGTATAAGTTTTGATATTATTAGACAAATCACAAAACAAAAAAAAGTTAAAATAAATTCTCATCGAATCGTCAAGCCAATTTTGTAATATCTTATTAAATCACGTATTGTTCGAATCGAATCCGTGCAAATGAATCCGTTATGTTGGGTCATTCTTTTTTATCCAATCCAGAAGCTCAGCATATCTACTCTGATCAATAGGAATCAGCTGTCCGTTTATGTCAGTAGTGGGTCCTACTTGCAAGTCCACAAGTTTCTTCTTCGCGGGCTGTTTTAACGGATTGATATATGGACTGACTTGGGCTACTGCCTTCTTGCGAAGGCGCCCATACCTACTTATGTTTTCACCCAATGGAGCAGGTATAATTTTTAAGCTTGTAGGGCTATCAGCAACAGGAGTAAATGATTGATGCTGAGACTCGCTAGCAGGAGCAAATGTATAAAAGTCAGTAGCCATGAATTTGGCACCCTACAAAACCAAACAATACCGGTTAATGTATTGACTTGTTAAACTTTGTATCTAATATATTTTAGGTTTAAAACGTACCATACTCTGCCCTACATCCTCGGAGATATTGGCTGGTTTAAGCTGTTGCATCAAGAGAGATATTTGATGCAAGATATTTTCTTCAGCCTTATCAATCTTGGCTGAAAGCTCTACGTTACCCTGTTCAATCCTGGTAAATATCATTTCTTTAAGATCATCAATCTTCTTCTCCATCTTTTTCTCCAGGATTTCATACTGTGATGTTGATGTGCTGGATTGAAATTATATATAAGTTATTATAATCAATTTTCACAAGCTAATACTAACGAGTAACAAAAGCATCAGATAATTCAAGGAAAAAAAAATTAAATTATTATACCATTGATTTAGTCACTGGTGGGGCTTGAAATTCGTCGAGGTGTTGCAGATTATCGGTGAATTGGGTGTCCGAGATATCAACTGTCTCTAACTTAAGACTCCCTCCCCATTTTTCTGATGGAATGCAAAAGTTTACCGCCGCGCGATAGTCCGCAGTCTTTTCATGTTTGCGGGGTACCAACTTCCTATGAACCTCCAAAACCTTTATAATATTTTAGATTTATTAATCATTATTAGAAAATATAACACAAATTATATATATTTTTTATTGAACATAAAAGCATACCCCAACACCATTGAAGAGGACATCTACGACATTTTCGTATAATGGGGTGCTCGTGCCAGACCAATTTAGAATACAAGAAAAATAATCTCCATTTCTATTGGCAAACAACTCCCCACACCTTAGGATCGCCTCATAGATCTACACCTGAGATGATAATAAATTTAAATTACAATGCCAACAAAATAAATTTTTCTCTATCATAATAATTAACAAAGATAGAATTATTTACCAAGAATGCGTGACAAAATTAGTATAAGTTGTATGATTCTATATCCCCAGTGCCTATTTTTTTTACTTTCGCCAACTTTTTAATTGGAGCCGTGCATAAACTATTGTAGAGTACAGTTCATGCGATCGTGCCTCAAGGATAGACATTAAACTCATCTAAATTATCTACCAGACGAAGTACAAAATATTGTATGATTCTATTCCGATCACGTGGCATTATCAATTTATGAAATACATAAAATAGACACATTTTTACTGCATCTATATCATCGTCAAATGTAACGTTGCCGAACCACTGATCTAAATCCTTGTAAGTCAACTGACTTCCACCCGAAAAATATTTATGACAAAGTCTATCACCTAACCCACTTACTACAGGATAATCCCCCATCCTCAAACCAGTAATCAAATAAAAATCTTAACGAGAAAATCTAATACGTCTTTTACCTATATAAAACTATAATTCTTCATATAAATTTTTGGTATGCGCATGTCTTAATAAAATCTCATGGGTTAAAATACCTGAGAATGGAATATTTGATACATCCAATAAACTACCAAAACATGTGGTTCTAAATATTTCTACCTGCCTCGAAGTCAATTTATTTTTTATATTTCGTATAACCCATAACTTCGAGTACGTATGTATGTTTGCTCGGTAGAAATTTTTTTGGCAATTACATATTCTTTCATGGCATTCTCCTTCCTGAAAAAATTAAAAAATTATTAATATTAACAAAAAAATAATCAATATAACATATAATCAAAATTTAATTTAATTATAACTAACAACCTAGACTATTTACATAATTATTAATCAAATTAAATTATTAAATTAAATAATTATAAATAAACATAAACAATATAAATTAACTAAAAAAATTTAAAAAATAAAAATTTTTGGGGGTAAGATGCGGCGGCGTGTGTGTCTACGCGCTGCTGGGGGCGGTGCGTAGACGCACGCGCCAACTACGTTAGGCGTACACAGCTTGGCGTGCGCCAAGCGGCGTGCGTCTACATGCCGCCCCCAGCAACGCGTAGACGCACGCGCCGCCGCATCTTACCCCAAAAAATATGCCGGATATAATCGACATACAATCTACCCAAATTATTAACTTTCTATCGTTTAAATCTACACATTTCTATATATTTTTAACTAATATAAATTATAATACTCAAAAATTAAAAAAAAAATTTATAAATACATACCAACTTTGTTCCGCCATGATGAGAGAGAGAAGACCGCTGTGAGAGGTGGAGCGCTGTCGTGAGAGAGAGTAACAGTGAGAAAATTTTAAAAAAGTGAAAAGGTAAAGGTAATGGGAAAGTGTCGGTGAAGAGAAGAAAAATAAGAAAAAATAAAGAATTGTTTTTTATTTAATATAAAAAGGTAAAATAGGAAAAAAACAATATAATTGGTTAACAATGCATAAGTTATTTTGACTCGGTCAAAATAACTTATGCATTTAAAAATGCGGCCAAATTGGCCAATTTCTTTCTTTTTTTAAATAATTGGTTCGTATGCGCAATTATGTACATTTTTTTAGCAGCACTAACTGAACCAAATTAAAATTTTGGTTAACAATTTGATTTTATTATTGTAAAATCGATTTGAATCTCTTCTGTTTGGATTCAGTTCAGTCTGAACTAGAAAAGAAACATGAACAAACCAGAAAAAAACTTACATTATTAATTATGTCGTGTAACATTCTGTCTTTTTGTGATGTGAGCGGTGGTGTGAGGGGTGAGGTCTCAATAAGAATGACAAAATTATTCGTAAATTTATAAATTTGTTAAAATTTGTCTGTATAAAAAAAGATTTAATAAAGTTTAAAGTGAGTTTAGTATACAAAATTAAAATTCGCAGCAAATTTTGTATGAGTACAGATTTGGTGAAAATTTATAGGTACCCGCAACGAGTATTCACGCATACTACATTTTTTAAAATTTTTTTAGAAAAAAATAAAAAAATGAGTTGATTTTTTTTTGTGTGTTTGTATTAGCTCACATCAAAAGATTTATATTTGATTTGACATCACTCATACCGTTCAATAAAAAATAAATAAAAGTAGTTCAAAGGGATTATTAATCGTAATTAAAATTGAAATTGTAACATTTAATATAATTGAAATCGAAATTAGAAGGGTTATTTTTATGGGTGCCCTTGATATTTGGTTTAAAATTAGGGGTGCCCTTGATGTTTAGGAAATAGCTTCCAATGCCCCTACTATTAAAAAATGCCATGAAACATTCTAAATTTTTTATAAAATAACTATTATACCATTATATTCATTATATTTTTAATTTATTTTGGATTATTTTGAGATTTTTTTAACTATAGTACTAAATAAAATATATATTATTTTAAATAATTTTTTTCAATTTTGGTACTCTATTTTTTTCTTTTTTATTTGAGTACTAAAATAAAAAATTTAACAAATGTATAATTATAATTTATATTTTGAAATAAGTGCAATTAATTATATTGTTGGATGTGATTTTTATGAATAAATATATAAAATTATCATTTTAACAATCCAAATCAATAGATTTCATTATTTATTAAGCAAATATATAAACTTCTCTTTTATTTACTTATTTATTTTACTTGATTATCCAAATTAATTATGCATTTTCATGAGATGGATGATCAAATCATTGGATGATCTTACATAACGAATATCCTAAAATTGAAAAGAATGGGTTATTTTTATTTTTATTTATTTGACTACTAAAACAAAATATATATATTTTTATAAAATATTTATTATTTATAATTTTTAAAACTTATTTAAAATTTTATTTTTATTGTAGATTTCAATTAAGATTAAAATATTTAAAAATTTAAACAAATATTAAAAATAGAAATAAAAACTATATTGTTTAATATTTTTATTTTAGTAATCAAATAAAAAAATTAGAGTACAAAATTGAAAAACATTATTTAAAATAAATGATAAAAATAAAATAATATATTTTATTTTAGTACTATAGTTTTAAAAAAAATCTCAAAATAATCCAAAATAAATTAAAAAGATAATGAATATAAGGGTATATAGTTATTTTATAATTTTTTTGAAATATTCACATCTTTCAATAGTAGGGGCACTGGAAGCTATTTCCTAAATGTTAGGAGCACCCCTAATTTTAAGCCAAATGTCAGGGGCACCTATAAAAATAACCCAAATTAGAATTAGCATTAGAATATTTATTATTTAACATAGTTAAAATTGGATTTATAATTATAACATTTAATGTAATTAAAATTAAATTAGAATTAAACATTTAATTTAATTAAAACTGAAATCGGAATTGAAAATATAATATTTAATGTAATTAAAATTGGATTTGAAATTATAACATTTAATGTATTTGAAATTGAAATTAGATTTGAAATTATAACATTTATCGCAATTGAAATTGAATTTGGATTTACAATTATAATTTTTAAAGTTATTAAAATTAGAATTGAATTCAGAATTAAAAAATTTAACGTAATTGAAATTAGATTTGAAATTATAACATTTAACGTAATTATAATCGAAATTGAAATTAGAATTATAACATTTTACGTAATTGATATCAAAATTAGAATTAGAATTATAACATTTAACGTAATTGATATTGAAATTGGAATTAGAATTATAATATTTAATGTAATTGAAATCAAAATTGAATTTGAAATGATAACATTTAACATAATTGAAATTAAAACTGAAATTAAAATTATAACATTTAATGTAATTAAAATCAAAATTGGATTTGAAATTATAATATTTAACATAATTGAAATTGAAATTTAAATTAGAATTATAATATTTAACGTAGTTTGAATCAAAATTGAAATTATAACTATAATATTTAACATAATTGAAATTAAAATTGGATTTAGAATTATAATATTTAACGTAATTGAAATTAAAATTAGATTTAAAATTACAACATTTAACATAATTTAAATCAAAATTAGAATTAGAATTATACTATTTTAACGTAATTGAAATCAAAATTGAATTTAGAATTATAACATTTAACGTAATTGAAATCAAAATTAAAATAAAAATTAGAACTTATCAAAATTATTCTTGTGGTGTTCAAACAACTGGACTTATCACCTTGATTCTTGGATGTCCTTAGGTTTCTTGGCTTAGCATACCCTACCCAGTCGTAGTTGGTTCTTGCCTTGCTATGTCACATGTCAAGACTCATCACACTTGTGTCTTGAAGATCTTGGGATTTGATTCCCTATTTTGGTATTAAGTTTCACCACTTCGTTGACGAGGTTCATATTAGTTGATATCAGAGTTTTGGTTTTAAGGCAAGTTTGAATTATCTCTTTAATTGGTTTATAGTTAAGAAAACCTTAAATTGTGGCTGCATTCTATATTGAAAACCTTAATTTCTTATAAATTCATATTTTTGGTTTATGATATTAAAAGAAATATGAAAAGAAAGAGACGAAAGAAAGAAAGAGAAAAAAAAAAAGAAAGAAAGAAAGAAAAGAAAACCAGAAAATTGTTGCAAATTCATCTTCATCGAAATTTTTAACTTTGATCTGTCTTTCAACAATTTTAAACTGTCTTTGCCACGTTGATTGCTTGCATCAGTTTTTTAAGGATTACTTTTTGAATCTTGTGACTTGTCTCGATTGCTTCTCATCTTGAATTTTCAATTGAATCTTGAATGTTCTTAAGTCTAATTAAGGGTGAAAAGAAGACATACGAGTGGAAAGAGGCAAGAGTAGTGAGAATATAAAAGGGTAAAAGTCGTTTGAGTGTCCTTGGGTTTTTTGGTATGTCATCTCATATTCAGCTGAAGTCTTAGTTCTAGCCTTGCTAGGTCACAGGTCAAAACTCATTAAACTTACGCCTTGAAGATCTTGGGATTCGATTCTACATTTTTGGTGTTGGATTTTGTCACATCGTTGGCGAAGTTCATATCATTCCATGTTGAAATTACAAAAGCATCCTTGATTATAGTTACTTCATTCACTTCCTCTTTAATACACTGCTATGACTTTTGGTTAATTATCTTAAATAAACCAAAATTTTTAAGTATGAGATAATGATAATAAGGGGCAGTCGTCTTTACTACTTTTCATTAAGTTTAGGCAACTATTTCAATGTTATAATTACCTAGTTCACCGAGTTCTCGATTGGATTAGTTAGGGAAGCTTTTGATTTTCTCTTCTTGTTTAATAAAAATTCGGTTTAATGTAATTTTTTCTTTTTGTATACATTCTAAATAATTAGTTGCTCTGGGTATCATCGCTGCCTTTTCTTTTCTCCTTTTTCTCTTAGTCTCTAGGCCGCTTGCCTACTTTGGGTTGTGCTGGTTTTCTATACTTTGCTTTTTATCAGGTATTTTATGGCTTCTTTATTATTATTAATGAAGCTTCCTTTTTTATGGAGGTGTCATCCTCTTTCTCTCAGATTCATTGTTCAGATTTTTGGTTGTTTCACTCGAAAGAAGTAAAATTATTTTGAACTAAATACTTGTGATTAAGGGTGGAAGGTCTTACTACTTTCTTGTAAGCATGCACAATTATTTTTGAATTGCAGCTTCCTAATTTGCTTAGTTCCCCCTTGAATTTATTGATGAAGTTTTAAATAGATTCAATTTCTCTTTCAGCTTCTCTTTGTTTCATTGAGAATAAGTCGGATGTGGTCTTTCTGACTTTCTTATTTTAGACATATTGACTAATAAATAGCACAATCAGTTCCCTAAATGAGGAGATGGAATTTTGCTTCAAGCTTAGGAACTAATTTTTGGAGGACTATTTCAGGCTTGAGGGAAAAACAAACACTTTAAAGCTCCATTGTGTGCATGTATAATCATTATTGCAATAAAGTGGAATACCTGTTCTTCAAGATTGCTAGTCCCTTTAAACAAATTAAAAAATAGAACGTTGAACTTCTTTGGTCTCTCTGCTTATCTTATTAGTTTAGTGAATGGATCCTAGTTTACTCTTCTCGCCAAGACTCTGAGATCTTTTGAGGATCTAGTTTTGTTCATCTTGGCATATATTTCCTCTACTTCCTTAAGTATATATGCATTTATATCTTCTTTTTCTTCTTTCCTTGCAACCTTGGGAATCGGTTCTCATGGAGTGTTTTGGATTGTCACTTTTTCTATAACTTTTTTGGAAGTCCGAATCTCTATAGGCTGGGTGCTTTTGTTTTCTGGAAGTTGTTCTTCAAAGTCATCTTCTTGGTCTATACTTCCTTCTAGCATCAATTATCAATTTTTTTTTTTCATTAGCTTCATAAGAAAGGCTGTCATGCCTAGAGGAAGATTGTTTCCTTGAGCAAGAAGTTCAAAGGGAATGAATCCTTCTCCTTTGTTTTCTAGGTCAGGTCAATTGTTTGGCTGTGGAATTATGTTGAGTTGTTTATTGGGAAGGTTGTTACTGATGATTTGGTAAAAGAGAGATTGTATGCTATGATGAGAAAGTTTTGTGACTTCTCCATAGATAGCGCTACCAAAATTCTCAGGTTTCAAAGCCTCAAAAAACTATCTAAGTATCCTTGATACTTCTAAAGGATTCCAATAACACTGGAATTTTTTAAATTTGGAACAATATTGTCCTTATGCAAAAAAAAGGCATTTCAATACTCAAGTTAATAATAAATTAAAACAGTAGGTGTTGTGTGTGAAAAGTGTTTAGCCAAGTAAGAGACTAATTAAATCACTCTTAGAGATTACTTAAAAATAGTAAGAGTTCTCTCATTGTTCTCTCTTGAATTGAATGAATAATATGTGAGAAATCATCCCCTTATATAGTAGTGGAATCCAATTCGAAATAAAATTTTAGTGCGTGTTAATAACGTATTTTATGTGGTGTACAGAGGGTTTAAAACAAGAATTACGATAAAAAAGTGTTAGAATTGGAATCCAAACCTTTTCTCCTCTCCCGCGTATTTCCCTTTCTATTTAGAAAATACATTAAAGAATGGATCGAACTTATTTGTTTAAATGGGTTAAACTCGAGTTTCGAACTCTGATGAGATTGGGCTTTGAACTGGGATATGTCAGGTCCTAGGTCCAATATTGTTGTTTGTAAATTCCAATTAAAAAAAAAACATTATTGAGCTTTTAACCGGTTCTTTTAGGTGGTGCAGACTGTTTTGAGCCAATTAGACCTATTTATAATTATGGGACCAACAATTACAGTTATGGATTACAATCAAATTAGTCTATAAACTAATTTCCTTTCATTTAAATAGAAAACTTTGAAATTATCAATACCTCTAACTAGATGGTGGACTGCCGGCCACCTTGTCAATGAGGTAGTTGGCCAACCTGTAGAATTTTTAAACTTAGACTTTTATTTACTATACGTTATATTTCTAGATTTTGGAAAAGTTTACCAAAGCCATAGCTAGCCTCTTTGACCAACCTATAGAATTTTTAAACATAAACTTTTACTTATTGCGTTATATTTCTTGATTTTGGAAAAGTTTATCAATCCATAGCTAGTTTGCCGCCGTATGGTCAAAGAGGGCACCGATAATATATCTTTATGCGTAGACTTCACGTTACTCGGTGTTGAAGAAGACCATTTCAGAAAATGACGACTGTAGATCTACAGAAGTCCTAATTGCATCTTGCGTGGGTAACCCAGACTTGGAGCTAAATTATCGATGGCTCCGGCTGGATGACCAAGACGTGGTGATACACATATAATGTAACATAACTATACATGAATATGTCCCACTTCTGATCGAACGGTCAGTCGAAGCTTTTATAAAAATATTATAAAAACAACGCTTTATTCGTGGTTGAAAGTTCAATCATAGAATATGAAGATAATTTAATCAAACAGAAAATAACAGAAAAAAAAATGCATTCCACTGTAAACGCGATAGAATATTTATTGACAATTTCCCTTCTATACATTTATAATCATCGCTTTTTCTTGTGACTTCATATGAAAAGCCACAAAACTATGGGTCGTCTAATATGGTTTTGTCAAGTTTTTTGCCTACACTTGATGCTCTTGAATTATCCATGCTCTGCAAAATTTTCCTCTTATGGCGAGAGTTCAATATTGCTCCAATTTAAGCAACTCTTTTCGTTTGAAAACCATCATTCTTTTCGCTGTGCAACAACTTATTATTCTCGTCCGAAGATGATGTCTTGGAAAGAGGATGATGATTTCTGTTCATGGGATGGAGTAACTTGTGACAAAGAAACGGGTCACGTGATTGGCCTCGACCTTAGTTGTAGTTGGCTTTATGGCAACATCCCTCTTAACAGTAGCCTTTTCTTTCTTGCTCACCTGCAAAAGCTCAACCTTGCTTACAATGACTTCAATCACTCTCATATTTCTTATGGTTTTGGCTCATTTCCTGTTTTGACACATCTAAACCTCTCTTCTTCTAACTTTGAGGGTCAAATTCCATTTGAAATTTCCCGCATGTTTAAATTGGTTTCACTTGACCTTTCTAAAAATTCTCAGTTGGGACTTGATTCATCTGTTCTGACGACACTCATTCGAAATCTTGCTGGGCTTAAGGAAATTATTCTAGATTCGGTGGACATGTCTTCCATAGAGCTTGATTCCTTGACAAATCTATCTTCTTCTTTGACAATTCTGAGTCTTGATGATTGCGGATTACAGGGGAACTTGCCAGAAAATATCTTCTGCCTACCAAGCCTGCAGGTCGTCAGTTCAAAGTATAACAAGAAACTGATAGGCGTTTTTCCAAAGGCTAATTGCAGCAGCCCCCTCAGGTATTTGGATCTTTATGGTTGCAATTTGATGGGGTCAATTCCTGCATCACTTGGTAATCTTTCACTACTTACTTATTTGGATCTCTCAGATAACAATTTTAGTGGTCATATCCCCTCATCTGTTTCAAATCTTAAGCAGCTCCGCCACTTAGATCTTTCAGACAATAATTTTACTAGTACAATTCCACATGTTTTTTCCAACTTAACGCAACTTTCTTATTTAGATTTCTCCAATAATCAACTAACTGGTCCAATTCCTTCTTGTGTTTGTAAGCTTCGAAGTTTAACTACTGTTTACTTATCTAATAACTCTCTCAACGGGACTATTCCGTCTAGGCTATTTAGTTTACCATCAATAGAGGATATAAACCTCAGTGATAACCAACTAACTGGCTCAATTCCAAGTTCAATCTCTGAACTTGTGAATCTTACTGGTCTCTTACTTTCTTCAAACAATTTAAGTGGCAATATAGAGCTTTACATGTTCTCAAAACTCAAAAAACTTAAAGGGCTTGACCTTTCTCATAACAGTTTATCATTGAGCAGCATATTATTAGACAACTCTTCCTTTCCAAATCTTTCCATGTTGGGTTTATCCGCTTGCAGCCTAAGTGAGTTCCCAGACTTCTTAAGAACTCAACATACATTACAGTGGTTGGATCTTTCTGAGAACCAAATTCATGGCAAGATGCCCAACTGGGTATGGAATATAGGAAGCAATACTTTGTATCATCTAAACCTCTCCTACAACTTCTTGACGGGCGTGGAACATCTACCATGGAAGAATCTTCGATATCTCGACCTTCGTTCCAACTTGCTTCAAGGATCACTTACCGTACTGCCACCTTCCATGAATTTCATTTCAATTAAAAACAACAAATTTACAGGAGACATTTCACCATCCTTTTGCAATATGAGCAAACTTTTTTATCTTGATTTGTCTAATAACAGCTTGAGTGGAACGATTCCGAATTGTTTATCAAACTCTTCACTTCTCGCATTGGATCTTCGAATGAACAACTTCCACGGTAGCATTCCTCAAACATTTGCAAAAGGCAATAGATTGATCGCTCTTAATCTTAATGACAATCAGTTGGAGGGGCCATTACCACCATCTTTAATTAATTGTAGTTTCTTGGAAGTTCTAGATGTTGGCAATAACAAGATTAATGATACTTTTCCCGATTGGTTAGCCGTTCTTCCTGTATTGCAAGTACTAATCTTGAGATCTAACAAATTCCATGGTCGAATCAGCATTTCTAACGTCAGATTTCCATTTCCTAAGTTACAAGTATTTGATCTATCCCACAATGAATTTACGGGTGTTATGCCAACAAGATACTTTCAAAATTTTGGAGCCATGGCGCGAGGGAAAAACAATATTGTTGAAGACAGTAATCTACATTACGGTGGTGAATATTGTTCAGTAATTTTGACGGTAAAAGGAATGGACATGGAGATGGTAAGAATTCTAAGCATTTTTACAACCATTGATTTGTCGAGCAACCGACTTCATGGTGAAATTCCAGAAGTGGTTGGAAAGCTTAATTCACTCAAAGGACTCAACTTTTCTTGGAACAACCTTTCAGGTAGTATTCCATCATCGTTGGAAAACTTAACACAACTTGAATCATTAGATCTCTCTTCAAACAAACTTGTTGGCACGATTCCTCAAGAGTTGACAAGGTTGGATTTCCTTCAAGTTATAAATCTTTCAAAAAACCAACTTGTAGGGCCTATACCTCGAGGAAGACACTTTGACACCTTCTCAAATGATTCTTACATTGGAAACATAGGATTATGTGGATTCCCGTTGACAAAAAATTGTGGAATTGATCAGGCACCAGAGACAAGTCCAACAATATTCCATGAGAAAGATGATACTTCGAGCTTGTTTGATTGGAAAATTGCCATGATGGGATACGGAACTGGGTTGGTGATTGGTTTGTCGGTGGGATACGCTTTATTTGCTGCAGGAAGACCACAGTGGCTTGTACACACGATCGAGAGGAAACAGTCAAAGAGGGTGAGAAGGGTGATCATCGAGGCAGAGGAAATTAGCAAGTGCGAGTGATGAGATCTTCATTAGGTGAGTACTATAACAACGCATAACTTGCTTTACATGTATTCTTTACTTTGTAAATTTTTGAAAGCTCTAAGCAAAAATAATGCTTTGAAACATTTAATTATGTCTTCAAGACTTCTTAAGTTCACATTTAAATTCCTTTTTCTTTTCTTTTCTTTTTTTTTCCTAACATTTAATTCTCGACTCAAAAAGTTATTAGAAGTCAAAATCTCCAACTCTTTGAGCACAGAATGAAAAAACCTTGAATATTGAAAATTGAAGGCAAAGATCTTAAACATTGATGAACCTTCAATCTGAAACTTTAAAACTAAGTTTCGAAATTATAAAAGTAAGCTTCTTAAGTTTGGATCCCAAGGTTTGAAAATACAGGGATCATTAATTTTGAAAGATAAAGCCCTGGAATTTGAGTTAGTTTCGTGGGCAAAAAGAGTGATCAGAAATTCATCTTTAGAGCAAGGAGGTGAAAGGCGTCAGTTGAAGGCTATTTAAATTTCAGCCTCAAAAATCAATAACTAAAAAAGTAATTCTTTTTTATAGTTAGTAAACTAGAATGAATACTTAATATTGTTTTTGAAGTATGTGATGCTTTTATCACAAAGTTTATAAATTGCTCTCTTTTTTTTTTTATAAATACTGTTGTTACTATTTCATGAAATGTTATGATAATTGATTTATGACATGTATAATATTTAAATTATTTATTAACCATGTTTCTTTAGAATTCTTGGTCAAGCACCTTAAACTAATCCCTTTTTATTTCTTTTCCTTTCTCTCCCCTCTCCCCCCCCCCCCCTCTTCTTTTTTTACTTTTCCTTAGATTTGAAAGAGCTGATAGCAAATGGGATAGCAATGCTTGAAAGATAGCACGAAAATGCAAGTTACCTGAGTAATTGGACAATGACTTCTTCTTATTCTGTATTATCTATTCGTATTAAGAGTAGGATATTCATATATTGTTATCAATTTAACATTCTCCATTATTTGTTAAAGGATTTTAGTTTATATCTTACATCATACTCAACATTTTCATTACTATTTTTATTTGTCAAGAAAAATTAATTCTATGCAAGTAGTTGTCGTGGGAATATCGTTTTCAAACTTGCATAACCACAATATGGCAACATATATAATCTGTTGAAACAAGTAAACTTGTTTTTTGTTCATTAATGACCCAATTAAAGACAAGCCTAAATTTCATTAATCAAATTCATAGAAAAGAAAGAGAGAGAAAAGAAGAAGAAGAAGAAGAAAGAATAAAGGGAAGAAAGAAAGGGAAAGAGAAGAAAATAAAAAGAAAAAAGAGAGAGAAATTGAGAAAGAATAAAATAAGAAAAAAAGAGAAAGAAGGAGATAGAGAAATAAAAAGGGAGAATTTTGGGTGTGCTCCATCATACATTTTGTGAGTGCTTTCCTTTATTCTTAAATTTTTTTAATATATTTATTTTTTCTTGATGTGAGAAATATGTATGTATCTATGTATGTATTTGTGAGTATGTATGTGGTGTATATGTATTTGCATGTATGTATGTATATGTGTGTATGTATTCGTATGTATTTATGATGTATGTAAGTATGTGTGTGTATGTATTCGTATATATTTGTGACGTATGTATGTATGTGTGTGTGTGTGTGTGTTTGTATGTATGTATATTATATTTTATTAGTTATGGAATTAACATATATGTATGTATGCGTATTTTATTTTATTGGTCATAGAATTTTTCTGTATAAATTTATGTATGTATGTATGTATATATGTATATAAGTCATGAAATAAATATGTATATATGTATGTATATCTCTATGTATGTATGTATGTAGGTATGTATATTATATTTTTATTAGAGAATTGATATGAATGTATTATATTTATTAGCAATAGAATTGATATATATGTATGTATGCATGTATGAATGTAAGTATGCATGTATTTATGTGTGTATATGTATGTATATATTTATATTATATTAGCCATGGAATTGACGTGTATGTATATATGTATATTATATTTTATTAGTTATGGAATTAACATATATGTATGTATGTATATTTTATTATGTTGGTCATGGAATTGTTATATATAAATTTATGTATATATATATATATGTATGTATTTATATTTTATTGGCAATGGATTATGTGAGTATTTATATATGATTAATAATTAAGAGAGAGTTTATTAAATTGGTTGGTATATATACAAAGTTCAAGAAAATAAGAATTAAGCTTCTAAATGGTGAGTGAATACTTTTTATATACATACGTTATATTTTTAATGTAGTAGCTTTATAATTTAAAATTTTCAGTATTGTATTTATTTTATTCATAATTTATTTTAGATGAATAAATGTTGTGATTAATTAACTATATTTTTAAGATATGTTTGAGCATATTTATAAATACGTTAAATGTAAAAGTTATTATGATTAGTACATAAATAATGTTTATAATTTACTGACTCGTTTTATAATTATGTTAAATGTAGAGAGTTTATAATTAGAATATTTATGACCTATAATAGTATATAGTAGTAGAAATATGCTTAAATGATTTATGTGATTGAAGTATAAAGTATGAGATAATAAATATTTAATTTTTTTATAATTATTTTTAAACATGTTTATTTATTTATGTTTATCTTATGAAAATGAGAAGAATTGAAGTATATGAACAAATATTTAATTAGTTAAGAAAATATTATAATTGAGATAATATTTTTCATGTATCAGTAATGATTTTTAAGTAACTTAGAATTTAAATACTATGAGATATGATATAAAGAAACACTATAAGTTTATGTGTTGTATAAAAGAAATGATTTTGAAACCAGTAGACTATGCTCTTCCTCTACATATTTATATATAAGATTCAGGTCTTTGGGACTCGTCTGTACACACATATAGGTTTGAGTCGTTTGTATGGGCGTTTTGCTCTTTGGGAGCCAGTTTGTTCTACGCAAGCATAAGACAAGGATATCAATTTTCTCTACTCATGCGTAAGACGATGATATAAGATGAGATAGAAAAGAGTACATTCAACCCTCTATGCGAGGAGCATTGCGGGTATGACAAGGTTTTTCATTAGGTACTAGTTTAGTGTGGCTTTGGTATAAAGATAATATGTGATATTTTTAAATTCTTTATATGTTTTAGCATGCTCTCTTACGAAAAGATATAGCGACAGGTTTCAGATATTGATACTTTAGCGCAAGTTTTATGATTACTAAATATACAGTTTCACGATAATTTTATATTACAAATTTGAAGGCAACTTATGATTTTTGTATATGTCTATGTTTATTTACCGCATGAATTTTTTTATATTATTTACGAGATTCACTTTTTATAAATGTGTAGTTTTATCAATAAAAATATATATGTATCTTTTTAACCACTCATGGAGTTATTAGATTTACCCAATTTTCTTAAAAAAATTCCTTCCTCAAGTATTGCAGAATTCATAGAGTCCCATTGAGCCATGTATCATTTCTGACATATATGCATGTGTATTAATATATTTATGAGACATCTAGTGAGGTTATGTAGAAGTATAATTTTTCATTGCCTTTGCCTAGTTAGTTTTAGTGAACAAAGCACATTGCTAACGGTTCAAGGTCGCAAATTTGCCTTTACACCAGGGTGAGGTTGGAGTGGGTCGTTTCATGAGGAGTTAAGACAAGATCGATGACATATTAGATGGTCGAGAAAAGATCAGAAACGAAAGGCAGAAGTAAGGAAGAGAGCACAAGAAGAGCCAAAATACCATAAATTTTGTAGGTTTTGGCTCTTAGGTACCAACTCATGAGTACTTTTCCGTTTTGGATAGTAATGTGCTCCAAAGTCAATTTTTTAGACTTCTACAACATGTAGACTCTTATGCAACTAAAAATAAAAATTTTAGAGATCTTTTAAACGCGATATAAATCCTTGTAACCCTTTAGAATTAATTAAGTGTCACCTAGATGTAAAACATGAGAGAGAGAATAGAGAGCTTCGGCAGCCGTAGGGCGCTAAGTGTGCAAGAGAGGATGCCATGAGATCACTTGAGTACTGAGTGCACAAGAGAGTGATGATAGATCATTTGAGAAACAACTCTAGCTATTTGTTGTATTCTTTAATTAATCTCTTGTGATAGTTTTTTTTATAATTTAGAGTTCTTTGTGAACTAGTAATAAAAAAACTTAAATGAGTGAAGATTGAATTCGAGGAGCTCACCAAAACCTAATGAGCTCAGATTGAAAACACAACCACATATCCCCATCATTGGTAGTTAAGAAGGGGAAAGTACAACAATTTTGATCAATAATAAGAGAAAGAATCAAACAAATGCACAAAGTATGATGTCACCTCCATTACAAGTGCCCAAAAATGGCCAAAACTTCATCATCATCAATAGCAAAAACAATATCAAGGAAAATATCTAAGGTTTGGACGGTATTTGCTAAATGTGTTAATAATCAAAATCAGGCGGAGTGCAAGTATTATAGGAATGTGTATCAATGTAATTCCATAAATCATGGAACAAGTAATATGAATGCATATATTAAATGTGATATGTGCTTGAAGGCCAAAAAATCTAAAGATGAAAATAAAAAATTATGGTTAGAGAAGGTAGAGATACTAGTCCTATGATGAGAGGAAAGGGTTTCGATCAAGAGGCTTGTAGAAAGGTAGTTGTAAAAATGATCATTATAAATGAGTTACATTTTCAATTTGTGGAGAATGAGGGGTTTCGTCTTTTTTGTAGTGTAGTGGTTCTTAGATTTGAAGTTCCCTAATGTAAAATGATTACTAGGGACCTTTTGCATTTATTTTTGGATGATAAGGCAATTTTGAAGACTATCTTTAGTAGTATTCACAGAGTTTGTTTGACTACTGACATTTGAACTTTCATTGAGAACACTAGTTGTATGGTTATCACGGGTTATTTTATAGATAGTGATCGGTGTTTGCATAGAAAGATTATGAATTTTACTATGGTGCCTAATTATAAAGGAAAAATAATTGGGAAGATTTTGGAGTCATGTTTGGTTGATTAGAGGATTGAGAGATTGTTCACTATTACAATTGACAATGTTAGTGCAAACGAAGTTGCTATTGAGTATTTGAAGAGGAAGATGAGGAGTTGAAAGGTAGATGCATTAGTATTGGATAGTGAGTTCTTATAAGTGCATTGTTGTGCACATATTTTGAATTTGATTATGAGTGATGGGCTAAATTAAAGACTTCAACGAGAGTATAATCTGCATTCAGAATAATGTGAAGTATGTGAGGTCTTTGGTTTCCCAATTGCATTCTTTCAAAAAGTATGTGTAGTAGAAAAAGATTGATTATAAAGGCAACATGATCTTAGATGTGGCAACGAAATGAAATTTGACCTATTTGATATCATTAACTGCTTTAAAGTTTTAGAAAACATTTGACCACATGTCTGATGAAGATCATCATTATAGAAAATATTTCTTGGAAAAGGAAAATGGGAAGAGGAAGTTAGGGTCATCCCTCAATGATGATTGAAAAAATATATAGAGATTTGTTAACTTCTTAGAGATTTTTCTATGACACAACCAATAAATTTAGTGCATCTCTTAAAGTGACATCGAACATTACTTTTAATGAGATTTATAAAGTCAATTCCACCTTGGTCTTTTTGCCTTACATTATTGATCTTTTGTTAGGTAGCGTGGCTTGGAGTATTACGTTTAAATATGATAAGTATTAGAAATCCACTAGAAAGATAAAAAAGATGTTGATTTTGGTTACCCTACTTGACCCACGATGCAAAATAAATTTTGTGGGATTATGATTTAGGATGTTGTTTGATGAAGATAATGCAAAGGTGGATGAAATAAAAAAAAGTCACCAAAAGTTTGTTATGCAAGGTGTATGGGGAGTATAATAGGTGGTATGAAAAATTAGTGGATAAATATTTGATGGAAAAGACACACGTTTTCTAGTGATACATGCTTTCTAATGATGATTCTGAGACAAAGCTTGTAAGTGAGCTTGGGCAAGATACATGCTTTCTAGTGATGATTTTGAGATAGAGATTGTAAGTGAGGTGGATAGATATTTGATGGACAAATGTAAGAATACCTACAACTCTGTGTTTAAAATCATACTTTGGTGGAAAGTGAATGCAATCATGAAGTGAAATATTTATCATGGATTGAAATATGTGTCAAGAGTAATTCTGTGATAGTTTTATAATTTTTAAGTTAGTATATGATTTTATAAAATTAGGAGATTGAATACTGTTTAGTAAATATTTTGATCCTATCAGGATAATGGTTTGGATTTGATGGTGTTTATGAAATGGATTGTGTAGGAATTATGATATAATATTCATACATAAGGAGGATATATAAGTTAAGAAAGATATATTCTGATTTTGGAGCAATTGGACATCATTTGATATAAATATTTTTTTTGTTAAGTGTAAGTAGTCAGAATGACAAGTTTTGAGAAATCAAGTAATTAGACCAATTCGATGTTATAAGTGCAATATGTGTAATTTTGTAAACTATTTAAAGTGTTTTGTGTGAATGTTGAGGCTCATGAAAGGATTAATCTCCATTGATAGGTTAAGGAGAATTTAGCCTTGTAGCCAAAAGTGCTAAGAGGTAAGTATATTAGACTTTTACTAAAATCATAATAAGCATAGTAATTGTCTATGTATGATTTTGTAAATGTGCTTAGAAATATGTTTATGTTATGCCAAATTATATTTGATATGAAATGTGAAAGACATATGTTTATGAATGTGAGCATTGACATTGAGCATAGACATACCTGTGTTTATGAAAGTGAGCTTTCAAAATAAAATGTGTTTAACAAAGAAAGCTTTTGAAGTGAAAAATGTCCATAAGATACGTTTTGTGTTTTGAGGATATTTGAACTCACTATTTACTTAGTAGGTACCTTATGTGATTTGTGGAGCCTTTATGTGTAGCATTTCCTTCGGGATTGGTATATGTTATGTGTTCTGTATGGAGGGAGGATCCTATTAGTACCTAAAGGAATATTGAGTTATCACATTCGTGTAGTGGCGTATTGGTGCATGTGAGAGGGCTCACCGATGATCAGGGTGAGGGTTTGGCTCTTACCTTCAGGCATGAGCATTATATATGTGTAATTTAAATCTCACTTGTACTATTTCTCTCATATGGTATGTCACCTACGAGTGACATTTGACTCATTATGTGATATGTGATATGGAAGTCCCATTAAGTAGTAGTTGAGTGATGATATTCCTATTATATATTTTAAAAGAATGTGTAAGCGCTTACCTGACATGTGATTTGATAAGATTATAGCATACGATACACATGAATTGTGTACATATATGTATTTATATTTTGATAAATGAAAAACTAGTATGCTTATTGAGTTTTATACTCATTATAGTTTATGGTAATTTCAGGTAAATAAGGTACATATATGCTTAACGGATTTGGCAAGGCTTTTGTTGTCCCTTGGGTTCCTTAAGTTGCTAAGTTGCCAATTGTTTCATTTGTGAACACGTAGTTTAAGATATTTGATTTGTCCTTATTAAATAAATATTTATGTATTATTTTATTAAGTGTGGTTGTATTTGGTTTATGTTTCACCAAGTATGGTCATGAGTGAAACTTTGTATTGAACTTATTAGCAACTTGATAAGGATTCATATGTTGAATTTAAGTTTGAAATTTTATGCAATATTAATTATGAATTCACATTATTGAATGAGTGTAAGTTATGTCATGTTTCAGATCTTTTGAGTCTAGGGCGTGATAAATCAAGTATCCAATTTTGGCATATATAACTCAAGATGTATTTGTAATACTAATCTCTACTATAGTATATGAGTCTACGTTCAATACTAAAGGACATGTGCTAGATACATTTAGGAGTTCATTGACTATTATAATGGTAGAGTCCTTAATATACTCACAAAATTAGATACAGTCATCATTTATCATGGATAAAGTCACATATATTGGAACCATGATACTTGAAGCAGAATATTATAAAAACTTAAAGCAGGTAATAAGTGATTAAAATTTATATATTTATGTTTATTTTTTCTAAATGTACTTAGTATATTTTATTTAATATTTTGTAAATTATTATGTAGAGTATCGCAAATTACTATCGGACCACGAAAGTCAAATATAAAGATTAAAGAGTGTTGTCTGTAGCTATGGTAAAGAAAAATTATTAAAATTTGTTACAAATATTTGAATTCTTTTAATGATATTATGATAATTTATAATTCATTGGATTTAATTATTTTTATTGTTTTATTCATAACTACTTTACAAGTTTATTGGTAGACTTGGAACTTAGAAGTTTGAAAATAGAAACTTGATGATGATGAGATGATAGACTTTTAATATAAATTTATTTTTGTAATATTTTGCGAGTGATAGATTATTGGATTTATTCTCTATTTTTGTACTTATTATTAATTGAAATGTGTTGTGAAAATTGTCATATTGGATTGTGGATGGCGGAGTTAATTTTTAAATTGAAATTAGAAGTGTCTTATCGTTTTGCAGGTTTTATAAATATGAGAATGTTCGTATTTTAGTTGCCAAATTTTTTTATTTGGGTGACAAATAAAAAATTTACTAAACTAAATTATTTGATTTATACTACACCATGAACATAAATTAATTGAAATTGAATCCTCGTACAATTGAATTGAATTATAATTTTAGTTTAATCAATTGAATTAATAGATTGATCCCATGAATCATACAAATTAATTGATTTATCTCATGAATAATTGAGTTAATAGATTTACCCCATGAAAAATACAAATTAATTAAACTTTTGTACAATTGATGATTTATCATTTATCACATAAATATAAATTAATAATAATTATAAATTGAATCTTGCATAATTAAATTCTAATTTTAATTTACTCAATTGGATAATTAATAAGTTTATCGTGAATATAAATCAATTAAAAATACAATTAAATTAATTAATTTAATCCAAAATTTACAATTTACAAATTAAAATTATATTTTTATTTGGTGTAGATATTAAAAACATTGCCATTAAAAATTTTTATAATATAAAAATAATATTACTTTAAGCGTCAAAATATTAGTTATGAGCTTAAAATAATTAAAAATTTACATTAAATCAAAAAACTTAGCCCAATTGTTTTTTTTTAAAAAAATGCTAAAGCCCAATTAACCAACCGAACTAGTGATCCGAATCTAAATTCGAATTTGGTTCGAATGACTTCACTCAATCAGTTTCAATTTCTTAAAATCGATCAAATTGAGTTTAATTTGTTTCTGACTTGCCCCAAACCAAACTGAACCAATTCTTACCCAATCCTATATTTTAATTTAAAGGAATTTTAGACAACCAATCAATCGAACAAATGTTGAAATAGTCAAGTAATCAATGATTTTTTAACTGTATAACTTTTTATTATTATTTTTTCTTTTTTCAGTTTCTAAAAGTGATATATTGTCAAATAGCAATATTTTGGAGAGATAACCAGAATACTAATAGACAGAACATGTTTTCCATAGTTTAATCACATTGAAACTTTCTTCTTCTACAATTTGAATAACTAACTTAGATTTTAACATATTTCATTTTAAGGAATTTTAGTCAATCAATCAAATTAACGAATGTTGAAATAGTCGAGCAATCAATGGTTACTTAAATGTAAAACTCTTTTTTTTTTCTTCTTTTCTTTTCTTTTATCAGATTCTAAAAATTGATATCGTCAAATAGCAATATTTTGGAAATATCACCAGAACACTAATCGACAGAACATATTTTTCATAGTTTAATCATATTGAGACTTTCTTCTTCTACGATTTGAATAACTAACTTAGATTTTGCCATATTTCATTTTTAAGGAATTTTAGTCCATCAATCAATGTCACAATCTGTTAGAATATTGGTGATTCAATAATTTTGGTTAAATAAAAATTAAGATGAACACTAAAATGTAGAGTCACAAAAAATTTAGAACGTGTGGGATACGTATAGAGAAGTTTAGGACTTGTAGGACATAAAAAAAAAAGCGAAACGAGACTCGAAGACGCGAAGGAAATGAAGAAAACGAACATAGGTGCCACTAGGACTGAGCGTCGCGGCACCCAGCACAGAAGCCCAACGCCGCAGCGGTGGGTGTGACATGGTGAGTGCCGTGGCGCCTAGGGATGAGCGTTGTGGCACCAGTCGAGTTTTGAGAAGTTTTAGACTTCCAAAATAAGTGGACTCTTACTCTAACAAGGAATAGGGTTTGTAGGCACAAAATACACCCTATATAAACACTTGTAAACCCTCTATTTCAGATCAAGTGTTAAGAGAGATTCTAAAAGAGGGGAAGAACTGGGTAGACATTAAGTACTTGTGTGCGCTAGGGTGGAACCGTCGTTTGGGTGATCATTGCTCGTGGTAAAGCAATGGTTAACTAAACATTAGATCTTTTTTAGGGTTCTACAAATTAGGTTTTCCTTGTAAAATTTTTAGGGAGTTAATAAGAGAGGCTAGAATCCTTGCATCCACAGTGGACGTAGGCAATTGCCGAACCATATAAGATTGTGTTGTACTCTTTTATCTTCTGCTTTGGATTCTTGCTATTTTGCTTGATTAACAGGTTATTTCCTTGCGCAAGAAAGTTAGGGTTCTAGGTTAAACTTAAGGTTTTTTGCTTCAATATAACCTTAATAAGGAGAAGGGGGTTGTAATATGCCATGTTTATAAGAGAAAAACAAAAAGAAAAAGAAAAAGAAAAAGAGAGGCCTTAAGCCCATTTCCCCTCCCCCAAAGCCCACCAAAACCCACCAAACCCATCTTCCTTTTATATTAGCTACCAAGGAAAATAAAACACAATTTTTCTTCTTCTTTAAATGTTATTGCTGAGAGAAAACAAAGGTAAGTTCTCTTGGCTTTTCTTTTTAATTTCTTCTCTTCCTTTGTTAACTCATGAATGTTTTTAAGTGATTAGGTTATGGGTAATGATTTTAACATGGATTTAGACTTATTAGCATTAGGATTTTCCTAATTAGAGAGAGAGTTAGACAATTAAAATTTTAGAGAGAGAAAATTAGTGTGAGAAAGAGTATCCAAGCTTTTAGGAGTATGATTATCATCTAATTTGAAGTTTTTATTGTTAATTTTATGTTGGAGTGTAGAATTTCATGAAATTGAGGGATTTAAGTTTTAGGAAAAACTCAAACCCTTGATTTTGGGGGTAATTTTAAAATTCATTAAAATTAGTGGCTTAAATTATTATTTTCTTCATTTTAGGACCTGCAAAAAATTTACGGAACGAGTAGGACCATATATCGAAAAGTTCACATCGATCTAATGAGTTGGTAAGTGTATTAACTCGTTATATTATCGTTTTGTGTAATAGATTTTGTTTAGAATCGTCAATTTGGGTATTAATTTTCTTATCAATGAATAACAGTATATTTTGTCTCATTTAGGAGGGTTTCCAAGCGTGACGTATCCCGGCAACGCGTTTCTGATAAACATCATCACTTTTTGTGAGTGAGATTTATAGTATATATGTATATATATATATATATTTTATTTTTCATATTAAAGATTTTATTTATTACGCATCATTTTTATAAAGTCTATGAAACATAATGAGTATTTAATTTTTTTGTTACATTATTTATTTTACTTTATTAATATAAATTCTTGGACATATTTAAATTAAGTATTTATTTTATGTTATGAAAAACGCATTTATATTATAGATTGTTTATATTAATAGAAATAAGTTTAAATGATTTATTTGTTTAAGTATAAAGCTTGAGATGAGATTCAATGAGTTTATAATTGTTAAAATAGAATTAGTTTTTAAACCACTAGGCAATACCCTCCCCCATTAGTTAGATATATGAGATTCAGGCCTTTAGGACTCGTCTATACACACATAGGCTTTGGACCGTGTGTATAGGCGCTTTGCTCTTTGGGAGCCAATTTGCTCTGCGCATGCATAAGACGAGGATTTGAGATGATATATATATAAAAGTACATCCGATACTCTGCCCGATGGATATTCCCGGTACGACGAAATTTCTCCATAGGTACTAGTTTAGTGTAATATTTTAAAGACTTAATCATTTATAATATTACATCATATCTTGTAGAACTTTCATTTGTAGCATGATTAAAATGAGATTTGATGATTCTTATGATACTTTTAAGTTATTTATATTATTTATGTTAAGATTGATGTTTATTGTTTAAAGGTTTATTATTATTATTATTATTGTTATTATTATCATTTTTATTTTTTCTCATTTTATTTTAAAATTATTCCACTCACTGAGTTCCGTGAAAACTCACCCCCCCTTCACTTTTTCCCATCTCAGAAGACAGTAGGCGTCTTCAGCTCAACGACTAGTTAGGGTGGGTCACGTGGTGGAGCTTTTATGTTTTTTTTTTGGGCCATATAGGATATATGGACTCTCTTTTTTTGTTTGGGCCTATAAGAATTTAGCATGTTTATCTTATAGATTATGAATTTGTATTATGATATTTATATTTTGTTTTGGCCTTTGATGCCATGAGTTTGATAACTCTATCTTAGATATTAAGGATATGTTGACGTATGAGTTATAAGTGTATTAATTTTCATTGATGTTGATGAGGTGAGTTGTGGATGGGATATGAGAAGTTTGGTTGATAGTACTATGTTTATAGAAGTGTTATTCTTTAAATTACAGGTTTAAGAATGTCCATAAAATAGGAAAAACTTTGCCGAAATTTTGGTAGAATTCCTAGAGTAGTGAGAGTTTTTGAATTGTCCTTAGGATAGTAGTCAAGATCCGTCCTAAAGTTTATAGAAAAATGCGGGGCGGGTCGTTTCAGTTGGTATCAAAGCATAGGTTGTAGATTCTGTAGACTTTCTTGTCTTTTAGTAATTTTAGTATTGTAGTTAACATAGTTGAGTTGATATTTTGTAGGCACCACCATGCCACCATATCGTACTAGACCCATCATTGAGCTGAAACCCCATCCTAGGCATCGTGGGGGAAATGAGCCGATAAATAAAGGTGCAACAGAATCAAATGCACCTCTACCCGTTCAGCAAGTTCCTGTAACCCCACCTATGATTGATATGCTTGCTCAGCTTGTGACTGCAGTTGTACAAAATCAGGCTGAAACATATGCCAGCATTAACACTATTGAGCGAGTGAAGAATCTTGGGGAAAGAAATTTTGATGGTTCGGGAGATCCTTCAGAGGCTGAGTCATAGTTAGATAGGGTGGAGCGCATATTTGATGTGATAAGGTGCTCAAATGAGGAGAAATTATCCTTTGCCACATTCTTACTTGAGGGAGGTGCACTCCATTAGTGGAGATCAATATAGGAGCACTATCAGACCCCCGAAGAGATTACTTGGGCAGTATTCCGAAAGGAATTCTATGACCATTTCTTTTCTACTATGTATTAGAGGGTAAACGAAAAGAGTTTCTTCGCCTAACTCAAGGTTCTATATCTGTTGAGCAGTATGAGAGGAAGTTTTTAGATCTTTCATGTTTTGTTACTGCGACAATTTCTACAGAGAAAGAGAAATGCATTAAGTTTGAAGATGGTTTACACTGTGAGATTCGTACAGCTGTGACAGTTTCTGGCTTCAGTAAGTTTGGGAAGCTAGTGGAGGCTGCAATGAGGGTGGAGCAGAGTATCAATGAGTCGCACAGGATTTCAGCTGTAAGACAAAAATGTAATCAAGAGTGGACAGATGGTAGCCCTAGCAGTAGGCCGCCTAAAAGAGGAGGCAGTCATACAACTAATTCATATGGCTTCTAGAGAAGTTAGAGTTTGGGGTATAGAGGAGGACAAGGATAGAGTTTTAGTCAAGGCTCAGTACAGCAACCCACAGGAAACAGAAGCAAGGGATCTAGTGGTAGAGGTAGCGGAGGCTACCATGATGACCGCTTAACCAGCTCTAGACACACACAGTGTAAAATCTGTGGCAAGAACCATCATGGGCAATGCTTGGTTGGGAGCAGTGCTTGTTACCATTGTGGTCAGATTGGACACATTAAACAATATTGCCCAACTTTGGCTCAGGGTGATAACTCTACTCAGAGGTCTATGCCACAACACTTCCAGAAGGACTTCGGTCAAACTCAAGGTCAAAGGAGTGTATAGACAGAAGGTTCTACATCGACTGGTAGAACTCAGACAAAAGGTTCTACATCGACTGGTAGAACTCAGACTTCTGTTTCAGGCCAAAGGGGCTAACTTGGTCGACCCCGCACTCAGGCTTGAGTTTTTTCCTTGACACAGCAGGAGGCATAGGCTACACCAGGTGTCATTATAAGTATGTTATCTATTTTTGGTCGTGAGGCTTATATTCTCGTTGACCTAGGATCTACGCATTCTTTTGTTTCTCGTGCCTTTTCTGTACATTCCAATAGGGAGTTGAGACCCCTAGAGTATGGGTTAGTTGTTGCCATACCCATTGGAGATTTATTACTTATTAAGAGTGTGTTTTAGAATTACAGAGTTAGAGTAGGTGGGCACAATTTTGAGGCAGACTTAATACCCCTTGACATTAGAGACTTTAACGCTATATTAGGCATGGATTGGCTTGCCAATCATTATGCTTCTGTTGATTATTTTAGGAAGGAGATGGTGTTCAAAAAGCAAGGGAGGTAGGAGATTAGATTTTATAGAGAACGAAGACTTTTTTTTTCATGTATTATATCTGCCATGGGTGCTAGGCGGTTACTCAGAAAAGGGTGCTCAGCCTACTTAGCTCATGTGGCAGATACTAGAGTGGATGAGGTAAGGTTGGAGGATATTCCAGTAGTGCAAGAATTCTCAGATGTCTTTTCTAATGATTTACTAGGGTTACCACCAGATAGGAAGATCGAGTTCACAATTGATTTGGTCCCTGGGACAGCACCTATCTCAATAGCACCATATAGAATGGCTCTAGTAGAATTGAAGGAACTTAAAGTTCAATTACAAGAGTTGGTGGATAAGGGGTTTATTAGACCTAGTGTATCTTTATGGAGAGCCCTGGTCTTCTTTGTTAAGAAGAAGGATGAAACATTCAGACTCTGCATTGACTATCGACAATTGAACAAGGTTACAATACGTAATAAGTACCCACTCCCACGTATTGATGATTTATTTGATCAACTTTAAGGCATTAGAGTCTTCTCTAAAATAGATCTACGCTCGAGTTATCATCAACTTAAGATTAAGGAAGCTGATATTCCTAAGACTACTTTTAGAACCCGTTATGGACACTATAAGTTTTTGGTAATGCTATTCGGGTTGATGAATGCCACAGTAGCCTTTATGGACTTGATGAATATGGTGTTTCATCCCCACCTTGATCGATTTATAATTGTGTTTATTGATGGTATTTTGGTATATTCTCAGAGTGAGGAGCAGCATACAGAGCATTTAAGGCTTATCTTACAGGCCTTAAAAGATGAACAGCTTTATGCCAAGTTCAACAAATGTTAGTTTTGGCTTGATAGAGTCGTATTTTTGGGCCATGTGATATTAGCGAAGGGTATTTATGTTGATCCCCAAAAGATTGAGGCAGTGGTAAAATGAGAGCGACTTACTAGTGTAGCCGAGATTAGGAGTTTTCTTGGCTTGGCCAGTTATTATCATATGTTTGTAGAAGGGTTCTCCAAGATATTTGGCCCATTGACACAGTTGACCCGAAATGATGTTAAGTTTGAATGGAATGAAGACTGTGAAATGAGCTTTCAAGAACTCAAGGCACAATTAACTTCAGCACCAGTATTTACTCTTCCATTTGGTAATGAGGGGTTTGTGGTATATAGTGATGCTTCTAGACAAGGGTTAGGTTGTGTGTTAATGCAATATGGTAGGTAGTGGCCTATGCTTCCAGGAAATTTAAGAAGTATGAGCTAAACGAGCTAACACACGATTTAGACCTTGCAATGGTGGTATTTACACTTAAAACTTGGAGGCATTACTTATACGGAGTAACTTGTCATATTTTTACTAATCATAAGAGTCTTAAGTACCTACCTACTCAAAAGGACTTGAACTTGAGACAGAAGAGATGGATTAAGTTGATCAAGGACTATGAGTGTACCATTGACTATCATTCAGGCAAGGTGAACGTGGTAGCTAATGCAATTAATAGGAAATCCTATAGTTCTATTGATCATTTAAGAGTAACACGGATGCTCTTGTTGATTGAGTTGAGATCTTTAGGAGTGGAACTAACAGTTTCTGATTCTAGGGCATTAATGGCCAGTTTTCGGGTTAGGCCTACAATAATTGATAGAGTTTGTGATATGCAAACTTATGACCCTTAGTTAGTGAAGTTGATTGATGATGTGAAAAAGGGTTTGTGAGCTGATTTTATGGTGAGAGATGATGGAACCCTAGCTATAGGTAGTAGACTTTGTGTACCCAATATAGAAGATTTAAAAAAGGAGATTATGGAAGAAGCTCATTGTTCAGTCTATGCCATGCATCCGGGTAGTACGAAGATGTACCGTACATTGAAGGATCATTATTGGTGGTAGGGTATGAAGAAAGAGATTGCTAAGTTTGTTTCCCGGTGCTTAGTTTGTCAATAGATCAAGGCCGAGCACCAGAGGCCCACAGGACTTTCCCAACCACTTCTTATTCCTGAGTGGAAATGAGAGCATATTACTATAGACTTTGTGATAGGGCTTCCACGTACTCAGATGGGTTATGACAGTATATGGGTGATTGTCGCTCGACTCACGAAGTCTGCTCACTTCTTACCTATCAAAGCTACTTATACACTTGTTAGGTTGGCTAGTATTTATGTAGCTGAGATAATACGTCTTCATAGAGCACTTGTATCTATAGTTTCGGATCGAGATCCTTATTTTACATCTAAATTCTGGCTCAATTTGCAGAAGGCGTTAGGCACAAGGTTGAATTTTAGTACCGTTTTTCATCCCTAGATAGATGACAATTAGAGCATACTATACAAACCTTGAAAGACATGCTATGAGCTTGCGTGATCGAGTTCAAAGGTAGTTAGGATGCTTACTTACCTTTGATAGAGTTTACCTATAATAATAGTTACCAAGCTAGTATTGAGATGGCTTCATATGAGACTTTGTATGGTAGAAAATGTAGAATTCCAGTTTATTGGGACGAAGTAGGCGAAAGAAGATTATTGGGTCCAGAATTGGTGCAAGATACTAATGATAAAATGAAGATTATTTGAGAGAAGATGAAACGGCTCAAGATAGACAAAAGAGTTATGCTGACAAGCGTAGAAGAAATCTGGAATTTAATGTTGGTGACCGAGTGTTTTTATGAATCTCTCATTGGAAGGGTATTCTTTGCTTGAGAAAGCGTGGTAAGCTAAGCCCACGGTACATTGGTCCCTATGAGATTGTAGAACATGTGGGCGTAGTTGCCTATCACATAATGTGTTTCATGTCTCAATGCTTCGGAAGCACATGTACGACCCGAGCCATGTGTTAAGGCAACAACCTGTTCTATTAAGGGTAGATTTGACATATGAAGAGGAATCGATGAAGATATTAGAAAGAAAGCAACAAATTTTGTGTTCTAAAATCTTGTCTTTAGTACAGGTTATGTAGAAGAATCATGCAAAGAAAGAAGCTACAAGGGAGCGCGAGGACTTAATGCGAGCACAATATCCATATCTTTTTCCCTCAGGTATGTTAAATTTTGAGTACGAAATTTTTTTTTTTAAAGGGAGAAGGATTGTAACATGCCACGCTTATAAGAGAAAAAGAAAAAGAAAAAGAAAAAAAAGAGGCCTTAAGCCCATTTCCCCCCCAAAGCCTACCAAAACCCACCAAACCCATCTTCCTTTTATATTAGCTACCAAGGGAAATAAAACACAAATTTTCTTCTTCTTTAAATGTTCTTGCCGAGAGAAAACAAAGGTAAGTTTTCTTGGCTTTTCTTTTTAATTTCTTCTCTTCCTTTGTTAACTCATGAATATTTTCAAGTGATTAGGTTATGGGTAATGATTTTAACATAGATTTAGACCTCTTAGCATTAGAATTTCCCTAATTAGAGAGAGAGTTAGACAATTAAAATTTTAGAGAGAGAAAGTTAGTGTGAGAAAGAGTATCCAAGCTTTTAGGAGCATGATTATCACTCTAATTTGAAGTTATTATTGTTAATTTTATGTTGGAGTGTAGAATTCCATGAAATTGAAGGATTTAAGTTTTAGGAAAATTCCCGACCCTTGATTTTTGGGGTAATTTTAAAATTCATTAAATTAGTGGCTTAAATTATTATTTTCTTCATTTTAGGACCTGTAGAAAATTTACAGAACGAGTTGTACCCTATACTGAAAAGTTCGTATCGATCCAACGAGTTGGTAAGTGTATTAACTCGTTATGTTATCGTTTTGTGTAATAGATTTTATTTAGAATCGTCAATTTGGGTATTAATTTTCTTACCAATGTGTAATATTACATTTTGTGTCATTTAGGAGAGTTCCTGAGTGTGACGTATCCCGGCAACGCGTTCCAATAAACATCATCACTTTTTGTGAGTGAGATTTATAGTATATATGTATATATATAGTTTATTTATCATATTAAAGATTTCATTTATTACGCATCATTTTTATAAAGTCTATGAAACATAATGAGTATCTAATTTTTTTGTTAAATTATTTATTTTACTTTATTAATTTAAATTTTTGGACATATTTAAATTAAGTATTTATTATACGTTATGAAAAACGCATTTATATTGTAGATTGTTTATATTAATAAAAATAAGTTTAAATGATTTATTTATTTAAGTATAAAGTTTGAGATGAGATTCAATGAGTTTATAATTATTAAAATAGAAATAGTTTTCAAACCACTAAGCAATACCCTCCCCCATTAGTTAGAGATATGAGATTCAAGCCTTTGAGGCCCGTCTATACACACATAGGCTTTGGACTGTGTGTATGGGCGCTTTGCTCTTTGGGAGCCAGTTTGCTCTGCACATGCGTAAAACAAGGATTTGAGATGATATATATATATATATATATATATATAAATATTTCCGATGCTCTGCCCGAGGGATATTCCGGGTACGAAAAAATTTCTCCCTAAGTACTAATTTAGTGTAATGTTTTAAAGACTTAATCATTTATAATATTACATCATATCTTGTAGAACTTTCATTTGTAGCATGAATAAAATGAGATTTGATGATTCTTATGATACTTTTAAATTATTTACATTATTTATGTTAAGATTGATGTTTATGGTTTAAAGGTTTATTATTATTATTGTTATTATTATCATTTTTATTTTTTCTCATTTTATTTTGAAATTATTCTACTCACTGAGTTTCGTGAAAACTCACCCTCTTTTACTTTTTCCCATCTCAGGAGACAGTAGGCGTCTTCAGCTCAGTGACTAGTTAGAGTGGGTTACGTGGTGGAGCTTTTATGTTTTTTTTTGTTTTGTTAGCCATATAAGATATATGGACTCTCTTTTTTCATTTGAGCCTATAGGAATTTAGCATATTTATCTTGTAGATTATGAATTTGTATTATGGTATTTATATTATTTTTGGGCTTTTGATGCCATGAGTTTGATAACTCTATCTTAGATACTAAGGATATGTTGACGTATAAGTTATAAGTGTATTAATTTTCATTGATGTTGATGAGGTGAGTTGTGGATGAGATATGAGAAGTTTGGAAGTTTGGTTGATAGTACTGTGTTTATAGAAGTGTTATTTTTTAAATTGCAGGTTTGAGAATGTCCATAAAACAAGAGAAACTCTGCCGAAATTTTGGTAGAATTTCTAATGTAATGAGAGTTTTTGAATTGTTCGTAGGATAGCAGTCAAGATCCGTACTAACATTTATAGAAAATTCGAGGCGGGTCATTTCAGAAGTTTCTTCCTTCAATACGATCGAATATGAATTAGTCAATCAGAAGGAGATTAAAGCGTAGTATTAGCCAAGAAAAAAAAATTAGAATTTCAAATTCAGAAGGTGAAAAAATTGGGAAAACTTGATAAAAAAAAATTAAAAAAAGAAAAACAATGCTAATAGGGAAACAATGATTATTGAGGTATTAGGCTAGTGTCATGGACATATTTCATTTTTAAAAAATTTTAATCAATCAATCTAATGAATATGAAATTGTCAAGCAATCAAGTCTCTTCATATTATTTATCCTCAATCTACTCCCACATGTGGTCCTTTTAGATCATCTTTCATATAAATACTTATTTTATAAATTTCTATTATGAAGCATCTTTCATATAAATACTTATTTTATAAATTTCTATTATGAAGCTGCCCTTCTTGCATCACCAGGATTAATGTTGGTTCTTTAAGTATATGGTAATTATCAAGTTGAAAGTCTCTCTTAAATTCACATGCATAGCACTGAGTCTCCATCTCTCTTATATATATACCGATATTTGTTATTGTGATTTCATCAGGAAAAGAACTAATATGGGTTGTTTAACTTGGCCTTATCAACTTTTCTACCTTCACATATTGCTCTTGTATGTTCAGAGTCATGCAAAACTATGCTCTCATGACCAGAGTTTTACATTGCTCCTGTGAGATTATTGATTGAAAATCATCGGAATATGATTTAGAGATCAAGCCAAGTGCGTTGGGTGCGTACGGATCAAAGACGGACGCGAAAAAGAAGAAGGGCGCACCAGGCGCTAGCGCTGCGGTGACCAGGCGTGAGCGCCACAGTGCCTAGTTCAGAACCTAAGTGCAGTAGCGCCAGGAGGCCAGCGCCGCAGCGCTTAGCAGAAGCGCGCCAGCGCCGCAGCGATGAGAACCCAGCGCCGCAGCGCTGGAGACGGGAACAGTATCCCAAAATAAGGAAACTTCCTTTTTTCGTCTCCCACTTATTTCAGGACACCCTAATATGACTCTCACACGTATAGGGTAAACTTAGGTTATCCCAAAGCCTATATAAAGGCTATCAATTGGCCTGTAAACACATCTTTGTGATCAACAACAAATCTTAGTGATAATCTTTATGGTTCTTTATGAGAGAAAATCCCTAGAGTGCAAGAGAGAGTTTTCTTTGTGATCTTTCTTGTAAAAGGCATACTTTGTGAGTGCCTTGTGATTCATAATAAGAGAAGAGTGTGATCTTGATTTGCCGTGGATGTAGGCAAGTTACCGAACCACGTAATTCTTTTTGTGTTCTTCTTCTACCCATTTCTCTCTTTATTTCCTAGTAACTTGTTCTGCATTATTATATTGCTTGGGTGAATTTTTTTCTTGTTTATGTGCTTCCGCGTCAACAAACTGGTATCAGAGCTTTGGTTTAAAGTAGACATAGCCATACCCAAGTACGAGGTAGAGAAATTCAACGGTACGAATGACTTCAATCTGTGAAAGATGAAGGTTAAGGCGTTGTTGGTGAGCCAAAGGCTTGGTTCGGCATTAAAGGAGATTGTAGCTCCATCTAGTGATGAGGAGAAGATGCCAGAGTCATCTAAAGTAGAAGTAGAAAGAAGGGACATTCAAGAAAGAGCTCATAGCACAATCGTTCTATCATTGAGCGATGAAGTACTAAGGGAAGTAACAGGTGAGACGACGGTTATAGGTCTATGAAAGAAGCTTGACTCTCTTTATATGAGAAAATCGTTGGCCAACAGATTACATATAAAGAAGAAGCTATATCAGCTGTCCATGTCAGAGGGGATGCCGATGAAAGATCATATAGACGCCTTCAATAAGATCATCCTTGATTTTGAGTCTATCAATATCAAGATAGAAGATGAAGATAGAGCAACTATCCTACTGAGTTCACTCCCTAAGAGCTATGAGAGTTTTGTTGATACGCTACTCTACGGCAGAGAGAGTTTAACGATGAGTGATGTAAAATCATCATTAAACTCAAAGTTATTAGGAAAGCACACCGAGGGCAATGCAGAAAGTTTATCTGTAAGAGGAAGGCCCTCATATAGAGATGGGAAGAAAAAAGGCTTAAGGTCGAAGTCTAGGACTCTCAGAAGTGCTATTGCTGCAAGAAAGAGGGGCACTTCATAAAGGACTGTCCTGAGAAGAAAGCACAAGACAAGAAGAAAGCGGATGCTGCGTTTGTCTATGATGATAGCTATGACAGCATAGAGACACTCGTTGCTACTGATGGTATGAACTCTGAACAATGGGTTTTAGATTCTGGTTGTACTTTTTACATGTGCCCGCACAAGTCTTGGTTTACAAATTTTTAGCCTATTAGTGGTGGTAAGGTGTTAATGGGTAATGACATTGCATGTTAGATGATGGGAATTGGTAGTGTTAAGCTTAGGCTGCATGATGGGCAAGTGAGAGAGTTGATAGATGTTAGGTATGTTCCTGACTTGAAGAGAACCTTGATCTCATTGGGGACTTTAGACCAGAATAGATGTTCCATCAGGATCGACAGAGGGATTTTAAGAGTTTTGAAAGGTTCTATAGTGGTGATGAGAGGAGAAAAGTACAAAGGTGTTTTTGTGCTTAAGGGTGAAGTCGTGAACGGTTCTACACTATTCTCTGTAGTTGATGAGAGTATGCAAAATAAGTTGTGGCATCTTAGACTGGCACACTTAGCGAGAGAAACCTAAAGGAGTTATATAGTCAAAAGGCGTTTGGTGAGGATAAGTTCCAGCCCTTAGAGTTTTGTGAGCATTGTGTGCTTGGGAAAGCACATAGAGTGAGGTTTAGTACCGGCGAGCACAAGACTAAGGGGACTCTTGACTATATACACTCGGATCTTTGGGGACCAGCGCAGACAGCTACTCGTGGTGGTGCCAGGTATTTTCTCAGCTTGATTGATGATTATTCGAGGAAGCTGTGGGTCTATGTGTTGAAGAGCAAGGATCAAATATTTGATGTGTTCAAGACTTGAAAGGCTCTTGTTGAGAATCAGACTGGCAAAAGAGTGAAAAGGTTGAGAACTGACAACGGCCTCAAATTTTGCAACAGAGAGTTGATGGGTTTTGTGCCAAGCATGGGATTGTAAGGCATAGAACGGTAAGATCAACACCGCAGTAGAATGGGGTAGCTGAGAGGATGAACAGGACCCTACTTGAAAGAGTTAGATGCATGCTTACCAATGCGAAGATGTCTAAGACATTCTGGGGAGAAGCCGTAGTGACGACAGCTTACTTGATTAATAGAAGTCTCTCCTCAGCAATTGACTTCAAGATGCCAGAAGAGAAATGGTCTGGCAATCCTTCGAAGTATGACCACCTCAGAATATTTGGTTGCCCTGCCTTTGTACATGTTAAGGAGGGGAAGTTGGAACCTAGAGCTATCAAAGAGGTATTCATAGGATATCCCGAAGGAGTAAAAGGATACAAGGTGTGGTGTAAAGACTTAACACCACTAAGGAGTATCATAAGCCGTTATGTGACGTTCGATGAGATGACGATGCTGAAAACCTCCCAAGAAGATGAGAAAGAAGAACCTGTGACCAAGGAAGACTCAGCACCCGAGTCAATAGAAGTTGAAGTAGAGCCTGAAAATAGATCTGATATGCCCCCAGATCAACACTTCAACAAGGAAATCCTTGAAGATAAACCAAGAACACCGGCAAATTCCTCCAAGTCTACCCAAAGAAAGACTAGAACTCCTGAGTTAGAAATTGAAGAGTACCAGCTTGCTAGAGATAGGCTAAGGAGAACGATTAACCCACCAGTCAGGTATGCACAAGCAGACTTAGTTGCTTATGCCTTTAATTCTGCTTACACTCTTGAGAATGATGAGCTTGGGACATATGGTGAGATTATGAAGAGTGAAAATAAGAAAGAATGGCAGCAGGCCATGGAAAAATAAATTTGTTCTCTTAGGAAGAACAATACCTGAAAGTTGGTGGAGAGACCTTGAAAGAAGCTAGTCGGGTGCAAGTGGGTGTATAAGGTGAAGGAGGGGATACTGGGGATTGAGCCTACGAGATTCAAGGCTAGGTTAGTAGCACAAGGTTTTACTCAGAGAGAGGGAGTCGATTTTCATGAGATATTCTCTCCAGTTGTCAAGCACACATCTATTAGAATTTTGTTAGCCATGTGCGCAAACCTTGATTTACATCTAGAGCAGATGGATGTAAAGACAACTTTTCTATATGGAGAGTTTGAAGAAATGATATACATGACGCAGCCGCAGGGGTTCAAGGAGCCCAGAAAAGAAGATCATGCTTGTTTACTAAAGAAGTCATTGTACGGGTTAAAGCAATCACCTAGACAGTGGTATAGGAGATTTGATAAGTTTATGATGGCTTATGGCTTTAGTAGGAGCAAGTATGACAGATGCGTGTACTTCAAGAGCATAAGTTGTGGGATGATGTATTTGCTTCTATACGTCGATGATATATTGATCGCGTGCAAGAACATGGAAGAAATACAGAAGCTCAAGAAGCAGTTGAGTGGCGAGTTTGAAATGAAGGATTTGGGAGCAGCGAAGAGAATTTTGGGTATGGATATTGTGAGGGAAAGAAGAGATGTTATCTTCTTGTCCCAACAGAGATATATAGTCAAAATTTTGGAAAAGTTTGGTATGTCAAACGCGAAGGCTGTCTCTACTCCTTTGGCCATGCATTTCAGACTTTCAGCAGCACAGTCGCTGACATCCGATGAGGAGAAACTACAGATGAGCAAAGTACCGTATGCAAGCACTGTGGGGAGCATCATGTATGCAATGGTTTGCACAAGACCAGACATAGCATGGGCTGTGAGTGTAGTGAGTAGATACATGGCGAATTCAAGAAAAGATCACTGGCTTACAGTAAAGTGGATTCTGAGATATCTCAAGGGAACGTTGAATCACGGCTTAATGTATAAGAGGGATGAGGACAGCAATGAAATGGTAAGAGGGTACGTAGACTCAGATTATGTAGGTGATCTTGACAAGAGAAGATTGTTAACGGGATATGTATTCACAGTGTTTGGGTGTAGTGTGTGTTGGAGATCAGTTCTACAACACATAGTTGCACTATCTACCACAGAGGTAGAGTACTTAGCTGTTGGTGAAGCTATCAAGGATGCCATGTGGTTAAAAGGCATATACGCAGAGGTATTGGCTAGTGAAGATGTGAACACTAGTGTGTATTGTGATAGCCAGAGTGCTATACACCTAAGCAAGCATCAAGTGTTCCATGAGAGGTCGAAATATATTAATGTGAGGCTCCATTACATTCGAGAGATTGTCCAAAGTGGTGAAGTTAGTCTAACAAAGATAGCGTCGTCTAAAAACCCTGCTGATATGTTGACTAAGCCACTACCCTCGGTTAAGTTCATCCTATGCAAGGACTTAACCAGAGTCACTACTTTGTGAAGGTGATTGAAGATGCAAAAATGAGAGATCGAGTTATTTTGTGGATGATTTTGAATCAAGGAGGGGATTTGTGAGATTGTTGATTGAAAATTATTGGAATATGATTTGGAGATCAAGCCAAGTGCATAAGGTGCGCACGGATCAAAGACGGACGCGAAAGGAGGCAAAAAAGAAGAAGGGTGCACCAGGCGCCAGCGCCGCGGTGACCAGGCGTGAGCACTGCGGCACCTGGAGGCCAGCGCCGCGGCGCTGGAGATGGGAACAGTATCCCGAAATAAGGAAACTTTCTTATTTCATCTCCCACTTGTTTCAGGACTCCCTAATACGACTCCCACACGTATAGGGTAAACCTAGGTCATCCCAAAATCTATATAAAGGCTATCAATTAGCTTGTAAACACATCTTTGTGATCAACAACAAATCTTAGTGATAATCTTTGTAGTTCTTTGTGAGAAAAAATCCCTAGAGTGCAAGAGAGAGTTTTGTTTACGCTCAAAATATAACGCGGCTATCGCAGTATAGATTGAGGTGTCGATCCCACGAGGAAGCTCTTGGCAAAATAGATTGGTGAAGTAAAATATTAAAGAGGTAGCAAATGATAAAATTAATTGATGAGATGGAATTGTCTATGAATTAAAGAAAATATCTTATGGTGATTTAAGCAAGGCTTTGAGAATCACAATTATACTTTATAAATCTATTCTACACTTTGATTCAATGCTTATAACTCAATTGAAAGTTTCACATCCCAAACAATCAATCGAAAGATAGGTAAAATATAGCACATTTGATAACACATGTATTTGATGTAATTAAACTCTTTGCAAGCATTAACACACATCATGTTCGTTTATACAAGTTATCTAAGATCGATAGTATATCACTTTGACAATATTGCAGTAAAAGATCAACTTGAATATCAAACATTTATTGCCCTTATATGTTATCTAAGATTGACAATATATCAATTTGACAATACTGCAGTAAAAGATTAACTTATAAAACAATGTAACCAGTAACAATTATAGTTCACCAAGAATCACATAAGAAAAGCATGACTGAACATATATGAGACATGAGAATTATAACCTGTGGATTATAGAAAATAAAATAGATAAGAGTTTAATCAAAACCAAACTTACAACATTTGTAGCTCTTGACAACGAATCAAAGCATAGAAGTAGATTTATTACACATAAAAGTTCATCTCCTAGCCTTGCCAAGAACTCTAGCCTAAATTACAATACATGTTAATGAGAAGAAAAGAAAGGAGAATTATCTAATATTAAAAACTTCATAAGTGTCTCCTTATATAGGCAATAAATGGACACATGTTATGGATGACATCAATCTTCAATAATTTTAAGCCAATAACTCGTTTATCCATTTGCAGCATATTTTTGATAATATAAATGACCGATTTAGCTTCTGCAACTGACATAAAAGTTGTAGAATTTTGACTCTTCATTCCATAGGCACCAATTTCATGCAAATTGGATGAGTATCCAATGAGATATGAGCAAAATTCTAAAGATACATCAGAATTCGGCCAACAACCATTTTATCCACTTGTAATGCGATTTGGTCCATGATAATGGCTGATTTGGACTTTACCATCAACATACGAGTTGTTGATAGTTAAGTCAAAAATTCACAACGTTAAGAATTATACGAATTGAGTACTTATTTTGTGAGATACGGTTCAAATACGTGAGTTGGGTCAAGCTGGGCAGGAGTTGTAGCACGATTCTGTTGTATCTCAATTTTTGGGCCATAACATGTTGGATTTGGTTTTTCCACTATTCTTCAAATTTGTGTAAGATTGCGTCATGTTGCACCAAGTTTAAGAATTTCTTCATTTTGATTTCTACATTGAGAGTTATGTCCATTTTACATAAACCTGTCCAAATAACATTCATTAATCACAATTTAAAGAGAACACTTTATTTCAAGCTAAAAATACAGAAAATACTAAAATTAGTGACATTAAATGGTGACTGAATCTCTTAACAAATATGCATTTTCATGTGTTCATCAAGTTTTCTTTGTGATCTTTCTTGTAAAAGGCATACTTTGTGAGTGCCTTGTGATTCATAATAAGAAAAGAGTGTGATTTTGATCCGTCGTGGACGTAGGCAAGTTTCTGAACCATGTAATTCTTTGTGTGTTCTTTTTCTACCCCTTTCTCTCGTTATTTCCTAGTAACTTGTTCTGCATTATTATATTGCTTGGGTGAATTTTTTGCTTGTTTGTGTGCTTCCGCTTCAACAGCTTCAGTTTAAATAACTATTTTCTCTTAAGCATGACCCTTATTTTGGTTGTGATGAACATCAACAATCTTATCCAAAGACAAAGTATTGGAAAAAGAACAAAGATTGTTGCTCATGGGATGGAGTAATATGTGACATAGCAACTGGTTACGTGATTGGCCTTGACCTTAGTTGCAGCTGGCGTCAAGGCAACATCCATTCCAACGGTAGCCTCTTTCTTCTTCTCACTTGCAAAAGCTCAACCTCGTTTTCAATGATTTCAACTCTTCTCAGACTTCGTCTGGTTTCAACAAATTTGATAGTTTGACACATCTAAACCTCTCTTACTCTAACTTTGGTGGTCAACTTGCATCTGAATTTTCCCACTTGTCTAAATTAGTTTCACTTGATTTCTCTCTTAATTCGAATATGAAAATTGAAACACCTGTTTGGATAAGGCTAGCTAATAATCTGACCAAGTTAAAGGAACTTAATTTAGTTTCTTTAAACTTGTCTACCGTAGTACCTAGCTACTTGACCAATCTAACATCTTCTTTGTCATATTTGATTCTTAGTGTTTGTAGATTTCAAGGAAAATTGCCAGAAAACATCTTTCACCAACCTAACTTACAAAACCTCAAGGTTTTGGATCTCTCATACAACAATTTAGGGGGTTCAATTCCTTCATCACTAGGTAACCTAACACAACTTTCTAATTTAGACTTGTCAAGAAATAAATTATCTGGTGAAATTCCTTCTGGTCTAAGTGGGCTTCGAAATTTAACTTTCATTAATTTATCTCATTGACCACCATAATAATTTTCAACTTTTTTTTTCTCAATCTTTCTGGGCTTATGTTTTCCAGTTGCAACATAACTTAGTTCTCAGACATATGAAGAACTCAACATCAACTACAGAAACTGGATCTTTCTGAAAACAAAATCCATGGCAATGTTTCCAAGTTAATGTCGGACATGGCAAAAGACACTTTGACTTATCTGGATCTTAGTTTCACAACTTCCTAACTGGCTTTACAGAGCAGCTCACTTGGAAGAATCTTAAATATCTTGATTTTAGTTTCAATTTGCTTCGAGTGATAATTTTAATCTACCACATTTGGTAAAGTACTTTTTATTTTCGAATAATAATTTGACGGGAATTATTCCTTCATCTTTTTGCAATTTGAGCTCTATTGTTCATCTTGACTTGTCTAATAACAACTTTAGTGGAATAATTCCAAAAAATTTGGGAAATTCAAATTTGTATCTTTGAAATAACAGCTTGTATGAAAGCGTTCCCCAGTTTTCTAAAATAAACACTCTTGTTCTTAGCGGCAATCAACTAGAGGGACCACTACCATTATCTCTGGTAGGATCAATGATACGTTTCCATATTGGTTAGACGATCTTCTAAAGTTACAGGTTCTTATCTTGAAATCTAACAAATTTCATGGACCTATTAGAAATTATATTCCTTTAGAAATCTCCCTAAAGGCCCAGCTCTTTGGGGTTGAAAGATTAACCCTTTAAGATAGTCTTTTATGGGCCACCTTTGAAAGCCCAAACCCAAGGCAGTTGAGGTCCCAAGGGCATGACAAAACCAAGTTTCAAGATAAACTTCAAACATAAAACTTGCTCATTCACTCAAACCTAGTTTAGTCCGAACTGCTTGTACATTAACCTTTCATATTTAGAACCGAGCCAACCAGAGTCATAAACTTTTACATAACCAAGACGAATAGAACATAAAAGAAATCGACTCAATAACAGATCTACCCAAAACTGAGCAGCTTATATTCTGATTAGGTACTACCGCAAGGATAGATATACAACCATTTGCTCGGTCTACAAAAACAAGACTTAAGCCAACTAGAATCTAGCACATTATAAGAAGGACTAGATCAGTAAGAAATACCAAACCGCCCTCACAACAAAAATAGCAAAGCCGAGCAGGAACTATCAATCTTAATATGAAAAAGACTAAAGATAAGAACCTGTAAATATGTAGATGTGATAATGGACTACTTCACTAAGTGGATCGATGCGATATTTCTATATCATAAAATTAAGTGCAAGTATACACTATCATATGCAAGTAATAAAGAGACTAAATAAGTCGGATGTCGAACCTACAGGGATAATGTTTCTTTTTAACCAATTATTAAAATTATGTCTTCCTAATAACTATTCAGATAAATAAAAATCTAAGAATGAAAGTAAGAAATATAAAAATAAAAACACAATGCAAAGAGAATAGGGAGATAGCAATGTAGAGAGAACCTAGGATTAATACTATCCCTCAATATGCTTTCTAATGATTAATCTTTTAATATTTAACTCCCTTAGTCTTTGTTATTGATCAAGACACTAATGTATTCACAAGCCTCTTCCAAGATCATGCAAGTATACCTTAATTTACTAAATACCTATATTCCTATGGTACTTGTAATAAATTAAGATTAGGTCTTATGGATCATAAATGCCAATTAGGTATATTCCTATCCTAAATTAAAACTTGCATATGCAATATTGAATGTTACTCTACAATCATGCATCAAATTACCTAGGTCTAAATATAATGATTCCTCTTCCGAGTTTATCAATAATATTACCAACTCATTCACCATATATTGGCCAGATATATTGAAGCATTAAGATCAAGTAATTTGAATATCAAAGAACTAAGTTTATTAAATATTCTAAAGATATGGCAATTAAGCACACATATTAAGTCCAAGTATTAACCCTAGAAAACAAGTTTAGCTCATGGCTACAAGAGAACAGCAGTAAAAATAATAATAAATCATAATACGATTATTAGCAAATCGATGTAGACGTCGAATTGCTCCTAATTGCGCTGCCTAAGAACTCTTGATGCCGAAGAACGTCTTGTATCTTTCTCTAAAGTTGCTTTAATTAAGCTCCTATTGCTCTCCAAGACTCGTGCTCTGTATTCTTGGTGCTCTTGGGTCGTCTTGGATTAATTCTTGAAGGCTGGGAACGAGTGACTTTTTATAGGGATTGATATGAGCTTGAAAATCTCAATTCTCGTCGGACTAGGACTCGCATACCGCTGGCGCGCTATGAAGTTTTCGCTGGGGTGACGCGTGATAAAGCCTTCACCGCTGGCACGGTGAGATTATAACGCTGGGGCTCTGAAGTGTCGCTGGCGCGGTGACTCTTCGGCGCTAGGGTGCTAGACTTGACTTAAGCAGGTCGTTTTTCTTATTTCGATCACTATTCTAGCGCTGGGGCTATAATCCTTGTGGCGCGGGGGTGCTGGACTTAAATTTTGAAAACTTTGCATTTTAGTCCCTGTTTTTGCTCCTTTTGCATTCTTTATTTAAATTTTATTCAAGTCCCTATAAATAACAATAATGCACATAGATAGCCATCTATTCTCATAAAATTATAAAATATTAATAATAAAAATATGAGAAAATATATGACAAATTTGCCCTTATCATATGGGATTTCTCACACAATTATTACTAATCATTGGAAGCAGTTTTACAATAGTAGCTTCAAGAACTTTTGTAAACAGTTAGGAGTACAACTATTATTTGTATCACCGGCTCATCCCAAGATAAATGGCCCGATAGAATCTTCCAACAAAGCAGTCAAGAAGCTACTCAAGAAAAAGTTAACAGACAAAAATGGAGGATGGGTAGAAGAGTTTCTAGAAATACCATTCTCGTTGCCTTTCGGCTGTAAAGCAAAACTTCTAGCAGAGATCAAAATTCCAACTCATATGGTGTTGTACTTCTCTAAAACGGCCAATAACGAACTGATTAGAGGATAACTAGATTCAATCAAACAACAAATAGAGAAGGCCTAGACATGGATAGTTGCTTACCAGCAAAAGGTCGCTAGATTTTATAAGAAGAGAGTCAAAGCGAGAAAATTCAGGGAATGTGACTTAGTACTAAAACGAGTCATGCTGAATACCAAAACTCTAGCAGATGGAGCCTTCGGGCCAACCTGTGAAGGCCCATACAAGTTGTAAGATGCATCAGATGAGCCTATGAACTTAAAGGAGCAGATGAACGAGTAGTAAGAAAGCCATGAAATGCCGAATTGCTGAAGAAATATTACTCTTAGTTTCTATTTTTATGCATTATATGCCTGCTACGTATAGACATTATTTTTTAATAAAATCATTACTTACTTGCATGTACCTCGACATGAATGGTTGCTCAAAATCTAGGCTAAACAGTTATTAATATCTGTATATTAAATATTAAAGAACGCCTTTAAATTTGCTATAAGAAGGTGTCACTCATGAGGTTACCTATAGAACATCAGATAAGGTAATGCTCTCAGAGAAGAATCACACAAAGGTACAGCTATGAAGACATTGAAAAATAACATGCTATAGAGGGCAGCACTTATGAGGTTACCCATAGACTACCGAACAAGATAACGCTCTTAAAAGAGAACCTTATGGACTTACAGTGTATACATTATAGGTGGGCTACACTTATGAGGTTACCCATAGATTACTGGGCAGGGTCATGCTCTCAAAGGAGAACCCTATGAAGATACAACTATGAAGACATTAAAGAATAAATTCCATAGGGGGCGGCACTTATGAGGTTACCCACAAATCAACAAACAAGGTAACACTCTCAGATGAGAACCCTATGGACGTGCATCTTATACTTCGTAGGGGTATAAAAACATTGAGGTTACCCACAGACTTTCAGATAGGATAATGCTCTTAGAGGAGAACTCTACGAATATACAACTATAAAGACATTGAAGAATAACACGCCATAGGAGGCGGCATTCATGAGGTTACCCACAAACCATCGGATTAGGCAACGTTCTTAGAGGAGAACCCTATAGACGTACAACATATACTTTGTAGGGGGTGGTATTCATGAGGTTACCCACAGACCACCAGACAGGGTAATGCTTTCAGAGGAGAACCCTACAAAGATACAACTATGAAGACATTGAAGAAAAATACACTGTAGGGGGCAGTACTCATGAGGTTACCCACATACCACCGAACATGGTAACGCTTTTAAAGAAGAACCCTATAAACGTGCAATACCCAAAAAGGGGCTGGCCAAAGTTACTGTAGAATGACCAATTATTTTCAACAAAATTCAATAAACAACCAAGTATTGAAAAAGATATCTACTGGTCAGCTCAATAATAATCTCATCAGTACGACTTTATGTTAATATTTACTTGAGCCACCTTAGCTTATATTTTGACAATTTCATTACTAATATATCATCATGCTCTATTCAACTTCGATTAAATAATATGGCATAAATAGATTATTATATTATCTGATTAAGGCAATTTGCTTTAAGAATTGAAGAAACTATTGCAAGCTACTCATCTATATTATATTTTATTAAATCATGAATGGGGTCATGTTTTTTACATTATGACAATATGAAAGAATAGGTGCAAGTTTGTATCAACATTCACCAAGGAACATACAAAAGAACGAGCTCATAAGAGCATCCCAAGATATGTTATAAACAAATTAGACTTGTATTCATAAACGAAAAAATTATAAGAGTTAAAAAAAAAATAAATAACATCGGCTCATGTTGCCAGAGCCGTACTAGTAAACTCCAAGTTAACCACAATGGCTACTCCTATATTAATGTTGACCGGGGGAGGGTTGACTTGGATAAGAGGATTGGCTTAAATAGCATTCATTGGTCTTGAAGATTGAGTAGGAGCAGCATCAGAGAAAGCTTGGGCCGAATCAGTTGAAGGAGTAGTCGTCTGGGCTTCATTTAAAGGGCAACACCTTCAGCATTAGCAGGAACAACATCGATAGGAGTAGGCTCAGTCACCCCAACAACATCGGGGCTAGGGAGGTCTCCCTTTCTAGGGATGCCCCCCTAGTGGTTAAGTCCTACATCCACTAGAGGTCGATGTTTGGGTAGTTCTCTTTAAAAAGACTGATTGACCTTTGATAACATTATCGAGGTTAATATTACCCTAACCTTTGAAAAACGTGCCAGAGCCATCTGTGAGACTCATTTTCCACCTCTCACTACCTCTTTATTCGAACATTCTTGCATAAGCCACATAAATCAGTAAAGAACGAGGAATGAAAAGAGCAAAGGTAAAGAAAAATATTACTTACTATAAACACGAGGTTTTCTAGGAACAAAGAAAACTAGGCCTGATTAAATAAGGATGGCCGGTGAAAAAAGGTCATACACAGGACAGATTTGAGCATTGACAACTGCAATCCTAGCACATCTACCCTCAAATATGTCAAAGTTAATGGCCCAAGTCACTACAATACACTAAGTAATTAGAAGAACAAAAGAAAAAGATAGAGTAAAGTACAAAGAAAAACCTGCACTCAATAAAACGTTGGTAGGAACGACTTAATTTCTCCATCTCTTCTTAAGGACTACTTGACCCCACTCTCCTCCTATAAAGAACCATTCTATATTTTAATCCTTAATTAAAAAGGGCAACCATGGATAGAATTTTGAAGGCTATGAAAGAAGAGATAATAGAAGCCCCTTTGACTTCTAACATTACTCCTAAAGTGGTACAGATGGCATAGCTTCTGGAAGTGTAGGGAAGACAGCCTTATCCTTGCCCAAAAAAGGAATAAACCAGCTAAAACCCACAAAGAGTTAGGGTCTAGTTAGGAAGGAGCTACACCTAAACAGGTCAGCATCCTAGCAAAGTATTGCTGCATAAAAATTCTGAAGCATAACCTCAAAAACTCCATATGGATGGCCACTTTGCCATCTACGAGTCTGCTCAGAAAATCATATGGGAATACAACCTAAGGGTGACCGATTCAAGAATATTGTAAGTGGACCTAATGAAGTCTAGGTCAATCTCATTTAAGCTGGACATCCAATATTTAACATCCAACTCAAACTCTACAGGTTCTATATCCTGACCTAGGTCCTTAAGGTCATCCTCTGAGTTCTCTCTAATAATAGAGATAGGCTTGACCTTAGTAATCACAGCAAGGGAAGAAGAGGGTACGTTACCAGCTGAGGTGAACGCTCCTCTACTGCTACTTACCTTACCAATCCTTCTGATAAGTGGGATCTCAGGCTGATATTTTCTTCTTCCTCAACCATGTTAATAGTGGAAAACCATAAATTTAAGTTTCTCCTACCAAAAGCCATTAGAAACTAAGTTTTTGCTAAAAATAAAGATGACACACAAGGGTAAAAACAAGACAATCATACCCAGAAAAGAAAAAGAAGACAATAATATGAACATACTAGAAGAAAAGGAAAAACAACAATAAAAACTAGAAACAGAAATCCATAAATAGAGACATTATCGCGTATAGGGTAAAGAACTCATAATAACTAAAGGAATAAATCAAGAAAAAGAGAAGAAAAGGGAAGAAACCTTACTAGGTGGAAGCGCAAAAATAAAAAAAGAAACACATAACGATGATCACTGAAGATTGTTGAAAGAATGCCCCTACGAAGAAATGAGAACCAGAAGAAGTAAAGAAGAAAACAAAGTAAAGAAGAAAATAAATAAAAAAGGCAACTTTTTATAGCCATCAGGGTGAAGAGCCATAACCGTTCAGATAGAATGAAGAACAAGATCATTAGGGAAAACCAAAGGACGCCCTCTTAACAAAACAATGGACATCTCGAGTTCTCAGAGCATTTAATGCGTCTCTTCAAAGAATTTAATTTGGCCCGTTTAAATTAAAATTTTCAACGGGCCAAATGATCTTATTCGCCCAAACATCACATAGAGACAAAAGAAACATGATGTTTTGGTTTCAATTACCCTCGGCCATACGATCAAAGGCAAGATCAATGGCTACTATCAGTTCCTGCACCTAAGAATTTTTTTCACATAGATCGAGGATGATGTTTTGAAATCCTTATCTTCATTACTTAACAAAAATCAAAATATGAGGAAATACCTCTAATAGTACAAACCATAGAAGAAACCAGCTCTGAATTATAATCTAATAAGTTATAAACAGTAGAAAAAACTGAGCAGCTCGGCATAGTACCATTGTCAAAATCAAAACGGTTATAATAAGACCTATTCGATTCTGCTCAATCATCATCTTAGGATATATTACTAGTGCTTCCATATACGCATACGTGAGCAGATTTCAAATAGGTGTAGGAATGACGATTTCGAGCACACATAACATAAAAATAGAGTTTTTAATTTTAAATAAATCAAAATTAGAAACTGGTGGACCTTTGTTCTCCCCTAAAAATTTCCTTAAAGGCTCAACTTCTTGGGGCCTGATGTCTAATTTAATGACTTAGCACAAGTACACATTTTTTGTATCAAGTAATATAGGACTAAGTCCAAATTATCGATCCCATAGAGACTATTGTTTCTATTTTCTTCAATCGAATACTAAAATTACTCTACTTTACTTTTATCTAGACTAGCTTCAAGGATGGAGTTTAACTAACTAAATTATTGCTATCGAATTGAACCTAATTAAAATATCGCAAGTACTTAAAGATAAAATTCACTAAATTGATATGTAATCTAGGGTATCGACGTATCCCCTAGTAGTTCACTGATCTCTTTAGCCCCTTAGTTATTCTTTTTTTATCAATTGATTGGCTAGGCACTGATTTCATCATAAGCTTCTATCGACAGTCGAATGATAATATCGCACCCTAACAATTACCTATATGTCTATGGTAATCCGAATAAGATGCAACTCATTAAGATTGAGTCTAATCAAACCATACATGCCACCTAGGTATATGTCTATCCTAGATGAAACTCATAGATGTTACCCTATGATCATGTATCAATCTACCATAGGCTAAACACATGATTCCTTTTGCCAAAGTTATCATGGTTCCTAAACAATCAAAATAGTGATAAAGTATAATGAAAGCATTAAGCATAGATAGATTGAATCAATTAAGGGATAAAAGTTCATAACTAAGAGTTTAAAAGAATCAATTACATATTAGGTTCAATAGCGTCTAACCCTAGATCAAAAGTATTTAGCTCATGCTCAAAACAAGATTATCAAAGCGAAAAGTATAAAAATATCATGATCAAAATCATCTCTTAAAACCAAGGAAGAAAATAACACAAGAGATGCCATGAGTTGTTCTTCTTCCTCTTGTCTTGATTGCCCAAGAGTTGATTCATCAATCTTCAATACAATTCACCTTAATCTCTTGGTTTGAATGTGTATTCATCGCTTGTGTTTTTCTCCTTGCTAATTCTCTCTATTTTTGCCTCAAAATAGTGTTTTTGTTGCTAAGAGAAATCCTAGGGGCGAGGAGCTTCGAATCCCCTTCAATGGGTGAGTTGAGAAAGGTATTTAAACATCCGCATGGGCGCCACGGCACTGAGCACAGGTTTGTCAAGATGTTGACGAGCGCCGTGGCACTCACTTGCTGATCTGGGCACTATGGCGCCTAGCTACCTGCTGCTGCGCTACTTTTGTATTTTGAGCGTAACTTCTTCATTTGACGTCCGATTTGCCTCCCGTTTATTCTTATACGTCAGATTTTCCGCATGCATCTGTTTATGATTAGAAAACACAATTAAATAGTCAAATACTTATGATTTAGAGCAATATACAAAAGTTAGATACAAATCCTACTACTGCTTTTATGCTCCTATCAGGGCCCGAAAGACCAATCCTCTAAGATAGTCCTTTATATACCAGCTTTGAAGCCCCAAACCCAAGGTAGTTAAGATCCCAAGGCATGAAACAACTAGGCCTCATGATAAACTTCAAGTATAAAACCTGTTCGATCGCTCGGACCTAGTTTAGTTTGAGTCGCTTGTGTATCAGCCCTACATACCTACGATTGCACCAACCAGAGTCATAAACTTCTACAAGACTAAGACAAACAGAACATAAAAAAAATTGGCTCGGTAATAGATCTACCTAGAACTAAGCCGAGCAGTTTATATTCTGATTTGGTACTACTGCAAGGATAAATATACAACCATCTACTCGATTGACAAAAATAAGACTTAGGCCAACTAGAATCTAGCACATTATAAGAAGGACTAGATCGGTAAGAAATATCTAACCACCCTCACTATGGAAATGGCCGAGCCGAGCAGGAATTATCAATCTTAATATGAAAAAGACTATAGAGGAAACCAACGTTATAAAAGAAATAGAATTGTAGGGGAAAAAAACTATGGTGCCTTTAGGAAAGAATCCCACAAATTACACCAAGATATCAAAGGATAACCCAAAATAATCAAGACTTACCTAAAACTAAAGACTTACCCAAAGCAACCACAACACAGGCGAAGATAAACATAAGGAATATTCTCAAAAGACCGATGTTATAAATAGGTAAGGAAACTATGTAAAGGAGAGATAACTTTTGGTATCCAAGTTCTTGCTACTTTTTTTTTTTCTAATTTGTTCTTTTTGTTCTCTCAAACCTCACCAAAATAGGGCTATCTGATTTAAGCATCGGAGAGTCTTCGCTGGAATAATAGTCTTAAGGTTTTGTAGGTGTTTTGTCATCACAACAAAGTTCAGAGTTTCAGGCCTCAGTTAGACGAAGCCCAACGCACTAATTCTTGCAACAAAATAAATTCAAAGCTCATTGGCAACATTTTTAAATTGTTGGTTGGAATATTATCATATCTTGTGGATTATAAATGGTACTTATATTATGATTTAACAAACGAAAAGGCTTAATTTCCCATTTTGAGAGGTTTTAAGAGGGATAATGGCACTAAAATATAACTTGCTACTCCTAAAAAGAGGTTATAATTACTTTCAAGGGGAGGGGGGATGTTGTTTGTGTATATATATAGAGCTAGAGAGAGAAAAATACTTCGAGAGGCAAGAATCATTTTTCCTTTAACAAGTTTTTTAGACTCCAATTGGTGATTCTGATAAAACAAAATTTATATTTCTCAAGTTCCAAATACTTGATCTTTCTCACAATAAATGCACTGGTAATTTATCAAATAAACAAATTAGTTGTTTAGTTTTTAAAGATATGATAGATAAGTGCTAAGGAATCAGCCTAAACTCCTATAATACCATTTAGGTATCAACTTTAGCCTTGATTTGATATTATTTATTAGCATTTTTATGTGCTCTAATACCTTTATGGCCGATATTTAGCACCCTAAATATTTTGCGAAAGATCACTTATAAGTAAAATAAGAATAACAAGATCAAACACATAATAGAGATAATAATCAATCATATAAGATACAAGAATATATGTGTTTTAGTAATAATCGCCAATGTCCACAGTGGATCACAAGATCCTTGTTTCATTCATTAACTAGGTACAAAAAACTAACACAAGATATTACCAAAGCATATAACAATGAACGAGCTTCTGAAAGATCTATCAGTGCTATCTTGCATACCTCAGCATTCTCATGGCACTCTTCAGTCTACTCTAGTACCCTTGAGTTACCTCAGCCCTCTATTCTCTCTCTTATTGATATATTTTCTATTTCAATGAATTACAATGATTTATATAGGCTTAAAAAATCAATATAAACCTTATTACTTGTTGGAATAGAAGTCTATGCAAAAAAGGAGTCAAAAACTATGATTTTTTAAAAGTTGGCATTGCAGTGCTAGTGCGACTCGAAGTGGCACTAAGGCTTGGAAACTGGCATCTACTTATGCTTTATCACTTCTCCTCACTTCCAACTTTTATTCCTATCCCTTTCTCGTACGTCCAACTCGTACTCAACCTTGTGTCAACTCCTCATTGGTCTCTAACTCAAAATCATACTCAAACCTCATTTTGAATCACAAAATTTCAAAAATCTCCTCCTTGATTTCAATTATCTGAAGAAGATTTCTAATGGTCATCCATGCTAATGTTTAATTAGCTTAATGTTAACTCCAATAAAATCTTATACCTAGAATTAACTCTACTAAGGCTCATAACTTTAGTCTCCAAAGATACGAATGCATCTCTTCTAAGGTAGCCTTCATATTATGATCTCTAGTGTCACTCTTAACTCCATCATAATACCTTAATGGCTAGAGCTTATCCCTCCCAGTTGCCCCTTTTACCATACATTCTCTTTCGACCCTTGCCACTATAGTGAGATAATCTCTAATGTTGTTTATTAGTATACATCCCCTCAAAATTCCATGTTGAGCCCTCACAATATTCCCATCAAGCATATAACCTCCATCGTGCTTTCATCCATAGACCCTTTAAACATCTTTAATATTTCTTTTATCATAAGCTTTCAAGGATTTTGTAACTTTAAGTCCTATTTATAAACTATCGCAACCTCTTTACCCTTTTTTACTTTCCTCTCTAATTGTTCTTCAATCTCTATTCTTAGCCTTCCCCTACAGTCAAGACAATTATACTACTATGCTCTTAATTTTTTATAACAATTCTTTTATTTTCATACTTGTGAGTTACCATGATTGAACAAACTATACTCAACAATTGAGCTTAACCATAACTCTGATATCAGTTTATTAAGAAATTAGCCTTGGATCTTGCCTATGATACCACTTAGGTATCAACCTCAGTTATGACTTGATACCACTTGTTTTAGGGGGGTGGTGGGGGGGTTTACGTGCCTTAATACCTCTATAGCTGGTATTTAGCAATTTAAAACCCTAAGCGCTTTGTTGAAGACTTCACCTAAATGGAGGCTGATCATATTATTTACTTAGTAGTTTACTTAATCTGTATACTAAGGAGCTTGTGTTAGAGATAAAATTAAAAAAATGTTCATCCAAAAATACCTTATTTATTGGAGAAAGTGGAGCTGCTCCATCAGTTGCATGCTCAAGCCTAGAGAGATAATCGACTACTTGATTCTCGATTCTCTTTTTGTCTTTGATCTCCAAATCGTATTCTTGTAGGAGTAAAATCTACCTAGCAACCTTGGTTTAGCTTCACTTTTAGCTAACAAGTTTTTAATAGCAGAATGATTTGTGTAAACAATTACTTTGGACCCAATTAAATATGATCTAAATTTATCAAAAGCAAATACTACCCTTAATAATTCTTATTCCGTAGTAGCATAATTTAATTGGGCATCTGTTAAGGTACGACTCGCATAATATATAACATAGAGAACTTTGTTCTTCTTTTGTCCTATCACAGCCCCTATTGTGTAATCACTTGCATCACATATTAATTTGAATATAATTTCCCAATCTGGTGCACATATTATTAGGGCTCAAATTAGCTTCTTCTTCAAAAGTTCAAATGCCTACAAACAATCATTTGGAATGTTAAATTGAGTATTTTTAACCAAAAGAGAACAAATGGGTTTAGTAATTTTAGAAAAATCTTCAATAAAACGATGATAAAACCCAGTCTTAAGAAACTTCTCATACCCTAAACCATGCTAGGTGGAGATAATTTGTTGATGACCTCTACTTGGCTCAATATACCTCAATGCCTTTGAAGGAGGCTTTACGCCCAAGTGCAATTCCTTCTTGTACCATAAAATAACAATTTTTTCAATTAAGTACAAGGTTAGTTTCTTCACATCTCTATAGAACTAAAGATAAATTATTTAAACAATTATCAAATGAAGAACCAAAGACAGAAAAATCATCCATAAAAGACCAAAAAAAATCATCCATAAAAGTTTCAATAAAATTTTCTACCATATAAAAAAAATGGCCATCATGCAACATTGAAATGTGGCTTGAGCATTATTGAAATATGGTCTTTTCTTGATCTTCCAGTGAAATTTGGATTTGATTGTACCTAAGTATCCATCTAGAAAATAATAATAAGCATGACCTGCAAGTCATTCTAATATTTGATCAATGAAAGGAAGTGGAAAGTGATCTTTTAATATGGCATCTTTGAGCTTGCAGTAATTTATGCACACTCTTCAACCTATGATAGTTCTTATTGAAATGAGTTCATTATTTTCATTCTCTACCAGCATCATTCCTTCCTTTTTGGGTATTACTTGCATTGAACTTACCCATGAGCTATCAAAAATAGGATAAATGATTCTAACATCTAACAATTTAAGAACTTTTTTTACAACTTCTTGCAAGTTCAAATTAAGTCTCTTTTATGGATACACTGTAAGCTTATAATTATCATCCATTAAAATCTTACGCATGTAAAGTGAATGGCTTATTCCTTTAATGTCACCTATAGTCCATCCCAAAGCTTGCTTGTGAGATCTCAAAACTCAAAGTAACTTCTCTTCTTCAAGACCTATCAAAGTTGAAGAAATTATAATGGGTAAAGAGAAAATCATGTAAATAAACATATCTAAGTTGAAAAGGAAGAAGTTTGAGTTCTAAAGAAGGGAATTAAAAAATAGATGGCTTTTTGTGGAGTAGTCCTTTCAACCAATGCTATATTTTTTTGCTTCCTTTTAGGCAAGTAAGGTAGAGATGCTTCTAAGTAATGTACACAATTGCTTATCTTGGAATTTTTGGAATTGGGAGTGTCGAACTGGACAAGATATGCCTCAAGTGGTTCCTTATGATTACTCTCTTCCAAAATTTCTACTACAAGTTCATCAATCGTATATTTGTTGAAGTATGTATCTATTTTTTTTACGAATATTTCATTGCTTCAAACATATTAAATATAACTTGTTCATTTTGTACCCGTAGTATTAAGTTCCTTTGTTGCACATTTATGAGAATTCTTCCCGTGGCTAAAAATGGTCTATTGAGAATTAGTGAGATTTCTCGATCTTCTTCCAAATCTAAAACAATAAAATCTATAGGGAAAAGAAACTTGTCAACTTTCACAAAAATATCCTCTATTATGCTTCTTAGTCATTTAATGGATGGTCAGCTAACTGAAGTGAAACGATAATGGCTTTGACCTCTCCTAGCCCCAATTGCCTAAAAATAGAAAAGGGTATTAGATTTTTACTAACACCTAGATCACAGAAAGTATTTTGAAAAAAAGTTTCCATTGGTGCAAAGAATAGTAAAACTCCTTAGATCTTTAAGCTTTGGTAGCAAATTATTTTACAAAATGGCAGTGCACTTTTATATCAACATCACGGTCTCATATTCTCCTAGTTTCCTCTTGTTTGATAAATCTCCTTCATGAACTTCACATAGCTATCCATTTGTTCCATGCATCTGCAAAATGAAGTTAATATGTAACTTTTTAAAAATATCAAGGAACTTAGAAAATTATTTATCTAGTTTATTCTTCTGAAGTTTTTGAGGAAACAGTAAAGGCGGAAACATAAGGAGAGGTATGAGAAGAAAAAACAGAAGGACTTTTTGAGTTTTTCATTGTTTGGCTTGAAACATGGGTGGGCATCATAAATTTTGATGTGGGCATTGCAGCTCTCAAAGTTTATTCATCTTTTACAAAATTTTGTTCTTTCTTTCGTAAATTAAGCTCTTGTCCACTCTTTAAAGTAATGGCTTTTACTTGTTCTTTTGGGTTATTTTTTATGGTGCTTGAAAGTGATCCTTAAGGCCTTTCAAACATTAATTTTGCCAATTGACCAATTATCCTTTCAATGCTATGTATAGTGTTCTCATTGTTCTTTAGAGCAATGTCATGATCTTGAAATTTAATATCCACCTTGGACTTAAATTGTATCATTACCTCCTTTATATTTGACGTCTTTTTTTATTTTTATTTTGAAAGCTTGGTGGAAGCTTGGAAACATTTTTGGGAGTTGTTCCATGAGAAATTTAGGTGATTTACCATCCTAAAGTGTTGGAATAAGGATTGTTTTATCGTTGGTAATTCGACACAAAGTTTGCTTACTCCGAACTATTATTAGCGAATGGATTTTCCACTTGACAATCTCCCCCCACATGATTCCCTGCATTAAAATCATAAATTGCATTAGTAGATTGAATGGCACTCATATTGATATTGTCTAATTTCTTAGACAAAGTTGCAACTTGAGCAGCTAAAGAATAAAAAGAATCAATTTCGTGAACTCTCTGGGTTCTTTTTAGTGTCACTCGATCTGTTCGCCATTGGTAATTGTTCATTGCCATCTCCTTCACCAACTCATATGCTTCTTTTGGTGAATTTTTCATCACAGTCCCTCCAATTGCTACATCAATCATTGTACATGTTGTAGGTTACTAACCATTATATAAGGTTTGTACTTAGATCCAAAATAGAAAGTTCATGATGTGGGCACATTCTAAGCAATTCTTTATACCTCTTCTAAGCTTCATAAAGTGATTTCATATCAAATTAGATAAAAATGATGATATCATTTTGCATCTTTATGGTTTTAGTTAGGGAAAAGAACTGTGCTAGAAACGTTTTAGCCAAATTGTCCCATGTATTTAAAGTTTAAAGTGAAAGTGAGTTTAACCACGCCTTTGCCTTGTCTTGAAGGGATAATAGAAAGAGTCTCAATCTAATAGCATCATTAGAAAATTTGTTATGTTTAAAAGTATCACATAACTCTAGAAAATTAGCTATGTGAGCATTTGGATCATCTTGTGGCATGCCACTGAATTGCAACATTAAGGCCACAATTTGAAGAGTAGTTAGCTTTATCTCAAAGTTATTGGCTTAAATGGCTGGCTGTCTAATGCTAGAAATAGCTTCAATAACTAAATGAACAACATAATCTCTCAAAGTTCTGTTTCCAAGATGATTTTCCAATGTATCATTCTCGGTTATAGAATCCTCTTTCTTCTCCTCATTCAAACAATGAAGGGTGCATTTGATTTTAGGGTCAAAAGGTCCTAAATCTACATTTCGAGTACGTCTCATGCACAACTTAAGAAGCTTAAAAAAAGTAGAATTAAAAATATATTAAAAATTAAGACAAAAATAAAAAAAATAAAATTAACCAAGAACTAGTTTGTATCAAAAGTAATAGAAAATAAATAATCCCTGGTAATGGCGATAAAAATTTGTTGTGAAAAATTTCATGTGCCTGAAATCATAATAAGTAATATAATGATAAAGAAAGATGTCAAACCCACGTAGATTATTTACCTATTAACTTTTGAAACTGTTCTAATCTTAAATTATTTAAAAATGAACAAAAGTGGTGGATTTTGAATTTTAAAAACAAAAATAAATTAAATAAATCAACAAATACAAAATTGACCAAATACTTAAAAATAAAAAGATTTCACTCAAGAATAAAACATTAAGGCTTCCGACTCACCTAACCAATCCAATCCCAAATCCTAACCTTGCAATTAATCACTTTATCGTCTTATTTGTCAGTGAAATATTCTAACTTATCTAAGACCCTCTCTTAAGTAGAATTAGAATTACCTAACATACGATAACCCATGATATGTCTATACGAATTTAAAAGCATTTGAACATAGTAAGATAATAATATTATTAAGGTTGTGCTTACGTGACATCTATATTTGTATGAATATTTGATATTCATATTATGTACATTTTATTAAATCGCTAACTACTTTTAATTATATGGTATTATTCTTGTAATGCTACAGATATTGCATGATCTAAAAGAGTTCAGATCTGATCTAAAGGAGTTTAGATCAGGCAAAGAGTTAGTAATACTAAGAATTATGACTGCTAAGAGTTAGCATGTTATAATGATCAGTGAACTCCAAAGAGTTGGAGCCTTGTTTATAATAGGACAAAGACCTAATGGTATACTAGTAATGACGTAGTTACAAAATTTACAATCAGGTGCAAGAAAATGTCATTATGCAAGTATATTCTCAAACATTATGTTGCTGATCAATTTTCACCAATGCAGGTCTATATGTGAAAATATTTTCATATAAGATAAGTGTATGTTTATATCTGTAGGGTACAGATGGTTGTTCCTAACTGACCATGAGCTTGGCGCTTGTATAGGCATACAAGTATTCAATAAAGACTGGGTACAGAACAGACTCATGAGGACCTCAATAGACATCCTATATAGCTGTCAATGGAAGATCCTTTTGAGTTGAATAGTATATGTAGTCCTCTGACTTGAGTGCCACAGTAGGCTTGTAAGTGATCCAATATACTTTGGTTTTATGCATGTTAAAGACTTTTCTTGGTCTGACTGCTGGCTGTCGCTGGGTATGGTCTGATGCATCTAGAGTCCCACGTGTGTAAGTATGGGATCCAACAACTCTCAAAGAAAGTTGTATATCCAGATGCTTTGAGATTTTATCTTAGAAAGTCTTATAGCCATAAGCAATAAACTCAGAAAATAAGCTTCCATCGGGTCAAATAATATAGCAAAGAGTTTGTATATATTGTTCAGTGAGATACAAGTCTGGAGATAGGTATATGGATGAGCTTATGGGGATTTAACGGCGCTAATCTATGTCCCTACATATCTAGGATATAGATGACGGAAGAACTATACGTATGCACTATAACCTCACCTTGTATGGTCAATACGCTGATTTGTAATATCTGTGACATATGCGTGAGGCATTGATCACAAACTTATAGAATAGTTCCATCTAACAAATCGGGCATAGACCTAGAGAGTCCCACAATATATAGTGTACTAGTTATGCAATGAAGTAGTGTACTTAATTGAATTGTTTAGTCCAGTAATATCCAACATAACCACAAGATGCGCACATGTCTGTGTTTAAGTATTAAAAATATTAATTAGTTAACAATTATTGTTAACAAATTATATATTAACACATGGCAGATTGTGGGACTTTGTTGAGTTTACTCAAGTGTGTGGTGTGGTAGGACCCACTAAAAAATATACTTGGTAACTATGTAAGAAGGGTAAATTGGTAATTTCATACACATTAATTATTTAATAATTAAATAATCAAAAATATCTTATTATTATATAATATTAATATATATACTTGGTGGCCAAGTATATATATAATATTATTATTTAATATAATATTAATATATATACTTGATGGCTGAGTATATATATATAATAATATTATATTATGTATAAAATATAAATATATCTATGTGAATTGTGTGTTACGAGGGAGATGCAATTGAAATTATTATTGAATTTGTTCTGTTGTCTTTGAACAAGTGGAGGCCAGTAAATTTTAAGGAAATTAAGAAAGGAAATTGTTCCTTTTCTTGTTAATTTCAAAAGTTGAAATCTTGGCTACCAATTACAACAATTCAAAGTATTTAATTTGTTGATCAAGGGTAAATCAAATATATTAGGATTTAAGTGTTAAACTCAGTGTTAGATATAACTGTTGTTCTAGATAGTCAAGTCTACCCTGTTGATTGCTAGAACTGCCATCGAATTTTACTTTAGGCGGGTTCTGAAAGAATTAAAAAAAGAATCAGTGGTGAATTTTCCAATCTCATTATATTAATTTGATTAATATAATTTATAGTGTTCATTATGTTTATTTTTTTGCTACACCACTCTAGTGCTAATATATGTATGTGATGCATATATGTATGATTCGAATATATATGAGATACGTATTTTGTACAATGAACACAAATACATATGCATACACCTTAGTTATAATTGATCCAACAAATATTTCACATTAAAGCTACATAAATCGCGTTGGCACATTCTTGTCTTTCGTCCAATTTATGGCATACATCATATGAAGCTAAATTACATGCACCATCTCTCGAATTAACATGCACAAGAATTATTCAATTGTTAAACAGATAATTGAAGGCATTAAACGTAATGATGTATACTAAAAAAAATGATAAAATTATGATCACATAAAATAAGATTTGAAATTGTCATGGAGAGGTTACATAATAGCCTTAGCAAATAGAAATTACCTCATAATAAAATCAAAACAAACTAAAGTAAATTTGGAATTCATAATGAAAATTGTACACAGAGAAGATGAAAGAGTCAAGAAAGAAACTGTATTTAGATCGAGAATCTCAATCGTTGACAAACTCTAATTCAGCCTTCATATTCTTCTTCTTTTTTCAAGCTTTGAACTTCTCTCTAATTGTGAGAAAACTTCTTTTCACCAAGACTCTGTTGTCCTCCTCTCTTTGTACTCAACTTTTTCTATTGACTCCATAATCCTTTTCCATTCCTTATTTCCCAAAACAAGATTCTAAAATAGACAGTTTTTAACCTCTAACGTAACACTCAATTTTCTTTCTTAAGATGGTTGTTTTGGGGAAAATATTCAACAGATAAGTCATAGGGTTTTCTCTTAGCTTTTCGTAGACATTAAGGCCGCCCTTTTTGGAGTTCTCTAACAAATGTTACGCTCAAAATACTAAAGAGGGTTTTCAGAAATTTGAAACAAGAAAATTTCTTAAACTTTTTAAGAAATTCAAAAAAAGGAAAGAGTTAATTTCCTCCTCAATTCCTATAACTCCTTCAATTTATTTATTCATAAACAAAATAAATAAAAACTTTAAAAAATAAAAAAAAATTAAACATAAACTATTATAAATTAAAAATATGACAAAATTTGTATAGAAATTAAGCACATCAATATAAATCTTACATACTTGTGGTCATTAAATACTTGGAATAATAGAACATCATTGGCCAATATTTGTAAGAGTATGCAGTATTTTTCTACCTTCTGTGTGGCTGATAGATAGTACTAATGAAGTTCTTTATCCTTCTTGAAATAACCATCACAATTTTTTATTTTTTATTTAGAAATAGAGTGGTAGTGATTGCATAATCATAGTAGGGTAAAATTTTTTCATGTTTGTTTTTTTAGAGTGAATGTTATATATTTATAAATTTTGATTTAATTTTAGTGTTGCTATGATTTGTAAGAGTTTCAAATTTATTTTTAAGGGTCAAATTAAAATATTATGAAAATATTTGGAGTAAGTTTGAGCAAATGATAAATTTTGGGTTTGATTGATAATATACAATAAATAGAGGTGTCAAATAAAATTTTTTAATATAAAATCTAACATATTCTCCCAAACTCTCACACTAGCCGACACAACAAAGAAAATAGAGAGAATAGAAGAAGAAGAATTAGAGCTTTAAGTTTATAGGTATATTATAATCTTTTATCAAAATTATTTCTATTAATTATGTGATTTTTTATGGTTTTAATTTCTGGAAGCAAATTTATTGGAGAAATTGATGAGGATTTGATGAAATATACTTGGAATTGGTGATGATGATTATGTACGAGGGAAGGAATTATAAATAAACTGCAGGTTTTTCTCTTGTTGATCTATGGGTCTGAAAATTTTAATAATTTTTGTAATGTGACTTTAGGTCTGATATTTTGCATGGTAACATTAGATATGTCTATGGCCATTTAGAACTTTGAATTGTTTAAAAATGCAATAAGTATGATTTGTAGTGATTTTTCGAAAATAACTATGAAATTTATGAAAATCTCCTGTTTCTACAATAGGATCAAATGTCAAACCAAGTTTTATATATCAAATGATCTTATAAAATTATGAGTTTTGGGAAAATGATAAGTTAATATGTCTAGTATATCATATCCATATTTTGTAATATAAAGTCTTTGTTTTGAATTGTGATGATTTTTTTAAGAGAGTAGTCTCAGTCCGGAATTTTATTTGACAGATTTTGAAATCATAAGAATAAATTCGTTTTAAAATACTATTTGTGTGAATTAAGCCTTGAATAATTTATTATCCACTAAAATATGTGTTATGAGTAATTATGAGATAATTTCATAATTTTTGATCAAGTATTTAATTTCATAAAATTTGGATACTAAAGACTTCTCAATAGAATATTTTGATTTGATCAAGATAAGGACTTAGATTTAATGATGATTAAGACATGAATTTTAAAAAGGATAAAATTTGATTTACTTGATTCGATGATGATTTATGTCTTGAAAGAAATAAAGCTTGATTCTATCGTGAATGGATATTATTTGATGCATGAGAAAAATTTGTTAGGTGATATTTGTCGAAATCTAAAGGTGGACATATATAGTGTCCACTGAGTCTCATATATAACACTTTTATTAATAAAACTATACATTTATAAAAATTTCACTTCATAAATAATATTAAAAAATTCATATGGTAAAAAAACATAGACATATACAAATATCATAAGTTGTTACTAAACTTGTAATATAAAATATCATAAAATTGTATATTTTGTAATCATAAAATTTGTACTAAATTATCAATATTTGGAACCTATTGCTATATCTTTTATTAATTGAGCATGGTAAAACATATAAGGTATTTGAAATATCACATATTATATTTATACTGAAAATTACACTAAACTAGTATTCAAGGAAAAATCTCGTCGTACCTAAAATACTCATCGGACAGAGCGTTGGACGTACTCTTTTCTATATTATCTAAAATCCTCATCTTACGCATGCACAAAGCAAACTAATATTCTCGTCTTACTCATGCGCAAAGTAAATTGGCTCCCAAAAAGTAAAGCGCCTATACACACGACCTAAAGCCTCTGTGTGTGTACAGACGAGCCCTAAAGGCCTGTCTCATATCTCTATCTGAAGAAGAATGATAAGTCTATTAGTTTTAAAATCCTTTCTTTTATGCAACATATAAACTTATAGCAATTTTTTTATATCATATCTCATACTCTTTAAATTTTAAAGTACTTAAAAATCATTATTGATAAATGAAAAATACTATCTCAAATATAATATTTTCTTAACTAATTACATATTCATTCATATACTTCAATTCATCTCATTTTCATAAGATAAATATAAATAAATAGAATATGTTTAAAAACAATTATATAAAAAAAATAGTTACATATTTATTATCTCATACTTTATACTTTACGCTTTTCACATAATTATTTAAGCATATTTCTACTACTATATACTAGCATGGATCATAAGTTTTCTAATTATAAAATTTCTACATTTAACATATATATAAAATAAGTTATAGTAAACTATAAACATAATTTATGTACTAATCATAATAATTTTTACACTTAACGTATTCATAATCATGCTAAAATATATCTTAATAGTATAATTAATTAATCATAACGTTTATTTATCTAGAATAAATTATGAATAAAATAAATACAATATTGTGAAATTAAACTATAAGCAACTACATTAAAAATATACATATGTGTTTATAAAGTATACCATCATTATTTACAACCTTAATTCTTATTTTCTTGAACCACACCAATTTCATAAACTCTTTCTTAATTATTAATCACATATAAATACTCATATAATCCATTGCCAATAAAATATAAATACATATGTACATATATAAATTTATAGATAACAATTTCACGACCAATATAATATAATACACATATTATTGAAAATTAGTGATTCAACAATTTTGTATGGGTAAGAATTGAGATAAATACTAAGAGGAGAGTCATTATGAAGTCAAGTACGCATTGAGTGTATAAGGAATGAGCAAAACGGAAAGCCAAAAAAATGGGTACTATTTATGCGGTGGCATTGTTCAGGGGCGACCACTGTTGCGTACACGCGACGGAGGTATTGTTCACTGGGGGTACTGTTAACGCTTGGGTACTGTACACATAATTACTATTCACGTGGCAACTTTAGGGTATTTCATGTTTTGGCTTAATTGACTTCTTTAAGTGGGATTAGAACTCCTACAAGTAAGGACTCTTATTCCAATTAGGTTTGGGGTTTCTAAAGGTGTTTTATTCTCTATATAAACCCTTCTAAAGATAAGATAAAGACAAGCATCTAAAGTTTCAAGATGTAATCATAAGAGATAATAGAGGAGCTAGGTAGGCACTAAGTGCTTGGTGCACTAAAGTGTAACCTTTGGGGAGTGTTTTCTTTTAGTTCTTAAGTGAACAAAAGAAATACCATAGATTTGTTTGGTTTAGATGTTCGAGCTATTCTTGTATTCCTTGTACAAATCTCTTATAAAGAGATATTAAGAGGTCTTGAATAGTCATGTTGGTCAAAGGTAGATACTGAGAGGTCTCTATAGGAAATATTAAGGGGTCTTGTGGGATCATTGAGGATGTCAGAAGATGCTTAGTGATCTATATCAATAATAAAAAGCTGGATCGTGGATCCTCCGTAGACGTAGGCAATTTTGGGCTAAACCGTGTATATCTTGTGTCTTGTTGATTTGTTTATTTTTTTTATCTTTATTGGTGTGTTGATCTTATGTGTTCTTATTTGTGGTGTAAGTTATGGTTTTTCGTTGCGCATAGAATAAAAAGGGTATCAAAGCTATGGCTTAATTGATGCCATATAAGTATCAAACTGAAGTGTATGGCTTGATATCCACAACACATATATGTCAATTTACATGGTCAATATAATATAATATACATATATACATGCACATCAATTTCATGGCAATTAAAATATAATATACACACACGCATACATGTATAGATACATACATATCAATTTTATGATAAATAAAATATACATACATATATACTACATACATAGAGATAGACATAGATACATACATACCATATAAACTATATGGCTAATAAAAATAACATACATACATACATATCATTTTCATGGCCAACAAAATATAATGTACATACATACACACAAATACATACATATCAATTTTATGGCCAATAAAAATAATATACAATATATATATATATACATACATAAATACATACAAGTGATGAATCAAAATACTTTCTCACATTAACAAAAAATAAAAATAAAAAGAAAGAAAATCATTCACAAATAATTATTTGGCATCTTCTTCTTCCTTTATTTTCCATTTTTTTCATTTCTTCTTATCCCCTTCTTTTTTGAGAAAATGATTTCATATCATATTATTAAATATCATCAAGACATTACATCAAACACTTTTAATACACATATCAAAAGAATAACATGATAAAATAAATATATTTTGAGATCACCTGAGTCAAGACTCTTGCAAAGAAGAGTAATAATCATACCCAACTTGGGTAAGAACAAATACTAACCCTTTAAAAAAAATTGAATAACAGACCTCACATAGGAGAAAAATATAAATCCTTTAAAAAGGAAAATATAAATCCTTTAAAAAGGAAAATATTATTATTGCATAAAATTAAAATTAACCTAAACAAACACCTCATTTTGCATAAATCTATCGATAGTGACCAAGAAAACGGCATATATTTTGGCAGCACGGGTACACCACTTGCAAGGGGCCTAGAAAAATCCCCATAATTCCAATTGCCTTCCAACAATTTTATTCAAGACAAAAACTGGATCAACTTTTGAGCCACCAATTAGTTGGGCTGATGTATACAGTGGCCTGATTATAGAGGGTGTAGTTGTGTGGGGGGCACCATATTTGGAATCGACTTTCTCGAGCAACAGGGGAATATATTTTGACTCTGACAGAAGTGTTAGGGTTGGTGCTTACGTGCCATCCCTAAATGTACATATACTTGTGTATTTATACAAGTGTACATTCCTATTAAATCGCTAATACCTATTTATATGGTATTATGCATGTAACGTTACAGACATTGTAGATTTGAATGAGTTCGAATCAGATCTAAAGGTTTTAGATAAGGGCTCATAGTTAACCATGTTGAAACATATAATTGCTAAATGTTAGCACAGTTAAGTATTAGCTAGTTATAATACTTAGCAGATCCAAGAGTTGGAACCTTGTCTATAGTGAGACATAGACCTGGGAATATACTAGTAATTGCATAGTTGCAAGAGTTACAATCAGGTGTCAGGAAATGCAAGTTGCGCAAGTATATTCTCAAATAATTGTCTCTGATCTATTTTTGTCAATGAGGGTCTATCAGTGGATACCATTATATATAGATCAGCATATGTCGTATCTATCGGGTATAGATAGTCGCTCCTGACCGACAGTAAGCTTAGAGCTCATATTGACATATGGGTATCCAGTTAGGACTGAATATAGGACATACTCACGAGGGCCTCCGATAGACACCCAATGTAAGTCGTTAGCGAAGAGTCCTCTCAAGTTTAGTAGTATATGTGATCCTTTGACCTGAGTGCCACGGTGGGCTTGTAAGTGATCCACCATACTTTGATTCTGTGCATGTCATAAACCTTTCATAGTGCGATCACTTGGTGTCGCTGGGTATGGTTCGATGCTTGTGGAGTCTAGTGCGTACAGATATGGGATCCGTCAGCTCCCATATGGAGTTTGATAATCTAGATGCTTCGAGACTGTATCTCAGAAAGTCTTGTGACCACAAGCAACCATCATGGGAAAGAGTTCCGACAGGGTGGAATAATATGACAAATGAGGTTGCGCATATTGTTCAGTGAAATACAAGTCTGGAGATAGGACATGGATGAACACATGGGGATTTGACGGTGATAATCTATATCCCCGCACATCCAGGATATAATGACGGAAGGACTATACGTATGCGTTTTAACCTCAGCTTGTATGGTTCAACGCGCTGATTTATATATCCGTGACGTGTGCGTGGGGCATTGCTTACGGACTCATAGCATAGTTCCATTTGACGAATTGGGCATAGGACCTAGGTAGTCCCGCGATATGGAGTGTACTCGTTGTGCACTGGAGTAGCGTGCCAGATTAAATTATTTAATCCAGTAATATTCAACAATACCACAGAAATACGTGCGTGTTTGTATTTAAGTGTTAAATACAATAATTATTATTTACTAATTGTATAATGATACGTAGCGTATTGTGGACCCTCAGTTGAGTTTACTCAAGTGTGAGATTTAGTGGGACCTATTAGGGGGTAAACTTAGTAACTATTTATAAAGGGCAAAATGATCATTTCTCAGTTTGATTATTTAATAATTAAATAATAAAAATATCTTTCTTTTTATATTATATAATATATATTGTTATTTATTATTTTATTATTTATATTATATATTATATTATATATATATATAAAGAAAGAAAGAGAGAAAGAGAAGCATTTTGGCCAAAAATGGTCGAGAGAGAAAAGGGAAAGAAATGGAGGAGAAAGGAAGAAGAAGAAAAAAAAGAAAAAGGAAATTGTTTCATTTTCCTTAGGCTTCCAAATGGAACAATTGTGAATTGCTTCAAATCTCTATTTTTTTTATCCTTTTGGAAAAAAAGGATGTAAATTCACTCCCGGGCATTTTAAAGATTAAGAGTTAATCCTAGGCTGAATATGGAGCTGCTGTTTTAGCTCACTAAGTCCACCGAGTTAGTGACTAGAACTGCATGCGAGTTGGTCTCTATGCAGACTCCAAAAAAAATACGTGTATAACGTTACACGTTTTAGTGAGTTTTTTAAGCTTATTAATATATTAATGTGATTAATATATTATATTAATTATTTTTATTGCAAAATTTATAAATTTCCACTGCGTTAGGCAATAAATATAATTACACATCCATACACCTACATATGCCTAAGATTTGCCAACAAGAAGTGTATACTTTTTCTTCATGCCTTGGTCAATTTTGCAACCTTCAAAAATTGGCTGAGAGAGGGAATTGGACACCCCACCCAAAGTAGTTTTTTTTATTAGGCTTTCCTCATCATGCTTCACACTCACTTTTAACCCATTATTAAAAACTGCATGAAGTTGACCATGTCGTCACGTTTCTTCTTTTGCTTTTCCATATCATGTGTTGTCTCCCCACTATCAAGGTTAATGTCTACCCTATGCCAAGCATATACCATTTGGCTACAATTCTTAAAACTTGCACATAAAAGCATGTTGTCGAATTTGCTAGCTGCAGGCGAACGTGCTCCACTCAAACAGAAACACAACTAATACTGGCAAAAGAACTGCGAACTATTTTGAGGCGGCCAAGGAAACCCCGCAACACGGCCTAAACCCATCAGATAGGATCATGGCAGCAAGATATGGGAAATGGCCACCATGAAAACAACCTCAACTGCCAATAACAACAAAAACACCAAATCCACAACTCATACTACACAATATAAGAACAATGATGAAACCAGAATCATTAGCCTAGCAAAGCACTAGAACTAATATGTAATAGTGTTCTGCAAAACTGACGGCGGAGATTGTCGCGACTGCCGAAAAATGCATAACCCCCGAGAAAATATTGCGCAGTTACTACGGATGAGACAAAAGAGCTCATGAGTCAATAGGTCATGCCCGGCGGTATAAGGCATCGGTGGAGGGTTCCTGAAATGTAAAAATATGAGCGTAGGAACCCGGCGGCAGGGAGGAGAAAAGGTCAAAGGAAGATCAACTAATGCCGGCAAGGATCGATGAGACGCAACTAAGTCCAAACGGTCTTAAAGGTGGCCGAAGAGAAATGACCGACGACAAACACAACGTCGAAAAAAGTTGGAAAAGAGAAAATAATAAACAGAAAGAAAAGAGAAAGGAGGAAAACAGGTCATCTCTACTGGAGGAGGGGCTGAAGTCCCCTCTCCAATAGAGGTGATGGGTTTGAGCAGCGGCGGACTTTTGGTTTCTCTTTAAGTTGGAAGTGTTTTTATTCAGCAAAGATTTTTTTTAGATTCTCCCCTTCCTTTTTTTCTTCTCCTTCTTTCTTTCCTTCTTCTTCTTTCTTTCCCCTCGGTTTCCCACTCTCCTTATTTTCCTTTTTTTTTTCTTCTTTTCCTTCTCTGTCTCATTCTTCTTTTTTTTTTTTTTCTTCTCCTCCTCCGTCTCTTTCTTCTTCTTCTCTCATTTTTTCTCTTCTTTTCTTTTTCCCATTCTCAAAAGTGAGTCCATTATAAGAATTTAAAATTTCCATTTCCAAGGTTGCCAATACTTGATCTCTCTCACAATGAATTATTTTAAAAATTAGTGATTCAACGTAATCAAGAATTGAGATGAATATTAAGAGGAGAATCATTATAAATTCAATTAGGTATTGGGTGTACAAGAGATGAGTAAAACAGAAAGCCAAAAGAATAGATACTGTTCATGCGAAGGCACTGTTGCGGGTGCGACTGAGGCACTGTTCACTAGTATTGTTCAATGCAGTAACTGTTCACTCGTGGGGTACTATTTATGCAGTTACTATTCATATGGTAACTTTAGGGTATTTATTATTTTGACTTAATTAACTTCTTTAAGTAGGATTATGACTTCTGTAATTAAGGACTCTTATTCTAACTATGCTTAAGGTTTTTAAGGATATTTTATTAACTATATAAACCCTTCTAAATACAAAAGAAAGACAAGCATCTAAAGTTTCAAGATGTAACCATAAAAAAGAATAGAGGAATTAGGTAAGCACTAAGTGTACCACGCACTAGGGTGTAACTTTTTGGGGAGTGCTTTCTTTGTTCTTAAGTGAACAAAAGAAACACTATAGATCCTTTTGGCTTAGATGCTCGAGCTATTCTTATATTCTTTGTAAAAATCTCTTATGAGGAGATATTAAGAGGTCTTACAGAGTCATGGTGATTAAAGGTAGATACTTAAAGGTCTTTATGAGAGATATTAAGGGGTCTTGTAGGATCATTGATGAAGTAAAAAGATACTTAGTGATCTATATCAATAATAAGAAGTTGGATCATGGATTCTCTGTGGACGTAGACATTTTTAGGCCGAACTATGTATATCTTATGTCTTGTTAATTTATTTATTTTCTTTATCTTTATTGGTGTGTTGATCTTATGTATTCTTACTTATAGTGTGAGTTATGATTTTCTGCTGCGTATAGAATAAAAGTGATATCAATGCTGTGACTTAGTTAATACCATATGAGTGTCAAGCTGAAGAGCATGGCTAGATATTCGCAATAAATTCATTAGTATTCTACCAATAAGATATTTTCAAAACTTCTAAGCAATGATGCAAAGGGATAACAATAGTGTGGAAGTAGAATATATTAGTTCATATCATGGATTGCTTTGACTTTGAAGGGAAGCGACATAGTGATGGAGAAAATTTTAACCATTTTCATTACTATTGATTTGTTAAGCAACCAATTTCAAGGAGAAATTCCAGAAGTAATTGGGAAGCTTAATTCACTCAGACAACTCAACTTTTCCAACAACCTCATAGGTTCTGTTCCACCATCACTAGGAATTTTGAAGTCTCTAGAATCTCTAGATCTATCTTCAAACAAGCTTGTTGGAAAAATTCCTTGGGAGTTGACAAAGTTAAATTTTCTTCAAGTACTAAATCTTTCACAAAACCAACTCGAAGGACGCATACCTCGAGACGACCACTTTGACACCTTCCCAAGAAATTCCTACAGCGGAAACTTGGGGTTATGTGGATTTCCGTTGTCAGAGAAATGTAGTGACGATGAAGCACCAGAGGTAATAGTAACAAGATTGAACGAAGAAGATGATACTTCAATCTGGTTTGATTGGAAATTCGTTGTGATGGGTTACGGATCTGGATTGGTGATTGGCTTGTCAATGGGATATATAGCATTCACAATGAGAAGACCACAATGGTTAGTAAGGATGGTTGAAAGAAAGCAATCCAAGAACTCGAGAAAGCTGAACAGACGAAGTACAGAGCGAGAAGGAAGTTAGAAACTGCAAGTGGCGCTCGTAATTGGAATTGTAAGAATCATTACCTTGTCTTTTGAATTGTAAGAATAAATTGACTTGATGCTTTTACATTGAAATTAATAGTTTTGTTGGGTGAGTAAGAATCATGGCAAGTTATAAAATTAGTGAATATGCGAAAGGAAAACTAGTATTGACTTCACCCTTTCAATAGTAGCAGCATCCATTTCTTCGTAAGATGCTTCACTGAAAATTTTATTTTGAAGCCTTGTTAATTGAGATAACGTTTTCCCACCAACAAGCAATTCTCTGTTTCCTGTTAAGCTTTTGGAGTCCCATTTTGTGAGGGTTGACTCTAAAAGTTGTGGAGATATAAATTATATTAAGATATACAAACTCATTTATACAAACTAATGTTATATAATATGATTGAATATGTAATTTATTTTTATTTATTGCATTGATTTACTTGGTTCACTCATTTAATTATATGATATCTCATCAATTTGTGTGAATAAATTTGTATAACCAATTTTTTTTTTTTTAAATCTCCTTCCAATGAAAAAGGAGATGTATGCAATTTAGAAACAATAAGTGACATATCTGTTCAAGATTTTGGATGCACGACTTTGTTTCATAATTTCATTATCACTTGACATCTATAATAAAATATTATGCTGGAATGAAAATACAACGTACTTCCAATTACCTTTTGCGGAACCTAACAGAACTAAGATACTTTCACCGCTAATCTACCATGTTTATAGTTAAAATATAGGGACAAAGATATAGAGACCCCCAAATTATAATCAAATTCTCATAGAAACCCCAAACATTTTAAAAGGGTCATTCAAGATAAGATGAATTCCGTGAAAGTTAATGCTCAAAAGGGTAAATTTGTCTTTTAATTTGTCAAGAGGGCTAAATCATTGAAATTATAATTATGCCCTTATATTTAAAGTGAAAAATTATTGAAATTACTATTATACCCCTATATTTAAAGTAGAAAGTACCAGTATGCCCCTTCATTTGAAATAAAAAAGTATTATTTTACCCTTATATTTAAAGTGAAAGTACTATTATGCCTTTATATTTTAAATGAAGAATAAAAATAGAGGTAAATGGCCTACTTGTATGTCCTTCTCCCCAAAATATATCATTAAGTTAAAATTTTGAGAGAATAATAAAAAATTTACCATTCACCCCCTTAATAGATTCTTTAACTACTAAAAATTGCCTTAGTATTTGATAATATCCAAAACTTCCCTTACCGTTATAACCGTAATAATATAAATTAACTTTGGAAGAGTATGATAGTCTTTTTATTTAAAAAGTCAACAATTACATTTGTACAATATCAAATAGTAACAATATGCTATATAAATAGTGAAATTAACACTGTGTAACTAGTATCAAATAATTAAATAGTATTGCGTAAACAATAAATTTATATTGTGCAAAAATTAATAACTTTTTTTTATCTATTAGATTAATATAATGATTGATATTAAATATATACATTTTAATAAAAATATCAAACATCTATATTAAAAAATAGTTTATACGATCTTTAAAAAATATGATAGTACATGTATACTAATGTTACTATTTATATGATGGGTTTTTATTATTTAGTATTGTAAAGACTTAATTGTTGACTTTTTAAATAAAAGTACTATTATACTCCTCTAAAATAATTTATACTATTTCAATTATAACATCAGAGGATTTTGAATTTTATCAAATACTATAGAGGTTTTTGGTAATTAACGAATTTGATAGAGAGGTAAATAGCATTTACCCGAGTATAATATTACTTTCACTACTTATCTACGTTAAAATAAATATATATCATTAAATTCAAACTAATTCAAATTTCATTCCACAATTGTTCAAATTTTGTTTTTGGTTAACAAATGCATAAGCTCCTGTAAGTCCATGCCAGTTTTGTGTAACCAGAACTATTCAAGTTTCAAATAAATAAGAATTGTCGATAAATATCATCCAAAAACGAACAAAGAAAGAAGATGTATGAAGTTAATTTAGGAACGAGTAGAGACAAATCTGTTCAAGATTTTGGCTGCAATTTTTTGTTTCATTGTCATTTTCTGGTGAAATTTAGTCATCATATTCTACCCCAAAACAGAATCAGATGATCTTTAAAATGATATGGAACTCAATTCATAACAAGTATAATATTCCTACTAAGATTAAAAATTTTCTAACAGTGAATGTGTTTTCTAGTTTTCCCTTTTTCAAATTCGGTTCGGAGAGAAGGAATTGTTAAATAGAGAGTGTGCTCATGGACGGAACTAATATAAATTCAAATAAGATTCGAATTTTCCTAGGATTTTAAATAATTTGAGAGTTCGAATTTCTGAACTGCATTCTTTTCAGAAAAAAAAAGAACTAATTTTTTTGAACAAATTGTTTTATAAAATTTAGTAAATTTAGAAAGTTTTCGGTGTTGAGACCTTCCTTCCAAACCACTGCCTTAATTTCTTGCTCTGCGGATAACCTCTATTGCACTCAACATTCTCTTTATTAATTTATTTTTCTTAAAATAAATTATATCTCATCATTTATTAAATATTTAAAAATCTAATTTCGAGTTTAAATGGTTAGAATGAGGTTAACAACGTTCACCTTATCAAATTCACAATTTCTGTTCAGAATCATCTAAAACCATTGGAAAACGGCAGGCTAACGAATAATTCTTGGCTATGAAACATACAGTGAAAATTGTAAATCAAGCATTGAATAGGAAATTTGAAACAGAAATTTCACCTTAGCTTCATAAGCTATTAATAGTATAAACTATAAAGCTATTACTGTACTTGAGGCTTACTCCAGTGACAAGTTTTGTGCACCTTCTCGACTTAGGTCAAGAGCTCAAGCCTTGACAGATGTCAGGGCGATATAAGTTTTCTTCCCATTTCATAGAAGTCTTACAGTCCAGGTGAAGTGTGCTCAACTTTGTACGTGTAAAAATTTAGAGAGAAAAGAAAATATTATATTGTTTGTATTTTTATTGATGAATGTTTGAGTATTTATAAAGTTTATAACAAAGTAAATTAGAAAAAAATTGTGAACCTAAAAGAGAATAAACTTATAGAGTTTACAATAAACAAAAATAGGAAAAGGTAAATTAAAAAAAAAAACTTAATCAGAGTCTTATAGTCCAAGTGGGGAGTGCTCAACTTTGTACATGTAAAGATTTTAGAGAGAATGAAAAATATGGCATTACTATTATTCTCATAGATAAATGTTTGAGTACATATAGAGTTTACAATAAACCAAAATAGGAAAAAAAAAAGGAAAACCTAAAAGAGAAATTAATTTAATAAGAATAAATTAAAATAGGAAAGATAAACTTAATAGAAAAAAAAAAAGCAAAATAGAAAAAAGATAAATCTAAAAAGAGAAATAGGCCTAATACATTGAGAAGCAAAAAAAAGATAATTTCTAAAACAAATAAATTTAAAGTAAACTAACTAAATCTTTTGATTTCCTTTGTTATGCCCCCGTAAGATGGAGCTCTAAAAGGAGAGTCCAATCTTATCTGTTAAGAGGATAAGATCGGAGGAGAGAGTTCAATCTTAGTCTTAAAGATGAGAAATTGAATGTGTAGAAAAAGGCGTCTTGCTGAGAGAAGTCAGTGCCATGGCAACTAGAGAAGGAAGTGATGCAGTGTCGGGACGTGGAGAAGCGAGTGTTACGGTGATAGGGCAACAATGTTGTATTGATGCAGCGTGAGTGAATGATGCTTGTTGAGTCTAAGTTTGACTGTGATAGCATTTGTGCTAATTATGATGGAGACTGTTGAAAACATTTCAAGTACTTGCCTAGTTTAAGATAATGAGCTTGTAGAAGTTTGAAATTGAGAATAAGAAGAAAAAGAAAGTATTAGGAAGGAAAAGAAATTTTTTTTTTATTGTTGAGAATAGAATAAAATAGAATATTCATTTGAGATTGGAAGGGAGTTAACTATTAAAATAAAGCATAAAAATGAAAGACCTGTTAATTAGGAATGGAAGGGAGTTAACTATAGTAATCACTTATCTAACACCGAAAAGAATAAATATTTATATGTGTATAATATTCATATTTTCTTTTTATTTGGATGTTACTTAATTTATGTATCATTATTAGTATTATTTGTATAGATTAAAGACATACTATTAGTATTGGGTTTATTTGCAAGACTTTAGATTTATTTTAGGGATCAAATTGTAATACTTTAAAAGTTTTGGGGGTTAATTTATAAATACTAAAAGTTAGCCTCTTAGTATAAAAAATACACATTTGAAACCCTAATTTACTCATTTTAGTCGAGCCACTTCTTTTAGAGTGAGAAAAGAGAGAAAGAAAGGGGAGAGAAAAAGAAGAAGAAAAAAAAAAGAAGAATAAAGTTGGAATTTAAGTTTTAAGAGGTATATTATAACCCTTTCTTAGTTTCTTAGTGTTAATTTAGTAAATTCCTTTAAGTTTTAATTTCTGGAAATATGTACAATTGAGGAATTGATGTGAATTTTGTAAGATATTGTGAGAATCGATGATGATTTATGTAGATAGCTTGATAAATCATGATGAATTGTAGAATTTCTACTTGATAGTCTCTTGATCCGGATATTTTATAAATTGTTGTACTTCGATTCTGGTTTATAATTTTGAGTATATGAAATTAGACATGTCTAAAATCATTTGAGACTTTGAATCGATTGAAAATTTCAGAAATTAAATTTGTAGTGAATTTATCAAAATGACCCTGAAATTCTAGAAATTTTCTGTGTTAACAGTATGATTAGTGACAAATAATTTTTGATCTGTTAAATGATCTTAAAAAATTACAAATTTATAGAATATGATAATTTTATATATCTAATATGATATACTCAGAATTGAGAATTTAGATCAATATGGTTAAATTTTGATGATTTTCTAAAGAGTGTCAGCTCATTGCAGTATTTGATTAACAGATTTTTTAAAGTTATAGAATAAAATAGTTTTAAAATACTTTTGGCAGTTATTTTGAAGTGAAATATTTATCATGGATTGAATATGTGTCAAGAGTAATTCTGTGGTAGTTTATAATTTTTGAGTTAGTATATAATGTTATAAAATTAGAAGATTGAATACTGTTCAGTAAATATCTTGATCCTGTCAGGATAATAGTTTGGATTTGATAGTCTTTATAGAATGGATTTTGTAGGAATTATGATATAATATTCATACATAAGAAGATATATGAGTCAAAAAATGATATTTTTTGATTTTGGAGTAATTGGACATCATTTGATGTATAAGAAAATTTTATTAATTGTAAGTGGTTAGAATGACAGGTTTTGAGAAATTAAGTAATTAGACCAATTCGATGTGATAAGTGCAATATGTGTAATTTTGTAAGCTATTTAAAGTATTTTGTATGAATGTTGAGGCTTATGAAAGGATTAATCTCTATTGATAGGTTAATGAGATTTAAGCCTTGTAGCCGAAAGTGCTAAGAGGTAAGTATACTAGACTTTTACTGAAATCACAATAAGTATAGTAATTGTCTATATATGATTTTGTAAATGTGCTTAGAAATATTTTTACGTTATGCTAAAGTATATTTGATATGAAATGTGAAAGACATATGCCTATGAATGTGAGCATTGACATTGAGCATGGACATACTTGTGTTTATGAAAGTGAGCTTTCAAAATGAAACATGTTTAACAAAGAAAGCTTTTGAAGTGAAAAATTTCCATGAGATGTGTTTTGTGTTTTGAGGATGCTTGAACTCACTATTTACTTAGTAGGCACTTTATGTGATTTGTGGAGCCTTTATGTGTGGCCTTTCCTTCGAGATTGGTATATGTTATGTGTTCTGTTTGTAGGGAGGATCCTATTGGTACCTAAAAGAAGAGTGAGTCATCACATTCGTGTGGTGGCGTATTGGTGCATGTGAGAGGATTCACCGATGATCTTGGTGAGGGTTTGGCTCTTACCTTCGGGCATGAGCATGATATATGTGTAATTTAAACCTCACTTATACTATTTCTCATACGATATGTCACCTACGAGTGACATTTGGATCATTATGTGATATGTGATATGAAAGTCCTACTAAGTAGTAGTTGAGTGATGTTATTTCTATTATATATTTTGAAAGAATATGTAAGCGCTTACCTAACATGTGATTTGATAAGATTATAATTTTAATTTATCACAACATATCATACACATGCATTGTGTACACATATATATTTATATTTTGATATATGAAATACTAGTATGCTTATTGAGTTTTATACTCATTATAGTTTATGGTGATTTCAGGTAAATAAGGTACATGTGTGCTTAGCGAATTTGGCAAGGCTTCTGCAGTCCCTTGGGTTCCCTAAGTTGCAAGGTTGCTAAGTGTTTCATTTGTGGACACATAATTTAAGTTATTTGATTTATCTCTATTGAATAAATACTTATGTATTATTTATTAAGTGTGGTTGTATTTGGATTAAGTTTCACAAAGTGTAGTTATGGGTTGATTTTAAGTAAGAATTTGCAATGAATATATTTTGGGATTTCGGTAACAAAGTTGCTACTGGTGACGTAGTAGAGTATTAATCTCTGAGAAAACTCTGCATATCTCCGGTTTACTAATTGCCTCAGTCATAATTTAATTATTATAATTCTGAAAAATTAAAAATCATGTTTAAATATTGTCAATAAATGTTTATGTTTATATTTTAAACATGAGACCAACTCGTAAACAAGAATTTAGGAATATACTAGAAATAATAAGATTGTATGTGTGCTCATTATTGAATGAATGTAAGATATGTCGTGTATAAGATCTTTTGGATCTAAGGAGTGACATTAACTCTTAAATAAAACAGAAAAATAAAATGCCCATTTGGAAATGAAAGAGAATTAACCTTTAAAATAAAGTAGAAAACTAAAAGACCAATTTGGAAATAGAAGGAGAGAGATAATTTATAAAAATTTAATCCCATAATAGAACTATAGAAAGAAAAAGAAGTTATGTTTATAAAAGTTTATAGAAGGTGAGAAGAAGTGAAGAGAGATAAGTTATAGGAGTTTAATCCTATAACAAAACTAAAAAAGGAGAGAGAAATTTTTTTTTTTTAGAGAATCGTTCATGTTAAGGATAATAAAGGGTTGGTTGGGTTCCTTTGTATCGTAAAGAATAATATTTGTGTCCATGTGCGCCATTCTTGTTTTATTTATTTATTTAATTTATGTTTATTGTCTTTTAAAAAAAAATAATAATAAAGTATTTAATGTATGATTGGATACAAGATATGATTGTTTGGATATATAGATAATAGTGTTTGGATACGAATTAAAAAGTTGTTGGACAAAACAGCATTGAAATGACGATATTATCTTATGATTAGGTGTTACTGCTTATTTTTCAAAGTCAAGGGTATTGATAAAATTAGGCCAAAACTCAAGGATATTCATAATAATATTTCTATAATCATATTATATAAAGTACCTCCACTAGAATGTCACTACATTAGTGATTTGGATAAATAGATCATATTTTCAATATTTGTGGACTGCACTAGTAATATTTAATTATAATTATAATTTTAATTAATTTATTACTAACTTTTTCTATTTATTATCCATAAGCTTAATCTTTTTGTATATAATACTTATATACTAAAGTTATGGTCACATAAATAAATAAGAGATTTTTTTTATATTTGTGTCATAAAATTATTAACATTTTTTACGTATAAAATTGTAATTTTATTTATTTCATAAAAAAAATATAAGTACATACTTTTATGGCACTATCCCTAATAGAATATCATTTCTTAGACCTAATCAGTGAAATTAATTCTTATCTATTAGTAATTTTTATCATTGAGTAATATTAAATAAAAAATGGAGTCTTTTGTTCCTAAATAAGGTTCTTTAAATGCTAATTATGCAAAAGCACTTATTTAAAATGATCCGGTAGTTAATAAGTTTGCAGTACATCTTATAAGTTTTAAGTTCAAATCCCTAATCCTCCAATGTTAAAAAAGTGTTAATTATGCAAAATAATAGACTATTTATACAAACCAAGAGTACATAGTAATATAATAATTAAAATGATTAAAGTTTCTTCATATCTACATGTATATTTTGACTAGTTTCGTGTAAACTTGTTATCAACAGCCATTATGAATCATATCAAAATAAGACTAGATAGTAATGATATGAAAATGCTTATTAAACTCCTAACTCTTCTTCTAAATGATATGAAAGAGGTTATTTTTATGGGTGCTCCTAAAATATAATTTCTCTTCTTCTAAATGATATGAAAGAGGTTATTTTTATGGGTGCTCCTAAAATATAATTTAAAATTAGAGATATCTTGAAGTTTTTAAAATAGTCTCTAACACTTTTGAGTTATGATTTAAAATTAGTAATACCCCTTAGATTTTTAAAATAGCCCCTAATATTCCTATTATTATGAGATGCTAGTGGAACATTCAAAATCCTTTATACAATATCTAGTATACCTTTATTTATACTCTTCTTAATTTATTTTTCTGATTTTGGTACTTTGTTTTTTACTTGAGTACTAAGTTTTAAAAAATATTTATTAATTTTATTTTTGAACATTTATTTAAAATAACTTTTTTCAATTTCGGTACTCTCTTGTTTTCTTTCTTACTTGAGTACTAAAATAAATAAAAATTGACAAAATCTTTGTTATTTTTATTTTTTCGATTTTGTTATTTCTATTTGCTACCTCAAAGGTATTCATAAAATAACTCTTTAGATTTTGGTACTCTCTTCTTTTTTATTTGACTACTAAACTAAAAAAAGAATATTTTTTTAACAAATTATTCATTATTTCTAATTTTTAACAATTATTTAACATTTTATTTTTATTGCCAACTTCTACTAAGATTAAAATATTTAAAATTTTAGCAAATGTTAAAATAGAAATAATAAATATTTTGTTAAATTTTTTATTTTAGTACTCAAGTAAAAAAAGAAAAATGCGAGTACCAAAATTTTAAAAAATATTTAAAATAAATATTAACAATGAAATTAATAAATATTATTTTAAAAACTTATATTTTTATTTTCTTACTCAAGTAAAAAAAAAAAGAGTATTAAAATTAAAAATTAAATAAATTTAAAAAAAGTATGAATAATTATATAATAATCATTTTATGATAATTTTAATATATTTTATTAGCATCTTACAATAATAAAAATAGTAGAGGCTATTCTATTAACTTAATGAGTACTGCTGTTTTTAAGCCATACTTCAAATATATTAGAAGTTATTTTAAAAACTTGATGGTACTTCTAATTTGAAGTCCTACTTTAAAGGCACCATAAAAATAACCCGTTGAAAAACATACATAACATAGTCGATGGATTATTAAAAATATGAATTGTAGGAGTGGAAAATGTTTGGAGAATCCGATAATCAAGTCTACTCGCATCATTAACCCACTAGTCAATAAAATACAATTTAGAGGTAATAGTTAATTTGAAAGCCGTTCTTAAATCCACATCAATGTTTTTTTTTTTTTAATACAACTATTAGATTTAATTGAACTGCAACAATTTTATCTTCAAAAGTTCAGTAACATTGTCGAACCCTACAAAATATAATACATAACAAAAGTAAGGGGTAATACCGTAATAGTGATTTTAAAAAACAATTATATGAATATTGTTCCAAAGCACATATGCAACGGTCACATTCTTCTATTTGAATAGTAAAAGATAGCGAGTACATGTGACAACTATAATAATGATAATAATAGAAAAAATATGTTATATGGTAGAGATTTTCAATTTTAAATTTTGATTCAAGTTAGCACAAATTTTTTTTGTGAAACGTCAAGATTCAGAATTAAAAGCATCACATATAATGTTGTCAATATATGATTCTTTTTATTATTAAATTCAAAATAATATTTAGAGAGAGTAAATATATATATATTTTCAAAACTTTGAAAGTTGTAATTGATAAGCACCGGGACAAACAAGAATTCATTGTCTAATAACACAACAGACGTTATATATATCGGCCGAGTCCCAGGTGGGTAAAGGAATCAAAATAAACCCTAAAACCAGTTGTAAGTTGAGCAGGTAATGGAAATCTATTACTGTCATGGCAGACGAAACTTGCCCATCTCCTTCAACCATGGATCCCTTCAAACTCCTTAAGATCGTCCCCAACGCCGACGGCACCTTCACTCGCCACAACATTTTCCAAAACGTTGCAGCTACGCTTGATCCAGTCGATAACCTGGCAGTTCTCTCAAAAGATGTCCCCATCAACCAGTCAAACAACACCTGGGTCCGTATATTTCTGCTCCGTCAAGCACTTGATTCTTCCTTATCCACCAAGCTCCCTCTCATAGTTTACTTCCATGGTGGAGAGTTCGTTGTCTGCAGTGCAGCCTCAAGTTCCTCACATGATTTTTGCTCTAAGGTTGCACTCGAACTCCCTGCTGTCGTAGTATCGCTCGAGTACAGACTTGCCCCGGAGCATCACCTCCCGGCAGCTTATGACAACGCCATGGAGGCTTTGCATTGGTTCAAGACAAGTCAAGAAGATTGGTTACAGAAATATGCTGACTTCTCTCACTCCTATTTAATGGGCGAGAGTGCAGGTGCCAACATAGCTTACCATGCAGGATTGCGTGCAGCAGTACAAGTTGAGAATTTGTTGCCATTGAAGATCAGAGGGTTGATATTGCCCTGCCCATACTTTGGCGGAGTCAAGAGAACCGAATCAGAATTGAGGTTGTTGAATGATTGGAGGTTACCAGCAAGTTTAAATGATATAATGTGGGAATTAGCATTACCAATCGGGGCTGACTGCGATCATGAGTATTGCAATCCAACAGTGGGAGGTGGGTCAAAGCTCTTAGACCAAATCAGGATGTTAGAATGGAAGGTGATGGTGACTGGCTGTGATGGGGACCCATTGATTGATCGTCAGATTGAGCTGGTTAAGATCATGGAGCACAAAGGCCTCGAATTGTTGAACCATTTTGAGGAAGGTGGCTACCCATGCTGAAGAGTTCGATGATCCTGCCATGTCTAGGCCCCTCCTACTTCACATAATTTTTTTTGTTTTATCTTGTCATCCACCAGCGGCTGAAAGAGTGACAGATATTGAATTGTGAGCGTGTGGTGATTGTTGCAGCTGCTTTTCTGGGTGTTGTTACTTTTGTACTTTTTTGAAAGCTCCAAGCAAAAAATAATTCTCTGAAATTAAGATGACTGCTCAATTATGTCTCCAAGACTTCGTAAGCTCACCGAATTCTTTTTTTAAAAAATATTTTCAACAGTCATTTCTGTGCACAAAAAAATTATTAGAAGACAAAATCTCCAACTCATTGTGCAAAGAATGACAAACCTTTGAATATTGAAATTTGAAGGCACTGATCAACAATTGATGAACCTCAATTCTGAGACTTGACAATAACTTGAGTTATTTTCGTAGGTAAAAAGAGTGATAAAAAATTTATCTTTAAAAGCAAGGAGGTTAAAGGCGTCAGGTGAAGCCTGTTTAAATATCAACTTCCAAAATAAAAAATAAAAAGGACATATTTTTTGAAGTGATGCTTTTATCATAAAATTTATAAATTACTCGTTTTTTATCTGAAAATCTGGTTGTTTCTATTTTATGGAATGTTGTAATAATTAATTTATGACATGTATACAGTATACTATTTAAATTATATAAAAATCATGTTTCTTTATGATTACTTCTCAAGCACTTACACTAATCCCTTTATATATCTTTTCCTTTTTCCTTTTCCTCTTGTTCAAATTTGAAAGTGCTGATACTAAAGGGGCTAACAATGTTGAAAAGACAGCATGAAATATAAATTACTTGAATAATTTTACTATGACTTCTTCATATTACCTATTTATATTAAGAGTTTGGATATTCACTTCTTCATATTACCTATTTATATTAAGAGTTTGGATATTCAAATATCATTGCTAAGCCCATTATTTATAAGCCCAACTAACTCACACATAATTTAATCTACAAGCACATATTTTGAACCCATCTTGTTAAGTAATTAGGCATGCTAACTTATAGGTCTCACAAACAAGTCATAGGGTTTGTGGAGAGACGTAAGCAAATTAAAATTTTAATTATATTTAGATTTTAATTATTTAATTATTCTTTTCTCTTGTTTGAAATAAATTATAATTTTTAATTGACTCAAAATTAATTAAACTTATATTTTGGTAGGGATTTAAATTAATGTATTCATACTCTTATACTGATTATGATTTACACATTATAAATAAGCATGCAACTTTAGCTCATAATTCATTATACATTATACATTCTATATTTAGTACTTATTATTTGATTCACATCATTCTATACCCAACATATTCATCACTTTCCTACTTATCTTTGAGACACTTCTTACACACAACAACAATTATTTTCAATCAAATATTGACTTTAGCATTGGATTTTTTTCTTACGGGAGGACAATGCTTTTATCGTAATTTCAAGGAGATATCGAGAGTAAGGAGGTAAATTCTGTGATGATCAATTTTTAAGAATTTCAATAACATTGCCTATGGGAAGTTTGAAAAGTCATACATTAACTTAAATCTATAAACCCTTACTTCGTTGGATTTACAAGGTAGAATTCAACTTCTTATTCCCTTTCGTTAACTATCTTTATTTTATGTCTCTTCATAATCATCATTACTCAGTGTAGACTTATCTTTTAAAGTATCATTTAACTCTTCCTTTAACACTTTAAACTATAGTCAATGATAATCTATTGTAACTTAATATCATCTACCAAAACCTATTTTTCACTCCAAATTTAATGTTTATGAGTAAATTGATATCTTATATATCTCTAATAATCTATAATATGAGTTTGAAAATGTATTCATATCACAATCACATTAGATATAATTTATTATAAACATATCATATCTCCAAGCGATAGTATCAGAAGGACCATTACTCGAGGAATTTTATCACCAAATAATGCATATTACTATACATATATACATGTAAAGAAATAAGAAGTTTAATCTTTAAAGTGTTAACTCTTAAGTTAAGTTCAAGGACAAGAAAAACAATACTTATCCCTTTAACTATTGTAATAAACTGTGAAATAAACCACAAATCAAATTACTAAACCAAATCTTTAAGGAAGATAAATATAGTGTTAAGACTTCAATTCTATAGCCTTAATAATCTCAAATTGTGCATTTCTACTAGGATTATTACTTAAATGCAATCCAATATACTTGTTATTTCAAAAACTAATAAATAAACCATGCCTAAAGATTTTAAGTATAGTCACTTGTATAGTCAATGATCATCCTCCTTGCAAAAACCTTAAATTAATAAAATAAGATTTCATTTGTGAAATTCCATTTAATTCTCACTCTTTACAAAGAATCATATTGACACAGAAACACTAAGTTTCTTTAACCAAAGTCAATCATTCTATATCAGTGAGACATATTACACCTAGTATAATGGATACTTGCTTAAGAAACTATCTATTAAGCTAGGTTCATCATTTCTTGCCTAATCTAAATATGCTATTTCTCATAACTTAAGTATCTCATGGCTATATAGATCCAAAAAGGTTCAAACAAAATTGAATTCAAACATTCTTTAAAGTATAATCCAAAAGCAAGGGAATTCATTAAATAGTCCACAAAGTCGACAACCTTTGCTTATTGAAATGACCCACCTACAATATTTAAAAAAACTTTGGGGCGAATCTCAAAAACTATGTGGTCCTTATGCATTTTCATTTCATAAGAAATTCCACCTAAATTTTGACAGAGCTTCCCCTATTTTTTGAACATACTCTAGCCTGCAACTCAAAAAAATCAACACTTTTATGCATTTCTTGCATGCCCCCGTACTTTTAAAATTCTCATTTATTATCCACTACATAAAATTACCACCAATTACATCTATGTATCTACAAATTCTAAGAATCTAAGGAAACATTAACAACAAATCAAATACTCTCATATAACTTGAAAATAACTAGGAAAAAAAAAACTAAGGGTCGTGAACTCTACTAAAAGAAAACCCTATAAATGTACCAACTCAAAATAAATGACTTCTCATCTTATCGCCCAACTTATCTCCTAATATTAACTTCACTGAATTAAATAGTTCCTACAATCTCTTGAGAGAGAAAAACATAATTAAAATAGGGTGAGTCGATTAACTCAGTGAGTGGATGTAATTTTTTAAAAATTGAAATAGTCTTTTAGGCATATGATAAAACACACAAATATATGGCTTTCACAAATTGCATTTCTTTTACTATGTTTTATGTCAAATAGACTTTTAGGAATATTATTGCATTCATGACATGTCTTGGAACATATTTTAGAGCATCATCCTATCAATGAGTGGATACTTAAACTATTTTTATGATTTCTATTTTGTAATTTTAGAAATTATATTTAAAGCATGATGAGTTTCTTTTTCATAGCTAATAATATGTATGTTTATCTTTGATTAGCAATTATCTAGAATTATGTTTTACTTCATGAAATAATTTTTCTAATAATATATAGTAAGCATTCATACTGTGGTCTTGGCTCACGATATGTTTATACTTAAAATAGCAATTTTTTTGTATCAACAGTAATGATTTCTAAATGTTTTGAGATTAAAGAGTATGAGATCAGTTTATATCCTCCTTTTTTATATAAAGAATAGTAAGAGAAATGCAATTTGTGAAAGTCATATATTTGTGTGTTTTATCATGTTTAAAAGACTATTTCAATTATTTAGATTACATCCACTCATTAAATCAATCGACTCACCCTATTTAAATTATATTTTTCCCCTCTTAGGAATTGCAAGAACTATTCAATTTAGTGGAATTAATATTAGGAGATAAGCTGGGTGATAGGGTGAGAAGTCATTTATTTTGGAAGTACGAGTGCATACAAGAGTATAAAAGTTTTGATTTCTTTGAATTGCTAGTTTAAGTATGTTCGAAAAATAGGAGAAGGTTTGTCAAAATTTTAGTGGAATTTCTTATGAAATGAAGTGCGCGAGGGCCACAAGATAGTATTTGAGATTTTCCTCGAAGTTTTTTTAAAATACTACAGGATGGTCGTTGCACAAATGATCCTTAATAAATTTGAAACTTTGTTCAACGTTTAACAACTTTCAATCCTAAAATTCAAATTTTAACATCAGAAAAAGTTAAGAATAGTTTATATATAAATATTATAATTGCTCAATTAGTGCTTCAAGTAACATTTTCCCCCTAATTAAGCTCTAGATCTTGTAGCTTACTGATTTCTTTGGCCTTCAGATCAGCATTAGCACTTTGCCACTATCATCTGCATTCTAAATTAAAACAATAAGTAAATGAAGATCTTGGATTTAACAACATTAACAGTTGAAAACAATAACAAAAATGTTACATCACAAACAATTATATGCTTTTGAATTGTTTATCAATGGCATATTAAAAATTTAAACTAAGTGGGAATGCAACCATTTTGGAGAATCAATGTTTATTAATTCTTAGTGGTGTTAGTGCAGAGGATTTTCTTCTAAGAAAGTGATTAACCTTTGTGACTATCTTTTTATAATCGCTTGATAATATATGCTAACGTGTCAAAATTATTGAAAGGAGAGAAAATAGGAATATAAATTATAATAGAAACATAGGCTTTTCTCCACTTACTGCATTATTGTAGTAAGTGCTAGACACCTACGACCATCTCTCTCTTTTCCCTCTTTTATAATTAGTACGTGCTATATATAAAAAGATACATACTTTAGGCAAAATTAAATGGAGAGTAAAAGGCTAATTAAAGTGAGAGGTGGATTACCAAGAATCAACAAACTTGAAATACAATAAATTACTGATAGTTTTGTTTGATAGTGTCGATGTTCAGTGCTATTATTACACATCACCACCTCAAGACTTGGTGCTAAATTATTGGTTTAGAAAACAAAATAATATTTAGTTTCAATCAAAGTCTCTTCATATTCTGTACAATTTTTAGCCTTCAAGAACCCCAACCTCAAGGCTACAAGCAAAAATTATTGATGGAGCGATCCTTTTGCACGGCCAAGTTATTTTGTGCCTGATTAGTTAGGTTTTTTTATTGATTAAAATAATTTTTTAATACAAAAAATTCTTTTTAAATATTTTGATTACATTTGGTTACAATTAAAAAGAATTTTTTAGAGATTAAAAACATCATTTGTCTCTACTTGTAAAAGTTTAAATTTTGATTTTTTGAGAGTATAACTTTTTAAACTTTTTAAATATGTGTAATGTCATATCTACTCTTGATGAACACATTAAATACATATTTGTCAAGAGATTTAGTCACTATTTAACATTTAGAATGTCACTTTTAACATTTTCATATTTTTAAACTTGAAATAAAGTGTTGTCCTTAAATTGTGATTAATGAATGCTATTTACACAGGTTTAGAAAAATAGACATAACTTTCAATGTAGAGAAATGAAAAAATTCTTGAACCTGAAATTGCATGACTCAATCTTACATAGTCGTGAAGAAGAATAGTCAAAAAGCTAAATCTAACATTTAATGGGCCAAAATTGGGATACAACAGAACTGGATTACAACTTTCATTCAAGTTGACCCATCTCTCATATTTGGACCATATTTTACAAAATATGTATCCAATCAATATAATTCTTAAAGCTGAGAAATTCTAAGTCAATTATCTACAACCTTTATGTTGACACCAAAGTCCAACGTAATCATTATCATAGTCTAAATTGGGTTGCAAATTGATAAAAGATTTATTGGCTGAAATCTGACGTGGCTTTAGTATTTTGACCATACCTCATAAGATACTAATCCAAATTGTATGAACCTGATGATAAGGGCATATTTGTCATATATTTTTTTATATTTTATTTGATATTTTAGTGTTTTATGATAATAAATGGCTATTATGTGCATTATTGTTATTTATAGAAACTTGAATGAAGATAGAGCCCTAGCGGTAGTACGATTCCTGACCCGACAAGAATTGAGATTCTCAAGTCCAAATCAATCCCTATAAAAAGTCACTTATCCCCAGCCTTTATAGATCATCCAAAAATATCAAGAACACACAACACAAGTCTTAAAGAGCAATTAGAGCTTAATTAAAGTAGCCATAGAGAGAGATTCAAGGTATTCTTTGATATCAAGAGTTTCTTAAGCAACGCAATCAAGAGTGATTTGACATCTATATTGCTATTGATTGTATCATGATTTCTTATTATTTTTGCTGCTATTCTCTTGTAGCCATGAACTAAATTTTCTCTTTAGGATTAATACTTGAACTCAATATGTGCACTTAATTGCTATATCTTTTTAATATTTAATAAACTTAATTTTTTATTATTCAAATTACTTGTTCTTAATGCTTCAATATATCTGACCAATATATGGTGACTGAATTGGTAATATTTTGATAAACTCGAAAGATGAATCATTATATTTAAACTTATATAATTTGATGCATGATTGTAAAGTAATATTCAATATTGCATATGCAAGTTTCAAATTAGGATATGAATATACCTAATTGGCATGTATGATCAATAAGACTTAATCTTAATGAACCTTAATTTATTACAAGTATAATAAGAATATAGGTATTTGGTAAATTAAGGTATACTTGCATGACCTTAGGAAAGGCTTGTGAATACAATAATGTCTTGATCAATAATAAAGACTAAGGAAATTAAATATTAGAGGATTAATCATTGGAAAGTATATTGAGGGATAGTATTAACCATAAGTTTTCTCTATATTGCTATCTTCTAAATCTCTTTACATTATGTCATTGCGTTTATATTTTCCAAACTTATTCTTAGATTTTTATTTTTCTGAATAATTACTAGAAAGACATAATTTTTGTATTTGGTTAAAAAGAAGACATTATCCTTGTGGGTTTGCCATCTGACTCTTTTTTTCCTTTATTACTTGCATACGATAATGTATACTTGCACTCAATTATAAGATATAGAAATATCGCATCACTTAGTGGCTACGAAAAAGAAGAGACAAAATTTTATTACAACTTTCACGAAAAAATTCTACTACAACTTTCACGTTTACCATAAAGGCTACATCTATTGTTTCCATTGTCAAAAAGGTGTTGCAATTAGGTGAAGGTATTGGTGGCCAAAAATAGTGTTGATTGAAGTCACACTAAACATGTTCTCATTTATTGCTTATTTAAAAACACCTTTAGAAGGCTAATGGATGTTTTTTCATGTTTATAATTCTCTTAAATACTTTTCTTTAATATTCATAAGAATGAATTGTAAGCTAGACTAAAGTTCTTGATAAGAGATGAACTTCTATTTGTAAAAAAAATCTACTTCTAGACTTTAATTCTTTGTTAAGAGTTACAATGTTATAAGTTTGTTATGTTTAAACTCTTATCTATTACTTTTTTTTATAATTCACAGGTTATAATTCTCATGTTTCACATATTTTCAATCATGTTTTTTTTATGCGATTCTTGTCGAATTATAATTGTTACTATTTATATCATTTTGAAAGCATTACATTTCTTATTAAATGTACCATATTATACATATCTTTTGATTGACTGTTTGAGAGGTAAAACTTTCAACTGAGTTATAAACATTGAATGAAAGTATAAAATATATTTATGAAATATATTAGTGATCCTTAAAGCCTTGCTCACATCATTATAATTTTCCTCCTTAATTCATATTTAATTTTGTCTTTTTTATATCAATCTCACATTCAATCTTCTCCTTAATTATTATTTTAATATTTTTATTTCGCTAACCTATTTTTCTAAAAGCTTTTTCATAGGATCAACACCTCAATCTATATTGTAATAACCATATTACATTTTGAGCATAAAGAAAATTTGGCGCCATTGTCGGAGAGGCACACTAGGTGAAAGTAGATTGTGTCTATCAATACTAAAGTCGTAACTTTGTACATTTACTTTTCTTTGTAGAATTTTAGTTCTTAAATTTATTTTATTTGTTGTAATTTAATTTACTGTTCATGATTGATTCTATTACCTAACTTATTTTGTTATCTTCTTGTAATTTTATTTAATTTTTCATAGTTGGTTCTACCACCTAATTAGTTTATTTTCTTTTGTACATTTGTTGTATTTTATTTTATTTTTCATGGTTGGTTCTACCAACTAGTTCTCTTTATTTTCTTCATTTTATTTATCATAGTTGGTTTTACCACCTAGCCCTTTTTAATTTCCACTTGTATTTTTTTTTATATTTCATGGTTGGTTTTACCACCTCTTGTATTTTATTTTTTTTATTTACTTTTTTTCCTTTCCTTAAGAGTTTTCTTTTAAAAAATATTAAAAAAAAAATTGTTATAATGTATGCATTGACTTAGAGATAAACTAGAAATATTTATAAGAGAAGTAGAACTAGAACCACTACCACACTTTGTAAAGAAAGAGAATTCACCATCTAGTTTATCTTATAATTCTAACACAATGAGCCAACACGAGCATAACCCTATTAGAACTCTAAAAGATTACTTGCATCCTACTTGCACATCCACACCATCATGCATTATATTTTCACCTAACACACCATATTTAGAATTGAAGAGGTAGTGTCTACCTTCCATAGCTAACTCGAAGCTATAGACACTGTTAGGCTTAAATTTTTTCCTTTTTCTCTGAAAGACAAAGTAATAAATTGGCTATACTCTTTGAGGCTGAGGTATATAGGAACTTGGGCAAAAATGAGTAAAGTATTTTTTTAATAAATACCTCCCACAATATCTTACCAAATTGAGACACATGAGTTTAGTCAAGCATTGTTGGACTTAGGAGCAAGTGTAAATCTGATGTCCTATTCTATTTACTTGCAATTGGGACTTGGTGAGATTAAACCTACATTTGTAATCCTACAATTAGTTGTCCAATCAATCAAAAAATCAAAGGGAATAGTAGAAGATATTTTGTTACAAATTGATAAATTTTATTATCCTGTTGATTTTCTTGTTTTCGATACTCATTCTGTTGTTAACATAGAGTCTAAAATCCTTCTTATTTTAGAAAAATCTTTTCTTGCCATTGTTAATGGTCTTATTAATTACAAATATGATCTAATAAAACTATTATTTAGGAATATAATGCTTGAGGTGAATATTTTCATATTGACAAGCAACTACAAGAGAAAGACAACTGCTATCATTCATATATGATAGACATACTTGTAGTAAAGGAGGCTTATAAAAATCACGACTCTGATTCTTTAGAAAACCTCTTTAATTTTAATTTTGAAGAATTACGTTATCTTGATAATAAAAAATTGATGTATTTGGTACTTTTGACTTACAGGATAAACAAACTCAATTTTGGCAGCTATGCTTTGAAGGATTGCCACAAAGAAGGGAGAAACTGAAACCATCAAATCTTGAGACACCACAAATCAAACTTGCCCTACTGGCTGAAGGTCTGAAACACCCATTCTTGGGACCAGGTGATACCTTTCATATTATCATTTCTTCTGAACTATATGCTGAACAAGAGAAAAATTGACAAAATTATTAAAAGAACATAAGTCGGCACTAGGTTGGACCATAGTTCATATTAAAGGCATTTCTCCATTAATATACTCTCAATGAATTCATTTAAAGGAAGGTGCCCGACCCCGTAGAGACCCCCAAAGAAAACTTAACCCAACAATGAAAGAATTAGTGGAGAAAAAGGTCTTGAAACTATTAGATGCAGGAATAATATACCAAATTTCTTATAGTTAATGGGTAAGTCCAACTCAAGTAATTACTAAAAAATCTGGGGTTACTGTGATTTAAAATGAAGATGGGGTACATGTTCCAACTAGGATAGTGAGTGGTTGGCGAACGTACATTGATTATAGGAAACTAAACACAGCCACCAGAAAAGATTATTTTTCATTGCCTTTTATCGACTAAATCTTAGAACGTGTAACTAGTCATTCCTTTTATTGCTTTCTTAATGGGTATTCAGGATACTACCAGATTGAGATAACAATAGATGATAATAAAAAAAAACTATTTTTATATACCCTTTTGGTACTTATGCTTTTCATAAAGTTCCATTTGGATTATATACTGCACCAGGTACTTTTTAACGTTGTATGTTGAGTATTTTCTCTTATATGGTTGAAATTTCATTGAATTTTTATGGATAATTTGATTATTTTTTATGATTATTTTGATTCATGTCTCCTTAACTTAAAATTTTTGTTTGCGTAGGTGTAAAGAAAAAAGGCTTGTGCTAAACTGGGAGAAATGCCACTTTATGACATCTTTAGGTTTCGTTTTGGGGCATATAATATCTGAAAAAGGTATAGATGTTGACAAGATGTTTATGCTCAAAATGTAATGCGGCTATCGCTATATAGATTGAAGTGTCGATCCCAAAAGGAAGCTTTTGGCAAAATAGGCTAGTGAAGTAAAAATATTAAAACAGTAACAAAGAGAAAATTAACTAATTGGTTTATGTGGATGAGAAAGAATTGTATATGAATTAAGAGAAAAGTTTTATGATGATGTAAGTAAGGCTTTAAGAATCACAATTATGCTTCGAAAATCTATTCTGTACTTTGATTTAATGTTTATAACTTAATTGAACGTTTATCCTAAATAATTAATCAAAAGATATGTAAAATATGACACATTTGATGGTACATGTATTTGATATAACTAAATTCTTTGTAAACATTAACATAAACTATGTTCATTTATACAAGTTATCTAAGATCAACAATATATCATTTGACAATATTATAGTATAAGATCAACTTGAATATCAAACAATTATTGTCTTTACATGTTATCTAAGATCGACAATATATCGATTGACAATATTGCAGTAAAAGATTAACATGTAAAATAATGTAACAAATAGCAATTATAATTCAACAAGAATCACATAAAGAAAGCATGGCTGAAAATATATGAAACATAAGAATTATAACCTATGGATTATAGAAAAATAATAAATAAGAGTTTAGACGAAAGAAAACTTACAAACATTTGTAGCTCTTAACAAAGAATCAAAGTATAGAAGTAAATTTATTACACATAAAAGTTCATCTCTATCCTTGCCGAGAACTCTAGTCTAGCTTATAATGCATGGTAAAGAGAAATTATATGAGAGAATTATAAAGCATTGAAAATGTCCCTTAGCCTCCTGAGAGTGTCCTTATATAGGCAATGAATGAAAACATGCTTAGTGTGGCTTCAATATTCAATAATTTAGGCCAACCACTCGTTCACCTAATTGCAATACCTTTTTGATAATGGAAATAATCGATGTAGCCTTTTTGGCTGACATAAAAGTTGTATCATTTTGTCTTTTCTTTCCATAGCTACTAGGTTCATACAATTTGGATGAGTATCCAATGAGATATGGGCAAAATTTCAAATATGTGTCAGATTTTGGCCAACAACCCTTTCACCAATTTGCAATACCATTTGGTCCATGATAACGGTTGATTTGAAATTTACATCAACGTAAGAGTTGTTTATAATTGAGTAAGAATTTCACATCTTCAGGAATTATACCAATTGGGTACGCATTTTGTGTAATACGGTCCAAATACATGAGGTGGGTCAAGCTGAGCAGAAATTGTAACCCAATTCTATTGTATCCCAATTTTTGGCCTGTAATATATTAGATTTGGCTTTTCAACTATTCTTTAAGTTTGTGTAAGATTGAGTCATGTTACTCCAGGTTCAATAATTTCTTTATTTTGATTTTTACATTGACAGTTATATCCATTTTACCTAAACCTATGAAAATAACATTCATTAATCACAATTTAAGGACAACACTTTATTTCAAGCCTAAAAATACGGAAAAAAAAATACTAAAATTAGTGACATTAAATGGTAACTTAATCTCTTAATAAATATTCATTTTAATGTGTTCATCATAAGGCCAAAATTGAATTAATCTCTAAATTACCTACGCCCAAAACTGTAAAAGATATTTGATCTTTCTTGGAAATACTGGTTTTTACTAAAGGTTTATATCTCTGCCATATTTAGACCATTGTGTAACTTTATTCTAAAAGATGTTGAATTCACATGGACACAAGAGTATGAGCAGGCATTCTAAATACTTATTGACAAACTCATCCTCTCTCCTATAATACAATCACCAGATTGAAACCTTCTATTTAAGATTATGTGTAATGCAAGTAACTATGCTGTAGGAGTAGTTCTTGGGTAAAGAATGGAGGGGAAACCCTTTATTTTTTATTATGCTAATAGGACTTTGAATGATGCTCAAATGAATTATTCTACTACTAATATGCAAATTTTCAAAGTAAATGGACAGCAATTGAAAAGCTATATAGAAAAGGTAGATTACTCTATGCACCTAAACGAGATCCCTCATATGGATCATATCTATCACGCTTGATCAGGTTCAATCTGTTTGTACCATATTTTACATTTTATAGATATTCTATGTTTTTATTATTATTATTATACTATTTTTTATTTTATTTATTTTGTAGTTTTTCCTTTTTTCTGTGTGATTTTATTTTCCGATCAACTGGCAGATACGGTACTTCATGGCTATTAAAGTTAGTTTTTTAATTTTCTAAAAGCTTTCACCTAAACAAATTGTGCATTCATTGCTTCTTTTTGTTTTCTTATTTCTTTCAAAATGGATAGTATTCTTGTCAACGTTCAAAAGTGTTTTCTTTCACTGCCTCAAAATGCTTTACTTAAGATTTACAAAACATAGTTTGAAAGACTAATACTATAAATATTGAGGAATATCCTTGCAAATATTCGTTAGTTAATTAAAGCCAATGTTCGATTATCTGGTGAGTTTGCAAATGATTTTGTTTCTTTTATGCCTGGTATTGAAAAAAGCTCTTATGCCAAAAGGCAAAGAGCAAAAAGATTAGGATTTACATCTAGAAATATGCTCGATAGAATTGTAACCAGAGTTGTCGTTCTTTAGGATTTGCATCTAGAAATTGAGAAGATAAAATTCAATTCCTTAAGGATGGAGTGAGTAAGGAGTATTTGGATGATATCCTAATAACTCTTGAGATGCATCCTTGTAGACTTGTGTAACATGAACTTGTCAATTTATGGAACAAATTCAAAAATGAACATCAACGATATAGTCTTGGGAATCTGACTCTAAAAGACCTTATTGGCCAATTTATAAGAAAATTAGATTGAAAGTCTATCCCTCACTCATAGAGGGTGTTTAAGCCGTTACTAGATGCAAAACTAAAGGAAGATATGAGTCATAATCACAACTACATGTACATACCCATGCATCTTAATTTCAATTTTTTTTAGAAACAATAGGCTATTCATATAAATATCTTAAATTCAAATCTTTTGGTTGAATAATGCATATGTGTCATTATCTTTGAATTATTAAGTTTTATTTTCAAATCTCTTCTGAAAAATTATCGGGTTACCAAAATTAATATTATATTTTGGCACTTTATATATATAGTACCTTATTTTCTTCATTTTCATTTATTGAGATAAAAGTGGGTGTAGATATGGAAGAAACTTCAATTCGACAATTCCAAAATATATGTGTATTTTATAGATCTTGTCTGGAAAAAATAAAGTGTTTATAGATACAGAAACAATCTAGAAAAAGTATTAGCTGTAAGAAAAATTCATTTGATATATAAAGGAGGTAGCCTTGGGTTAATGAGGTATATGTCAACAGCTGTACATTTAGGAGGAAGTCAAGTTTTAGGTATTACTCCTATAGTTTTAACAGTGGAAAACCTGACTGTAAAAATAAAATAAGAAAAATTACAAGTTTCATCCATGCATAAATGTATAGTTAGAATACTTTACTATGCAAATACTTTTATTACTTTACCATAAGGTTCTTGTACTTGACTAATATCCTATATTTGGACCGTATTTCATAAAATACGTATCCAATTAGTATAATTCTTAAAGCTGAGAAATGTTAAGTTAATTATCTAGAACTTGTCCGTTGATACCAAAGTCCAACACAATTATTATCATAGTCCAAATCGGGTTGTAAATTAATACAAGAGTTGTTGCTGAAATCTAATGTAGCTTTGGTAGGATACTAATCCAAATTGTATAACCTGACAGTTGTGGAAATAAGAGACAAAATTCTACAACTTTTATGTTTACCATAAAGGCTACATCTATCGTTTCCATTCTTAAAAAGGTATTGTAATTAGGAGAAGGTGTTAGTGGCCGAAAATAGTATTAATTGAAGTCACACTAAACATGCTCTCATTCATTGCCTATATAAAGGCACCTTTAGAAGGCTAATGGATGTTTTTTCATATCTTTCAATTCTCTCAAATACTTTTCTTTAATATTCATAAGAATGAATTATAAGTTAGGCTAAAGTTCTTGGCAAGGTTAGAGATGAACTTTTATGTATAAAAAATCTACATCTACACATTGATTCTTTGTTAAGAGCTACAATATTGTAAGTTTGTTGTGTCTAAACTCTTATCTATTACTTTTCTATAATCTAGAGATTATAATTCTCGTGTTTCATATATATTTTTATTCATGTTTTTTTATGTGATTCTTGTCAAATTATAATTGTTATTAGTTACATCATTTTATAAGTTAATCTTTTACTGTAATATTGTCAAAATAATATGTTATCGATCTTAGATAACTTATATAGATGAACATGATTTGTGATTGTATTTACAAAGAGTTTAGTCATGTCAAATATATTTCTTATTAAATGTGCCATATTATACATATCTTCTGATGACTATTTGGAATGTAAAACTTTTAATTAAGTTATGAACATTGAATCAAAGTATAGAATAAATTTATGAAATATATTAGTAATCCTCAAAGTCTTGCTCACATCATTATAATTTTTCTCCTTAATTCACATTTAATTTTACATTCTCTATATCAATCTCACATTCAGTCTTCTCCTTCATTATTATTTAATATTTTTATTTCGCTAACCTATTTTTTTGAAAGCTTACTCGTGGGATCGACAACTCAATCTATATTACGATAACCACAATTCATTTTGAGCATAAACAACCCTTGTAATATTTTTTTATTTCTATAGTATACCTTTAATAAAAATAAACCTTATTCAAATAATCTATTTTTAATATTTTCTTAATAGTCATCATATCTCTACAACCAAATTATTTTAATAAGAATCTACCAAAATCTTTTGTTGGTTATTTTATTTTTAATTTTTGTACCAAATACAATAATTTATATTGATTCATTAATTACTATGTATTAATTTTACTTGATTCTTGTGTTTTAAGGAATTGAATTTAAGAAAATACATGATAAATTTAAACTTATATATAAAAAAATATTGAATTGTTTAGAATTTGAATATAAGTTTTATTAAGTGTTCTTTATGATAATTTAATAACAAATAAGCACTTTTAATAATGTATAATCAAATGATCTAGTACATTAAAAGTAATTTTTTAATTGATAATCAAACGTTCAATGATTTTTTTCTTAAAAGTTCTACTTTTAAAAGCTCTACTTCCGAAGACTCTATTTAAAAAGCTCAACCAAACGAGTCCTTCATTACATAACTTTTCTCTTTTGCGTTGTATATATAATTACATACACATTATGATTGTTATTTGATTTATATATATAAGAAATTTCTACAACAATGTTATTAAAAATTATATCGATTTTGCTTTCTAATGATTGTTATTGAAAAATTATTGATTGTCTTGAGCAACTTCCATGGAACAATCTTAGTAATGTTGACTTTTGCTTCAAGATCACTTGTGTTTCTACCACCTTTGTATAGGTTTCTTTTCAGCTTCCAACAATAAATTACTCGGAGAGGTTCCTTCATCATTTTTCAATTTGAGCAATAACAACATTTGTGAAAATATCCGTAATGTCTAGGAAATTCTTACCCACTCATAGTCTTGTATCTGCAAAAGAACAACTTCCATGGCTGCATTACATAGTCCTGTGCAAATGGCATTACTTTAATCAGTCTCAACCTTAAGGGCTATCAGTTGGAGGGGCCATTACTACTGTCTTTAATTCAGTTAATTGTATTTTCAAGTTCTGGATATTGGGAATAACAGGATGAAAGATACATTTTCACATTAGTTAGAAGATCTTTCGAAATTTCAGACTCGTATTGTTGGCTCTAATAAATTCTATAGTCTTATTGACAATTTTAATACAAGATTTCATTTTCAAGATTACAATTACTTGATCTCCTTCACAATGATTCAATGGGATTCTCCCAGCAAGGTATTTTCAAAAATTTTAAACAAAGATGAATGAGGATGACAGTGGTGTTCCAAAATTTTGAAGAAGCCGATACTTCAAGCTGGGTTAATTGGAAAATTGGTATATATTATGAGTTTTGTGTGAGGATTGGTACTTGACTTGTCAATAGGATATTTGATATTTTTAACAGGGAGACTAAAAATGGTTTGTAAGGATTGTTGAAAGGAAGAAATCCAAGAAGGTCAGAAGACTGATGATCAGACAAGACAACGATAAAGAAATTAGTAAGTCCAATTGGTTTTCCTAATTGTATTAATTTTCTAATTTCTCCGTGGGTCAATTGTTTTGTGAGATTAAATGTGTGTTTGGAAGCTGAGAAAGCTAAGCTAAGATTCTGAGAAAATGTATTTAAACATTGAGAAGTAGTGACTGAAAATGATTTCTTCTTTATTAACACTCTAACAAAATTACAAGTGAGCTATTTATATAGGCCTTGTATGAGTATCAAAGTATACGTGTTCTCTGATCCATAAATCTAACTAACTTTAGAAAAGTGAAATAGTTTGTTACAATGATTCATATTTGCTTCCATCTAGCTAATTTTTGTTTTTGGTTTTTCACTTCTTGAACACTCTGTTTTCTTTAACTTGAGCACATCTTTGCTGAGCACTCCTTACTCTTAACATCCCCCCGTAAGCTTAAGGACCTTAAGCTTGTATTTGAAAAAAAAATCAAATTTAGCAAATAACAGAGGCTTGGTAAGAATATCTACTGTTTGGTCTAGGCTTGGTATATATCGAACATTCAGCTGCTTGTTGGCAATATTCTCTCTTACAAAGTGAACATCTAGCTCTATATGTTTAGTACAAGAATGAAAGACTAAGTTATTTGCCAGAGCCAATGCACTTTGATTGTCACACCAGAGTACTGGTACTATAGATAGAGATAGATGTAGCTCATGCAGAAGAGATTGCAACCAAATCATTTCTGAACAAACTGTTGTCAATGCTCTATACTCTGCCTCAGTACTTGATCTAGAAACTACATTTTGCTTCTTGGACGACCATGATACTAGGTTGTCTCCTAGGTAAATGCAGAAACTTCCAATGGACTTTCTATTATTGGGGTCATTACCTCAATCTACATCACTATATCCTGTTAGGTAAAGATTTTCTGTATTGACAAACTCTAAACCATAGTTTATAGTAGCTTTGAGATATCGAAGCACACGTTTACAGGCTTTTCCAATGACAAATTGTTGGAGCAGATAAAAACTGACTTAATTTGTGAACAACATATGACAACTCAGGTTTTGTCAATGTTGCATACTGAATGGCTCCAACTATACTTCTATAGAGTGTTGGATTTTCAAATAATGCAACTCCAGTAGCCAATAACTTCTCCCTTGGACTAAAAAGTGTGTCACACCCTTTACAGTTTGTCATATATGCTTTTGTAAGAATGTCATTAATGTACTTGCTTTATGACAGATGCAGACCAGTGGTAGTTGGTGTTACTTTAATTCCTAGAAAATAGTTGAACTATCCCAGGTCTTTTAAGGCAAAAACACCATTAAGATCTTTAATAAATCCTTCCAATAGAGAAGAATCATGCCCTGTGACCAAGATGTCATCTACATAAATCAAGACAAGTATTAAGTTTCCTTTTATTTCTTTGATGAACAAAGATGTGTCAGACCTAGAGTTTGCAAATCCCCACTGTAACAATGTTGACTTGAGCTTATCAAACCAAGCTCTTGAAGCTTTTTTTAAACCATAGATAGCCTTATTGAGCTTACAAACATGAGATGAAAAGGATGGATCAATAAAACCTTTAGGTTGTCTCATATAAACATCTTTTGTCAAATACCCATTAAGAATGGCATTATTCACATCTATTTGTCTAATTTTCCATTGATTCATCACTGCCAAGCTCAGTATTACCCTTACAATAGTGGCCTTTACAACAAGACTGTAGGTTTCTAGATAATCAATGCCAAGTGTTTGAGAGAATCCCTTTACAACTAACCTAACCTTGTTCTTTAAAATAATGTTATCTGAGTTGTATTTTATTCTATATACCTACTTATTGTCCACAACGTTAGCTGCTACACTAGCAGAAACTAAAGTCCATGTTTCGTTCTTTATTAGAGTTGAATACTCTTTTCTCATGGCTTGACTCTATTTTGGATCACTTAATGTGTCAAGTACTGATGCAGGCTCTCTTCCAATCATATCAGTTAAGAAGGCTTTTGGTGTGTATATGCCAGACTTAGATCTGGTTTGCATGGAATGATGTGAACCTTTTTGCTTTGTGATGTTCTTTATGTATTTCTTTGGTTTGGTAATATGGTTAATTGTGTGTGTTATATAGTAAAAGAAGTTATTAGTATAGAATTCAATACTTATGTTTGTTGCCTTGAAGCAGATTCTAAGCCCTCTATAGCTGCTGGCTGCATACTTGTTGAAGGGCTCTTTAAAGGACATAATGGGAAAATTTGAAATGTATTACTGTATTGAGATGAGTTGTTATAAGAAGATTGTGAATCATTTGATGAATGTGTTTTAGATTCAAACAAGTCATTGTAAGGAAAATTCAATTCATTGAAAGTAATATGTCTAACTACAAATACTTTACCAGAAGGGTGCAAGCATTTGTATCTTTTGTGTGTTGTACTGTAGCCAATAAAAATGCATTTCTTTGAATGGAAATTCAACTTATTCTAATGATATGATCTTAGAAATGGGAAACAAGCACAACCAAATACTCTTAGAAAGGAATAATTTGGTTTATGACCAAAGAGCAACTCAAAAGGAGATTTATTATTAAGAATTATAGTTGGGAGCCTGTTGATAAGATAGGAAGTTGTATGAAAAGCTTCTCACTAGAATTTTAGAGGCATTGAAGCTTGAGACAGCAAGGTAAGAACTATTTCTACAATGTGCCTATGTTTTCTCTCAACTACCTCATTTTGGTGGTGTGTATGAGGGCAAGAATATCTGAGTTGTAACCCTTCTTGTTCAGCAAACTATTTAAAACATATAAACTCACCCCTATATCTAATTGTATGGCTTTTATTTTCCTTTCAAGTTGTCTCTCAATCCGAGTTTTAAACACTTTGAAAAATATTTAAAGCTTCGGATTTTATTTTCATGAGAAAGAGCCATATATATCTAGTATAATCATCCACTATGCTAAGATAATACTTAAACCCATCTTTGGTTTGTATTGAAGAAAGCCCCCAAACATCTAAGTACATAAGATTTAAAGGAATTTTGGATTTGATTTCAGCGGAAGGAAAATGTAATCTCTGTAATTTTCCAATTTCACATGAATCACAGAAAGTAAGCATGCAATCTTTGTTACTATCAAGAGAAAAGTTACAGTGTTGTAATACATTCTTAAGTGCATGAAGATTTGGATGTCCAAGTCTTCTATGCTATAAAATGTAGTTTAACTTGCTTTGAGTAGTAGAAGAAAAATAACATGCTGGACAAGAAATATACTGACTTGAATCATATGCACTTAACTGATTCTTATTTATATCACAAAATACATTTTTTGACCACATTGATAGCATTGACATTGGATGGTTATATAACAATGGTTTCTTGTTCTGTAATATAGAGTCATGATTGCGAATGGTTGAAGTCACTTTATAGAGCCCTTTCACAGCAACACCCATGAGCAACACAAGGCTTGTCCTCTTGTCCATAACATAGCAAACATCAGAAGAGAATTCAAGGTAAATATCATTGTCATGTATAAGTTTTGAAACGCTAATTAGATTCTTTGTGATAGAGGATACAAAAATTAGATCTTTAAGTATCAGGTTATTATTAGATTCACACCTTAACTATGTAGTACCAATAAGTTTAATGCTTAAACCAAAACCATTACCAATTAAAAGTTTTCCTGTACCTGTATATTCTGCTTTACTTTCCAAATTAGCCTCATTGTTGGTCAGGTGATGTGTTGCACATGAATCAAGATACCAACCATCATTAGCTTTTCCCTCTTGTGCTTGTTGTGTTGCAATATAAGCAGCCTTCATTTGCCCTGAATTGAAGGAACTTCCATTAGGACCATGACTTTCAAAGTTTTGATTAGTATTAACACCATAACCAACTAATGCTTTAGGCATGTAATCTCTATAAAATCTGTAGTAACACTTAGAAGCAGAATAACCCTGTTTTTCACAAATTTGACAAACCAATTTTGAAAAACTTCTTCTTTCATTAAATCTGCCACCTAAAAAATACTGTCCTTTGCCCATTCCAGGTTGTATTCCTCTTTCTTGACTTCCAAAATTTCCACCAAAGTTACCATTTCTGAAGCCACTATTATAATTAGAAACTGAGTTTTGGTTTCCTTTTTTCTGTCCTTTTTGTACATAGTTAGCTATATAGTTTTGATCATCATTCTTGGCTCCAGAATTATGTATATTTCTGCTCTCTTGTATTAAAAGCATAGAGTGTGCTTCATTAAGACTTATAGAGCCAAGTTTGCTAACTATCAACACAATAGTGGAATCATATTTAGGACCTACACCTGAGATCAGATATTCTATGAATTCATCATCTTCTAAAGAACAACTAGCAATTCCTAATTCGTCTACCAGACTCATGATTTTCAGGAAATAGTCAGACATGGTTAAAGTTCCCTTACTTATCAAGGACAACTGACGTTTCAACTAAATAGCTCTGGCTTTTGATTCTGATTCGAATTGCCTTTCAACAGAGATCCATAAATCTCTTGCTGTAGTGCTGTCAATTACCAGGCACAAAATTGAATCATGTATTATTGAGAATAACCAGCTCAATAGTAGCTGATCTTGACGAATCCAAGATTGATAATCTGAATTTTCTATTTCAGTAACAGTTCGATCAGCATTTGTAACTCTGAGTGTCTGTTCTAGCATCTTCTTGCTTCCATTAATGAAAGCTTCAAGTCAATTTCTTTTAATGGCCGTCAACACTTTTGACCTTCAAATGACATAATTTGATCGTGTTAGTTTCACAGTTGATGGAAAATAATTGAGTGAGGTTGAATTGTTATTCAAATTTGTGGAAGATAGATTTGTGTTTAAAGTATTAGCGTTGGTCATGCTGTGATTTGATACCATGTGAGATTAAATGTGTGTTTGGAAGCTGAGAAAGCTAAGCTAAGATTATGAGAAAATGTATCTAAACACTGAGAAGTAGTGACTGAAAATGATTTCTTCTTTATTGATACTCTAACAAAATTACAAGTGAGCTATTTATAGAGGCCTTGTATGAGTATCAAAGTACACGTGTTCTCTGATCCATAAATCTAACTAACTTTAGAAAAATGAAATAGCTTGTTACAACGATTCATATTTGCTGCCATCTAACTAATTTCTGTTTCTGGTTTTTCACTTCTTGAACACTCTCTTTTCTTTAACTTGAGCACTTCTTTGCTGAGCACTCCTTTCTCTTAACACGTTCTACTTAATCATCAAAGTAGAATTATTTCATTGTCTTTTTAATTGTAAGAATTTATGCAATTGCTATTTTGGATTATAAAGTTTTTTACGTCAATGATATAAATGCAGATAATTTAATAATATTGAAAATGAATCATTACCTTGTCTTTTTGAAATTTTGCAAAGAATTATCATACATAGCATGTAGGTTGATTGATGTATTATTGATACAACCATTCCCACTGATATAACTGATGCAATTATTTAAGGTTAACAATTGGAAAATAAATTGTTTACACTACTTGTTTTGATACGAGTCATGAGGTGTTCAGCTTATTTTACACAATGAAGGAGATGTAGCAAAACATATTCATCTGCTTTCGACTGGTTTATCAACATGGCTTATTAGATAGCTAAAAGTGTAATGAAACCAATTTGCAGAATCAATTTAGATCTACTTTCTTTTAAATAGACAAGAAGATAATCAATATCTAATGCTTAGTGGTGTTAGTGGGATGTTTATACTTTTCCTCTAAGAAAGTGCTTAACATTTATGCTAAATAAATTAGTGAAAAGAGATAGAAAATAGAAATATAAGTTATGATAGGAAGGAGCTTAGACTCTTCTGCACTTACTGCATATGCTTGTATTGCAGGGCTGCCTTATACCATCTCCATTTTTTATATTTAATTAGCCAGTGCTACAAATATATATATATACATACCCTCATGCAGATTTATTAGTTGACAAAAGAATAATAATAACGAAAGAAAGATGGATGAAGAATGTAACAAGCGGATTACCAATAATCAACAAACGTGAAACAACATAAATTGGTGATAGTTTTGGTCATACGATGTCAATATTCAGGGTCATAGTTACGCCTTGCAAATGCTTTCTCCGTTTTCCATCTCTGCTTTTCTTATGTTTCATGGAAACAAAAAGATTTGGCAGTTATCATGGCAATACTTAGTCCTTTGCCTACTATTCTTGCAAATCCAAGTCATTTGTACATTGCCATTGGTCAACTCTTCTTCATTAGTAAAAATTTGCTGTCCTGAAGAAAGCTTTACCTTATTCCAGTTTAAAAGCACCATGTCTATTGATAGTTTTGCTTCTGATGATTGTATCAGTGCAGGTTACTCGAAGACCGATTCCTGGAAGGTGGGCAGTGATTTCTGTTCATGGGATGTGGCCTCGGCCTTACTTCTAGTTGGCTTCAAGGCACTATTCATGACAACAGCAGCCTCTTCCACCTTCACAATCTCTTGCATCTCAACCTAGCTTGCAATGATTTCAGAGAGTCCAATATCTCTTCCAATTTTGTCGGTTCAGAGAATTAACAGAGCTTGATCGTTCTTCATCCTTTTTTTTTTTATGTGGTCAAGTTCCTTCAAAAATTCTCACTTGTCTAAGCTGGTTTTACTTGATATCTCTAATAAATATTACAGCGGAATGGCAATGGACCAAGACACTTTCAGTAAACTCTTGCATAACCTAACAAAATTAAGAGTGCCTGTTTTCGACCTAGTTGGCATGTCTGCTTCTTTAACATCTCTAATTCTTCATCGTACTGGGCTTCAAGGTGAGTTGTCAAATGATGTTTTCCGCCATCCATGTCTCCAGAGACTAAGTTTATTCGGAAATGGTCTCACAGGTAATTTTCCAAAGTCTAACTGGCGCAGTCCCCTCAGATTGTTGGATGTCTATTTCAACCGTTTCTCAGGACAACTTCCTGACACATTCAGCAACCTTACACGCTTGAATGTGTTAGATCTGTCTTACTGCTTCTACAAGGAGTCAACAGTTCCAGCTTCTCTTTTTAACCTCACAGAACTGACTTCCTTGGATTTAACAGCAAACGGTTTTTCCGGTCAAATTCTAGCGTCAATATCTAACCTCCGGAAAGTAACTGATCTATGTTTCTCACTAAATGATTTTAGTGGTCAGTTTCCATAATCAGTATTCAACCTCACAACTTTCTAATTTAGACTTCGCCTACAATCGACTTGAGGGTCACTTTCCTTCACAGATAAGGGTCTTCCACATCTAAGTCGACTCCCTTATCTGACAATAATCTAACTGGCAGAATACCAGCATGGTTTTTTACTCTGCCATTTTCTAAGTTTTTAGATCTTAGGAACAACAAACTTACAGGTCTTGAACCATTTCCAACACCCTGGTTCAGTTAAATATATTTATCTAGGGAGTAATACCATCCATGGTCCATTCCCAAATTCCATAGTTGAACTCCGGGACCTCATTGATCTTGATCTTTCATCAAATAACTTGAGCAGCATCACGAAGTCAGAGATGTTCTCAAAGCTTAAAAATCTCAACCGAGTTGATCTATCATATAATAGCCTACTTTCCATAACAAACCCCAACATTGTCAACTTCACCTTGCCTAAGTTGGTCTATGTGTATCTCTCTTCTTGTAACATAACAGAATTCCCAGCATTTTTAAGATCGGCAAAAATTTTGGTGAGTTTAGACCTTGCTAATAATAGAATTCTGGGCCGAATCTTCCAACAGGAATAAAAAATGTGGCACAAATTGGAATATCTGAATCTTGCTCATAATTTATTGACAAGTTTTGAGCAAATCCCATCAAATATGCACAAATTGGAAGACTTGAATCTTGCTCACAATTTATTGACTAGTTTTAAGCAAATCCCACCAAACATATAGTTCTTTTCCATTTCACACAATAAATTCGCCGGAGTAATCCCTTCATCACATTGCAATTTGAGCTCTATTTTGTATCTTGACTTATCCTATAACAAATTGAGTGGAACGATTCCACAGCATCTTGGAAGCTGTCAGACACTCCAGGTCATTGATATGAGGATGAACAACTTCCATGTGACCATCCCTCAAAGTCAATAGTTTGATGACTCTTAGCTTTAACAGCAATAAGTTGGAAGGGCCATTATCACCATTTTGAGTTAACTGTGGTAGCTTGTGTTAGACATGTAATGTTATTTTATGCTTTTAAAGCATATATAATAACATTTTATTTAATTGATAAATTTAATTCATACATAATTAAGCATATATTAAAGAGCTTATATTTATAAAGTATGTAATCTATGTATTAGGCATATGGTGCTAATACAAAGGTACAGATCATAAGTTCTTGTTCATAGTGTTAGGGTCAGTGCTTACGTGTCATCCCTAAATGTACATATACTTGTGTATTTATACAAGTGTACATTCTCATTAAATCGCTAATACCAATTTATATGGTATTATGCATGTAACGTTACAGACATTGTAGATCTAAAGAAGTTCGGATCAGATCTAAAGGATTTAGATAAGGGCTCATAATTAGCCACGCTGAGACATATAATTGTTAAATATTAGCTAGTTATACTACTTAGCAGATTCAAGAGTTGGAGCCTTGTCTGTAATGAGACATAGACCTGGGAATATACTAGTAACTGCATAATTGCAAGAATTGCAATCGGGTGCCAGAAAATGCAAGTTACGCAAGTATGTTCTCGAATAATAGTCCTTGATCTATTTCTACTGATGCAGGTCTATCGGTGGATACCTTTATATATAGATCAACATATGTCTTATTTGTCGGGTATAGATGGTCATTCCTGACCGACCATGAGCTTGGAGCTCGTATTGACATATGGGTATCCAATTAGGACTGGATATAGGACAGACTCACAAAGGCTTCCAATAGACATTTAATGTAAGCCGTCAACGAAGGGTCCTCTCGGGTTGAGTAGTATACGTGGTCCTTTGACCCGAGTGCCACGGTGGGTTTGTAAGTGATCCACCATACTTTAGTTTCACACATGTCACAGACCTTTCATGGTGTGACCGCTGGGTGTCGCTGGGTATGGTCTGATGCTTATGAAATCCGGTGCGTACAGATATGGGATCCGTCAGCTTCTATATGGAGTTTGATATCCAGATGCTTCGATACTGTATCTCAGAAAGTCTTGTGGCAACAAGCAATCATCCCGGGAAAGAGTTCTGCCAGGGTCGAATAATATGCAAAGGAGTTTGCGCATATTATTCATTAAGATACAAGTCTGGAGATAGGACATGGATGAGCACATGGGGATTTGACAGTGATAATCTATATCCCTGCACATCCTGGATATCATGATGGAAGGACTATACGTATACGTTGTAACCTCAGCTTGTATGGTTCAACGCGCTGATTTGTATATCCGTGACATGTGCGTGGGGCATTGCTCACAGACTCATGAAATCGTTTCATTTAACGAATTGGGCGTAGGACCTAGGAAGTCCCGTAATATAGAGTGTACTCTTTGTCCACTGGGACAGCGTGCCGGATTAAATTGTTTAATCTAGCAATATTCAGCGATTCCACGGGAATGCGTGCGTGTCTGTATTTAAGTGTTAAATACAACAATTAGTTAATAATTGTTATTTACTAATTGTATAAGGACGCGTAGCATATTGTGGATCCTTAGTTGAGTTTACCTGAGTGTGGGATTTAGTGAGACCTACTAAGGGGTAAACTTAGTAACTATTCATAAGGGGCAAAATGGTCATGACACACTATGATTATTTAATTGTTAAATAATCATTCTCTCTCTCTCTCCTTTTATATTATATAATATATATTATTATATTGTTATTATGATATTATATTATATATATATATAAAGAAAGCATAAGAAGAGAAGGCCATTCGGCCGAAAGAGAGGGAGAGGAGAAATAGAGAAGAAGAAAAGAAAAAAAAAAGGGAAGAGAGGAAAAATGAAATTGTTTCATTTTTCCCTCTACTTCCAATTGAAGCAATTATGAATTGCTTCAAATCTCCATTTCTTATCCTTTTGAAGAAAAGGATGTAAATCCACTCCTGACCATTTTGGGGATTAAGAGTTAATCCCAAGTTGAATGTGGAGCTGTTGTTCTAGATCACCAAGCCCACCGAGTTGGTGACTAGAACTGCACGCGAATTGGTCTCCATGCAGACTCCAGGAAAAATACGTGTATAACATTACACGTTTGGTGAGTTCTCTAAACTTATTAATATATTAATGTGATTAATATATTTATTTATTTGATTTATTGCAAAATTTATATTTCCGCTGCGTTAGGCAATAGACACAAAAGCACATGTATACACCCACGTGCCTAGATCCTGCTGCGCCAACACATAGTCATTAATGAAATGGGCATTTTATTATGTAAGACTGTAATTTTTCTACTTCTTATAGTGAATGATTTATCTTGATCATTGAAGTAGAGACTTCGAGTAGAAAAATCAATGTATGATACATTGAACTGGACTAATGTGAATTTTGATCTAGTTAATTAAATGTTATGATCTTAATTCACAAAATATTAATTAACTTGATTAACCTTAATTGTGAGTAAGCAATTAACTTATATTTGTGTATTGTATTATTTGAGGTATCACAGAATGAGATCCAAATGAACAGTCAAAATCTCAATGACTTAGAGATGTAATTTCATATATCGTAGGAACATATGATTACAATATGGAATCTATATTAAATGATGTCACTTAAGCTTTTTACAGTGCTTGATCCTTTCAATATATGGCCGTAGTTTATTCATTAGATTGTTTATTGAATAATAATATGTATTTGTAAAATTATATACAAATGCATATATATTAATAAATGATCATTAGAGCATTCAATGAATTAGAGGTAGATAAGTAATTTAAGAGGCATGACATTTTATCATGACCTAACTTTAATTACGACATCAAATAGAGGGTTTGTTGAGTGGCTATGATTGGTCAAATGATTAATTTTAATTAAAGTAGTTTTAATTCAAATTAGGATTTATTTATTATATGGGCCAGCTAGAGTGTAACCTTGGGCTTTTAGTGGAGTAGCTCATGGTTAACTTAGAAGATCTAATGGATTATGAGATGACTAGAATTTGGATCTTTAATTTGAAGCTAGAAATTCTATAGGCCTTTAATCCCTTTACTAGCTCAAATTAGCATCTTATCTTTTACCTAAAATTGTGACTATGTAAAACACAATAATGAGTGTTTTGTCTCCTTTTATTTAAATAAATCACACTTAATTTTATATAAGAGTATGGTGGTTAAAAAGAGGAAAACATAATTATAATTGTTTGTCTCTTTTGATTTAAATAAGTTGTGACTTAATTTTTACTTTTCTATAAAAGTGAAATAATTTCAAAGGATGCATATAGTTGGAATCAAAAAAGGAGAATTAATTGCCCACACAGTTGAAAGATAGAATTTGGAGAAGAGTAGAAAAGACTAGAGTCAAATAAAAATTCTTTCTACAACAAAGGAAGAGAAGATTGGAACTAAAGAAATTCTCTACATCAAATATTCTAAGGTAATTTTCTTCCTCCTATTTAATTTACATATAATATAATCAATATGATCATCTTATGCTTCCAACACAATGGTATCAGAGCTAGTTTTGATATATATGACATGTAAATATGATATATGTTGTGTATAGTTGTGAATATTAATTGTGACACCAAATAATTTTATTAATCTATTATTTTTATAATTCCATTATTTGATGAATTTTTTTTATTATCCAAATCCATGGTAGAGATTTGCTTGTTAATTTTATAGTATGTAACAAGAGGGAGTGATGAAATAATATTATAATTTTTCCTCTTGATTATTTCATTTTCTTGCTTGCTGTTAATTTTATAGTATGTAACAAGAGGTAGTGATGAAATAATATTATAATTTTTCCTCTTGATTATTTCATTTTCTTAGATCTATTGTAAGCCAAATTTTTTTTTGGCATAGAAATATCATGTAATACAATTATGATTGTAATTTATATGTAATAAAAAAATAAGATATGTCATTTTTTCGGCGAGATAGTGGCACATAGCAGCAAAAGGGAATTGTGGCATTAAGTATGGGCGGTGAAGAGAGAAAATGAAATTGGATTTCATCTTGTCTTTTCTCACTCAGCCCCCTATAATTTTGTGAAGTCTATTTTGGCAAGTTTAATTTCAAAATGTTTGCAAATTAGTTCAAAACAAAATTTCAATTTTTGATTTGCCATCTAAGTCCTTAAATTGTTGGATAAATATGTTTTGGTTAGAAAACATTGAAAATTTGTAAATAGGTCCTAATTTTGACCCAAATATGTTTGTGGACTATTTTAAGTATTTGCAAATTTGAAGTTGGCCCAAAATATTTTTACTTTTGGTCCAAATTTTATAAAGAATCTAATGGGCTATTTTAAATAAAATTATTGGGCCTAAAATTATTTTAATAAATATTTTCCATAAAGTCCAAAAAGAAAATTTTTTAAATGCCCAAATTAATTATACAAAGAAATGGACCAAAGCAAAGTTTAAAAATCCAACATGTCAAGCCTATGCAACTTGCAAGTAAATTAAGATGGAGATGAACATTATAGAAGAGCCTAAGTTGACTTCAAGGAGGGCTTTGAAGAATTTAGGCTTAATTCCTAGGAAAAATCATGGATTATGAGTTGTTTATTTATCTAGTTATTTGATTGATTGAATAACATGTCATATAGTTTAAGGGTGCCACATTCACATGTTCATGTATTGATATATCATGTGACATTAATATTCTAATGTGATTAGAATAAGATTAACGTTATGTTTTTAATATGTTGATTTTATAATTTGACATAGCCTAATTAATTATATTATTTGATAAAATTAGATATTAATTGGTAGAATGTCAATTTATTAAATTAATTAGTATATTAAAACAAATAAAACTAAAATAAAACTCTAAGGATTAAAAATATTGAGTAGGAGAGGGCTTTAGGCATAAGGCCCGTGGTCTCCATTATTAGTCCTATAGTAAGGTAGATTAATGCCTTGTCTCTAACCTTGTGAGTTTCATACGGAGAGTATTAATTAAAATTGGTTATTAGATAGAACTTTTCTAAAGGATAAAATCTAATATAAGACATACGAAATTGACTACCTTACGGTAGAAGTTTTAATTGAAAAATATAGATGATTGAAATAATGGTTATACACTCAACTTAGGTTGATTGATAACCTCCCTACAGAGTTCTTGTCAATTGAACATAAGGGCTAAAACATTAAAAATTTATTATTATTTGATATGAGATATCTAGATGATAATAATAAATAAATGAATAAATAAAAACTCTTAAGGTTTAAAATTATTGAGTGGGAGAGGGCTTTAGGCATAAGATCTATGGTCTCTATTATTGGTTTCATAATAAGGTGGATTAATGCCTTGTCTCAAACATTGTTAGCTCCCTACAGAGGATATTAATCAGAACTAGTTACTAGTTATGACTTCCCTAAATGATAAGATCTAATATATGAATCTTGTGGAAATGACTACCCTACGGTGGCAGTTTTAATTGAGAAATATAGATGATTGAAATAATGGTTATACATTTAACTTAGGTTAATTGATATCCTTCTTATGAAATTCTTGTCAATTGACTACCTTACGGTGACTGTTTTAATTGAGAAATATAGATGATTGAAATAATGGTTATACATTTAACTTAGGTTAATTGATATCCTTTTAGGGAGCCCCTCTGGTACCATTGAGCCAATTGACCCACAATAAAAAGGCCTAATGGTATTAGAGGTGCTCCCCAGGTAGCTTAAAACCCTATATGGTCTTGAGTTTGAGCCTCAAAAAGGCAAAAAAAATGAGGGGGGACTACTATATTTCTTTGAGTGGTAGTACTCCCTACTAGATGAGGGCTCGGCTAATAGGGAGTATTGCCACTCAAAGGAATATCCCCTTTTTATTATGGGCCCCTTCCCCTCAGCTAGCAGGGAATACTACCACTCAAAGGAATATCGGAGTCTCTCCTCCTTTCTTTCGCCTTCTCGAGGCTCAAACTGAGGAACATATAGAGTTCTAAGATACCTGGGGAGCACCTCTGGTACCGTTGAGCTAATTTAAATTGTAATATCTGATCCCTATTGGTAGTGTAGGTGCTTACATTTCAGTATAAAGCGATAAAGGCACCATAGGGTTACCCAATTTTAACCCTATTAGAAATAGTTTTTATGGTGAACGTGAGAGGATTAGACCTAAATTAATAATTTCATACTCGATTGGAGTGTTAGATGGTTATAGAATATTTTTGAAATTTTTTTTATTAGCTTGGAAAAGGAAATTTTAATTTATTTCATGAATTTTCATTTAAGGGTTATACATGGAACAAGCCTTTGCTAATAAACACAATTCATATGTTAGAAAATGGATCAATTAAGGATGAGTTGGTGGATTTTCAGGACGGAAGCCTAGTTGGTTCTTATGACTATTCTAAATATATAGTTAGAAACGAACCAATTAAATTCTTTCATTTTTAACTAATGGCAACTTAGAAATTTAAAATTAGTTGAGGAAAAAATTAGACTTTGGGAGAGCATTATATAAGGATGAAATGTCTAGAATTTGGCTAAGTAAAAAGCATAATGTGTTTCAGCTCAAGAGGGAAATTTCGGCCATGAAAAGGAGCTCTTGCTGCAGTGAAATTCAAATCTTTTTCATGAGTTTTCATCCTTGATCAAGTTAAGATAAAGCCAAATACAAGTTCCCAAGATCAATTGAAGCTTCTACTAGTGAAAATCCAAGAAAAAGATGTAAGAAAAGCATTATGTAGCAATAGTGGTGTATGATTTTTCAATATTAATTCTATTAATGCTTTTATGTGAATTTTTTATTTAGATTGAGTTGAATTCAAGTGTGAAACTCAAGGGAGACACCAAACTAAAGGAATTAGTAAGGTAAGAATGAAGGTTTAGTGTAATTTTATTGTAGAAACTTAAATTGGATGTTATTAGGTCATTAGAATTGAATTGGCTTGATTTGGATGTTATTAGAATAAGAATCTGAGAAAATAAATGTGTTGGGTGGAGAATGGTACATTCGGCCACTTAGAGAAATTTAAAGTTTGAATTATGCTTTGATTAAATTATTGTGTATAAATGATTCATTGTGTTAAGTGATTGTATATGGGTGATGGAAAATAAAAAATGAAGAAAATGGGATATAATTGTCTATCTTGGTAAGATGAAAGGCAATTATGTCCAACCAAATTTATAGGATATTAAGCAATTTCATGGCATAGGATGGTGAATTAAACAAGATTGAATGACTTCATAAATGAAAAACGGAAAGTGGAATCCATCCGGACTTTGAAGGCTGATTAGGTGCTTACTAGTTAAGTGTAATTTTGAACATTTATAAAGGTTTTAAAATGTCATTTATGACGTGTAGGTGAAGAAAACTGAGAGCGGTAAAGAAAGTAAGAGTTTCGGAGAAGAATTAAGTTTGGAGCGGTTGGTGAGTGAAAATCTGTTATGGTTTATCTTTCATTTAATATGCTTCTGCATATTGAAAGTGTATGTTTTATGTGCTCTTTTAATGCATAAGCATGATTTACAGTTTTGGTATATAGTTATAAATATGCATTTATATGTTCGATTTAAGAAATAGTTTTAAAATTTTTAAATTATTTCAAAAGCCATTAGTACCCTCAGATTTTAGTGTGGTGATGTTTTAAGACCCGGCCGGTATATCCAGTATGCATGGGTAAGTATTGGGGGTGAGTCATTAACTCTGGTAAGTCAGGTTGTCGAGTCATGTGAGTTGCTCTGTGTATATTGGGTATTGTCTCACTATATGTAGGTGATATAAGATTCTGCTGCATAGCCAGTGAGATGTCTTTAGAAGTCACATTCGGTGTTACTAGTTTAGACGGTCCATGACCTACTTACATTGTGCGGTGCTAGTTTAGTCGTTGTGTGAGTATAGATCTTGAGGGTTACCATTAGTGCAGTTTAGAAAGAAAATGGTCGAGCAAGAGTTTTAATAGTTTTTGAGTTACTGAACTCATATTATGTATTTATATGTGTATATGTTAGTTATTATGTTTTACAGATTTTAGATATTTTTTATAGAAGTTATTAACAAAACACGCTCAATCTGATTTTATCAGCATATGACGTTTAAAATCATTTTACAGTTCTATAATCGTTTTAGAAGCATATTTTATGCATTTTTCAGAATTTAATATTTATGCAGAATTTTATTTTATCTTATTCTTACTAGAAATCTTAAATGCACTTACTGAGCTTCTTTAGCTCACCTGTTTTTGTTTTATGTTTTCTAAACCCCCTCCAAGTGCAGGTCTTGGTGCACAAGTTATTGATTCTCCTACAATTAATTAGTGGGCCAAGTCTGACTATTATTTTGTAAATGTAAATGTACTAAGTAGCATCTTTTGATTTTTACATAGTAATTATAAACTCGTGTATATTGTAAATATGCTTTGAACAAATAAAAAGAGGCTTTGGTATTATGGTGATGGTTTCACTTTTTATAAATATGTTAATTTTGTGATTAAAATAAAATTGTTAGGTTGAGTTTGGATTTGGTTTTGAAAAGGACCTGAGGTCCTATTTGAAAAGTTGAAAAGCTATTTGAAATAGAAGTGTAATTTTCTTACATGTTTTGAATTTTGATTTTCAAAAAAATAAGAGAAATTATGTCCCTTTTTTTTTAATTTGGTAAAAATATCTTCACTGGTATTCAGGGATTTAGTAGTAATAGCAAGAATTAAGAAGGTTTCATCTTACAGAATTTCTCAATTTTGATAGTTAGATTCTGAGGAGCTTTCGTTGAGGTACCTGTTGGGGTCATCGAGATTTACAATAGAGGGTTTTAGGGTGAGTCCTATCTGAGTGGTATTAGAGCCAGGATTTTGTTTTTAAAGTTTTCAATTAAAAAAGTTTATTTTCAGAATGAGATTCTTAAAATTGCATGCATTTTTCTAAGTTTATTAAATTGAATTTCATGTCTTTGATAACCATTTGCATTATTAAATTTACAGAAAATATGCATCATCGTGGGGCTCACGCACTATAAGAGCAGTTGCGGAGGCTCTTATGTCTGAATAGGAACATATGAATAAGTCGATGAATGTTCCCACGCCTCAGACCCCTCTTGAGTCATCTTAGCTTGTCAAGCCAGAGGGTAGAAATATAAATGTAGCTCAGATGGCTTAGATACTAGTTGCATCGATTCAACAGCCAAGAGAGGTAGGAGTGTCTATTAAGTGCGCTAAGAAATTAGGCACCAAGCCGTATAAAAGCACAAGAGACCCTGAGAAGGGCCCTATCATGATTAGAGAACAATGAAGAAATTTTCTAGGTTATAGGATGTACTAAAGAATAGATGGTTACATACTCCGCATTCCTACTGAAGAAAAGGGCGAAAGACTGGTGGAAGGCCTTACAGAGGATGAATTTTGAAGGGGTGTCTAGGGCACTTTTTAGAAGGGAATTTCTAGATAATTTTTACCCCAAAAGTTATAAAGACGCAAAGATAGAAGAGTTCTTTAAGCTAGAACAGGGTTCTCTCTCTGTGACAGAGTATGAAAAGAATTTTTCAAAGCTCCTTTGTGTCGTTCCCTTTATAGCTGATAATGAAGAGTAGAAGGCTAATCGATTCGCAGTGGGCCTCAATCCTTGGATCAAGGCTTATATGGTATCAGTAGCTCATACTTAGTATAGAGCTGCCATGCTTCTTTCAACTCGAGTTGCAGTTTCTACCAAAGCTTTATACTAAGTATGAGCTACTGATACCACATAAGCCTCAATCCTTGGATCAAGGCTTATGTGGTATCAGTAGCTCATACTTAGTATAGAGCTTTGGTAGAAAATGCAACTTGAGTTGAAAGAAGCATGGCAGCCATCCCTAAACTGAAACAGCAGGGCCAAAAAATAGGCTGGATAGGTGGTTTTTATGGAGGACCTAGTAAATTCGCAAAAATGAATGAGAGTTCTACATGGTTCAACAGTCAAAAACTAAGCCAATGAGCTCAATCAAGTCAAGCATCCATTAGGCAACCATTAGTCAGATCCCGAAGTACTAAAGAGAGTTGGAAGAATTTTTTGGTGTATAACAAATATAGCAAGGCCCATTCGGGGGATTGTAGGAAAGAGACTACAGGTTGTTATAAGTGTGGTCAGAAGGAACACTATATGAGAGATTGTCTAAATGTTGGAGTTAATAGTAAGCCAAAAAATAGACCACCAGCTCCAGGACAAACTAGTGGTAGCCGAGGACAGTGTCGATGTGGTTCCTAATTTAGAGGGCCTAACAATTCAAGCTAGCCTAGTAGGGGAGTCGGTCGAGGTGGATCATCTAGAAGGCAGTAAAACAGACCTCATACCTAGGCTAAGGTATTTGCAGTGACCCAATAAGAGGCAGATGCGGCCCCAGAAGTTATGACAGGTACGATGTCAGTTTTTGATCTAGATGCTTATGTGTTAATAAATCTTGGAGCTACCCACTCTTTTATTTCTATAAAGTTTGCTGTAAATACTAGTATAGCGCCATAGTTATTAGATTATAGCATGGCGGAGTCTCTTCCGACTAAAGACATTATTGTAGCAGAGAAGGTGTATAAGGGTTGTAAAATAAGTGTAGGAGGCCAAGAATGTTTGGCAGACTTGATTCTGTTAGCCATCAGTGAATTTGGTGTAATTTTAGGGATGGATTGATTGTCCAAATATCGGGCCACAGTGGATTGCTTTTGAAAAGAAGTCAGAATGTGTAGCCTAAGGGGAATTGAAGTTATTTTCTATGGAGCACGAAAAATACTTTCTGTCAATATGATGTCCGTTATGAGGACAATAAAGATGCTTTAGAAGTCGTGTCAAAAGTGTCTAATTTATGCGGTAGAAGTAAGTGATGGTAGAATGAAATTGGATGATATACTGATGGTCAGAGAATTTCAAGATGTATTCCTAGATAATCTTCTAGGGTTACCTCTGGATAGGGAAGTAGAGTTTCGAATAGAATTAGTCCTTGGAACGAAACCAATCTATAAAACCCCCTATATAATGGCTCCTTTAGAATTAAAAGAATTGAATGTTCAAACAGAAGAGTTGGTGAATAAGGGTTTCATCAGGCCGAGTACATCTCCTTAGGGGGGCATTGGTCTTATTTGTAAAGAAGAAAGATGAAAGTATGAGATTGTGCATTAATTACAAAGAACTGAATAAAGTAATAGTGCATAATCAATATCCACTTTTGAGAATTGATAGTCTATTTGATCAGCTACAAAGGGCCAGAGTATTTTTCAAGATAGATCTGAGGTCAGGCTATCATCAATAGAAAATTCAAGAGGAAGATGTTTCCAAGACTGCTTTTAAGACATGATATGGGCACTATAAATTCTTGGTCATGCCTTTTGGGCTAACTAATGCCCGAACCATTTTTATGGATCTTATGAACAGAATTTTTTGGTCATATTTAGATTAGTTTATAATAGTATTTATTGATGATATACTAGTCTATTCAAATAGTGAGGAAAAGCACGCAAAACATTTTAGGATTGTTTTGCAGACTTTAAGGGAGCATCGGTTATATGCCAAACTCAGTAAATGTCAGTTTTGATTAGATAGAATTACATTTTTGAGACATGTTAAATCTCTAAATGGGGTGACAGCAGATTCCCAGAAGATTAAAGCTATAGTGAATTAGAGACAACCCATGAATGTGATGAAAGTTTGTAGTTTCTTGGGTTTGGCTGGATACTATAGGAAATTTGTAGAGGGATTTTCAAAGATAGTCGCTCCTCAAACTAAGCTAACCCGAAAAAAAAGAGAAATTTGTATGGTCGGAGGCATTATTTATATGGAGTTCCCTGTAAAATTTTTACAGACCACAAGAGCCTGTAGTACTTGTTTACTGAAAAAGAGCTAAATATGGGGTAGAGAAGGTGGCTGGAGCTTATTAAGGATTATGAGTGCACACTTAAGTACCATTCAGAAAAAACTAATGTAGTAGTAGACGTTCTCAATAGGAAGTCTATCTGTAGTAACCAGTATCCACGACTGGTAAGAATAAGTATTTATATATGTATAAATATACGTATTTTATTTGTATGTTGGTGATACTTGATTTATATATTGTTATTAGTAGTGTTTGTATAGGTTAAGGTCATACTATTAGCATTGGGTTTAATTGCAAGATTTTAGATTTATTTTAGGGACCAAATTGTAATACTTTGAAAGTTTTGGGGGTAAATTCGTAAATACCAAAAATTAACCACTTAGTATAAAAATACACTTTTAAAAACCCTAATTCTCTCATTTTGGTCGAGCTACCCATTTTTAGAGAGAGAAGAGAGAAATAAAGGAGAGAGAAAGAGAAGAAGAAGAAGAAAAAGAAGAAGAAATTGGAATTTTGGATCTTAAGAGGTATATCACAATTATTTCTTAATTTATTGGTGTTAATTATATTAATTTCTTTAAGTTTTGATTTCTGGAAATATGTATAATTGAGGATTTGATGTGTATTTCGTATGATAGTTTGAGAATTGATGATGATTTATAAGATAGTTTGATAAATCATGATGGATTGTAAAATTTCTGATTGATAGTCTCTTGATCTAAGAATTGTATAAATTATTGTGAATCGATTCTGGTTTTGAATTTTGAGTATATGAAATTAGACATGTTTAGGATCATCTGAGACTTTGAATCGACTGAAAATCTCGGAAATTGAATTTGTAGTGAATTTACCAAAATGACCCTGGAATTCTGGAAATTTCCTGTGTAAACAGTATGATACAGTGGAAAATAATTTTTGACCTGCTGAATGATCTTTAAAAATTACGAATTTGTGGAATATGATAATTTTATATGTCTAATATGATATACTCGGAATTGAGAATTTGGATCAATGTGGTTGAAGTGTTATGAATTTCTAAAGTGTATCAGCTCATTGTAGTATTTGATTAACAGATTTTTAAAGTTATGAAATAAAATAGTTTTAAAATACTTTTGGCAGTTATTTGGAAGCCAAATATTTATCATGGACTGAGATATATGTCAAGAGTAATTATGTGGTAGTTTTATAATTTTTGAGTTAGTATATGATTTTATAAAATTGGGAGATTGAATACTGTTCAGTAAGTATCTTGATCCTGTCAGGTTTGTAGTTTGAATTCGATGGTGTGTATGGAATGGAGTGTGTAGGAATTTTGATATAATATTCATATATAAGAAGTATATATGAGTCAAGAATGATATATTCTGATTTCGGAGTAATTGGACATCATTTGATGTATTAGAAAATTTTGTTAAGTGTAAGTGGTCAGAATGACAGGTTTTGAGAAACCAAATATTTAGACCAATTTGATGTGATAAATGCATTGTGTATAATTTTGTAAGCTATTTAAAGTATTTTGTGTGAATTGTGAGGCTTATGAAAGGATTAATCTCTATTGATAGGTTAAGGAGATTTAAGCCTTGTAGCTGAAAGTGTTAAGAGGTAAGTATACTAGACTTTTTACTGAAATCACAATAAACATAGTAATTGTTTTGTATGATTTTGCAAATGGGGTTAAGAATATGTTTATGTTATGTCAAAGTATATTTTGATATGAAATGTGAATATATGTTTCTGAATGTGAGCATTGACATTGAGCATGGACATACATGTGTTTTTGTAAGTGAGCTTTCAAAATAAGATGTGTTTAATAAAGAAAGCTTTTGAAGTGTAATATGTCCATGAGAAATATTTTGTATTTTGAGGGTACTTGAACTCACTGTTAACTTAGTAGGCATTTTATGTGATTGTGGAGCCTTTATGTGTGGCCTTTCCTTTGGGATTGGTATATGTTATGTGTTCCGTATGTAGGGAGGATCCTATTGGTACCTAAAGGAAGAGTGAGTCATCACATTCGTGTGGTGGCGTATTGGTGCATGTGAGAGGACTCACCGATGATCAGGGTGAGGGTTTGGCTTTTACCTTCGGGCATAAGCATTATATATGTGTTATTCAAGACCTCACTTGTACTATTCCTCTCATACGATATGTCACCTACGAGTGACATTTGGCTCATTATGTGATATGTAAGTCCTACTAAGTAGTAGTCGAGTAATGGTATTCCTATTATGTGTTTTGAAAGAATGTGTAAGCGCTTACATGATATGTGATTTGATAAGATTATGATTTTGATTGATCACAGCATATCATACATATGCATTGTGTACATATATGTATTTGTATTTGATATATGAAAAACTAGTATGCTTACTGAGTTTTATACTCATTATAGTTTATGGTGATTTCAGGTAAATAAGGTACATGTGTGCTTAGCGGATTTGGCAAGGCTTCTGCTGTTCCTTGGGTTCCCTAAGTTGTTAGGTTGCTAAGTGTTTCATTTGAGGACACGTGGGATAAGATATTTGATTTGTCCCTAGTGAATAAATACCTATGTATTATTTTATTGTGTGTGGTTGGACTTAGTTTAAGTTTCACCAAGTATAGTAATGGATTGATTTTAAGTAAGAATTTACAATGAATATATTCTAGGCTTCCGGTAACAAAGTTGCTACTGGTGACGTAGTAGAGTGTTAATCTCTGAGAAAACTCTGCGTATCTCCGGTTTACTAATTGTCCCAGTCATAATTCAATTGCTATAATTCTGAAAGAAATTAAAATGAATGTTTAAGTATTATTGAATGAATGTAAGTGATGTCGTGTGTCAGATCTTTTGGGTATGGGGCGTGACACTATCAGCTCAATAGCTCACTAAAGGGTCACATATCTATCAATGCTAATAGAATTGAGGTCTTTAAGTGTGAGATTAGAGTTATCATATTCAAGAGCACTATTAGCCACATTTTAGGTCTGTCCAATATTAGTTGATCGGATCAGAGAATTACAAACTCAAGATCTACAGATAATTAAATTGAAGAGTGAAATCAAGTTTTGGCAACAAAAAGACTTTTCAGTGACCGAGGATGGTGTAGTAACCTTGGGTCAAAGATTATGTATACCGAATATGAATAAGTTAAGAAGAGAGATTATGGAAGAAGCTCATTCTTCTGTATATGCTATGCATCCAGGGAGCACAAAGATGTACCGTACCCTAAAGGAGCATTACTGGTTGAAAGGTATGAAGAAAGATATAGTTGAATTTGTCTCCAGATGCCTAACTTGCCAACAAGTAAAGGTTGAACATCATAAATCTGTAGGACTTTTACAACCTCTTCCCATTCCTGAGTTAAATTATGAGAGGATAACAATGGATTTTGTGGTAAGACTTCTGCGTAGCCAAAGAGGTAATGACGCAATATGGGTGATTGTTGATAGATTAATGAAATCTACCCATATCCTACCCATCAAAAGTAGTTATCCCCTAAATAAATTGGCCAAGTTGTATGTAGATTAGGTGATACAACTTCATAGCACTCCAGTATCCATAGTATCAAATAGAGATCTGAGATTCACTTTTCAATTTTGGCCCAACATACAGAAAGCTCTAGGCATTAAATTAAATTTCAGTACAGCCTTTTATCCACAGACGAATGGCTAGTTTGAGCGGGCAATTCAGATACTCAAGGATATACTTAGAGTATATGTTATAGAGTTTAAGGGGAGTTGAGATACTCATCTGCCATTGATGGAGTTCCCTTACAATAATAGCTACCAGGCTAGCATTGGGATGACACTATATGAAGCATTGTATGAAAAGAAGTGCAGAACTCCAGTTTGTTCGGATGATGTCAGTGAAAGGAAGCTTGTTGGCTAAAAATTATTCAGATTACTTCAAAAAAGATTCAAGTTATTAAGCAGAGATTAAAAATAGCTAATGATAGACAGAAGAGTTACGCAGACAATCAAAGAAAGAATTTAAAGTTTTAGGTTGATGATAAAAAGTCTTCTTGAAGATATCACCATGGAAAGTATTAAGATTTGAAAAGTTAGAGAAGTTGAGTCCTCAATACATTGGGCCGTATGAGATAGTTGAAAGAGTTGGGGAGGTGGCATATCGTCTATGGTTGTTGGAACAACTGCCCAAAATTCATGACGTGTTTCACGTCTCCATGCTTCACAAGTACTTAGTGGATCCTTCGCACATCCTAAGGGAATAATTAGTAGAATTAAACGAGAATTTGACCTATGAAGAGAAGCCTGTGCAAATTCTAGACTAGAAAGAGCAAGTAATTCATAATAAAGGCATTCCTTTAGTGAAAGTGTTATGAATGAACCATGGAGCAGAAGAAGCTAAGTGAGAATGCGAAGATTAGATGTGAGTACAACATCCCCAACTATTTGGGACAGGTATGGTTTAAATTGTGAGATGAAATTTTCTTTCAGGGAAGATAAAATTGTAATATCTAATCCCTATTGGTAGTGTAGGTGCCTAGATTTTAGTATAAAGTAATAAAAATACCGTAGGGTTACCCAATTGTAACCCTATTAGAAATATTTTTTATAGTGTGCGTGAGATGTATTAGACCTAAAATGGTAATTTCACACTTGATCGGAAAGTCAAACGGTTATGTAATATTTTTGGAAATTTTTTTATTGGATTGAAAAAGGAAATTTCAATTTAATACATGAATTTTCATTTAAGGGTTATGCATGAAAAAATCCTTTATTAAGAAACACAATCCATATGTTATAAAATAGACCAATTAGATACAAGTTGGTAGATTACCAAGATGGAGGCCTAGTTGGTTCCTTTGACTATTCTAACTAAATAGTTGGAAAGAAATCAATTAAATACTTCTATTTCTAACTAATGGCAACTTAGAAATTTAGAATTAGTTGAGGGAAAAGTTGGACTTTTGGGAGAGTACTATATAAGGATGAAGTGTCTAGAATTTGACTAAGTAAAAAGCATAATGTGTTAGAGCACAAAAGGGAAATTTCGGTCATGAGAGGGATCTCTTGCTACAGTGAAATTCAATGCTTTTTCATGAGTTTTCATCCTTGATCAAGTTAAGATAAAGCCAAATACAAGTTCCTAAGATCAGTTGAAGCGTCTATTAGTAAAAATCCAAGAAAAAGAGGTAAGAAAAGCATTACGTAATAATAGTGGTGTATGATTTTTCATGATTAATTCTATTAGTGCTTTTATGTGAATTTTTTATTTAGATTGAATTGGATTCAAGTGTGGAACTCAATGAAGACACCAAACTAAGGGAACTAGTAAGGTAAGAACTAGGGTTTGGTGTGATTTTATTATAGAAACTTCAATTGGAAGTTATTAAGGCATTAGAATTAAAATGCCTTAATTTGGATGTCATTGGAACAAGAAATTGGGAAAATAAATGTATTGATTAGAGAATGGTACATTTGGTCACTTAGGGAAATTTAGGGTTTGAGTTGTGCTTTGATTAAATTGTTGTGTATAAATGATTCATTGTGTTAAGTAATTGTATATGGGTGATGAAAAATCAAAAATAAAGAAAATAGGACATAATTATCCATCTTGGTAAGATGAAAGGAAATTATGTCCAACTAAATTTATAGGTTATTAAGCAATTTCATGGCGTAGGATGGTGAATTAAACAAGATTGAATTACTTCGTAAATGAAAAACGGAAGTGGAATCCATCCGGACTTTGAAGGTTGATTAGGTGCTTACTAGTTAAGTGTAATTTTGAACATTTATAACGATTTTAAATATCATTTATGACGTGTAGGTGAAGAAAACTGAGAGGGGTAAAGGAAGTAAGAGTTCTGGAGAAGAATTAAGTTTGGAGCAGTTGGTGAGTAAAAATCTGTTATGATTTATCTTTCTTTTAATATGCTTTCGTATATTGAAATTATATGTTTTATATGCTTTTAATGCATAAGTATAATTTACGGTTTTGGTATACAATTATAAATATGCATTTATATGTTAGGTTTAAGAAACAGTTTTAAAATTTCTAAATTAGTATCAAAGGCCATTGGTACCCCCAGATTTCAGTGTGGTGATGGTTTAAGAATCGGCCGGTATATCCAGTACTCATGGGAAAGTATTCAGGGGTGAGTCACTAACTCTGGGAAGTCGGGTTGTCGAGTCATGTAAGTCGCTCTATGTGTACGAGGTATTGTCTCACTATATAAAGATGAGGTAGGATTCCGCTGCATAGCTAATGACGTGTCTTTAGATGTCATAGTGGGTGTTGCTAGTTTAGACACTCCATGACCTACTCACGTTATACGGTGCTCATTTAATTATTGCGTGAGTATAGAGCTTTAGGGTTACTTAATTGTGTGCTATAATAGTTAAGCGCAAGCGCATGCTATCATATCAAGTAATATATGATTTAAAATCCAGATATTGATCCTATAAGAACTATACGATCTAATTCTATAAATCAAGTATTAAAATTATACCCACTTAACTTTTATTTAGAAAATTACAATTTAAAATTTAATTAACTAACCTAACTCTATCAATTAAACTAAATAAAAGCAAATGATAGAATTCATAAATAAAGATAATCTAGAGTTTTGACTCATCCTTTAATATTTTATTAGATTCATTAACCACTTAGTTATTTCCTTAATACTAATTGATTGGCTTAAACACTAATTTCATCACAAGCCCCTGTCGATAGTCGAGTGACTATATTACACATTCTAACAATCACCTATATATTTATGGTAATCAAATCAGAATGTAATTCATTAAAATCAAATCTAAATTATACCATACATGCCACCTAGGTATATGTCTATCCTAGATGGAACTCATAGTTGTTACCGTATGATCATGCATCAAACTACCCTAGGCTAAACACATAAATCCCTTTTTCAAGTTCATCATAGTTCCTCAAACATTCAAAATATTGATCAGGTATAATAAAAGTATTAAAACGCAAGACAGAATGAATCAATCTATTATATTAAGATCATAAACTAAAAATTAACGCGATCTAAATTCACACTAAGTTCACATAGTCTAACCCTAGATGAATAATTTAGCCCATCACAAAATCAAAAGTATCAAACCAATTCATAAAGATTAATATGAACAAGAACATAATGATAAAGAAAAAGAAGAAAAACTAATCAAAGCGACTCCTTGATGTGCTTATCGCTCATTCTTGACTTGAAGTTTGAATCTTAATCTTGGTTCTTCAATCTTTGGCTTTGATATTTGATTTTATGTTGTGAATTATTTCTCTTAGTTTTTGCCTCTTTTGTCTAATTAGAGTTTTTGGCCTTTTATTTATAAGTTTATGTCTTCAAATTATTGTTCACGAGTACTGTATCAAAATATTATTCACGCGTACTGTTCATCGATACATGCCCCGCAGTGCTGAATCCTGGGTGATAAAACACTATTTTGGGCACCACGGCACTGGGTACTGTAGCAGATCACTATAGAGAATTACTATAGCTATTTTATGTTTTTGGCTTAGTTTCATTAAAGTTTCGATCCTAGTTTCATTAAATAATCTTAATATTTAATTATAAATATTAAGTTTTGAAGATGGAAATATTAGACTTAATGAACCCTTATCATTACCATTAGTGCAGTTTATAAAACAAATGACCGAGTAAGGGTTTTAATAGTTTTTGAACTACCAAATGCATATTATGTATTTATATGTGTACATATTAGTTATTATGTTTTACAAATTTTGGATATTGTTTATAGAAGTTATTAATAAAACCCGTTTAGCAAGATTTTATCAGCATATAACGTTAGATATCATTTTACAGTTCTATAATAGTTTTAGAAGCATGTTTTATACATTTTTTAGAATTTAATATTTATGTAGAATTTTATTTTATCTTATTTTTACTAGAAATCTTAAATACACTCACTGAGCTTATTTAGCTCACTCGTTTTGTGTTTTATATTTTCTAAACCCCTTCTAGGTACTGGCCTCGGTGTGCAAGTTGCTGATTCTCCAACAATTGATTAGTGGGCCAAGTCTAACGATTATTTTATAAATATAAATGTGCTAAGTAGCACTTTTTGGTTTCTGTATAGTATTTATAAACTCGTGCATATTGTAAATTTATTTTGAACAAACAAGAAGGGGTTTCGGTATTATGGTGATGGTTTCACTTTTTATTAATATGTTAATTTTGTGATTCAAATGAAATTGTTAGGTTGAGTTTGGATTTGGTTTTGAGATGGACCGGAGGTCCTATTTTGAAGTTGAGAAGCTATTTGAAATAGAAGTATAATTTCCTTGCAGGTTTTATATTTGAATTTTCAAAAAAACAGGGGAAACTTTGTCCATTTTTTTTAAATTTGGTAAAAATATCTTCACTAGTATTATGGGATTTAGTAGTAATAACAAAAATTAAGAAGGGTTCGCCTCACAAAATTTCTCAATTTTGATAGTTAGATTCTGATGAGCTTTCGTTGGGGTGCCCGACGGGGCCACTAGAATCTACAGTAAAGGGTTTTGTGGCGAGTCTTGTCACTCAATTCTAATGGAACGAATAGAAAGAAGAAGAAGAAAAAATCAAAGAAAGCATCAAATTTGAAATCTATGCAATTCATAAAAATGAAATAAAACCTAAAGGAAAATATTTCTAATACGGCATTAATGGGCATTGGAAGAGAAATTGACCTTAACTAGGTTTTCTTAATAACCAAAAGGACAACTTCAGCTTCTACTAATATTCTTTTCATTGAGATATGTTTGGTAATTGATTTTGCATATTCCTAGATAATAGATTCTAGAGCCACTAACCATATTTGTAGTTTATTGCAAAGGTTATAGGAACACTCAATAAAATAGAGATCAGTCTTAGACTTCAAAATGGCGCAATTATCGTAGCTAAGGCAATGAGAGTTGTTCATCTTTATTTCGATAACTTTAGGATTTTAGTATTAGAAGATTGTTTGTTAGTACTGAACCTAAACACTATTTGATCTCAATTAATTGTTTGAGTAAATATTGTTACTCTATTAACTCTTAACTCAACTATGATGATCAAAAGAAATAAGCCGTTTATATATTCAGGTACAATGGTTAACAATCTATATTACATATATCATAAAATCAACTCATTATATGATAAAGAATTGAATAATGAATTTAATAATTATAAGAGGATTAAAATATCTCTTACTAATTAAATGTATTTGTGGCATCTGCATCTTGGTTACATTATTCTAGATAAGATCCAAATGCTGATCAAAGATAGACCTTTGAGTTCATTAGAGATTAAACCATTACCAGTCTGCGAATCCTGTGTAGAAGGTAAAATGACTAAGAAGACCCTTTTATGCTAATGGTTAAAACTCCACTAAAGCATTAGAATTAGTGCATTCTGACATGTCTGGGCCTATGAGCATATAAGTTAGATGAGGTTATGGATTTCGTCAATTATATTGATGATTATTCTATGTGTACCTAATGTGCCATAACAGAGGCATATGATAAATTCAATGAGTTTTAGACAAAAATGGAAAGAGAAACACATAAAAACACTTCAATTTGATCGATGTGGAGAATACCTCTATAGTAAGTTCATAACCTGCTTGCTAAAAATTGGGATATTATCCCAGTTAATTGCACGTGGGTTACTCTAGCAAAATGGTGTAGTAAAAAGGAGAAAAATAACTTTTCTTGAAATGGTGAGGTTAATTATCAACTTTACTCATGTTGTTATAGGGTTATGCCTTAAAAAATAGTCATGCATCTTCTTAACTTAATTCCATATAAGATAGTCCTTAAAAACACCTCTGATAATATGAATAAGGTTTAAACCAAGTGTATGTCATATACATATATAAAGATATTTTGATCATATACTAAAGGGAAGACAAATAAGTTAGAATCTAAGTTAGAAGTTTATTTGTTTGTTGTCTATCCTAAATGAACAAGAGAAAGTCTTTTCTATAATTCTCAAGATAAGAAAATGCTTGTTAGCATAAATGCAATCTTTTTTTAGATAGATTAAATGAAAGACATCAAGCCTAAGAGTAAGATAGTTCTTGATAAGTTATCTGAGAACTCTAATATTGTGCTTGAGATAGTCAATAAAGTTAGTTCCCAATCTAAATCATAATAGCCAACTAAAGGCAATTGCAGAGCAACAACCACTGGTACTTCATTATAATGAGAGAACTGTTAAATGTCTAACTAAAGGTATGTCAATTAGAGAATCTTTAAAGACAGTTTCTAATAAACATAAATTAGTTTCGACTAGTTATGCTACAACAATGGTTAATATAGCAAATTACAAAAGTTATAACAATTGGTAGTTAATAAGGGTTAACTAGGTCTAATATTTTCACCTTTCAAAGTTGATATTTCTTCGTTGTAATTAAGATTATTTGACTTTTTATGTGTTTTATTGTTATTTTATAGGTTTGGAGTCAATGTAGCTAATAGTGATGAAAAACTAATAAAAATAAAGCAAAAACATCATGAGATTGCTACAATTACAAGCAACAGTAAATTTTGTTACAGTGCGCATGAACAATAATGTATGAACAGTAACTTAATCTGACTTATATTTGATGTTTTATCATAAATTAAAGATATAATCCTATAAATAGAATATCAAAAAGCCTAATTCAAGAATCAAGATAAGAGAATCAATAAGAGAAAAGAGAAAGAGCAATTTTTAGAGGATCAAGAAGATTGAAAATAATAGAAAAATTAGTTTTAGCTCTTCAATTCTTTATCTTTCTAGTTTTTTTATGATTTTTATGATGTTATTCTAGATAAACTCTGGAATTCTTTATTTAACCATAACCTAAGTTTTTATTTCTAGGGTTAGACTTTTGAATCTAGTATGTCGTTAGATTTTGTTAATTCTTAGTTTATGAACTTAATACATACAATTGATTCATTCTATCTTATGTTTATTGTTTTCAATATATATACCCAATATCTTGAATAATTATAGAATCATGATAAACTTAACAAAGAAATTCATGTGTTTAGCCTATGATATTTTGATGTATAATCATACGATAATAACTATAAGTTCCATCTAGGATAGACATATACCTAGATAGCATGTATATTACGATTTAAACTTGATCTCAATGAATTATATTCTAATTTGATTACTATAAACATATAGGTGATTGTTAAAATGCGTAATATAGTCACTCAACCATCAATACGGACTTATGATAAGATTAGTGTCTAAGCCAACAATTGGTATTAAAGGATTAACTAAAAGGTTAATAAGTCTAATAAACCATTAAAGGGTGAGTCTATGCCCTAAATTATTATCAATTGGTGAATTCATCTCTTTGTTTGATTGCAAATTAGGTTAATTTAATTGATAGAATTAGGTTAATTTTTTAGATTTTAGATTTTTTTGAATAAAAGCTAAGCAAATATAATTTTAGTAATTGATTGAAGAATTAGATCACTTAACCCCTGTGGAAATGATATCTGAACTTAAATTCTATATTACTTGATACGATAGCGTGTGCTTGCACTTAGTTAGTATAACATACAATTAATACTTTATCATAGTGTGAGGACTATTAGACGCCTTACTAAGTACATGTTAATTACAAAGTTTTTCAGACAATCTATAATAAATATAAACTAAATCCCGTAAACTATAATGAAGTTATGGTTGATGTAGATGTAGATCATTGGTGTAAAGCTATAAAATCAAAAATAGATTCTATGTATTTTAAAATATGGTTTGGAACTTATAGAAAAACCTGAGAGAATAAAACCTATAGGTTGCAAATTGGTCTACAAGAGAAAGAGTTAGGTTGATGAGAAAGTGAATATCCTTTCTCAATGGTAATCTTAAAGAGAATATCCTTATGATACAACCAGACAATTTTATAGCTAAAAGGCTAAGAGTATATAGTTTGCAAACTGTAAAAATTTGTCTATGAGCAAAATAAAACATCTAGATCTTGAAATATTAGATTTGAACAAGTAATCAAACCATTTGATTTTGATTAAAATCTTAATGAATCTTGTGTTTACAAGAAGATAGATAAGCGATTAATTACTTTCTAGTCCTGTATATAGATAATGCACTACTAATTGAGAATGATGTAGAAGCGTTATCATAAGATAAAATTTAGTTATCTAACTAATTTGATATGAAGAACTTAGGTGAAACTAGTTAGATCCTTGGGATTAAGTTATTACGAGATCAAAAGAATTGGATGTTAACTTTATCTCAAACTGTATATATAGACAAAATATTAGTCAAATTTACTATGCAAGAATCCAAAAAGGGATCACTTCCTTTTTGACATGGAATTGATTTATCTAAAATTCGATGTCCTAAGACACTTAAAGAGATAAATCGCATGAGATGGATTCCTTATGCATCTATTGTTAGGGTCGGTGCTTACGTGCCATTCTAGAATGTACAAATATTTATGTATTTATACAAGTGTGCATTCCCATTAAATCGCTAATACCTATTTATATGGTATTATGCATGTAAAGTTACAGATATTATAGATCTGAAAGAGTTTAGATCAGATCTAAATGGTTTAGATAAGGGCTCATAGTTAGCCATGCTGAGAGATATAATTGCTTAATGTTAGCACAGCTAAGTGTTAGCTGGTTATAATACTCAGCAAATTCAAAAGTTGGAGCCTTGTCTGTAATAGGACATAGACCTAGGAATATACTAGTAACTATATAGTTGCAAGAGTTGCAATCAGGTGCTAGGAAATGCAAGTTGTGCAAGTATGTTCTCTAATAATAGTCCCTGATCTATTTCTGCCGATACAGGTCTGTCGGTGGATACCTTTATATATAGATCAACATATGTCATACCTATCGGGTATAGATGGTCATTCCTGACCGACTGTGAGCTTGGAGCTTATATTGACATATGGGTATCCAGTTAGGACTAGATATAGGACAGACTCACGAAGGCCTCCGATAGGCATTCAATGTAAGCCGTCAACGGACGGTCCTCTCAAGTTGAGTAGTATACGTGGTCCTTTGACTTGAGTGCCATGGTGGGCTTGTAAGTGATCTACCATACTTTGGTTCCACGCATGTCACAAACCTTTTATAGTGTGTGTCACGCCCCAGACCCAAAAGATCCGACACACGACATCACTCACATTCATTCACTGCATGTGCACTCATAAATAATATTACACAAAATTTTTAACTTTCATTCAACACGGGAATCCTTAGCAAGTTGCTAGTAAGTTCAACACTAAAATCAACCATAACCTAACATATAAATATAAACTTATCTTGACAATATTTAAACATTCATTTCAATTTCTTTCAGAATTATAGCAATTGAATTATGACTGGGACAATTATTAAACCGGAGATACGCAGAGTTTTCTCAGAGATTAACACTCTACTACGTCACCAGTAGCAACTTTGTTACCGGGAGCCCAGAATATATCCATTGCAAATTCTTACTTAAAATCATCCAATAACCACACTTTATAAAACTTAAACCAAATTCAATCCACACACAATGAAATAATACATAAGTATTTATTCAATAGGGACAAATCAAATATCATATCCCACGTGTCCCCAAATGAAACACTCGGTAACCTAGCAACTTAGGGAACCCAAGAAACAGCAGAAGCCTTGCCAAATCCGCTAAGCACACATGTACCTTATTTACCTGAAATCACCATAAACTATAATGAGTATAAAACTCAGTAAGCATACTTGTCTTTCATATATCAAATACAAATACATATATGTACACAATGCATATGTATGATATGCTGTGATCAATCAAAATCATAATCTTATCAAATCACATATCATGTAAGCGCTTACACATTCTTTCAAAACACATAATAGGAATACCATTACTCGACTACTACTTAGTAAGACTTACATATCACATATCACATAATGAGCCAAATGTCACTCGTAGGTGACATACCGTATGAGAGGAATAGTACAAGTGAGGTCTTTAAATCACACATATATAACGCTTATGCCCGAAGGTAAAAGCCAAACCCTCACCCTGATCATCGGTGAGTCCTCTCACGTGTACCAATACGCCACCACACGAATGTGATGACTCACACTTCCTTTAGGTACAAATAGGATCCTCCCTACATACGGAACACATAACATATACCAATCCCGAAGGAAAGGCCACACATAAAGGCTCCACAAATCACATAAAATGCCTACTAAGTTAACAGTGAGTTCAAGTACCCTCAAATCACAAAATATTTCTCATTGACATATTACACTTCAAAAGCTTTCTTTGTTAAACGCATCTTATTTTGGAAAGCTCACTTTCAAAAACACATGTATGTCCATGCTCAATGTCAATGCTCACATTCATAAACATATATTCACATTTCATATCAAAATATACTTTGACATATCATAAACATATTCTTAACCCCATTTACAAAATCATACAAAACAATTATTATGTTTATTGTGATTCCAGTAGTAAGTCTAGTATACTGACCTCTTAACACTTTCAGCTACAAGGCTTAAATCTCCTTAACTTATCAATGGAGATTAATCCTTTCATAAGCCTCACAATTCACACAAAATACTTTAAATAGCTTACAAAATTATACACAATGCATTTATCACATCAAATTAGTCTAAATACTTGGTTTCTCAAAACCTGTCATTCTGACCACTTACACTTAACAAAATTTTCTAATAAATCAAATGATGTTCAATTACTCCAAAATCAGAATATATCATTCTTGACTCATATATCCTTCTTATATATGAATATTATATCAAAATTCTTACACAATCCATTCCATACACACTATCGAATCCAAACTACTAACCTGATAGGATCAAGATACTTACTAAACAGTATTCAATCTCCTAATTTTATAAATTCATATACTAACTCAAAAATTGTAAAACTACCACAGACATACTCTTGACACATATCCAAATCCATGATAAATATTTTACTTCAAAATAACTGCCAAAAGTATTTTAAAACTATTTTATTCTATAGCTTTAAAAATCTGTTAATCAAATACTGCAATGAGCTTATACACTTTAGAAAATCATAACACTTCAACCACATTGATCTAAATTCTCAATTATACATATTTCCAGAAATCAAAACTTAAAGAAATTAACTTAATTAACAACAATAAATTGATAATTAGTTGTGATATACCTCTAAAGATCCAAAATTCCAATTTCTTCTTCTTTTTCTTCTTCTTCTTCTCTTTCTCTCTCCTCTATTTCTCTCTTCTCTCTCTTAAAATGGGTAGCTCGACCAAAAATGGTAAATTAGGGTTTAAAAGTGTATTTTTATACTAAGAGGCTAATTTTTGGTATTTACGAATTTGCCCCCAAAACTTTCAAAGTATAACAATTTGGTCCCTAAAATAAATCTAAAGTCATACAAATAAACCCAATACTAATCGTATATCCTTAACCTATAAAAATATTACTAATAACAATATATAATTCAAGTATCACCAACATACAAATAAAATACGTATATTTATACATATATAAATACTTATTCTTACCAGTCGTGGATACTGGTTACTACAGTGTGACTGTTGGGTGTCGCTGGGTATGGTCCGATGCTTATGAAGTTTGGTGCGTATAGATATGGGATCTGTCAACTCCAATATGGAGTTTGATATCTAGATGCTTCGAGACTGTATCTCAAAAAGTCTTGTGGCCACAAGCAATCATCCCGAAAAAAAGTTCCGTCAGGGTAGAACAATATGGCAAAGGAGTTTGCGCATATTGTTTAGTGAGATTCAAGTCTGGAGATAAGATATGGATGAGCACTAGGCAATCTAACGGTGATAATCTATATCCCCGCACATCTAGGATATCATAACGGAAGGACTATACGTATGCATTGTAACCTCAACTTGTATGGTTCAACGCGCTGATTTATATATCCATGTCGTGTGTGTGGGCATTGCTCACGGACTCATGGAATAGTTCCATTTGACAAATCGAGCGTAGGACCTATGGAGTCCCGCGATATGGAATGTACTCGTTGTGCACTGGGGCAGCATGCCGGATTAAATTGTTTAATCCAACAATATTCAGCACTTCTACGAGAATGCGTGTGTATTTAAGTGTTAAATATAACAATTAGTTAATAATTATTATTTACTAATTGCATAAGGACACATAGCGTATTGTGGACCCTCAGTTGAGTTTACCCAAGTATGAGATTTAGTAGAACCCATTAGGGGGTAAACTTGGTAACTATTTATGAGGGGCAAAATGGTCATTTTTTAGTTTGATTATTTAATAGTTAAATAATCAAAATATCTTTTTTTTCTATTATATAATATATATTATTTTATATATTATATTTATATTATATTATGTATATATATATAGAGAAAAGGAAAGAAGAAGAGATGAGAAGCAATTTGACCAAACGGTCGAGAGAGAAAAGCGGAAGAAATAGAGGAGAAAGGAAGAGAAAAAGAAGAAAAAAAAAAAAGAAAAATGGAGGAAAAATGAAATTGTTTCATTTTTCCCTCTTCCTCTAATTAGAGCAATTATGAATTGCTTCAAACTCTCAATTTCTTATTCTTTTGGAGAAAATGATATCAATTCACTCCCGGCCATTTTGGGGATTAAAAGTTAATCCCAAGCAGAATATAGAACTGCTGTTCTAGCTCACCGTGTTGGTGACTAGAACTGTAAGCGCATTGGTCTCCATGCGAATTCCGAGAAAAAAACGTGTATAATGTTACGTGTTATGGTGAGTTCTCTATAACCTTTATAATATATTAATGCGATTAATATATTTATTTATTGTGTTTATTGCAAAATTTATATTCTCGCTGCGTTAGGCAATAGATACAATTGTACATGCATACACCCACGTGCCTAAGATCCTCCGCCGACATCTATTGTAGAAAGTCTCATGTATGTAATGCTATGTACTAAATTAGATATTTGTTATGTGATTGACATGTTTAATAGATATCAATCAAACTAAAGAATAGAACATTGGACTATAGTAAAGCATATATTCATTTTTCTTTAGAGAATTAAAGATTCTATGCTGATGAGGATCTTGTACCTACTGAGTATAAAGATTTAGATTTAAACCAAACAATAATACCCAGAGATTAACTTCATGATATGTATTTACCTTGGGTAGAAAGGTTAAAAGTTGGAGGAGTGAAAAATATTCATATATTGTAGATTAAACTATGGAAGCTGAATATAGCTACATTTGATGCTATAAAATAGGCTATATAACTCTGAAAGTTTTTCATAGAGCTTGAGGTGGTACCAAGTGTTTAGAAGCTTATTGTTCTTTATTGTGACAATAGTAGACAGTAGCACAGTTTAAGGAACTGAGATACCACATGAGAGAAATATACACACACACATCATAAGGAATTATACAAGTATCCAAGATTGTGTAAGCTAGTAATCTAATAGATTCATTCACCAAAGTTGTTGTCAACAAACAGATTCAAAACTCATATAGATGATATGAGGTTCAATATATGCTTAACATACTTTAAGACAAGTGGGAGATTATTAGACATGTAATATTATTTTGTGCCCTTAAAATATGTATAATTATATTTTATTTAATTGATAAATTTTATTTATACATAATTAAGCATACATTAAATTACCCCATTTATAAAGTATGTGACATATGTATTAGGCATATGGTGTGAATATAGAATGTATAGATTATAAGTTCTTTATAAATTAAATTTTGTTTACGTATATTAATGAAATAGGCATTTCATTATGTAAGGCTATAGTTTTTCTACTTCTTATAATGAATAATTCATCTTGATTAATGAAATAGAGATTTCGAGTGGAATAACTAGTATATGATACATAAAACTTGACTAATGTGAATTCTAATCTAGTTAACTAAATGTCATTGATCTTAATTCAAAAGTTTTAATAAGCTTGATTAACCTTAATCCTAAGTAAGCAATGATGCAAATGAACAGTCAAAATCTTGATGACTTCGAGATGTAATTTCATATATCGTAAGAACAAATGATTACAACATAGAATATATATTAAATAATGTCACTTAAATTATTTGCAGTACTTAATCATTTAAATATGTGGCCGCAGTTTATTCATTAGAATGTTTATTGAATAATAATATGTATTTGTAAAATTATATACAAATACATACATATTAATAAATTATCATTAGAGTATTCAGTGACTTAAAGGCACATAAGTAATTAAAGAGGCATGATATTTTATAATGGCCTAACTTTAATTACAACATTAAATAGAGGGTTAATTGAGTGTCTATTATTGGTCAAATGATTAATTTTAATTAAAATAGTTTTAATTAAAAGTTGGATTTATTTTTTACATAGGCCAACTCGAGTACAACCTTAGGCTTTTAGTGGAGTTGCTCGAGATTAACTTAGAAGATCTAATGGGTCATGAAATGACTAGTAGAAAACCCATAGGCCTTCAGTCTATTTACTAGCTCAAATTATAATTTTATCTTTTACCTAAAATAATGACTATGCAAAATATAATTATGAGTGTTTTGGATTCTTTTATTTAAATAAATCACACTTAATTTTATATAAGAGTGTGGTAATTGAAAAGAGAAAAATACAATTATAATTGTTTGCCTCTTTTGATTTAAATAAGTTGTGACCTAATTTTTACTTTTTCATAAAATTGGAATAGCTTAAAATAAGGCATATAGTTGAAATAAAAAAAAAAGGAGAATTAAGTACCTATATACTCCAAAGATAAAATTTGGAGAATAGTAGAGAAGATTAGAGTCAAATAAAAATTCTCTTTACAACAAAAGAAGAGAAGATTGGAGCTAAAAAATTTCTCTACATCAAATATTCTAAAATAATTTTCTTCTTCTCTCCATTTAATTTACACGTAATACAATCAATATGATCATCTTATGCTTCCAATAGATTGAAAGTTCTAATATTGATAATAACATGATTAATGATACATTTCCCCATTAGTTTGCCACTCTTCCTGAACTATAAGTTCTTATCTTGCGATCTGATAGATACCATGGTTCCATTGGCTATTCTAGGACAAAATTTTCCTTCCTAAGTTGCAAATAATTGACCTCTCTCACAATGGCTTCTGTGGTCTTTTGCCAACAAATTTTTTTTAGAATTTTAAAGCTATGATGCTGACAGATGACAATAGTAATTACCTTGGAGAAGGATATTATCACGATTCTGTGATTTTGACAGTGAAAGGAATCGATGTACAAATAGAAAAGATACTCACCATTTTCACAACCATGGATTTCTCTAACAACCAGTTTCAAAGACAAATTTCAAAAGTACTTGGAATGCTTAATTCACTCAATGGACTTAACCTTTCCCATAACTATCTTACAAGTCTAATGCTACCATCATTGGAATATTTGACACAATGTGAATCGTTAGACCTCTCTTCAAACACACTTGTTGGGGAGATTCCTTGGCAATTGACAAGTTTGAATTTTCTTCAAGTTTTAAATTTATCGAAAAACCAACTCGTAGGACCCATACCTCTAGATAACCATTTTTATACCTTCTCAAGTAACTCTTACAGTGAAATTTTTCGATTGCATGAATTCCCCCTTATCAGAAAAATGTAGAGCTGATGAGGAACCAGAATCATTGCCCATAATATTCCATAAACAATATGGTATTTAGAGCTTGTTTGATTGAAAATTTAGTACGATAGGTGTTGAAAAATTAGTGATTCAACAATTTTGGATAGACAGAAATTGAGATGAATACCAAATAGGAGAGTCACAAGAAGTCTAGAACGTATGGGATACGTATATAGAAGTCTAGGACGTGTGGGACATGAAGGGAAAAGCAAAACAGGACTCAAAGATGCAAAGAAAGAAAAAAAAAACATGCGGGGGGGCTACCAAGGCTGAGTGCTGCGGCGCCATCATAGAAGCCCAGTACTATGACACTGGGTCCCCAGTGCCACAGTGATAGATGCGATATGCCCAGCACCGTTGTTCCTAGGGATGAGCGCCACGGCGCCAGATGCAACAGAAAGTCCTTTTGATCCTGATTTCGAGTTTTGGAAAGTTTTGGGTTTCCAAACCAAGTAGACTCTTACTCCAACAAGGAATAGAGTTACTAGGCACGAAATAAAACCTATATAAACACTTGTAAACCCTTTAGTTGAGAATTAGACATTACAAGAAACTCTAAGAGAGGAGAAGAATCGGGTAGAGATTAAGTGCTTGTGTGCGCTAGGGTGGAACCGTCATTTGGGTGATTATTGCTCGTGGTAAAGTAAGGGTTCACTAAACATTAGATTTTTTTAAGGTTCTTCATTTGGTTTTCCTTGTAAAATCTCTAGAGAATTAATAAGAGAGGCTAGGATCCTTGGATCCACCGTGGACGTAGGCAATTGGCCGAACCACGTAAGATTGTATTGTGATCTTTTATATTCTGCTTTGGATTCTTACTATTTTACTTGATAAATAGGTTATTCCTCCCTCAACAAATAGGTATCAAAAGTAAAGATTCAATAATACATACCTGGGGTATTTAAACTATGGTTGCAATCAAGTAAGAAATATAGAAGTTCAATGGGATGAATGACTTCAATCTTTAGAGGAAGACGGTTAGGGCTCTACTAGTGAAAGAAGGGCTAGACTCGGCCTTAGAGGAAGCCAACTCCTTAACTAGCGAATGGACAATAACCTCAAAGTACAGGTAGAAAGATTGGGACACGATTCAGGAAAAGACTCACAACACCATAATCTTAGCATTAAGCAACGAATTATTAAGGGAAGTTGGTGATGAAGAAACCGCTTTGGGGCTATGAAAGAGACTCGAGGTATTATACATAAAGAAGTCTCTTGCAAATAGACTTCTTGTGAAGAAAAAACTGTATTAGTTAACAATGCACGAGAGAACTTCATTGAGAGCCCACATTAACGAGTTCAACAAGATCATCATAAGTCTTGAGCAACTAAGCATCAAGACTGAAGATGAAAACAAGGACATTATCCTGTTACGTTCGTTGTCGAAGAGCTATGAGAGCTTTGTGGATACAATGTTATATGGTAAGGAGTCTTTAATGATGAATGAAGTCAAGGCATCATTGAACTCAAAAGAATTGACAAAAAGATCTGAGCCCAAGAGTGGAGCAGCATTGCTTGCACAAGGAAAGAAGAGCAACCAATCAAGGAGGAGATCTAAGAAATGTTTCCTTTGTAATAAGGAATGGCACTTTGTGAAGGATTGTCTAAAATCAAAAGGCCAAGGAGGGTGGGCTGCAATCAGTACGGGGGAAGATACCGAAGTTGTAGACACATTGGTAGCCTCAAGGGGAAAGTACACTGGCAAATTGATACTAGATTCCATGTGCAGTGTCCATATGTGTCCAGACAGATCGATATTTATCAACTATAAAGCCAAGAGAGGTAAAACTCTGATGGGGAATGACATGACTTATGAGATTATAGGAGTTGGTGATATAAGGCTGAGGATGCAAGCTGGAGAAACTAGGGACTTACATAGTGTAAGGCATGTTCTTAAATTAAGGAGGAACTTGATATCTCTAGGCTAGCTCGATGAGGAAGGGTATTCGGTTAGAGCGAAAAAAAACAATTGAGGGTGGAGAAAGAACCTATAAGGTTTGAGGGTGAGAAAGATAATAGAGGGCTCTATGTGCTTACTAGGATGGCCATGAATGGCCCAACGTGGGGTATTAGGGTAATGCAGACCACTAGGTGACATCCAAACCATGCTTATTAAGATGATGAGGGTCGAAAAAGAGTGCAATGCATCCATACCCTATGCAAGGTACACGAATGCCTTCAGAGACCAAGTCAATGAAGCCCTGTGCTGTGGTGATAGACGCGACATACCCAGGGCCGCGACACCCAAAGATGAGCGACGCAGTGCCAGATGAAACAAAAAGTTTGTTTTGATTCAAATTTTGAGTTTTGGGAAGTTTTGGACTTTCAAAGCAAATGGACTCTTACTCTAATAAGGAATATGGTTACTAGGCAGGAAATAAACCTTATATAAACACTTGTAAACCTTTTAGTTGAGAATTAAGAATTACAAGAGACTCTAAGAGAGGGGAAGAACTGGGTAGACATAAGTGCTTGTGTGTAGGGCTGGGCACGGTTTGGTCCGGTTCGGTTTTTTCCGGAACCGAACCGGTTCAGTTTAGTTTTTTGTTATGCAAAAACCGATTGAATATTTGAAAGAGAAAGAAACCGAACCGAACCGGTTTTTTTCAGTTCGGTTCGGTTCGGTTCTCTTTTTTCGATTTTTTTGCTATTTGTTTGATTTTTTTATTTCAAATTTTGAAATATTTTTTACATAATTCCTTTTTTATTTGAACAATTTTACACAATTTTGCTATAATTATCCATCAACAATTCAATATTGTCCAATTCTATCAAAAATAATTATCTATAAAAATAGAAATTTACCATTAATATAATATTCATAAAAATAAAATTCGTCATCAACATAATATTCAAAATAAAATTATAATTAATACATAAAAATAAAATTACATCAATATTTAATTGTCAATCAATATCACATAATGGTGATCACATATCTAAAGTCTAGCAACAAAATATTCATGAAAATAAAATTTGTTCATCAACAATTCAAAATAACATTCACGAAAATAAAATTATTCATCAACAATTTAACACAACATTCACAAAAATAAAATAGTTCATCAACAATTCAAAACAATATTCATAAAACTAAAATTGTTCACCAACATAATATTCAAAGTAATATTAAGCATAAAAAAAAAAAATTATCCATCAATAATCTAATTGTCCATCAACTCCATGCCTATTAATTTCATCTCCAATCCAAAAAACCATCAAATCTACAAGTATTAGAAGAAAAAAAATTTATATTAGTAAACTATACACTATAAATTATAAATTAGATATAAGAAACATAATAAATTTAAAATGCCTCATACCTCCAATACTTTTATCAATCAGTGGCCATACTATGTTGTGATGCATCCATCAAAATGCTCAATTCTATAGAGAAAAATATAATAAAAAATAAGTAAAGAACGAAGTTAAAAAAAAAAATAACTATCATATGACTATATAAGTAATTATTATACTTGTTTCAACGCTTTCACAAATGTCAGCATCTTTTGTGTCAGGCACATCCATTTTGTCTCCAAGAAGAGTAGACCGAATCCAATTCTGAGTGTAAATTAAGGCATTCACAGATTGAGGAGTCAAAGAACTCTTAAATGCATCAAGAATGCGTCCTCATGTACTAAAAGTAGACTCAGAGGCGACACTAGAAACTGGAATTGCAAAAACATCCTTCGCAATTCGAGACAAAACTGGATACCTTGTACAATTTAATTTCCACCAACTTAAGATTTCAAAGTTTGCATTGTTGGACTTCTCTGTCTCAGTTGACAAATACATCTGAATCTCATGTTCTGGGACATCAATTCTTCTTTTTTGTGTTTTATGAAATTGGAACAAAGCATCGTAAGCGTCTTCTTCTTTTGGACCTCCTTCATGTACACCACCTCCTAAATTACTATCACTAGATTCCCCCTCATCGTGTGATCCAAATGTCTTATAACTGTCAAACAACTTAAACAACAATTGTTTAACAGAATTAATCATATCACTCACACTTGTACCATCAAATAAAGTGCCTAAACACCACTCAACAAAAGCTATTTTGCAACGAGGATCAAGTATTGTTGCCACAATTAAGATGTTGTTGATTTTTTTGAGAGATCCCCAATATTTGTCAAATTTAATCTTCATAACACTAGCCATACCCCCCAATAACTCATCTCTACCGACTATGAGTGTCTTCAAATATGATTGAATCTTCCAAATTTCATTTAAAAATAAATAAGAAGACACTTGTTTGGATGAACTAAATTTCAGAGTCACATCATAGAATGTGTTTAGAAACTTGACCAACCTTTGAGCATTCTCCCAATCTGCATCTTTTGGTGGCCCTGCCTTTTTGGTGCCACTGTCAATGTCATCCTCCCCGAAATAAAAATAACACTGATCATCATCACATTCCATCCAATAAAATGCCTTTCTTAATTTCAAAGTACTATCTAACATTAAATATGTTGAGTTCCACCTAGTTGGTACATCTAGGTGGACAAGCGCTTTCGATGAGATTTTCTCTCTTTCTACAATTTTCTTAAAAATTTTCAATCTTGAGGGGGAAGACCTAATGTACTTGACAGCATTACGAATACTAGCAATTGACTCATTCACCTCTTTCATCCTATCTTGCACAATCAAATTAATAATATGTGCAGAACACCGCAAATGCATAAAGTTACCACCCATAACTAATGAATCCTCCTTCCAGCTCCTTAATTTTCTTTTAACATAAGTCACTGCAACATCATTTACACTTACATTGTCCACTGTAATAGCAAATATATTTTCAATGCCCCATTCAAGCAAACAACTTTCTATAGACTTCCCAATAGTTTCTCCTTTATGGTTTTCAATAGTCCCAAAACTAAGAATTCTTTTATGCAACTCCCACTTCTCATTAATAAAGTGAGATGTTATTACCATGTAATTCTCATTCTAAATTGAAGTTCAAGTATCTGTTGTGATCGAAATCCTCTGCTTATTAGAACACAAAATACTTTGCAACAAGGCCTTCTCATTCGTATGTAGATTAAGGATGTATCTTGCAACTATTCTTCATGATGGCATTTTAAATCTTGGATAAGCTTTTGCCATAAACTCATTAAACCCTTCACCTTCTACATTATTAAAAGGCCACTCATCTTTTATGATGCATCAAATAAGTGATTTTTTTAGATCCTCCTGATTAAACCCAACTGCTACAACATTTACAACACTTTTTCCCCAAACTGTTGATCTCAAGTGACTAGTATTACTATTGGTAACACTTTTCCCACCTCCTTCAATTTCTGAACTACGATCCATTCTACAACAAAATCACAATTCACAATTCATAACACTATCATTTCACAACCAAATAGTACAATTAACATTTTATTGTATGTTAAATTGACCATAAAATTAAAAAAATAGAGCCAAACCCAAAATCCAGATTTTTCTTTCATTTATTTTTGGCTCCTTTTATTGGGCGCCTAAAATTTCTTATATTTGTTTCATTTGCTCAAATTCCCTTCCCCCCGGCCCACCTACCCAGCCACCCCCACAAAAAAAAAAAGCAAGACTCCCTCCTTTAACTATTTGATTTACCAACCAAAAACAAATCAACAGGAACTAACTACCAACACTGCAACACATAAATACAAAAATTCAAGTATTCAACTCCCTCCTCCAAATTCACAAACCCAAAATTTTTGAACTTGAATTATAGAAAATAAAAAAAAAATACTGATAGTGACGGTGAAACAGCTAACCGATGAAGAAGAGTAGGCGGCGAAATGGTGAAGAGCGAATCGGCGAAGAAGAGTATGGCAACCCACCAGTGAACGGATGATGGCAAGGCAAGAAAAGGGCCGTTAGTGTGTAACTTGTAACTGAATCGGAAAGAAGCAGCGCACCGGTGCAAAAGAGCAGACAGGAAAATAGAGAAGACCGACAAATAGTGGAACCGACAAAGAAGAGTATGGCAACCTACCAGTGAACGGATGACAGCAAGGCAAGAAAAGGGCCATCACTATGTAACTTGTAACCAAATTGGAAAGAAGTAGTGCACCGGTACAAAAGAGCAGACGGGGAAACGACGAAGAGTGGAACCGGCGAAGAAGAGTACGGCAACCCACCAGTGCACAGACGACGGCAAGGCAAGAAAAGGGCCGTCACTGTGTAACTTGTAACCGAATCGGAAAGAAGCAGCGCACCGATGCAAAAGAGCAGACGGGGAAACGGCGAAGACCGATGAAGAGTAGAATCGGCGAAGGTCGAACGGCAACCAGCGGACGGATGGCAGCCAAAGGTTAGGGTAATCCAAAAAAAATAACGCACCGGTGCAGAAGATGAGAAGAACAGACGGGCAAAGATCGAACTGGCGAAGAGTACAATCAGCGAAGATCGAGCGGCGAGGAGTGGAAGGATGGCGGACGGTAGCCGAGGATTAAGGTAACGTCTGTGTTTGTCACTGTGAAAGTGTAAAACTGAAACGGGATGAAAATTTGATTTTAGTTTTTAGGTTTTCAACTTTTAATTTTAAGTTTTATTTTTAAGTTTTTTAATTTTAATTTTAATTTATTTTTATTGAATTGAAAATACGGTGAGATTATATGTGACAGAGTTTATTTGTTTGTGCTACAACTACCATTTATTTAATGCCACGTGTTACTATAAGTTTAATTTACCAAAATATCCGGTTTTTCGGTTCGGTTTTAGTAAAATTAAAACCGAACCGAAACTGAACCGGCCCGATTGCGTTTTTAAAGAAAAAAACTGATCGGTTATTTTGTTAAATAAAAACCGAACCGAACCGGCCGGTTCGATTCGGTCCGATTTTCCAGTTTTTGATTTTTAATGCCCACTCCTACTTGTGTGTACTAGGGTGGAATCGTCGTTTGGGTGATCATTGCTCGTGGTAGAGTAAGGGCTCGCTAAACATTAGGTCATTTTTAGAGTTTTTCATTGGATTTTTCTTGTAAAATCTCTAGGGAGTTAAAAAAATAGGCTAAGATCCTTGGATCCACTGTGGACTTAGGCAATTAGCCGAACCATGTAAGATTGTGTTGTGATCTTTTATATTCTACTTTGGATTCTTATTTTTTTGCTTGATAAATAAGTTATTCCGCTGCACAAAAGAGGTTAGGGTTCTAGGTTAAACTTGGGGTTTTTTGCTTCAACATAACCTTAAGAGGGAGAAGGGCGATTCCTCCTTTAACAATAGGTTATGTATCTGAATTTATGATTGGTTTGTCTATGGAATATATAGTATTTGCAATACGAAGACCACTCTGGATTATAAGGATGGTTAAAAGGAACCAATATTCTAAAAAGCTAAAAAGCCTGATCAGAAGAGGCAAAGAACGTAGAATTCAGTTTGTGCAAGCGACACTTCTCACTAGATCAATAATATAAGCTCTTCTTTAAAGCTATAAGAATTTATGCATTTGGAAACACAACTTTCATTTTTCTTTTCTATGCATAACAAATGGATGACATACTTCCACCTTGCAAATGTATGAAAAAACAATAGTAAAGAAATAAATATATAATATGCCAAACTCAAAATTAAAATAAATACTCACTATGTCAAAATCCAAAATCTAGTAGTTTCAATGAATTAAGTTACTAAAAGATTTGCTAGAAATAAGGGTAAGAACCATTAGTTCTTTACAATGAAGTTTTACTAAAATTCTGCTAACAACAATTGAATATGTGCTCTTTAATTCGCTCTTTGCTAAAAATTAAAAGTGACCAAGTGCTTAGAAGAACCTCAATTTCTAGGAGTTGACTCTAAAGGCTTCTTTAGAATAGTCTAGTGCTTTTATCTTTGAAACAAGCATATCCAAGATTTTCGTAAAAAAAGAAGCAACATATCAACTTTTCTAAAAACTGAAGCAAATGGACTTCCTTCACAGGAAGCACGATATCACAAAAGACTTCTACGATCGAAAGCATAACAATTTTTTTTTTATAGGAAGCACATTGTTAAAATTACTTACAAGACGTGAGTGGCACTTCTTAAATGTACAACTTAAAATCACATCCTAAAGACAAAAACAATAATATGTTGTAGAAAGCAATCATACATGGAATAAACTTGTAATAGGCAAGTCATACCTAGCCAATTTTTTCTTTTCTAATTTCATATGCATGGGAGAAATTACCTAAAAATTTTTTACATGCATTATTTAGAGACTGAACTACAAATCAAACTAAACATTATTGCTTTCATACAATTTAATGAAAATAGAAGGATTGCAATGATAATATCCCAGGAAAATCTGGAAGCTCTAAAATGCTTTAATACGTATCCATCCTTTACACAAAAAAACATCTTCACTATAGAGATAAATATGAAGCATGGAAAGCTTGAAATTATAAAGCACTTACTAGTAGAAAATCAAATTAGTGCATTCAGAACACTTCTACTCCTTCACTTTTGTAGGACATTTATTGGGCCCATTAGCTGTGGGTTCTAACTAGCTCGTACATAACCCAATCCACAAGCCCAGATTTCTAATCCATCTTGCCAATAATTTCTACTTGCCACCCATAAGACCTACAAATAGGTCATGGACTTTATAGGGAAGTAAAAATGGATTAAATTTGAATCTTATTTGGTTTTAACTTTCACTTATTTCAAAACTCCCTAAAACGACTCGTATACATTTAGGGTTAACCTAAGTCATGCTAAAGCCTATATAAAGACTCTCTATTGGCTTATAAATATATCTTAGTGATCAAACACAAATCTATATGATTATAGCTTACTTTGTAATTCTTAATGAGAGAAACACTTATTTACAAAAGAAAGTGAGTTCTTTGTGAGTCTTTCTTTTAAAAGACATACTTTGTGAGTTTCTTGAGATTCAATAATAAGAAAGTGTGATCTTGATCCTCCGTGGACGTAGGCAAGTTATCGAACCACATATATTTTGTGTGTTATTTTTTTACATTTGTCTCTAGATTCTTGATTCTTTGTTTCTACATTATATTGCTTTGGATATTTACTTGTTTTTATTGCTACCGCTTCAACACCTAGAAAAAAAATTTAGCTTCAATGATTTTTTTAAATCATCTTCTCAACATAAATGATTTCTTATAGTGTCTGTCATCACATGTTTATTTTAATTTGAATACTCAATTCAACTCTCAAGCCCATTGTTAAACTAGCTTTAATAAATTTAAAATGTAAAGCAAATTGTAAACTTATCACTCTTATCAATTAGCATTAAAAAGCTTAATTTGAAATAAACATCATTTAGTATAGAAATAAAAGTAATTACAAAATAATATGGGGATATAATTTTAAAAATATCAAATAAATGGAAAAGTTTAACTTTCTTTTAAAAAAAATACTAGATATTTATATTCCAATTGATGCAATATTTTTATATCTTAAAATTAAGTGCAAATATACACTATTATATGCAAGTAATAAAGGGACTCAATAAGTCAAATGTTGAACCACAGAGATAATTCCTACTTCTAACTAAGTAATAAAATTATTTTTTTCTAATAATTATTCAAAAAAAATAAAATCTAAAAATGAATGCAGAAAATATAAAATCAATAACACAATATAAAGAGAATTAGATGATAGCAATATAGAGAAAACCTAGGATTAATACTATCCCTCAATATGCTTTCTAATAATTAATCATCTAATATTTAACTCACTTAGTCGTTGTTATTAATCAAGACACTAATGTATTCACAAGCCTCTTCTAAGGTCATGCAAGTATACCTTAATTTACCAAATACCTATATTCCTATGGTACTTGTAATAAACTAAGATTCATTAAGATTAAGTCTTATTGATTATACATGCCAATTAGGTATATTACTATCCTAAATTGAAACTTGCATATGCAATATTAAATGTTACTCTACAATCATGCATCAAATTATCTAGGTCTAAATATCATGATTCCTCTTCCGAGTTTATTAAAAAATATTACCAATTCTTTCACCATATATTGGCCAAATATATTAAAGCATTAAGAACAAGTAATTTGAATAACAAAGGACTAAGTTTATTAAATATTAAAAAGATAAGGCAATTAAGCACACATATTGAGTTCAAATATTAATCCTAGAAAGAAAATTTAATTCATGGCTACAAAGAACAACAATAAAAATAATAATAAATCATGATACAATCAATAGCAAATCAATATAGACGTCGAATTGCTCTTAATTACATTGCCTAAAATACTCTTGATGCCGAAGAACGCCTTAAATCTCTCTCTATGGCTATTTCAATTAAACTCCTATTGCTCTCTAAGACTTGTGCTTTGTATTCTTGATGTTCTTGAATTGCTCTTGGGTGGTCTAGGGTTTAGGGTCGAGTGGCCTTTTATAGGAATCGATATGAGTTTGAAAATCCCAATTCTCGTCAAACTAGGACTCACACTACCGCTGGGGCGCTATGATATTATCGCTGGGCGTTGTGTGTAAAAGGCCTCACCGCTGGAGCAGTGGGATGTTGGCGCTGAAGTACTGGTCTGTCGCTGGCATAGTGAAGAGATGGCGTTGGGGTGCTAGACTGCGACTTAAACAGGTCGTCTTTTTTTATTTTCTTATTTTGACCACTATTCTAGTGCTAGGGCGAAAATCTTTGTGGCGCTGGGGCGACAAACTCATATTTTAAAAAATTTACATTTTTGTCCCTATTTTTGCACATAAATAACCATCTATTCTCATAAAACAATAAAATATTAAAATAAAAACATGAAAAAAATATATGACAAATATGCCTTTATCACCAACCTTGCCATATTTGCTTTCTAATCAAGAATTTGTTCATAATTCTTTTTATCCTTCCTTAAGTTGGTAGACAAACATTTTTTAACTCCCAACTTATTGTAAGGATGTTGCAAATTCTTTATCGATATGGTCATTTTATCATGCAAAATAAGGAGCATTTTTTTAGATCTTTGTCTTAGAAATTCTTCTAGGTATATTGATTTCTCTCTATTGATCAATAGGAAAGTAAAAGCATTCCTATCATTTTCATCAAAATTTTCAACTTCAAAAATGATTCTCACCTTCTTTATTAAGGAAATATTTCTACTTAAAAGATATTTTTTAATGGTAGACAGTATTTTCACTTCTAAATTTAGAGACAAAAATATTACGAGAATTAAACTTTGTTGTTATGCTCATATCATCTTTTGGCCTGTTGATGTGGAGCTGATTGCATCCATCAAAAAAATATTTATGAAAATAAAATTCGTCATCAACATAATATTCAAAATAAGATTATAATTAATACATAAAAATAAAATTATCCATCAATATCTAATTGTAAACCAATATCACATAACGATGACCCCATATCTAAAGTTAAAATGGCCAACCCTAACAATTCTATAGAAAAAGAGTATTGTCTATCAACATAATATGCATCAAAAAAAAAATTCTTCATCAACAAAATTATTCATAAAAATGAAAAATATCTAAGAACATAATATTCGTGAAAAATAAAATTTGTTCATTAACAATTCAAAATAACATTCGCGAAAATAAAATTATTCATCAACAATTCAACATAATATTCATTAAAATAAATTTGTTCACCAACATAATATTCAAAGTAAGATTATGCATAAAAATAAAATTATCTATCAATAATCTAATTGTCCATCAACACCACGTACGTAGTGGTGACCATATATTCAAAATCTTAAATGAAAAAAACTCCATGACTATTAATTTCATCTCTAATCTAAAAAACCAACTACAAGTATTAGAAAAAAAAAACTTATATTAGTAAACTATATACTATAAATTATAAATTAGATATAAGAAACATAATAAATTTAAAAAGCCTCATACTTCTAATACTTTTATCAATCAGTAGCCATAATATGCTTTTATGTATCCATCAAAGTGACCAATTCTATAGAGAAAAAGATAATAAAAAAAAAGTAAAGAACGAAGTTAAAAACAATTAACTACCATATGACAATATAAGTAATTATTATACCTGTTTTAATGCTTTCACAAATGTTAGAATCTTTTGTGTTAGACATGTCCATCATGTCTCCAAGAAGAGTAGACGGAAGCCAATTCTAAGTGCAAATCAAGGCATTCATAGATTGAGGAGTCAAAGAACTCCTAAACACATCAAGAATGCGCCCTCCTATACTAAATGCAAACTCAGGGGCAACAATAGATACTAGAATTGCAAAATCATCCTTAGCAATTCAAGACAAAACTGGATACCTTGTACAATTTAATTTTTATCAACTTAAGATTTCAAAGTGTGCATTGTTGGATTTCTCTATGTCAGTTGACAAATACCCCTGAATCTCATGTTCTAAGACATCAATTCTTCTTTTTTGTGTTTTATGGAATTGGAACAAAGCATCAAAAGTGTCTTCTTCTTCTGAACCCTCTTTATGTACTCCACCTCTTAAATTACTATCACTAGATTCCCTTTTACCATGTGATCCAAATGTCTTATAACTATCAAACAACTTAAACAACAACTGTTTAATAGAATTAATCATATCACTCACACTTGTGCCATCAAATAAAGTGCCTAAATATCACTCAAAAGAAAATGAATTTTGTAACGAGGATCACGTATTGCTACCACAATTAAGATGTTGATTTTTTCTAGAGATTCCCAATATTTGTCAAATTTACTCTTCATAACACCAGTCTAACCCTCAATAACTCATCTCTACCGACTATGAGGGTCTTCAAATATAATTGAATCTTCCAAATTTAATTCAAAAATAAATGAGAAGACACTTGTTTGGATGAACTAAATTTCAAAGTCACATCATAGAATGTCTTTAGAAACTTGACCAACTTTTGAGCATTCTCTCAATCTGCATCTTTTGGTGGCCCTGCCTTTTGTTGCCACTGTCATCCTCCCCAAAATAAGAATAATACTAATCATCATCACATTCCATCCGATAAAATGCCTTTCTTAGTTTCAAAGCACTATCTAACATTAAATATGTTGAGTTCCACCTAGTTGGTACATCTATATGGACATATGCTTTCAATGAGATTTTCTCTCTTTCTACAATTTTCTTAAATTTTTTCAATCTTGAAGGGGAAGACCTAATATACTTAACAGCATTACGAATACTAGTAATGGACTCATTCACTTATTTCAACCCATCTTACACAATTAAATTAATAATATATGCAGAACACTGCAAATGCATGAAGTTACCACCCATAACTAATGAATCCACCTTCCAGCTCCTTAATTTTCTTTTGACATAAGTCACTACAACATCATTTGCACTTGCATTGTCCATTGTAATAGAAAATATATTTTCAATACCCTATTCAAGCAAATAGCTTTCTATATACTTCCCAACAGCTTCTCCTTTATAGTTTTCAGCAGTCCCAAAATTGAGAATCCTTTTATGCAACTCCCACTTCTCATTAATAAAGTGAGATGTTATTACCATATAATTTTCATTCTGGATTGAAGTCCAAGTATCCATTGTGATCGAAATCCTTTGCTTATTAGAACACAAAATACTTTGCAACAAGACCTTCTCATTCATATGCAGATCAAAGATATGTCTTGCAACTGTTATTCGTGATGAAATTTTAAATCTTGGATAAACTTTTGCCATAAACTCATTAAACCCTTCACCCTCTACATTCTTAAAAGGCCACTCATCTTTTATGATACATCAAATTAAGTGATTTTTTGAGATCCTCCTTATTAAACCCAACTGCCATAACATAACACTTTTTTCCCCTACATTCACATTTGTTTTTTCTAGTACTTACTTCTGTTGTGTTTCATCAATTTGTATGCTCAGATAAGCAACACATCCTTTTAAATGAGACCTCAAATTTGAAATTTTGACATTACTACTGTGACATGCATTTGTCTTCTTATAGTAATTGCATCTACTCTTTCCCCACTCGGTAGCTTTGTAAAACTTTCCCGAACTATTGATCTCAAGTGACTAGTATTACTATTAGTAACACTTTGCCCACCTCTTTCAATTTCTGAACTACGATCCATTCTATAACAAAATCACAATTCATAACACTATCATATCACAACCAAATAATACAACTAAGATGAAATTAAAGTATGCAAAATCATGATACCAAGTTTTTAAGTCAATACAATCGAAAAATAAAAAAAGCAGTAACTCAATTATTATACAATACTAAATTTTACTTTCATCACCATGACTAAAAAGCATAAAAAATGTCAACAAGAGTATTATGGTAAATACTAAGCTTATAAATTAAGATAAAAAAATATATATCTCAAATTATGTTCACCAATCAATGTTTGTCATATGAAGCTTAAGGGTTGCATTTGGCAACATTTTACAACCATGTATAACAAACATATAATGAGAGGTCACGTATGCATAAATTTCTCTAATAGCAAGTTATGAACCAAATAATAACCTATAGTAGTGGTAATCAATTTCAATACCAATAATTAATGGTGAAAATATGAACTTTACAGCATTGATGCACGCAGAAATTAAAGGACTGCCAAGTTAATATAACAGCTAGAAAATTCACCAAAACTAATAATTGCAATCTGCTCTTAAGATATTCCATTATCACTTAAATAAAAAAAATTCTCACACGCATAGCATAATGATCAATAAAGAAGACCAAAAATCAGAACAATTTGCAAGCAAAAGTGCAAAATTGACATGTTCCAATTACCAATAGTGAGGACTCGAATTGGCAAAGGGCGACCACCAGCGCGATGGTAGACTGTGACACACTAGCACGACGGTGAATAATGACACACCAATGCAACGGCGAATAGAGACACACCAGCGTGATGGCAAACTACGAATGGCCAAGATGAGTTGACAGCAAAATAACGAATCAATGAAGAAGAGTAGAAGGTGAAACGGCATAGAGCGAACTGACAAAGGTTGAATGACAACACACTAGCAGACGGACAACATGACAAGATAAAAGCTCTGTCCCTGTGTAACTTGTAATGGAATCGAAAAAAGTAGCATATCGGTGAAAAAGAGCAAATGGGAAATGGCAGAGAGCGAACCGGCGAAGGTCGAACGGTAACCTACCAGTACCAACGGACGAGTGGCAGCTAAGGGCTCTGTCCCTGTGTAAGGGAAACAAAAAATTGGGAAATGGTCGTTTCCTTTAGTTTTAGGTTTTAAGTTTTTTAATTTTAATTTTATTTTATTGAGCTACGAATAGGATGGGATTATATGTGACAAATTTTATTTTTTTGTTCTACAACTGTCACTTATATAATGCCATGTGTCAATTTTAGTTAATTTATTGAAATACCCAATTTTTTGGTTCGATTTTATTAAAATTAAAACCAAATTGAAATTGAATCGGACTGATCAGTTCTTTTAGAAAAAAAAAATTGATTGGTTATTTTTACAAATAAAAACCTAACCGAACCGATTGGTTCGGTTTTCTAATTTTCGGTTATAAATTCCCACCTTTAATCCCTATTGGACAATTTTTAGATAATAATGTGTTGTTGTGGCATTTCATAGCTTTGTGAGTTTCTTATGTTAAGTCATGATATTTTATTGCTCAAAAGGGATATCAAACAAATTGGGATGATTCTAAGTTTAAGACACTAGTGGCAATGTTTATGGTACTTAAATATTTTTATAAAAATAAAGGTACTCATTTGGCGAGCTTTTTTGAATATGTTCACTACTCCTTTGAATTTGCATTAATGGCATTTTGATGTTTCTTTATGTTGCATGTATTGTTGTAACAACCTGGTCCCACATAATATGATATTATTTACTTTAGGCTTTGGTTCACAAGGCCTTGTTATTAGTCTCTCGTCACATTGTTTGAAAATGGGCTCTATATATATAGTCTAGAAACTTTATCTAACTAGGCAATATGAGATTCTAGCACTTAACACAAATAAAATATTATAAAAATTTATTAACTACATAAGTTTGTAATACTTATCTCTTTAATCATCAACTCCAAAATATCTTACCCAACTTAGAAATTTCAAGAAGTAAGCTTGTAAATATTTGGACTTAATCTTAGGCTTAAAGTTGTGATTTTAACACTCCCCATCAACACTAACTTTTGCTCTTCTAACCACGTTGAGTTGTCTTTGAAACTTTTCAAACTTATCAACACCCAAGCTTTTTGTGACCAAATCAGCCACTTAATCTTCTATCTTAACATATAACAACTCAATTTTTTCTTGTAAAACTGTCTTCCGGACAAAATGATAATGCACTTCCACATGCTTTGTTCTTGCATAAAAAATTGGATTTTCTGTCAAAAAGATTGCTGATCGATTATCACAATATATTGACACTTTATAATCTCTTTGCTAATGTAAATCTTCAATCAATCGTATCAATCATATAATTTCTTGAGCTACCATTGCTGCTGCTCTGTACTCAGCCTCAGTAGTTAACAATGATACAGTCGGTTACCTTTTACTGCACCAAGAGACTGTTGTTGAACCAATCTTGAAAAATACCCAGTGGTCGAATGTCGTGTGTCATGGTCTCTAGCATAGTCAATATCATAATAGGCAACTATTTTACAATCTTGGTCTTTATTATAGAAGAGACCATAGTGAATTGTGCCTCTCACATATCTTAATATCTGTCAAAATACTTCTAAGTGAGGTTTCTTAAGATTTGTATGTGTCTACTTATTACTCTAACTGTATAAGAAATGTCTAATCGAGTCAATGTCAAATAAATGAGACTTCCTATCAGTTGTCAATACATAGTTCCATCTTTTAAATCCTTTCCTTCATGACCACACAACTTAGTATTGGCTTCCAGTGATGTTGAGATAGTCTTGCATTCTAACATCCCAAACTTCTGCAATAAATCTTTGGTATATTTTTGTTATCCTAGAAAAAATTCTTCTTCTGTCCGAGTGACTTCGAGCCCAAGAAAATACTTAAGTTGTCTAAGCCCTTTCATCTATAAGTGAACGGGCAAATTTCTCTTGTTTGACGAATCTATTCTTCATCTCTAGTGATGATTAAATCATCCATATATACTAGCACAATTGCAAGTTTATTCCATTAGCTTTGACAAACAGGCTAGAATCAATTGGTGCTACAAAATAATCTCCATATGTTAGATATTCTCCAATTTTACCATACCACGCTCTTGCAGCTTACTTTAATCCATACACTGCCTTTCTTAATTTACAAATATAATCAGGATGAACTTTGCTTTCAAATCCTATTAGTTGAATCCTATAGATCTCCCAATCCAACTCTTTATGTAGAAAAGCATTCTTTACGTATATTTGTCATAATATCCAACCTTTGCTAGCTGCTAGTACAAGTAGAACTCATACTGTGGTAATCTTGGCTACTGGACTAAACGTTTCATCATAGTCTAGCCCATATTATTGAGAAAATCCTCGAGTTACCAACTAAGCTTTACACCTCTCCACCGATCCATCAGGATGTATTTTGATCTTATACACCCACTTATATGATATAGGTTTCACATTTTTTGGCTTTAACACTAAATCCTAAGTTTGATTTTACTTTAGCGCTATGATTTCTTCTTCCATATCTTTAATCCATTCACAGCTCTGTGATGCTTCTTCAAAAGTCTTAAGTTTCTTAACATTTTCCTCTTTCACTATAGCTACATTAGTATATTTGGGATTAAGCTTTTGTATTCTTATTGACCTCAAGGATGAGATTAAGGGGTTATAGGTTCTGTTTATTTATAGTTAATCTCCATTGTTAGTTGTTGATATAGGCTAGTTTGACAAGAACTTTGAGTTATCTCTTACTCAGTGTTGTCATCACTGCTTCTATCATCAAGTTCTTCTTAGCTTCGTCAGATTTCAGCAATTTGCTCATCTATCTTTTGTTGTGACCATTCTTATATTTTTTTTAATCCAAAAGCTCTTTTTGTGGTAACCACCATAAAGATGTTTTATCAAACATCACATTCTTTTATGTGTAGCACCGTCTATTAGTAAGGTCACAATATTTCCATCCTTTGCACTAGTTATCATATCCAACAAGGTACACCTAATTGTCTTTTTATCGAATTTATTTCTCAGGTGACTTGGCACAAACAAATAGCATATACAACCAAATTCTCGAAAATGAGTCACTATAGGTTTTATATCTGACAACTTCTCAAAAGGTGATATGAACCCTAACATTGGTAAAGAAGCCTATTAATCACGTGGGCTACAATCTTCATTCCTTAAACCCAAATTCTTTTTGATACATTTTTTGCGTGCAACATACTTCTACAAATCTCTGCAAGATGTCGATGCTTTCTTTCTACAACACTATTTTGTTGTGGCATGTTGGCAAATGAGAACTAATGTCATATTTTATTTTCTCAAAGATATTGTGAGAACTCATCAAAGGTAGATTCTTCTCAATTAATTGTGTGGAGGCAATGAATCTTCCTTTCGACTTTTCCTCCAGTTGTTTCTCTAAATTTTTTGAATTTCAAAAAAGGTATTTAATTTTTTTCTTCATAAAGAAATCTTATACATACCTTGAGAAGTCATCAATAAATATCACAATGTACCGCATGCCACTATTTGATTATTGCTTTGCAGGTCAAAACACATTAGAGTGAACAACTTTAATGGTTCCTTAACTCTAAAATTTGACTCCTCAATGGTAGTTGATATGCCTTACTATACTAAAATTGCCTTATTCATCATCACTTTTAACTTATGATATCTTACATGTCCCAATCATGCATGTCACGAATTTATTATCTTATTCTTTCAAGTCTTGTCTATATAAATTGACTCTGCTGATAATACATAAACCGACTCTAGACGTCGTCCTTCTATTGTTGGTGTTCCTACAATTTTTAAATCTTGGTACACCTTAACATCTTGTAAATCGAACAAGACATAGTGTCCATAAGATATTAACTGTTATACTAACAATAGATTCTTTTTTATGCAAGGGATATAATAGATATCTTGAAGTGTTACCTTATTAGGATTGTAACGAGGTGCAAGGATTATGTTACTAATGTAAGCTATAGACAATCTTGAGTTGTTGGCTATCACCAGCACGTGACTTCCTTTGTACCTAGTAATATCTTGCAACTTTTCTTCATCACTAGTTATATGATTTGAATATCCTAAGTTGACAATCCAATCATTTTCATAGTCAGTCCATCTAAGCATTATCACTGAGAATGATAGATTTTCTTCCTCTATAGTAATAGACACTTCAACATCCCACTCATCTTTACTTTTCCTTTTTGAATTTAATGTGGCAGCATTACTCTCAGCAAATCTTTTCTTGGACCAATAATCTTTTGCCATGTGTCTGATTTCTTCACAATTGTAGTATTTTCCTTCAAACGTTTTCTTTTGCTTGGACTAACTACCATTGTCGCGAGTCCTTTATACTCTCTTTGTCTGTGAGCTACCTTCTTAGTGATGACTCTTTATCTTATCATCATCTCCTTTAGATCCTCAATTAGCACTTCATTTAAATTGACATTTCCGTTTGTTGATGTAGAGTGCTTCTTTATCGCCTTTTAATGAAACTTTACCCATTTGCTTGACAATAGCTTCTTGATCAACAAGCAAATATTCAAATTTAACGAGAGATGATTAGGTTGGCCAGCCTTGTATAACAGTAACAAAACTTCTATACTCAGGCCTCAAATCATAGATGATAATTCTTTTCATCCTAGTTTCAGCAATAACAGCTGCAATATCTAACTTAGATATTTTCCTGCATAAGGACTTTACCTTTATGAAGTGTTGGCTGATCATCATATTGCATTGTACAATCGACAATATTTTATTCTCTAGAAGCTGCAGTCTCGTGTTGTTTTTCTTTGAGAAGAGTGATGCATAAGTGTCTCATGCTTCATTTGACGTCTTGGCCTTCTTTATGTACTCTAACATTTCTTCTTTAACTGTAGTCTTAATGGCGAATATAGTCTTACTAGTTTTTACCTTCCACTTCTTTAGAGTGGCTTCGTCTATTGATTGCTTCACTTCATTCTCGCCAATGACCTCCCAAAGTTCTTGGCCTTGAAGGTAAGACTTCATCAATGTTGTCCATGTATTATAATTTTGGTTGTTAAGCTTCTTAATTTCTCCAACTACTTGAAGGCCTCTCATTGTGCCAGCAAAACTTTAATAATGCTAGATAAGCTTGATCTCAAATTGCAAGCTTGTAGGGTTTCCAAACTCTTTATAACTAAAATAAAACTCCACTAAAGTTAATCTTTGACCGTCCAGTTGGTACTCTTAACAACGCTTCCACCAGTACCACAGTAACAATGCCTACATGTTTGTTTATATGAATTGTACACCAAGAAAGTTTCTAGGAAAGACTAGAGGGGTCACAACTGTCCCACTTAAAATTCTTAGGCAATATTAGTCCTTTTAACAGAAATTTTCTAAACATGCACCATTCATACAACTACACCAAGCTCTAATATTAGTACCTTATATTTGAATAGTAACTGTATGAATAATACTTCGACTACTGTTCTACGCTCAGAACAATTTGGCTCTGATATCAATTGTTGAGTATAATTGAGCACAAATGGAACACTTTTATTAATACAATAAACTCAAAGCTTACAATACAAATTTTAAAAACTTTAACTCTTTCTCACTTAAACACAATACTCACACACTCTTTGTTGAGCTTATTATTTGCTTAACTCTCTAACACTCTTTAATTCTCAATAATTGATCAAACACTTGATCAACTTTTTATTTTTAACTTGCTTGTTTGTAAAACTAAATGAAGGAGGAAAGTATTTATACTTAGTTCTAATAAATCAAAAACACACAAATAAAATATTGTAAAAATTTATTAATCACATAAATTTGTAATACTTATCTCTTTAATCATCAATTTTAAAATATCTTATCTAACTTATAAATTTCAAAAATTAAACTTTTAAATATTTAAACTTAATTTTGAATTTGATATTGTAATTTTAAAAAACTTAATTTCCGTTTCCGTTACGCTTGTATTCACAATGATTATCATTGTTCTTAGTAATAAAATTCGCATTCTTCCTTTCAAAAAAAAAATAAAAATCTCTCTTTGATACTGACTTGCTTCTGTTACACATTTCATGAGTTGTATCTGATTTTTTTTCACTTAATCAATGCCACGTGTGAAAAGAGCGAGATATCAGAATCAAAGTTTTAGTGGTACGAATTGGAGAACTAAATTAATTAGAAACAGCTTAAATATACTCCGATAAATGAGAAATAACAGATCTGTTCTAGTTTCTGAGACAAGACATTGTTGCCATTATCATCATAATGTAATCGGTTCCTTATAATCTACCTACATAGGAAGCAAATGATCCTTAATGAATATGAAACTTTAGTCAACTTTTACTAACTTCCAATCCTAAATTTCAAATTTGAACATCGGAAAGTTAAGAATAATTTATATATAAATATTACAATTGCTCCATTAGTTCCAGTAACATTTCTCCCCATTAATTAAGCTCTAGATCTTGTAGCTTATTCCTTTCTTTGGCCTTCAGAGTTCCATTAACACTTCACCATTACTGCATCTGCATTCCAAATTAGAAGAATAAGGAAATGAAGACCCTGGATTTAACAATATTAACAATAAATTAAGAAAAAAAGAAAGAAAAATGTTAAGAATATTTTATTTTGGTCCGACTTATTGTTCAGCTTCTTTTACACAATGCAGGTGTTATATAAACAAAACATTCATCTGCTTTTGAATTGTTTATCAGTGGCATATTAAAAAAACTTAGTGGGAACGCAACCACTTTGGAGAATCAATAGTTATTAATGCTTAGTGGTGTTAGTGCATGGGATTTTCTTCTAGGAAAGTGCCTAACCTTCGTGACTATCTTTTGACAATCGCTTGATAATAAATATTATTGATGCAACCATTCCCATTACCAAAACCTGCTGCTCTCTTACTTTATGTTGTTTAACTGATGTAATTATTTAAGGTTAACAATTGGCAAATAAATGAATAAATTGTTTAGACTATTTGTTTTGATACGATTCATAAGTGTTCAGCTTATTTTACACAAAAAGGAGATGTATCAGAACACATTCATCTGCTTTCGACTGCTTTATCAAGATGGCCTATTAGAAAGCTAAAAGTGGAAATGAAACCAATTTGTGCTGGTAGCTGGCACCGTGTGCCAGCTACACAATTGCTGGCACACGGTGCCAGCAATTTTTCAGCAAGGGTGGACAGTCAATTCTTGGCTGCTAAACTCTCCCTATAAATAGGAGAGTTTAGCAATTCATTTTTCAATACAAATTTGAAAGAGTTTTTGAGTGATTTGAGATAATTAGGTGTATTGGAGTTTTGGGTTGTAAGGCTAAAATACTACAATACTTGTATTCTCCATTTCTGAAAGTAAAAGATTCTTCTGTCTTCGCCCGTGAACGTAGGTTAAAAGCCAGACCACGTAATCTTGTATTTTGTCTTATTTTTATTTTCATTATTTTTCTCAATTTCGCTTTAACTGTGACCATGTATCATCCCTCAATTTTCTAACAACTTGCAGAATCAATTTAGATCTACTTTCAACTAAAGAAACAAGAAGATAATCAATATATAATGCTTAGTGGCGTTAGTGGGATGTTTATACTTTTTCTGTAAGAAAGTGCTTAACATTTAACCTAAAACAATTAGTGAAAAGAGATGGAAAATAGAAATATAAGTTATGATAGGAAGGAGCTTAGACTCTTCTCCACTTACTGCATATGCTTGTAGTGCAAGGCTGTCTCATACCATCTCCATTTTTTTTATTTAATTAGCAAGTGCTATATATATAAATATCTACACTCATGCAGATTTATTAGTTGGCAAAAGAATAATAATAACGAAAGAAAGCTGAATTAAGAAAGTAACAGGCGAATTACCAATAATCGACATACTTGAAACAACATAAATTGGTGATAGATTTGGTTATATGGGGTCAATACTCAGGTCATAGTTACGCCTTGGAAATGCTTTCTCTGTTTCCCATCTCTGCTATTCTTCTGTTTGATGAAAACAAAAGGATTTGGCGGTTATCATGGCAATACTTAGTCCTCTGCCTATTATTCTTGCAAATCCAAGTCATTTATACATTGCCATTGGTCAACTCTTCTTCTTCATCAGTAAAACTATGCTCTCCTGGAGAAAGCTTTGCCTTACTACAGTTTAAAAGCATCATGTCTATTGATAGTTTTGCTTCTGCTAATTATATGAGTGCAGGCTACCCGAAGACTGAATGATGGAAGGTGGGCAGTGATTGCTGCTCATGGGAAGGAGTTACCTGTGATAAGTTGACAGGCCATGTGATTGGCCTCGACCTTTCTTCTAGTTGGCTTCAAGGCACTATTCATGACAACAGCAGCCTCTTCCAACTTCACAATCTCTTGCATCTCAACCTAGCTTGCAATGATTTCAGAGAGTCCAATATCTCTTCCAATTTTGGTGGATTCACAAAATTAATAGAGCTTAACCTTTCATCATCCTTTTTTGGTGGTCAAATTCCTTCAGAAATTTCTCACTTGTCTAAGCTGGTTTCACTTGATATCTCTAATAAATATTACACTGGAATGGCAATGGACCAAGACACTTTCAGTAAACTCTTGCATAACTTGACAGAATTAAGAGCGCTTGTTTTCGACTTAGTTGGCATGTCTTCTGTTGCACCTGGATCCTTGTTGAACCTGTCTGCTTCTTTGACATCTCTAATTCTTCATCGTACTGAGCTTCAAGGTGAGTTGTCAAATGATGTTTTTCGCCATCCATCTCTCCGAAGGCTAAGTATATTCGGAAATGGTCTCACAGGTAATTTTCCAAAGTCTAACTGGAGCAGTCCCCTCAGATTGTTGGATGTCTCTTTCAACCGTTTCTGAGGACAACTTCCTGACACATTCAGCAACCTTACACGCTTGAATGTGTTGGATCTGTCTCACTGCTTCTACAAAGGGTCAACAATTCCTGCATCTCTTTTTAACCTCACAGAACTGACTTTCTTGGATTTAACAGCAAACAGTTTCTCCGGTCAAATTCCAGCATCAATATCTAACCTCAGGAAAGTAACTGATCTACGTTTCTCATTAAATGATTTTAGTGGTCAGTTTCCATCTTCAGTATTCAACCTCACACAACTTTCTAATTTAGACTTCTCCTACAATCAACTTGAGGGTCACTTTCCTTCACAGATAAGGGGTCTTCAACATCTAAGTCGACTCGACTTATCTGATAATAATTTAACTGGCAGAATACCAGCTTGGATTTTTACTTTGCCATATTTGAAGTTTTTAGATCTTAGGAACAACAAACTTACAGGTCCCATTGAACCATTCCAGCACCCTGGCTCAGTTAAGTATGTCTATCTATTGAATAATAGCATTCATGGTCCAATCCCAAATTCCATATTTGAACTCCGAAACCTCACTGATCTTGATCTTTCATCAAATAACTTGAGCAGCATCGTGAACTCAGAGATGTTCTCAAAGCTTCAAAATCTTGAGCTAGTTGATCTATCATATAACAGCCTACTTTCCATAACAAACCCCAACATTGTCAACTTCACCTTGCCTAAGTTGGTCTCTGTGTATCTCTCTTCTTGTAACATAACAGAATTCCCAGCATTTTTAAGATCGGCAAAAAGTTTGGTGAGTTTAGACCTTGCTAATAATAGAATTCTTGGCCGAATCTCCCAACAGGAATGGCACAAATTGAAATATCTGAATCTTGCTCATAATTTATTGACAAGTTTTGAGCAAATCCCATCAAACGTCCAGTTCTTTTCCATTTCACACAACAAATTCACTGGAGTGATCCCCTCATCATATTGCAATTTGAGCTCTGTTCAGCATCTCAACCTGTCCTATAACAACTGGAGTGGAATGATTCCTGTAGAGATTAACACGCAGCGGAATACGTAGAGAATACAAGCAATGAAGTAGATTAAAACAATCCAAGCAAGAACAACAAGCTAAATTGTAGAGCTAAGTATTGACAATAGAGAAAAGTAGAAATATACCATACTAAGACACAAAATACGTGGTTCAGCAAATTACTTACGTCCACGGTGGATCAAGGATCCAAGTCTCTCTTATTCTTTGGTTGATTACAAGAGAATTTATCATACAAGATCAAGGAATGATACAATTGAATTTTGGAGCTCTAGGGTTTGTTTTAAAGAGTTTTGAGAGTGTTTCTCCTTTTTATCATAACCCTAGGCATAATGGGGTATTTATATAAAGTCTAAAATACCCACAAAAAACGGAAAGGAAAAGCCTGAATTCGGAATTTTCAGATTGTGAACAGTGAACAGTGACCGTGAACAGTGCAGCGCCGCGGCATTGACATTCTGGAACCAATGCCGCCGTCAGCGCTTCCTGCGCCGCGGCGCCCACACCTGGGAATTTTTCCCTGTTTTCTTCTGCAATTTTTTTCAACTGTTCCATTAGAATTCCACCTCTTCCACACATGCTTCCGGCTCCAAAATAATTCCGACATGTTCCCGAATTTGTTCCAAACATAACCAACATCATAAACATGATTTTGGATCACAAATTCCACAATTCCACAGTGTCTTGGAAGCTGTCAGACGCTCCTGGTCATCGATCTGAGGATGAACAACTTCCATGGGACCATCCCTCATACATTTGCAGAAGGCAATGGCCTGATGATTCTTTACCTTAACAGCAATAAGTTGGAGGGCCCATTACCACCATCTTTGGTTAACTGCAGTAGCTTGGAAATTCTAGATGTTGGTAATAACATAATTAATGATACATTTCCCCATTGGTTAGCTACTCTTCCAGAACTGAAAATTCTTATCTTGCGGTCTAATAGATTCCATGGTTCCATTGGCAATTCCAAGACCAAATTTCCCTTCCCTAAGTTGCGAATAATTGACATCTCTTACAATGGCTTCTCTGGTCTTTTGCCAACAAGATTTTTTGAGAATTTTAAAGCTGTGATGCAGACGGATGACAGTAGCTATTACATGGGAGGAAATTATCAAGATTCTGTGGTTTTGAATTTGACAGTCAAAGGAAACAATATGCAAATAGAAAAAATACTCGCCATTTTCACAACCATGGATTTCTCTAACAACCAATTTCAAGGACAAATTCCAGAAGTGGTTGGCAAGTTTAATTGACTCAAAGGACTCGACCTTTCCCATAACAACCTTACAGGTCCAATACCATCATCGTTGGGAAATTTGACACAACTTGAATCGTTAGACCTCTCTTCAAACAAACTTGTTGGGGAGATTCCTTGGCAGTTGACAAGTTTGAATTTTCTTCAAGTTCTAAATCTATCGGAAAACCAACTCGTAGGACCCATACCTCAAGATAACCACTTTGATACCTTCCCAAGCAACTCCTATAGTGGAAATATTGGGTTGTGTGGATTCCCCTTGTCAGAAAAATGTAGAGCTGATGAGGAACCAGAATCAGCGCCAATAATATTCCATGAAGGAGTTGATAATTGGAGCTTGTTTGATTGGAAATTCAGTACGATGGGTTATGTATCTGGATTGGTGATTGGCTTGTCTGTGGGATATATGGTATTTGCAACACGAAGACCACTCTGGTTTATAAGGATGGTTGAAAGTAACCAATATTCCAAGAAGCTGAGAAGGCTGATCAGAAGAGGCAATGAACATAGAATTTAGTTTGTGTAAGTGATGCTCTTCCGTAAAGAATGATAGTGACAATTTTCATGAGATCAATAATATAAGCTTTTCTTTATAATTATAAGAATTAATGCATTTGGCAACAGAGTATTCATTTTCTTTTCCATGCAGCAGCCCACTTAACAAATGGATTACTTGCTTCCACCTTGCAAATGTATGAAAAAAAAACAATAATAAAGGCATAAATAAATAATCTGTCAAACTCAAAACTAAAATAAATACTCAACTATGTCAAAATTCAAAATCCAGTAAAGTTTCAGTGAATTAAGTGCCCAAAAAGTTGCTGGCAATAACGGCAGGAACCATAAGTACTTGACAGGGATGCTTTACTAAAATTCTGGTAATATCTATTGAATGTGTGCTCCTTAATTCACTCTCTGCTAAGAAATAAAGTGATTAAGTGCTTGGAAGAATCTCAGTTTCTAGGAGTTGACTCTAAGAATGAAGAACAATCAAAGAACTTTGTGCCTCAAAAATTTCTGAATACATATTAATCCTGAAGGGGAAAAGAATTAGAAGTTACTAAAATCTCACAAATAATCCTTATGAATTTTGTTTAGTTCCCAATCATAATATTGTTTTTTCATCTTGTTTACTATTATATGGCACCCAAGTAATCTCAATGACTCCAAGGAATTTGAGTGAAACTCGAAGGAAGTTGCAATATATGAAAGAAACATATGATATCATCAAATTAACAATATATGAAAATGCTAATTGAACCCAACTTCTCCTGGATACGTGAGGAGGAGAAAATCTTTTCCTCTTACTTTTGGGCTAAAAGGAATTGAACTTTGGGCTTTGAGAATAAGAATTTACAGTAAAACCATTTTTTCTTTTTTTTTTCTTTTTTTTTTTAAGGATAATGAACTTCATTGATGGAAGGAGAAATCACAACAAATATATTTGTTCAAGAAAAGCAAAAGGGCATCTTGCCATGCAATATGGACATAATTTAAAACCGCATATATAGGCTAGAAAGTTGTTGGAAAAAAATCACAAAATACAATGCAGTAGAAATAATTCATTTTCTTATTTTGTGTTATTAAAATAGACAAAGTATTATCACAATTAGCAAAATAATACTATCATAAATTATAAACCACAATCAATCACAATGAACACTAAATTTTTATGTAAAAAATACAATTTAAAAAAATTACGAAACCGTAGTTCGATATTAAAACTTCTACTATAATATAATAATGGGATAACAATAATATCTTCTCTGGAATTACACCAGAAGCTCATTACAACATTAAAAATATTAATCTTGATTCAACAATAATAAATTTAACAAATTCTCTTAAATTATACATTTGCAAAATTCTATTATATCAGAGACAATCAAAAATTAAATCAGATAAAATTATAGAGTAAAATATTGGGAACTCACCTTCAAAATTTGAGCAAAATCCACTATTAAAAAAATGGCCTTCACTGACGCTATAAAATAATGTCAGTGTTGCTTGAGTCAAAAAATTACTAACACCGTTTATGGTGTCAATGTATCTTTGATACTATGATATCAGTAAATCGTTAATACCACAATATCAAAAAATTACTGACACTATGGTATTAATAAATCTCTAACACCATAGTATCAATGAATCTCTAATGCCATAGTATTAAAAAATTGCTGACACAATAATATTAAAAAATTACTGACACTGTAATATCAAAAAATAATTAGGATATTTTTTAATCTAAAATATTTAAATATTATTAATGAACTAGAATCTAAAAGTGACTAATATAAATTTATTTAATAACAATAAAATATTCACTCAACTAAAATTTAAATTACATTTTGATATTTGCTAAGTAAATGAGAAATAATTAAGTGTATAAGGTACAATATTGTTAAAAGTTAATTAAAAATATAGTACATCAGTATTACAGATAGAGTATAATTTCATTATCTAATTCAGATGCAAATGATGATGTTGCTGACTTTGTGGAGCTTTTACTTCATTTATAAGTCGTTGTACCCTTGATCTGTAAATAGACATAGCCTTCTTGCACTTGTCAAAACATTGAAAATATTAAAAAGAAAAATTTCGAGGAGGAATTTCAGAAGCTGTTGGAAAGCTTAATTCACTCAAAGGGCTCAACCTTTCTCACAGTAACTTTGCAGGTCGTATTCCATCATCATTGGGAAATTTGGCCAACCTCGAATCATTAGATCTCTCTTCAAACAAGCTTGTTGGGAAGATTCCTCAAGAGTTGATAAGGTTGGATTTCCTTCAAGCTCTAAATCTTTCAGAAAACCAACTTGTAGGACCTATACCTGGAGGAAGACACTTTGATACCTTCTCAAATGATTCTTACATTGGAAACTTAGGGTTATGTGGATTCCCGTTGACAAAAAATTGTGGCAATGATCAGGCACAAGAGACGAGTCCAACAATATTCCATCAGGAAGATGTTACTTCGAGCTCGTTTGATTGGAATATTGCCATGATGGGATACGGAACTGGGTTGGCGATTGGTTTGTCAGTGGAATACATAGTATTTACAACATGATCGAAAGGAAGCAATCAAAGAAGGTAAGAAGGCTGATCAAAGAGGCAGATGGACAAGAATAAATATTAAGTGCAAGAGATGTGATCTCCATTAGGTGAGTACTATAACAACACATAACTAGCTTTACTTGTATTTTGTACTTTGAAAGTTTTTGAAAGCTCCAAGCAAAATAATTCTTTGAAAACTCAAATGATTACTCAATTATGTCTTCAAGGCTTCATAAGTTCACATTTACATTTTTTTTTTCTCTTTTAGTCATTTAATTCTCTGCACAAAAAGTTATTAGATGACAAAATCTCCAACTCTTTGTGCAAAGAATGACAAAACTTGAATATTGAATATTGAAGACAAAAATCTTAAACAATTGAAACTTGAAAACTAAGTTTCCAAAATTACAAAAGTAAGGTCCTTAAAAGTAAGACTATAATTTTGGAAGATAACGTCCTGAAATTTGAGTTATTTTCCTGGATAAAAAGAGTGATCAGAAATCCATCTTTGAGAGCAAAGAGGTGAAAGGCGTCAAGTGAAGGTTGTTTAAATTTCAGCCTTAAAAATCAAAAGTGAAAAGCAAATTCTTTTTTGTATTTAGTGTACACCAGAATGACTAATTAATTATTGCTTTTGAAAGAAGTGATGATTTTACCTCAAAATTAATAAATTACTTCCTTTTTTTTAAAAAAAAATCTCGTTGTTACTATTTAATGAAATGTTGTTATAATTAATTTATGACATGTATAATATTTAAATTATATAAAAATCATGTTTCTTTATAAGTATTTGCCAAGCACATTAACTAACCCCTTTCTATTTTTTCTGCTTTTCGTTATTTCCTCCTCAGATTTGAAAGAGCTGATAGCTGCGTTTGAAGGGCGGCACGAAAATGTAAATTTATTTGAATAATTGGACTATGACTTCTTTGTATTCTGTGTTATCTATTTATATTAAGAATGTGGATATTCAGATATTATCAATTTAAGATTCCCCATTATTGTTAAAGAATTTTAGTTTTATATCTATCACCGTATTCAAACCTTTTTTTTTTATCTGTCGAGCAAAATTAATTCTATGCAAGTAATCTCCTGGATGAATATCCTTTGCAAATTTGCATGGTCACACCCAAGTAACATATATAAGCTGTTGAAATAAGTAATATTGGTTTTGTCTATTAATGACCAAATTGAGGACAAGTTCCAATTCTATTAGTTTAATCCATAAAAGCTTTTAATTTTAGATAAAGTTTGTTTTGATATTTATTGTTTGATTAATAATTAATTAGGGACATTTATGTGGTTTAAATTTAAAGAGCTTGTATAATTTTGTGTAGTGTAAATTAATTAATAAAAAGTATAAATACTCCTCCTCCCATTGGTTTAGCAAAGGGTAAGAATAGAAAAAAATAAAAGAAACAAAACTTCCAAGTATATGCAAAACAAAGTTTATATAGCTTTTTATTTTATGAGAAAATTTGTTGAGAGTGAAAGAAAAATGAAGAGTTATATATTTGAGTATTCTCTTCTCACAGTATTTTTTATTTTATTTTATTTTTTTTTTTAAATTATAATATTTATCAACATTTTCGCACCATCTAAAGGAGAGAAGAGTCAAACTTAAATAGAAATGTGAGACCTTGGGGTACTCAGCCAACTTAGCTGAGCCCCCAATACTTTTTATAAGAGTAATAAAATTGCAAATTGTTATTGTGAGTTTATTTTCCTTAACACAATCTGCCAGCTTATACCATAATATTAAAAATATGCAATCAATTGTAAATTTTTGCAAGTTTTTGATTTTAGGAATAATAGGACCGATAATACATTTTCAAATGGAACTGTAGAGGTAGATGGTGCGTATATTGTGATTTAACAAATGGAAAGGCACAATTTCTCCCTTTGAGAGTTTTTAAGAGGGATAGTACTAAAAGACTTGGGGATAATCATTTTTCCTTTAGCAATTTTCATAGACTCCAATTGATAATTCCATTAAAAGATTTATATTTCTCATATTGAGAATACTTTATCTTTCTGACAGTAAATGCACTTGTAATTTATCAACTAAATTTAGTTTCAAAATTTCAAAGCTATGATTGTAATGGTGTGAGAGCCAACTATATATATATATATATATGACTGGCATAGTTGAGGCATTAGGGAAACATTTTTAATTAGCCTTATATACATAAGGCTACCTAAAAGATATTTCCTCTCTTTTCTTCTCCATCATCACTAAATTTTGAGAAATTATATATGACCCTCTATCCTTTTGAATATTACTTATTTACCTCCTTGATATTTTATATTACCTAAAAACTTCTTATTGTTATAAAAATTCTATTAAATCTGAATTTTTATTGTTTTTTTACTAATTTTTCTTTACATTGATAACATTATTATTTTATTATTTTTTATAAATTATTATTATAATTTTTGTTTAAAAAAATACTAAAATAAGCATTGATATCATCAATATAAAGATAAATTAGTAAAAAGAAAATAATAATTAAGATATAACAAAAAATTTGTAAAAGCAAAGGATTTTTTTGGACACTAAAATATCGAGGTAAATAAATAATACTCAATCAATCATGAAAAATATCAATATGTGCATAACAAAAATCTAGTAGAGGGATGCATTGCACATGAATTTATTTGAATTACATGTCTTTTATGTGTACATTGGAAATGAAAACTCAAAAAGAAAATATATTGGAATGCAACGTTGTTAATTTGTAGCTTAAGCCAATGGACATAAATATCCCATGATAGAAGTTTCTCTTAAAAAGAAATTGTTCGTATAATTTCTAGGATTAATGCATTGAATTGTAAATTAAGACTTCTATTAATAAATATAAAAAACCTTTTCCCCCCAAAAAAAAAAAACCTCATCAACCTAAAAGAATCCAGTTAATTGGTTGTAAGAAAAAACATTGAATAGAAGTTGGAAACAGAAAAGAATTCAACCCTTTCTTTCTTTTCGTAATGGATCTTTAACCTTTCATGATCTTGTTTTATCCTTTTCTATGAGGTTCATATGGATTTGCAAAAGTTAATGTAGTTCGGAATCCCACAACTATAAGCACTCAATTGACTCAAAAACAACGGCCCGTTTCCCACTTACCAAAAACAAATTCTCTTTTACATAGTATTCAATGAATTAATTTTATTTTACATAGACTGATCTAGTCTTGTGACTGAACAGTGCATTGTAATGACATCTATTTATATTTGTACAAAATAATTTTTTAATATAAATATTACATCTCAATTTCAAATCTTCAATCTTTTAAATCTCAAATTAATACAATAGTAAATTTAAATATCAACTAATTGCAATAGTATTTACCCTTTCAGACAACTGAAAGAATTAAAATTAACATTCTAATAACTTGAGAAATTAAAATTGGCTTGCCATATACCAAACTTGAACCTGAGACTTAGACTATATGGTGCATAACCTTCGCCGTTGAGACAAACATCTAAGTGCTATGTTTATAAAAAAATAATTAAAACCTAAAAAAATACGGTTGGTTTCATGCAAAATAATAATAATAATGAAAGGTTGAAATGTGAATAAATCATTGACTTGAAAATTGGAAATAAAATAGAAAGTTCACCTTAATTTAATAGAATTTCACTAATTAAATCGAATTAAAAAAGTTGATTTAAATCAATTCAATTTCACTAATAAGTTTTATTTTAATTCTAATTTTTTAAAATTTGATTCGATTTAGTTTCATTTTTAATTTAATTTATTTCAATTTCAAAAAAATAAAGTTAAAACATATTAAAATTTTGATAGAAATTAAGAACCGAAATAATTCGCTTTTATTTAGTTCTATTATATTAAAGGCTCGATTTTATTTAGCTTTCGATTTAAGTCGATTTCAAATAGAATTAACTCAAAACTAAAAATACCTACCCCTATTAAGTATTACCTAGAGTATTCACCACGTTTATTATAATCACCTTTTTTAATATCCAAGGAAAGTGAATATATTGGATACATAGGTCCATTTCCACTTATTAAAAAATTATTACGCGGCATAAAATTTTCACATTGAGGATTGGTGCATGTTAGAGTTCCAATAGGATTATACATCTCGAAGTCAAGAGTTATATTGGACATCTCAAAGAGGCATAGTCTACATTGCTTTTGATGATAACTTGCTTCACCTATCGATGTGTATATTGCACATCTCAAAGATGCACGCTCTAATCAGATTTATCAAATAGTAATCATAAACGTTATTTTTTTAGAAATCAATTCAAACATATGGTATGAGTAAAAGAATTAGAAAAACGTATATGTTACTTAAAACGTCTAAAGCGTGTTACTTGGTAAAGTGCTCATTATTAATTGGCAGCAGTTAACTTTTCATAATCTTCTTTATACCTTTCCACGAGGATCATATGGATTTGCAAATTAACAATCAGCACTCTGTTGACTTAAACTGGAAGGTATGTCTCCCACTTAAAGAATTATTAGGATAATTTACCTTTGAAAACGAGGATTTTGCTTGTTTCAAAAAGGAAAAAAAAAAAAAAGGAACGAGGATTGTGCTGATAACATTATTAAATTGAAGCCACGGACCAAGATTCGCTCTCTAAATTAATGTCATAATTATTTATATTATTATTTAAAAATTGAGACGGATCTATTCTCTTTTAAAATATGAAAAAGTTAATTAAAAATTAATAGTATGTGATTTAGAGAAAAAGTCAAGTGTGTTGAATGTGTAAGAATTGAAGACAGATTCAAAAGGAGAAAGAATGAAGGAAACAGGTGTTCAGGTGTAGGCGCTATAGCCTCAAGTTGTTGGTGTCGCAGTGTCGAACACGATCACCCAACGCCGCAACGTCGGTGTGGGAAAGTTATTTTCTGTTTTGGTTTGTTTTATTTCGACTCTTACTTATTTCAGCACTCCTTAAAATGACTTACACATGTTTAAGGTTAACCTAGGTAGTCCAAAAGCTTATATAAAGGCTCTTAGTTGGCTTGTAAACACATCTTTGTAATCTTTGTGATATCTAAGTATTCTTTGTGAATCTTAGTTATAGAAACCTCTTGTTTACAAGAGAGAGAGAGAGAGAGATAATTCTTTGTGATTATTTCTTATAAAATGTATACTTTGTGAGTTCTTTAAAATTCAATAATAAGAGACTGTGATCTGAATCCGCCGTGGATGTAGGCAAGTTTTCGAACCACGTAAATTTTGTGTGTTGTTCTTCTACCTTTCTCTCTATAGATTCTTAATTGCTTTATTATTTGCACTTCATACTTTGGGTATATTACTTGTGTGATTGCTTCCGCATCAACAAACTGGTATCAGAGCAAGATTTTAAGGAAATATGACTGCACTCAAGTATGAGGTAGAGAAATTCAATAGTACGAATGACTTCAATCTATGAAAAATAAAAGTAAAGACGTTATTGATAAGCCAATGGTTAAACTTAGCATTAGAGGAGACTGCAACTCCATCTAGTGAAAAGGAGAAAATGCCAGAGGCATATAAGATTGAAGCAGAAAGAATAGACATTTAAGAAAGAGTTCACAATATAATCATTTTATCATTGAGCGATGATGTACTGAGGGAGGTAGCAAGTGAGACAACAGCGATTAATCTTTAGAAGAAGTTTGACTCTCTTTATATGCGGAAGTTATTGGCCAACAGATTGTATATAAAAAAGAAGCTGTATTAATTGTCCATGTCAGAGAGGACGTAATAAATCATATAGATGTCTTCAATAAGATCATTCTTAATCTCGAGTTTATCAACATCAAGATAGAAGATGAAGATAGGGCGATTACCCTACTGAGTTCACTTCCTAAGAGTTATGAGAGCTTTGTTGATAAACTTCTCTATGGTAGAGAAAGTTTAATGATAAGCAATGTAAAATCATCATTAAACTTAAAGGTATTAGAAAAATAGAATGAGGGCAATGCAAAAAAATTATCTATAAGAGAAATGCCTTCACATAGAGATGGAAGAAAAAAGGGCTCAAGATTGAAGTCAAGTACTCCTAGAAAATGCTATTACTGCAAGAAAAATGAACACTTCATAAAAGACTGTTCGGAGAAGAAAGCACAAGGCAAGAAAAAAGCGAATGCTACGTTTGCCTGTAATGATAGCTATGACAGTGCAAAGACTCTAATCGTTACTTATGGTAAAAGTACTGAACAATGAGTTCTTGATTCTAGTTGTATATTTCACATGTGCCTGCAAAAGTCTTGATTCATAAATTTTCAACCCATTAGTGATGGTAAGGTATTAATAGGTAATGACATTGCATGTCAAACAATAAAAATTAGTAATATTAAACTTAGGTTGCATAATGGGTAAGTGAGAGAGTTGTTAAAAGTTAGATATATTCCCAACCTTAAGAGAAATTTGATCTCACTGGGTACTTTAAATTAGAATGGATGTTCCATCAGAATCGACAGAAGGGTTTTGAGAGTATTAAACGTTTTCATGGTGGTAATGAGAAGAGAGAAGCACAAAGGTATTTATGTACTTAAGGGATAAGTTGTAAATAGTTCTGCATTATTCTCTGTAGATGATGAGAATAAGCAAACAAAGTTATGGCATCTCAGACTAGCACACCTAGGCGAGAGAAACCTGAAGGAGTTATTTAGTCAAAAGGTGTTTGGTGAGGGCAGGTTCCAGCCATTAGAGTTTGTAAATATTGTGTGCTTGGGAAAGCATATAGAGTGAGGTTTAGTATCGGTGAGCATAAGACTAAGAAGACTCTTGACTATATACACTCAGATTTTTAGGGACTAGCTCAAACAGCTATTCGTAGAGGTGTTAGGTATTTTCTCAGTTTAATTAATGAATATTCAAGAAAACTGTGGGTCTATGTATTGAAGAGTAAGGATCAAGTGTTCAATACTTCAAGACTTAGAAGGCTCTTGTTAAGAATCAGATTGGCAAAAAGGTAAAAAGGCTACAGATTGATAATGACCTTGAGTTTTAAAATAGAGAGATTAATAGGTTTTGTGCTAAGTATGAAATTGCAAGACATAAAACGGTAAGATCAACACCACAACAGAATGGCATAGCTAAGAAGATGAATATGACCATACTTGAAAGGGTGAGATGCATGCTTATCAATGCAAAGATGTCAAAGGTATTATGGGGAAAACATATAGTAACTGCAGCTTATTTGATTAATATAAATCCTTCTTCAACAATTGATTTCAAGACAACAGAAGAGAAATGGTCTGGCAATATTCCTAATTATAACCACCTCAAAATATTTTGTTGCATCACCATTATCCATCTTAAAGAGAGGAAATTAGAACATAAAGCTATCAAATGGGTATTCATAGGATATCTTGAAAAAGTTAAAGGATACAAGGTATGGTGTAGAGAGTTGACACCATCAAGAAGTATCATAAGCTGTGACGTGACATTCAATGAGACGACAATGTTGAAAGCCTCCCAAGAAAATAAGAAGGAAGACTCAGCACCCGAGTCAATAAAAGTTAAAGTAGAGCTTGAGTGTAGATCTTATATACCCCTAGATTAACACTTCAATAAGGAGATCCTTGAAGATGAACCAATAACACCTACGAGCTCTTCTAAGTCCACCCAAAGAAAGACTATGACTCTTGAGATGAAACTTGAAGAGTACTAGCTAGTCAGAGATAGGCTAAGGAAAGATTAACCTACCAATCAGGTATACCCAAGCAGATTTAGTTGTCGTGCCTTTAACTTTGATTACACTCTTGAATTTAATGAGCCAAGAACATATAGTGCAGACCATGGAAAAAGAAATTAGTTCTCTTAGGAAGAATAATACTTGGAAGTTGATGGAGAGACTTCAAAAGAAACTAGTAGGGTACAAGTAGATGTATAAGGTGAAGGAGGGGATACCAGGGATAGAGCCTACAAGATTCAAGGTTAAGTTAGTTGCATAAGGTTTTACTCAGAGAAAGTGAGTTGACTTTCATGAGATATTCTCTCCAGTCATCAAAAATATATCTGTAAGAATTTTGTTAGTCATGTATGCAAACCTTAATTTATATCTAGAGTAGATGAATGTAAAGACAACTTTTCTGTAGAGAGAGCTTGAAGAGACTTTTTACATGGCACGTCATCAAGGATTTATAGAGCCCCAAAAAAGGAGATTTGATGAGTTTATGATAACTAGTGAATTTTGTAGGAGCAAGTATGACGGATGCGTGTATTTTAAGATCATAAGTTGTGAGATGATGTATTTGCTTCTATACGTCGATGATATGTTGATCGTGTGTAAGAACATGGAAGAAATACAGAAACTCAAAAAGCAGTTAAGTGGCAAGTTTGAGATGAAAGATTTATAAGCAGTTAAGAGGATATTAGGTATGGATATTGTAAGAGAAAAAGAGATGTTATCTTTTTATCTTAATAACGATATATACTCAAGGTTCTGAAAAGGTTTAGTATGATCAATGCAAATGCTGTCACTACTCTTTTGGCCATGCAATTCAAATTAACAGCAACATAATCGCTGCATCTAAAGAAGAGAAATTGCCGATGAGTAAAACACTGTATGCAAGCGCTGTAGGGAGCATAATGTATGCAATGGTTTGCATAAGACTAGATATAGCACAGTTTATGAGTGTGGTAAGTAGATACATAGCAAATCGTAGCAAGGATCACTAGCTTGCAGTAAAGTGGATATTGAGATATCTTAAAGAAATGTCAAATCATTGATTTATGTGAAAGAGCCCACTCGAATCCTTGTGCAAGGTATTTTCTACTTTGGGGTTCACACACGCATTCTTCTCCATCACGATTTTGTCCTTTATGAGCGGAACGCATCACCATTCCCAAAAGGCGCCTCACAAGGGTAAGGGAGATTTCTCTTTATAGGCCTTCACTTTGGACGAGTCTGCCCCATGTGGGATTTAGGTCGTTACAATACCCCCTACCATCGAAACAAAGCCATCATCGACTTTGATACCAAATGAAAAAGCTCACCCGAATCCATGTGCAGGGTATTGTTTGCTTTAGAGTTCACGCACGCGTCCTTCCCCCTCACAATTTTTTCCTTTATGGGCGAAATGCATCACCATCCCCAAAAGGTGTTTCACAAGGATAGAGGAGATTTCTCCTTATAAGGCCTTCACTTTAGATGAGTCTACCAATCTCAAGTGGTGATGAATTTATTTCGTTGGTCCTCTCATGGTAATTTTGGGTTTCCAATAGCTTGATGTTTCTCTAGTTTTTTAATTGTTGGCTAGTGAGCTATAGTTACTCAACAAATATTTCTAAATGGTTTTAAATTCTTTCTTCTTTTTTTTTTTTGGCGCAATTTCGAATTCTATAATTAGTTATTAGGAATTTGGCTTTCTATTTAAGAATTCTCACAGATGACACCACTAAAGTTCCTTGATTTAAAACTTAAAAATAATTACCTCCTTACTTTTGATATCTCATCAAATTTACAATATATATATATATATATATATTTATCTCTAAATGGTATTAAATTCTTTTTTTTTTTTTGTGCAATTTCAGATTCTATAATCAATTATTAGGAATTTGGCTTTCCATTCAAGCATTTTCACAGATGACACTATTAAAGTTCCTTGATTTAGAACCTTAAAATAAGTACTTCTTTAGTCTTGATATCTCATTGAATTTATAAAAAAAAAATATTATCATTCTGCAAGAAAAAATACTCTAATGCTCAAGTTAATATTTAAAAAATAAAAGTGCTAGTATGTAAGGAGTATCTTAAGGGCAAGCAAGAGTGTAATGAATTAATTTTATATAGTTATGGAGCATAAAATATAAAATGTGTATATGAATAATGAACTGAATCCATAATGACCCAATGGTGCATACTTATTTATAATGCATAAATTCTAATATATATTAGAATATGAATGCATGAATCTAAATTAAAGTGTGATTTAATTAAACATTAGTTAATGGAAATTTTAATACATTTTAGACATGACAGAAGGATTTAGGTATAATTCCTCAACTTGTGAGAAATCATTCTTCACACAGAATAATAATTAAATGATTAAAATATAAATAAATTTTGAATTTTGGGCTTGGGCTATGCACTAGTTAGTTGGGTCTATAAATAATAGGACAAACATTATGCAAATATAAAAGATGGTGCAAATGGTGGTGTAAATGCAAGTATTGTATCTCATAATTCTTTCTTATCACAATTTAGTCTTAATTTTATATATGTGTGTGTTTTTTTTAATACTTCACTTTTATTCAATTATTATTTTTATTACTCAATTAACTAAAAAAGGGTCTTAATGTGTGCTATAATAGCTCAACGCAAGTGCACGTTATCATATTAAATAATATAGGAGTTTAAAGTCCAAGCATCGATCCCACGTGGACTTTATGATCTAATTCTATCAATTAATTACTAAAAATATATCTATTTTACTTTTATCCAGAAGATTATATTTTGAAATTTATCTAATTAACCTAAAACTTAATAAATAAAGGGTTAAACTCACAAATTGATAATAATCTAAGGTATAGACTCATTTTCTAATATTTCATCGAATTTATTCACCTTTTAGTTAATTCCTTAATACCAATTGTTGAGTTAGACACTAATCACAACACAAACCTTTTGAATGGTCGATTTACTATATTACGTATTTTAACAATCATCTATATATCTATGGTAATAAGATGAGAATGTAATTAATTAAGATCAAGTCTAAATTATGTCACACCAGCTATTTTGGTATATGTGTATCCAACATTGAACTCATAGTTGTTACCCTATGATCATGCATAAAATTATCCTAGGCTAAATACATGAATCCATCCATCAAATTCATTATTGTTCCTCAATCATTCAAAATATTGATCAAGTATAATAAAAGTATTAAGATTAAGAATAAATGAACAATTATATGTAGTAAGATTAATAAGTAAGAAATCATAAAATTCAACTATACACTAAGTTCAATAGTCTAACTCTAGATAAACAAATTTAGCTCATCACAAAATCAAGAGTATCAAATTAGTCCATAAAGAACAACAAGAGTAAGAACATAATAATAAAGAAAAATAAGAAAACCTATTCAAGAAGACACCTTGATGTGCTTCTCTCTCTTCCTTGGCTTAAATCTTTAATTTTGAACTTGAATATTAATTTTTTGACTTTGATCTCTCAATTTTGTGTGTGAATTATTTATTTATATTTTTTTCTTTCTTTACTTATAAAAGAGTATTTTTATCGATATAAAAAACCCTAAGATCATCATTGAGGAATTTATATTGTACCAAGAGAAAAAAAAAATTACACTTTTTCACATTAAGGCTATGGCCCTAAGTTCTTAAGTGCCACGACCTTGAGATTTTGTTCCCATGGCAGCGATCATGGGCCTAGGCCCCACAATCTTGAATGAGTTCTAGTACTTGTGTATTTTGAACACAACTTTTTTATTTAACATCTGATTCGCCTCATGTTTATTTTTGTTTGTCACATTTTTATTGTATATTTATTTATGATAAAATACAATTAAATAACTCAATGTTTATAATTTAAAACAAAATATTCAAATTCAAATCGAAATACTAAATATACTAATACGTGTACATCCTATTAGATCTCCCATTTACTAAAAAACTGCTAGGATAATTAATCTTTGAGAATGAATATTTATGGTGATTAAATTATTGTAACGGAGGTGCGTCCTTAATTCTGGACCAAAATTCGCTACTCTAAATGTCATAATTATTAATTAGAATGCCTTTCTTGATTTGGTTTAAAATTTGAGACTAATCTGCCTCTATTTTACTTAGTACTTAATCATCTATTCCTGTGATTTAACTAGGAGAGAATTAATCTTTAACATAGACTGATCTACTCTTGTATCCTTAGAGACTTGTAAAACTGTGCTCTCATACGGTGAGATTGAAGTGTAGCTATTAGCCACGAAAAATTAGATTCTCAAATTCAAAAGATAGAGAAAATTGAAAAAACATTTACAAAAAATAAATCGATTCCAACCAGCACAGAAGCTAATAGGCAAATCAAAATTCATTCGATGTTAAAAAGAATGTCCGAATTGTTGCTAAATTAAATAGAATTTATAACGATTATAGTGACTGAACAGTGCATTGTGATAACATCTATTTACGCTTATAAAAAATACAAGAACCTGAAAAATACAGTTGATTGTTTGTGTGTCAGATAAAAAAGGTTAAAATATGAATCAAACGTTGAATGGGAAATTGGAAATAAAATAGAAAATCCCACCTGAGTTTCATAACTAAAATTATTAACAATATAAGGTTTATTTTCAAGTCAAGAAGTTAATTATATCGCATATCTCAAAAATGGTCGATCAATATGGCGTGTTAGATTTTTTCTTTTTATTTTTGATATGATTTGCTTCTTCTCATTACTAGAAAACAGATTTTTTGTAACAAATATTTTTTAATAGGTTTTGAAATCTATTAAAACTTTGTGATAGATTATATCAATATCTTTAAAAATAATATTCTATCAAAAAGTAGTGATGTTTGCTATTACAAAAAAAAATTAATAAAATATTATCATTAATTTATAACAGAAAGTATTAAAACTTAGTAATAGAATTAGTAAAACAAATTTGTGATAAAAGGGCTGATATGAAGCATTTTATTAGTGTTATAAAACAATGTCATTTGGGTTAAACATACACGATGTAATTTTTTTTCACGTTGGAATTTATCTTTTTTTATTTTGCAATTGAAACGGCGTAATTTCATTAACGACACCATTTCTCACAATTAAAACACAAATTAAATACAAAAACAAAAAATAGAAAAATAAAACAAAAGTTAAGAGAGAGCCTCAAAGTTTTCAAACTCTAACCTTTATTTCCCTCTCCTAGCATATCTCCAACACTTCTCTCTCCTTTTCTCTCGTACTCTCTAATTTCACACTCTAATCTAAGTCACAATAAACCGTCAGCACCACAAACCTTACATCTCTATTCTCAGCCGATTATTCATGGTGCAATTTGAACTTCTACCCCAAAAAATACCGAGCAATTATAACTGTGACCATCTTGGCCTTAAAAAAAAAACAAAAAGGCGACAAATGCTATGTCACCACTCTGACAGCTACAACAACGACACCTTTTGATTCCTCTGTTGTCATTTCCGCTCCATCTCCTCTCTCCACTAACCTCTCGCCGCATCATTAGCATTAATCCTACTAACTCTATCCTTTATCAGGAGGGGTGAAGGTCTAAAGTCCCTCCTTGAAGGTAAGAGTGCAGGGCTGGAGACGTACTCTTTCATGATTCACGTAGTCTCTTAGGAAATAGTTTTGAGACATCTTTTTGTATGAGATGAGATCCTTCGAAAGAATTTCTTTAAGAGCCTTTCCCTACTAGGAATGGAAAGGAATGTTAGACTCGTCTTACAATTATAGTTCTCGAAAGTAGTAGCAACTTTATAAGAGTAACCAGAGTGCTTCCACTCATCAATGATTACTACAACATACTTCTTAGAGCCCATCTTCTTGTCTTTAAAAGCAAAAAAAAATTGTTTGCTCCTTTTTGTAGCCTAATGGAAATGTTTTCTAGTGTGTTGAAGGTCATCAGTAGTGAAAATAGCAAAAAAGGTGAGGCAATATGGAAGATGGATCATGCAGTTAAGAATAGTAATGTCTTGTAATAGATAGAAGACATTAGGGTAAATCTAGAAGGGTGAAAGGCTAGTGACATAAAAAAAAATTTATGAATCAGAGGTGAAAGAGGGAGGTGAAAATAATTAAGGGCTCTTTCAAAAAAGAGGGTTCACTATGTCTTACTAAAGGGAGTTCAAAGAGAGACTCTCGTTGAGGGAGGTTTCTGATCTTCACCTTAGGAGAAAACTCAAGCATCGAATTTTTATTCATCCAAGATAAATACACTCACCTTCTTTTCTATCTTGAATTTACTGGAAGATTGGGGAATTACGTTTTTTCTTTTTTTTTTTTGCAAGAAGACATTATAAAACTTAACGAGTGACGAAGATAAAGGGGAGGGTTACTCAAGAGAGGTATTTTGTTTTTGAAATTTGAAAATGAGAAGATGTTGAAATGGTTGAAGGTTTAAATAAAGAAAGAATTTGAAACTGTCTCTGTAAAATTGGATATCGACCGAAAATAAAGAGTCTCGTTTGGCGAAAATAGTGTTGTGCAAGAAAAAGATGCCATTTTTTGTATAGACAAATATCACATGCTAGTTAGACGGTGAAAAGATGTGCCCTTCAATATTTGGACTTAGTCGGCACTTGTTCTTCACGTGTGAGACAATATTTGGTAGCCCATTATTGAATAAGTCTGGTAGCCCATGCTACAGTGTCTTTATAAGGAGAAGCCCACATCTGTAAATAGATGCAAATCAAGTATTATATGGATTTCAATCAAAAGTGGACCTAATGTAGTTATTTGAACTAGCTGAACCCGACTCACTGATCCATGAACCTTAAAAATGAGTTGTTTATGGCATGATAAAATGGAAATAAAATTGAAATTATTATTTTATTCAAATTATGATTAAATTAAGGCTAGTCTTACATAGAAAATTTTTTTCCACGAGATCGAATGAATTGCACTTAAACTCTTCTCATTGGATGTTGCATCACGAGTTATAAAAGAATTAGATCCCTATTGAACTTGAAACTAATTACATTATGTATAATTTAAATATAACTTGGGAGCATGCACTATAAATATGATATATTTTTATTCGATTAAAGCATAAAGTCTATAAGATTTTTAGAAATTCAATAGTTTATTGAAAATTTAGCATTCTTATCTTTTGATTGAGGATCTAAAATGCTTATTTTTTTTAAAACAAATTATGTTTTAAATATCGAAGTGTTTTTTTTTATAAAAAGATAGAGCTCTCCAAATAAATCCAAAAGATAAAAAATTTATAAAATTCTAAATTTTGAAGCTTTTAACCCTTGACGCATATTCTTTTATGCAAAATATCCCAAACATATTTTCTTATAAATATCCATAAAATTCTATCAAAATATCTTCCTATAGCCATTAATATGACCCATTATTAAATTAATTTGATAAAAATAAAATTATTAGCTTAGATCTTCACTACTAAAAAATATAATTTAAATTATAAAAAATTTGTGATAAAAATATTTTATTATCATAAATTTGTGATAAAATTTATCATTAATTCGTGATAAATTTTATTATAATAAAAAATTATAATTTTTTATCAAAAATTTGTAATATTTTTTATTACAAATTTGTAATAAAAAAATTATTAAAAAAAATATTATAAATTAGTGATAGATATTTAATAAGAATATTTAAAAAAATTAAAAAAAATGATGTAAAAATTAATGTCAAAGAAAACCACGTCGGTTTTGAATTTTTAAATTTTAATTGTTTTCCGAATTTATTAAACGGAGTCGTTTCAGTTAACCGAAACAACGTCGTTTAGTGATTAATGTGGCAATTCCTTTTGTTAAATATAAACGACGCCATTTCAGGTGCCTTGCTTGCTGAAATGGCGTCGTTTCATGCCGTATGTTGCAGTGAAAACAAGCACTCTTAACACTTACGTTTTTTCTTGCTTCCAAATGCACACTTTGTTTATTGACTTCGTTCTCTTCTCTCGCCATTTTCATTTGGTCGCATAAATGGCGGCGGCTAATTCGTTCGTTCCCATCCTCTCGGCATCTAAACCATCGTCTACACAAATTTCTACAGGTCCAATCTTCACACACCAAATACTACTTTCTCTATTATATATTCATCAGTAAACCCTAATTTCTTTTTATCATTTGTTTGTCTGATAATCTGCATCTCGGAAATTGATGGCGAGCAAATCAAACTCGCTGTCAAAAAAGCACGACCTCTCTCTCTAGTTTCCACACTCTCTATCTCTCAATCGCATTCACCATTCGCCGTCGCTGCCTTTTGATATAAACTTCTAGAAAAGAAGCTACGTTGTCGCATCCTCAGCTTTTGTAAATGAAAATCGAGAGTCAGTTTTTTTTTTAAAAAAATTTCTCAAAGTTTTTAGGAGCGACTGTGGTCGATGTTTGTGTTAATTTTGAAAATTGGTGTTCTTCAGGTTTGCGATCGTCGGTGGTGGCGATGTTGCGGGATATGCGGCCAGGACTTTTGTAGATCATGGAATGCCCGATGGACGCTTCTATATTGTCTCTAAAGAGGTGAGTTGATTAATTGCTCGTGATTAGTAATATTTGATTATGGGATTTTGATATTACAAGCTTAGTAGACATTTGATCACATGAATTTGATTTTCATTTTCCTGAGAATCATTTTTAATGTAAGGTTTGGTGATTTGTTTTGTTGAGGTAGGCTCATGTTCCTTATGAGCGTCCAGCTTTGAAAAAGGTTACTTGTTTCCTCTTGACAAAAAACCAGCACGCTTACCTGTAAGAACTATCAATTATGTAGTTATGGCACAATGTCATGCTTTGGTACTCAAAAATTGTGTTGGATTCTTCATTACAGATAGTTAAATAGACCTTTTTTAAGTGTATGATGGTTGTAAGAATTAAAGTGCTAAATTCTTCCACATTGTTGACAATGACTCTGCTTTATATATTGCTTTTAATGCGTATGCTATAACATTTAATTTGAAATTTTTTCAGAGATTAGAGTGTAGTGCTTACTTCGATTTTTTTTATGATATGTTATGTTTATTGTTCTAATGTCTTGGATTTTGTATCACAGGGTTCTAATATCGGCATCAAGGGGATTAAGCAGATTGGTGTTATTGGTTGGGGTTCCCAGGTCTCATTCCCACCTTTCTCTTTGTTAATCATTTTTCCCAAAAGCAAAATTTATTTTATTTTATTTTTATCTTTAATTTTTTGGAGATTTACTTTCGAAAGCAAGACACGCCGCATGCTATATGGTACATTTATATCCAAAGAATGTATTGAGAATTAATGAATTTTATTGTTATTATTATTATTTAATTTGCTACATATTACTGATTTTTAAATGTCTCAGAGGTTAAACTGCTACTTCTGTTATAGCCTATGCTCCAGGAATTTGGAAAGCAAAACCCCAGTTGTTAAGTTAATCCAAAAGCACCAGGCAGGATTCCTTCAGCTAATAAATGAACCTCTTGATGGTTCTGAAGGGTGAGTACTCTATAGGCATACTAGGAAGATTCTGAAAAGATTGCTTAGAATAATTATTTGAACTTCTACTGCATGATTTATTTTATTATTGATACATAATGATTACCTTCTTTAATCAAAACAATCTTTGTCAGTATGTCTAAAAGTTACAATCATTTACTTTTTATATCAGATCCTAAATGCATTCATGTGTTATTGTTTTGTCCTGCATAACACATGGGCATGAAAGTCTTAAAAATATTTCATGTTTATGCCTTTTGCTGCTTAATCATCATGCACTAGATTGGACAGAAGTTAATTTTTTAATTGGAAGTTAAGGTATCACTTGCCATATGATCTTGGAGAATTAGTTTATTTCCTTATTTCCAAAATGACTTTTTTCCGTACCGTTACTTATAGACCATGCATTGAAGCTATCCATTGGATTGAGATGCTATAGAATTTCCTTTGTATTTTTTTTTAATTCTTTTATGTGAAGGTATATGTCTCATCATACTGCCCAAAACAAGAAAATCACAAGCATCTAACTCCTCTGCTAACTTTCCAATGATATATTTGATCAGTCTGAGTAAGACATGTCTCAGGCAATTAATGTAACCCAGCAGAGCAGGAAGCTATTCAACCAGTATGTAAATTTTTCTGTCTGGGATATAGGCTATTTCTTGTAATATTTATGTTTCATGTTGTTTTACTTGTAAACTATTATATTTATTAACCACATGCAGCTAGAAGCAATGGGGTTTGATAGAGCCCTTGTCATTGAGTCATTTTTGGTATGTGATCGTAACGAGGAATTGGTAGCCAACTACCTATTGGAAAATGCCCGATATTTTGAGGACTAAATGGGTGAATGTTACTTCATCGGCTTCATAGTTTTGTTTTTTTTTCTTTTTCTTTTTTTTCCTTTTTAGATAAATTGCCTTTTTTTTCCTCTGAGCTATCTTTAATTTAGTGTTTGAATTCATTAATTATTGAGTCTAATTAGTGATGATAAAGTGTGGAAATTAATTTATAGTTTTGGGTTTTAGATGGATAGTTAGCCTCTGACTTGGATATTGTTGATTGATTAAAATTGTATCATGGAATTCAATTTTGAGAATTTGTTAAATAGAATGTGCTAATTTTGTATGCAGAATGAAAGGCATCTAAATGGAGTGTCTGTGTACTATTCAGCTAAAGATTCTTCTAAATGCAACATTTTGAAATTTTTGATAATATATTTGGACATTAATTCTCAGATATTCCCTGCAAGAGGTCTTTAGCTGAGGTATCTTCAGGCATGGAAATAAAATAAAAAATAAAAATAAGGACTATCTCCAAGGCAGCCAAGCATGTTGATTCTGTGAGTTTTTCTTTTATTGCAAATGATGATAAACTTAAAGATATCCCATTTGGTTGAATCTGAAATATTTACGTGTTAAGCTTGTCATAGCTTGTAATCTATTGCCTAGGCTCGAAAACCTCTTTTAGTTAGAACCAATTAGATATAAAACCTAGAATGAAGTACAATTCATATTATTTAACATTTCAGTGTCTTAAGTCCTCTTTGCTTTGCGTTGACACTTTTTTTTGGAAAAAAATTCCCCCGTTTTAACTGTATGAACTTATCAATTTTTTACTTTTGAGCAATTTCCCATATTACAGGTTTTTTAACCAAACTAAAGTGTTTGCATTGAACAAAAAAAAAAAAACACCAAGGGAAATGGATTTTAATAACAAAAGCAAAAATAAAAGCAACAAATCTTCTAACTGTTAGCATGAGATGGAACATTGTTACACTTAAGTTAGTGTAAATAATGCAACCTATTGATGTATAATAATTTATTTATTTTGCTAACACTTGAATGTTATGGTTTCTTGTTTAGGATGGTGTTGTAATAAGGTGCATTGATTTTGAAAAAGTTCACGTAGTATCAACTTGTAATAAAAGTTAATTTGTAGAATTGTTTTAATTTGTAATAAAAGTTAATTTGTAGAATGGTTTTTGTTAGTTAGATTGTTAAGTTTATTAGTGAATTTATTTGAGGATTGGTAGTGAATTGTTTGTGGTAGATATTATTTGGGTTAACAATTTATTGCTAATTATTGATATGTAACAGTTTATTTATTTTACTTCTATAGATATTTTTAGTCATATGTAATTTATTATATAAATATAAATATAAATACAGATACAAATATTAATATAAATATAAGTATATAATAAATAGAAATTTAAATTTATCACAAAATAGTAATCGATATTTATTACAAAATAGTGACAAATGAGATTTAATGATGATATCAATATAATGTCATAAATACTTACATCATTATTACGTCATATGTTAAATTATATGCCACGGCTGTCATATAAGATAACACTGTAATTGTCATGTAATTTATTAAAATTACAAATCAGAAATTTATGATATGACATCTATTACAAATTTGCAATAGAAATAATTTATTATAGATTAATGAGATAACTTTAAACGATGAAACAAATTTATTACAAAATTGTTTGTGATATATGTTATGTATCATCTTAACCCTTTTTTTAATAGTGCTTGAAGTTAAGTTGAATCACTCAATCAATTAATTTTAAATAATTTGATTAGTACTTACCACCAAAAAAACTAACTTTTAAAGTGCACTTTTTTTCTTTCTTTCTTTTGTTTTCATTTCTTTCTCATTTTCATGTTATAAAAGGTTGGTAACAGTAGATAAAACACTATTTTAAACACAACAAAAGGTGCCAATATGTAAACTAATCTACCTTTAATTTTAAAATTACCAATACCGTTAAGTAGATAGCGATGAGTGCCGGCCACCTTGTCAATGAGGGAGTTGGCCCACGTATAATATTTTTAAACATAGACTTTTATTTAACATGCGTTATATTTCTAGATTTTGCAAAAGTTTATCAAATCCATAGCTACTTTGCCGCCGCAGGGTCAAAGACGGCACCGATAATATATCTGAATGCGTAGACTTCACGTTACTCCACCATTGCTGACAGTGACAACTATAGATATGCAGAAGTCCTAATCTTGCGTGAGTAACCCAGAATTGGAGATGAATTATCGATGGCTCCGACTGCATGACCAAGACTTGGTGATACACAAATAATGTAACATAATTTTTAAGAGAGAATAATCTCAGCACTAATCTACAGAGATTAAGTTTTGCATTGATACTTTTAATGTGATTTTATGTGTTTTAGTACCATAATAACTTTATATTTAATATTTTAAAAATTTTTTATACATGCGAAAGATATAACTTACAAATAAGTAAAAAATACAAAATATTAATATATCAATAAAAATAAAAAAATAAATTATAAAATACAAAATATTTATGGTTCGGTTAAAATGTCTACATCCACGGAGAATTTATGATCTAATTTTTTTTATTAAACAGATCACTAAATATCTCTTTACATCATTATAATCTTACAATATTTTTTAGTATCTCTTATTATAAACCTTTAAGTATCTTTTTAAATCACTATGATCTTTATAAGATCTCTCAATATTTCTCACCCTATAAGAGATTTTACACAAGAAAAATAAGAATAACTCGAGCCTTTTTCAAAAGAATTTATGGTGCTCCTTTTATTTACTTAAGAATAAAAATACTTTCAAAAGTTATATCTTAGTGCATCGGACATTTAGTTCTAACATAACTCATATATTCTCTCTTATGTATATATATTAAAACTTTAGATTCTTGTTATCTCTAAGAATTCACAAGGGTTTATATAGTAGTTACAAAGTCTCTAAAAATTCTGAACCTAATTAAAATAAAAGTCTTTATTTGTGAAAGTTATAATCTCACTTAAAAAAATCAATTTAAACTAAAACAAAAAAATACCTATAAATTACCCTATGAACAATACTGCTACATAAACAATACCCGTCACATAAACAATGTTTATCATAAATTGTGTCAATTCTTCTAACTTTTTATTTTATTTCTCTTTTATATATGTAACATATACTTAATTTTATAATTACTCTTTTTTTTATATCTATCTCAATTTATGTTCATATATAATTTTTGAATCACCGTTCCAACAATAATTATAATATGTAACACTTCTGATTGAATGGTCAGCCGAAGCTATATTGTAAGAGACTTTATAAAAATATTACATAAACAACTATTTATTCGTGGTTGAAAGTTCAATATGAAGATATTTTAGTCAAACAGAAACTAACAGAAATTTAAAAAAAAAAAGGCGTTTCAATGTATACCCGATAGATTATTTAAACTAATGAATGATCGACAGTTTCCCTTTTATACATTTATAATCATCGGTTTTCTTGTGATTTCATAAGAAAGGCCACAAAAAAAAAAAGGATGGATCGGCTAATATGGTTTTGTCAAATTTTTTGCCTCCATTTGTTGCTCTTGAATTATCCAAGCTCTGCAAAATTTTGCTCTCAAGGCGAGAGTTCAATATTGCTCCAATTTAAGCAACTCTTTTCGTTTGAAAACCATAATTCTCTTAGCGGTGATGGAATGAAACAATCTTATTATTCTCGTCCGAAGATGATGTCTTGGAAAGAGGATGATGATTGCTGTACATGGGATGGAGTAACTTGTGACATAGAAACGGGTCACGTGATTGGCCTCGACCTTAGTTGTAGTTGGCTTTATGGCAACATCCCTCTTAACAGTAGCCTTTTCTTTCTTGCTCACCTGAAAAAGCTCAACCTTGCTTACAATGACTTCAATCACTCTCATATTTCTTATGGTTTTGGCTCATTTCCTGTTTTGACACATCTAAACCTCTCTTCTTCTAACTTTGAGGGTCAAATTCCATTTGAAATTTCCCGCATGTTTAAATTGGTTTCACTTGACCTTTCTAAAAATTCTCAGTTGGGACTTGATTCATCTGTTCTGAAGACACTCATTCGAAATCTTACTGGGCTTAAAGAACTTATTCTAGATTCTGTGGGCATGTCTTCCATAGAGCTTGATTCCTTGACAAATCTATCTTCTTCTTTGACAATTCTGAGTCTTGATGATTGCGGATTACAGGGGAACTTGCCAGAAAATATTTTCTGCCTACCAAGCCTACAGGTCGTCAGTTCAAAGTATAACAAGAAACTGATAGGTGTTTTTCCAAAGGCTAATTGCAGCAGCCCCCTCAGGTATTTGGATCTTTATGGTTGCAATTTGATGGGGTCAATTCCTGCATCACTTGGTAATCTTTCACTACTTACTTATTTGGATCTCTCAGATAACAATTTTAGTGGTCATATGCCCTCATCTGTTTCAAATCTTAAGCAACTCCGCCACTTAGATCTTTCAGACAATAGTTTTACTAGTACAATTCCACATGTTTTTTCCAACTTAACGCAACTTTCTTATTTAGATTTCTCCAATAATCAACTAACTGGTCCAATTCCTTCTTGTGTTTGTAAGCTTCGAAGTTTAACTACTGTTTACTTATCTAATAACTCTCTCAACGGGACTATCCGTCTAGGCTATTTAGTTTACCATCAATAGAGGATATAAACCTCAGCGATAACCAACTAACTGGCTCAATTCCAAGTTCAATCTCTGAACTTGTGAATCTTACTGGTCTCTTACTTTCTTCAAACAATTTAAGTGGCAATATAGAGCTTTACATGTTCTCAAAACTCAAAAAACTCAAGGGGCTTGACCTTTCTCATAACAGTTTATCATTGAGCAGCATACTATTATTCAACTCTTCCTTTCCAAACCTTTCCATGTTGGGTTTATCCGCTTGCAGCATAAGCGAGTTCCCAGACTTCTTAAGAACTCAACATACATTACAGTGGTTGGATCTTTCTGAGAACCAAATCCATGGCAAGATGCCCAACTGGGTATGGAATATAGGAAGCAATACTTTGTATCATCTAAACATCTCCTACAACTTCTTGACGGGCATGGAACATTTACCATGGAAGAATCTTCGATATCTCGACCTTCGTTCCAACTTGCTTCAAGGATCACTTATCGTACTACCACCTTCCATGAATTTCATTTCAATTAAAAACAACAAATTTACAGGAGAGATTTCTTCATCCTTTTGCAACATGAGCAGTATTTTTTATCTTGATTTGTCTAATAACAGCTTGAGTGGAACGATTCCGAATTGTTTAGCGAACTCTTCACTTTTTATGTTGGATCTTCGAATGAACAACTTCCACGGTAGCATTCCTCAAACATTTGCAGAAGGCAATAGATTGAGCACTCTTAATCTTAATGACAATCAATTGGAGGGGCCATTACCACCATCTTTGATAAATTGTAGCTTCTTGGAAGTTCTAGATGTTGGCAATAACAAGATTAATGATACTTTTCCCGATTGGTTAGCAGTTCTTCCTGAATTGCAAGTACTAATCTTGAGATCTAATAAATTCCACGGTCCAATCGGCATTTCTAATGTAAAATCTCCATTTCCTAAGTTACGAATATTTGATCTATCCCACAATGAATTTACGGGTGTTATGCCAACAAGATACTTTCAAAATTTTGGAGCCATGGTGCGAGGGAAAAACAATAGTGTTGAAGATAGGAATCTGGATTATGGTGGTGAATATTATTCAGCAATTTTGACGGTGAAAGGAAGGGACATGGAGATGGTGAGAATTCTAAGCATTTTTACAATCATTGATTTGTCGAGCAACCGATTTCAAGGTGAAATTCCAGAAGTGGTTGGAAAGCTTAATTCACTCAAAGGACTCAACTTTTCTTGCAACAACCTTTCAGGCAGTATTCCATCATCGTTGGAAAATTTAACAGAACTTGAATCATTAGATCTCTCTTCAAACAAACTTGTTGGGAAGATTCCGCAAGAGTTGACAAAGTTGGATTTCCTTCAAGTTCTAAATCTTTCAGAAAATCAACTTGTAGGACCTATACCTCAAGGAAGGCACTTTGATACCTTCTCAAATGATTCTTACATTGGAAACGCGGGGTTATGTGGATTCCCGTTGGCAGAAAGTTGTGGCAATGATGAGGCACCAGAAACGGGTCCAACAATATTCCACGAGGAAGATGATACTTCGAGCTTGTTTGATTGGAAAATTGCCATGATAGGATACGGAACTGGGTTGGTGATTGGTTTGTCATTGGGGTACACCCTATTTGCAATACGACGACCACAGTGGCTTCTACACATAATCGAGAGGAAGCAATCAAAGAAGTTGAGAAGGCTGATCAAACGAAGCAAAGGGAGAAGAATAAATTAGCAAGTGCGAGTGATGTGATCTTCATTAGGTGAGTACTATAACAAAGCATGACTTGCTTTACTTGTATTATGTACATTGAAAATTTTTGAAATCTCTAAGAATAAATAGTTCTATGAAAACTAAAACGACTACTCAATTATGTCTCAGAGAGTTCATAAGTTTACATTTGCATTCCTTTTTCTTTTTTTAATTTTTCATACATTTAATTCTCGGCATAAATAGTTATTGGAAGACAAAATTTCCAACTCTTTCTAAAACAACACCTCGAATTCCTAAGAAATTCAGAATAGGTCCCGAAGCATTTCTCTCTAGAAAATGATAGTCATAAAAACCAATAGTTTTTTTTTTTCCAACAATCCGGTAGAGTTTCTTTGCATATCTTACTTTATCCACTCTGAATATTTAACTCATCACATATCAACAAATAATTATCCATAATCTCTAACTTATTTATCTTTACTATTGATAGTAACAATACTCATCTTCCACAAAATTAAACATCATCATATTAATATTCCAAATTATACATCTAACATTAAATACACAAGATTATATAGTTATCATCCAATGAACTCTACTACAATCCTTTAAATATACCAACTAAAAAATAATGACTTTTCGTACTATCATTTGGCTTAATTTCTAGACTTAAACTCCACTAAACAGATTAGTTCTTACAACCTCCTGGGAGGGAGGGGGAGAAATTTTATAAAAATAAAGTGAGTCAATTGGCTCAATGAGTGGATGTGATTTGAAAATTAAAATAGTATTAATTGCATATGGTAAACACGTAAATAACATTTTTCTTACTATTTATTATTAAAAACAATTATAGTGCATAAAATGATCTTTACTTAAAACATATAAAATCTTTGAGTAAAATCACTTATCATAGAAATGCAATTTTCAATCTCTGAACACAATAATATAAATCATGAATAATATAAATTATCATCAAACTAAGTACGTGAGTAAGAATTTGAAATTTTCTTCTATCATACCTTTGCTTAGCTGAGTATGGTCATATATATTTGATATTTAAAAATATCATATATTATTATTTATGCAGAAAATCATACTAAATTGATACCCAGGGAGAAACCGCATCGTATCCGAAATGTCCATTGAGCAGAACTTTTGATGTACTCATCTCATATCCTCGTCGTATGCATGCGTAAAGCAAACTAACTTTCAAAGAGTAAAGAGCTCATATACACAATCCAAAGTCTATATTTGTGTATAGACGGGCCTTAAAGGCCTGAATCTCATATCTTATCTAAAAAGGAGATGGTACAGCTTAATGGTTTTAAAACTATTTCTTTTATACAACATATGAACTTATAACATTTTATTATATCATACCTCATATTTTTAACCTCAAACCATTTAGAAATCATTACTACTTATATAAAATAAACACAATCTCAAGAAAAGCCCTTTAAAAACTAAAATCATAGTATAAATGCTTTCTATATAACATAAGAGAAATTATTTCATGAAGTAAAGCATATAGATAAATAGTAACCAAAGAAAAACATATATGTTAGTTATAAAAGAAAGAACCATGCTCATCATGCTTTAAAATATATTTTTCTAACATTATGGAATAAAAATCATAAAAATAGTTTAAATATCCACTCACTAAACTCTGCGGCATTATCTAATTCCATGCCAAGCGTATCATTATAATAGGGGATTTGCTTGTGAACTCGAAGAGAATTTTGCATTCCTTAATCAAAATCAAGAACCAAACTCCTTGATGTCCTAAATAATTATAAACCAACAACTTAACCCAATAAAGAAATAAAAATGTGAGTTTGGATCATAATCCAAGACTTAGGATTTTCCAAAAGAAATCCGTCAATTATAGCCACTAGTACTCAACAATTTATTTATTTATTTTTTAAACATCAAACAATATTCATATACCACAAAATTTGAGATAATACATAATTCATCATCATAAGAAGACATCAAAGTTTATCTCCTTCAAAATTTATATCATAATCACTCTTAAAATTAAATCTTTAACTTAACCAAATCAGAACATCTACTGAGTAGCTTTTAGTATTCGAATTTTATAACATCATATACTTATTCAAAAGTTATAAAACCATCACAGAATTACTCATGACACATATCTTTAACTTCTCGATGTCCTAAATAATTATAAACCAACAACTTAACCCAATAAAGAAATAAAAATGTGAGTTTGGATCATAATCCAAGACTTAGGATTTTCCAAAAGAAATCCGTCAATTATAGCCACTAGTACTCAACAATTTATTTATTTATTTTTTAAACATCAAACAATATTCATATACCACAAAATTTGAGATAATACATAATTCATCATCATAAGAAGACATCAAAGTTTATCTCCTTCAAAATTTATATCATAATCACTCTTAAAATTAAATCTTTAACTTAACCAAATCAGAACATCTACTGAGTAGCTTTTAGTATTCGAATTTTATAACATCATATACTTATTCAAAAGTTATAAAACCATCACAGAATTACTCATGACACATATCTTTAACTTCTCGATGTCCTAAATAATTATAAACCAACAACTTAACCCAATAAAGAAATAAAAATGTGAGTTTGGATCATAATCCAAGACTTAGGATTTTCCAAAAGAAATCCGTCAATTATAGCCACTAGTACTCAACAATTTATTTATTTATTTTTTAAACATCAAACAATATTCATATACCACAAAATTTGAGATAATACATAATTCATCATCATAAGAAGACATCAAAGTTTATCTCCTTCAAAATTTATATCATAATCACTCTTAAAATTAAATCTTTAACTTAACCAAATCAGAACATCTACTGAGTAGCTTTTAGTATTCGAATTTTATAACATCATATACTTATTCAAAAGTTATAAAACCATCACAGAATTACTCATGACACATATTTTAGATCATAATAAATAATTTAAAGGTAAATTCATTGAGGAAGTATTTTTAAAAATTTTATTTACAAATATTTCAGAATATGTCAACAAATTCCTGCATTGAGACCACTATCTTTAGAAAATATGAATTAAATTATGAGATTTAGATATGTTATACTAGACATCTATAAATATAATATTACAAAAAATAATAATTTTATAAAATCATTTGATAGATCAAAATAAATTTTTTATTTGATAAATCTGACAAGACCCGACCCGAGCCCTCCTCGAGAATCAAGGCTGATCCTACGATGACATGTGACTAACATACTCTTTACTCATACATATGATATAATGAGGCTACCTGCCTCAACAAAAAGTGTACACATGTACTTCAATATACAAAAACATATACAAATACACAGACTGAGACAGTTATGCAACTATGCGTGTCGAAGGCCAACCTCAAAATGTGATGACTGTATCACACTGCACGAATTCTTGTGACAACCTGAGAAAAATAAAAAAAAGGGAAAAAAGGGGTGAGCTTGTGGCTCAATGAGTGGACATAATCTGAAAATATTATATACTTTATATGTATTGTACACACATAAATCTGTATGATAAAATAATCAAGAAACTGTATACGAAGTAGTCAATAAACTTGTACTGAAAGTATGAGCTGTCATAAAATATGTGCTAAAATTAAAATCATGACATAATATTGGAATCTAAAAATCTGAAAGTGCAAACTATCATAAAATCTTTTATCAAGCTGAATATATGTAACATAACTCTGGAAACATGTACTACATATATACTGAAAATCACACCAAACTTGTACCTGAGAAAAATCTAGTCTAACCTGGTGGAGTAACTCACGCACAGGCAGAGCGGGGGATCTAAGCTGGTCTAACCCGGCGGAATGTTGCATTGCGAGGGCAGAGCAAACTAAACTGGTCTAACGCATGCGCAGAGCAACTACACTAAAGGGGAAGGTACGCATATGGTGGTTCAAAAACTACTACAATATAATATCATGACCATAATTATTCTAAAATAATTATTTATGTATTGAACATAATTATAAACTGTACTATAATAAATTCTAAAATATTTCTGAATATACTAAATAGTATAAATATTTTTTTGTCTAAAATAAATCATAATTAAATATGATAACGCGTAATTTAATCATAATTGGCTGTATTAAAAACATATAGTATATATATAGTTATCTACTCACAATGTGCGCTAATCCTGAGCTGGGTCTGGATTCTAAAATCTACTCGCTATCGGCACACCTCCTATATCATAGGGTGTAAAAATACATCATTAGTACCGATATGAATTATAAATATTAAAAAATAAATATTCTAATATCGTAAAACTATTACCCGCTAAATCACTAGGTTTAAATTTAACTACCCAAACTAATTTTCTAAAATTTTCTTTTTTTTTTCTCTTTCTCTTTCTCTTTTTCCTTCTCTTTCTTCTCGGTTTCTTCTTTTCCCTTTCTTTTTCTTTCTTTTCTTCTTCTTTCTTTCCTTTCTCGGCTTTCTCTTCTTTCTTTGCTTCAACTTTGCTTCTTTTCTTCTCAGTTTCAATTGCTTCTTTTCAAACGAAGCAAAACAAAACAACATATATATATATATGATGGCCACTGCTTCATTCTTTCTTTTTTTATTTTTCTTTTCTTTTTTTTATGCCACTAACCAATATATATATACTATACGTGTATTACAATTCCTCCCCCCTTATAAAAATTTCGTCCTCGAAATCCGTATACCTGTCTGAAACAAATAAGGATACTTAACTCTCATCTGATCTTCTCGTTCCCATGTAGCATCTTCCATTGCATAATTCCTCTATAGGACTTTAATTAGCGGTATAGTCTTATTATGTAGTATTTGCTGGCGATAGTCCACTATCTGAATAGGTTTCTCATCATAAGTCAAGTTTGTCCTCAACTGAACTAGCTGAGTATTTAGAATGTGAGAAGGGTCAGGTATATACTTCTGCAACATAGAAACATGGAACACATCATAAATGCGTGACAACTCAGGTGGTAATGCTAAGCGGTACGCAACTACGCCAACTTTTTCTATATCCCCAATTTAATATTTTTCATAGAATTTTATTTCACAAAAATACAACCACTCCTAAACATTAAAATTATCCCAAATAATAGTTAATGAAAAAGTTAAGATGGTGAATTCTATAACATAAAAAATTTAGTAAATTAAGAGTTTATCAATTAAAGTTGATGTATAATTATTAAAGATAATGCATTCTAAGTTTTTGATTTGAAAATTTTAGTTTGTACTTTTGTTGAATAGAAATGTTAAAAATAGTTTTATTTGAGGAAGCTATTAAGATAATGAACACATATAAGTACATGTTTGAAATGATTAAAGATTATAAAGGTGTTATAAATTATATTAATATTTCAATCATTATATTTAATAAGATTGAATGTATATATATTATTTTAGAACTTGAAGTGTATTGAGAATGGATGTTTTAATAAAAAGTTTATGTGACTTCATCCAGCGATTTGATGATAAAATTTATTTTTTAAATTTTTGCAAGTTAAGAACGGTTTTCTCATATTGTGTGCAAAAGATAAACATCAAAATCAGTTTGACTTTATTGTAAATGATTGATTTCTATTACAAATCTATTATAGACAGATTTGTGAATTTTGAAAATTCTTATAAAGAGAAATAAATTATAATACCCGAAACTTATATTTTTATTTATTTTAAATTTATTTATATTTATTTATGTTAGACATGTGAAGCCAATAAATTATTACATATATTTTATTGATTACAAATTAAACATGATTGCTATAGTTGATGGAGTTATTATAAATTTTTATTTATATATTTGTGGTAGGAGCATCCGATGGAAAAGCAGAAGAAAAATATATAATATGAAGATACAAGTGGGCCACGTGGGGAAAATTGTAAATGAGAGTGGAATTATGGCACGAGGGGCTTTAAAGATATTTTTAAGGGAAAATTTTGTAAATAGCCCCTTTATTTTTTTATTATTCTCTTTTAATTAAATTATAATTAAATATAATTTATTAATCAAAAATTTATATTTTGGACACATTTACTCATATATCTAATTAACAATCCTCTCCACCGAAAATCACCGAAATCACAAAAAATTATTAAAAATTGTTAGATCGCAAAATTTTGAAATTATTATTGCATAGATCGGAGCTTATACAATATATTTCTCATTTCAAACAAAAGAAATGGCCGAATTTTGGTAAGTTTTGTTGAACTTTTGAAAAATCTAAATTTCTTTATAAAATTGTTAGAAATTTATTAGAATTTGTATTTGAAACTAGAAATAAATGAAATTATTGAATTCTATGTGAAAAATGGGTTTGAATGGTGTAAGAAACGTTGAAAATGGGCAAAAAAATGAGATTTTTTTGTCGATATTCGCAATGCAGATGGTGGCCGGAGCGGCGACCGACTGCCGTTGCCAATCTCAGGGCCATCTCGAGCCTGAGATGGCCCCGTGATGCGCCTTAAGGGTGCATCGCATGCAGCATCGCAGACGTCCGTGATGCCGCACTGTTGCGCCACGTGGCGCCTGTATAAGATGCCACGTAGCGCAATTTTTTTTTTGAATTTGATTTTTTTAAATTAATGAAATTTAATGTTATTTAAATTACATTAAATATATTAATAAAATTACATTAAATTATTTTTAAAAATATTTTAAATTAAAGGGATAAATGTAATTTTATTTAAATTAAATAAAGAAAAAATTTCATAAATAGAATTTAGAAGGAATTGATCTAATAGATGGGAAAATTTGCTTAAATGACTTATTAATTTTGGTTTGTAACATTATTTATTATTATTGTGAGTACCTTATGTAATTATAATTTATATATGATTATTTTAATTTTAATATATAATTAATGTTGATTAATATGTTAGTAATTAATTATTAATTTTGGTTTGATTTTATCATAATATGTTGATTAATATGTTAGTAATTAATTATTATAATGCATTATAATTTTTATGTATGTTAAATTAATTATTTCTGGAAATAATATTGTATGTTATATGTAGCATGTTATTTATAAACTTTTCCCTTATTATTATTTTTTCTAATATTAATGTCTTTTGTTTATTTTTTTTATTGTTATAGGAAAGAGAACGTATCGAAAAAATATAGAATTTCAGAGCATATATTTTTTCGTGCATCAGTAACGATTTATGCGAAGATGTGGGGTCTAAATTGTATAAAAGATAAATTGACAAAAAATCAGAAAACATTATTTAGGCAAACGTGTATGGGGCATTTCTTAGATATGTCAGAGTTGACATTCTCTGGTATTTTGGTGCACGAGTTATTATTGCGTAAGGTGCATACCTTTAATTTAGAAGATGAGATGTGGTTTTACATAGGGAGGAAACGCATCCGATTTAGCTGGCAGGAGTTTGTACTAATCACTGGACTACAATGCGAGATTACCATCCCGCCCAGCAGCTGCATAGGAAATTGGGCACTCGATTATGGGATACATATTTTTCTGGGGTAAAAACCTTATCTTACATATTTCTTGATCAATGGTACGCACGTCTGGATTTGGAAAAAATGGACAACGCAGATGCAGTAAAGTTGAGTTTATTTTATTTTGTGCATCGTGTTTTGATCCCACGTGACGAGCGTACTGGGATTCAAAATTTTGTTCTATGTTTAGTGGATGACCTTGATGAGTTTAATAAGTATATGTGGGACAATATTGCATGGACCGTGCTTCATAACTTACTTAAGAAGGCTGCATTCCAAAAACTTGAGAAAATAAATAGGAAAGGGTTTGCATAGAGGAAGTTTGAGAGTTACAACGTGTATGGCTTTTCGCATGCATTTCTGGTACGCCATAATTTTTTTGTACTTAACTTTTTGATCTTAATTATATATTTATTTTGTATATGCCAAACTTATATTTTAAAAATAATTATATTAGGTATGGATTTTCGAGGCAATTCCAGTGTGCAGAGAGATTTTTGGTTATCATAATAGTAATCGCTTCCCTCGTATTTTGAATTGGACGACTCGAGGGACTCCACAGTTCGATGAGGTTTAGGATACAATATTAGGAAAGGATTTGGTATGTGTTGATATAAATGAAAAATATATATTGGTTTATAACTTTTATTTTGTTTTAAGTGTAACTTAATATGCTTGGTTGATTTATAGGTTCTTTCGGTACATCGTAAATTAATACCAAAAGACCATGAGAAGAAAGACAAATTACACCAGACTTAACCCCTTTTCATGTAATTAGATTAAAGGATGGAGTGTCACACAGACAGTGAATAATGAGAATTGTGGGGTTTATATTTGTATGTTTATAGAGTTTTTGATGTGTTGTCATCACCTAGATTTTGATCATAAGCATGGGTCATTTTTTAGGACCAAAATGACGATTGACTTATGGAAATGTGCAAAAATATAGTAAAAGAAAAATAAATTTTGTATGTTTATAAAGTTTTTTTTATGTATTTTAAACATTTTATTGTAAATTGTAAAAGGATGTTAATTGATTTGGGTGGGGACGGGAGGTCCCCTTTACAGCTAAAAGATGTGAAAAATATTTGAAGTGTATTTTCTGCAGGTTTATGAAATATAGATTTTGAAAAAAAATAGGGGAAATTTTATCCGTTTTAATTCAGGAATTTCAGAAAATAAAATAAAATTTCCATGTTTATAAGAATATATCTAAAAGAAAATTAAGAAATATTTTAGGGTTTGCCTCATGGAATTTTCCAAGGTTGATAGCGGACTTTGGGAAGCATTCCGTTAGGGTGCCCAACAGGGTCTACCTAGGTCCACGTTGTAGGATTCTGGGTCGGGTTTAAAATATAATTAGTCAAAGCATGCATTATTAACGACATTGGGGAAAAAAGAAATATAATAAACTTATCAATTAAATGCAATCATAAAAAAAATACAAATTAACTAGTCAAATAAGGCCCATAACTAAATGACTTTAAAATACAAATATAACTCATAAAGAACACATCAACTACCATGTAATGGAATTGGGTTTCGACAAGTTTGTCGATTATGTCCATACTGCTTACAGCGACTGCATACATTCTTCGTGGGAGCTTCACCTTGCGATAGAATTCGATTCTTCAGACGTCTTCCTGATTGCCGGCGTACTATAGGAGGCTGGATGTCAGCAACTCTCAACTCCTCTGGAACAATTCAATCTAACGAATGACCAACCGGATTTACTGGTTCATTGTATGCACGCAACAAAGACTCATTCGTGTAATATCGCGAACAAAGAGTCTGGTACTGGAATCTGACCTGCCTGCATACTGTAAGTGCATGAGGACACGGTAGTTGCCACATATCAAACTTTTGACAACTACATGACTTCCCCGAGATGTCTACTATTCCATTTCTTTTTCCATCTTTAACAACAAAACTAGATCGATCTATTGCATGGACTGTCATGCGAGCAAAATCATCATTGTGCTTCCAAATCTTGTCATGGGCCCAAGTGGTCAATAAGTTTGACATATTTTTTGCAGCCTCACGTCTCTCAACAAACCATTTTTGTATTAACTCTCGGATCCACTCAATTAAGGCAGTCACCGTCAGGGCACGTGCTTCCTTTGCAACAGCGTTAATGCTCTCTGCAATGTTGGTGGTCATGATGTCATATCTTCTGAATGCTCCAATTGATCAAGCCCATTTTGAAAAATCAACCTCCTCCTCCAAGTATCTCGGTGCCTTCGGTTTCATTACTCGCATTTTATAAATTTTTCTTTGAAAGTCAGCTATGCGATGCACCTTGGCAGCAACAAAATAGGAGGTCAAATATCCCTCTCCTTTTGTTGTCTGCGATGGTATCTTATATTGTACTACTAAATTACACTTCAAGTGATGGATGCATACACCATAATATACATTAGAAAATACCTCTTTAATGGCCTTCTTGATACTAGCATGTCGATCAGATATAAATACAAGGTTCTCAAGATCGCCAATAACTCCTCGGAGTTTTTACATAAACCACTTCTATGAAGCATCATTTTTAGAGTCAATAATACCCCATGCAAGTGAAAACATCTGGTTGTTTTCATCCTTGCAACACAGCCACAAACATTGTTCCCAAGTATGCATTTTTTAAAAATGTACCATCAACTGCAATACCCGGTCGAATGGAAGACTAGAACCCTCTAATATATGGTCTAAGAGCCATGAAGAAATATTTGAAGTGCTTGCAATCGTCAATCTCTAAATGCGTGACTGTACCTGGGTTTTGTTGTTCCAATATATGACAGTATGCAGAAAATAATTTCCATGAACCCTCTGGAGTACCACGTATCAACACCAATGCATGCTCCTTAGACCGCCAAACAGTAGGGTAAGTTATGTCCACACCAAACTTCTCACGTATGTCTGCTTGAATTTCCTTCGGTCTATAAAGTCGACTCGCAGATGCAAACTTATTTTTTATGAATTTGCCAATAATCTGAGACTTTGCTTGTCGATGACCATCGCGTAATCGATCTAATTGGCACACATGACTTGAATCAATTTTGCACACAATAAAATATTTCCTTGCATCTGTCGACACTGCACGTAACGCCATCGACATCTATCATCATCAGATTTGATCTCAAAACGATCTTTTGTCGACCTTGACACTTTAAAGCTCTAATTACCTTTAAGTGCTACCATACTAATAGCCTGGTAAAGTTCGTCTTTGCTATCAAATAACTTTCCTACAAACACATCGCCAATTTCACTACTCGATATCTTATCCGAAATGCCCAAGTCTGATGGTGGTATTGGAGGCATAAACGCAAAGGGGTTTTTCGCTTCACAAAAATCTATTATTCTAACTTCAACATTTAAGGAGCTTGTCGAACATAACAATGTTCGCCTTCTGCTAAATCATCCCCTTCTAAATTATCAACATTTTTAACATCATCATAGTCCCCTTCCACATCCCTAACATTTCCAATGTCATCACAAGCGTAATGTGTATAGGCTGGGTCTTTATTAAAGGGTATAGGAGAAACATTGTGATACTCATTAGTTGTGTTTGTAGGAACCACTGCTGGAACTGATAGAGATGTATGGCTCACTTGGTTGCTACCGTTAGCTGACATAAAATGAGTATGAATTGATGGTGAGTTTTGATTGAGGGGCTGTACATCATCTTCATAAACGGGAGCTCTAGGATCCACTGTTATACATAAAGGACAGTACGATCTTCTATTGGCACTAAAAAAATAATCAAACATCACTGTCGTTCCTAATCCCAATAGGCTTTAGGTTATACCTCGTTGCATCAATTTTGATTTTCAAAGTCACCTTACAATTTACATTATCGACTCCAATGTATAACATACTGCATTTAAAAGATCTTCAAAATTAATATCTTTCGGAACCGCAATTCCAAAATTACTATAATCAACATAACTTTCTTCCTCGTCACTAGAACTCTCCCACTTTCCTCCAAAACAAATAACTATTGCATCATACTCCATATGACCTGAAAAAATAAAAACGAAAATTAGTAAAATTATTTTAAAAAATAAAATATTTAAAAATAAAAAAATGGCACATCTCGAGCCCGAGATGGCCCTGCGATGCGCATAATGTGCGTGCCGCGGGGGCACATCTCGGGCCCGAGATGTGCCCCCGCGATGAGCATATTGTGGGCACGGCGGGGCCATCTCGGGGCACATCTTCGGCCCGAGATGTGCCCCCGCGATGCCTAAATTAACGGCGGCCGCACCGACTGCCGTCTGGTTTTCGTCAAACACACTCCAAAACTTATTTTTGATCAAATTTCAACGTCTTTTATACCATTCTAACTCATTTTTCACATTTAGTTTGTTAATAACAACTACTTTTAACTTTAAATATAAATTTTATCTAATTTTTAACAAATTTAAATTTTTTAACAAAGTTTAAAAAATTTACTGAAGCTATTTCTTTGATTTAAAGAGATAAATATGCTCAGCAACACTTGATTTTTGCAATAACAACTTTAAAAATATTCGGCCATCAATAGACTTTGGTTCAATATATTAAATTTAAAGTTTTGTAGAAAAAAAGAGAAAGGAATTATAAATTTGATATAAAAATAAATGTGTCCAAAAATAAATTATTTAATTAATAAAATATAATTATTTTACATTGAATTAAAAAATAATAATTAAATAATTATTTGTGAAATTCTCCTTATTTTTAAGTTTGCTTTTTTGGGACGCTATTTTTGAGACGAGAGAAAGAAAAAGAGAGGTAGAAGAACCGAAAAGAAAAAAAAGAAGAAGTAGATGAAGGAGGCGTCAGAAGTTAAAAAATTATTAAATGTGAGTAGTTTTATTTTTTAAATTCATTTTCTTTGTAATTGTTATGTGTTTATAGATAGTTGATGGTTAATTTATAAAAATGTTTATGTAACTGATTAATATTTAATTTTTTTTTGTAAATTTTTTAAGTAGTATTTGAGATAATTTTAATGTTTAGGAGTGATTGTATTTTGGTGAAATAAAATTCAATAATAAATATAAAATTTAAGAAATTTACAAAAAAAATATCAAATATTAATCAGTTACATAAACATTTTATAAATTAATCATCAACTATATATAAACACATAAAAATTACAAAAAAAAATGAGTTTATAAAATAAAACTACTCACATTTAATAGTTTCTTAACTTCCCACATCTCCTTCATCTATTTCTTTTCTTCTTCTTCTTGTCTCTTTTTTTTCCCTCTATATTCTTTTCTTCCAGGTCTTTTATCTCACTCTTTTTTTTCTCGTCTTAAAAAATGGCGTCCAAAAAAGCAAGTTTAAAAATATCTTCAAAGCCTCTCATGCCACAATTCCACTCTCATTTACAATTTTTCCCCACGTGACCCACATGTATATTTATATTATATATTTTTCTTCTACTTTTCCATTGGATGCTTCCATCACAAATATATAAATATTAAAATTTATAATAATTTCACCGATTATGGCTCACATGCCTAATATGTAAAAAAAATTAAATTGCCTCAAGTCTTTCAAGTATTACTCACTTACTCTCTCATATTTAATATTATCTAAAAAAATATGTTACTATTACAAAAATTTTATTTAACACTAACCATTTATTGTACTTTTATTAATCTACCTTCACATTACTATTTTTATAAATTATTAATGTTAATTTTTTAAAATAATATTAAAATAATTAAAATCATAACATATTTATATTATTATGGAAGGATAAATACTTTGGTTACTTTATTTTTATTTTTTGTATATTATTTTTTATTATATTAACATTTTTATGCATTAATACTAATTTATTTAAAAATTAATTTTTTTAAATATTAAATTTCATTAATGACCTTTTTCAATGACAATAATCTTAAATACATTTTGAGAATAAATATATTACGATTTTATAATTTCATTATTTTTAAGTAGTTACGTTTTGGAAGAACAAAAAAAAACTATAAGATATTTATTCTTTTTAATGAGCACAAAATATTAATGAATTAAAAGTTATTAATATTAATAAAAATATAATATATAAAATAATGAAAAAAATAAAAATAAAATAACTAAAGTATTCATCCTTCCATGATAATATAAATATGTAATGATTTTAATTATTTTTAGTATTATTTTAAAAAACAATTGCATTAATAATTTATGAAAAATAGTAATGTAAGGGTAGATTAATAAAAGCACAATAAATAGTTAGTTTTAAATAGAATATTTGTAATAGTAAAGAATTTTTTTAATAATAAAAAATATGAGAGGAATAAATAAATAATGCGTGAAACAGTAGGGGGGCAATTTATAATTTCTCTAATATTTGTAACCAAAAAATATATATATATAATAATCTATGGATCTCACATATCTAATTTAAAATAAATATATATAAAGTTAAAATAAATAAAAATATAGAGAAATAGGTTTCGGGTGTTAATACTTTTAGCAAAGAATGGAAAAACCTTGAATGTTAGAAAATTGAAGGCAAAGATCTGAAAAATTGATGAACCTCCAATCTGAAACTGAAACTAAGTTTCAGATTCATCAATTTTTAAGATCTCGAAATTACTAACGTAAGGTTCTTAAATTTGGATCCTAGAGTTTGAAAATATACGGATAATTAATTTTGAAAGATTACGTCCCGGAATTTGAGTTATTTTCGTGGACAAAAAGAGTGATAGAAATTCATCTTTGAGAGCAAAGAGGTGCAAGGCGTCAATTGAAGACTGTTTAAATTTCACCCTCTAAATCAAAAGTAAAAAAGCAATTCCATTTTATAGTTAGTATAAACTAGAATGACTACTTGATTATTGCCTTCTGAAGTAAGTGATGCTTTTATGAAAAGTTTATAAATTTCTCATTTTAAAAAAATATATTAGTTACTGTTTGATGAAATGTAATGATAATTGATTTATGAGATGTATAATATTTATGTTGAAGCGGAAGCATATCAACCAAACAATATGGCGTAGCAATAAGTAATTAATAAGCAATTTAAAGAGAGAAAGGTAGAAGAAAATATAAAAAATTTATATAGTTCGACAACTTGTGGTGGATCAAGATCTCACTTTTTTATTATTAAATCACAAGGCACTCACAAACTATAAATTTTACAAAAATATCAAAGTTTACGAAGAATTCTCAACAATTTTTTACTAAATTGTCTCTCTTGTAATTTAGGTTTTTCTCTTGTATGCAGTTGTATTGTGATGATTGATGTTAATTATAAAGAGTTATAAGGGTTTATATAGTTTAATACTAACCTTAGAAACTCTAAATATAGTTGGAATAAGAGTCTTATTATAAGAGTCTAAATCCTACTTGAATAAGTTAATTGAGCTAAAACAAGAAATACTCATAAGTTGTCGCGTGAACAGTACCCATGAACAATACTCATTTTCAGCTTTTCGTTTTGCTCCTTCCTAGCACGAACTTCACGTACTAGACTTTTTGCTGACTCTATATTAGTTTCTAACTCAAAATAGAAGCTCATTGATTTTGAATTATCAATTTTCAACAAATTCCTCATTAATTCAAAATCATCCCTAAAGCTTTAAAGATATTTTATCTCTACATCTTCGGTCACTCTCATATAGTAAAGACTCTGGTTAAGTTCTTGCATAGAATGAACTTAACTGAGGGCAGTGGCTTAGTCAACATATCAGTGGAGTTTTTAGACGATACAATCTTCGTTACTAATCTCGTCACTTTGAACAATCTCTCTAATGAAATAAAGCCACACATAATGTGTCTAGACGTCTCATAAAACACTTGATGCTTGCTTAAGTGTATGGCAATGTGGCTATCACAATACACACCGGTGTTGACGTCTTCAATAGCTAATATCTTTGTGTAGATATCTTTTAACCACATGGCCTTTTTAATAGCTTTACTTACAACTATGTACTTCGCCTCCGTGGTTGATAATGTTATCACGTGCTATAAAATTAACCTCTAACACATACCACACCTAAACACCACAAATACGTACTCAGTTAAAGACATTCACTTATCGAGATCACCCGTATAATTTGAGTCAAAATACCCTTTAACCATTTAACCCTTATTCTCAGCCCTTTTATATAACAAACCAAGATTCGACATTTCCTTGAGATATCTCGATATTTACTTCACTGTAAGCCAATGACCTTTTCTCAGATTTGCTATATATCTACTTATTACACTCATCACTTGTGCCATGTCAGGTCTTGTGCAAATTATGGCATATATGATAATTCCAACAATTTTAGCATACGATAGTTTATTCATCTGTAGTTTATTCTCTTTAGATTTTGTCTACTGTACTTGTCATGACCCAACCTAGACCTGCTAAGATATTATCTATTTTGAGCCTAAGCCTACATGGTTTTATTTTTAGGCTTCACGCAAGCGTTCTTCACCCAAAATGCATCTTGCCAATTAAGGTGTGGGTTACCTCTTATAAACTCAACATCTCTCATATGCCTTGGCGATAAGGGATTTACCTATGGTGTTACAACATACACTTAGGTCTTCGGGGACTAGCACTATCAATCACTTATAATGGGGATAAATATTTTTTCACATTCATTAATGATTATTCAAGGAAGTTATGGATCTATGTGTAGAAGAACAAGGAGCAGATGTTTGATTCGTTCAAAACATAAAAAGCCCTTATTGAGAATCAGACTAGCAAGAACATCAAGAGGCTAAAAGCTAACAATGGCCTCGAGTACTACAATAGATAGTTTAATGGCTTTTATGCTAAGTGTGAGATTGTAACGCATAGAACTGTGAGATCAACACTGTAGTAGAACGGTCTGGCAGAGAAGATGTATAGAACCCTACTTGAAAGGTTTAGATGCATGCTGTCCAATGCGAAGATATCCAAGGCATTTTAGAGTGAAGTTGTGATGACAACATCTTATTTGATCAATAGAAGTATCTCCTTTGCGATAGACTTCAAGACCCAAAAAGAAAAGTGGTCTGACAGCCCTCCCAAATATGATCACATATGAATATTTGGTTGCCTAACTTTTGTGCATATGAAGCAAGACAAATTGAAGCCTAGAGCTATAAAGGAGATATTCATAGGGTATCCCGAAGGTATGAAAGGATACAGGGTATAATATAAAAATTTGAAGCTATCAAGAAGTATCATAAGCCAAAATGTAATGTTCGATGAGACGACAATGCTGAAAGAACTCTAAGAAGATGAGAAAGAAGAACCCATGCCCAAGGAATTTTTAGCAATAGAAATTGTTGAAGTAGACCTTAAAAGTAGATCTGATATGCCTTCAGATCAACACTTCAGTAAGGCAACCCATGAAGTTGAGCAAAAGATACTATTGAGTTCCTACAAGTCCACCCAAAGTAAGGCTAGAACTCCTGAGAGAGAACTTAAAGAGTACCAACTAGCCAAAGATAAGCTAAGGAGAATGATAAACCCATAAATCATATATACGCAAGCAAATTTAGTTGCTCATGCTTTTAATTTTACATATATTCCTGAGTATGATGAGTCTAAGTCTTATAGTAAAGCTATGAAGAGTGAGAATAATGATAAACGGTAGTAGGTCATGGAAAAATATATTAGTTCTCTTATGAAGAATGATATCTAGGTGGTGGCGGATAGAACTCAAAAGAAACTAATTGAGTGCAAGTGGGTATGTAAAATTAAAAAGGGAATACCAAGAATAGAGTCTATGGGGTTTAAGGTCAAGCTTGTAACACAAGACGAAAAAGATATACATGTCGCAACCATAAGGGTTTGTAAAACCTTACATAGAGGAGTATGCTTACTTATTAAAAAAGTCATTATATAGGTTGAAGCAATCTCCTAGGCAGTAGTATAAGAGATTTGATGATTTTATAATGACTTGTGAATTTAATAGAAGCAAGTATGATGGCTATGTATACTTTGAGAGTCTAAGTAGTGAGATGAGTATGTATTTACTTCTATATGTAGATGATATGTTGATTGCATATAGAAATATAGAAGAAATACAAAAATTAAAAAAACAGTTAAGTGACAAGTTTGAAATGAAGGATTTAGGAGCAGCTAAGAGGATTATAGGTATGAATATTATAAGAGAAAAAAGATACATTATCTTCTTGTCACGGTAAGGATATATACTCAAAATTCTAGATAAATTTGGTATGTCTAATGCAAATGCTATCTCCATACCCTTGGCCATGCATTTCAAATTTTTAACAATACTATAGGTTGTAAACTTGGAACATGGTTCATGCATTTGAGTTCAACATTTGAGTCTTATAGCAACATATGCGTTGACGTGGCCAACTATACTCGATTTTTGCAATGCTACGAAGTTATTTTAGGATTTGAAAAGAAGTAATTTAATTTATCAATAATTATAAATTCGGTATAATTTTTTTTATGAACTATGTTTTCATGTGAAAATGATGAATTTAAATGCGCATGCTTATATTTTGAATTTATTGAAAGAATATAGTGATTCATATTCCATGAGCTTTTAATGCATTAAAAGTTATTTTAAGTGTTAAAAAATATTTATTATATAATAACAGCAGATTGAGTGCACTAGTATTTATGATATATGTGTGTATATGTGTATGTGGATTATGATATTCTTGCAAAAAGGATGAATTTATGTGTGCAATTATTTAAAGGCATATGTTTATATTTTGAACTTATTGAAAGAATATAGCGATTCATATTCCATGAACTAATAACGCATTAAAAGTTATTTCAAGTGTTAAAAAAAGATTTATTATATAATAGTAGCTGATTGGGTGTACTAATATCCATGATGTGTGTATGAGTGGATTATGATATTCTTGCAAAAAGGATGAATTTATGTGTGTAAGAAGTGATATATGCTAATTCTTACTAAAATTATAGTGAGAATGACATGAAATTAAATGATGAATGTATGTGATAAATATTTGATTGAAGATGTTTAGATTGAGAAAAGGTAATAAGATGAGCTAAATAAGAGGTCTACGGCTATGTTAATAATTAAGAGAAATAATTGTACAACAAATCTTCTTATGAAAGTAAATGTTAGATATGTTTATTTTTGTAAATATTTTTCTTAATCTTCTAATAGTTGAATAATTATAATTGATAAAAAAAAGAAGTTTAAAGTGAATAAGTGGATTAAGATTGTCACTATAACATATGTGCGGCTAGCATGTTAAAATACTAAATGAGCTGGGAGAATAAAAGTTTTATGTATTTGGATGGTGTTATGTTCATGGCATGTGAATCGAAATATTTACCATTAATCAATATTCATGTGACAAGTTTTTTGCAACTTTGTATAATAATTGTGCTATTAATTGTAAAAAAGTGAATGATATTTAGTTATATTAATGTATATTAGTTTCATTATATAAAATGATGTATGTATGTTATTTCATTTAAAAGAAAGTATTGGAATAATTTGTAAGATTAAGAGTTATTAGTGTAAAAATATTTTAATTTTGAAGATAAATTTTTTTTTATGAGGGCAAGAATTATAACACTTTTTAAAAATAGTTTTTACAATTATTAAAGATGAGGATTATTATTATAAATATTTATATTAGTATTAAGTTTATGGAGTCAAAAGAAATTATTACATATATATTTTATATTATTATATTTTATTATAATTAAAATATGTGAGGTCTACTTATAGAAGAGTGTAGAAGATTGATGGAAAAAAAAGGGTGGCGGCTTTGTCTTTGGGTTCTCGTTGGATTGGGAGAAGGAAGAAGAGGGGCAGAGAAGAAAAGAAAGAAGAGAGAGAGAGAGAGGAGGAAGAAGGAAGAAAAGAGGGAAAGAACAAAGGGAAAGAGAAGGAAAAAAAAATGAAAGAGAGAGAAACCGAGAAAGAAGAGAGAAGGAAATAGAAAAAAAATAGGAAAATTTTGGGTGTGCTCCATTCTTAAATTTGTGAGTAGTTTTTTATTTTTAAATTATTTAATTTTTTTATTTTATATTAGTTAATGTGAGAAATATATATGGATGTATTTATATATATATATATATATGTATGTACATATAGTTATAAATTTGTATGTATGTATTCTTGTGTATGTAAATATATGTCTATATGTATGTATATAAATTAGTCATGAAATAGATATTTATGTATGTATGTACATACATTTCTACATTTGTATGTATATACATTATATTTTTATTGGTGATGGAAATGATATATGTATGTATGTATATATGTATGTATGTGTATATATACATTATTTTTATTTGTCATGGAATTGATATGTATGTATGAATAATTATATGTGCATATATGTATGTATGTATATTGACCATGGAATTGATATGTATGTATGTATATTATTTGTATTGGTCATGAAACTAATATGAATGCATATATGTATGTTATAAAATTTTATTGAATGTTTTCTCTCTTTACAATTATTTGAAATAGTTTTAATGCTTATGGGTAACAATTTATTGGAATAAAATTTTAAATAAAAATATTAAATTAGGGATATAGGATACTTAATAATAATTATAATAAATATCTAATAAAATTAGTTTGTTGTTGTTTGCCTATTTTATTTATTGACCTAAAATAGAATTTATTAGTATTTAATTATATGTGATTAATAATTAAGGAAGAATTTATGAAATTGGTGAGTGTGTATATATACATACGGTTAAATAAAATAAGAATTAAGATTGTGATGGTGAGTAAATATCATATAAATACATATGTTTTTAATATAATAGTTTCATAGTTTAATTTCACAAATATTATCCTTACTTATTTTGTAATTTAATTTAAATAAATAGGTATTGTAATTACTTAATTATATTTCTAGAATACGTTTTGGCATGTTCATGATTATATTAAGTGAAATATTATTATGATCAATAACAGTGTATGTACATAAATGTTATTTGGAATTTGCTATAAGATATTTTATAATTATGTTAAATGTAAAGATTTTATAATTATAATATATTATGACCCATAACAGTATACAACAATAAAAATATGCTCAAATGATTTATGTGTTTAAAGTACTATAAAGTATAAAGTATAAGATAATAAATATTTAACTATTTTTTTTATAATTAAATTTAAATATGTTCTATTTATATATATTTATCTTATAAAAATAAGATGAATTGAAGTTCATGAATGAATATGTAATTAGTTAAGAAAATATTATATTTGAGATAATATTTTTCATGTATCAATAATGATTTTTAAAATTTAATGAGTATGAGATACGATATAAAGAAACGCTATATGTTTATTTGTTGTATAAAAAAAGAGTTAAAACCATTAGATTTTAACATTTTTTTTAGATAGATATATGAGATTTAGGTTTTTGAGGCCCGTCTGTACATACACAGAGGCTTTGAGCCGGGTGTATGAGCACTTTGCTCTATGAGAGCTAGTTTGCTCTGCCCATGCACAAGACAAGGATATTAGTTTGTTCTGCACATGCGTAAAATGAGGATATAAGATTAGATAAAAAAGAGTACATCTAACGCTCTGCCCGATGAGCATTACGGGTACGATGATATTTCCTCATAAGTACTAGTTTAGTGCAGTTTTTGATATAAAGATAATATGTGATATTTTCAGATCCCTTATATGTTTTACCATGCTCTGTTAAAAAAGCAACAAGTTCCAAATATTGATACTTCATGACAAGTTTTATAATTACTAAATATATAGTTTCACGATGATTTTATATTACAAGTTTTAAGGCAACTTATGATATTCATATATGTCCATGTATGCTTACCGCATGAATTTTTATTGAGGGTAGAGGATTTTGCTATTTCTGCCATGTTGTGTGCCCAAGGTTCGATCCCCCATCTAGAAGAATCCTAGTTAGAGATATATATCAGTTGTACATCGATGAAAAGATTTTGTTGAAGAGTATTTTTTCTGCAAATAAGGCGAGGGTGTGTATTACTATTGATACTTGGACTTCTATACAAAATATAAACTACATGGTAGTAACTGTCATTGGATTGATGTGGATTTGGAGTTACAAAAAAGAATTCTAAGTTTCTCTCAAATCACAAATCATAAGGGAGAAGCAATTGAAAAATATATTGAGAATGTGTTACATGATTGGGGCATCCAAAGGGTATTCATAATTACTGTGGATAATGCTAATGCTAATGATGTAGCAATTAGCTACATGAGGAGGAGATTCAAGAGTTGGCAAGTTGATGGGACATTTTTGGATGGAAAATATCTACATTTGCGGTGTGCTGCTCATATCATTAATTTAATTGTTGGTGAAGGATTGAAAGAAATAAGTGATTCAATTGCTAGTATTCGAAATGCAGTCCGATATGTTAGACCATCTCCCATGAGATTAAAAAAATTCAGAAAGTATGTTGAACATGAAAATATTCAAGGGAAATGGCTTGTGGTTATGGATGTCCCTACTAGGTAGAACTCCACCTACTTGATGTTGAGTAATGCTTTAAAATTTCAAATTGCATTCGGGCGTTTAGAAGAGGAAGATGGACATTACTGCAACTACTTTAACAATGGTGATGATGGGAAGGGTAAAGTGGGGCCACCCAAATCTGAAGATTAGGAAAATGCTCAAGTCTTTGTTGAATTTTTGAAGACATTTTATGATGCAACATTGAAGTGTAGTGCCTCTTTGACACCTACATCTCATTTGTATTTTAGTCAGGTTAGTAAAAATTTGTTTCTTTTTCAGTCGCAAAAAAATTAATTAAATGTTGAATATATATGTGTTTTAGACTTTTATAATTGTATTTTTTTTAGGTAAGCAAGATTCAATTCCAGCTTACAGGATTAAGTGAGGAAGGTGATGATGATAATTTGTTGAAGAGAATGGCCATTAACATGAAAAAGAAGTTTAATAAATACTGGGGTTCGTTGGATACTATGAATAAATTGTTGATTATTGTTGTTGTTCTTGATCCCCGATACAAGATGGAGTATGTAAGTTTTTGTTATGGGAACTTGTATGCGCCAAATGTAGTTAAAAGTATGCAAGAAGAGATTACGGAGTTGTTGTTCTCCATGTATGATTTTTACCGTACCCAATATTGCACTTTATCTGTTAATGTTCCTTTATCCAATATAAATGTAGAAGACAATGACTTAGATGTGAGGAATAAAAGAATGAAATATGATACAGAGGAAGCTTTTAAGAGACAAAAGGCAAAATTACAACCAATTATTGAAAAGTCAGAAGTGGAAATATATTTTCTGGAGCAAAGTGTAGATTCTCATAATCTTCATTTTGATATTTTTGGTTGGTAGAGGAACAATTGTACTAAATATCCTATTTTGTCTCTTATTGCTAAGGATTTACTTGCAATTCTTATTTCTATAGTGGCTTCTGAGAGTGCATTCAGTACAAGTGGACGCATTATTGATCCATTCAGAAGTTCATTGACTCAAAAAATGGTAGAAGCTCTGATTTATAGGCAGAATTGGCTTCAATCTTCAATTAGAGATAGAGAACTTCATGTTAGCATTGATGCCTCTGATATCCAAGATTTAGAACTTTATGAGCCAATTCAATCTGGTAAGTACATTTAAATATTTTTCATTTACATAAATTTAAGTTATTAAGTTTTTTTACTACTATTTTAATACTTAATATGTTATTGAAATGTTATATAGAGGTGGAGAATTCTGTGTTTACATCATTGGATAATCCAACAAATGTGAATATGGAAGAGAGCTACGGTGATATTAGGGAGTAATGTTGTTTAAAAGTTGATTTTTTTTGTAGACTTTTGCTTATGTTGATCTTATTATGGACTTTTAATTGTGTTCGTCTTTTTTATGGACTTTTGTTGCTTGTGTTGATATTCTTCTTATGGACTTTTATATTTTACTTGTGTTGATATTTTTATAGACATACTAACTTTTTGAATTCTTCAATTTTTATGTTATATTGACCTTTTGCTTTTAATTTAAGGTTTTGAATTTTTATTTTTATTTTATATTGTTATATTTTATTGTTAATTGGTTATGTCATAAATTATGTGTTGTTATATTATATAATTGTATTTGCATATTATAAATTATAATTGTTAAGTCAAAGTATATTATAATTGCTTTTAATTTAAGTTGCTTTTAATTTTATTTGTGTAATATATATTATTTTTTATGAAATTTTTTCTAGTGGGCTTAATATAGTATTTAAAAAGAGGATTTGTTGACAAAATGGCCCAATAAAAGTGAAGAAATTGATTTTAATAAAGTCCAATTAAAAAAGTTTAAAATAACCCCAAAAAAAGGCCCAAAAAAGGCTCAGAAAAACATAGTTTAAATGTTGATCTGAACTGAAATTCGACCTGCGAACCGAACCAAAATCTTACCCGCGAACCGAACCGAGGAACCAAAAACCGAACCAGTTCGGTTCGGTTTCACCTATTCACAGTTTGGTTTTCGGTTTTATTCTACAAAAATCGAACAATTCAGTTCATCACAAAAATCGAACCGAATCGTAACCCCTAGTTATCATACTTGGTGGGAAGTATTTAGATTTTTATCATAGGGACTGAGATTGAGGACATGGATGGTCTGGTTAAGTGGTGAGGTTCAGGCTGAATTTTTAGTGAATCTGTAATGGAGTCTGAGTCTGAGGATGAGAGGACCAAGATTGTATCATTATCTGGTTTTGACTATTCTAAATAGATTGATTCAAGATCAATCTGCTCTAGGTCACATTGGGAAACAGTGGTGATAGCTGTAAATACTTTTTTTTTGGCTTTTTATGGGTACTGTTTGGCAAAGTGTTCTTTTTGTTTGCAGATGAAACACTTGTTAGACTTTTTGGACAATGCTGACCGTCGTTTGAAAAAATATTTTTTCCTTAGCTTGTATGGAGACTGGAACTTGCGTTTCTTGTAGTGTTTTTTATTTTTCACACTACAGCTGCAACTTCATTGTCTTGGGCATTTGATCAATAAGTTTGGTCTTTCGCATGCTCTTTGAATCTTTTTTTTCTGTATGATCAAAATCTTTGAAAAATTTGTGGCGTGCACACAATTTATCAAGTGAAAGCATGATGGACCGTTGAATGATGCCAATTGAGGTGTTTGTAAGAGTTTTTTCCTTAGCTTCAATGATTCTGAATGCTTACTGTCCTAAAGGTTCTGAAACAGAATTCAGATATGGTTGTTTCAAGTTGAGATCATCTATTCCAAGCATATAGTATCTAGTTACTGCCTTTTTAAAATGAAGTTCAAGATCTTTCCGCTTGAATAAGCAACATTTCATTTTTAAAAATTCTTCTCTGGCTTTATCTACTAGGTGTGCTTCTTCACCTATAAATTCTACAAAGATAAAGCTGATAAACTTCTCAATCGTGGGAGCTTGTTGTAGCATTATTTGGCGATAACCTCCACGTTGTAGATACCAATACTTGAGAATTCCCTGGAATCTTACAATTGCTTTGTGTATGACATTAGCAATAGTTTCATTTGGCTTTTGGGTTTCAGTTATGCACCATGCTTGAAATTCAAAAATTCGTTCAACCCATTTAACTGGGGAACATCATCAAGAGTGAACCAGTGTTTCTTTTCAGATGAGTTTTCTGCAAGTTTTGCTGATTGGGTTCGGGGAATAGAGTATGTTTCATCCATGGAAGATGAACCATATTCTTCTATTTGAGGATGTGACAGCTGTGGGTCCGTATGGGTGTTCATGAATTGAAGTTGTGTAATTGACTCTGAGTCAGAAAGAGAATTTGATATTGACATCATAGTGGTTGGCTGACTAAGAACAAAGATAGTTGGTGACTTTTGGTTACTATAAATTGAGCTTTTGAGGCTAGTGGAAATATTTATGGGATTGGTGGGGTCATGGACAGCATGGAGACTTTTTAAAGTCTTGTCTGTGAAATTATTGGTTCTGTTGTGGAGGAAGGGAGTGGTTTGTTGACTCGGTGCTAGACTTAGGAATTAGTTCTTCACAGCTTGTACTGGCATGTCTCCGGGTGTACTCTTTTGTCTTTTTCTTTAGGATAAGCTTGGAGCTGTCACCAAAGATTAAAAAAGAACTGATGCCAAAAAGTTGTGACATCTTTGGAAGAGTGTCTGTAGGTTTCCATGGTTGTACAAATTCATTCTCAAGACTTTGTAACTGTATCTTGAGATGATTTATTCTTTTTTCTTGTTCTGCAAAAAGAAGTCCTTGCCTGATAAGCTCATAAATGTGTTCATTGAAAGTTCTGATTTCAAGCTGGAGTTTTTCAAGAATAGTTGTATGGGTGCTGAAGCCTGTGTCAACTTTAGCTTCAATTCTCTGCTGAGATTCTTCAATTCTTTTAAGACCTGGTTTTACATAACAATATTTTCTGATTGCCAATTTAATACTGCTTCAGCTGGGTTGATTTGCTCATAAGAGCTATCTGGTTTTTGGATGTTTGGCTGTTTTACTTTCCACTGTTGAAAAGTATTTCCCTCTAGTTTAATTTGAGGGGTTAATGAAGGAAAGTCTGTTGGGGTAAACATATAGGCTGAGATTGGGGCTTGAGGTGGTGTTGGTTTATTTTTGGGGAATGGTTTTGGATTGTGACATGGTTGAAAAGATTTTGGTATAGGTTTTGGTTTTGGTGCTGAGTAAGTGACATAATAGTCAAACTTACCAGAGGGTTGACCAAGAAGACCAACATCAGGGTCACCATCATCATATCTCTCTTTCAAGATTTGTTGAGAGGTTTTCTTTTTCTTTTCTCAAAGTTTTGATCATTAGAAAAAGGGTCTGCCTGACATGAAGAATACTGGCAGTCAAGTTCCCAATAATAATAACCATCTAGATCTCGAAAGGGAAAAATGGGATTTCCTTCAGAGTTAAAGGCGACTGCTGGCAAATCTCTTGGTTTATTTTTCAGTTTGCTTGGCTGGATCATAAACTGTGTGGGGAAATGACTTGGTGGTGCAGATGGACAGGGTTTTTCAAAACTTATTTTTGTTTGGCCATCTCTTCTTTGAAAGAAGTTGTGTCTTGTTGACTATAAAGACTTTGGTGTCTAACTTTGTTTGTGGTTTTGTTCGTATTTGATGATCCAAGTATCTGGCAAAAGGTTGACAAATTCTTCATTTGACAACTGTCTGTGGACGTATGTACAGGATGGGACTTTGGTAGAGTCAACAGAGATAAGCAAGGCATTCTGGTTTGAATGAGGGGTTCCAAAATCTAGAGCATGATTTTGAACTCTATACACCATCTGGTAGTATAGAGTAGCCATGTAGGTTTCTGTTTCTGGAATTGCTCCTATAATCTGGATTTGGGCTTTTAAGACTGAGGTAAGATATGGGTCAAATATTGGCATACAAAAGTTTGGGTACAGTGTAATTAACGTTGTTCCTGCATTAAAAGTTGTTTGTATTGTGCCAATACATGCTTCTTTGTAGGTTGAAAACCTTGTATCAAGTAAGGCTATTCTTCCTACAATCTCAAAGCCTTTTCTACCATGAAAGGTCAAAGCAAATCTTACTACTCCAAAGTGGAGATGGGTGTATCCTTGTTTTAGCCATTGAGAGATAAGATCAGTTGGAAACTGAAGAGGTACCAACTGTTCTTCTGTTGTGGCTAAAAGAAAACAGTGATCAAATAGGGTGGCTTGAACATATTCTTTGGATTTAGGTTTGGATGGTGTGACAAGGTGTTTTATGATTGTGGAGACAGATTTTTGAGGTTTGAGGAAGGCACTGTATGGGTTGATTATGGGTAAATCTATGACAGGTATTTTGAATTCTTCAGGTAAGTAGGTGATCTCATACAAATGATCTATTTTGGATGCATCTATGGTTATTTCTATTTTATGGAATATTGTAATAATTAATTTATGACATGTATACAGTATACTATTTAAATTATATAAAAATCATGTTTCTTTATGATTATTTGTCAAGCACTTATACTAATCCCTTTTTATATTTTTTCCTTTTCATTTTCCTCTTGTTCAAATTTGAAAGTGCTGATACTAAAAAGGTTAATAATGTTGAAAAGATAGCATGAAATATAAATTACTTGAATAATTTTACTATGACTTCTTCCTATTGTGTATTACCTATTGATATTAAGAGTTTGGATATTCAAATATGATTGTTAAGCCTTTTATTTATAGGTCTAACAAGCTTGCTTATATAATTTAATCTACAAGCACATATTTTGAACCCATCTTGTTAAGTAATTAGGCTTGCTAACTTATGGGTTTCACAAACAAGTCATAGGCTTTATGGAGAGGCGTAAGCAGATTAAAATTTGAATTATATTTAGATTTTAATTGTTTGATTATTCTTCTCCCTTGTTTGAAATAAATTATAATTTTTAATTGACTCAAATTTAATTAAATTCATATTTTGATAAGGATTTAAATTAATGTATTCATACTCTTATATTGATTAGGATTTACACATTATAAATAAGCATGCAACTTTAGCTCATAAATTATTTTACATTCTATATTCAATATTTATTATTTGATTCACATCACCCTATACTCAACATATTCATCACTTTCTTACTTATCTTTGAGATACTCCTTACACACAACAATCATTATTTTCAATCAAATATTGACTTGAGCATTAGATTTTTTTTTATAAGAGGACAGTGCTTTTATCGTAACTTTAAGGAGATATCAAGAATAAGGTGGTAAATTCTATGATGATCAATTTTTAGGAATTTCAATAACACTGTTTATGGGAAGTTTCAAAAGTCATACATTAACTTCAATCTATAAACCCTTACTTCGTTGGATTTACAAGGTAGAATTCAACTTCTTATTCCCTTTCGTTAACTATCTTTATTTTATGTCTCTTCATAATCATCATTACTCAGTGTAGACTTTATCTTTTAAAGTATCATTTAACTCTTCCTTTAACACTCTAAACCACTGTCTATGATAATTTCTTGAAACTTAATATCATCTGCCAAAATTTATTTTTCACTCCAAATTTAATGTTTATGAGTAAATTGATATCTCATTTATCTCTAATAATCCATAATATAAGTCTAAAAATGTATTCATATCACAATCGCATTAGATATAATTTATTATAAACATATCATATCTCCAAGCAATAGTATCATAAGAACCATTACTCAAGGAATTTTATCACTAAATAATGCATATTACTATACATATATACATGTAAAGAAATAAGAACCTTAATCCTTAAAGTGTTAACTCTTAAGTCAAGTTCAAGGATAAGGAAAACAATACTTATCCCTTTAACTATGGTAATAAATTGTGAAATAAATCACAAATCAAATAACTAAGCCAAATCTTTAAGGAAGATCAATATAGTGTTAAGACTTTAATTCTATAGCCTTAATAATCTCAAATTGTGCATTTCTACAAGGATTATTACCTAAATGCAATCCTATATACTTGTTATTTCAAAAAGTAATAACTAAACCATGCCAAAAAATTTTAAATATAATCACTTATTTAGTCAATAATCATCCTCCTTGCAAAAACCTCAAATTAATAAAATAAGATTTCATTTGTGAAATTCCATTTGATTCTCACTCTTTACAAAGAATCCTGTTGACACATAAACACTAAGTTGCTTTAACCAAAATCAATCATTCTATATCAGTGAGACATATTATGCTTAATATAATGGATGCTTGCTTAAGAAACTATCTATTAAGCTAGGTTCATTATTGTTTCCCTAAACTAAATATGTTATTTCTCATAATTGAAGTATCTCATGACTATATAGATCCAAAAGGGTTCAGACAAAATTGAATTCAAACATTCTTTATATTCTAATCTAAAAGCAAGGCAATTCATTAAATAGTCCACAAAGTCGACAACCTTTGCTTATTGAAACGACCCACCACCCGCAGTACTTAAAACAACTTTGGGACAGATCTCAAATACTATCTTGTGGCCTTCATGCACTTTTATTTCATAAGAAATTCCACCGAGATTTTGACAGAGCTTCTCCTATTTTTCAAACATACTCAAGCATGCAACTCAAAAAAATCAACACTTCTATGCATTTCTTGCATACACCCGTACTTCCAAAATTCTCATTTATTATCCACAACACAAAATTATCACCAATTACATCTATGTATCTACAAATTCTAAGAATCTAAGGAAACATTAACAACAAATCAAATACTCTCATACAATTTGAAAATAACTAAGAAAAAAAAACCAAGGGTCTTGAACTCGGCTAAAAGAAAACCCTATAAATGTACCAACTCAAAATAAATGACTTCTCACCCTATCACCAAACTTATCTCCTAATATTAACTCCACTGAATTAAATAGTTCCTACAATCCCCTGAGAGGAAAATATATAATTAAAATAGGATAAGTCGATTGACTCAATGAGTGGATGTAATTTTAAAAAATTAAAATAGTCTTTTAGGCATATGATAAAACACACAAATATACAACTTTCACAAATTGAATTTCTCTTACTATTCTTTATGTAAAAATAGTCTTTTAGGCACATTATTGCATTCATGACATGTCTTGAAACATATTTTAGAGCATCGTCCTATCAATGAGTGGATACTTAAACTATTTTTATGATTTTTATTTCGTAATTTTAGAAATTATATTTAAAGCATGATGAGTATGGTTTCCTTTTCATAGCTAATAATATATATGTTTATCTTTGATTAGCAATTATTTAGAATGATGTTTTACTTTATGAAATAATTTTTATTAATAATATATACAAAGCATTCATACTGTGGTCTTGGCCCACGATATGTTTATACTTGAAATAGCAATTTTTATGTATCAACAATAATTATTTCTAAATGTTTTGAGATTAAAGAGTATGAGATCAGTTTATGCCCTTTTTTTTTTACATAAAGAATAGTAAGAGAAATGCAAATTATGAAAGTCGTATTTTTGTATGTTTTATCATATGTCTAAAAGACTATTTCAATTTTTTTAGATTATATCCACTAATTGAGTCAATCGACTCACCCTATTTTAATTATATTTTTCCCTTTTTAGGAGATTGTAGGAACTATTCAATTCAATTGAGTTAATATTAGGAGATAAACTAGGTGATAGGGTGAGAAGTCATTCATTTTGAGTTGGTACATTCATAGGGTTTTCCTTTAGCAGAGTTCAAGACCCTTGATTTTTTTTTTCTTGTTATTTTCGGGTTGTATAAGAGCATTTGATTTGGATATGTATTATACTATTCGGACGTTTGATACTATAACTATTATTAATGTTTCCTTAGTTCCTAGAATTTGTAAATACATAAATGTAATCGGTAGTAATTTTGTATTGTGCATAATAAATGAGAAGTTTAAAAGTACGAATGCATGCAAGAAATATATAAAAGTGTTGATTTTTTTGAATTGCAAGTTTAAGTATGTACAAAAAATAAGAAACGTTTTGCCAAAATTTCAGTGAAATTTCTTATGAAATGAAGTGTGTGAGGGCCACAAGATAGTATTTGAGGTTTTCCCCAAAGTTTTTTTAAAAATACTGTGAGATGGTTGTTTCACAAATGATCCTTAATAAATTTGAAACTTTAGTCAACTTTTAACAACTTTCAATCCTAAAATTCAAATTTTAACATCGGAGAAAGTTAAGAATAATTGATATATAAATATTATAATTGCTCCATTAATGCTTCAAGTAACATTTCTCCCCTTATTTAAGCTCTAGATCTTGTAGCTTATTGATTTCTTTGGCCTTCAGATCACCATTAGCACTTTGCCACTATCATCTGCATTCCAAATTAAAATAATAAGTAAATTGTTGAAGCGAGAGCACACAAACAAAAAAATTACCCAAGCAATATATGCAGAACAAGTAATTAAGGAATAAAGAGAGAATGGGTAGAAGAAGAACACACAAAGAATTATGTGATTCAAAAATTTACCTACGTCCACGGCGGATCAAGATCACACTCTTCTCTTATTATGAATCACAAAGCACTCACAAAAGTATGCCTTTTACAAGAAAGATCACAAAGATAACTCTTTCTGTCACTCTAGGGATTTTCTCTCACAAATAACCACAAAGATTATTGTGATCATTAAAATTTCTCAACCTATCACAAAGATTAATTGATGATCACAAAGATGTGTTTACAAGCCAATTGATAGCATTTATATAGGTTTTGGGACGACCTAAGTTTACCCTATACGTATGGGAGTCGTATTAGGGAGTCTTGCATACCCTACACACTTAACTTACTCTCCAAATCATATCCCAATAATTTTCAATAAATATTCTCACATAAATAAAGATCCTGAATTTAACAACATTAACAGTTGAAAAAAACAACAAAAATGTTATATCACAAACAATTATATGCTTTTGAATTGTTTATCAATGGCATATTAAAAAATTCAACTAAGTGGGAATGCAACCATTTTGGAGAATCAATGTTTATTAATTCTTAATGGTGTTAGTGCATGGGATTTTCTTCTAAGAAAGTGCTCAACCTTTGTGACTATCTTTTTATAATCGCTTTATAATATATATTAACGTGTCAAAATCATTGCAAGGAAAGAAAATAGGAATATAAATTATAATAGAAACTTAGGCTTTTCTCCGCTTAGTGCATTATTGTAGTAAGTGCTAGGCACCTACGACCATCTCTCTTTTTTTTCCTTTTTATAATTAGTAAGTGTTATATATAAAAACATACTTAGACAGAATTAAATGCAGAGTAAAAAGCTGATTAAAGTGAGAGGTGGATTACCAAGAATCAACAAACTTGAAATACAATAAATTACTGATAGTTTTGTTTGATAATGTCGATGTTCAGTGTTATTATTACACATCACAACCTCAAGACTTGGTGCTAAATTATTGGTTTAGAAAACAAAATAATATTTAGTTTCAATCAAAGTCTCTTCATATTCTGTACAATTTTTAGCCTTCAAGAACCCCAACCTCAAGGCTATACGCAAAAATTATTGATGGAGCGATTCTTTTGCACGGGCAAGTTATTTTGTGCCTGATTGTTTAGATTTTTTTATCGATTAGAAGAATTTTTTTAATTTTAAAATTTTTTGATTAATTTGATGACAATTAAAAAAAATTTTAAAATTAAAAAAATTACTTGTCTCTACTTACAAAAGTTCAAATTTTGAGTTTTTAAGAGTAAAAGTTTTTAAACTTTTTAAATATTTGTGTAATGTCATATCTACTCTTAATGAACACATTAAAATACATATTTGTCAAGAGATTTAGCCATTATTTAACATTTAGAATGTCACTAATTTTAACATTTTCATATTTTTAAACTTGAAATAAAGTGTTGTCTTTAAATTGTGATTAATAAATGCCATTTGCATGGGTTTAAAAAAATAGACATAACTTTTAATGCAAAAATCAAAATGAAAAAACTTTTGAACCTGAAGCTGTATGACTCAATCTTACACAGACATGAAGAAGAATAGTCAAAAAACCAAATCCAATATTTAATGGGCCAAATTTTGGGATACAACATAACTGGATTACAATTGCCATTCAGCTTGACCCATCTCTCATATTTGAACCGTATTTTATAAAATGCGTATCCAATCAATATAATTCTTGAAGCTGAGAAATTCTGAGTCAATTATCTACAACTCTTATATTGATACCAAAGTCTAACATAGTCATTATCATAGTCCAAATCGAGTTGCAAATTGATAAAAGAGTTGTTTACTGAAATCTGATGTGGCTTTAGTATTTTGACCATATCTCATAAGATACTAATCCAAATTGCATGAACCTGGTAATAAGGGCATATTTGTCATATATTTTTTCATATTTTTATTTTGATATTTTAGTGTTTTATGATAATAAATATCTATTTATGTGCATTATTATTATTTATAGGGACTTGAACGAAGATAGCGCCCCAACGGTAGTGTGATTCCTGACTCGACAAGAATTGAGGTTTTCAAGCTCAAATCAATCCCTATAAAATGCTATTCATCCCAAGCTTTTAAAGATCATCCATGAATATTAAGAACTCATAACACAAGTCTTAGAGAGCAATTAAAGCTTAATTAAAGTAGCCATAGAGAGAGATTCAAGGCTTTCTTTGGTATCAAAAGTTTCTTAAGCAGGGCAATCAAGAGCAATTTGACGTCTATATCGGTTTGCTATTGATTGTATCATGATTTCTTATTATTTTTGCCACAATTCTCTTGTAGCTATTAACTAAATTTTCTCTCTAAAGTTAATACTTGAACTCAATATGTGCACTTAATTGTTATATCTTTTTAATATTTAATAAACTTAATTATTTGTAATTCAAATTACTTATTCTTAATGCTTCAATATATCTGACCAATATATGGTGACTGAATTGATAATATTTTGATAAACTTGGAAGATGAATCATTATATTTAGACCTAGGTAATTTGATGCATGATTGTAAAGTAATATTCAATGTTGCATATGCAAGTTTCAAATTAGGATAGAAATATACCTAATTAGCATGTATGATCAATAAGACTTAATCTTAATGAATCTTAATTTATTATAAGTACAAAAGGAATATAGGTATTTAGTAAATTAAGGTATACTTGCATGACCTTGGGAGAGGCTTGTGAATACAATAGTGCCTTGATCAATAACAAAGATTAGGGGAATTAAATATTAGAGAATTAATCATTGGAAAGCATATTAAGGGATAGTATTAACCCTAGGTTTTTTTCTATATTGATATCTTCAAAATCTCTTTACATTGTGCCATTGCGTTTATATTTTCCAAACTCATTCTTAGATTTTTATTTTTCTAAATGATTACTAGAAAGACATAATTTTAGTATTTGGTTAAAAATAAGATATTATCCCTGTAGATTTGACATTAGACTTTTTTTTCCCTTTATTACTTGAATATGATAGTATATACTTGCTCTCAATTATAAGATATAGAAATATCACATCACCTCTCAATTATAAGATATAGAAATATCACATCACCTGGTGGCTACGAAAAGAAGAGACAAAATCACCTGGTGGCTACATCTATTATTTCCATTGTCAAAAAGGTGCTGCAATTAGGTGAAGGTATTGGTGGCCGAAAATGGTGTTTAATGAAGTCACACTAAATATGTTCTCATTTATTGCCTAAATAAAGACACTTTTAGAATGCTAATGGATTTTTTTCATGTCTTATAATTCTCTTAAATACTTTTCTTTAATATTCATAAGAATGAATTGTAAACTAGGCTAAAGTTCTTAGTAAGGTAAGAGATGAAATTCTATTTGTAAAAAATCTACTTCTAAACTTTGATTCTTTATTAAGAGCTACAATGTTGTAAGTTTGTTGTGTCTAAACTCTTATCTATTACTTTTTTATAATTTATAGGTTATAATTCTCATGTTTCATATATTTTCAATCATGTTTTTTATACGATTCTTGTTTAATTATAATTGTTATTAGTTACATCATTTTGAAAGCCTTATATTTCTTATTAAATGTTCTATATTATAAATATCTTCTGATTGACTGTTTGAGAGGTAAAACTTTTAACTGAGTTATAAACATTGATTGAAAGTATAGAATATATTTATGAAATATATTAGTGATCCTTAAAGATTTTCTAACGTCATTATGATTTTCCTCCTTAATTCACATTTAATTTTACCTTTTCTATATCAATCTCACATTCAATCTTCTCCTTCATTACTGTTTTAATATTTTTATTTTACTAACCTATTTTTTCAAAAGCTTCCTCATAGGATCCACACTTTAATCTATATTGCAATAACCACATTACATTTTGAGCATAAATAAAATTTGGTATCGTTGTTGGAGAGGCGCATTAGATGAAAGTAGGTTGTGTCTATCAATACTAAAGTCGTAACTTTGTACATTTACTTTTTTTTTGTAAAATTTTAGTTCTTAAATTTATTTCATTTGTTGTAATTTATTTTATTGTTCATGGTTGTCCTAATTACTTAACTTATTTTGTTATCTTCTTGTATTTTTATTTAATTTTTCATGGATGATTTTATTACTTAGTTTATTTTCTTTTGTACATTTGTTGTATTTTATTTTATTTTTTATGATTGGTTCTACCAACTAGTTTTCTTTATTTTCTTCATTTTATTTATCATAGTTGGTTTTACCACCTAGCCCTTTTTAATTCACTTGTATTTTTTTATATTTCATAGTTGATTTTACCACCTAGCGTATTTTATTTTTTTTATTCACTTTTTTTTCTTTCCTTGAGAGTTTCCTTTTAAAACAAATTTAAAAAAAGAAAAAAAAAATTGTTATGATGTATGCATTAACTTAAAGACAAACTAGAAAGATTTATAAAAGAAGTAGAACTAAAACCACTACCACAATTTGTAAAGAAAGAGAATTCACCATCTAATTCATCTTGTAATTCTAGCACAATGAGCCAACACGAGGATAACCCCATTAGAACTCTAAAATATTACTTGCATCCTACTGTCACGTCCACACCATTATGTATTATATTTTTACCTAACACACCACATTTGGAATTAAAGAGGTAGTGGCCACCTTCCATAGCTAACTCGAAGTCATAGACACTGTTAGACTTAAATTTTTTCCCTTTTTCTCTAAAAGACAAAGTAAAGAGTTTGTTATATTCTTTGAGGCTGAGATATATAGAAAGTTGGGCAAAAATGACGCCAAGTACTTTTTTAATAAATACTTCTCACAATCTCCTGCCAAATTAGGACAGATGAGTTTGGTCAAGCATTGTTGTACTTAGGAGCAAGTGTAAATCTGATGTCTTATTCTATTTACTTGCAATTGGAACTTGGTGAGATTAAACCTACATCTGTAGTCCTATAATTAGCTGACCAATCAATTAAAAAATTAAGGGGAATAGTGGAAGATGTTTTGTTACAAATTGATAAATTTTATTATCCTATTGATTTTCTTATTTTAGATACTCATTCTATTATTAACATGGAGACTAAAATCCTTCTTATTTTAGGGAAACCTTTTCTTGTCATTGTTAATGCTCTTATTAATTATAGATATGGTCAAATAAAACTATCATTTAAGAATATAACTCTTAGGTGAATATTTTTTATATTGGCAAGCAACTGCGAGAGAAAGACAAATGCTATCATTCATATATAATAGACACACTTGTAGTAGAGGAAGCTTATAAAAACCATGACTCTAATTCTTTAGAAAACTTTTTTAATTTTGATTTTAAAGAATTGCGTTATCATGATAATAAAAAAATTGATGTATTTGGTACTTTTGACTTACAGGATAAACGAACTCGATTTTGGCAGTCACGCTTTAAAGGGTTGCCACGAGGAAGGGAGAAACTGAAACTATCAAATTTTGAGACACCATAAGTTAAACTTGTTAGGGTATGTGCTTACGCGTCATCCCAGTTTGTATGAATATTTAGTTTGTAATATTTATACAATGCATATTTTATTAAATCGCTAATAACTTTTATTAAATGGTAATTAAGTTTGTAACATTATAGACATGATATGATCTGAATAAGTTCATATCTGGTTTAAAGAAGTTTAGACCAGCGCTAAGAGTTAGCAAAGCTGATAGTTATAAATGCTAAGAGTTAGCAGGTTATAATAGCCAGCGAGATTTAAAGAGTTAGAACATAATCAATAATGTGACAAAGACCTGAGAATCTACTAGTAATGACAAAGTTGTAATAGAAACTAAGAAATGTCATTATGGAAGTATCTTTTCAAATAAAAAGTTCCTGATCAACGTTTACCAATGAGGGTCTATCGGTGATACACATAGATTAGTGTATGTTTATATCTGTATTGTACAGATGGTTATTCTTAGTTAACCATGAGCTTGGTTGAAGTTCATATAGACATACAGGTATTCAGTTAGGACTGGATACTGAACAGACTCACGAGGACCCCAATAGACATCCTATGAAACTGTCAAAGGAAGTTCCTCCCAAGTTGAGTAGTATTTGTGGTCCTTCGACCTGAGCGCCACGGTGAACTTGTGGGAGATCCATCATACTTTGGTTCCACGTATGTCAAAGACCTTTTATGGTCTGACCGCTACGTGTCGCTGGGTATGGTCCGATGCTCATGGAGTTCGGTGTGCGTAGATATGGGATCCGCCAACTCACATAGATGGGTTGTATATCCGAACTTCGAGATTGTATCTTGTAAAGTCTTATGGCCGTAAGCAATCAACCTGGGAAAGGAGTTTCCTACAGGTTCGAACATTATAGCAAAAGTGTTTGCGTAAATTGTTCATACAGATACGAATCTGAAGATAATAAAGTAATTGATGAAATTATCGGGATTTGACGGTAATGATCTATATCCCGTTCATCCTGGATATAATGACGGAAGGATTATACGAATATAGAGTAACCTCAACATGTATGGTCTAACGCGCTAATTTGTAATATCCGTAACGTGTGCGTGGGGCATCGTTCACGGATTTGTGGAATAGTTCCATTTGACGAATCGGGCGTGGACCTAGGGAGTCCCAATATGAAATGTACTCTTTGAGCACTTGGGCAGCGTACCGTATTGAATAGTTCAATACAGTAAAATCCAGCAATTTACTAAGGTTACGTTAACTAAAGTATATGGTCAGATGGTGGGACCCACTTTAGGTTAACTTGGTAACCGAGTAAGGACATAATTGTAATTTCACTTGATAATTATTTAATTGTTAAATAATTCAAATAAATATTTATTTATTTAATTGTTGAATAAATAAATTAAGTTTAACTAAGGTTAAGAGTTAACCATTTAGTTAAGTTAGATTACCTATACTTAATGGTTAAGTAAAAGTTAACCTAACTATGGTTAAGTTAGTTAATTATGGTTAAAATATTTAAATATTCTTTTAATGAACTAGAGTTAAGTGTTAACTATAGTTAGAATATTTAAATGTTAGTTTAACCTAACTAAAGTTAAGAGTTAACTATGATTAGGTTAGATTAAATTCAAATTGAAATTAAGTAAAATTAAGTGTTATGAAATGAAATTAAATTCATTTGTATAAATAAGACAAATGTAAATTAAATTCAAAAAGTTTTGGTTAATTTGATTTTGCAAAAATTAGGTTAGCCATTTTACAAAGAGAGAAAAGAGAAATTGTCTTCCAATTAATCGATTCAAGAGTTGAATTCATTATTTTCTTTTAAGGTATAAAACCAATTTAGCAAAATAGGTTTTTGATTAATTGATTAAGTGTTAATCAAAAGAAAAAATCAAGAACATAAGTTTAAGTGGTTAAACTTCTGCTGAATCAAAGGCTACCATTCTAGATAATCAAACCCACCATTGTTGATTACTAGAATTGATCAAAGACAACATTTTGGTGGACTTCAACAATCTCCATCCAAAGGCTTCAAGGGTTATTTCTCAATTTCATTTCTGATTAATTCAATTAATATATTATGATTGTGTTTACTGCAATGTTTTAAGCTTCCGCTGCTTCATTATATGTATGAGATATGTATATATTATTGTTAAACACAAGACCCACATGCAAACACCCTAGAATGAACAACTCCCAACAATTGGTATCAGAGCAATTTTGTGTTGTTTTGGGTGTTTTTAGTGTTGGCTAAATGTTAGTTAAGTTGTATGACAAGTTCTGGGGGTGTTCGGATGCAATTCAAGTGTTGAAAATGCAAAATTAAAAAAACAGTCCCTGGAACTCACGCACAGGCAGAACGGAGGATTTGATGAATACACAGAGTAACAATACTAAAGGAGATGGTACATATATGATGGTTCAAAAACTACTACTACATGATATCATGGAAACATAATTATCCTAAAATAATTATTTGTGTACTTAATATAATCATAAGCTATACTATAATAGATTCTAAAAATATTTATGAATATACTAAATAGCATAAATATTTATCTGTCTAAAATAAATCATGACTAAATCTGATAACGTATAATTTAATTATAAACTATTATATTAAAAACATATAAAATATATATATCCACTCACAAAAGTGTACTAATCTTGAGCTGGTTCTGAATCCTGGGGTCTACCAACTATCGGTACTCTACTTAACTTAAAAGTTATGTTTACATAGGTATGAAGAAAAAAGGCTTGTGCTAAACTGGGAGAAATGCCACTTCATGGCGTCTTCAAGAATCATTTTGGGGCATATTATATCTGAAAAAGGGATAGAAGTTGACAAGGTGTTTACACTAAAAATGTAATGCGGCTATCGCAGTATAGATTAAGGTGTTGATCCCATGAGGAAGCTTTTGGCAAAATAGGCTAGTGAAGTAAAAATATTAAAACAGTAACAAGGAGAAAATTAATTAATTGGTTTATGTAGATGAGAATGAATTGTATATGAATTAAGGGAAAGTCTTATGATGATGTAAGCAAGGCTTCAAGAATCATAATTATGCTTCGTAAATATATTTTGTACTTTGATTCAATATTTATAACTTAATTGAAAGCTTCACATCTCAAACAAGCAATCAGAAGATATGTAAAATATGACACATTTGATGATACATGTATTTGATATGACTAAACTCTTTGCAAATATTAACACAAACTATGTTCATTTATACAAGTTATCTAAGATCGATAATATATCATTTTGACAATATTATAGTAAAAGATCAACTTGAATATTAAACAATTATTATCTTTACATGTTATCTAAGATCGACAATATATTGATTGACAATATTGCAGTAAAAGATTAACATGTAAAATAATGTAACCAATAACAATTATAATTCAACAAGAATCACATAAAAAAAGCATGACTGAAAATATATGAAACATAAGAATTATAACCTCTAGAATAAAAAAAAATAATAGATAAGAGTTTAGACATAAGCAAACTTACAAACATTTGTAACTCTTGACAAAAAATCAAAGTATAGAAGTAAATTTATTACACATAAAAGTTCATCTCTTGCCTTGCCAAGAACTCTAGTCTAACTTACAATGCATGGTAAAGAGAAATTAAATGAGAGAATTATAAAGTAGTAAAAATGCCCTTAGCCTCCTAAGAGTGTCCTTATATAGACAATGAATGAAAACATGTTTAGTGTGACTTCAATCTTAAATAATTTAAGCCAATCACTCATTCACCTAATTGCAATACCTTTTTTATAATAAAATTGATCGATGTAGCCTTTTTAGCCAACATAAAAGTTGTATAGTTTTGTCTCTTCTTTCCATAGCCACCATTTTCATTCAATTTGGATGAGTATCCAATAAGATATGTGCAAAATTCCAAAGATATATCAGATTTCTGCCAACAACCCTTTCACCAATTTGTAATATAATTTGGTCTATGATAATGGCTGATTTGGACTTTACCATCAACATAAGAGTTGTTGATAATTGAGTCAGTATTTCACATATTCAAGAATCATACCAATTGGGTACATATTTTGTGAAATATGGTCTAAATACGTGAGGTGGGTCAAATTAAGCGGAAGTTATAACTCAATTCTATTGTATCCAAATTTTTGGCCCATAACATGTTGAATTTGACTTTTTAACTATTCTTTAAGTTTGTGTAAGATTAAGTCATGTTACTTCAGGTTCAAGAATTTCTTTATTTTGATTTCTACATTGAGAGTTATGTCTATTTTACCTAAACCTGTGCAAATAACATTCATTAATTACAATTTAAGGACAACACTTTATTTTAAGCCTAAAAATACAAAAAATGCTAAAATTAGTGACATTAAATCGTGACTGAATCTCTTAATAAATATGTATTTTAATGTGTTCATCACAAGGTCAAAATCGAATTAATCTCTAAATTACCTACGCCCAAAACTATAAAAGATGTTTGATCTTTCTCGGACATGCTAGCTTTTACTGGAGGTTTATACAAAATATTTGTCATATCTAGACCATTGTGTAACCTTATGCTAAAAGATGTTGAATTCACATGAACACAAGAGTGTGGGAAGGCATTCCAAATACTTATTGACAAACTCATCATCGCTCTTATAATGCAATCATCAGATTGGAACCTTCCATTCGAGATTATGTATGACGCAAGTAACTATATTGTAGAAGTAGTTCTTGGGTAAAGAAAGGAGAGGAAACCCTTTATTTTCTATTATACTAGTAGGACTTTGAATGATGCTCAAATGAATTATTCTACTACTGATAGGCAAAATTTTAAAGTAAATGAACAATGATTGAAAAGCTATATGAAAAATGTAGATTACTCTATGCACTTAAATGAGATCCCTCTCGTGGATTCTATCTATCACACTTGATCAGGTTCAATCTCTTTGTACCATATTTTACATTTTGTAGATACTCTATGTTTTTATTATTATTTATTATTTTACTATTTTTGATTTTATTTTCTTTTGTAGTTTTTCCTCTTTTCTGTGTGATTTTGTTTCCGATGAACTGGCAGATACGGTACTCCGTAGCTATTAAAGTTAGTTTTTCAGTTTTCTAAAAACTGTCACCCAAACAAATCGTGCAATCATTACTTTTCTTTCTTGTCAACGTTCAAAAGTATTTTCTTTCACTGCCTTAAAATGTTTTACTTAAGATTTACAAAGCACAGTTTAAAAAGACTAATGCTATTAATATTGAGAAATATTTCTACAGATATTCGTTAGTTAATCGAAGCCAATGTTCGATTATTTGGTGAGTCTGCAAATGATTTTGTTTATTTTACTCCTGGTATTTAAAAAAGCTCTTATGCTAAAAGGCAAAGAGCAAAAAGATTAGGATTTACATCTAGAAATATGCTCGATAGAATTGTAACCAGAGTTTTCGTTCTTTAGAATTTGCATCTAAAAATCGAAAAGATAAAATTTAGTTCATTAAGGATGGACTGAGTAAGGAGTATTTAGATGATATCCTAGTGACTCTTGAGACATATCCTTGTGGACTCATGAAACATGAACTTATTGATTTATGGAACAAATTCAAAAATGAACATCAACGATATAGTCTTGGAAATCTGACTCTAAAAGACCTTGTTGGCCAATGTATAAGAAAATTAGATTGAAAGCCTATCCCTAACCCATAAAAATAATTTAAACCGTTACTAGATGCAAAACTAAAGAAAGATGCGAGTGATAATCACAACTACCTACACATACCCATGCATCTTAATTTCAATTTTTTTTAATAAACAGCAGGCTACTCATATAAATATCTTAAATTCAAATCTTTTGGTTGAATAATGCATATGTGTCGTTATATTTGAATTATTGTGTTCTATTTTCAAATCTCTTCTGACAAATTACGAGTTACCAAAATTAATGTTATATTTTGGCACTTTATAAATATAGCACCTTATTTTTTTCTTTTTCATTTATTGAGATGAAGGTAAGTGTAGATATGGAAGGAACCTCAATTCGACGATTTTAAAATATATGTGTATTTTATAGATCCCGTCTAGGAAAAATAAAGTGTTTGTAGATGCAGCAAACAATCTAGAAACAGTATTAGCTACGAGAAAATTTTATTTGATATATAAATGGGGTAGCCTTGGGGTAATGGGGTTTATGTCAACAGCTACACATTTAGGAGGAAGTCAAGTTTTAGGTATTACTCTTACAGCTTTAACCATGGAAAACCTGACTAGGAAAATAATAAAGGAAGAACTACAAGTTTCATCTATGTATAAACGTATAGCTAGAATACTTTACTATAAAGATACTTTTATTGCTTTACCATGAGGTTCTGTACCTTAAAAGAAAATTTTCAAATTGCCTCTTGGACCTAGTTGAATATCCATTGAAAATTCATAGGTTTGTTGAATGTCAATAACTATTTTGATTACTTACTCTATTTTCTTAATCAAGTTGTGGAACAAAATTTTATTTCACATTTGGCACGATAGATCTTTGTTTCTACTATCAATGCAGATGAATTAATTCAAAGATTACAGACAATTACCTACAGACCTAATGCGACAATAACTCAGATAGATTGATCAGTGGGCTATAACAAGCGAAAACTAGATTTGACACTTCGTTTGTAAATTTTTCTTGCTTTTTGGTTTATTAGCATCATCATTTTAGTTTATATTTGCTTAAGTGTCTCTCAGGTTTGTTTATTTTGAATAACTAACGTTTCAGATAATGTCTCATATACTTTATCTCTTTCTATTTAAATATTGAGGACAATGCTTCAATCTAGTTTGGGAGGAGAGGATAATGGACATAATTTTTATTTTAAATTTAAAAAAAAATGATGGGGCCGACATACCTATTTGACTAAAATGACAGAGTAAAGAGTTCAAAAATTAACTCTTGAGGTGCATTATAGGTCAATTAGGATAAGAATGACATAATAAGGTATTTTTTTTTAACTTTTGAAATGCATTTTAACTAACTTATTATTTTGTTTTATATTTCATGCATTGTTGTTTATTGCATGTAATCTTAGCAATTTTTGTATAAAGAAATTCACTTTTCTATCTAGGTATGATTTCAAAATTGTTTGGTTTAAGCACTATTTCTATTTAGGTTACTAAAAATAACTTCTAAAATATTTTTGAGCACAATGCTAAGCTTTGTGGTAAGATGGATAATATAACGTAAATAGTCAAGAGAATTTTCATGTTTAAGTATATATTTTTTTAATCTCATATATCTTTTGAGAGTAAGTAGAAAGGTTAAAAAAATAGCATTCAAACTTTCATTGTTCTTTTGAATTGGTTAATTTTTGTTTAAAATGATATTATTCAAATTAAGGAATAAGTAGTTTGCATAGCTAAATGACGATTTAAAGTGAATTTTCAAATTGTGTGTAATATATTTTGCTGAAATTTTTTTTTATTTTGTAATGCTTCCTTGTATTCTTCAAAAAAAATTCAAAAACTAAAATAAAAAGCAAATCACAAAAAAGAAAAAAAAAAGAATCAATTTTAGAAGACAAATATTTGAGAAATTTTCAAAAATAGCAAAATTTAAAGGGGTCTTTAACTTTTTTAGCCACCATTTCAAGTTTTTAATTTGTTTAACCAAATAAATTATTTTTGGATAAGTATACCATTTCATTGTTTGTACAGTACCCATTACAGTGTACAGTGTTTTTGCTACATTTATTAATTAAATCAAAACTAAATATTTTTTATTTATTAAAATTATATTATTTTATATTAGTTTTTTATTTATTTTAATCATATTACTACAAAATTTACATAAATAATAAAATTATTTAATGTAGTTAAATTAAACTAAATTAATACAATAAATAAAAATAATTTTTATAAATAAATACAAACTTAATTGTATTTTTTATTAAAATTATATTTATTAATAAGTAAATAAAATTTAAATAAATATAATTAATTATTTATAAATAATAAAAAAATTAAATAAATATAATGGTCACAAAGGTCGAGATCAATAAAGGTCATCTCAACCATCGCATCTCGGGCCCGAGATGGCCTCAAGATGCGATGGCCATTGCATCTCATGCCCGAGATGGTCCTGAGATGCGATTGTGGCCATCTCGACCATCGCATCTTGGGCTCAAAATACTTGGCCGAGATGGCCCTGAGATGTAATGGTTGAGATGGCCCCAAGATGCAATGGTCAAGATAGCCTTTATTAATTTCGACATTTGTTGGCGGAGATGGCTTTTGTAACCATTATATTTATTTAATTTTTTATTAGTCATACATAATTAATTATATTTATTTATATTTTATTTATTTTATTTAATTATTAATAAATATAATTTTAATAAAAAAATACCATTAAGTTTGTTTGTATTTATAAAAATTATTTTTATTTATTGTATTTATTTAGTTTAATTTAACTACATTAAATAACTTTATTATTTATGTAAATTTTGTAGTAATATGATTAAAAAAATAAACAACTAATACAAAATAAATATAATTTTAATAAATAAAAAAAATTAATTTTGATTTAATTAATAACTGTAGCAAAAATATTGTACACTGAAGCGGGTACTGTACAAACAGTGAAAGGGTATATTTGTCCAAAAGTAATTTATTTGGCTAAACAAATTAAAATTTTGAAATGGTGGCTAAAAAAGTTAAAGACCTCCTTAAATTTTGTTATTTTTAAAAAAAATTTCAAATATTTTATAAGACAGTTTTCTTACCAAGCTATATTTGTATTATTCTCACGAGACAGTTGAAGTCCTAATGCTGGTGCGTGTCAAGAATTATTGATTTCTGAATGATTAATTTTTCTATCTTTGGATCAATGTTAGTTTATATATTTGTATTTAAATTAGATTTTTCTTGAGTGTTTAACTATTTTTCAACTCCATAAGAGAAATCTTAATATTTTAAACAGTCATACACCTGTGAGGATACAAAGTTTAAGCTTTTACTCAGAGAATTCTGAAGGCTATATGTGTTGTAGTTTGTGGTAAGAAGGTTACAGCTTAATTCACATACACAAACACAATTTTAAAAGTTATGATTGAAAAAACCTTAATAGCAATAGTGACCTTGATCTGATATTTTATTAGAAATGCTTAAATAGTTTTGTATATTCCATTTACGCTTGAATTGCTGAGAACTAGCAAGCTGGTTAGGGACTGTGATGAACACGTTAAAATGTATATTTGTTAAGTGATTTAGCCATTATTTAACATTTAAAATGCTACTAATTTTAGCATTTTTATTTTTTAAACTTAAAATAAAGTGTTGTCTTTTAAATTGTGATTAATGAATGCTATTTGTATAGGTTTAAAAAAATTGACATAACTCTCAATGTAGAAAACAAAATTAAGAAATTTGTGAACCTAAAGCTGCATGACTCAATCTTACACAAACGTGAAGAAGAACAGTCAAAAATAAAAATTCAACATTTAATGGGCCAAAATTAGGATACAACAAAATTGGATTACATTTTCTGCTCAACTTAACTAATCTCCTATATTTGGATTATATTTCACAAAATACGTATCCAATTAGTATAATTCTTAAAGTTGAGAAATTCTGAGTTAATTATCTGCAACTCGTCTATTGACACCAAAGTCCAACATAGTCATTATTATAGTCCAAATTGAGTTTCAAATTGATACAAGAGTTGTTGGCTGAAATCTGATGTGGCTTTGGTTTTTTGACCATATTTCATAGGATATTAATCCAAATTGTATGACCTGATGGCTGTGGAAATAAGATAAAAAAATTCTACAACTTTCATGTTTACTACAAAGGCTACATCTATCATTTCCATTCTAAAAAAGGTAATGTAATTATGTGAAGGTGTTAATAGCCGAAAATAGTGTTGATTGAAGTCACACTAAACATGCTCTCATTCGTTGCCTATATAAAGACACCTTTAGAAGGCTAATGGATGTTTTTTCATATCTTTCAATTCTTTCAAATACTTTCCTTTAATATTCATAAGAATGAATTGTGAGTTAGGCTAAAGTTCTTAGGAATATTAGAGATGAACTTTTATGTGTAAAAAATCTACTTCTACACTTTGATGTTTTGTTAAGAGCTACAATGTTATAAGTTTGTTATATCTAAACTCTTATCTATTACTTTTCTATAATCTAGAGATTATAATTCTTATGTTTCAAATATTTTTAGTCATGCTTTTTTATGTGATTCTTGTCAAATTATAATTGTTATTAGTTACATTATTTTACAAGTTAATCTTTTACTGTAATATTGTCAAAATGATATGTTGTCGATCTTAAATAACTTATATAAATAAACATGATTTGTGATAGTATTTACAAAGAGTTTAGTCATGTCAAATATATTTCTTATTAAATGTGCCATATTATACATATATTTCAATGACTATTTGGGATGTAAAACTTTCAATTGAGTTATAAATATTAAATCAAAATATAAAATAAATTTATGAAACATATTAGTAATCCTCAAAGTCTTGCTCACATCATTATAATTTTCCTCCTTAATTTACATTTAATTTTACGTTCTTTATATCAATCTCACATTCAATCTTCTCCTTCATTATTGTTTTAATATTTTTCTTTCGCTAACCTATTTTTTCGAAAGCTTCCTCGTGAGATCGATGCCTCAATTTGTATTATGATAATCGCATTACATTTTGAGCGTAAACAACCCTCATAATATTTTTTATTTCTATAGTGTACATTTAATAAAAAATAAACCTTATTCAACTAATCTATTTTTAATATTTTCTTAATAGTTATCATATCTCTACAACCAAATTATTTTAATAATAATCTACCAAAATCTTTTGTTGATTATTTTATTTTTAATTTTTGTACCAAATACAATAATTTATATTGATTCATTAATTACTATGTATTAATTTTACTTTATTCTTGTGTTTTAAAGAATTGAATTTGAGAAAATACATGATAAATTTAAATTTATATATAAAAAAATAGTGAATTGTTTACAATTAGAATATAAGTTTTATTAAGTGTTCTTTATGATAATTTAATAATAGATAAGCACTTTTAATAATGTATAACTAAATGATCTAGTATATTAAAAGTAATTGACAATCAAACGATCATTAACTTTTTTTTTTTAAATTCTACTTTTAAAAAATATTGGTTTCATATCATTGAGAACATCAAGATATTACATCAAAGGATCTTTGAAAAAATTACCAAACGATTATTAGAAAATATAAATAATAACATATCAAGACTTTTCTGAATTAAAATCTCAAAAAGGAAAAATCAACCCCTTATATTAAAAGGAAATACGAACCTTTTCAAAGAAAGAAAATAATAGGCCTTTTAAAAAAAAGAGAATAACAGACCTTGCCAAAGATGAACATGCAGATCCAAATTATTAATTATTAAAACAAAAGCAGGCTCTATCCTATTATTTCAAAAGCCGACAGTAGTAACCCAATAAAGAGAGGGCAGCATTGCTAGCGAGTCTGGGGCCAATGGAGCAATAGAAAAATTAAAAAGGACAGCTTCTGGCGAAGGATTGATGATAGCAAACAGAAACACTGCGCACTTTCAAGTTAATTTACAAAGATACCTCGCACTTTACAATCACAGTACACACCTGCCAATCCTAACCAGCCAAAACCAAATCACACAACCAAAACCCGCATAAGATAAAATTGAAGACGGTAGCCGGCAACTAAGTTTACGGTGTCCAATAAAAGCTAGAACTAGTGATGGCAGGGGCAAGGCAGCACACCATAGCAGTTTGCTGGAATTTGGTAGCTACGCTAAAAATAGACCATTTACTGAGAATGGCTTCCATGGCAAGTGCGAGTAACAACTACATGCCCGCCGGTAGGGGGGAAAGAGGAATGGCAAACATTTTGGCCGATTCCTTCAAGTGCCAACGAAGGAAAACGACGGTCTAGCATGAGCAAGCTGGCTCCGCACGCTGACCGCTGGCTGCGGCGAGCTGGCAAAGGCAGAAGAAGTTATTTGGTCGCCAGGGGATAAGACGCCAAAAAGATGCTCATCTAACCACCCTTTATAATCGCTGGTGAAATGAGTCCATGGTTGGATCATTGGAGACCAGCAGTGCTGCAAAAGGAGAAAAACACATTTTGGCCGATTCCTTGCAAGTGTCGACGGAGGAAAATGATGGTTCGGCATGGAGGAGGCTGGCATTGAACGGTGACAACTAGCTACGGCGAGCTGGTGAAAGCAAAAGAAGTTGCTTGGTTGCCAGGGGATAAAACGGCAAGGGGATGCTCATCAAACCACCCCTTACAATCGCCGATGAGGTGAGTCCATGGCTGGATCAATGGCGACCAATTGCACTGTAGAGGAGAACACCTGGAAAGAAGAAAAAAAAACAGAGAGCTAACCAACGAGAAAAGTACATAAGAGTAAAATCTATGCTAAGCAAGTGGTTTGGCCACTGGAGAGGAGGCCAAAGCCCCCTCTCCGATGGCGACTTGGTTTGGAGACGAGGCAGTTGTGTTAGAGAATAGAGAGAAATATTAACTTATTTTTTAAAAGTTTTATTTTTAAAAATTTTATTTTCAAAAATTCTATTTAAAAGGCTCAACCAAACGAGTCTTCATTACATAACTCTTCTTTTTTGCGTTGTATATAATTACATACACATTATGATTGTTGTTTGATTTATAAATAAGAAATTTCTACAAAAATGTTATTAAAAAATATATCGATTTTGCTTTCTGAATGATTGTTATTAAAAAATTATTGATTGTCTTAAGCAACTTCCATGGAACAATCTTAGTAATGTTGACTTTTGCTTCAAGATCACTTGTGTTTCTATCACCTTTGTATGGGTTTCTTTTCAGCTTCCAACAATAAATTACTTCAAGAGAGGTTCCTTCATCATTTTTCAATTTGAGCAATAACAACATTTGTTAAAATATCCGCAATGTCTAGGAAATTCTTACACACTCACAGTCCTGTATCTGCAAAAGAACAACTTCCACGGCTGCATTGCACAGTCCTTTGCAAATGGCATTACTTTGATCAGTCTCAATCTTAAGGGCTATCGGTTGGAGGGGCCATTACTACCGTCTTTAATTCAGTTAATTGTATTTTGCAAGTTCTGGATATTGGGAATAACAGGATGAAAGATACATTTTCACATTAGTTAGAAGATCTTTCGGAATTTCAGACTCGTATTGTTGGCTCTAACAAATTCTATGGTCCTATTGACAATTGCAATACAAGATCTCATTTTCAAGATTACAATTACTTGATCTCCTTCACAATGATTCAATGGTATTCTCCCAGCAAGGTATTTTCAAAATTTTTAAACAAAGATGAATGAGGATGACAGTGGTGTTCCAAAATTTTGAAGAAGGCGATACTTCAAGCTGGGTTGATTGGAAAATTGGTGTATATGTTGAGTTATGCGTGAGGATTGGTGCTTGACTTGTCAATAGGATATTTTATATTTTTAACAGGGAGACTAAAAATTGTTTGTAAGGATTGTTGAAAGGAAGAAATCCAAGGTCAGAAGACTGATCATCAGACAAGGCACGGAAGAAGATATTAGTAAGTCCAATTGGTTTTCCTAATTGGATTAATTTCGTAATTTCTCCGTGGGTCGATTGTTCTACTTTATCATCAAAGTAGAGTTATTTCATTGTCTTTTCAATTGTAAGAATTTATGCAATTGCTATTTTGTATTATACAGTTTTTTACGTCAATGATATAAATGCAGATAATTTAATAATATTGAAAATGAATCGTTACCTTGTCTTTTTGAAATTTTGCAAAGAATTATCTTACCGAGATGTAGCAAGTAGGTTGATTGATGTATTATTGATACAACCATTCCCACCGGCAAAACCCGGCGCCCTCTTTCTTGTTGTTATGTAACTGATGTAATTATTTAAGGTTAACAATTGGAAAATAAATTGTTTACACTACTTGTTTTGATTCGAGTCATGAGGTGTTCAGCTTATTTTACGTCAATGATATAAATGCAGATAATTTAATAATATTGAAAATGAATCGTTACCTTGTCTTTTTGAAATTTTGCAAAGAATTATCTTACCGAGATGTAGCAAGTAGGTTGATTGATGTATTATTGATACAACCATTCCCACCGGCAAAACCCGGCGCCCTCTTTCTTGTTGTTATGTAACTGATGTAATTATTTAAGGTTAACAATTGGAAAATAAATTGTTTACACTACTTGTTTTGATTCGAGTCATGAGGTGTTCAGCTTATTTTACACAATGAAGGAGATGTAGCAAAACACATTCATCTGCTTTCGACTGGTTTATTTATCAACATGGCTTATTAGAAAGCTAAAAGTGTAATGAAACCAATTTGCAGAATCAATTTAGATCTACTTTCTTTTAAATAAACAAGAAGATAATCAATATCTAATGCTTAGTGGTGTTAGTGGGATGTTTATACGTTTCCTCTAAGAAAGTGCTTAACATTTATGCTAAAAGAATTAGTGAAAAGAGATAGAAAATAGAAATATAAGTTATGATAGGAAGCAACTCAGACTCTTCTGCACTTACTGCATATGCTTGTATTGCAGGGCTGCCTTATACCATCTCCATTTTTTTTATTTAATTAGCCAGTGCTATAAATATAAATATATACACATGCAGATTTATTAGTTGACAAAAGAATAATAATAACGAAAGAAAGATGGATTAAGAATGTAACAAGCGGATTACCAATAATCAACAAACGTGAAACAACATAAATTGGTGATAGTTTTGGTCACACGGTGTCACTATTCAGGGTCATAGTTACGCCTTGGAAATGCTTTCTCTGTTTTCCATCTCTGCTTTTCTTATGTTTTATGAAAACAAAAAGATTTGGCAGTTATCATGGCAATACTTAGTCCTTTGCCTACTATTCTTGCAAATCCAAGTCATTTGTACATTGCATTGGTCAACTCTTCTTCATTAGTAAAAATTTGTTGTCCTGAAGAAAGCTTTACCTTATTCCAGTTTAAAAGCACCATGTCTATTGATAGTTTTGCTTCTGATGATTGTATCATTGCAGGTTACTCAAAGATCGATTCCTGGAAGGTGGGCAGTGATTGATGCTCATGGGATGGAGTTACCTGTGATAAGTTGACAGGCCGTGTAATTGGCCTCGACCTTACTTCTAGTTGGCTTCAAGGCACTATTCATGACAACAGCAGCCTCTTCCACCTTCACAACCTTTTGCATCTCAACCTAGCTTGCGATGATTTCAGAGAGTCCAATAGCTGTTCCCATTTTTGTGGGTTCAGAGAATTAACAGAGCTTGACCTTTCTTCATCCTTTTTTTTGTGGTGAAGTTCCTTCAGAAATTTCTCACTTGTCTAAGCTGCTTTTACTTGATATCTCTAATAAATATTACAGCGGAATGGCAATGGACCAAGCACTTTCAGTAAACTCTTGCATAACCTAACAGAATTAAGAGTGCTTGTTTTCGACTTAGTTGGCACGTCTTCTGTTGCACCTGGTTCCTTGTTGAACCTCTCTGCTTCTTTGACATCTCTAATTCTTCATCGTACTGGGCTTTAAGGTGAGTTGTCAAATGATGTTTCCGGCCATCCATCTCTCTGGAGGCTAAGTTTATTCGGAAATGGTCCCACAGCTAATTTTCCAAAGTCTAACCGGAGCAGTCCCCTCAGATTGTTGGATGTCTCTTTCAACCATTTCTCAGTACAACTTCCTGACACATTCAGCAACCTTACACGCTTGAATGTGTTAGATCTGCGTAGAGATTGACACGCAGCGGAATACGTAGAGAATACAAGCAATGAAGTAGTTTAAAACAATCCAAGCAAGAACAACAAGCTAAATTGTAGAGCTAAGTATTGACAATAGAGAAAATTAAAAATATACCATACCAAGACACAAAATACGTGGTTCAGCAAATTGCTTACGTCCACGGTGGATCAAGGATCCAAGTCTCTCTTATTCTTTGGTTGATTACAAGAGAATTTATCATACAAGATCAAGGAATGATACAATTCAATTTTGGAGCTCTAGGGTTTGTTCTAAAGAGTTTTGAGAGTGTTTCTCATCATCATAACCCTAGGCATAATGGGGTATTTATATGAAGTCTAAAATACCCCAAAAAAAAAATGAAAAAGGAAAAGCCTAAATTCGAAATTTTCAGATTGTGAACAGTGAACAGTGCAGCGCCGCGGCATTGAGATCCAGCGCCGCGGCATTGAGATCCAGCGCCGCAGCATTGAGCAGTGAACAGTGCAGTGCCGCAGCATTGAGATCCAGCGCCGCGGCATTGACATACTGGAACCAATGCTTCCGCCAGCGCTTTCAATGCCGCGACGCCCACACCTGGGAATTTTTTCCTGTTTTCTTCTGCAATTTTTTCAACTGTTCCATTAGAATTCCACCTCTTCCACACATGCGTCCGGCTCCAAAATAATTCTGACATGTTCCCGAATTTGTTCCAAACATTATCAACATCATAAACATGATTTTGGATCACAAATTCCACAAATCCCCTCCTTGATACAAAATCACTCCAACAACACCAAGAGAGCAAACAAGGATCCATCCTCCACATCACAACCTTAATTGTAAGTTGTGATTCCAGTTAAGTCCATACACAACTTGAACGTAACTGAGGGCAGCGGCTTAGTCAACATATCAGCAGGATTCTCCGACGTCGAAATTTTACACAGACTAATAATGCCACTCTGCACAGTATCCCGAATGAAATGCATCCTAACATCAATGTGTTTCGATCTTTCATGAAACACTTGATGTTTGCTTAGATGTATGGCACTTTGGCTATCACAATGTACTGAAGTATTAACTTCATCCATAGCCAAAAATTCAGCACATATACCTTTCAACCATATAGCCTCCTTAATTGCTTCTCCTAAGGCTATATACTCGGCTTCGGTAGTTGATAGTGCTACAACATGCTGCAATACTGATTTCCAGCATACGCTACATCCAAACACCGTGAAGATATACCCAGATAAAGACCTTCTATTATCCAAGTCACCTGCGTAATCTGAGTCCACGTAACCCTTCACCATTTCATCACCTATGCCAAACCTTCTGAATAGCAAACCATAATGTGACGTCCCCTTTAGATACCTAAGTATCCATTTCACGGCCATCCAATGCGCCTTTCCAGGATTAGCCATGTATCTACTTACAACACTCACCGCTTGTGCTATATCCGGCCTTGTGCAAACCATAGCATACATTATAGAACCAACAGCACTAGCATATGGTACCTTAAGCATATGCAATTTTTCTTCTTCAATTTGTGGTGATTGAGATGCCGACAGTTTGAAATGCATTGCCAATGGAGTCGACACAACTTTGGCATCCCTCATTCTGAACCTGTCAAGAACCTTGAGTATATACCGTTGTTGAGACAAGAAAATAACATCACTGCCTCTCACTATATCCATACCCAAAATTCTTTTGGCTGACCCCAAATCTTTCATTTTAAACTCACCACCCAACTGATTTTTCAGCTTATGTATCTCTTCCATATCCTCACATGCAATTAGCATATCATCAACATATAGAAGGAGATACATACGCTTACTGTTATTCAATGCTTTGAAGTACACACATCCATCATACTTGCTCCTTGTGAAGCCACAATGCAGCATAAAATCATCAAATCTCCTATACCATTGTCTTGGAGATTGCTTCAGCCCATATAAAGACTTCTTTAGCAAACAAGCATAATCTTCTTTGCCTGGTTCTTCAAAACCTTTCGGTTGTGCCATGTATAGCTCTTCTTCAAGTTCACCATGAAGGAAAGCTGTCTTTACATCCATTTGTTCAAGATGTAAATTCAGATTTACACACATGGATAATAAAATGCGAATTGATGAGTGTTTTACAACAGGAGAAAAGATTTCATGGAAATCAACCCCTTCTTTTTGTGTGAAGCCCTGTGCAACAAGCCTAGCCTTGAACTTTGTAGGCTCAACACCCGGAACCCCCTCCTTAACCTTGTAAACCCATTTACAGCCAACTAACCTCTTGTTCTTTGGTTTCACCACCAATTTCCAGGTATGATTCTTATTAAGAGAAGTGATCTCTTCTTCCATAGCTTGTTGCCATTTAACACAATATACACTCTCAATAGCTTCAGCATATGATTTTGGTTCATCATATTCTATAGTGTAAGCAGTGTTAAACGCATAAGCTATCAAATCAGCATGTGCATACCTGCTCGGTGGTCGAACAACTCTCCTTTGTCTATCTCTAGCCAACTGGTACTCTTCAAGTTCAGCTTCAGGAGTGCTAGACTGCAATGGTGTTGTTTCAGAGAAATTTTCAGGTTCTTGTTCTTCATGTGCATCATCATTGAAGTGCTGACCTATAGGAATGTCAGGTCTCAAATCATGTTCCACCTCATGATGTTCAGTTTCAGATTCAGAAACTGAACTTGGCACATCTTCAGGCTTCTTCAAAACTGAATCCGAATTGGTTTCCAACAATGTAGATTCATTGAACGTCACATCCCTACTAATGATACTCTTGTGCGGATTAAGATCAGTACACCACACCTTGTATCCCTTAACACCTTCTGGATATCCAATGAATATCCCCTTCAAGGCTCTTGGTTCTAGTTTGCCTTGCTTGATGTGTACAAATGCAGGGCATCCAAATACCCTCAAGTGATCATATTTTGGAGTGCCTCCAGACCATTTCTGTTCTGGTGTCATAAAGCCAATAGCTGAAGAAGGACTTTGGTTTATCAAGTAAGCTGCAGTTACTACCGCCTCCCCCCAAAATGCCTTAGACAATCCAGCATTGGTTAGCATGCACCTTACCCTTTCAAGTAAGGTTCGGTTCATCCTTTCTGCAAGTCCATTCTGTTGTGGTGTGTACCGCACCGTTTTATGCCTTGCAATACCATACTTAGCACAAAACTTATCAAACTCAGTATTACAAAACTCAAGACCATTATCCGTCCTAAGTCTTTTGATTTTCTTACCCGTTTGATTCTCCACAAGTGCTTTCCATTTCTGAAATGTTTCAAACACCTGCTCTTTGCTCTTCAACACATAAACCCACAACTTCCTTGAATAATCATCAATGAATGACAAAAAATACCGTGCACCACCATGAGTGACAGCTTAAGCAGGTCCCCAAAGGTCAGAATGTATGTAATCCAAAGTGCCCTTGGTGTTGTGTTCACCCGTGTTACACTTAACTCTATGAGCTTTTCCAAGTACACAATGTTCACAAAACCCCATTGGCTGAATCTTTCCTTTGCCAAATACACCTTGATCATACAACTCCTTAAGGCTTCTCTCACCCAAGTGCCCTAACCTCAAATGCCATAACTTGGTTTGCATATTCTCATTATCAACAGAGAAAGATGCAGAACCAATAACAGCCTCTTCACTCAACACATACAACCCGTGTTTACGCTCACCTCTTATTACAACCATTGAACCCTTAATCACTTTCAATGTACCACTCTCACCCTTGAATGTGCAACCGGATTGATCAAGCATGCCTAAAGAAATTAAATTTCTTTTAAGATCAGGTACATGCCTCACATCTAACAACTCCCTCACACTCCCATCATGTAGTTTCAGCCTAATATTACCCATCCCAATGACTTGACAAGCCATATTGTTGCCCATTAATACCTTACAACCATTAATGGAATGATAGCTAGTGAACAAAGCTTTATTAGGACATATATGGAAAGTACATCCGGAGTCAAGAATCCACTCACCGTTGTTCTGCCCATTCGAGGCAACCAATGTTTCTGCAACTTCATAATCTTCTTCATAGACTATAGCTGCATCTGCTTCAGGTCTCTTCCCTTGATACTTAGCTTTCCTTTCCGGACAATCCCTTTTGAAATGACCTTCTTTCTTGCAGAAGTAACACTTCTTAGATTTGCCCCTTGATTTTGATCTTGAAGAATTTCTCACTTTAGATTCTCTACTCTCAGCTCTCCCCCTCGCAACAAGTACAGCTGCAGAATTTTGTTGTTGTTGTTCTGACTTCTTAACTAACACCTTTGAGTTTAAGGCTGCTCTAACATCCTTCATTGTCAATGACTCCCTTCCATATAGAAGAGTATCAACAAAATGTTCATAGCTTTTAGGAAGTGAACTCAATAACAGAATTGCTTTGTCTTCGTCACTGATTTTGACATCAACCGTCTCCAAATCAATGACAGCCTTGTTGAAGGAATCAATGTGTTCATTTAGTGAACCACCCTCAACCAAAGACAACCCAAACAAATTCTTCTTGAGATACAACCGGTTTGCAAGAGACTTAGTCATATATAACTCATCAAGTCTTTTCCACAAACCAAGTGCTGATTTTTCTGCACCCACTTCCCTCAAAACTTCATCACCCAAACTCAAGATAATTTCACTCCAGGCTTTTCTATTAATGGTTTCAAGATCCATGTCTAACTTAGATGTTGAAGACTTATCACTAGTACTAGAGGGTTCTTCAAGGGCTGATTCTAGTCCTTGACTCTCTAACAAAGCCATCATCTTAAGTTTCCATAAGTTGAAATCATTATGCCCTGTAAATTTCTCTACTTCATGCTTATGTGGTGCCATGTTCAACCAATAACAAACTTAGACAGCCAATAATAGCTCTGATACCAATTTGTAGAGATTGACACGCAGCGGAATACGTAGAGAATACAAGCAATGAAGTAGTTTAAAACAATCCAAGCAAGAACAACAAGCTAAATTGTAGAGCTAAGTATTGACAATAGAGAAAATTAGAAATATACCATACCAAGACACAAAATACGTGGTTCAGCAAATTGCTTACGTCCACGGTGGATCAAGGATCCAAGTCTCTCTTATTCTTTGGTTGATTACAAGAGAATTTATCATACAAGATCAAGGAATGATACAATTCAATTTTGGAGCTCTAGGGTTTGTTCTAAAGAGTTTTGAGAGTGTTTCTCATCATCATAACCCTAGGCATAATGGGGTATTTATATGAAGTCTAAAATACCCCAAAAAAAATGAAAAAAGAAAAGCCTAAATTCGGAATTTTCAGATTGTGAACAGTGAACAGTGACCGTGAACAGTGCAGCGCCGCGGCATTGAGATCCAGCGCCGCAGCATTGAGCAGTGAACAGTGCAGCACCGCAGCATTGAGATCCAGCGCCACGACATTGACATACTGGAACCAATGCTTCTGCCAGTGCTTTCAATGCCGCAGCGCCCACACCTGGGAATTTTTTCCTGTTTTCTTCTGGAATTTTTTCAACTGTTCCATTAGAATTCCACCTCTTCCACACATGCTTCCGGCTCCAAAATAATTCTGACATGTTCCCGAATTTGTTCCAAACATTATCAACATCATAAACATGATTTTGGATCACAAATTCCACAATCTGTCTTACAGCTTCTACAAGGGGTCCACAATTCCAGCATCTCTTTTTAACCTCACAGAACTGACTTCCTTGGATTTAGCAGCAAACGGTTTCTCCAGTCAAATTATAGCGTCAATATCTAACCTCGGGAAAGTAACTGTTCTATGTTTCTCACTGAATGATTTTAACGGTCAGTTGCTATAAGTAGTACATAAATTATATATATCTTTATATTATATCTCTGTATTAGTATGATGTTATTTATTTTAAAATTAAGTTTTTGTAATTTTAATTTTAAGTTTTATTTAAAAATTTTTATATCAATAGAGATATAATTTATTTTTTATATACTTATAATCTTTTTTATTTTTTTTCAATGTAAGATTTTGTTTATTTTTTTAATAATTTTTTCTTTAAATATAGGACTACAAAACCTCCCCTCAAACAATATCCATCCACCTATTTTTCATATAGAAAAATTTCGTTCTTTTTTTTTGTATTCATCTTTTACTTATTTTCACTGTGTTGTGGGAGCACACCTTATGTGAAACCTAAAGTATTGCCTACTTTGAGAGCCCGCTCTATCAAGTCAACTCTTTATTATTGTATTAAGAGACACGCCTTACGAGAAACCGACATCATTGCATTGAGAGAACACGCCTTACATGATACCGGCATCATTGCATTAAGAGGACACGCCTTACATGATGCTTGGGAGCACACCACCGCCTGTCCATAGAGCTTACTACGGATCTCATAAAAAAACCGAGGCTTACCAAGCTCACCACCTTCTCGTTCGACCCCAAAGATTTCTTCTACATGGCTAACTTTGGGGCATGGCTCTGATACCACTTGTAAGGAGTCTAGAAACCACACATATCTTCACATTGGTATGATATTGTCCACTTTGGGCCTAAGCCCCAATGGTTTTGCTCTTGAACTCTACCGAAAAAGCCTCATACCAATGGAGATATAGTTCACTCTTTATATACCCATGATCTTCCCTATTTCGTTTCAATGTGGGACTTTATTTGCTTCCTTAATAGTTTCCATCCTCAATATTCAACCTCACACAACTTTCTAATTTAGACTTCGCCTACAATCGACTTAAGGGTCACTTTCCTTCACAAATAAAGGATCTTCCACATTTAAGTTGACTGACTTATTTGACAATAATCTAACTGGCAGAATACCAGCATGGTTTTTTACTGTGCCATCTTTGAAGTTTTAGGATCTTAGGGACAACAAACTTACAGGTCTTAAACCATTTCCAATACCCTAGTTCAGTTAAATATATTTATCTAGGGAATAATACCATCCATGATCTATTCCCAAATTCCATATTTGAACTCCGGGACCTCACTGATCTTGATCTTTCATCAAATAACTTGAGCAGCATCACGAAGTCAGAGATGTTCTCAAAGCTTAAAAATCTCAACCGAGTTGATCTATCATATAACAGCCAACTTTTCATAACAAACCCCAACATTGTCAACTTCACCTTGCTTAAGCTGGTTTTTGTATTTCTCTCTTCTTGCAACAAAACAGAATTTCCAACTTTTTTAAGATACGCAAAAAAATTGGTGAGTTTAGACCTTTCTAATAACAGAATTCTTGGCTTGATCTCCCAATAAGAATAAAAAATGGTGGCACAAATTAGAATGTCTAAATCTTGGTCACAATTTATTGACAAGTTTTAAGCAAATCCCATCAAATATGCACAAATTGGAAGACTTGAATCTTGCTCACAATTTATTGACTAGTTTTGAGCAAATCCCACCAAACATACAGTTCTTTTCCATTTCACAAATTAAATTCACTAGAGTAATCCCTTCATCGTATTGCAATTTGAGCTCTATTTTGTATCTGGACTTGTCCTATAACAAATTGAGTGGAATGATTCTATAGTGTTTTACAAGCTGACAGACACTCTAGGTCATTGATTTAAGGATGAACAACTTCCATGGGACCATCCCTCAAACATTTGCAGAAGGCAATAATCTGATGACTCTTAACCTTAACGGCAATAAGTTAGAAGGGCCATTATCACCATCTTTGGTTAACTGCGGCAGCTTGTGTTAGACATGTAATGTTATTTTATGCTCCTAAACATGTATAATAATATTTTATTTAATTGATAAATTTTATTCATATATAATTAAGCATACATTAAAGAGCTCATATTTATAAAGTATGTGATCTATGTATTAGGCATATGGTGCTAATACAAAAGGTATAGATCACAAGTTATTTATAAATTAAATTCTATTCACAGTCATGAATGAAATGGGCATTTCATTATGTAAGACTATCGTTTTTCTACTTTTTATAGTGAATAATTCATCTTGATTAATAAAGTAAAGACTTCAAGTGAAAAAACTAGTATATGATACATTGAATTGGACTAATGCAAATTCTGATTTAGTTAACTAAATGTTATTGATCTTAATTCACAAAGCTTTAATAAGCTTAATTAACCATAATTCTGAGTAAGCAATGAACTTACATTTCTATATTATATTCTTTTGAGTTATCACGGAGTGAGATCCAAATGAATGGTCAATTTCATAGATCGTAAGAACATATAAATACAATATGGAATATATATATATAGTAAATGATGTCACTTAAGCTGTTTGCAGTACTTGATCCTTTAAATATATGACCGCAGTTTATTCATTAGATTGTTTATTGAATAATAATATGTATTTGTAAAATTATATACAAATACAGACATATTAATAAATGATCATTAAAGCATTCAGTGACACAAAGACAAATAAGTAATTAAAGAGGTAATACATTTTATCATGACTTAACTTTAATTACGACATCAAATAGAGGGTTAGTTGAGTAGCTATTATTAGTCAAATGATTAATTTTAATTAAAGTAGTTTTAATTAAAATTTAGATTTATTTATTACATAGGCCAACTAGAGTGCAATCTTGGACTTTTAGTAGAGTAGCTCGTGGTTAACTTAAAAGATCTAATGGGTCATAAGATGATTAGAATTTTGATCTCTAATTTGGAGCTAGAAAGCCAATGAGCCTTTAGTCCCTTTACTAGCTCAAATTACCATTTTATCTTTTACCTAAAATGATGACTATGCAAAACACAATTATGAGTGTTTTGGCTCTTTTTATTTAAATGAACCATACTTAATTTTATATAAGATTGTGGTAGTTGAAAAGAGAAAAACATAATTATAATTGTTTGCCTCTTTTGATTAAAATAGAATTTGGAGAAGAGTAAAGAAGAATAGAGTCAAACAAAAATTCTCTCTACAACAAAAGAAGAGAAGATTAGAGCTAAGGAAATTCTCTACATCAAATATTCTAAGGTAATTTTCTTCCTCCCTCTATTTAATTTACATGTAATATAATTAATATGATCATCTTATTATTCCAACAAAATAGTATTAGAGCTAATTTTGATCTATATTACATGTAAATATGGTATATATTGTGTATAGTTGTGAATATTAATTATGGCACCAAATAATTTCATTGATCTATTATTGTTATAATTCAATTATTTAATAAATATTTTTTATTGTTCAAATCCATGGTAGAGATTTGCTTCTTGTTAATTTTATAGTATGTAACAAGAGATGGTGATGAAATAATATCATAATTTTTCCTATTGATTATTTCATTTTCTTAGATCTATTGTAAGCCAAAAAAAAAAATTTCATAAGAATATCATATAATACAATTATGATTATAATTGATATGTACTAAAAAAATAAAATATGTAATTTTTCCAGTAAGATGGTGGCATGTGGCGACAAAAGAGAGTGGTGGCATTAGGGATAGGCGGTGGAGAGAGAAAATAAAATTGGATTTCATCTTGTCTTTTCTCACTCAGCCCCTTATAATTTTGTGAAGTCTATTTTGGCAAGTTTAATTTTAAAATATTTGCAAATTAGTTTAAAACAGAATTTCAATTTTTTATTTTTCATCTAAGCCCTTAAATTGTTGGATAAATATGTTTTGGCTAAAATGTTTTGAAGAATTTTCAATTAGGTCCTAATTTTGACCCAAATATGTTTGTGGACTATTTTAGGTATTTGCAAATTTGAAGTTGGCCAAAAATATTTTTAATTTTTGTCCAAATTTTATGACGTACGTAATGGGTTATTTTAAATAAAATTATTGGGTCTAAAATTATTTTAATAAATCTTTTCCATAAGGCCCAAAAAAAAATTTTAATACCCAAATTTATTATAAAAATAAATGAATCAAAACAAAGTTTAAAAATTGAACATGTCAAACCCATACAACTTGCAAGCAAATTAAGATGGAGATGGACATTATGGAAGAGCCTAAGTTGACTTCAAAGAGGATTTTGAAGAATTTAGGCTTAGTTTTAATGTTTTTCTTTTTAGGAAAAATCATGGATTATGGGTTGTTTATTTATCTAGTTATTTGATTGATTAAATAACATGTCATAGATTAAGGGTGCCACATTCACATGTTCATGTATTAATATATCATGTGACATTAATGCGATTATAATAATATTAATGTTATGTTTTTAATATATTAATTTAATAATTTGACATAGCCTAATTAATTGTTTTATTTTATAAAATTAGATATTAAATGGCCGAATGTCAATTTATTAAATTAATTAGTATATTAAAACAAATAAAACCAAAATAAAAACTCTAAGGATTAAAAATATTGAGTGGGAGAGGGTTTTAAGCATAAGGCCCATGGTTTTCATTATTAATCTTATAGTAAAGTAGATTAATGTCTTGTCTCTAATCTTGTGAGCTCTCTATGTATGGTATTAATCAGAACTAGTTACTAGATAGGACTTCCCTAAAGGATAAGATCTAATTTATGACTCATGCAAAATTGACTACCTTATGGTAGATTTTTTAATTAGAAAATATAGATAATTGAAATAATGGTTATACACTCAACTTAGGTTAATTGATAATCTCCCTGTGGAGTTTTTGTAAATTGAACATTAGAGCTAAAAAATGATAGTTTATTATTATTTGATATGAGATATTTAAATGATAATAATAAACAAAAACTCTAAGGTTTAAAATTATTGAGTAGGAGAGGGCTTTAGGCATAAGGTCCATGGTCTCTATTACTGGTTTTATAATAATATAGATTAATGTCTTGTCTCAAACCTTGTGAGCTCTGTACGGAGGATATTAATCAGAACTAGTTACTAGATAGAACTTCCCTAAATGATAAGATCTAATACACGACTCATGTGAAAATGACTATCTTACTGTGGCTTTTTTAATTGAAAAATATAGATGATTGAAATAATGGTTATACACTCAACTTAGGTTAATTGATATCCTCCCTACAGAGTTCTTGTCAATTGAACATAAGAGCTAAAGAATTGGTAGTTTATTATTATTTGATATGAGATATCTAGATGATAATAATAAATTAGTATGGTACTAATCTAATTCATGACAGATACGACCACCTTACAGAGGCATGTTCTAAATAAAAATTGGATAATCGATGCATAATGTAGTTAAAAGGGTTCTACATACATACATTTTATGCAAAAAAAAATTATATGCCATAAGAGACTGTATGCTCATGTATAAATTTGTTCTTTAGAATCATATATTGATTCAACCCACTAGTATTCATCCTTAACCAAAAACAAGTTAATCAGGAATAATTATATAGATTGAAAAAGGAACTTGGATATTGTACTCATAACTAAAAAGCACAGATATGTCTTGACTGATAAATGTCTTCCAAAGCACCTAATAAAAATGCAACCCAAAGATGAAATAGATGTTTAGAATAGTCACTTGACTAAGGGCTTATCTTCTTCTTGTCTCAATCCTAATAGAAAGAATAGTACGAAGAAGAAGAACATGCCAAGGAAAACATCTAATTCGAAATCTATGTAAATTTATAAAAAAGGGAGTAAAACCTAAAAGAAAATATTTCCAATATGGCATTAATGGGAAAATGAAGAGAAACTGACCTTAACTAAATTGATTTTAATAACCAAAAAGAAAACTTCATCTTTTACTAATATTCTTTTCATTGAAACATATTTAGTTGTTGATTTTGCATATTCTTGGATTATAGATTCTAGAGCCATTAACCATATTTGATTTGTTGCAAAGGTTATAGGAAACCAAATCACTCAATGAAAAAGAGATCAGTCTTAGACTTCAAAATGACGTAACTGTTGTAGCCAAGGCAGTAGAAGTTGTTCATCTTTATTTTGATAAGTTTAGGATTTTAGTATAGAAGATTGTTTGTTAGTACTGAAGTTAAACATTATTTGATCTCAGTTAGTTGTTTAAGTAAATATTGTTACTCTGGTAACTTTTAACTCAACTATGATGATCAAAAGAAATAATTCGTTTATATGTTCAAGTATAATGGTTAACAATCTATATTACATATATCCTAAAATCAACTCACTATATGATAAAGAATTGAATAATGAATCTAATCACCATAAGAGGATGAAAATATCTCCTACTAATTAAATGTATTCGTGGCATCTACATCTTAGTTACATTATTCTAGATAGGATTCAAAGACTGATCAAAGATAGACCTTTGAGTTCATTAGAGATTAAACCATTACCAGTATGCGAATCCAGTGTAGAAGTAGAAGGTAAAATGACTAAGAAGACCCTTTTTACGCTAAAGGTTAAAAAGCCACTAAATCATTAAAATTAATGCATTCTGACATGTGTGGGCCCAGGGCATATAAGCTAGAAGAGGTTATGGATTTCGTCAGTTATATTGATGATTATTCTGAGGTTATGGATTTTGTCAGTTATATATGTACCTAATGTGCCATAAGTCTGAGGCATATGATAAATTTAAAGAGTTTAAAAAAAAAAGTGGAAAGGGAAACATATAAAAGCACTTTGATTTGATCAAGATAGATAATACTTCTATAGTAAGTTCATGATCTATTTATTAGAAATTGGGATATTATCCCAGTTGACTACACCTGGGCCAATCTAGCAAAATGGTATAGCAAAAAAGAGAAAAATAACTCTTCTTGAAATGGTGAAGTCAATTATAAGTTATTTAATTCGACCCATGTTGTTCTAGAGTTATACCTTTAAAATAGTCATGCATCTTCTTAACTTAATCCATATAAGACAGTCCCTAAAAATACTTCTGAAAATATTAATAAGGCGTAAACTAACTATACATCATATACATATATGAGGACGTTTAGCTCATATACTAAAGGGAAGACAAATAAGTTATAATCTAAGTTACAAGTTTATCTGTTTGTCGACTATCCTAAATGAACAAGAAAAAATATTTTCTATAATTCTCAAGATAAGAAAATGCTTGTTAACATAAATGCAATCTTTCTTGAGGTAGATTATATAAAAGACATCAAGCCTATAAGTAAGATAGTTCTTGATGAGTTATTTGGGAACTTCAATATTGTGCTTAAGAGAGTCAATAAAGTTAGTTCTCAATCCAAATCATAATAGCCAACTAAAGCCAATTGCAGAGCAATAACTACCGGTACTTTATTATAGTGGGAGAACTATTAGATGTCTAACTAGAGGCATGTTAATTAGAGAATCTTTAAAGAAAATTTCTAATAAACATAAACTAGATCCCAATAGTTATGTTGAAGCAATGGTTCATATAGCAAATTACAAAAGTTATAATCATTGGTAGTTGATAAAGGTTAATTAGGTTTAATATTTCTATATTTTAAAGTTAATATTTGTTTGTTGAAATTAAGATTATTTGACTTTTTATGTATTTTATTGTTATTTTATAGGTTGAAGTCAATAGAGCAAATAGGAATGAAAATCTAATGAAAATAAGGCAAAAACATCAAATTACTATAGTACATGGTACATGAGATTGCTACAGTTACAAGTTACAGTAAATTTTACTACAGTGCACGTTAACAGTAATGTGTGAACAGTAATCTTAATTTGACTTATATTTAATATTTTACCCTAAATTAAAGACATAAACTTGTAAATAGAATATCAAAAAGCCTAATTCAAGAATCAAGAGAAGAGAATCAAGAAAAAGAGAGAGAAAAAGCAATTTTTGAAGGATCGAGAAGATTAAAAACTATAGAAAAATTAGTTTTAGCTCTTCAACTCTTTATCTTTCTAGTTTTCTATGATTTTCATGATGTTATTCTTGATAAAATCTAGAATTCTTTATTTCACTATGACCTAAAGTTTTATTTCTTGAGTTAGACTTTTGAACCTAGTATGTAGTTAGATTTTGTTAATTCTTAGTTTATGAGCTTAATATATACAATTGATTCATTTTATCTTATGTTTATTATTTTTATTATATCTGGCCAATATCTTGAATGATTACGGAATCATAATGAACTTGACAAAGGAATTCATGTGTTTAGCCTATAATAGTTTGATGCATGATCATAGGGTAGCAACTATGAGTTCTGTCTAGGTATATGTCTATCCTAGATGGTGTGTATGATATGATTTAGAATTGATCTCAATGAATTACATTCTAATTTGATTACTATAAATATATAGGTGATTGTTAAAATACGTAATATAGTCACTCGACCATCGATAGAGGCTTGTGATGAGATTAGTGTCTAAGCCAACAATTGATATTAAGGGATTAACTAAAAGGTTAACAAATCCAATGCACCATTAGGGGGTGAGTCTATATCTAAGATTATTATCAATTTGTGAATTTATCTCTTTGTTGATTGCTAATTAGGTTAATTTAATTGATAGTGTAGTAACCACTTACCAATACCCGAAAGAATAAATATTTATATATATATGTATAATATTCATATTTTATTTGTATATGGATGATACTTAATTTATGTATTGTTATTAGTATTTTTTTGTATAAATTAAAGACATACTATTAGTATTAGCTTTATTTGTAAGACTTTAAATTTATTTTAGGGACCAAATTATAATTCTTTAAAAGTTTTTAGGGTTAATTTGTAAATATTAAAAGTTAGCCTCTTAGTATAAAAATACACATTTTAAACACTAATTTACTCATTTTTAGGTCAAGCCACCCCTTTAGAGAGAGAAAAGAGAGAAATAGAGGGGAGAGAAAGAGAAGAAGAAGAAGAAATTAAAATTTTGAGTTTTAAGAGGTATATCATAACTATTTCTCAATTTATTGATGTTAATTAAGTTAATTTCTTTAATTTTTTATTTCTAAAAATATGTGCAATTGAGGACTTGATGTGGATTTTGTAAGAAATATTGAGAATTAATGATGATTATGTAGATAACTTGATAAATTATGATAAATTTGCACAAATTCTACTTGATAGTCTCTTGATCTGAGAATTTTATAACTTCTTATACTTTGATTATGGTTTTGAATTTTGGGAATAAGAAACTATACATGTCTAGAATTATTTGAAACTTTGAATTGATTGAAAATTCCAGAAATTGAATTTTTAGTGAATTTACAAAAATAACCCTGAAATTTTAGAACTTTTCTATGTTAACAGTATACTACAGTGAAAAATAATTTTTGATCTACTAAATGATCTTCAAAAATTACAATTTTATGGGATATAATAAATTTATATGTCTAATATGATATATTCAAAATTAAGAATTTAGATCAATGTGGTTAAAGCTTTATGATTTTCTAAAGTGTATCAGCTCATTGCAATATTTGATTAACAGATTTTTAAAGCTATGGAATAAAATAGTTTTAAAATACTTTTGGTAGGGATTTTAAAGTAAAACATTTATCATAAATTGAGATATATGTCGAGAGTAATCCTATGATAGTTTTATGATTTTTGAGTTAGTATATGATTTTATAAAATTGAGAGACTGAATATTGTTCAGTAAATATCTTAATCCCGCCAGAATAATAGTTTAGATTTGATGGTGTTTATAAAATGGATTGTATAGGAATTATGATACAATATTCATACATAAAGAGGATATATGAGTTAAGAAAGATAAATTCTGATTTTGGAGCAATTAGACATCATTTGATGTATAAGAAAATTTTGTTAAGTGTAAGTGGTCAGAATGACAGGTTTTGAGAAACTAAGTAATTAGACCAATTCGATGTGATAAGTGCAATATGTGTAATTTTGTAAGCTATTTAAAGTGTTTTGTGTGAATGTTGAGGCTTATGAAAGGATTAATCTCTATTGATAGGTTAAGGGGAATTAAGTCTTGTACCCGAAAGTGCTAAGAAGTAAATATACTAGACTTTTACTGAAATCACAATAAACATAGTAATTGTTTATATATGATTTTGTAAATGTGCTTAGAAATATATTTATGTTTATGTTATACCAAAGTATATTTGATATGAAATGTGAAAGACATATGTTTATGAATGTGAGCATTAACATTGAGCATAGACATACATGTGTTTCTGAAAATGAGTTTTCAAAATAAAATGTGTTTAACAAAGAAAGCTTTTGAAGTGAAAAATATCCATAAGATACGTTTTGTGTTTTAAGTATGTTTGAACTCACTATTTACTTAGTAGGCACCTTATATGATTTGTGGAGCCTTTATGTGTGGCCTTTTCTTTTAGATTGGTATGTGTTATGTGTTCCGTGTGTAGGAAGGATCCTATTGGTACTTAAAAGAATAGTGAGTCATCACATTCATATGGTGGTGTATTGGTGCATATGAGAGGACTCACCGATGATCAAGGTGAGGGTTTAGCTCTTACTTTCGGGAATGTGCATTATATATGTGTAATTTAAACCTCACTTGTACTATTTCTCTCATATGGTATGTCACCTACGAGTGACATTCGGCTCATTATGTGATATATGATATGAAAGTCCTATTAACTAGTAGTTGAGTGATGGTATTCCTATTATATGTTTTGAAAGAATGTGTAAGCGCTTATCTGACATGTAATTTGATAAAATTATAATTTTGATTTATCACAGCATATCATACACATGCATTGTGTACATATATGTATTTGTAATTTGATATATGAAAAACTAGTATGCTTACTGAGTTTTATACTCATTATAGTTTATGGTGATTTCAAGTAAATAAGGTACATGTGTACTTAGCGGATTTGGCAAGGCTTCTATTGTCCCTTAGGTTCCCTAAATTGCTAAGTTGTTGAGTGTTTTATTTGTGGACACGTAGTTTAAGATATTTGATTTATCCCTATTGAATAAATACTTATGTATTATTTTATTAGATGCGGTTGTATTTGGTTTATGTTTCACCAAGTGTGGTTATAGGTTGATCTTTGTGTTGAGCTTACTAGCAACCTATTAAGGATTCCTATGTAGAATTCAAGTTTAAAAATTTATACAATATTAATTATGAGTGCACATTATTGAATGAGTGTAAATTATGTCATGTGTCAGATCTTTTAGGTCTGAGGCGTGACAGATAGAATTAGGTTAATTTTTTAGATTTTAGATTTTTTTCTTAAATAAAATTTAAGTAAACATAATTTTAGTATTTGATTGAAGAATTAGATCACATAGTCCTTATGAGAATTATATCTGGACTTAAATTTTATATTACTTGATACGATAGTGTACGTTTGTGCTTAGTTAGTATAGCATACAATTAGTACTTTGTCACAGTGTGAGAACTGTTAGACACCTAACTAAGTACATGTTAATTAGAGAGTCATTTTAGACAATCTCTAATAAACATAAATTAGATCCCATAAACTATAATAAAGCTATGGTTAATGTCGATGTAGATCATTAGTGCGAAGATATAAAATTAGAAATAAATTCTATGTATTCTAAAATATGGTCTGGAACTTATAGAAAAACCTGAGGGGATAAAACCTATAGGTTGCAAAATGGTTTATAAGAGAAAAAAAGTAGGGTATATGAGAATGTGGAAACCTTTAAAACTATGCTTGTTGCTAAAGAGTATGCTCGGAAAGAAGATATCAATTCTAAGAAAACATTTTCATCGGTAGCCATATTAAAGTCTATCAAAATTATCTTATCTATTCTAGCAAATCTTAATTATGAGATTTGACAATTGGATGTCAAGATTGCCTTTCTCAATGGTAATCTTGAAGAAAATATCCTTATTATACAACCAAACAATTTTATAGCTAAATGCCAAGAACATATGGTTTACAAACTATAAAAAAATTTCTATAAGCTAAAATAAACATCTAGATCTTGAAACATTAGATTTGCTCAAGTAATCAAATCATTTGATTTTGATCAAAATCTTGATGAATCTTATGATTTACAAAAAGATAGATAAGCGATTAATGGTTTTCTAGTCTTGTATGTAAATGATGCACTACTAATTAAGAATGATGTAGAAGCGTTATTATCAGATAAAATTTAGCTATCTAATTAATTTAATATGAAGGACTTAGGTGAAGTTAGTTACATCATTGAGATTAAGTTATTCGAGATAAAAAGAATCTGATGTTAACTTTATGTCAAACTGTATATATAGACAAAATATTGTTCAAATTTGTTATGTATGAATCCAAAAAGGGATCACTTTCTTTTTTACATTGGATTGATTTATCTAAGATTCGGTGTCCTAAGACACCTAAAGAGATAAATCGCATGAAAGGAATTCCTTATACATCTGCTGCAGGAAATCTCATGTATGCAATGCTATGTACTATACCAAATATTTGTTATGTGGTTAGCATGGTTAGCAGATATCAATCAAACTCAGGAATAGAACATTGGACTATAGTAAAGCATATATTCATTTTTCTTTAGAGAATGAAAAATCATATGCTAGTAAGGATCTTGTACCTATTGAATATACAGATTTAGATTTAAACCAAACAAAGATACCCAGAGTACATAACAAATTGAATATACAGATTTAGATTTATACAAAGTACCTATTGAATATTTATATATTGTAAATTAAATTATGGAAGTTGAATATGTAGCTACATTTAAAGTTACAAAAAATGCTATATAACTCTGAAAGTTCTTCAGAGAGCTTAAGGTGGTACCAAGTGCTTAGATGCCTATTGTTCTTTATTGTGACAATAGTACGGCAGTAGCACAGTTCAAAGAACCGAAATACTACAAGAGAGAAAAACACATACACACATATATCATAAGGAATTGTGCAAGTATCTAAGATTGCGTAAGCTAATAATCTAGTAGATCCATTCTCCAAAGTTATTGTTAGCAAACAGATTCAAAACTCATATAGATGATATGGGATTCAATATATGCTCGACATGCTTTAGGATAAATGAAAGATTGTTAGACATGTAATACCATTTTATGCCATTAAAGCATGTATAATAACATTTTATTTAATGGATAAATTTTATTCATACATAATTAAACATACATTAAATTGCCCTATTTATAAAATATGTGATTTATGTATTAGGCATATAGTGTGAATACAGAAGGTATAAATCATAAATTCTTTATAAATTAAATCTTATTCACAAATATTAATGAAATAAGCATTTTATTATATAAGACTGTAGTTTTTCTAGTTCTTATAACGAATAATTCATCTTGATTAATGAAGTAGAGACTTTAAGTGAAAAAACTAGTGTATGATACATTGAACTGAACTAATGTGAATTCTAATCTAGCTAACTAAATGTCATTAATCTTAATTTACAAAGCTTTAATAAGCTTGATTAACCTTAATTCTGAGTAAGCAATGAACTTACATTTATGTATTGTATTCTTTTGAGTTATCACAGAGTGAGATCCAAATGAACGGTCAAAATCTCGATAACTTAGAGATGCAATTTCATATATCGTAAGAACATATGATTACAATATAGAATATATATTAAATGATGAGACTTAAGTTGTTTGTAGTACTTGACCATTTAGATTTGTGCCACATTTTATTCATCAGATTGTTTATTGAATAATAATATGTATTTTTAAAATTATATACAAATACAAACATATTAATAAATGATTATTAGAGCATTCAGTGACTTAGAGGCAAATAAATAATTAAAGAGGCGTGACATTTTATAATAACCTAACTTTAATTACGACATCAAATAGAGGGTTAATTGAGTGGCTATTATTAGTCAAATGATTAATTTTAATTAAAGTAGTTTTAATTAAAATTTAAATTGATTTATTATATGGGCCAACTAGAATGCAACCTTGGACTTTTAGTGGAGTAGCTCGGAGATGACTAGAATTTAGATTTCTAATTTAGAGTTAGAAAGCCCATGAGCCTTTAGTCTCTTTACTAGCTCAAATTATTATTTTATCTTTTACCTAAAATGATGACTATGCAAAACATAATTATGAGTGTTTTTGCTCCTTTTATTTAAATAAATCACACTTAATTTTATATAAGAGTGTGGTGGTTGAAAAGAAAAAAATACAATTATAATTGTTTGCCTCTTTTAATTTAAATAAGTTGTGATCTAATTACTTTTCCATAAAAGTGGAATAGTTTAAAAGGAGACATATAGTTGGAATCAAAAAATGGGAATTAAGTGTCCATACACTTGAAAGATAGAATTTAGAGAACAGTAAAAAAGACTAGAGCCAGATAAAAATTTAAGAGAAGATTGAAGTTAAAGAAATTCTTTACATCAAATATTCTAAAAAAAATTTCTTCCTCCCTTCATTTAATTTACATGTAATATAATCAATATGATCAGATTACGCTTCCAATAGGTTGCAAGTTCTAGATAATGATAATAACATGATTAATGATACATTTCCCCATTGGTTAGCCACTCTTTGAGAACTACAAGTTCTTATCTTGTGGTCTAATAGATACCATGGTTCCATTGGCAATTTCAGGACAAAATTTTCTTTCCCCAAGTTACAAATAATTGACCTTTTTCATAATGGCTACTCTGGTCTTTTGCCAACAAATTTTGTTTTTAGAATTTGAAAGCTATGATGCGGACGGATGACTGTAGTCATTACATGAAAGAAATAGATTATCAAGATTCTGTGATTTTGACAATGATAGGAATTGATGTACAAATAGAAAAGATACTCACCATTACAACCGTGGATTTCTCTAACAACCAGTTTTAAAGACAAAATTCAGAATTGCTTGGAATGTTTAATTCACTCAAAGGACTCAACCTTTCCCATAACAACCTTATAAGTCCAATATTTAACACAACATGAATTGTTAGACCTCTCTTCAAACAAACTTGTTGGGGAGATTCCTTGGCATTTGACAAGTTTGAATTTTCTTTAAGTTCTAAATCTATCGAAAACTAACTCGTAGGACTGATAATAGCATAATGATAATAGTTATTTGTGTTTTTAATCTTAAATAGGTACATGAAGGAAAATGTGACATATAGGAACATACGGAAAGCGAATCGGGTGAGAAACGAGTGAAATGTGCTCGAAAGACGAAAGTAGGAGACAAGTGGCTGGGCGCTGCGGCGCCTAGAACAGCGAGTGAACGCCGCGGTGCTTGTTGATGACGTGCGGAAGCTTGAAAAGCATGCCCAGTGCCGTGACGTTGAGCCCCCAGCGCCGCAGCGCCCGTGCGGGTGTTTAAATACTCTTCTCAACTCACCTATTCGGTGAGGATTCGAAGCTCTTCGCACCTAAGGTTTCTCTTAGCAACAAAAATACTATTTTAAGGCAAAAATAGAGAAATTTAGCAAAGGAAAAAATGCAAGCAACGAATACACATTCAAGCCAAGAGATCAAGATGAAATTTATTAAAGATTGAAGAATCAAATCTTGGGCAATCAAGACAAGAGGAAAAAGAACAACTCATAGCATCTCTTGTGTTATTTTCTTCCTTAGTTTTAAGAGATGATTTTGATCATGATATTTTTATACTTTTGCTTTGATATTCTTGTTTTGAACATGAGCTAAATACTTTTGATCTAGGATTAGACGTTCTTGAACCTAGTATGTAATTGACTCTTTTAAACTCTTAGTTATGAACTTTTATCCCTTAATTTATTCAAGCTATCTATGCTTAATGCATTCATTATACTTTATCACTATTTTGATTATTTAGGAACCATGATAACTTTGACAAAAGCAATCATTTGTTTAGCCTATGGTAGATTAATACATGATTATAGGGTAATATCTATGAGTTTCATCTAGGATAGACATATACCTAGGTAGCATGTATGGTTTGATTAGACTTAATCTTAATAAGTCGCACTTTATTCGGATTACCATAAACATATAGGTAATTGTTAGGGTGTGATATTATCATTCAACTGTCGACAGAAGCTTATGATGAAATCAGTGTCTAGTTAATCAATTGATAAAAAGGGAATAACTAAAGGATTAAAGGGTTCAATGAACTACTAGGGGATACGTCAATACCCTAGATTACTTATCAAATTAGTGAATTCTATCTTTAAGTACTTGCGATATTTTAATTAGGTTCAATTCGATAACAATAATTTAGTTAATTAAACTCTATCTCTGAAGCTAGTCTGGATAAAGGTAAAGTAGAGTAATTTTCGTATTCGATTGAAGAAAATAGAAACAATAGTCTCTGTGGGATCGATAATCTAGACTTAGTCCTATATTATTTGGTACAAAAAGCGTGCACTTGCGCTAAGTCATTAAATTAGACATCAAGTTTTTGGCGCCGTTGCCGGGGACTATTTTATCTAATCTTAAATCGATACTAATACTATACTATTTTACTTTTACTTCATATTTTATTTTTATTTCATTATTGTTATTAGTCTTTTTCCGTTCTAGTTAATAATTGTATTTTTGTTTTTTTATAGTTTATGCGAAGAAACAAGAGTGAAGATTCAACATATTTTGATCCTGAGATTGAAAGAACATTTCGGAGACTTCGTAGAGAATAACATCAAAACAAAAATATGGCAGACAATCACGACAATATCAACAATCCAGTGTTTGAGCCTATGAATCCGCATAGATCGTTGAGGGATTATGTTGTTCTTACAACAGAAGGCATTCAGTCTAGTATTCGGCGCCCCACTGTTAATGCAAACAACTTTGAAATCAAGCCAAGTACTATTCAGATGCTTAAGGAGTCTGTACAATTCAGTGGAGCTCCCAATGATGATCCCAAAATGCAAATTGTGAATTTCTTAAAGATTTACGATACATTCAAGTTCAATGGGGTGGTAACCAAGGGCTGCAACTTAAACCTAACCCACCTAGATTTCATCCCCCACAGGAAAAAAGAGCATTATTGAAAGATATATTTATGCAGTACATGAAGTCGAATGATGTCATTCTACAAAATTATTTTGCATCTTTGAAAACTCTAGAAACTCAAATGGGGCAACTTGCTGCAGTACTAAATAATCGACCTCAATGGACTTTACCAAGCAACACTGAAGTTAATCCTATAGGGGATAAGGAGCAATGCAAAGCTGTTTCTTTGAGAAGCGGCAAGGAGTTGCAGTCAAACAGTGCAGAAGTGAAGAAAAGTGCAGAATGTAATGAAAAAAAATGCAGAATTCACTGTAGATCGTGATGAACAGCAGCAGAAAAATGCAGAAAGCAGTAAAGAGATGCAGAAAAATGCTAATGTAGTAGCACAAACCAGTAAAGTTCAACAGAAACTTGCAGTTCAGTCTCCTCATCCTTCTCTACCATTTCCTCAAAGGTAACAGAAACAGAAGTTGGACAAACAGTTTTCAAAATTTTTAGATGTCTTTAAGAAACTCCATATTAACATACCTTTTGCAGATGCTTTGGAACAAATGCCTAATTATGTGAAGTTTATGAAGGATATCTTATCAAAGAAAATGAGATTATCTGAATATGAAACCGTGGCACTCACTAAAGAATGTAGCGTAATATTACAAAAGAAATTGCCACCAAAATTGAAGGATCCTGGCAGTTTCACCATACCATGCACTATTGAGGAGAAATTCTTTGGCAGAGCATTATGTGATTTAGGAGCCAATATCAACTTAATGCCATTATCCATCTACAAGAAGTTAGGTTTGGAGGAAGCTAAACCCACTAATGTTACCTTGCAATTGGCAGACCATTCACTCACCTATCCAAAGGGCATTATTGAAGATGTTTTGGTAAAGGTTGACAAGTTTATCTTTCTAGTAGATTTCATAGTGTTGGATATGGATAAGGATCGTGAGGTACCCATCATACTAGGAAGACTATTCTTAGCAATAGGGAGGACCCTTATTGATGTGCAAAAAGGGGAATTAACTGTGATGGTGCAAAATGAAGAAGTAACATTCAATGTGTTCAAAGCTATGTGAGGGCCAAGTGAGGAAGAGGAGTGTATGAGCATTGACATCATTGACAGGGAAGTTCAAGATATTTTCAACAAAAATAGCATTGAAGATTCTCTAGAAGATGCAGTGGTAAATGGAGTTGAGGTAGAAAGAAGTGAAGCACGAAAGTATCTACAAGCCTTAAGCCTTTTTCCAAGATTTGACAGATTCAGGAGGAGAGCTGAACCGTTAGATAGACTAGAAGGCTTGCAAACTCACATTAAGCCGTCTATTGAAGAACCTCCTAAACTAGAGTTAAAACAATTACCGAGTCACTTAAGATATACATTTCTTATTGAATCTTCTACTTTTCTAGTTATAGTTTCTGCACAACTTGATGACTCGCAGGTAGACAAATTGTTAAGAATTTTAAGAGATCATAAGAGAGCTATAGGATGGACAATTGCTGACATCAAGGGAATCAGTCCCAATTTTTTGCATGTATAAAATCCTATTAGAGGAAGGGCACAAGGCTACAATTGAGCAGTAAAGGCGCTTAAATCCAGTATTGAAAGATGTAGTAAAGAAAGAAATTATTAAGTGGCTAGATGCAGAGATTATCTACCCCATTTCTGACAGCTCATGGGTAAGTCCAGTGCAATGTGTACCAAAGAAATAAGGGATCATTGTAGTGGCAAATGAGAATAATGATTTAATCCCAACTAGGACTGTCACAAGTTGGAGGATATGTATGGACTACCGGAAGCTGAATAAAGTCACCCGCAAAGATCATTTTCCCTTACCTTTCATCAATCAAATACTTGATAGGTTAGCAGGACATAAATATTACTACTTCTTGGATGAATATTTTGGCTATAATCAGATTGCAATTGCTCTTGAAGATCAAGAAAAGACCACGTTCACTTGCCCATATGGTATATTTGCTTTCCAGGGGATGCCATTCGAACTATGCAATGCTCCAGTAACATTTCAGCGCTGTATGATGGTCATATTTTTAAATATTATTGAGCACTTCATGGAGGTATTTATGAATGATTTTTCTATTTTTGGTAATTCATTTGATCAATACCTTGATAATATAGCATTTGTGCTCAAACGGTTTGAAGATATCAATTTAGTGCTCAATTGGGAAAAGTGTCACTTTATAGTTAAAGAAGGCATAGTATTAGGTCATAAAATTTCTGCTCATGGTATTGAAGCTGATACAGCAAAGATAGAAATCATCGAGAATTTGCCACCACCAACTAATGTGCGGAGCTTCCTTGGTCATACCGAATTTTATCGAAGATTTATAAAAGATTTCTCCAAAATCTCTAAACCCCTATGCAACTTACTAGAGAAAGAAGTGCAATTTTATTTCAATGATGCATGTCTTAAAGGTTTTGAATTGTTAAAGGAGAAGCTTACCACCGCGCTGATCATTATAGCTCTAGATTGGAACTTACCCTTTAAAGTGATGTGCAATGTAAGCGATTTAGCTGTAGGGGCTGTACTAGGACAACGCCAAGAGAAAGTGTTTCACACGATATATTATACAAGCAAGACTCTTAATGACGCGCAGTCCAATTACACCACTACAGAAAAAGAGCTTCTAGTAATAGTCTTCTTTTTCGACAAGTTCCAGGCCTACCTTATTGAAGTCAAGGTTACAGTCTTCACATATCACTCAGCAATCAAGTACCTTATCAACAAGAAAGATGCTAAGCCAAGACTCATTTGATGGATTCTTCTACTACAAGAATTTGATCTAAAGATCAAAGATAGAAAAAGAGTTGAAAATCAAGTTGCAGCTCATCTCTCTCGTTTGAAAGCATCAAATCATCACCAATAAAAGATCTAAATCAATGAAACCTTTCCGGATGAGCAACTCCTTGCAACACAACATCACGAGATCCACTGGTATACTGATATTGTCAATCATTTAGTCTCTTGCCTAACACCTCCTGATTTGACTTTTCAGTAAAAGAAGAAGTTCTTCCACAATGCAAGATTCTATTTCTAGGATGAGCCATTGCTTTACAAATCATGTGCATACCAAATCCTTCGAAGATATGTCCCTAAAAAAGAAACTCAAGACATCTTACACCATTGTCACGCATCCGGTTATAGAGGACATTTTGCGGGTGACAAAACAGCAGCTAAGGTACTTCAATTTAGTTTTTATTGGCCCACATTATTTAAAGATACATATTCTTTTGTTACAGGGTGTGATCGATGTCAACGGATGGGAAACATCTCCAAAAGACATGAAATACCACAGCAGACTATTCTAGAAGTTGAAATCTTTGACGTTTGAGGAATAGACTTCATGAGACCGTTTCCACCATCCCACAACAATAAATACATACTTGTAGTTGTGGATTATGTTTTAAAATGGGTAGAGACAGTAGCATTACCAATAAATGAGGCAAGAACAGTGATTAAGTTCCTTCAAAAGAACATATTCACAAGATATGGAACACCGAGAGCAATTATAAGTGACGAGGGTTCACACTTCTGCAATAAGTATTTTTCAGCCCTTTTGTAAAAGTACGGAGTCAAGCACAAAATGGCTACTGCATATCATCCTCAAACAAGCGGATAAGTTGAGGTATCCAATCGACAAATAAAAAGCATCTTGGAGAAAATGGTTAAACCAAAACGAACGGATTGGGCATTACACTTGGATGACGCTTTATGGGTATATCGCACTGCTTACAAAACTCTAATTGGTATGTCCCTTTTTCGTTTGATCTTTGAAAAAGCACGTCACCTACCCTTAGAGTTGGAACACAAAGCATATTGGGCCATTAAAGCCCTCAACTTTGATCTCCAAGCTACATGTGAGAAACGTTTACTTTAACTAAATGCCATGGATGAGTTTCGTCTACAAGCATATGAAAATGCCAAGCTGTATAAGGAAAAGACAAAATTGTGGCATGATAAGAAAATACTTCAACATTCATTTGAAAAAGGACAACTAGTGTCGCTCTACAATTCAAGACTAAAGTTATTTCCTAGAAAACTTAGGTCCCGATAGTCTGGCCCTTTTCAAATCATAACGGTTTACCCAAGTGGAGCGGTTGAAATTAGAGATCCAAATAATCAAGCTTCATATACAGTAAATGGTTAGTGCCTCAAGAATTACCATAGAGGATATATAGATTGACAGAAGATCAGTGTCAATCTTATGGATCACAAGTAACTGCATGAACAATACGTTAAGCCGAAGACGTTAAATCAAGCGCTTCTTGGGAGGCAACCCAAGCCTAGTATCCTTTGAGTTTAATTAGTTTATTTTATTATTTTCTTTTTCTTTTTTCTTTTGAGTAGTATATTTTTCTTTAGGTTGAAAAAAAAATTTGAAAAGAGGCTTGCGAGCACCGCGGCGCCCACGCATAGGCGCCGTAGCACTTGAAATAGAGTGCCAGAGTGTGGCTCTGGCACCTAGGCATAATCGTGCCCATATGTGTGTGAGCGTCGTGGCGCTCACACGGGAGAAGCATAATAATTCTCCTCCCCCCCCTCCCCCCCTTTTAATTCTTCCTATCTTTCCCTCTTTTCTCTCACTTACATAAACCCTAAAACTCATCTTCCATTTCTCACACTTTCACCTATTCATCTCAAATCAAAATTAAACACTCTCACACACTACATTTAGATTCAAATTCATTACCCACTCAAACTAACACCACATTAGCACATTTTTCACCTAATTCTTCACACTCATTACCACTCCCAACTTCTTCTCTTCAATAGCATTCAAGGTACAAATCCCTATCTTTCTTCTTTTTATTTCTTGTTATGTATCTTTATTTTATAGTTACAATGCATAATTAGTTTCCTTATTTCTAGATTATGATTATTAGAACTTGTTTTCAATTAATTCTTCAAAAAAAATGAAAAAAAAAATTCGTGAATGCTTGTGCATCTTGTTCTAATTGATGAGTTAACTGAGATTTAATGAGTTCTACTTGAAATTCTTGATTAGCTACCTAGCTACATATTAGGATGTTTGTGAAAGTATGTTTAAAAGTGGTGTTGACTTGTGTTTATTGTTCAAAGTGGTGTTACTTGGTGTGTAATGTTCACGTTGATATTGATTGGTGTTTATTGTGCATGTTGATATTGATTGATGATTAATGTTCAACTTGGTAAGTTGAGTGTTGTTTAAATAGGTGATTTTGAGTGCAAAAGAGATTGTAGGTTGCATGAAATATAGCACACATATATGATTTCTTATTGCAACGTGTGTGTGGCATTTCCTGTCCATATTTGGGATGCTCATTATTATTGTTTCAGGTATTTAATAGCACCCAAGAAGTCAAAGAAGTTTGTTGCATCATCTTTTACAGGCTACGACACTAATAAGTTTATTTCCAAGGAAGCTGCCGACTTATATCACTCTTTCATAGTCAAATGCACAATCATTCCTGAAAGAGGATTTGATATCACGGGATGGGGCTATCCAAGAATCTCCCAAATTATAGCAAACAGAGGTTGAGGATGCTTGTGTACACAACCAAATGCCGCAGTTATCCCAGTCGTTTAAGAATTTTATGCTAATGACAAAGAGCACTCTAATGGGAAGGTCAAAATCAGGGGCAGAATTATTCGCATCCATAATGAGAACATCAATAGATACTTTAGGGTACCCAATATATAACAAGATGACTATATGGAGCTCCACCAGAACCCAGATTATGAAGCTGTCATTCGTTACTTGGCTACCCCAGATGCTCAATGGACGATGTCTGGAAATATTCTGGTCTCCTTTCTCGCATGCTACATATGCAGAGAATTCAAAGCATGGCACTATTTCATAACTGCAAGATTAATGTCAATCTGTCACATATGCACAGTAATAGCGAAAAGAGCTCTCCTTCTGTATGTCATTCTAATAGGGTGAACTATTGATATTGGTAAGGTGATTAGAGATACAATCTTTTTTGGCTTCGATCATCCAAAGCAAAGTATATATTGCCCCTTACTGATTATAGCACGTTGTGCTAAAGATAGAGTTGAGTGGACATCATCAGAGGAAGTATTGCCCCAAGCACATGTATTGAACAATAGCAAAATTGCTACAATCATTGATGGTCCAACTTAAGACCCCGCTCCCCGACCACTTCCGCCATATAAACCCACAGCACAACTGACCATACCTCAATGGCTGTCAAGGTTAGAGGATGTCTTCACCACACACCAGAAGTGGACCACCTCACATACCGCCTATCAAGACCAGGTTTTGCACATTACACTCACACACTTCAGTATGGATACACATAACTTGCCACACTTTCTGGCCTATCCAGCGCCACCAGATGCGGATGACTTAGGAGATGATGCAGAAACTGAAAACGAGGAGGGGAGTGAAGATGAAGACAAATGGGATACCTAATGCTTCATAAAAATAGGGAAGTGTTCCAATTTTGTTATTTTACTACTGCCATGAGGATGTGTCTTATTATAAGTGTGGGGACAGGGGAAACACTTTTTAATTCGTAATTTTCTTCATGCGTTGTTAGGTTATTTTCTATTTTATCTGTTTTCTTTAGAAGTAGTCTACTTTCTTTTAGTATCAGTTGTTTGGGTCGAAAGAGTTATAGTCGATGATGATAAATGGAGTTGAAGAAAAGCTATAAACTCTAGACTTATCTATTATTGTGTTCATTTTATACTATAATCGAATTAATTATATTCAGCTTATAGTTGTTCACTTTAAACATCAGTACACTCTAGAGCTATTTAATGTTCAACAGTTGTAAGTTAGAATATACTTATTCACAACAAAAAAGGTAATCAAGGTCGTCTATTATCTAGAACTTGTTTAATTAGCTTTCAAGGCAAAATCCTAGGACAAATATAGTAAGGGATGTGATTATAGGCCATCTTTGGACCGTATGAGTCTTTTCGAGCCTACCTTATATATATATTTATCCTTAGTCACCTCGTTTGAGCTTAATTTTTTATTTTTTATGTTTAACCACATTACAAGCCTAAAGATTTCGAGTTTACTTATCCTAAAACCTACCGGTAGCACCATAAACCTTGACTTTACTTAGAAATATTATTCAATATATATTTATATATATAGGTTGTAAATGTAGAAGGGTACTGCAATGAAAAGTAATAAGTTAAAAGTGCATATCAATCTAAGTTTGGGGGTATATATATAAAAGTGATTAAAAGAAAGATGGAAATGGCATAAGTTTGAGGGAGGAGATAAAGAATCAAGGAAGAAAATGGATCAAGAGGTTTCTAAGTAAAGTCTAAGTGTTAATGGTGTGATTTGCACTTTATATATATCTTGATATCTCACCTTCACCTTAGCCTTACATTACAAGCTAATTAAAGTCTTATTTGATCCCTTATTATATTCTTGTTCTACATTAGTGGAGATTGCTATGAAAAACAAGCTTATGGAGAATTATTTGATCCTGATCTTTCTTTGATAAAAATAAGATGTTCAAAAATGCAATTGATGTGCAATTAAATAGCTCGACACACACTCACAAATGAATAATTATAAGGTAGATATAAGCATGATAATTAGAGTGTAGAATAAGCATGAATAATTTTTGAGTTTAAAGATTTCATAAGTATAATTCATCCATTGAGACAAATTACAAATTTTTGATCAACCCAAGTAACTCATGGTTCATGGAATGTTAAAAGGGTGCCTTTATATAGTTGTTTTAGGCTCCTTGTAAGCATGCTCTTATCTTGCTCGAGGGCGAGCAAGTATCTTAAGTTTGGTGGTATTTGATAATAGCATAATGACAATAGTATTCTAGCACTCTAACTTGGGTATTTTTGCTTTAATCCATTAATATTTGGCTACTTATTTATGTTTTTAATCTTAAATAGGTGCGTGAAGAAAAATATGACGTATAGGAACAAACGGGAAGTGAATCGAGCAAGAAATGAGTGAAATGTGCTCGAAAGACGAAAGTAGGAGACAAGTGGCTAGGCACTGCGGCGCCCAGAACAGCGAGTGAACATCGCGGCACTCGTTGATGACTTGCGAAAGCCTAAAAAGCATGCCCAGTGCTGCGACACTGAGCCCCCAGCACCGTGGCGCCCGTGCGGGTGTTTAAATACTCTTCTTAACTCACATATTCGGTGAGGATTCGAAGCTCTTCGCACCTAAGGTTTCTCTTAGCAACAAAAATACTATTTTAAGGCAAAAATAGAGAAATTTAGCAAATAGAAAAACGCAAGCAACGAATACACATTCAAGCCAAGAGATCAAGATGAATTTTATTGAAGATTGAAGAATCAAATCTTGGGCAATCAAGACAAGAGGAAGAAGAACAACTCGTAGCATCTCTTGTGTTATTTTCTTCCTTAGTTTTAAGAGATGATTTTGATCATGATATTTTTATACTTTTGCTTTGATATTCTTGTTTTGAACATGAGCTAAATACTTTTGATCTAGGATTAGATGTTCTTGAACCTAGTATGTAATTGACTCTTTTAAACTCTTAGTTATGAACTTTTATCCCTTAATTTATTCAAGTTATCTATGCTTAATGCATTCATTATACTTTATCACTATTTTGATTATTTAGGAACCATGATAACTTTGACAAAAGGAATCATTTGTTTAGCCTATGGTAGATTGATACATGATCATAAGGTAATATCTATGAGTTTCATCTAGGATAGACATATACCTAGGTAGCATGTATGGTTTGATTAGACTTAATCTTAATGAGTCGCACTTTATTCGGATTACCATAAACATATAGGTAATTGTTAGGGTGTGATATTATCATTCAACTGTCGACAGAAGCTTATGATGAAATCAGTGTCTAGTTAATCAATTGATAAAAAGGGAATAACTAAATGATTAAAGGGTTCAATGAACTACTAGGGGATACGTCAATACCCTAGATTACTTATCAAATTAGTGAATTCTATCTTTAAGTACTTGCGATATTTTAATTAGGTTTAATTCGATAACAGTAATTTAATTAATTAAACTCTATCTCTGAAGCTAGTCTGGATAAAGGTAAAGTAGAGTAATTTTAGTATTCGATTGAAGAAAATAGAAACAATAGTCTCTGTGGGATCGATAATCTAGACTTAGTCCTATATTACTTGGTACAAAAAGCGTGCACTTGCGCTAGGTCATTAAATTAGACATCAAGGGCCTATAACTCAAGATAACCACTTTGATACTATTGAAAATTAATGATTCAACAATCTTATATGGGCAAAAATTGAGTTGAATACCAAGAGGAGAGTCATTATGAAGTCAAGTATATATTGGGTGTACTAGAAAAGAAGAAAACAGAAGGCCAAAAGAATGTATACTGTTCATGCGGTGGCACTGTTTACGGCGAGCACTATTATGTGTGACGACGAGGATTCACAATCGTACTGTTCATATGGTATTATTCACGGTGGTTACAATTCACACGTGGGTACTGTTCACGTGATTACTATTTATGCGACAACTTTAAGGTATTTTTTTATTTTGGCTCAATTGACTTCTTTAAGTGAGATTAGGACTTCTGCAAGTAAGGACTCTTATTCCAACTAGGTTTATGGTTTCTAAAAGTATTTTATTCACTATATAAACTTTCTAAACATAAGAGAAAGAAAAGCATCTAAAGTTTCAATATTCAAGCATAAGAGAGAATATAGGAGTTAGGTAGGCACTAAGTGCACCACGCACTAGGGTGTAACCTTTTGGGGAGCATTTTCTTTTGGTTTAAGTGGATAAAAGAAACACCATAGATCTTTTTAGCTTAGCTGCTCGGGCTATTCTTGTATTCCTTGTAAAAATCTCTTATAATGAGATACCAAAAGGTCTTGGGGAGTTATGGTGATCACGGATAAATACTTAGAGGTCTCTATGAGAGATACAAAGGAGTCTTGTGGGATCATTGATGATGTAAGAAGATACTTAGTGATTTATATCAATAATAAGAAGCTGGATCATGGATCCTCCGTAGACGTAGGCAATTTTGGGCCGAACCACCTATATCTTGTTGATTGGTTTGTTTTCTTTATCTTTATTGGTGTGTTGATCTTATATGTGTGAGTGATTTTAAACCTAGGGTGCATGCATGTGGGTTTGTGTCTATCATTTAAATATAGCATATGTATCACATACATGCATAGCGGATGAGCGGAATATAAATTACTCAATGATAAACACAAATGAACTTTTACATGTTATCTCATAAATGTAAAATACTTCAAGATTGAAAAATAGTACCTTGTCAAGCCTTTGACATATGGTCGAACCGGAGTACCCGTCTTGAAGCAACTCGTTCACAATTCTAGTTCCTTAGCATGGTGGGCTTGAAGAAGCTAGAATAGCAGCCTTTCTAGCAAATGATTCAACTCTTGAATCCTTATTTCTACCTTATAGTATAGGTGACCAAAATGGAAGATAAAAAATGGAGAGAATGTTATTTTTTGCTCTCAATATTTGAGAGAATTTTTTTAACACTTAACCTTTCAAATTCTCTCTACAATTCCCACTAATGCCTTGGCCAATTTTCACCTTACAATATTGAGCAACATATTGCTCTTTTATTTGTTTATTATTATTATTTTTTCAATTTGTTTTTACATCATGGCATCCATTATTATGGTCAATGTTTGCCATTAGTAATTTATTTATTATTTTTCTTCCATTATCTCACATAATGGCATCCATTATAATGATCAATGTTTGCCATTAGAAATTTGTTTATTATTGTTTACAATAAATAAAATGAAAACAAAACAAAATAAAAAATGACTTGGATGAACTTAACAAAATCTTGGCCAAAATGGAAAACTCTTTTTCATTTGCAAGTGACATTTAAGGCCTACCATTTACAAGTGCCACTAATTTACTTTTATTATAACATTTAATCAATAGTAAATAAATGATTTAACCTTATTAAATCATAGTAGAAACACATGTCAATTTAAATAAAAAATAAATTGTTTAACTTCAATTAAATAATAATATCATATATTATTATTATTATTATTATTATTATTTTATTCAATAAACATTTTAATGAATAAAATAATATTATTATTTGTCCAACAAATAAGGATATTTTGGTAATTTTTACAAACAATAATTAGCCCACAATGTGTCATGTGTCAACATCCCATTGGTCAACAACTAATTGTTAGCTAATTGATGTACTTAATTCTTAAGTCTTGACACGTGCACAACTGGAGGGAAACTGAAGTAAATTTTTTATTTGTTGAAATTTTTTGGATCAAATTATTCAATCCAATACGCTGCCCTAATACACAACGAGTATACTTTATATTACGGGACTTTCTAAGTCCACTCACGATTTGTCAAATAGAACTATTCTGTAAGTGGGAGATCAATGCCTCATGCACACGTCGCGGATATTACAAATCAGTGCAGTAGACCATACAAGTTGAGGTCATAGCGTATACGTATAATCCTTTTACCAATTATATCCTAGAAGAGCAGAGCTATAGATCACTACCATCAAATCCTTATGTGCTCATCTATGAACTTATCTCCAAACACATATCTTAATAAACAATATATGCAAACACTTTTACAATATTGTTTAACCCTATAGGAAACTTTTTTTCTGAGTTTGTTCTTTATGGCCATAAAACTTTTTAAGATACAGTCTCTGAGCATCTGGATATAACTCATCCATGTGAGTTGACAGACTCCATATCTGTACACACCAGACTCTATAAGCATCGGACCATACCCAGCGACACTCAACGCTCACACTATGAAAGGTTTGTAACATGCATGGAATCAAAGTATGATGAATCACTTACAAGCCCACCATAGTACTCAGGTCAAAGGACCACATATACTACTCAACTAGAGAGGACCTTTCATTGACGGCTTCATGAGATGTCTATTGGGGTTCTCGTTGAGTCTGTTCAATATTCAATTCTTATTGAACACCTGTATGCTATACGAACTTTCAGTAAGCCCATTGTCAGCTAAGAACAACCATCTAAGTATAGTATACACTGGTCTATGTAAAAGGATTCCACCGACAGACCTGCATTGGTGAATTATGACTAGGAACATATAATTTGAGAATAAACTTGCATAATAACTTTTTTTAGTATCTATTGCAATTCTTACAACTATGTTAGTACTAATATATTCTCAAGTCTTTATAGCATCACAAATAAGATTTTAACTCTTAGACTTCACTGATTAATTTAACATGCTAACTCTTTAGCATTTATAGTTTTCAGTGATGTTAACTCTTAGCATTGATCTAAATTTTTTTAGACCAAATCTGAACCCTTTCAGATCATATAATGTCTGTAGTGTCACAAGCATTGAACCATTTAATAATAGTAATTAGCGATTTAATAAATAATGAACTGAATAAATATTATAAAATAAAATATTCATACAATAATGAAATGGCACATAAGTACAAATCTCAATAATATGTTCTTACTTATAGTGTGAATTATGATTTTTCATTGCGCATAGAGTAAAAAGGATATTAAAGTTATGACTTAATTAATGTTATAGGAGTGTCAAATTAAAGAGCATGATTTGATATCCACAATAAATACCTTCTTAAATAAGTCCTATAATAAAAAATTTGGGTTGTGTGGATTCCCTTTATCAGAAAAATGTAGAACTGATGAGGAATTAGAATCAGCGCCCATAATATTCCAAGAAGGAGCTGATAATTGGAGATTGTTTGATTGGAAATTCAGTACGATAGGTTATGTATCTGAATTGGTGATTGGCTTGTCTATGGGATATATGGTATTTGCAGTACGAAGACCACTCTTGTTTTTAAGGATGGTTGAAAGGAACCAATATTTCAAGAAGTTGGGAAGGCTGATCAGAAGAGGCAAAGAACGTAGAATTTAGTTTGTGCAAGCGACACTTCTCACGAGATCAATAATATAAGCTTTTCTTTGCAGTTATAAGAATTTATGCATTTGGAAACATAGCTTTCATTTTTCTTTTCTATGCATAACAAATGGATGACATGCTGATGCTTCCACCTTGCAAATGTATGAAAAAACAATAATAAAGAAATAAATAAACAATATGTCAAACTCAAAATTAAAATAAATACTCACTATGTCAAAATCCAAAATCCAGTAAAGTTTCAATGAATGAAGTGCCTAAAGAATTGCTGGGAATAAGGGTAAGAACCATTAGTTCTTTACAAGGATGTTTTACTAAAATTCTGCTAACACAATTGAATGTGTGCTCTTTAATCCCCTCTTTGCAAAGAATTAAAAGTGACCAAGTGCTTGGAAGAATCTCAGTTTCTAGGAGTTGACTCTAAGAATGAAGAACAATCAAAGAACTAAGTGCCTCAAAAATTTAATGAATAAATATTAATCCTAAAGGTGAAAAGAATTAGAAGTTACTAAAATCTCACAAATAATACTTTTGAATTTTGTTTAGTTCAAATCATAGTATTGTTTGTTCATCTTGTTTACTTTATATGGAACCCAAGTCAACTCAATGACTCCAAGGAAGGTGAGTGAAACTCGAAGGAAGTTGCAATATATGGAAGGAACATATGATATCATCAAATTAACAATATATATAGTAGTGAATGAAAATGCTAATTGGACACAACTTCTCCCGGATATGTTAGGAGGAGAAATCATTTTCATCTTACATTTGGGCTAAAAGGAATTGAAATTTAGGCCTTGAGAATATGGAAAAGCAAAAGGGCATCATGCCATAAAACATGAACATGTTTTAAAATAGCATATAAGTAAAAAATTTCCACAACGAACGAACTAGTATTGAACATTCCTCAAATTTGACAAAAGCGGCGAAACCACCACAAGGATATTCCTAAAAAGGTTATTTTATTGAGAACATTAATAACATTAAAATAATCTAATTAAAGATTAAAACTAATGTCTTTTTTTCATTGAGCGATTACGATTTTGTCCTCAAAAGTACAGTAACATTGTCGGACAGTAACATTGTCGAATTCTAGAAAATAGAATATATAACAAAAGTAAGGGGTAATATCGTAATACTAATATTTTTTTTAATTGATTCCAGTTAACACAAAAACAAATTGTGAAGCGACAAGATTCAGAATTTAAAGTGTCGATATCTGATTCTTTTTATTATTAAATTCAAAATAATTAATAGAGAGAAACTTGTGATTGATAAGCACCGGGACCAACAAGAATTCATTGGCTAATAACACAACAAACTTTATGTATATGGGCCCAGATCTAAAGAGTGGTAAGCAACCAAAATAAACCCTAAAACCAGTAAGGTGAGCAGGTAAAGGTAATCTATTATCATCATGTCAGACGAAACTGCCCCATCTCCTTCAATCATTGATCCCTTCAAACTCCTTCAGATCGTCCCCAACGCCGACGGCACCTTCACTCGCCACAACCTTTTCCCAAACATTGCAGCCACACCTGATCCAGTCGATAACCTTGCAGTTCTCTCAAAAGATGTCCCCATCAACCAGTCAAACAACACCTGGGTCCGTATATTTCTGCCCCGTCAAGCACTTGAATCTTCTTTTTCCACCAACCTCCCTCTCATACTTCACTTCCATGGTGGAGGGTTCGTTGTCTGCAGTGCAGCCTCAAGTTTCTCGCATGATTTTTGCTCTAATGTTGCACTCAAACTCCCTGCTGTTGTAGTATCGCTCGAGTACAGACTTCCCCCGGAGCATCGCCTCCCGGCAGCTTATGACGACGCCATAGAGGCTTTGCATTGGATCAAGACAAGTCAAGATGAATGGTTACAGAAATATGCTGACTTCTCTCATTTCTATTTAATGGGCGAGAGTTCAGGTGCCAACATAGCTTACCATGCAGGATTGCGTGCAGCCACACAAGTTGAGAATTTGTTGCCACTGAAGATCAGAGGGCTGATATTGCCCTGCCCATACTTTGGCGGAGTCAAGAGAACCGAGTCAGAGTTGAGGTTGTTGAATGATTGGAGGTTACCAGCAAGTGTAAATGATGCGATGTGGGAATTAGCATTACCAATCGGGGCTGACCGCGATCATGAGTATTGCAATCCAACGGTGGGAGATGGGTCAAAGCTCTTAGACCAAATCAGGATGTTAGAATGGAAGGTGATGGTGACTGGGCGTGATGGGGACCCATTGATTGATCGTCAGATTGAGGTGGTTAAGATCATGGAGAACAAGGGTGTGGAAGTGATGAGCCATTTCGAGGAAGGTGGTTACCATGCTCAAGAGTTCGATGATCCTACCAAGTCTCGGCCCCTCCTTCTTCACATAAAAAATTTCGTTTTATCTTGTCATCCACCGGTCGCTGAAAGAGTGACAGATATTGAATGGTAAGCGTGTAGTCATTGTTGCAGGCTCGTAGCTGCCTTTTTCTGGTTGTTATTGCTTTGTTATATTTAAAAAATTGGTGATTCAATAATAAAATTGGTGATTAATAATTTTAGTTGGATAAGAATTGAAATGATATCAAAATGAAGAATTATAAAATTTTTAAAATGTGTGAAACACGTATAGAGAAGTTTAAGACATATGAGACACAAAGAAGAAAGTAAAACGGAATTCGAAAACGCGAAGAAAACGAGCATAGACACCACCAAGGCTAAGCGCCGCAGCGCCTAGCACAGAAGCCCAGTGCCGCGACAGTGGGCGTGATATAGTGAGTGCCGCGGTGCCCAGTGATGAGCACCGCGGCGCCAGACGCAACAGAGAGTCTGTTTTTTATCCGAATTTTGAGTTTTAAAAAATTTTGAACTTTCAAAATAAGTGGACTCTTACTCCAACAAAGAATAGGGTTAGTAGGTACGAAATACACCCTATATAAACACTTGTAAACCCTTTTAATTGAGATTAAGTATTAAGAGAGACTTTAAGAGAGGAAAAGAATTGAGTAGACACTAAGTGCTTGTGTGCGTTATGGTAGAACTGTCGTTTAGGTAATCATTACTTGTGGTAGAGTAAGGGTTCATTAAATATTAGGTCTTTTGAGAGTTCTTTAAATTGGATTTTCCTTATAAAATTTTTAGGAAGTTAATAAGAGAGACTAGGATCCTTTGATCTACCGTAGACATAAACAATTGACCGAATCACGTAAGATTGTATTGTGCTCTTTTATATTCTACTTTAGTTCTTTATATTTTACTTGATTAACATGTTATTCCGCTGCATAAGGAGGTTAGAGTTCTAGGTTGAATCTTAAATTTTTCGCTTCAACATAACCTCAAAAAAGAGAAAAGCGTTCCCTCCTTTAATAGTTACTTTTTTTAAAAATTCTTAGTAAAAATAATTTTATCAAAACTATATCGATTATTTTACAATGTTGAGAAAGTTATAATGGTATTGGTGATGAAATTATTTATATTTATTAGAATATTATTATTTTTTATTTTTTTTATGTAATTTAACAATTTAAAAAAGAAAAAGAATTGCTGAACCTTTAATTTAATTTAATTATTTTAAACACTTTTTAATTTTAAAATTACTTAAAAACTCCTTTGGTATTTAACGTATAAAACACCCCTAATTCTTCCAATACCAAAAAAGAGTTTCAAGTAATTTAAAAATTAAAAGAGTGTTTAAAGTAATTAGGCTAAACTAAACTTAACCGTTCTTCATCCATTTAAAAATTTTAATTTGAGTATTATAAAATAACCTTAAATTGACTACTTAATTATCCAAAACGATAAGTTAACAGCCCCATTCTTTTTTTCGTTTTTTAAACATTCATTTCTGTGTATAAAAAAGTTATTAGAAGACAAAATCTCGTCTCATTGTGCAAAGAATGACAAACCTTTAAAATTGAAATTTGAAGGTAAAGATCTTAAACAATTGATGAACCTCCAATCTGAAACTTGAAACTAAGTTTCCGAAATTATAAAAGTTAAGTTCTTAAAATTGAATCTTACGGTTCGAAAATACAGAGATCAATAATTTTGAAAGACAAAGTCCTGGAATTTGAGTTATTTTCGTGGGTAAAAAGAGTTATCAGAAATTCGTCTTTGAGAATAAGGAAGTGAAAGGAGTTAGGTAAAGGCCGTTTAAATATCAACCTCAAAAATCAAAAGTAAACAAAATCAAATAAAATAAAATTCTTCTTTTTTTTTTTTTTTTGTAGTTACTAAACTAGAAAGATTACTCAATAATTGCTTCTAAAGTAAGTGATGCTTTTACCACGAAGTTTATAAATTACTCTCTTTTTTTTTTCCTGAAATCTCGTTGTCAATATTTTATGAAATGTTGTAATAATTGATTTACGACATGTATACCATTCAAATTAAATATACAATCATGTTTCTTTATAATTATTTGTCAAGCACTTAAACAAATCCCTTTCTATTATCTTTTCCTTTTCGTTTTTCTTTTTGCTAAGATTTGAAAGAGAGTTGATAGCAAAAGGGATAGCAATGTTTGAAAGACAGCACGAAGATACAAATTACTTGAATAGTTGGATTATGACTTCTTTTGTATTTTGTATTATCTATATTTGGATATACAAATATTATCAATTTAAGATTCTCCATTATTGTTAAAGGATTTCAGTTTTATATCTATCACCATACTCGAACTTTTCTTTATTATTTTTAATTGTCAAGCAAAATTATTTCTGTTGTACATATCAAGTCATACCTTTCAATTTGATATTTTTATGACATCAATTAAGTTATAGTTTTGATATTCTTTTTATTCTAAACGCAGTAAAAAATTATAACTCACACCATAAAAAAGAACATATAAGATCAACACACTAATAAAGATAAAGAAAACAAATCAATCAACAAGACACAAGATATACGTGGTTCAGCCCAAAATTGTCTACGTCCACGGAGGATCCATGATCCAGCTATAGATCACAAAGTATCTTCTTACATCATCAATGATCCCACAAGACCCCTTAGTATCTCTCATAAAGACCTCTAAGTATCTACCATTGATCACCATGACTCCCTACGACCTCTTAGTATCTCCTCATATGAGATTTTTATAAGGAACACAAGAATAACCCAAGCATCTAAAATAAAAGGATCTATAATGTTTCTCTTTTATTCACTCAAAGAACCTAAAGAAAAAAATACTCTCCAAATGTTACACCCTAGTGCACCGCGCATTTAGTGTTGGGAGTTGTACATTCATGGGTGTTTGCATGTGGGTTTTGTGTTTAATCACAATTTATACATATCTCATATATATAATGAAGCAGCGGAAGCTTAAAGTATTGCAGTAAACACAATCACAATATATTAATCAGAAACGAAATTGAGAAATAACCCTTGAAGCCTTTGGTTGGAGATTGTTGAAGTCCACCAAAATGTTGTCTTTGATCAATTCTAGTAATCAACAATGGTGGGTTTGATTATCTAGAATGACAGCTTTTGATCCAGCACTTGTTTAACTACTTAAACTTGTGTTCTTGATTTTTTCTTTTGATTAACACTTAATCAATTAATCAAAAACCTATTTTGCTAAATTAGTTTTAAGCCTTAAAAGAAAATAATGAATTCAACTCTTGAATCCATTAATTAGAAGACAATTTCTCTTTTCTCTCTTTGTAAAATGGCTGACCTAATTTTGCAAAATCAATTTAACAAAAACCTTATGAATTTAATTTACATTTGTTTTATTTATACAAATGAATTTAATTTCATTTCATAACACTTAATTTCACTTAATTTCAATTTGAATTTAATCTAACCTAATCATAGTTAACTCTTAACTTTAGTTAGGTTAAACTAACATTAAAATATTCTAACTATAGTTAACTCTTAACTCTAGTTAATTAAAAGAATATTTAATTATTTTAATCATAGTTAACTAATTTAACCATGGTTAGGTTAACTTTTACTTAACCATTAAGTATAGTTAATCTAACTTAACTAAATGGTTAACTCTTAACCTTAGTTAAACTTAATTCATTTATTCAACAATTAAATAAATAAATATTTATTTGAATTATTTAACGATTAAATAATTATCAAGTGAAATTACAATTATGTCCTTACTCGGTTACCAAGTTAACCTAAAGTGGGTCCCACCATCTGACCATATACTTTAGTTAACGTAACCTTAGTAAATTGCTGGATTTTACTGTATTAAACTATTTAATACGGTACGCTGCCCAAGTGCTCAAAGAGTACATTTCATATTGGGACTCCCTAGGTCCACGCCCGATTCGTCAAATGAAACTATTTCACAAGTCCGTGAACGATGCCCCACGCACACGTTACGGATATTACAAATCAGCGCGTCAGACCATACATGTTGAGGTTACTCCATATTCGTATAATCCTTCCGTCATTATATCCAGGATGAACGGGATATAGATCATTACCATCAAATCCCGATAATTTCATCCATCACTTTATTATCTTCAGATTCGTATCTTTATGAACAATTTACGCAAACACTTTTGCTATAATGTTCGAACCTGGAGGAAACTCCTTTCCCAGGTTAATTGCTTATGGCCATAAGACTTTACAAGATACAATCTCGAAGTTCGGATATACAACCCATCTATGTGAGCTGGCGGATCCCATATCTACGCACACCGAACTCCATGAGCATCGGACCATACCCAGCGACACGTAGCTGTCAGACCATGAAAGGTCTCTGACATACGTGGAACCAAAGTATGATGGATCTCCCACAAGTTCACCGTGGCGCTCAGGTTGAAGGACCACAAATACTACTCAACTCGCGAGGACTTTCCTTTGACGGTTTCATAGGATATCTATTGGGGTCCTCTTGAGTCTGTTCAGTATCCAGTCCTAACTGAATACCTGTATGTCTATATGAACTTCAACCAAGCTCATGGTTAACTAAGAATAACCATTTGTACAATACAGCTATAGACATACACTAATCTATGTGTTTCACCAATAGACCCTCATTGGTAAACGTAGATCAGGAACTCTTTATTTGAGAAGATACTTCCATAACGACATTTCTTAGTCTCTATTGCAACTCTTTGCAATTTTGTCATTACTAGTAGATTCTCAGGTCTTTGTTACATTATAGATTAGGTTCTAACTTTTTTAGATCCCGCTGGGTATTATAACCTGCTAACACTTAGCATTTATAACTATCAGCTTTGCTAACTCTTAGCCATGGTTTAAACTTCTTTAAACCAGATATGAACTCATTCAGATCATATCATTTTTATAATGTTACAAGCTTAATTACCATTTAATAAAAGTTATCAGCGATTTAATAAAATATGCATTGTATAAATATTACAAACTAAATATTCATACAAACTGGGATGACATGTAAGCACATACCCTAACACTTAGTGCCTACCTAGCTCATTTATTCTCTCTTATGGTTACATCTTGAAACCTTAGATGTTTAATCTTAAACAAAGGTTGTAAAACTTTTGTTTAAGATTAAGCATCTAAGGTTTTACAAGTGTTTATATAGAGTGTATTTTGTGCCTACTAACCTTATTCCTTGTTGGAGTAAGAGTTCACTTGTTTTGGAAGTCCAAAACTTCCTAAAACTCGAAATCCCAAACCAAAATGGACATCTTGACGCATCTGGGCACCGCAGCGCTCATCCCTGGGCGTTGCGGCACTGGCCTTTCTCGCGCCCATCGCCACAGCGCTCAGCCCTGGGCACCGCGGCGCTGATAGCTTCTCTCGCGATTTCGTTGTTTCCTTCGCGTCTTTAAGTCCCGTTTTACTTCCCCCTTTGTGTCCCACACATCCTAGACTTCTCCATACATGTCCCATACATCATAAACTTCTCCATACGTATTCCACATGTTCTAGACTTCTTGTGACTTTTCACTTTGGTATTCATCTCAATTCTTATCCAATCAAGATTGTTGAATCATCAATTTTCCAACAAACCCCTCCTTAATTCAAAATCTCTCTCCATGAAGCTAATCACCGTCACCCCTCCTTGACCAATGCTCACTAGCATTGTCTATAAGTCAAGTCCCATACTTAACTAAGGCTCTTGCGACTACGGTCTCCAAAGATTCTTGAATGCTGATGTCTAGAGTAGTTCAATGTTATGATCTTCTTACATCATCAATGATCCCACAAGACCCCTTAGTATCTCTCATAGAGACCTCTAAGTATCTACCATTGATCACCATGACTCCCTACGACCTCTTAGTATCTCCTCATATGAGATTTTTATAAGGAACATAAGAATAGCCCAAGCATCTAAGATAAAAGGATCTATAGTGTTTCTCTTTTATTCACTCAAAGAACCTAAAGAAAAAAACACTCCTCAAATGTTACACCCTAGTGCACCACGCACTTAGTGCCTACCTAGCTCATTTATTCTCTCTTATGGTTACATCTTGAAACCTTAGATGCTTAATCTTAAACAAAGGTTTTACAAGTGTTTATATAGGGTGTATTTCGTGCCTACTAACCTTATTCTTTGTTGGAGTAAGAGTTCACTTGTTTTGGAAGTCCAAAACTTCCTAAAACTCGAAATCCCAAACCAAAATGGACATCCTGACGCATCTGGGCACCGCGGCGCTCATCCCTGGGCGCTGCGGCACTGGCCTTTCTCGCGCCCATCGCTGCAGCGCTCAGCCTTGGGCACCGCGGCGCTGGCAGCTTCTCTCGCGATTTCGTTGTTTCCTTCGCGTCTTCAAGTCCCGTTTTACTTCCCCCTTCGTGTCCCACACGTCCTAGACTTCTCTATACGTGTCCTATACATCATAAACTTCTCCATACGTATTCCACATGTTCTATACTTCTTGTGACTTTTCACTTTGGTATTCATCTCAATTCTTGTCCAACCAAGATTGTTGAATCATCAATTTTCCAACAAACCCCTCCTTAATTCAAAATCTCTCTCCATGAAGCTAATCACCGTCACCCCTCCTTGACCAATGCTCACTAGCATTGTCTATAAGTCAAGTCCCATACTTAACTAAGGCTCTTGCGACTACGGTCTCCAAAGATTCTTGAATGCTGATGTCTAGAGTAGTTCAATGTTATGATCTTCTATGTCCCGAAAACACCATGACCATAACCCTTAATGGTGAAAACATATTCTCGCCATTGCTACTCTTCCCACATATTCTCTTTCGACCCCTGCCACAAAGTGATATATCAAAAGCTGCTTTATAGTCTGTTTCAAATCAACAACCTTATGTTGATCCCATTTTAAGCACTTTTCTACAAACACATAGCCTCCCTCTGTGCTTATCACTCCCCGATCCTTTTGCTTCCCATTTAGTATTCCTTCCTAATGTCTTCCATGAATCTCCCTATTTCGATCTAGCAATCTTGAGTCCTCTAGGTTTTTGTGAGATAAGAAATGAAATCTCATACCTAGTCCCTCCCTTGTCTTTTTTACTATGTAGTCTCAATCTTATTCTACCAATCCCTTATGATTTAGCATAAGCCATATTACTCAAATTGGTAGATAACGATTCTCCATGACTCATATGAAAACACTACCCTAGATCCTAAAAATAGTTCATCCATCAGACACTTATTCCTCTAGAAGCTCTCATGCAATCAAGGTATTTACCTAGTTATCCAATAGACTTGCAAATCCACCTTCCTTCTATCTTTGTCTTTCTTTTAGGACTATCCCTTTAAGTGCCCTAGACACCTTTTGAATCTACCCTTTAATCTTGATTATTCTTCTTTTTCCATCTCTATTTTGTGTCCAATCTGAATGATTCTTCTAACTAAGACCTAAGTGACGCCATCTTCTTGGTAGTCTTCTTCAAGAGTGATCTCTACTTCAAACAAAAACTCTCCAGTAAGGCCATCATCTTTTCCTCTTTCAGATAATCATCTTCCCTATAGTCCTTCTCTTATATTTATGAGTCCCCATGGCTGACAATCTTTACTCTGCAATCTGACACTGTTGCCTATGTTCTGTAATCTGGACTTCAACCCATGCTTTGATATCAGTTTGGACTTCAACTCAAGCTCTGATACCAGTTTGTTGCAGATATCAAGTTATGCCCTTCAATTTGACATCCTTATGGCATCAACTAAGTCACAGCCTTGATACCATTTTATCCTAAACGCAAAGGAAAATCATAACTCACACCATAAGTAAGAACATATAAGATCAACATACTAATAAAGATAAAGAAAATAAACCAATCAACAAGACACAAGATATATGTAGTTCGGCCCAAAATTGCCTACGTCTACAGAGAATCCATGATCTAACTTCTTATTACTGATATAGATCACTAAGTATTTTCTTACATCATCAATGATCCCACAAAACCTATTAGTATCTCTCATAAAGACCTCTAAATATCTACATTTGATCACCATGACTCCCTAAGACCTCTTAGTATCTCCTCATAAGAGATTTTTACAAGGAACACAAGAATAGCCCGAGCATCTAAACCAAAAGGATCTATAGTATTTCTCTGTTATTCACTCAAAGAACCTAAAGAAAAAATATTCCCCAAAGGTTACACCCTAGTGCACCACGCACTTAGTGCCTACCTAACTCCTCTATTCTCTCTTATGGTTACATCTTGAAACCTTATATGCTTAATCTTAAACAAAGGGTTTACAAGTGTTTATATAGGGTGTATTTTGTGCCTACTAATCCTATTCCTTGTTGGAGTAAGAGTCCACTTGTTTTGAAAATCTAAAACTTCCCAAAACTCAAAATTTCGAACCAAAATGGACATCATGATACTTCTGGGCGCCGCGGCGCTCGTCCCTGGGCGCCGCGACGCTAGGTTTCTGTGTTGAGCGTTGCAGCGCTTAGCCCTGGGCGCCGCGGCGCTGACAGCTTCTCCCGTGATTTCTTCATTTTCTTCACATCTTCAAGTCCCGTTTTACTTTTCTCTTCGTGTCCCACACGTCCTAAACTTCTCTATACATGTCCCACATATTCTAAACTTCTTGTGACTCTCCACTTTGATATTCATCTCAATTCTTATCCGACAAAAATTATTAAATTACCAATTTTTTAATAATTTCTACACAGGTAGTTCTAGTGAATGAATACCATTTCGGAACTGACATTGCCACACCATTGTAACATATATATATATATATATATATATTGAAACCTTACAATATGTTGAAATAAGTAAAGTTTTTTTTGTTCATTAATGATCAATTAAGAACAAGCCTAAATTTCAATAATAAAATTCATAAAAACTTCTAATTTTAGGTTAAAGTTCTCTTAATATAAATGAAGCAATTATTTTTTTTGTCCTTGCTTCACTTCCTTAAATTAATTAAGATGTTCTCTATTCTCTTGTAAAAAGAAATATCTCAATACTCATATCAGTGTTTAAAAAAAAAGAGTGTGCAACTCTCAAGCTTGTGCCTTATCTCGCGAGCGAGCGAGAGCCATGCAACTTGCAAGCACACCTATAGAAGTTGCACACCCTTTTGTGATTTAGGTGTGATTTTATTTACGTCGTAATTGCAAACACAAAGAGGTGCTTGATTCGCACAACCATTTCGTAGTTACATTGTGTGATTGTACAAAATCAAGAGCAACTTAAATTTTTATAGCAATTTAGATGTTTAGATTTTTTTTTTAGTTTATAGTTTTTTTTTCTTTGATTCACCCTATTTCTTTTTCATTTCATCGTATTACATTAAGTTTATATTTCAATACTTATATTAAAAAATAAATACAAAAATTCAAGACTACATTGGTAACTTTAATTTGATCAATTCAAATTATATACAAACAAATATAATGCAACATAAGTAATCTTAATTTTTTTATAATTTGAATATTAAAATTAATTTATTTCAAAAGTTGGAATATGTATTTTGAGATTGGTTTTGAGAATGTCAATTAATTTTTTTACAAATATTTTTAAATATTTTATTTATTATAATACTTTAGTAATAAAAGTAATTGTGTCCATTAATCCTTAACTTTGGTTAATAAAAATTAGAATATTAATTTATGGCTAAAAAAAAGATAATTTTCTAAAATTTTAGATTATTTGCGAATATTTCCCAACAAATAATAAAAGGGGATATAGTTATCACTGAAGAACTTACCAAGGGCAGTTCTGGTAATTTCATCTTAGACTCCACTTGCCATGGCAAATCTCTCCCTTGGCCAACAAAACTCCTCATTCGAAGCCCTTCTTTTGAGTTGCAAGGTTGATTTTTGAACATGAAGAAACTTGTTCCTTCAGCTATAACTCCAAATTTTAACCCTCATTTGCCCTACACAAATCCTAAATCCCTAACATATCCCCGCCAACTTTGACCCTCTAACAATGCCAAAGGCCCAAAACACCTCAATACACGTACATTCCTCAATTTGCCTCTCATCTCATTTTTGGCTAAAAGTCCCGTTAATTCTTCATTTTAGTTTCTGGGTTTCCTTTTTTCCTTTCATTTTTGTACCGGGGTTTATCATTTTTCAATAAATATAATTTTTTTTTGTTGATTTCTTCTATGGATTTTGCGATTGAATCGTCGATTTTCAAACGACCCACGTTCATTCCAGGCTTTAAAACTTCGTTTTTGATTCCACCAAACCCGATTTCTAATTTTTCAATCAGGGTTTCGCCCAAAATTAGTCATTGCCCAAGAATTTTCATTTCAAGATTCGCAACAGACAGCTTTAATGCTAAAACGCTTGTCAAACCACTAAACAAAGCCAGTGATGAACTACGTAGTGAACAAAATGAAATTTTGGGTTCAAATTTAGAGAAAGTTAGGATTTTGATGAAACGGGGAATCGTTTTGGGTGCAGTGGTGTATGTGGTATTGATAATTGGGTGCCGGAGAGTGTTTGCTGTGGAGAGTGCAGTGAAAGCAGGATATGGAGTGTTAGGGCAGAGGATATTGTTGTTAAAGAATGCTTGGCCTAAGCTTTCACAAGTTTTGAGTGTGTTAAAAGATCAAGGTTTGATTTTGGCTGCGCTTTTGGGGTTGTCTGCTTTCTTTTCAATGGCTGAGACTTCAATCACCATGCTTTGGCCTTGGAAGGTATAATGTTCTTGATCTATTATGGTTTATTTTCATATTGATCAAATGGTAAGTTTTAATTCTATGATCAGAAATAATGCATATTGCTGTTGCTGTCAAAAGAACAAAGTAGAAATGAAATATGAAATACTGACCTTGCTCATGGATTTATATTGCACATATGAGTATCACATTATTGTTGAGTTCAATGCAGCATTTTATGGTTAGACATTGTATTTTTGTTGTGCAGAGCAAACTGCTTGATTTTATTTAATCTAGTGTTTCTTTACCATTTGTCATTTTTGGGGACTGATAAGAGTGTGGAGGTTAACTAACTCGTGCATTTTTCTTTAAATCATGTTCAGTTGTTCATTTTGGTGATTCAATGATATTCTGTTTCAGGTGCGTGAGCTGGCAGAAAAGGAGCCTGAGAATGGTGTTTTCAAAATGCTCCGTAGTGATGTTACTCGGTTTTTGACAACTATTCTCATTGGCACAACGTACTGCCCTATTCCTTGCTGTTGCTGTGACTGGTTTGTCTTTCATATTGAGTTTGTAATTATTTCTTATTATAGATTCTTTGTGTACTCAGTGTGGTAAATATTGGAGCAACTGCATTAGTCACAGAGGCCGCAACAGCAATATTTGGTGAGGCCGGTGTCAGTGCAGCAACTGGAGTAATGACTGTATGTATTAGTTTTCATTCTTGCTCATGTCATGTAAGAATACAAATGCATCATGAACATATATGGTCAATTAAAAAGGATAAAAAAAAGCATTAAAAGTCTTGGACTTGGACAGGGAATTTCATTTCTTGAATCTTGATTCGATCAGGCACTCGCCATCTATTTTCATTGTTCAACATTGAAATTCCACGCATTGCTTATAGGCAATATCTAAATGGCAGGTGGATATTATATTAGGTTGTCATCTAATTGATTATGTTTTCTCCTTGATGAAACAAAGTTTCTGCCCAATGAATGGAACTCATTCTGACACAAAGGCTTGTACGTAGTCTCACTGGAATTTTGATCTTAATCATTGTTTCCTCAATTATATTAGGTTGCCATATTGCTTCTCACGGAAATAACTCCAAAAAGTATTGCTGTTCATAATGCCACAGAGGTCGCTCGGGTTGTGGTAAGTTGAGAAATTAGATTACTTGTTCCCTACTATTTGGAGGAGGATGTATATTTCAGTGCTTAATAGACATGCTCTCCCATTGTTTCACCCTGTTTTTTTTTCTTTTTCCAACATCATGTTTATGTAGCATCATAGCTGTATTTGTTTGGTTAACATTGCTACCATACTATGATCTGTATCTGAAAAATGTTCTTTGCTATGCCTCTAGGTCAGGCCAGTGGCATGGCTTTCATTGATATTATACCCTGTGGGAAGAGTGGTCACATATCTATCAATGGGGATGCTGAAAGCTCTTGGTTTGAAAGGAAGAAGGTGCAGTTAAATCACGCCCTTCTTATTATTATTTTGGTGAAAAAGTAAATTATAGCTATATATCATCTCTTAGTAACTGCCATGTCAGGCTTAAGTTGTCTTCATTATTCTTTTCCGCCAAATCGTTGCCTACCCTAAATATTCTTTGATTTGACATCTGGTTTGAACGAGTTTTAAATTGTTTTATTGCATTCAAGGAAACTAATGTCAGAATGGTCATCTTTGCAATGAGACAAAGTTGCACAAGTTTTTATGATAGGTGTGGATAATTTAATTGGTTGATATATGAACCTTTAAAATAATGAAAATTGCAATTACAAAAATGACCTTTCATTTTCTATTCCAATTATCCAATAATTGCACGAGAAACCCTGTTCTATCATATTATGTTATAAAGATTGTGTGATATAGAAACTAATTATGCATTGGTCTTGTTGTAGGGCAAAGTTCTTTGCTTGAAGCAAATATTTTTACTAGTCATAGCAGAGACATGTTTTTCTTTTTTCTGATAGGAAGATGTATTAACATAGTAGGTTGTTATTAAATTTCTATTTAAAACTCAATCTTCTGCATTCTTCTTGGCTTTCAATATTTTATTTATCAGTGAGCCGTATGTTACTGAGGATGAGCTGAAGCTGATGTTGCGGGGAGCAGAGTTGAGTGGGGCAATAGAGGAGGAAGAACAGGTAATTAAATTAACTAATTGCTATTTTCCAGCATATATATTCTTCTAGCTGTGATGTTAATATGAGTGATTTGATGCAATTTCTGAGTGATAGCAGTTAAAGAAATCCAACAAAAGTTTTTTTCTATCTACATAACATATGATAGAGACTTTCGCTTTGCTTGCAGAGTATGGTGTTGACTATCTATAACAATTGATATGCTTAATTTTTTATTATATACTCTTTTGATTGCCTCTGGCAATTACATTAGAATATCCAAAAAAATTCCCTGTTTGTTTTGTGGCTAAAATGCTCCTACCTTACTTTGCAGGACATGATTGAAAATGTGTTAGAGATAAAGGATACACATGTTAGAGAGGTGATGACACCTCTTGTTGACGTAGTTGCAATTGATGCCAGTGCCTCCCTTGTTGATTTCCACAACTTATGGGTGACTCATCAATATTCAAGGTAAATTAATTCCTAGCAGTTAATGGTTCTGCAAGTCAGTTTATACTGCAACATGCAAAGACAATTTGATAATATGTTTCTAGGGTGCCTGTTTTTGAGCAACGTGTTGACAATATAGTGGGTATTGCATATGCAATGGATCTGCTGGTGGATTACGTTCAGAAGGTCAGGGAATTTCTTGTCCTGTTCCCGCCCCCTTTGATGTAATTATGACTTTGTTTACTAATTGCATGTGATAATCATATAGTGTGCAGAATAATGATCTTTCTATTTTTAAGGGTGAGCTACTAGAAAGTACTAAAGTGGGAGACATGGCCCACAAGCCTGCCTACTTCGTGCCCGGTAATCCTCAATGCCAATTCAGTTAATATTGTGTTGCTAAATGATATTTATCATTGAATATTGCCTGCATTTTTTTCCTTTTCGAAATGCTTCTAGATGTTTTCCCAAGTTTTCTATTTTATGTGAATGTTTTGTTTCCATTATTCGTTTGATTAAATCAGACCATTCGATTCCTTTTGCAGATTCAATGTCAGTCTGGAATCTTCTCAGAGAGTTCCGCATTAGGAAAGTTCACATGGCTGTTGTCCTTAATGAATATGGTGGAACTGTGGGGGTATGTGCACACTGTCAAGTCCGGACCTAATCAGTATATGTTAGAACTACTTTGGCTAATTCAGTATATTCTTTACCTGGATGGAACAGTTAGTGACCCTTGAAGATGTGGTTGAGGAAATTGTTGGTGAAATCTTCGATGAAAATGACTCAAAAGTAAGTTTTATGTCTTCCTACTAATGTTTTGAATGATGTACATATTACTTAAAGACTTCATAATATGTATTTCTTTGCATTTTCTTCAAGTGATTACTTTAAGATTTGTTAATACATTATTTAAGTGTTTGTAATAATCTGATTAAATAGTATTCTAGGTAACTAGTGTGGTTGTCTTAAGTAGCTGTTTGAATGTCAGCTCAGAATGGTATTTATGGTGGTATGTAATTATAAAAATGAGATCAATAGTATTCATGTGCATGAACAACCATAAATATTCTGTTGTGTGTTCCTAAAGGGATTCTTGATGGGATCTAATGATAAAAACGTGGAGGCCAAACTATGTTTCTAATTCTAGTTAAATGATATAACAAGGAAGACTGGATGCTCAATTAGTTTCTTTTCTTTTTTGTGAATGTCTTTCTTAATGGCTTGATTGTGAGGTCAATGTAGTTGTATTGGAGATGAAGGGCACTAATGGAGGTAGTTAATACTATGTTGATACTTCTGCAGTCTTGTCTCAAAGCATTGTTTCATATGATAGGAGGAGATCCAGAAGAAAACTGGCTACATTGTCATGCGAGCAGAGGGGATATATGATGTGGATGCTAATACGTCTATCGATCAGCTCTCTGAAGATCTCGATATAAAAATGCCAGAGGTGTGTCTCAACAGATTACATTAAATTAATATATCACTGGTGTTGATATTAACACTATGTAGTGTTCATGTGGAGAACTAACTGCTGCACGATTACTTTCTCACAGTTCTACAATTGTGGAGAACAGTCAGTCGCCTTTAATTAATAGAAACCTTTGTTGCGGTAATTTGGAAGTGAAGTTTCTTAATAGCTCGTAAACTGTCTAACCAATGAACCATGTTGAAGTTGCATCTGTTTGACCTGACACCTCTATTATGATTCATTGATCAATGCTAGGATGAGCATTTATATATTTGTTGGCATACCATTAGGGTCCATAGCTGGTAGACTTCATCTAGACACTGCTTCCAGGATCAAAGTTGGTGAGACTGGCAGTAATAATGACCCTAGAAATAACTGTACTGCTTGACATTCTTGGCATTTTAATGGGATACCAAATACCAATCAAGAAAAGCTCTTCATATTTATTATCATGGTAATAACCAGCATGGTCACAGGATTCTAATTGCACTGCTGTCAACGCCTGAAATTGTATCCTATGGTTAAGACAGTCCTTTTACATGATCAGTGTCCTGTTTATATAGGTTTTTCTGTTTAATTCTGCTACAGATTAAGATAAACTGATGATATGTTATCAAGTTTTCATTATCCCGTAATCCCATAGTTCCAATTACATTCATTTTTTTCCCGTTGTTTACAGGGTCATCAGTACGAAACAGTTTCTGGCTTTATATGTGAAGCATTTGGATACATCCCTAGGACTGGTGAGAGTATCAAAGTGGTCCTTGAAAAGGAAAACCAGGATGAGAATGATGAACATACTGAAAGCGAATCTGACCGCCAAGATTCTAAAGAAAAGCATCTAATTTACAAACTTGAGGTATGGTTTGCATTTTATATGGTAGCTCTGTTACATTAGGCAATGGTGGCAAATTAATTCTTCTGAAGCCTTCTTCTCCAACCTATCATAAGATTGCATCCTTATCTTCTCCCTAGCAGTCTGAAGATTCACTAAATGCTTAATATAAGGGAATATATCTTGATTATTTGTTTTAACAATTACTGATTTGGAACCGTAGGGCTCTATCCATTTATTCAATCGACCCAACTTTGAATTCAAATTCTTTTGTCTTTTGTACCACGTCCGATTGTTTGTCTTCAATGCAGATATTAGCTGGAAATGCCAGAAAGGTTAGTGCTGTTAGGTTTGAACGCATAAACAATGATGAAGCAAAGTTAGAGGCAAAAGAAGTAACTCGTTTGGTTCCTAAACTCATGAAGAGGAAATGGAGCAGTGATGATGAATCAGATAGTGTTGATTATGATGAAGATACATATTCAAGGAGACAAGAAGATGATACTTCCGATTCCTCTGTAATTTCTGAACATGGAGACCATCATAACAGTTGATAATTAGTTGCGTTGCTATTTTTCCTTCATTCTTTCAGCCTCATCAACGAGGTAAAACATTGAGAACATACTAAAGAAAATGCGAGTGAGTGATGAACTAACATTGTATCTTCTTTCTGCAAGGGAATTTTCTAAAAAGATTTTATAGATGAAGAGAAGTATCTACATCTGAATCATGGTAGATGTTTGTCTTCTGCATGATAGTATCTGCTGAATCTAAGTTTACCAAAAGTGGCATCTCATTGACCTGGAGATCGGAATGTTTGCTCTGCATGTTAGGTTGGTGGTAGAGAGAACATTGGAGAGGTGGCCCAGCTGCAGGAATCTGTTGAAAGTGGAAAAAGAACCCAGATGTCTCATAGCTTGAGCTTGCATGAACCTGTTCTGATTCAGACAACAGTTGTAAGAGCTCTCTTTTCTGTCTCATCTCCTTCACTCGCTGCAGCTGTCTAAACCTCTCTTGCAGGAGGGCAATGGAGTGTATAGTAGGTATATTGCTTTGTCTATCCATTGGAGGATGAACTATATTGTTAATGAGACTGATAGCAGAGTTTGCATTTCCTTATTTCTATATATAGGAAATTTAATTATGGCTCCAAATGATTGATATTTTAAATGTAGCCTCCATTAGATTCTCAAAGGTGTTAAAGAAAAAGTAGAATCGACATCTGAACAGGAAAGTCCAACAACGCAAAGGTATGTGGCTAAACTATAGAGATAGAATTGGTGAATGTCATGTGGCAAAAGTACTTTAGGAGTAAAGGGTAGGAAATAAAAGCCAAAGTAAAATGGAAGGTAGTCCTTTGGAAGGATTTTGAGTACTGCTTTGTCTGTTTGTCTCCAACAGCTGCAATGACCTTGGAAAAGATGTTGCCACTTTTTGGTGGGATCTTATTATCTTAAACTTATGAACATTCTCTCATTTTCATATTTGTGTATAGCAGAAAGTAAGTAGAGGTAAATATGTGGAGACAAGAACATAGGTTGAAATTGGAATGTGGAATGATTTTTGAAGTTGATGTTTTTTATTGATTTATGGAATAGTAGAGAAACTGAACCCACTTAAAAAAGCAAAATCCTCAATCCATGCTCCCCACTAAGAGTGGCAAAGCCCCCTTGCTTTCTCTCTTATCTTTTCTACCTTCTCTTTATTGCTGAATGGAAGAAAAGAGCCTCTAGATATTGAATATATGCATGGAAGTTATTTGTTGTTGTTTGAACCTATTCCAACAGGACATATTTCCCTCTTGGCATAAGATTTTACATCTAACATGAATCACATATATCAAGTATATGAATGATAATTGATTAGATATGATCATGATTATAAATACTTACAAGATTAAGCTCCTACTTGTCTTTTCACTTAATACTAAAATATGATTTAATTTAGATTATTCAGTCATTTAAACTTGTTTGTTTTTATAATTTAATGAGTGTTTTCATTCAATTTTGATTGAATCGAAAAAGTGAAATTTTTTAGTTTAATGTAAAACATTTAAATGACAATTAACTATCTTTTCAGAAATATAAATAATTTTTATAATTTAAATATTTCTCATAATAAATTATGTACTTATATGATGAACAATTTTAGAATTTTATATGATATATATTTTATAACAATTTTTTTCTTTTTTCTTTTTTCTTTTTTTCCTATTTTGGAGTTATTAAAGTTTATATTATAACTTCAAAGAAAAATTTATACACCATAAAATATTACAATAAAATTTAGAGTAATATTATTTTAATATGAATTTGTACGATTTATATATTTTTTAAAGTTTTTTATTATTCATTTAACATAAAATTTTGTAAGGACAACAAATTAAAAACATTAATTATCGTTGTTTTTTAATTTAAAAAAATGGTATTGTTTAGTTTAGTCGCTTGCAATTTGCAAAGTATGTATGAATTAAAGGACATTTCCAGGATTGAGTCTGTACAAATTTTTAGTTGGTCGTTCAGGCGTATCCTCATGCTCATGCCCCAGAAAAATGACAAAACATTTAATATGGAAATATGCAAAAATGGTACCAAATGAAAATCTTAGTTTTTTCCGAAATTCTTTAATTAATTTATTATTTTTATAAGAATGCATTAACTAGTATAATAATTAGGATTATGTTACATTACATAATAATAAATGTCTGAATTAAATAATCATCACAAACAGAGAAATAATAATTTCACATAAAAGAGGAGGAAAATAAAATACACTATCTTAACATCCGTAAATTCAACCCCTAACGAAGACTAAAGATGCCGAGTAAGCGCTCATTAATTATAATGGGGTTTTATAAATTTTTAATAATTTAATTTAATATATTATTTCATCATTCGGTTAATAAGTGTCACATCAACTATTATTTTAGTTCTTACTTAAACGTTGAATTATTCATTAACTTCTTATCTTCTAAAAAAAAAATATCTTAATTAGTTTCATAATACTAATTTTTAGTCCTTTACTATATTTTGTGTTGAATATTTAAATATGATTATGGTTATAAGAGAAAATTAGATAATCAAAGAGTATTCTTAGTGCAGTTGGTTATTCAAAAGAAAAGGATAAAACATAAATTGGTGATAATTATAAATGCCATTTTTTATTGGCGGCAGGCAATTCAAATTCTCATTATCTATAAAAAAAAATTTAATTAATGAAATTAATTTTTGCAGCTTTTTTTTTTAACAAGAATTAACAAATAATTTTATTTCATTGGCACGAGTCAGTCTTATTTTTAATATTACTTTGTATTATGGTAAGAGATTTTTTCTTTCTTTAAAAAATAATTTTTAGCTGTTAATGTTATATCGGCAGAGATTAATCAAGAGTATATATATATATTTTAAAAAAAATTAAGGACTAATAAACAATTCAATATTTACATCAATTATTGACATCCGAGAGTTGTTGAAAGACAAAATTAATAATATTTTTTTTAATGTCAAAATTCTGAATATATATATATATATATATACATATCTTGTCTAAGCAATTTTCTGAAAACACGACCATGCATTGCATGCAGCGTCTGAATTAAATAATATTTGCTGGGGTGGGGGGGAATTATGATAAGAAGCAGCGTCTGAATGGGAAACACAAGGAATATAAGAAGCAGCTTCGTGGTAATTGAGATGAGATGGTAATCAAATTTCCTAAAGTTTAAGAAAAATGTCTTACAAAATGCCAATTAAATAATGCTTATCAAGTTGAAAGGAGGATGGATTAACTCTTTAGATATCCACTGATCATAAGTTTGAGCAGATCTCTTTTTAAAAAAAGAAGATTTTAAAAAAGAAAATCAAAAATTAGGTATGAACTTGTTGTCTTCATGATTTTTTTATTTTGGCGGAATTTACGGTTTTTTTTATTTAATTTAATCTTTTTATTTAAAAATTAAAATGATTCTGACCTCTTATAAAGATTAGAGACCTCCTCCCTCATTGAATCTTTATTACACTATTTCTTTTTAAAATTAAGGTTATTAAGAGAATTCAAAAAAAATCTTTTTGAGTAACATGTTTATAAACGTTCAATTTTTTCTCCGAAATCTACATATGAGACTGCGTGTAATAAACGACAATTAAAGTTGCAATGCATATAAACAAACCGATGAAGCAAATGATTGGCCCATCATATCATCCGAAGAAACAAAAAATATCAAAAAGTTCAAATTCACAGCTATATTATATAATCAGAATCATTGAGAATGTCACAATCAAAATCACGGAGAACATAATCATTAGAATTATTGATAACATTACTTTACATCTTTTACATACATTCTATTTAGATTATAAAAATTTTATACTTTACATATTTTATGTACACTTTATTCATATTATAAAATTTTAATAAAATAAAAAATAATAATTACACTAATGTTTATTAAAATTCGAATCTCTAATCTAAATTGGGACAGTATACAAAACTTGCTGTTATGGCAAGTGCTCAAGTGTGACTTTGTGTTGTGTTTTCATAATAAAAAATGATAATTTTTTATAATATAAAATTTAAAATTATTAATTACTCATTTTTAAGTGTAATCAATTATTTTTTTTCAGTATTATTTCTTTCTTAAAAACTCTTTAAATAGAATATAGGTAATTTTAAAAAGTTCAAAAATTAAAAGTGGTATAAATATGTTAAAACAAAAATTAGAGAGGTATACTTAGTTTTCTCTTTTAAAAATAATGTGTATGTAACTATATATACATGAAATCATAAGTTACTCCTGAATTTTAGTGTAATTATTATTTTCTTCCTTAATTTTTTAAGAATATCCCGTGTCTTTTTTTTTAGGGTAATATATTAATTACAGTAGGTAAAAAATCTCAAAACCAAAAATTCGAAACACAACTGAATCAAATCGATTTTAATATTTAAAAAATGTAATTATTTCTTATGATGGCGATTGCTTAATCCATTCAATTCTCGGTTTTTTAGATAAATACTAAAATCAAAATTGAAATCGAAGTTAAATCTACATGGTTTTCGCTTCTATTGTATTAAAAGATTTTTTTATAAGAAAAAAAATCCATATCAATAGTTATAATTTTACGTATAACCAATTTCTCAAATATCATGTTTATTCATAACAAAATATTTTCTTTGAGCGACAGTAAAATAAAGAGAGATGCTATTTCATCATTCAAAATGTAATTTGAAATTATTTTTTAGCATTAGATATCAGCGTGGCAAAATTTAATTAATTGACACAAGTAAATATCATAGGATTGCCTACACTGAATCAAGGACCATTATGCAAAAATTTATCCTAAAAATGCATGCTTTTTATAGTATTAATTTAAAATGATCCTATATCGTGTTGTTGGTCTCTCACCCATGCAGCAAGCCGGCTCTTGCTTCTTCATTTTCCTCTACATCAACCGCCAAAATAATTTTTTTTTGTTGGTTTTATTTTTTTTTAATTCTTTGCAATATATTTTAAACATGGTAGTGAATATATTAGATAAATGTAATATGTTTTCTGTTTCTGAATTTTTTTTATTAATGTTTTCTTGATATACAATGTTGTGGTTATTATTATTATTATTATTATTATTATTATTATTTAAAGACAACATTGTGGTATGATTATTGAGTTGATTTGAGGTTGAAATTATTGTTTTGAGGAGTTTAGATGAGAAATAGTGAATTTTGGATGTCAAAATCGGATGGACTGGACAGATCAGAATTTTTGGTTCGGTTCTAATTCAGTTCTGAAATTATTTCAATTTTATTTAATTCAGAATTTTCGAAGACTGATTTTTTTTTTATCTAATTCAAATTTGCAATCCGAACTGAATCATGCACACCTTTTCTAATTGATCATTTCTTAAAGAAGAGTAAAATATAATAAAATAGTTTTTTTTTTTTAAATTGAGAAAATAAGTAATATTTACTAAATAACACATGAGAGTAATTGATAATTTTTCCTTAAAAAATCAAAAACCTAAAGTTCATAAATTATAGGGACACAGAATCACGACGTAAAACCCAGCCCTATATTTTACGGATAGCGATATTAAGGGAACTTTGTTAAAAGTCAAGAGAAATTTGTAAGAAAATTCATGAACTTCATTTTCAAACCTCAATCCCTATGTTTTACTTATGAGGCTTGTTAGGCCTATATTTGATCAAGGCTTAATTGGTGGCTTAATTCAATTTAAAAAAAAACTCCTTGCTTTGATAGTAAAATGAGACACGTCAACAATAAGACCCGAACAAAAACTTACAGTAAGAAATTGATAAGTCCAGATTTTGTTAGACTTTAAAAAAAGGTCCCACATATTTCAAAAATTACCTAAACACCCCTATGAATGAATGAGATTCAACCCATATGAAAATAGGCCCTAATCTAATCACGAGTCAGAGTTCAACTCAAATTTAAATTTTTTTTGCGTTTCTTAACAAAAATCGGTCCAGGAACTTGAGTTAGATTTATATTTTTCTCTTATTTAATTAATTTTAATACATATTAATTATTTGGGCAAGTTAGAATTACAATTTAATTATATTTTTATTGTACGATAAGATTAACATGAATTTAGTCTCAAAACTAAACCGAATTCATGAGAGGAATTTATTAAAATACATAAAAATAGGTGATGATGAGACTACTTTTCATGAGAGATATAGATCGAATCATAATTAATTGCATCTCTTCAATCTTAAAATGGATTGAAGATCATCTCATAATAGCACATCTAGTTGTGATTGAACATTATATTTTGGCACTATAAAAGGCATGTATAAATTGATTACATTCATTCATTCAAAAACCAAGAATTCAATACAAATATATTAAAAGATAAAAAACTTTCATTAGCAAAATACTTGAAATTCTTTTGAGATCTTTGTTTGATCTCCAAAAAATCATCAAATATAAAGCTCTTTTGTTAGATATATTACTCGTACACACAATACGATTTCCTTTGTTATTTATTGACTTGAATATTAAAATATTTTTTTTTTATAAAAAAATGATTATGCTTAAAAAAAAAAAGATTCGAAGAATAATTTAAAAAAAAAATAGAGGCTAAATTCAAAATTCTAACAAAAATCCAAAGATATCTCAAAAAATAAAGATCAAAAGGTACAGAAATAATTTCAGAAAATTCTCAAAACCAGGAACTTCGCTAAAGACGAAAAGGAGATTGAAAAAGCCAGGTCACATCATAACATTTTTACATATAAACTAGATGCAAGTTCAGCGCCACGCCCTTTCCGGAATTTTTTAAGAACATTCAAATAAATATTCAATGTTTATATAGATCAGAGGATAATGAGTCTCAAAGGTCAAGCCATGCCCTTTACAAAATATTTTATTAGGATTCATAAATTTTAATATCAACAGCAGAAGCCAGAGGTCCAGAGCCATGGCCTTTTCAAAAATTCTTTTAGAAACATTCTTCAATTTTTAATTGAAATCAAAAGGTGAAGTCCAAGATCGTGCCTCTCCAATAATTTTTTTATGTACATATCCAGCATATGAAATGACAGCAAAAGTATATGAAATGACAGCATATGAAATGAAATCAAAAGGTAAAGTCCAAAGATCGTGCCTTTCAGTCACCAATCGTCTATAACAAGCCAGCCGCCGCGGCGCCCCCCACTCCACCCCCGCCCTTCTTTTTTAAACAGTACTAAATATAAATGAACCAACTAATACCCCCATAGTATAAATTCCTTAACTTGTTGAGTTGAAGTAAGTTTTGGATATTATCTTAAAAGTTCATTTGAAACATGAAAAAAAAAGTGTTATTTTCCTGTTTTGCATTGATAAATTTTGTATCTCAATTAATATAATATTTGAAATGTTTATGGTTGATTTTTGTATAATTATCATGTTAATGAGAATTAAAAAGTTTACAATTATTAGATAAATAATAATTATTAATTAATTAATGATACATTAAGATACAAATTTTATATACTAATTTCATAAACTAACATCACTCATTCATATGTGTCTATATATATATATATATATTAATTGATTTTTTATAATCGGATTGAGAGGCTCATATAGCAAAAATCTAGCTAGCAGAGCTGTAATAGTAACCAAGATTCTTCTTCTCTAATTTCTTGTCAGGAAATAAAAACAATAAGAGGCGAGTCAATACTAAATGAGGAGGTTATCAGTAAGTTTCGTCGTTTCTTCCTACCTAGAAGGACTTTGAGATATATTAGGAAAAAATCTAGAGTGCAAATTGGTCACTTTGTTTTTTTATTTTTTTTCCTCAACTGATGCCACACTTAATCGAGGGGCCTTAGTGCGCTAGCTGGTAGTTCAGCTGTAAGTGTCAACCAGTCGGAAGGAGAACTCACAACAGGGGAGGAACCAATTTCAAGGGGACAGAAAGTGAGATAATGAACGGAATTTCAGTCTTACCCTCAAATGACTTCTTCCATACTTTTCTGTCCTTTACTTAACTAGGAAAAGCAAATCGAAAAGTGCTCGGAATCTAAACAGTAAACTTCAAAATCAATCACTTTTTTTTTTTGGTTCTTTATGGTAGAAGAATTAAAGCTAGTCCAAAATCCAATAGTGTTTTACTTATTTTTCCCTTAAATTCTTCTCTCTCTGTCTCTTACACACACACACACACACACACACTTCCCGAGTCTTAGAAAGAATCTCATGGCATAATCATGAAAGAGGAAAATATCGCTTCTTCTCATCAACCCCAACTTCCGGAAGAAAATTTGGTTAATGAGCAATGCCATGCAGAAGTCCCTAACTTTTCAATTGACAAAGAAATGCTCACAAAGTTAGTTGCAGAAAACAGCTTTGCAACCCTGAATCAATCTGGAGGCATTCATGGCATTGCAGCTGCTTTAGAAACTAATCTTGATACGGGAATAAGTGGTCAAGAGGAGACTCTTCGTCGTCGTCGCCAAGCTTTTGGCTCAAACCTAAACGTAGAAGAGAACTCTTTGCTCACCAAGAATGGCCAGTTTCGCAGACCAATCATTGATGCCATTAAAGATACCACCGTTATTCTCCTTCTATGCTGTTCAGCACTTTCTTTTGTATTAGGAATCAAGAGAAATGGATTTGAAGAAGGAATTTTAGATGGAGTTTTTGTATTTGCTGTAATATCCAGTGTTGTGTGCATCAGTACAACGGTCAAGTTGGTAAAGCACAGCAGAAATGAAAAGCTTTCAAGGAAGAGAAAGGCAGCAGTGAAGGTCATGAGAGATGGAAGAGTGCAAACTGTAGCGGCCTCTGAAGTTGTAGTTGGTGATATTGTTCGTTTAGAACCTGGAGATCAAGTTCCAGCTGACGGGCTATTTGTTCACGGCAAAGCTCTAAAGCTTGATGACGATGATGATGATGATGATTTGTCGCAAGTTTATTTTCACCGATACGAGTTTCCCTCTATCTTCAGTGGTGCAAAGGTGGTGAGTGGATACTGTTGCAAGCTGGTCACAGCGGTTGGCGAGAGCACAGAAACAAGCAAGATGATGAAATTGTCCAAAGCTAATCATCAAAAGAAGGAATCAAAGTTGCAAATCGCAGTTGACTACATGAATTCTCGGTTGGAAAAGATTTTTTTGAGCTTCTCCTTGCTTGTTCTTGTAATTCAAGTGCTACGATGTTTCACGTGGGAAACTAGATGCGGTGATCTGAGCCATGATCCGGATCCTAAAGGTGTAAAGAACGTGCTGCAAGAGATAATGGCCGAGTCCACAAAAATCATCAAAAAGCAAAGTCCAAATCTTAATAGGTATGTGGAAATGCTTTCGATATTGGTGCTTGTTATAAGGGATGGCTGGCCTTTAGGGTTGTTAGTCTCTCTAGCGTATGCATCGAAAAAATTGGCAGGTTATGGAGCCACAGCTCGAAATCTTTCAGCCAGTAGTAATGTTGGCTTGGTCACCACAATTTGCACTGGAAGAACAAGTGATCTATGTTTAGATCATGCAAAGATGATTGACTTGTGGATTGGCATCGATGCCATCGAGAAGTCAGTGACAGAAATCAATATTGATGTTCTTAATGCACTGCATGAAGCCATTGCAATTTCATTTGAGTTTGCAGATTATGGACTTCTTTTTTGGGCTAAGAAGGTTTTGGCGGTTGATATAGAAAAAGTGAAGCGAAATTTCATCATTGAAGCTATCGATATCTATAAGAATCGAGCTGGGTGTTTGCTAAAATGGCATGGAGAATGCAAGAACTCTGTCAACATTTACTGGAAAGGAGATCCTGAGATAATACTGTCCATGTGCACGCATTATTTTGATAGATTTGGAACTTTACACATCCTAGATGAGCATAAAAAAGATGTGTTCAAGAAAATTATTGATGATGTCACCGCACAAGGTCTTCAGTCCATCGCTTTTGCTTGCAGACAAGTTGAAGAAGACGAAGAAGAAGAAGTAATCGAACTTGCTGCTTGCCGGTTAACATGGTTAGCCATTGTTGGCTTGAAGATCCCATATGCGTCTGATCATGAGTTGAAGGAGGCGATTAAAGATTGCGAGGAATCAGGAGTTAAGATCAAGTTGGTGTTGGAAGACGACATTGACACAGCAACACTAATAACAATCAATTCGGGGATTATTAAGCCTGAAGAAGATGCAAAAGGAGCAGTGATTGAAGCATCTGAATTTCGGAACAGCTCACATGAGGCTCGGTTACATATGGTCGATAAAATTAAGGTAATGGCCAGTGCTTCTCCATTAGACAAACTTCTAATGGTGCAGTGCTTAAAACAAAAAGGGGAAGTAGTCGCAGTCACTGGAACATCCACTAGGGATTCCCCATCACTGAAGGAAGCTGACATTGGGGTTTCACTAGGTGAAAGAAGTTCACAAATGGCAAAAGAGAACTCAGACATTGTCATCTTGGACAAGAAATTTGCAGCAATTTTCAACATTTTGAAGCTGGGAAGATGCGTGTGCAACAACATTCGAAAGTTCATTCAGTTGCAGCTCACTCTTAACATTGCAACTTTTACCATAAACCTAGTTGCTGCAATTTGCCTAAGTGAAGTTCCTCTTCAACCATTTCAGCTCCTGTGGGTTAACCTAATAATGGATGTTCTAGGTGCCTTGGCTCTCGCTGCTCCAGTAAGCCTACGGCCACCTCCGCCACCACGTGCTGCAATATCCCCATTAACAACCAAGACTATGTGGAGAAACATCATTGTCCAAGTTTTGTACCAAGTATCTGTTCTCTTGGTCATCCAATTCAAGGGCAAAGATATTCTCCATGCAAATCAGAAAACTTTAAAGGCCATCGTCTTTAACAGTTTCGTTCTCTGCCAGGTCTTTGTCCTGATCAATGCAAGAGAGATTGAAAAGCCAAATATTTTTGAAGGGACTAAGAGATTGCATCAGAAATATGGTTGGTTTCTAGTAATTTCGGGGTCCATTGTCATTCTTGATATAGCAATTATTGAGATTGTCGCGATTGCTACTCATGGGAAGAGATTGAATCTAAAGAATTGGTGTGTTTGTATTGGGATGGCAGTCATGTCTCTACCCATTGGCTCGGTTGCGAAATTCATCTCATGGCCATGATAATTAATTTGCGTGTGTGTGCGCGCACCAAACCTTGTTCTATATATCGTACATAAATAATTGAAGATCTCATGATACTTTGCAAACTTGTCATTATTATTATTACTATTATCTGTTTGATGGGGGATTTTATGATAGCGCGTTATAACTCGCTTGATCTTTGGAAATTTCAAGGAATATCAATACAATGTGTGGTTTTGTATGGGTTAGGTTAGGTGTATTAATTAATAGTGCGTTTCTTTTGTTTGTTTGTTTGTGACTATAGTCATGCCCCGGGAGGAGTACCTTTATTGTGCTTCTTTGTTTTAATTTTTAGGTGTATTTTTTTCTCTCATCCATAAGCATGATCGCCATTTTTTTCACTTCTCTTTGCTTTTTTAGGTGTATTCTTTTTAATGTTAAGAATTCGAAAATTCTTTCCTCATCTCAATTAAAAGAAATATATTCCTTTATTGCACTCTTGGAATTCTTTTAATAATTGCAAGAAAAGAGAATTTTAAAAGAATTTGAGTTTTCATCACGGTAATTCTAATATAGAGAATTCAAAATATTTTTAGGAAAAAGTTGATAAGTTTTCTATTATAATCTTGCTTCTACTCTATTTCTTTGTGCTTCTGTCATATTAATTACCTTTCATACTTGTTTTATTTTATATTTTATACTTTTTTGTTGTTTTGGAATGCACTTGTCTGGTGGGTTTTTGATAGTTGTGGTTGAAATTATATTTGCATTTTATTCGTTCAAGAATTTCCATTTTTTTTTAAATGTCTATTCAATTATGTCTTTTTGGTTTAATACTTATTTTCCTTCATTTCTACAAGAGAATTCCAGGGGTGATGGGTGGTTATTATATAAAAATATTAAAGTAATTAGATCTTAATCATAAACTTATTGATAAATATATGACAAAAAAATCTTTAAAAGTTCATAAGAGCACATTTAACTAGGATCATAATTTTATTTGATAATCCTCCTCAATATAAGATAGTTTTATTAATAAAGAATTAAAAAGTTCTTTTTAAACCCAAAAAAAAAAACAACCTTTCTTTATGATATATCTAGGTGAGGTTCCTTAACTTAAATATTTTATTTAAAATTGTGACACAATTTTTTTTTCCGTTGATCTCGTACAATTTAATCTTGTAGAATTGGGTTCATTATCATTGAATTACATGAAATTAATTAATGAAACTTTAAACAAAAAAAGATATTAAGTTAGAGAACCTTAACCACATAAAATGGGCAACAAGCATTCATTTGCATAATGTCATGAAAGAGTTTGACAGTAGAGTATAGACTAATTGTTAAACAAGCTGTAGTGCTGTATTGGCGATGCGCGCATGACAAGTTTGACCACTTTTTACGTACAGATGACAAGTTTGAAGGAAAGCAGAAGAAATAGGCAAATCCTTTCCCACTGTCAGCTTTTAAGAAAAGCAGAAGAAATAGGCAAAACCTTGACTGGATGACAAACCACATCTCATGAAAAAGATGTTGCGTTCTTGCTAAAATGAAACTTAAGCAGAAACCAAAGGTTCAATGCTATGAACTTTCGAAATATCCTTGAAGAAATATACAGGAATTTTTAGGATAGATTATAAGTCACTAATTATGAAATAGAAAATTTAAGTATTTGATAAACACTTAGAAATGAAGTGAAAGTAATGTTTATCAAATACTTTAGATATTATGTTTTTAAAGTATAATAAAAGAACTTTTGTATCAAATATATCCTAAATCTTCTGATTTGTTTGTTCATCAAAAAAACAATTTTTCCAGGTTAGAAGCACAAGCAAATATATATATCAGATTTAAAAATCCTTTTCAGTCCTTGGGCCTGATGTGTATACCATTGCAAATGTAAGTGTAATTCATAGTAGCATATAATAATGTGTTGAAAGAATTAACAATCCTTAGCTTGCTATCAAAATCTAAATGAACTTTCAGTTCAAGAGCATAAATAACAAGTTTAAAACCATCTATTATGAAATGATTCGATTCAATCTCTCTCTAATATTAGGAAAGATCGTAACTCTTACTACTATTAATTTAAATAAAATCAACTAACTAAAATTTTATTCAATCTTAAAATTCTCAACAAAAAATATAGCAAAAAAAATATTCAATTTGCAACAAGATAACCAATATCAAGATAAATCTCTAATAAAATAATGATACAAGTATTTAACAAATGAAAGAAAATTAAGATTTTTTACAATTCTTCCTAACCAATTTTATGAAATTGAACCCTGTCTATCTTAAGATGCAATAACTTATAGAGAGAGAGAAAAAAAAATATATATAAAATAGAGTGAGCACTAAACTTTATAAGTAAGTATCTTTTTTTCTTAAAATATATATATATATATATATATATATTGTAATATACTTTGTTAATAATACTAACATAACGTGAAAAAGCTCATTTTTAGGAAACATTAGATCAACATATGTAATATTTAATAATAAAAACTTTGTAGCAAGAAAAACTTGTAAAATTATCATCATTCTAAAAAATAAAATTATTACTAAGCTAAAAAATTAGAACTATGCTAGTAATTGAAAAAATATTCAAACAAGTACTTAAGAGAGTTATTGGTTATACTTTCAGTGTAACTATTATCACACGAGCAGAGTAAAAGAAATAAGTTAGTCATTCACTTAATAGCACTACATCGCATAGAGCTACATTACACAGATACAACAATAATTATTTGTATATGTATTCACAAAATTATGCCTTCAAAAAAATTAAATATTCAAACACAATCTAAAATTTTTGTATGTGTTTGAATAAATCTCAAAGACTTGTATTTGAATTTACAACTATATAAAGAAAGATTCATATTAGGTGATTAAAAATTATTAAATTCAAAATACAACTTCAAAATTAACCTATCTAGTGTTATATTAATAAAAAAAATTCCATCTAAAACTTAAAAAATAGCCCTTCAAGTAAAAGGTAACTTCTGAATTCTGTAATTTTCATACACCTAGAAAACTTCTTGTCACGCAAGCCATGTAGATAACGTACAAAAAGAAAGATTTTGGAATGCAAAATAACATAATTAAATGTTTGATGTCAAATCTATAATAACTAAATAGTTACTAAATGGTCAAATTGAAACAAGTGCCAAGTCATTATTTGATAACAATTATTTAACTATTGCTCTGTACAAATTATCAAAAAGTACAAATGTACGAAAAAAATCAGATCAAACCGTTTTAATTTACTACTTTAATTTTAAAAAAAAATTGAGGAAGGACAACTTAAGGGCTCGAACAAGTATTTATAAGGAGAATATTTCATTATAACAACAGTGTTAAAGGCAATTATTAATTTAAAACACATTTTTTTTCTTTATATATTATACTCAAAATATTAATAATTTTAAAAAATAAAACAAGACATCCGAAAAGTGGATTTGAACCTATAATCTTAAGAAAGCCGCAATATTTGCCAACTAAACTAAAGTTATACTAATAGTCAAAATACATTTCATTTATTTGTATTAAATCTTTAAGTACTAAGAATTCAAAAAAAAGAAGTAAACTTGCTGCTGCGGCAAATTAAACAGTGGATGCAGGGGAAAAAAATGCCCCAATTAACCAATTGAGCTAAGTCTAATATTGATTAAAAATGTATTTTACTTCAAATATATTTACTTTAAGGTATTAATAATTATAAAAAAAAAAATAACTGGCTAGGAATCGAACCTGGACAGTGTACACTTAAACGCCTTAAAATACCAACATAAATAAAGTGCTTTGCAAGAAAATATTCATTTCATTTTCTTTATATAACTGATATTTGGGTTCGGTTTGATTTTCACAAAACCAAACTAAAACCAATTGGTTTTTTTCAGTTTTTTATTTTTTAAAAATCAAACGATTTTTATCTTAAGAAAGTGAGATGTGACAAATGCCCGTCCATGGCCATGTAGATAGCTGCTACTGCAGATTGTTGCATAGTATTCAAATATGTTTTTAATGTGTGGAGTTCGATCCAGACATTTAATCAAAAATGTAATCTCAGTGGTGTTAGAAGGGAAGAACAAAGATAATACAAAGATGCTGTGTAAAAGAAGCTGAGCAGTAACGAACTAGTGTAAATATTTATTTTATGTTAATGTTGTGTTTGGTCGACAAACTTTAATTTTCTCATTTCCTGATTCTTGTGATTCGGAATTCACTTTTCTTGGAAGTGTTAATTGTGTTTTGAAGGGGCCTGGCAAAGGAATAAGCTACAAAGTTCTTGAGCTTAAACCAGAGAAAAGAAACTGTAGGAAGCAGAAAGGGCCAATCCTCCAAAAGTGGAGACAAAAAGAAAAAGGGGGGAGAATTTCTGTCATACAGAGCATAATGGTAAAATTCGAGTCTCAGGATTGTAAGTTGTTATAAACAAGTTCCATTTCTATTAATTAAGGATCATCTGCTTCCTTTGTAGGCAGAGTACGAGGACCAGATTAAACCAAAGATGAACATGCAACAATGACCTGACCCAGAAACTTGAACAGGTTTGTCATTTCAACTAAACTCCGAGCCATCTAATTTCTTTGTTCATTCGGGAAGAAATTTGAGGAAAATCTCTGGCTATTTATTTGAAACTTCCTCAAATAATTCTGGTTAAAAGAGGACGGAATAAGAGGAGCTTCAGCAATTGTTTTCACCAAGTATTGTAGTTGCTGCCCCTGTGACTAGCATAGTTTCTTACTATTTAACAAAACTGAGTACAATTCTTTGCATTCACATGATTAATATTACAAGAAAAATTTCTGGAGGCACACAATTTTTTGCTTAATTCTTAGTCAATATATCTTCATCAGTTCCAAACTTTGGAGCCCGCACTCACAAAAATAGGCTACTTCCAAGCACTTGCCTCTAATGCTTACCGGGTGACAGAATTTCAGGTGGTAAAATATTTTCTCATGATGGAAAGGCTTCAAAATAATATTCTTTCAAAGTTTGAGTGAAACATACATATCAAGAAATGGATGCCACTGCCAAGACCATGGAGAAGCTATTTCTAGTTTACTTTTTCATATTCACTAGTTCCATGAATTCTGAGGATTCATTGCACTCAAAAAGACTATTTATTGCAACATGAAAATATCAATGGTATTAAATAGTACAATCCCAAAGACAAGGTAATAATTCTGCGGTCGTGAAAATGAGAACAAAAGATCTACAAAGAAAACGGCAAGATTCACCTAATTAGGACCGCCACTTGCACTTACTAATTTCTTCTTCCTATGCCTGGTCCCATTATCAGCTTTTTCACCCTCTTGGATTGCTTCCTTTGAACCGTCCTTGCTAACCATTGTGGTCTACCTGTTTCTAATACCATATATCCCAAAGACAAGCCAATCACCAATCCGGATCCATAGCCCATCAAAGCAACTTTCCAATCAAACCAGCTTGAATTATCTTCTTCTTGAAGGAATGTACTTGCCCATGGCACCGGTGCCTCATAATCATTGTTACAATTTTCTGGTAATGGAAATCCACACAACCCCAAGTTCCCAATATAGGAATTACTTTCGAATGTATTAAATTGGGGTCCTCGAGGTATAGGTCCCTCAAGTTAGTTGTACGACAGGTTTAGCACCGAAATAAATTTCAGGCTTGTCAACAGCAAAGGAATCTGCCCGACAAGCTTGTTTGAAGAGAGATCTAATGATTCAAGAGCTGTCAAATTTCCCAGTGATGATGGAATACCACCTGCAAGGTTGTTGTGAGAAAAGTTGAGCCCTTTGAGTGATTTAAGCTCTCCAACCACTTTTGGAATTTCTCCTTGAAATCGGTTGCTCGACAAATCAATGGCGGTGAAAATGGTTAAAACACGCACCATTTCAATGTCGACTCCCTTCAAAGTCAAAAACATTGAATAATATTTGCCATAATCAGATGGCTTGATATATTGAATTCTAACATTATCATAATCCTCGTTCAACATTGCACCAAAATTTTGAAAATATCTCGTTGGCAAAGCACCGTTGAATTCATTGTGAGAGAAATCAAGTATTCGCAATTTGCGAAATGAAAATCTTGCATTGGTATTAGCAATAGGACCATGGAATTTGTTAGATCGTAATATAAGAATCTGCAAGTCAGAAAGAACTGCTAACCAGTGCGGAAATGTATCATTGATCCTATTATTCCCAACATCAAGAATTTTTAAAATACTACAATTAACCATAGATGGCGGTAATGGTCCCTCCAATTGATTGCCATTCAGGTTAAGAGTAGTCAAAAGGCTGCCTCTCGCAAAAGTTAGAGGTATCTTGCCGACCAAGTTGTTCATTCGCAGATCCAAGAGCTCAAGTGTTGGGTTTCCAAGACTTTGCGGAACTGATCCACTCAAGCTATTGTTGGACAAGTCAAGATGTTGAATAGAGCTAAAATTGCAAAAAGATAAAAGGAATTTCTCCAAACAATTTGTTTGATCTCAAGACAAGAGTGTGCAATTCAGGAAGATCTGCCAACCAATGTGGAAATGTATCATCGATTCTATTATCCCCAACATCAAGATATTGCAAACTCTTACAATTAACCAACGATGGTGGTAATTTTCCCTCTAACTGATTGCCACTAAGTCTTAAATCCGTTAATTTGCTGCAATTTGCAGAGGATTGTTGAATACTGCCGCGGAAGTTGTTCTTTAGTTGAAACGGGACTAAGAGCGTACTAGAGTTTCCTAGACACTGTGAAATGGTTCCACTCAAACCGTTATCAGACAAGTCAAGATATTCTGTAGAGCTCAAATTGCAAAATGATAAAGCAATCTCTCCAGTCATCTTACTGTTGAAATGTGAAAACTGAAAATTTGTCATATTCCACATTGTCGTAGGAATTGGACCAGAAAGTTGGTTTACAGAAAGATCTAAACTAATAAGATTATTCAAGTTTCCTATCTCCACGGGAATAGGGCCAGAGAAGTTGTTTATATGCAAAAAAAGGTAATTTAGTTTTGACAGTAAGCCAATTTCTGGCGGAATATTCCCGGCGAAGGAATTGTTTTGAAGTTGCAATGAAACCAATTCAGTCCAATTGGCAAGGAGATTACCTGAGATCTCACCGGAGATAGAATTATCAAACAAACTCAACTCAGATAGTTTGACTAAATTTGATAGGGACAAAGGCAACTCCCCACTGAGTTTATTCACAGCTAAGGACAGGTACGTCAGGTTAGTACAAAGGCCAAGCTCAGGAGGTATGGTAGAATTGAAGGCATTCACTCGAAGATCAAGTAACTGAAGCTTTTTGAGTTGGCCTATGGTAGATGGAATTGGACCACTAAAGTTGTTGCCTACTAGAAGAAGTTCTATGAGATTGGAAAGCATGGAAACATTTGATGAAAATTGTCCTTGGAAATGATTATAAGTGAGATAGAGATATTCGAGCTTGTCCAGATCGGTAAATACCAGCTCTGGTATTGTGCCGCTCAACTTATTCAGTGACAAGTCTAGAAAAGTCAAGTTCTGGCAATTTAATATGAAGGAAGGAAATTCAGAGCTAAGTTCAATGTAGTGAAGGCCAATGTGTCTCAAAGAAGGCATACGTGAAAACTTGGTCCAGTCAGGATTTTCCAAGTAGTTTCCACCAATGTCTAAGTACCATACCTTCTGAAGATTGCTAAGTTGAAAAGGGATGGTACCTTGAAGATTGTTGTTGTAAAAGTTAAGATAGTGCAGCTCCAATAGCTGTCCAATCTCCGGAGGTATGCTGCCTTCAAAAAGGTTGCTGCTCAATTCCAAGAAAGTGAGTTTGGAGAGGTTACCAATGGCAGATGGTATCAGTCCTTCAATGCCGTTGGTCCTGAGGTCGAGGCGAGCGAGAGTTGCAAATTCAGTGAAGTTGAAATCTGTGAGTGTTGCAGAGATGTTTGCATTGGAGAGGCTTATATCTGCAATTGTCCCAGAGGAATGGCAAACAATGGAAGTCCAGTTGCAGAGGTTATTGAGGTTGGTGAGTGACCATGAAGCCAGAGAAGATGGCGATGAAGTAGAGAAACTGTTCTTCCATCTGATGAGAGCTTTTGCTTGTGTTCTGGGCGAAGCTGAGATCTCGAATGGAAGCAATGAAAGCAAAACAACATGAAACAGAACCAGAAACATCTTAATGGTTTGTGACAAGTTAGCTATTATTCGAGTTTCAACAAGAAACAGATATACTTAAGAGCGTCTAATCTTGGCCAAGCTTTGAAGAGGAATCCTTAATAATTTGATCACACCAAGTCATTATCATTGTAGATTTCTTTTAAATTAACGTGTGAGAAAAGATAAAAATATGGAGAAATGATTATATTACATTATTATTTAAACGGTTGGAGAATAAGTTTTATATAAGCTTTAGCCTATAGTCTGAAAGAATATATATGGAAATTAACAATGTCGGCTGTTGTGTGAATGGGAATATATAAACATCAATAATAATATTTACATTATTATCATTAACATCTTTCTTTAAATTCAAGATAATAAAAATTTAAATTTAAAAAATAATTTGTGTTGTGAGGATACACGTTGAAAGATTACGACATTTAAAAAAAATTAATTATTATTAAAAAAAAAATAACTATTATAAATAATAATAAAAAGACAACCATTACCGAAATACAATTATTGAGAGAAAAAAAATAATGTTGTTGAAAAATAATAAACACATTATAAAATACAATTACCAATTTTATTTAAAATTACACATGTGCCATTGTATTTATTTAAAATTATAAATCTACCCCTCGGTGACCACCAGGAGCTCTAGTTATAACAGTTGTAGCCGTAATAGCTACATGGAGATCTATTGGCTGATGGTGGGCAGACTTCCCATGAGTCACTTGGCCCTATTTGTTTTTCAGGAAAAAATATTTTTTTTTCTCGACAACAGGCCTCGAAGGTGCCACAAGGATCGGAACACCTGAACTCGGCCTGGCAATCGTCAAAACCTCCCAGATTTGTATAATTGGGATTGTGCTTCAGCAACGATTGTAACGGCTTCAACTCCGTAGAACCCAATTTGTAATACGCTAATGGGGAAACGCCAATGCCGATCTTGACACTGGCATTTCTCGTCTCAGTCGAAATTTCCTTCAAACGGGAGTTTACAATAGGGATGGCAGCGGGCGGGTTTGGGACGGATATCTCTAATATCATATCCATATCCGTTTACAAAATGAAATACCATATCCTTCCTAAACCCGTTGCGGGTTTGGAGTACCGTTACCAAACCCGCACTTGCGGGTTTGTACCTATTACCAAACCCGCAACGGGTTATCCGCGGATTTTAAGCGGATTTTGAATTAATATAATAAAAAAATAATAATATTAATATTAATTTAATTTAATTTTTTTAATTATAACAATTAAAATAGTATCAATTATATTTCCAATTTTATTTACATTAAATATTATAATTTTAACTTTAATTTTAATTTTAATTAAATTAAATGTTATAATTTCAAATCTAATCTTGATTTTAATTACGATAAATGTTATAATTTTAATTACGTTAAATATTTTTATTTTAATTATGTTAAATATTTTAATTCCAAATCTAATTTCGATTTCAATTACGTTACATATTATAATTTATAACTCCAAATTCAATTTTGATTTCAATTACGTTAATATTATAATTATAATTATAATTTTGATATCAATTATGTTAAATATTATAATTCTTATTCCAATTTTGATTTTAATTACGTTAAATATCATAATTTTAAATTCAATTTCGATTTCAATTACGTTAAATGTTATAATTTCAAATTAATTTCGATTTCAATTACGTTACATATTATAACTCCAAATCTAATTTTAATTTCAATTACGTTAACGTTATAATTATTATTTTGATATCAATTATGTTAAATATTATAATTCTTATTCTAATTTTAATTTCAATTACGTTAAATGTCATAATTTTAAATCTAATTTCGATTTCAATTACGTTAAATATTATAATTCTAAATCTAATTTCGATTTCAATTACGTTAATGTTATAATTTTAATATCAATTATGTTAAATATGATAATTCTTATTCCAATTTTGATTTTAATTACGTTAAATGTCATAATTTTAAATCCAATTTCGATTTCAATTACGTTAAATATTATAATTTTAAACCTAATTTTGATTTCAATTACGTTACATATTATAACTCCAAATCCAATTTCGATTTCAATTACATTAATGTTATAATTATAATTATAATTTTGATATCAATTATGTTAAATATTATAATTCTTATTCTAATTTTAATTTCAATTACGTTAAATGTCATAATTTTAAATCTAATTTCGATTTCAATTACGTTAAATATTATAATTATAAATCTAATTTCGATTTCAATTACGTTAATGTTATAATTTTAATATCAATTATGTTAAATATGATAATTCTTATTCCAATTTTGATTTTAATTACGTTAAATGTCATAATTTTAAATCTAATTTCGATTTCAATTACGTTAAATATTATAATTTTAAACCTAATTTTGATTTTAATTACGTTACATATTATAACTCCAAATCCAATTTCGATTTCAATTACATTAATGTTATAATTATAATTATAATTTTGATATCAATTATGTTAAATATTATAATTCTTATTCCAATTTTGATTTCAATTACGTTAAATATCATAACTCTAAATCAAATTTCGATTTCAATTACGTTAAATGTTATAATTTCAAACTAATTTCGATTTCAATTACGTTACATATTATAACTCCAAATCTAATTTTAATTTCAATTACGTTAAATGTCATAATTTTAAATCCAATTTCGATTTCAATTACGTTAAATATTATAATTCCAAATCTAATTTCGATTTCAATTACGTTACATATTATAATTTATAACTCTAAATCCAATTTTGATTTTAATTACGTTAATATTATAATTTTAATTTTAATTTTGATATCAATTATGTTAAATATTATAATTCTTATTCCAATTTTGATTTTAATTACGTTAAATATCATAATTTTAAATTCAATTTCGATTTCAATTACGTTAAATGTTATAATTCCAAACTAATTTCGATTTCAATTACGTTACATATTATAACTCCAAATCTAATTTTAATTTCAATTACGTTAATGTTATAATTATAATTTTGATATCAATTATGTTAAATATTATAATTCTTATTCCAATTTTAATTTCAATTACGTTAAATGTCATAATTTTAAATCCAATTTCGATTTCAATTAAGTTAATGTTAATTATAATTATAATTTTAATATCAATTATGTTAAATATGATAATTCTTATTCCAATTTTGATTTCAATTACGTTAAATGTCATAATTTTAAATCCAATTTCGATTTCAATTACGTTAAATATTATAATTTTAAACCTAATTTTGATTTCAATTACGTTACATATTATAACTCCAAATCCAATTTCGATTTCAATTACGTTAATGTTATAATTATAATTATAATTTTGATATCAATTATGTTAAATATTATAATTCTTATTCCAATTTTGATTTCAATTACGTTAAATATCATAACTTTAAATCAAATTTTAATTTTAATTACATTAAATTGTTATAATTATAATTTCAATTTCGATAGTTAAATATTATAATTTTAAATCCAATTTCAATTATGTTAAATATTTTAATTTCAATTTTAATTCTAATTTTATTTACATTAAATATTATAATTCTTGTCTTAAATATTATAATTTCAAATCCAATTTCAATTTCAATTACATTAAATGTTATCATTCTAAATCCAATTTCATTTCCAATTTCAATTGTGTTAAATATTTAATTCTAATTATAATTACAATTTCAATTTTAATTACGTTAAATGTTATAATTCTAAATTCAATTTTAATTACGCTAAATATTAAATATTTTAATTCTAATTTCAATTATGTTAAATGCTATAATTTTATTTTTAATTTCAATTACAATCATTAGTTCCTTTGAACTAATTTTATTTATTTATATTTAATGGTATGAGCAATGTCAAATAAAATGTAGATTTTTTGATGTGAGATAAAAAAAATACAAAAATAATCATTTTATATTTTATATTTTATATTTTTTTAAAATGTAGTATGTGCGGATACCCGTTGCGGGTATCCGCAGATTTTTCACTAAAATCATACCCGTACCAAATCCGTTGCAGGTTTTAATTTTAAATACCAAACCCGTACCAAACCCGCTTCAAGCCTTACCAAATCCTTCTCAATGCGGACGGATTTTAGCGGGTTTGCGAGTTTGCGGATTTTTTTGCCATCCCTAGTTTACAAGAGTGCCCAGATAAAGAAACTCTGAAGAAGTGTTGGCTTTTTTATTTGATAATGACACGTGTCGTTGAAGTTTTGTGGTTTCCATCCGATGGCAACAAATTTGGCGAGAAAAGCCATCGGTTATTTGATACTGTTGAATTTTTGTTGAAAATATCAAAGAACTAACTTATTCAATAATTTTTTTTTTCTAACAAAGAGCAACACCAATTATTTTGTTTGATAATGTGTACATTTATATTTCAATTATCAAGGTTTAACATTGATACTACCTCTTCAAATAAAACCATAAGCAATTGGGAGCAACACCTGACAAGGCTCAACCTAAACTCTCATAAAAAATTGAGGAGGATTTTATAAAAATTATGATTATCAAATTTTTTATTTATTACAATTGATATGAAAATGATACGTGCCTCAATAAAAATATACACAAGTATACAAATATAAAAAATATATATATAATAACTCATATAATTATACATGTCGTAAGCCAACATTAAAGTGTGAAGACTGTATTATATTATACAAATTTTTATGATAAATTAAAAAAATAAAAAAATAAGTGAGCTTATAGCTCAATAAATAGACATAATATGAAAATATTATATACTTTATACATGTAATGTACACACACAAATCTATAATATAAAATTAATTATTAAAAAATTAATAAAATTATACTAAAAATATGAGTTATCATAAAATCTATACTTAAACTAAAAATCATAACGTAAAATTAAAATAAATATATATTGAAAATCTAGAGTTATAAACTATTATAAAATCTGTATTAAATTATATCATGGTACTAATAATACAATTTATGCTGCATAAATATTAAAAATTACACTAAACTTGTACTTAGAAAAAATTAATTTCATTTGATAAAGTAACTTATGTACAGACAGAATAAGAATACTGTCTCACCAAATAGAATTACTGTATCGCTCGAGCAAAGTAAAATAAATTAATTTATTTTAAAATATAGTTTGTAGAGAGTAAATTATACTAAAAATGATGATAAGTGAATATATAAATATTCACTTATAAAATTATATTAATCTTGAGTTGAATTTAGAATATAAAATCTATGGATATTTCTCTTATATTATAAAATATAAAAATATATTTTTAAATATAAATTTAGTTACTCAAATAAGTTTCTATAAACTTTCCTGTATTTCTTTTTCTTTTTTTTTTTCTCTCAGACTCTTTCTTTTATTGTGTTTTTTTCCTCTTTTTTTTCCGCCACTCCTTTCCTTCTCTCTTTCTTTTTCTATTCTCATATTGCTTTTGTTTTGTCTCTCTCTCTCTCTCAGGTTGCATGCCGAAATTGAAGCAAAATCTCTTTCACTGTATAGGTAGGTAAAGTGGCTGCCCAACTAGCCAATTACTAAGGCACGTTTGTTTCTTCATCATATGCTTATTATTATTTTATTCATCAAAAGCCACCATGTCTTATACACAAAAGCCACTTGTTAACATTGATTAAAATAATGTCCACTCGTTTATTTCTTCTCATATCATGTCTTATACACAAAAGCCACTAAATCTTATACACAAAAGCCACTTGTTAACATCGAATAAAATAACGCCCACTCATTTATTTCTTCTCATATCATGTCTTATACACAAAAGCCACTTGTTAACATCGACTAAAATAATGCCCACTCGTTTATTTCTTTTCGTATATTTAAATAAATTTTTCGTCTTCATTTAAATTAAAAATTAATTTAAATTATTATATTTAAACTTAATTTTATTATATATAATTATTATATTAAATTTAAAATTATATATAATAATTAAAAAAATTTATAATATTTGTATCAAAGCAATCAAAATTATAAAATATAAAATTAAATAAATAACCTCTATTATTAATTTTTAATAGTATCTAAAAATAAATAATCATATTTTAATATATACTCTTCATAACAACACTGACTCTTTCATTAGACAATAAATTCATCCATATTTCGATTATCAATAAAAATAAATAATCATATTTTAAAATATACTCCTCACAACAACACTAACTCTTTCATTAAATAATAAATTTATCCACATTTCGATTATCAAAATCTAACTTTGTACATTTTGTTAGGAAGTTTAGTTCTAATATCACCCCATCAAATAAAACTATTACCGGTGGTGGAGCAAAATTGGTGCTTTGTGTTTTACAACAAGTACATTCGCATTCTTGCTACTATAATTTAATTTTAATATTATTTATTAGAGACATTGAGCTCTACAAGGAGATGTTCAAATATCCAACTTATAAGAATTAATCTTTTAGGCAAAGTTATCCTTTTATTTATAAATCCAAACATCTATTTTTTTATAGTGAAAATAGGAAAACTAACCCAATTCAACATCTTCGAAGTGATCCAACAATATGTGATTATTGAAGTTCTACGCGTTATTGATAACTCAAATAGTTTTTGACTTGTAACTAATATAATTTAAGACTTCTAACTCAAATTCACATCTCCAAATATAGTAACAAGTCAAGCAATATATGTGTTTAAATCCTGTGTGACTGGTCAGTAAACACGTTTAACCCATGAAAAGTGAATCGCAAACTTTATATTAAGTTATATTCTCTAACTGGGATTTTAGTAAGTCGTGCTAATTTTACTTGAGTTTACATTGACATTGTACAAGGAAGTTTCTGTACCACTTCATCATCAAACTGCGATACAATCCAGTCATTTACATTATCTTTACTATAGCAGCATTTGTTTGTGGCTTGTGATGAAGGTGAAGATAGGCGACATCATTAATGAAGTCAATAAATGGATGCTACCAGTTCCAAATTTTCGAGTCAACTCTCGCAGATATGAGATACTTCCAAGAACTTGGTCTCTAATGCTTACCAGGTGACAGAATTTCAAGTGGTAAAATATTTTATCATGAAGAAAAGGCTTCAACAAAATAATTTTCTTGCAATGTTTGAATGAAGTCAATAAATGGAGAAGCTAATTCAAGTTTACTTTTTATATTCTCTAGTTCCGTGAATTCTCAGGATTCGTTTCACACAAAAAGACTATTTGCAACATGAAAATTAGTACAATCCCAAAGATGAGGTAATAATTTTGCGATCGTGAAAATTAGAACAAAATATCTATAAATACTGAATAACTCACTAACTCCTTATTATCTTTTTAAAGTTTTTTTTTTTATTAAAAAGGGCTAATTAAAGGAAAGGTATTTTTTTATAAAAAAAAAAAAAAGAAGGAGAAATTGTTATGTGAAATTTAAAAAAAAAAAGAAAGAAAGAAATTCAAACAAAATGGAAAATTGAAACAAAACGTAAATTAAAATAAAAAAGGAAAAAAAAATGATTCCCAAGTGAGTAGTCGTATATTCTTGTGATGCCTGTGAACTTGTTGGTAATCTTTTAACTTTTTTTTTAATAAGAATTAACAAAAAGTTTATTTGATCGATACATGTCAGTCTTATATTTAATATAACTTTGGAGATTTTTTTAATCTTGAAAAAGTATTTTGTAATTGTTGATATTATGAACGTAGAGATTAATGAGAGTATTTTAAAAGAGATAAGAATTTAATGCATAATTTAATATTTATATTTAGAATTAAATTGTTAATTGTTTTTTACTTATATACGACAATGGTCGACATCAAGAGAATTACTAAAAGACAAAATTAATAACATTTTCTTAATGTCAAAATTCTCAAATTATACACAAATCTTGTCTAAGCAATTTCCTGATGGGAAAGATAAGGAATAAGAAGCAGCTTCGTGGTAATTGAGATGAGATGGTGACCAAATTTCCTAAAGCTTAAGAAAATGTCTTACATTACCAAATAATGCAGGTTTGAATGTTCAATTTTTCTCCGGGATCTATGTATGAGACTCTGCGTGTAATGAACGGCAATTAAAGTTGCAATGCAGATAAACTTTTGTTCGCTTTTTCTTTTCTTAAATTTCAACGTGTATTTTACAGTCATATTTGAATGTTCAATTTTTCTCCAGAATATATATATATACATATCATGTTCATATGAGACACTCTGCGTGTAATAGACGGCAATTAAATTACAATGCATATTTAAATTACAATTAAAACAATGTTCAATTTTTTTTTTCTTTCAAAAAAAAAATTACAATGCATATTAACTTTTTTCTTTTGTTTTTTTTAAAAAATAAAAATAAAATTCAACCGTGTATTTCACAGTCCGTACTGCCATTGTGTTGTATTTTAATAGTGGAAAAGTGACTACTATTGCCCCGTAAATTTTTAATATATATATATATAATATAAATAATGTTATACATCTCTAATTTATATTTTAAATTATATTTTAAATAATGATATATTAAATAATTATTAAGTGGTAAAATAAGATAATAAATAATTTTAAAATTTGCATCATTTTACCACCTAATAATTATTTAATATATTATTATTTATAATATAATTTAAGATATAAATTTAAAATATGTAGCATTATATATATATATATATGTGTGTGTGTGTGTATTTTGTTAAATTTTAGAGTCAATTGATCTTCAAAAATTTCATAGAACAGTATTCATGTTGTGATGGTCTAAGCACGATAGTTGAAAGTAGGCCTAACACAGCCCATTGTGGGTTGTGCTATGGGCAGAGTCGTGCTAGGCAGGCATGCTTAACAAAAAGTAAAAATAGAAAGTAAAAAAAATCATATTTTTGTGCGGGTCATGTGTTTTTTGCTTTTGTTTGTTGCTAAAATACTCGTAATTTTAAATTTTAATTTTTTTTACTTTGACTCTTTTTTAATTGTTTATATTTGGTAACATTTTTTATTTTTAGTTTACATTATTTCATACACATTTAACGTAATTGATATTGAAATTAAATTTAGAATTATAATATTTAACGTGATTGAAATTGAAATTATAAACATTAATATAATTTAAATTTAAATTATAACATTTAATATAAGGAATTGAAATTTAAATTATAACATTTAATGTAAATAAAATTGGAATTGAAATTTACATTATAACATTTAATGTAATTGAAATTGAAATTATAACATTTAATGTAAATGAAATTGAAATTGAATTCAGAATTATAACAATTTAACATAATTAAAATTAAAATTGGATTTAGAATTGTATCAATTAACATAATTGAAATTGAATATGGATTTGGAATTATAATATTTAACATAATTGAAGATGAAACTAAATAGAAATTATAACATTTAATGTAATTGATATTGAAATTAGATTTGAAATTATAATATTTAATAAAATTTAAATTTAAATTATAAATATTAATATAATTTAAATTATAATATTTAACATAATTGAAATTGAAATTTGAATTATAACATTATAACATAATTAAAATTAGAATTGAAATTTGAATTATAACATTTAATATAAATGAAATTGAAATTGGATTTAGAATTATAATAATTTAATATAATTATAATTAAAATTGAATTTGGAATTGTATCATTTAACATAATGTAAATTGAATATGAATTTGAAATTATAATATTTAACGTAATTGAAGATGAAATTGAATTAGAAATTATAACATTTAACGTAATTAAAATTAAAATTAGATTTAGAATTATAACATTTAACCTAATTAGATTTGAAATTATAACATTTAACGTAATTGAAATTGAAATTGAATTTGAATTTATAATTATAAAATTGAACATAATTGAAATTGAAATTGAATTTACAATTACAAAACTGAACGTATTTGAATTTGAAATTATAACATTTAACATAATTGAAATTAAAATTGAATTTGTAATTATAAAATTGAACATAATTGAAATTGAAATTGGATTTACAATTACAAAACTGAACGTATTTGAATTTGAAATTATAACATTTAACATAATTGAAATTGAAATTGAATTTGTAATTATAAAATTGAACATAATTGAAATTGAAATTGGATTTGCAATTACAAAACTGAACATAATAGAAATTGAATTTGAAATTATAAAATTGAACATAATTAAAATTGAAATTGAATTTGCAATTACAAAACTGAATGTAATTGAAATTGAAATTGGATTTGCAATTACAAAACTGAACATAATAGAAATTGAATTTGAAATTATAAAATTGAACATAATTAAAATTGAAATTGAATTTGCAATTACAAAACTGAATGTAATTGAAATTGAAATTGGATTTGGAATTATAACACATTAAATGCAATTGAAATTGAAATTAGAATTTGATTATAGCATTTAACGTAATTGAAATTTAAATTATAACATTTAATGTAATTAAAATTGAAATTAGATTTTAAATTATAACATTAAAGGTAATTGGAATTGAAATTAAATTTAAAATTATAACATTTAACATAATTGGAATTGAAATTGAATTTAGAATCATAATATTTTACATAATTAAAATTAAAATTAAATTTAAAATTATAATATTGAACGCAGTTGAAACTGAAATAAGAATTTGATTATAATATTTTAACGTAATTAAAATTTAAATTATAACATTTTACATAATTGAAATTAAAATTAGATTTTGATTTTAATTATAATATTTAACGTAATTAAAATTAAATTTGAATTTGAAATTATAATATTTAACTTGAGGGTATTTGAATTTGCCTAAGTGTAGATTATAATAATATAAATAAATATAAAATCATTAACTCATTTACTCAATTTTATTTTATTTTATTTTTTTGCTCATAATAATATAATACGTCAACATGTACTGCCAAATTGTTTAAAATTGAAAATTATAACTTAATTATATGTACATCAATGGTCATTCTAATTATAATTTAATTAGAATGTAATTTCATTTCTGATAAAAATATAATTTTAATATAATTACAATTAATAATAACAATTAAAATATTTTAAAAGAATATTTATTGATTTAATTGCATATTCATTTCTAACACAAATATTAATTTAAAGAAATATAAACATGAAAATATATTGAGTCGGTGGTAAAATGTCTCAACATAATAAAAATTTTCATAAAATTCTAAATTTTATAATAATTGATGATAAAATTCTATTGTTTGAGCCGCCCGCTTAATTGCCACCTCTATTTTCATTTGCATAATGTCATGAATTCGGAAGCCGACTCAACAAGAGCTTAACAGGACACACAAATGATGTTAAACAGGCTGTGAAGGCAACGCACACATGACAAGTTTGACCGCTTTTTACAAATAAGAAGTTTGAAGGAAAGCAAAGCCTTCCCCTCTATTAAATTGGGGTCCCTCAAGTTGGTTGTACGAAAGGTTTGGCACCAAAATATATTTCAGGTTTGTCAACTGTGGAGGAATTTGTGCAGTGATAATGGAATACCACCTGCAAAGTTGTTGTGAGAAAAGTTGAACCCTTTGAGTGATTTAAGCTCTCCAGCCACTTTTGGAATTTCTCCTTGAAATCGGTTGCTTGACCAATTAGTGGCAGTGAAAATGGTTAGAACCCGCACCATCTTAATGTAGACTCCTTTCACAGTCAAAAACATTGAATAATAATACTCGTCCATCATTGCTTCAAAATTTTGAAAATATCTCGTTGGCAAAGCACCATTGAAGTCATTGTCAGAGAGATCAAGTATTCGCAATTTTCGAAATCTTGCATTGGTATTAGCAATAGGACCATGAAATTTGTTAGATCGCAATATAAGAATCTGCAATTCAGGAAGAACTGCTAACCAGTGCGGAAATGTATCATTGATCCTATTATTCCCAACATTTTGTTAAGTATTACAATTAACCAAAGATGGCGGTAATGGTCCCTCCAATTGATTGCCATTCAGGTTAAGCGTAGTCAAATTGCTGCCTCTCGCAAAAGTTAGATGGATCTTGCCGCCCCAATTGTTCATTTGCAGATCCAAGAGCTCAAGTGTTGGGCTTCCTAGACATTGTGGAACTGATCCACTCAAGCTGTTGTTGGACAAGTCAAGATGCTGAATAGAGCTCAGATTGCAAAGAGATAAAGGAATTAAAGGAATTTCTCTAGTCAATTCATTGTTCGAAACTGAAAAGATCCTCAGCAAAGGTGGTAGAACCTGATTAAATGTTTCAATAGGACCATGGAATTTGTTTGATCTCAAGACGAGTGTGCAATTCTGCAAGATCTGCCAACCAATGTGGAAACGTATCATTGATTCTATTATCCCCAACATTAAGAAATTCCAAATTCTTACAATTAACCAACCATGGTAGTTATTTTCCCTCTTAACTGATTGCCACCAAGGTTTAGAGCCCTTAATTTGCAAAGGATTGTGGAATACTGCCGCGGAAGTTGTTCTTTGGTAGAAACGGGACTAAGAGCGTACTAGAGTTTCCTAGACACTGTGGAATTGTTCCACTCAAGCTGTTATTAGACAAGTCAGAATATGTAATAGTGCTCAAATTGCAAAATGATAAAGGAATCTCTCTCTAGTCAATTGATTGTTGAAAACTAAAAACTGAAATTTTTTCAATTTTCCACATTGTCGTAGGAATTGGACCAGAAAGTTGGTTTGCAGAAAGATCTAAACTAATAAGATTATTCAAGTTTCCTATCTCCATGGGAATAGGGCCAGAGAAGTTGTTTCTATACTCAAAAAAGGCAATTTAGTTTTGACAGTAAGCCAATTTCTGGTGGAATATTCCCGGCAAAGGAATTGTTTTGAAGTTGCAATGAAACCAATTCAGTCCAATTGGCAAGGAGATTACCTGAGATCTCACCGGAGGGAGCATTATCAGACAAACCCAAGTCAGATAGTTTGACTAGATTTGACTAGGACAAAGGCAACTGCCGACTGAGTTGATTCACAGCTAAGGCCAGGTACGTAAGGTTAGTACAAAGGCCAAGCTCAGGAGGTTTGGTTGAATTGAAGGCATTCACTCGAAGATCAAGTAACTGAAGCTTTTTGAGTTGGCCTATGGTAGATGGAGTTGGACCACTAAAGTTGTTGCCTACTAGAAGAAGTTCTATGAGATTGGAAAGCATGGAAACATTGGATGACAATTGTCCTTGGAAATGATTATAAGTGAGATTGAGATATTCGAGCTTGTCCAGATCGGTAAATACCAGCTCTGGTATTGTGCCGCTCAACTTATTCAGTGACAAGTCTAGAAAAGTCAAGTTCTGGCAATTTAATATGAAGGAAGGAAATTCAGAGCTAAGTTCAATGTAGTGAAGGCCAATGTGTCTCAATGAAGGCATACGTGAAAACTTTGTCCAGTCAGGATTTTCCAAGTAGTTTCCACCAATGTCTAAGTACCATACCTTCTGAAGATTGCTAAGTTGAAAAGGGATGGTACCTTGAAGATTGTTGTCGTAAAAATTAAGATATTGCAGCTCCAATAGCCGTCCTATCTCCGAAGGTATGCTGCCTTCCAAAATATTGTCGCTCAAGTGCAAGAAAGCAAAGTTGGAGAGGCTGCCAATGGCAGATGGTATCGGTCATCCAATGTTGTTGGTCCTGAGGTCGAGGCGAGTGAGAGTTGCAAATTCAGTAAAGTTGAATTCTGCGAGTGTTGCAGAGATGTTTTGAAATTGAAGACGCTTATTCTTGCAATTGTCCCAAAGAAATGGCAAACAATGGAAGTCCAGTTGCAGAGGTTGTTGAGGTTGGTGAGTTACCATGAAGCCAGAGAAGATGGCGATGAAGAAGAGAAACTGTTCTTCCATCTGATGAGAGCTTTTGCTTGTGTTCCGGACGAAGCTGAGATCTCGAATGGAAGCAATAAAAGCAATGTTGAGCATAATGAAATACAAATGAAATATTTTTATTAATATAATAAACACAAAACTTGTAATATAAATTTTAAAAAATTTTATTTTCTTTTACTTACAACACAACACTCACATTTTATTAAGCTTATTATTTATTCAATTCTCTAACACTCTTAATTCTCAATAATTGATCAAATACTCGATCAACTCTTTATTCTTAACATGTTTACTTGCAAAATTAAATGAAAATGGGGGGTATTTATACTTAATTTTAAAAAATTAAAATCACACAAATAAAATATTATAAAAATTTATTAACCACATAAGTTTATAATATTTATCTCCTTAATTATCAACTCTAAAATATCTTACCTAACTTAAAATTTTCAAGAATTGGGCTTGTAAATATTTGGACTTAATCTTGGTTTGCTGTTGTAATGTTAACATTTTTTCTCAACACCAACTTCTATTCTTCTAACCGCATTGAGTTGTATTCGAAACTTTTGAACTTATCAATACCCAAGAATTTTGTGAAAAAATCAACCACTTGATCTTCTGTCTTAACATATAACAACTCAATTTCTTCTTATAGAACTTTCTCTCGAATAAAATAAAAATACACCTTTACATATTTTGTTCTTGCATGAAAAATTAAATTTTCTATCAAACAGATTGTTGATCGATTATCACAATAATGATACTTTATAATCTCTTTGCTGATGTAAATCTTCCATCAACCGCATCAACTATGTACTTTTTTTAGCTGTCATTGTTGTTGCTCTATACTCAGTTTCAGTAGTTGACACTGATACAGTTAGTTGCTTTGTACTGCACCAAGAGACTGTTCCTAAACCAATCTTGAAAAAATACCCAGTGGTCGAACGTCGTGTGTTATGGCCTCCAGCATAGTCAGCATCAAAATAGCCAACTATTTTACAATCTTGGTCTTTCTTATAAAAGAGACCATAGTCAATTGTGCCTTTTACATATTTTAATATTCGTCGAACTACTTCTAAGTGAGGCTTCTTACGATTTTGCATGTATCGACTTATTACTCCAACTGTATAAGAAATGTCTGATCGAGTCAATGTCAAATAGATGAGACTTCCTACCAGATGTTGATACATAGTTTCATCTTCTAAATTCTTTCCTTCATAACCGCACAACTTGGCATTAGTTTCTAGCGGTGTTGAGATAGGCTTGCATTCTAGCATCCAAACTTCTGCAATAAATTTTGGGCATATTTTGTTGTCTTAAGAAAATCCCTTCTACTGTTCGAGTAACTTCGAGCTCAAAAAAATACTTAGGTTGTCTAATCCCTTTTATCTAGAAGCAAACCACCAAATTCTCTCTTGTTTGATGAATCTCTTCTTCACCATCTCCAGTGATAAGTAAGTCATCCACATATACCAACACAATTGCAAGTTTCTTTCCATTAGCTTTGACGAACAAGGTAGAATCAGTTGTTGCTACAAAGTAACTACCATGTGTTAGAAATTCTCCAATTTTACCATACCACGCCCTTGGAGCTTGCTTTAATTCATACAATGCCTTTCTTAATTTACACACATAATTAGGATGAACTTTGCTTTCAAATCTCATTGGTTGAATCATGTAGATCTCCCGATCCAACTCTCCATGTAGAAAAATATTCTTCACATCTATTTGCCACAATATCCAATCTTTGCTAGCTGTCAGTGCAAGTAAAACTTGTACTGTGGTGATCTTGGCTACTAGACTAAATGTTTCATCATAGTCTAGTCCATACTATTGAGAAAATCCTCGAGCTACCAACCAAACTTTATACCTCTCCACTGATCTATTAGGACATCTTTTTATCTTATACACCCACTTACAAGATTTAGGTCTCACATTCTTTGGCTTTGGCACTAAATTCCAAGTTTGATTTTGTTCCAATGCTTGATTTCTTCTTCCATAACTTTAATCCATTCAGAACTCTATGATGCTTCTTCAAAAGTTTCAGGCTCCTAAACATTTTTCTCTTTCGCCACAACAGCATTAACATATTTAAGATTAGGCTTTTGTATTCTTATTAACCTTCAAGGATGAGATTGAGGTGTTGCATATTCTGCTCCTTCATATTTGGCCTCCGTTGTTAGTTGTTGATAGATGTCAATTTGCCAAGGATTTTGAATTGTGTCTTGCTCGGTGTTGTCATCACTGTTTCCATCATCAAGTTCTTTTTGGCTCGGTAAGATTTTAGTAATTTGCTCATCTATCTTTTGTTGTATTTGTTCTTCTATTTCTTTTAAATCTAGAAGCTCCTCTTTTTGCGGCGACCACCATGAAGATGCTTCTTTAAACACCATATTCCTTGATGTGTAGCACCGCCTACTAGTAGGGTCACAACATTTTCATCCTTTGCGTTGGTTATCATATCTAATAAAGATACGCTTAATTATTTTTTTATCGAATTTGTTTCTCAAGTGACTTGGCACAAACACATAGCGTATACAACCAAATACTCGAAAATGACTCATTGTAGGTTTTATATCCCACAACTTCTCAAAAAGTGATATGAACTTTAACCTTGTTTGAGGAAGCCTATTAATCACATGGGCTGCAGTCTTTATTCCTTCGACCCGAAATCTTCCTGGTACATTTTTCGCGTACGACATACTTCTACAAATATCTGCAAGATATCGATTCTTTCTTTCTGTAACACCATTTTGTTGTGGCGTGTTGGTACATGTGAATTGATATCATATTTTATTTTTTAAAAGATATTGTGAGAACATATTAGAGGTATATTCTCTTTCATTATCTGTGCAGAGACAATGAATCTTCCTTCCGACTTCTCCTTCAGTTATTTTTCTAAATTCTTTAAACTTCAAAAAAGTATCTGATTTTTCCTTCATAAAGAAAACTCATACATACCTCAAAAAGTCATCGATAAATGTCATCATGTATCGTATGCCACTAATTGATGGCTACTTAACAGGTCTAAATATATCAGTATGAACCAACTCTAATGGCTCCTTAACTCTAAACTTTGACTCCTCATATGGTAGTTGATGTACCTTGTCATACTGACATCCCGTACATACTGTATCTAATCTCACATCAAGTTAAGGTAGACCTTCAAGCATTTCCTTATTCATCATTATTTTTAGCTTATGATAACTTACATGTCCTAATTTGTGCATACCAGAAATCTACTGTCTCATTCTTTCGAATTTTGTCTACATAAACTGACTCTGCTGATAGTACATAGATAGACTCTAGTCGTCGTCCTTCCATTGTTGGTGTTCCCGTGATTTTTAAATCTTTGTACACCTTAACTTCTTATGGACTAAACAAGACATAGTGTCTAAAAGATGTTAACTGTGATACTGACAATAAATTATTTTTTATGTCAGGGATATGATAGACATCTTGAAATGTTACCTTATTAAAACTGTAACGAAGTAAAAGAACTGTGTTACCAATGTGAGTTATAGGCAATCTTAAGTTGTTGGTTGTCACCACCACGCGACTTCCTTTGTACTTATTTATATCTTGCAGTTTTTTTCGTCACCAGTCATATGATTTGAACATCTTGAGTCGAGGATTCAATCATTTTCATAATCAATCCGTCCAGGTATTATTACCGAGAGTGATAGGTCTTCTTCCTCTATAGCAACAAACGCTTCAGCATCCAATTCATCTTCACTTTTCATTTTTGAGTTTGATGTGACAGCATTACTCTTAACAGACTTTTTTTTAGACCAATAATCTTTTGTCATGTATCTGATTTTTTCACAATTATAATATTTTTTTTCAAATTTTTTTTTTTACTTGAATTGACTACTATTATCGCGTATCCTCCGTACTCCCCATGTCCATAAGTTACCTTCTTAGTCATGACTTTTAATTTATTATTTACTCAACTCTTATCCTTAATTTATTATTCGCTATTATTTGAGCTTCAACGAGAACAGAATAATTGAGAGCATGAAGCCTTGGCCGTAATTTCAAGAAGAATCCTTAATTTAATCACTCCCAAGTCAATGTCACTGTGGATTTCTTTTGAATTAATGTATAGGAAATTATCCTGTAATTTCAGTAAGCACAAACAGGCGTTCTGCTTGACAGATTTCTCAAAATTATGTTATTTTTCTGACATATCAAAACAAGTGCGAACAAAATTTTAGTCAAGCAAACAACAAAATAAAATTTCTAATCTAGGACCTACAAAAACCAGTCCACAAGCAATAAGTATGTTCAAAGTCGTCGTGTAGAAAAAGATTTAACTAAAATATTAGTCCTGTTGGTGCTGACATCATATCATAACAAGCATAATATAAATTTGAAGATTCATATTATATTTATTATGAAGTAAGTTTAATCACTTATGACATAAGTGGTACAAAAATAAAGAAAATTCAATAATTCTCTACTGAAAAAACCCATTTGCATCTTTTGTACATATGACCTACTTAATGTATTGATGGAACTAATAATTCCCTGCTTCCTGTCAAACTCTAAAGTAATTTTGATTAAATGGAGTACTGATTTCCTAATTTTAATACAAGCTAATTTTAATACATATGACCTACTTAATGTATTGATGGAACTAATAATTCCCTGCTTCCTGTCAAACTCTAAAGTAATTTTGATTAAATGGAGTACTGATTTCCTAATTTTAATACAAGCTAACAAACCAACGCCAAGCTTTGAGTGATCCAACATGTGATTATTGAAGTTTCTCCGCGTGATTGATAACTCAAATAGTTTTTGACCGACTTAATACTATAATAATTGACTCTGCCCTGTAATCTTATTCAAAGAAGGATAACCTATTATGAGAAATTTTGCAGATAGGTACAGGTACTGTAATTCCAAGTTGATGACCAAAACCATGCATCGTGTTGCTGATGGAGACAACAGTTGTATGGCAGTACTGCCATAATATGATTATTGAGAGGAGAAGCAAACCTCAATATGATTATTGGGGGGAAAAATAAAAGACATGAGAAAGCCTCACCAAGTTGTAACTATGACCCTGAACATGAACACCACCAGACCTTAACTATGATCAGCAATTTATGTAATTCAAGTTTTTTGATTGCTGTAGTCAACCTTTCACTTCAATCAAACTTATCTTTTTTTTTTTTTAAGACAATTCAATTTCTATTTGTTTTTCTCTTTTTATTGATATTTTAAGACTCCTCACAATAACATTTTAGCCACAATAAGGAACAAGCTATTAGGTCCAGAGCTCAAGGTAGAGAAAAAATTGAAGCAAGCACAGATGGATGTCTTCTATTACATCTCTTTTTACAAATTTTTCTTACATTTTCAAAGAAACGAAAAAAAGAAAACAAAATCAGTTGTAAATGACATGCTGTTAAAACTTGAATCTCAGGATTAGAAGTTATTACAGATTAAGCTTCATATATGTTGAGGGCCATCTGCTTCCTACAAAGTCAAGAGTAAGTTTCATATGTATATGAATTGTCATTATTCCTGATTACACAAGAACTATGAATTTCATTTTCAACATAAAAATATCAATTCTAACCACTATAAAGACAAGCTAATAAGTCTGCTTCATGAAAAATTAAACAACTGATCTTTAAAGAATATGGGAAGATTTGCCTAATCAGGTGCACCACTTGAACTCACTATCTTGCTATTCTTAATCTTCCTCTGCTTAGCCTTCTCACCTTTTTGGGTTGCTTCCTCTCCATTATCCTTACAAACCATTGTGGTCTACCTGTTGTCAATATCATATAACCCACAGACAAGCCAATCACCAATCCGGATCCATAACCGATCTTAGCTACTTTCCAATCAAACCAGCTTGAAACATCTTCTTCTTCTTCATGAAATATTATTGGCCTTGGCTTTGGTAACTCATCACCATTTCTACATTTTTCAGGCAATGGGAATCCCCACAACCGCAAGTTTCCAGTATAGGAATCATTCAAGAATGTATTAAATTGTGCCCCTTGAGGTATTAGTCCGTCAAACTGGTTGTACGAAAGGTTTAACACTGCAAGATATTTCAGATTTGCCAACTGCATAGGAATCTTCCCAAAAAGCTTGTTCCAAGAGAGATCTAATGATTCGAGAACTGTCAAATTTCCCAATGATAATGGAATATAACCTGTAAGGTTGTTGTGAGAAAAGTTGAGCCCTTTGAGCAAATGAAGCTTTCCGACTACTTCTAGAATTTCTCCTTGAAATTTGTTACTTGACAAATCAATAGTGGTGAAAATGGTTAGAATCCTCTCCATCTCAATGTCGATTCCTTTCACAGTCAAAGACACTGAATAATATTCACCGTGAAAAGATTGCCTCATATATTGCTCATGAGCACTATCATAATCCTCATCCATCATAGCTTTGAAATTTTGAAAGTATCTCATCGGTAGAACACCATTGAATTTATTGCGAGAGAGATCAAGTACTCGCAACTTTGGAAATGGTGACCTTGTACTAGAATTGCCAATAGGACCATGGAATTTGTTAGAGTGCAATATAAGAACCTGCAATTCCGGAAGATATGCTAACCAAGGAGGAAATGTGTCATTGATTCTGTTCTTCCCAACATCAAGAATTTGCAGGCTTTTACAATTACCTAAAGAAGGTGGTAATGGTCCCTCCAACTGATTGCCACTAAGGTTGAGAGAGGTTAAACTACAGTTATTTGCAAAGAATTGTGGAATATTGCCATGGAAGTTGTTCTTTTGCAGAAGCAAGACTAAGAGCATATTAGAGTCTCCTAGACATTGTGGAATGGTTCCAGTAAAGCTATTATTAGACAAGTCAAGATATTCAATAGAGCTTAAATTACAAAAAGATAAAGGAATCTCTCTGGTAAACCTATTGTCTGAAACTGAAAGGGCCCTCATCAAAGGTGGTAGAACTAGAAGTGACCGCTGAAGCAAGTTGGAATGAAGGTCTCGATATTCAAGATTTGTCCAAGGAATAAGGCCAGAAAAGTTGGGTTTAAATAGATAAAGGTAACTGAGCTTTGATAATAGGCCAATTTCTGGTGGAATATTCCCTGTAAAGAAATTGTTCTGAAGTTGCAATGAAACCAATTCGGTCCAGTTGGCAATGAGATTACCTGAGATCTCACCAGAGAGAGCATTATCAGACAAACCCAAGTCAGATAGTTTGACTAGATTTGACAGGGACAAAGGCAACTGCTCTCTGAGTTGATTCACAGCTAAGGCTAGGTAAGTAAGATTAGTACAATTTCCAAGCTCAGGAGGTATGGTAGAATTTAAGGTATTCATTCGAAGATCAAGAGACTGAAGATTTTTAAGTTGGCCTAAGGAAGATGGAATCTGCCCTCCAAATGAACTGTTATAAACTTCAATAACTTGAAGGTTAGACATCAAGCCTATTTCCTCAGGAATTGGACCACTAAAATTGTTCATCACTAGACGAAGTTCTATGAGATTGGAAAGCCTGGAAACATTTGATGACAATTGTCCTTGGAATTGGTTATAACTGACATTAAAGTATTCAAGCTTGCCCAGATTGGTAAATACGAGCTCTGGTATTGGGCCACTCAACTTATTCAATGACAAGTCTAGAAAAGTCAAGTTCTGGCAATTTAATATGAAGGAAGAAAATTCGAAGCTAAGTTCATTGTAGTAAAGGCTAAGGTGTATCAAGGAAGGCATGCCTGAAAACTTGGACCAGTCATGAGTTTCCAAGTAGTTTCCACCAATGTCTAAGTAACATACCTTCTGAAGATTGCTAAGTTGAAAAGGGACAGTACCAGTGAGATTGTTGTCGAAAAATTGAGATAGTGCAGCTCCAATAGCTGTCCTATCTCTGGTGGTATGCTGTCTTCCAAAATATTGCCACTCAAGTCCAAGAAAGTAAGGTTGGAGAGGCTACCGATGGCAGATGGTATCGGTCCTTCAATGTTGTTGGTCCTGAGGTTGAGGCGAGTGAGAGTTGCAAATTCAGTGAAGTTGAATTCTATGAGTGTTGCAGAGATGTTGCATTGAAGAGGCTTATTTTGAAGACTGTTCCGGAGGAATGGCAAACAATGGAAGTCCAGTTGCAGAGGTTGTTGAGGTTGATGGGTGACCATGAAGCCAGAGAAGATGGCGAGGAATAGAAATTGCTCTTCCATCTGATGAGGGCTTCTGCTTGTGCTCTTGGTGAAGCTGAGATCTTCTGTGGAAGCAATGAAAGAAAAAGAACATGAAACAGAACCAGAAACATCTTAGTGCTTGGTAACATATTAGTTAATTTACTTTCAACAAGAACAAATATGATCATATGCATAGATGAGAAATATGAACTGACTTTCAACAAGAACAAATATTATCATATACATTGATGAGAAATAATTATGATATATTTATAGCTCCTAGTCTTGGCCATACTTAGAAGGTGAATTATGAATAATTTAATCTGCTTAACTCATTGTCCTTCTAAATTAATGCTAAGGTAGTTTTCCTAAGGAAGTTAGCCTATAATATTTGTAAGCAGAGACAAACCGTTCTGTTTGACTGAATATCAAATTGTCAGTTTTCTAACATAACTAGACAGGTTAGAACTAAATTTCAGTAAGCCAAGCAACAAAATACATTTTCCAATTCTACCACCTACTTAACAATTAAATACAGATTATCTTTTGCTTTCTTTAGGTTTGAAGTAGACCTTGATGCTGCTGGTACTTAGAACTTGGAATGAGCATGAAGAAATTAACGTACTTATTTATCAAAAAAGTAATAATTATAATTGTTGAGATTAAATTCAGTTAGTTAAATATTAAAAGACTTATCATGAAGAAAATTGCAAAAAATAATCCCAAGCAAGTCACAGCATTATTGACTGGGTCAACAAAGAGGAGCTGTTGACCATTAATCTAACATGGAAGGATTAACTATCAATAGTGATAGAATCATTTCAACAGCCTAAATCCAGAAGTTAGAGGAAAGCCAATATTTTCCTCCAAATTGGCTTATTAAAAAAGAGAGTTTTTCAATTAACTCGAATAATTCACAAAGTCATAAAAAGAAAGCACAAAAACTCATTTTCTTTAGATTCTCCAAAAAGCCAATTCAGTCACTAATAAATGAAAGAGCATCGTCCACTCCAAAATTTCAGGTTTTCAAAATCCTCCTACAAACCAGCCCACAAACAAAAGTATGTTCAAAGTCACTGCTTGGAAGAAGATCGATCTAGTTAGTGCAGATATCATGACAAGTACATAAAATGAATTTGATCATTCAAGTATATTATGAATCCAACATGTGATTATTGAAGTTTTACGCTTGATTGATAATTCAAACAGTTTTTGACTTGTAACTAAAATATTTTATAGTTGACTTAATACTATAATAATTGACTTAAACATCTCCAAATATATTAACAAGTCAAGAAATATACATTTTTAAATCCTGTGTGAATGGGCAGTAAATGCATTGAACCCACGAAAAGTGGATCTCACAAACTTAAAGTTCTAGGCTTTAACTGGGATTTTAGTCATGTGCTTGTGTACTTGTGGATATGCATGTGTTAAACATTATATAAATAGGATTCTGCACTTCTTGTTTATCATCATATTGTGACAAATTCCAGTCACTTAGATTCTCTAAACAGTAGCAGCATTTGTTTGCAGCTTGTGAAGATATGAAGGTGAGCTATAACATTGTGACGATTAGTGTATTGAATGCAAGTAAATTTTATGCTTGTGGGCTAGTTTTGTTTTTCATTTTTTGTACAGCAAATGTGAATCAGAGTATTACCAGAAAATGTGTTTATGAATTATAACAACTTATTTTGATTTAATGGTGCAGCAAAAGATAGTTATAAAGGTGCAAGTGAGATGTGACAAATGCCGGTCCAAGGCCATGGAGATGGCTGCTGCTGCAGATGGTTTGCATCATATTCAAATTTGTTTTCTACTTAAGTTCTGATTTAAATGCAGCCATTTCATCAAAAATAAAAAGAACGCAGACCCTTTAGTCCATTTTTGTGATGTTTATATGTTATGTGATGGTACAGGGGTAATCTCAGTGGCATTAGAAGGAGAAAACAAAGATAAAGTTGTAGTGACAGGAGATGGAGTTGATTCAGCCAACTTGGCCAAACGATTGGGCAGGAAGCTTGGCTCTGCAAGCTTAGAAATTGTGGAAGAAGTGAAAGAGAAACCAGAAGTCAAAAATGAAAGCAAAAATATAAACCCAGCTCCAAGTCCAATTCCAACTGCATATGCATCAAATTATCAACAAAGTCAATATGAATTATATGAAGTGATTTATGATCCTTACCCAAACACTTGCAACATCATGTGAAATGATGAAGATGAAGTTAAGCTTCTTCTCTTATTGTCATTCTTCTTGTTTAACATTACTGTTTCATAATAATCCAAAGTTTTTGGTCAATTTCGACTGCTCTTCAACAATTCATTTTTTTTAAAGGAGCTCTTCAACATTTTTTTTTTCATTGTTATCAGAAATTCTCTCAAATATTCCCAGACTATGCTCAGGGGCTGGGAGCCCACGACAATTTTTTATCAGTGAACTTAATATTGAGAAGTCACACTAAATAAGAATGCCCTCTACAGCTTTAAGAACATAGGTGACTATAACCTAGTTCTGCCACATGATAAGAAGAAGAAATATGTACCACAATGAATTTTTTAATCGAAAGGAAGTTGATAGATAACATAACACATAGTTACAAAAGAAGCACGATGGAAGATATATACAAGTATAACTAAATCCATCTGCAAACTCAACTCCTAGCAACTCCAATAGCATTTTGCAGAGGAATTACTATGTTCAAACTATCAAACGAAACTAACAAAAAAAGCCCAACGGGATAAAGACTTCCACATATGTACAGATTTTCAAAAGAGCAAAGATTGAAGAGGTACCAAGAAAGCAATTACACAAGATCTGAGTCCCAAGTGAGTTGCTCCACACTCGTCCGTCTAACGGACCTAGCCGTCAGGTCATCAGAAGCACGAAATCGAGTAAGTCTATTTTGCATACTCTGAAAAGATGGAATGCTAAATGCTTCAAATACTCTCTCATGATGTAATGGATCTCCAGAAAAATTTATCAGAGCCTCTGCAGCATTATCCCTCAGCTCTTCTGATTCATCGTGCAACAACTCAATCATAATAGGCACTGCCCCTGCATGAGCAAGTGCTACTCGGTCCGCCTCATTATAACTTAATTGAGCAATAGCACCAGAAACCTTTTCCCTAACATCAACATTTTCATCACTCATAAGATTAACTAGAATTGGAATTGCCCCCGAGTTCCTAATAACAGGTATTGAATGCTTGTAACTAGAAAGATCCCACAAAACATAAGCAGCAGCAGCTTTTGCTTCATTGTCGCCTTCTTTAAGAATCCTCACCAAGTGTTCAGCTATCACAACTGCATTCATTTCAGCAACTGCTAATATACAAAACACGTCCTCAGCAATTTCTTTACCAATAGGATCAGGTCCTTGAAGCAGCTCAGCATACAATGGAATAGCTCCGGCTTCAGCAACCGGTCTAATGTAATCAACACGAGCTGATATCACACCAAGAGAATTACCAGCCACCAACTTTGTTGTACTATCTCCAACACGGAACAACTCCACAAGAACAGGAATCACTCCCAACTGAACAAGCATTCGCTTAGCACTCCTATTAACCCCAATTAACCCTATAGCCTGACAAGCTCTCTCTCTAGAAACCATACCGCCAAAACTAACTGCCTCAACAAGAAACCTTAATCCTCCTAAACAAAAAAGCACCCTCCTAACCTCTCTCAACGAAGTCAATGCACTCAAAATCTCTAACAAATACCTCCTAGTACCATCATTACAAGAATTCAACATATCAATAACAATCTCCACCCCACCATTCCTAGCCACAATCACCCTATTCCCATTTCCAAATGTGACAAAAACCCTTAAACATTTTACTAGAACTCTTTGAAAACTACCACCAGATTGTGGGAATAACCTCAATACAGAAACTACAACACCAGATTGGCCTATCTCATTTGCCAACCTGCCATCATCTAGAGAAGCAATCTTTTTCAAGCAATAAGCAGCTGAACAACTCAAACTACCTGAACTAGTATTTTCACCTACAAGAATATTAACAAGGATTGGTATAGTTCTACGTAATATATCATCTGGGGCGAAATCTGAGAGATGGAGAAGCTTCATTAGAGCTTTCACTTGCATAGCTTCAGTCCCAGAAGCTATCAATTGCTCAAAATGATTAAACGCTTCTTCCCAGTTCGTATCTCGATCACCCATCATACAAAACTCAATAAAGATACAAGATTTTCAAACGCCACTTGTGAAAATTCAAATTTTAACAACAATATACACAGAAAATGAAGGTAAAAGAAAGAAGGATTGGATTTTTAGATGAAAAACGAGATGATGGCGATAACCCTTTGGATGAGAAGGGGAATCAATTCGGATTGGAGAAGATTGAAGAAGACCAAAGGCATCTGCTGTAATTTTTTACTTGAAAGAAAATGAACCCATTATCAAATAACTCAAGATGAATGACGCAAGGATCCTCTACCAAATAAGGGCGAGCAAAATAAACCGGAAATCGAAAAGATACCGAACCGGACAAAGTCGGTTAAGTCAAAAATCGGACTGAGCAACGTGGCAGACCCTACTTTAACCTGTTTTTTTCCTTTTGTGACATTTCTCTGGGCCCCTTAAAGGTTATTGAAATATCATAAAATTAAACAAATAAAAATAAATTATTACATAAACCCTTACAATCTTTTATCATATTAATAATTACCTCTTGTCAAAATGTTATTAAATGTTAACTTCTTACTTATTATTAATATAATAATAATTATATAATATCATTCAATAATAAACACATCATATATCACATCAATTAAAATACAAGCATAATATTCCTCTAAAAATGGAAGTTAAAAAAAAATTAAGAAAAGAACGTTTATACAATTTATGTAAATTTTGTTAACGTTCAGAACTTGTTCATAGTCCAACAAGCAGAATTGCGGCCTTCTTTAGTAAATAATATTAAAAATTTCAAAAAAAAAAGTCAAAATTTATTTGGTATGACCAATCATTTGTTGGCTCTAAGCATTAGAACCATCAATTACGTTTTTAGTTTCATTTCTTTTTTTTTAAAGGAGTTATGTATAAATTTATAATATTTTAATATAAATTTATTGATATACATCAAATAATTATTAAGATGTTTCACATAAATTAAATAAATATTTTGTAATCCACCCGAACTTATTTTTCTAAATTACAAAAATGCATACAATACTTCAAAATGAAAATGTCCCAAATTAGGATTACTACTTTTATTATGGATAGAGAAATTCAACTTAAAAAAAAGTTTTACTATTTTATATAAAAAATATCTACCTCACGAAGAAAAAAAAATACAAATAAACCTAAATGATAAAAATTCCCTACGCTTATTACATCATTGTACATAAGCCAAACATAATCTAATCAATAACAGACTACCTAATAATAAACACACTGTCGGAACTGACAAACTCTGATAAAATGGAAGCCTGCAATAATTAAAAGTAGGAGATAGAGGTTGGATCTATAGTGGTTCAGGCTAGAGGACGGCTGATAGCGGCAAGCCATTTGAAACCAACGAAGAATTGCAAGATCTTGACTAGAGCTAGGTCGGAACTGTCGAGGAGGCACTGTAGGCTTGGACAAAGCTTCAGGTAGAAATGCCGAAGCCCAAAAAATTCGACCAGAAATGCAGCCGCTCAAAGGGGCCGAGAATAGGCAGTGGCTACTTGAAAGAGGGCAACGACCATTTGGAGGAGCGACGGCTTTTTGAGGCGACATTGTCAGTCGAGAGTCATGACTTTACTGGTAGCGAGTGGCACCACTGACAAACAAAATTTAAAAAAAAAAAAAAGCAAACAAAAAGAGTAAAAAAAACAAAAGGAAAAAAGAATAAAAATCAAAATCATCCATCTCTTTTCTTTGCATTTTCACTGCTAATGGCCTGTGAATCTCCCACGTGGTAAGTGAAAATGATGAGCAAAAGCAAATGAATCAAGGGGCCTTTGAAAAATTGAACCTTGGAAGTGTCTTCACAATATCTTGGACATGGACTAATCGAAAATGATGGCAGGAGTTGGTGAATAATTATTTGTGTTAAAAATTAAGGTGAGGATTTTTTAAAGTCTCCATCAAAAATGGTCTTGGATGGTACATAGATTGATCCATCCACATAGCCAAAAATAAGAATATCGTTACAAATAAAGATGGCCAAATTAAATTGTTTTCCGAGTCAAGTTTGAGATACATGATTGGTGATATTGTTAATTGGAAAAGAGAGGAGAGACATTGTTGAAGACGAACCGGCCATGAAGCTTGATAGAAGAAGAAGAAGAAGATAGATGATGGAATCGTATGGAATTTTCGCTAGTATTTGTATGTATTACAATATATAAAATTATTTTATTTGTTTTTTTCTCTTAAATTTTGTATTTATTTTTGGGTTTAGGGTGTAAGTTTTAAGAAATAAAATAGGATAATAAAGAGATTAAGGTCAGAGATGGTAGTGGTTAAATAGACCTGTGGTTAATTTGGTCCTGGGGGTGGGGCTATTTTAGTTTTGGGAGGTGGTTTTTTTTATGAAAGAATAAAAATTAATATTTAATATTTTTCCCATGAAAGATATTACAGTAAAAGAATTTAAAAAATAATTATTTAATAGAATATTTGTTACAATAAAAATTAACGTAATATATATTAAAAAAATGAGAACTAAATTAATATATATCAAGAAAATCAAAAATTAAAATTGCATTTTCCCTTATTTAGTCAAATCAAAATGTTACTTATAACAAGTTTTCGATATTGAATACCTTAAACATATCTCAAAGTAACAAAGAAGATGGTAAGCATAATGATAATATATATATAAAGGAAGAGATAAAAGAGTTTTATTTTAGTGAACAACAAAGTTCACCGAATATATTTGGATGTATATAAGATTTTAGTAAATTATTTATTTTATTAAAATTATAAATTAATTAAACAATATCAATGTTACAGTTATAGATTAATAAAATAATATTAAATAATAGTATTGCTTATTGTGTATAATGAATTATATAACTTATTAAATTATTTTTATGTCTCTACGGATTAGCCAAATAGTTACTTGGTGTATATATATATATACATGATGATAAAACTAAAGTGTGCATGCACAGTGGGTCTTTTATTTTCTTAATTTTTATCTTTTGACTATCATGTAATTCAATTGAGGTTTTGATTAGACACAAGGAAAAAAATTGAGAGTAGAAAGAAGACTAATGCATATATAAAGATTCTACTTCATTCAAGAAGGTAATCTCGCAAACGCTCTCATTCTAGCTCTCTTTTGATAATTTTCATTGTTGTTTCATCATGTTTTTTATTTTTTTTTAAGTATACAATCAATCTGTCATACTTATAATTAGTATACGCTCTAATGAAAGAATAATTATAATCATCGAATATGGTGGAAGGACTTTAATCCGACTCGAATTTAACACTTGAATTTTAAAAGTGTTAGTATCGAGCATTAAACTAATAAATTGGTTCGTTTATTCCAATCATGTTACTTACTAGAAAAACTGCCAGTTACCCTCCTGTTGTTAGATGTTTTTAGTTAATTTTCCTTCTTGAATTTTCAATAAATACCAATATATTTTAGTAATTTCTTCTTTTTACTTAAAAGTGATCAATTACCCATCTTTTTTCAAGGAATAATGGTATTTATTAAAAAAAAAAAATCAAGAGGTAAACTAGTAAAAACGTCAAAGAAAATGGGATAAATTCCCAAAGTACTATAGCTTCATTTTTATTTTCCATAGCCATGTAAAGATCCATTTTTTAGATACAATTCTCATGCATGCATGCATGTTGTTTGTTGACACAAGTGATTAACAATGTATGAAATAGGGTTGTGCTCTAGGCATTGTTCTTTGTATATATTCTTAAAACAAGTGAATAAATGGCAATAGAGGTTTAATAATAGAACAATCATTAATGTTCAAAGTGCATGTAAGTGATCTTTAATTTGTAATCATTTTGGTACTCTCTGAATTTAGTAACATGAGCTAGAGTTGTAGCATTGAGTATTATGTGAATGTTCTTTATTTAGATGGAGAGAATAAAGAACTGGGTGGTAACCGTGCTAGGATCTTGCCAGAGTGAATATAGTATGAATAAGAGTTATGCTTCTTGCTTTTGTTGCTGCTTCTCCTGCTCTTTGCCTCCTTAGCTTTTCCAACTTCTTATTGTTACAGAGTCTATGTTATTGCAGATTTACAATTGGTGCTCAATGGGAAATTTGGGCCGTGATAGAGCTTTAGGGTATTTGAAATTGAACATCAGCTTAGTTATTAGCAAGAACTAATCGTAGAATAGAGTAATAATTTTTTTTTATTATTATACAATGTTATTACAGTGTTTTGTGCTAAGCTTTAGAGCCTCCAGTAAATGCAGTAGCTAAAGCACTGTAATTTAAGTGCTTCAACATAAAACGAAGCCGTGGGTGGGATATGAAATTAGAGCCACAGTGATAAAAGAGTAATCCTTTATATATATTTATATATCAAAAATAATATCCATTCACAACCCAGAAATGCAGAAATTAACATTGCTTCAAATATCAGAAACAAAATTGAGTATGCTGATCAAATGTCAAGCAATTGGGCACACCTTTCTGAAAAACAAAATAGAAAAAGCAAATGCCTAAAACATTCTAGAAATATAACACAATTTGAAAATTGGCTGACAATAATTTAAGCTATCACATTAAAATTTTATGTTCTGTTTCAATATGTAAACTGCTGTGAAAACAATGTATTACTAGAAGTACATCTCCCCTAATTATTTGATCTTGTAGTGAACCAACAAAATGTTGTCCGAGAATCTGTCTGGTAATCAATATCAACTCAAGCATCCACATTTTGCGGGGAACTTGTGGCCGAAATGAAAAGATTATTTATGATGCCAAAATTAACATCTGATCATTTCATCGACAAAGAGCACAGAACAGTCCACTGACAATCCTCTGCAGCATTAAAACAAACAACGTTTGTCGGAGAACTTTTACGACAAAGATGTTGCCAAATTATTTTTGAAAAATAGCAAGATATAAGCAAACGGGGCAATTAGAAACTCCTTTTGATATCTCTGAACGGTTAATGACATTTTGAAGCAGCCTTCATGTGAGGTAATGATAATAGCAACAGTAAAAGTTATTACCAGTATATTATGGGTTTTGCTGTACTTGGCGGTGAATTTGCAGAATCCAATCAACATAACCGTTGGTACCACCAATCTGGTCCTCAACAAGGTTTGCAAGCAGAAGGAACCCTTCTCTGGGCTGTTCACCTTGTCTTACAAGTTGACACAACTGATAATACGAAGGATCACTCTCTCTAAGTTTCTTCAGGATCCCCATTAGCTTCCTGGACATCTCATTGTCATACTCTCTAAGGGTAACCTGATCTCAAAAAAAAAAAAAAGACGTGGTACCAAGTGAGTGCAATCACAGCGACATCATGACAAGAAAAAGTGATCTATTCTTGAGACCCATTGACTTGAATCAAGTCTTCAAAAAAAATTATGTTGAAGGGAAAAAAGAAAAACTATCAAAAAATACAAATTTAAAGCCTCACTTATTTAATTTTTAAAACAAGTATGATTTCAACCTTTCTACAACTTTTGATATGATTGCATCTTTATTTTCAGCAAATAACCATAACCTACATAACAAGCCCCCAATTTCAGTTATTTTTCACATCAATAGTCAAATCAAAGTTTTTTCGTAAATATATACTCCATAACAGACACATTGATGCTTGAAGACCCACATACAAGTTGAGGCCATTTCTACACAGAAGATAAAATAACTACAAAATGAACTCTCAAATATATAATAGCCAGAAATCCTTGGCACCACTTGGAAACCAAAATAACAAAACATACCTTCGATAACTCTGCCGCAAAGTCTGCACCAAGCAAATTCCTAGCTATATCAGGAGAGAGCATTCTACCAAACCACACAACAAAATGGAAACCATCATCAAATATGTAAAGGCCTCCAGAATCTAAACTGTCTGCAACCAGTGGTAACCTCTTCAAAATGTTCTTGAACTCAATTTGAGAAGATGGCTGCATATACAAATGGCAGATAAATGATTAAAAGTTTTGTACATCTACAAAATTATTTTAAAATGTTCAAAAATCTTTTACCTTTAAGAGATGTTCATCAACTCGAATCAAGTTGGGGTATAAATACTTCAATAACTTTTTGACAGGCAATGCCATCACTGTGTAACCCGCCGCACAGCGTTCATCAAGCTGAACATCAGCATAGCCTCCTCTGAGCGGAGCCGATTTACAAAGCGTCAAACAATACAATGACAAGAACTTCAGAGATTCTGGATATATCATCCTGGCTCCCAAGCGATGCTGCACCGCATATAGGTTCCGATATTCCTTCAGAGCTTTGACCAGTCTTTGTTGCACAGAGTTTCGTGCATCCTCCAGCTTATGTGACAATGTTTTCTCAATTGCTGCAAATATTTCATTTTATCAAGAGAGATGAAAAATCAAGAACCAAACTCGAAATGAAATTGACTAATATGAAAGCACCAGCATATAGGTATAGATCAACCATACCTAACCTACTAAACAAAGAAACAATGGCTCCAGTGTCAGCCTGGCGGTACATCTCACTAAGCTCTGCTACAACTGGAGCCGCTAAAGTATGCACCCGGATACGCCTCTCTCCACAAGATGCAGTGTATCTTATCATGGTTAAAGGACATCAGTCACTTGCACTATTTTTCGGCCAAGAAACACTACCTTGCCAATATCGACCAACAAAAGCCACATATGATAATAAAAAGAAAGACATCACTCACTATGTGACGTGAAAGCAGGTAAATGAGGGGGAATAATGACAGAAAAAAAATAAATGTCTTACAGAATATAGAGGGAAAAAACAACAAATCCATCCCTAACACAGAAGCCACATAAATTTAGAGTCTTACTGCTGGCAATTTAAACAGAAGTAGCACTGAGTTTTCATTTACCTTACCAGAAGCAGCCAGTATAAAAATGTTACAAAAGGTTGTATAAAACAAAATATAACCAGATAGAGGAAAACTAGCAATAACTATGTAGAACAATCTTAACAGCTGAACATATTATCTCCTTTCCCTCACAAACTATATATACACAAGAAAATGATGCAGAAATCAAACAAGAAGATTTTCAGGTGAAACATATGATGAATTTTGGTTTGCATAAAGCATGCAGTTAATAGCCAAAGGACAATGTAATAGAAATTACCAAGCAAATGTTCACTTAGCAAAGGCGTTTTCATCATTGTTAAACATGTGAAGCCAAACTACGTCTTTCTTTGTTATGCAGATGCTGAATTCATATCAACTAATTCAACTTAAAGGATACAGCAAAGCAACTTGGAAATATACTGTCTGAGTAGACAGTAATGTATCTTCCAGAGATAACTGCATAGCGTATGCTTTATCACAATCTACAGCTGGAAGTGCCAACAGATCAGTGGATCTCAGCATAAAGTTTCCATGATAAGATGTAAAGCGAATCCCTAGAAGCACAAAAGAAAAAAAATACAAAAAAAGAAAAAAGAATTAGCTCTATACAATAACCATAAGTTATCTTATCTGCATGTGCCTTCCATAATAGAGAGTTTTATAAAGCAAAATTGTCGCAGACCTTTTCCACATCTTATGCGCATGACAGCTTCCCAAGCAGTTTCTCTTGTAAGATCTCGTGACAACTCATGCCTCATTTTCTCTCCATGAACAGCGGACTGGAAGCTCGGATAATAATACACCTGACCTCCAGTATATTTTGCCAAAGTACCTAAGCAAAAAGAGACAACGAGATTATGTCAAATATTCATATATCTTATATGACTTGTATATGTCACACACATCTGCAGCCAAGCAAAGGAAGAAGTTGTAGTGATCTCTTTTGAAAAAGCAATTGACAACATTAACAATGATAAGATCTATGCATTTCTTTGTAACTTGTAATCAATAAATCTGCATCATTAGAATCAACAGACATTAACATTATACACTCTTCATTGACATTGGTTCAAAGCCAATTAATTAAACACTTAAAAAGAAAATTACAAGATTGAGAAATGCACTATATGAACACAAAGACAAGTATCAATAGAATGGCTACTAAGATAAAAAGTAAATTTTAGCTCTGGTTTGATCCCCTTATCTCAAAACAATGTCACAAAAAAACCACATACCTAAGGAGGCTATATCAGTGTATTTGTCACTGAATGCATATACATTCACAGCTATCTGAAACTTGGTCAAATCAGCAGCCATTTGCTTGTAGAAGGGATCTTCTGGTATTCTTAATGCATGTTCTTTATCAGTTCCATATACACGAAGATCATCACCCCGTAACTTTAAATGGCCAATACCGAGAGAAGGTAGTGTGCTCTGGAAAATTAGCAATTTTCCTCCAAGTCGACTCTGTAAAGGGAGAGAAATAAAACATATGATCACCTAACTGTATTCAACTGGCACCAGAAATGAATCAACAGCCACATTGTGCTGGAAAGGAAATTACTAGCAAATTATAAAGGAAATCACAATAAACTCTTTTGTCAATTGTGAAAATTCAAAGAGCCAAGATAGGGAAAAAAAATTCAGACCATGATCATGAATGCTGCTTTAAGAGCTGGACCAAAAGCAGATTCTACATTCACATTGTCCTGAAACATGGAGGGTAAGTTATCTAAGAATGTTTCCACCACACTTCTAGACTCAGACAAGTTGACAAGAAGATCATCTGGCAAAGGAACGAATATATCATCTAGGTCAGAAACCACCATCATCTGAGGTTGCGTCAAAGATGACTGCAGAGACAAAACGACAAGTCATTCAGCATATAATTGAGAAAAATAAAAAAGGAAAAATATATATCAGGAGGATCACATGTTGCTTGCCTTCATATTATAAAAATGTATTGTGCTGTCAAAAGTAATAAATCCAATCTGAGTTCTGGGATAACCAGGCAGCTCATCCAAACATGACTTGATAGTTTGAGCCACAACCTGATAAAAATGTCAAAAAATATAAATTCACATTTGATCAAATATTCATGTCTAATGAATTATCACTCAAAACATTGGAATAACAATAATTAGACCACTCCTTAATGAGGCAGTAGAACCTTCTTCCTTCTTTCACAAGGCACAAAAAGAACCAAATATTGACTCAAACCATACTTCACCTACTTACCACTTCAGACAAGGTGCAGAGATATACTTACAAATCTTACCACATTAGTGCTGAAGGTGGTGAAAGCTATTCAATTGCAGACAATTCTATACATTCTACAACTTGCAAATGGTACAACTATGAAATGATCTTTGGCCTAAACCAAGGAATCCTTTAATATGATGCAAATTGACGACTACTTTTAAGGAACTAAAAGTTCTACATTGATTCTAAGGCTGTCTTATGAATGCATAAAACTTAGAGAGAAATAACCTGGGTGGTAATTTCATAAAAACATATAACTATTACAGGACATAAATTGTGCGAACCATAACTCAAAAGTGCTTACCTCAAGCATTCCACTTCTAATTGCAGATATTGAGACGTCAATTAGAAAAAAGTATAGTGGTGGCATTGGAGGCCGCACCATATACTCAGTTGGAGCAACAAACTCCACACTACCCTTTGTAAGTTCAGGTCGCTGATCTATATCAATTCTTCTGCCAGTGGCATCCAAATGAGCAAAATAATCACCAGATACTGAACACAACAATTGGGGTCAATTAGTATCTAACTGGACCAAAAGTTAATGGTAAAGATATACACCAAATAACCATTTTTGACCAAATTGAGTAAACTTGCAATAAAGATAACTGCCATGAGTCACCAGTATTCCATGATACCAAGCAAGGATGCTGCAACAATGACAATAAACAAAAGCAATCATGTCCTACCAGAGAGAGAATCTCAATAAAACAGTTCACAGAACTATGACACAATCAATTATAATTGGAAAGAGAATCTCAATTAACTTAGTCACTAAAAGTTGCCTTGCATCTTCTAAAATGCACTTGAATACGATTATGAAAATAGCTCCCAACAAAAAAGTCCAATTCAATAGCGAGAGTTTAATCCCCGTCATTTTAAAGCAAACTCACCTTGTAACTTCATTCAAACATACAAGGTAGAATCATTAGCATCAAAACAGATAAAATAAATAACTGTAAAGCTCTGAATATATTTGAGAGCCATCCACATGAAAGAATTTTAGTCAAGCAAACTAAAAATCAACATAATGGCCAACAGAACTTGCAAAGGCATCTTTTTCATTTCTGTTATTTGATTCTAAGGAATGTTTGAGTTTTACCATCATTAAGTAAAGTACAGATGTTGCAGCGCCACTTTCTTCCGGCATCAGTAAATGTCACATATGGATTCACATATGTACGACATCTTCTGCAACGAATAATTCCAGTTGAAGCAAAATTAACTATTGGCACTTCCTCCTGAAGAGAAAAAGAGAGGGAATTAATCAAAACATAAATGATTTCTTTAATAAATGTTGATTATAAATTTCAACTTGGTTGACAAAAGCGACACTAACCCCCTCGGGAGCTTCAGCAAGAGGACAAACAACTGCTCCAAGAGGCAAATGCCACCTTGAAACCAAAGACTGTGAGTTTGGTATAGCTGTAGTTGTGAGCCGTAGATATCGGGAGTGGCAATTCAACGGGTACATCTCAGAAAAAGAATTTGGTTCCACATCACCATCCAATGGCCTTGGCAGAGATTTCAAATCAACTCCGGGCTCAATTGATCCTGGAATAGACCCAAAAGAGAGAGAGTTGAAATCTTCAGCCAAACCTTGGATGGTGCCAACAGGAGGACCAGAATATTGTGAAAGCATGCCAGGTTGAGCAGCTAGTGGTGGAGGTGGAACATAACCTCCCTGATGAGGAGGAAAAGAGGAAACTGATGTCGGTGGAGGAGGTACATAACTTCCCGGGTGAGAAGAAAAAGGAGATGGCATGGTTGGCATTTGGGAAACTGCATTCTGCTGAGTTGTCACATATCCAGGCAAAGGTTGCTGCGAAGGGGGTCTTGCAAAAGGATAAGATGAATCGGTGGGGGTAAAAGAAGGCTGAGAATTTGGCCTGGGAGCTGAGAATGATGAATCAGTCAAAGAATTAGGAATACTCATGCCTGATGGTACAAAACTGGCTCTTTGAGGTGGAGATCCCATTGGCACTGGAGGTGGCTGTGGTCGAAATGGAACTGGAGGGTTCGATACTTGAGCGCCAAGAGGTGGACCTGGTGGTGGACCCACAGATGGAGCACGTGCAGGAGGAGCTTGGTTCATTGACGGAAATTGTGGTGTTGGAAAACGCTGGAAGGGTCCACTAGTAGGTGGGACATATGACATTCGTGGAGCAGACACAGATGGATCGCTAAATCTTGGCGGTTGGGTAGGTCTAAAACCAGGGCCATCTGACCCAAAAGGCGGACCAGCTGTAGCTGGCATAAAAGGTGTAGTAGTCTGCGAAGGAGCTGGTGGAGTAGGTCTAAAACTAGTGGCTTCGGATCCAACCACAGGACCAGATGAAGAAAATGGTGTCGCAGTCGGAGGAGCAGAGGCAAAAGGCGTGGCGGAAGGTCTCACAGGAAAACTTGGACGACCCGGATTTTCTGTCCCCATGGATTTTGGCTAAAAGTACTTGATGTAATTGCTACAATTAAGCTTCCATGACCTAAACCTGCCAAATAAGCGATACAACACATAGAAAAACAAAAAATTACTATTAATTTCATAATATCCGAAGATAACAACCTAAAATAACGGGATTAAAATGCAAGAGAGACAAATATACTTTACATAAACACAAATACATCATGGTCATTAACCAAGAAGTAAAGCTGAAAGCTTAATCAACTATGAAGCTTATGCCACAACGACAACATCACACAAGCAACATATAAGCTCGTAATATCTAACCACTAGAAAAAATTCCTAATATCTCATCCTAAATAAACAATATATAAGCTCGTAAAAATTAACCCGCAGCTGAACTATAACTCCTGACTTGAAACCGGCAGCTCAACTTAACTAAATGAATTGTCACAAAAAAGCCGTAATGCTAACTCCCTAATCACCAAAACCCAGTCGCCAAAATTCCCTCAAGGACACAAATTCAGTACCAAAATCAACAACAAGAAATCCCCAGATGCCAGTTTCTCAAACTAACACAAAATTCACGTAAAATTGCAGATGCCCGCTAATCAATTCAATTCAGGAACCATATTTACAATCCATACAAATTGCAAAAACCATCGTAAGCACAGATCAAAACATAAGATTGAGCAGTTACCTGATCAAAGATTAAGCCACGTGATGAATACGACGACGATGATGAAAATTAGTTTGGACCGAAATGAAGAACGAGTTAAAGTAGTGATTTGACGCCTGGATTTGAAGCGAGCGATGGTGATTAGATCGAAGGGAGTGTTAGTAATAAGGATTTTTGGAGTCTATATACGAGAAACCCTTTCTTAAGTTTAGATCCAACAACGACACAGAAACAAAGTAGAACTAGAAGATCAATTTAGGAAAAAAGAAATAATAAAAAAAACAATTAACTAAGACAGAGAAAGTGACAAAGTTCTGTCAAAAATAAAAAATGGCAGGTATGATGAGGCGGGATTCGGATCCTCTCGGATCCGACCCATCTGGCTTTTGTATTTAATATTTTTATAATTACTTTTAATTAAAATTGAGCAACACTACACACATAAACTCTTTATACAAATACTTTTATACAAACTGACGTGGCAAAAAAACGTTAGTCCACATAATTTATTTCATTAACTTTTATATTTTATCCGACCAAGCATATTTGTATAGAAAAAATTGTATGTTTATTGTTACTCATTAAAATTTATAATTAAAATTTTGTTTTTAATATTATATTACAATCTATTTATTATAATTAATTACATCAAAAGAGTATCTAGTGTTTGTTTAGTTCAACTTCTTAACAATTAAAAGATATTTTTTAACGTTAATTTTTATTTATTTATTAATAATGTTTGATTATAATTATTAAAAAAAATAGCATTGAAAAGCTCATTTGTCTCTATTTGTAAAGACTTTGAAATTTGAACTTTTATAAATAAAATTTTTTTGACCTATTTTTTTATATTTATGTAATGTCAAATATATTTAAATAATAGTTTTTTTAATTACATAGTATATTTTTAATAAAAATCTTTATTTAACTGATATATTTTTAACAATTTTTAAAAAGTTATCATATTTTTATATCTCTACAACCACATTATTTTTACAAAATTCTCTATCAAAAATTTTTTATTATCGTTAAGTACTATTTTATTTTATTTTTATTTTTTGTACTAAATACAATAATTTATTTTATTCGTTGACTATTATATATTAATTTTACTTGGATTCCTATGTGTTTAAGAGATTAGATTTGAGAAAATATAGGGTAAATTTAAATGTACATATAAAAAAATATTAAATTGTTTAAAATTTAAATATAAATTTTTATTAAGTATTTTTGTAATAATTTAATATAAAATAAATACTTTTGATAGTGTGTAGTTAAACAATCTAATATTTTTAAGAATATCTTTTTTTATTGACAACCAATCAATCATGATTTTCCTTTAAAAATTCTATTTCAAAAACTCTATTTAAAAAATAAAAAAAAACCCTAATCAAACAAGTCCTCAAATCGCCAAAATAAAATCTATTACAATCCTATAACCTAATTTTTTATTTAATATTAGATATTACTTAATTTAGTTTATTCAGTCATTAAATGATATAATTAATTTCTTTAACATAAATTTCCTTATCTAATTTACATATTAAATTATTTTCGTATAAAACTCATCTATTTTATTTCCTATCAAATATCAATCATATTTTATATGTACATATTATGTTTTTTTTAACATATTTACAACTTAAAAAATTTATACATCTTAAGAATATAATAAAATTTATATTAACGTTGTTTAAATATTAATTTGAATAAATTTATATTATATTATCTATATATTATATATTTTTTTGTAATTTAATATTACAAATTTATAAGAGTATAATATATAAGCATTAGTCTTAAGTTATTTTTTTTAAATAAATATTAAGAAAAAAAATAAACAAATCATTTAAATTTAGTCATTCAGCCTTATTTAGTATTTGACTCTATTTAAAATTTAATAAAAAAAATATATAGCCAATGAAGAATTTCAATTTACCTTAAAAGAGCAATTCTACATTTTAACAACTATGAGATTTGAATACATGAATTATTATGAGCCGAATAATTTGATAGAATTTTATTAGTATCATATATTTATTAGGTTTGACAATATTTGTTTCAATCACACTCTTTTAAGGAGTTTTATTTTTCATCTTTGTAATCCAAATACATCATTTAGGAAAATGTTGATTTTTTTATATATCAATTCTTATTGATAATATGAGTTATTTTGGCACATAAATCTCATTAATAAAATAAATAAATAAATAAGGATAAAAAAGAAAGTATGTATAAGCATTTGTTTTTATTTGTATCTTTGACCAACTTATTGATTCATTAGGCATATTTTTATTTATTTTAGAAATATTTTTGGAATGTGAAAAATTATTTGATGCTTTTGTTGCTAAATCCTTATTTATTTATTTTTTTGGGTTTGATTTTAACAATTAAACTATTATATTTTCTTTTCAAAAATAACCGTCATGTTTTAATTATTAATTAAGCAGACAGAGACAGAAATTCAAGCCCATATAACTAGGCAGTGGACTTGTTGAGAACTTCTGGTCTGTCTAAACAGTCGGGCCTATACCAGGGTCTGGGCCCATTACCATCTCACGACTCCAAACATTGGGATATCTTAGGAATCTGTGCCTTTAATTGCCTTAAACTATTAATAGAATACATAAAATTTAAACATAAAAAAATGAAATTTGTAATATCAAACGTCTAATTTGTAACCAGATTGGCACATATTATAATGTCATTTGCTTCGTGTTAATTTAAGGATATATATACAAGGCGTTTTAGGTCATTGAAAGAGTTTTTTTTCCCCTTTTTTTTAAGATTAAATTAAATTTAAATGATACTTAAACAATTCAATACTTACATTGAAGCACATATTTTAATAGTAACTTTTTAGCCCGTATACTTTTGTGGCTATGATAAGAGTTAAAACCTTAGTGAATATTGAAATGTCTTAATTTTTTTTTTTTTTGTAAGTGTTTTTATTTTCGTCATTGTAGGGCTTCTTTATTTATAACGAGATTGTAGGATCCCTATAGTAGATACCAAGGTAACGTTAATTAATTTTACTTTTTTTTTTTTTATCAAATTTGCATTCTCAAATATAGGATCATCTTCTTTTATAGTAGGATTATATGATCCGAGCATACGTAAGTGTATAAGTAAAAAGATCCAGCCTCAATTATTATATAATGGTATAATTAATGTTTAACAAAATATCAGTATTTAAAAAAATAATTTAATAATTTTAAATAAAATGAATATAAAATGTTATATATATTGGTGTAACTAGTGTTACATCAATAAATATTATGATAAGTGATTGTAGATTTGACAAATATGATATGAAATAGCTGAAAAATCTTGATTGCATGCAATGGCAAATATGCCACATGTATATGGAGGCCTTATAATAAACTTAGGGTTCATGTCTAGCCAAAACACATCACTTTCTATATTGGTATATGAATTGCTATCAATGTGGACTTAGGCCACGGCAATTCATGTTATTTAATTAATGGTGTACAACTTGGTATTTTGACCTTACCCAAATCAAAATCAAAATGGGGGCCAACCAGATTTTAAGCTAAAAGGGACGGCTATGCATTGGCATCAATTGGCTCCACAATCTGACCCTATCTAAATTCTAATGTAGTTATTCAATTTTAGTAAAAGTGGGATTGTGTCTCTAGTTAAAAAAGTATTTAGTATTTATAAATTGAAGTCTGTAAATTATAAAAAAGAGAGCAAAATAGTTGATGTATTCTTACACGTCTTGATTTATAAATTAAAATATGTGTGACCTATTCTACAATGAATCATTTATTAAATTAAAAAAATTTCAACATATAAATATATATATTTTTAAATACTAACTTTCTCATTTTTTTAAAAGTGTATGTGACAATCTTTTTTTAAATCGTCTAAACTTTAATTGAAATATAAATGGTCACACTTAAAAACAATGTGAATATTTTATACTAAAAAAATGATATGTATATATATATATAAACACCTGGTGTTTGTGCGAGTTTTAATTAATTTAATTAATAAAATTTAAATAATATAATAAATTGAAATTTAATTAGATAGATTCTTTTGGTTTGAGATTTATCAAGAAGGAATGTTATAATACAACATACCTTCTTGATAAATTCAATTTTATTTTTTTATTGTAATTCTCAAATATTTTGAATTCAGTTTCAACCCCCAAAAAAAATAGTAATAATAATAATTTGTGCAAATAGAAAATATGATGTGACTATAATTGTCACTGTAGACAGAGCCTTTGAATTTGGTCATAACAAACACTATTTATATTTATGTCAAAAGACTTTATGCCAAAAAAGAAAAAAAGAAATTCAAAGGTGAGACTTGAGAGGGGAAGAAAAAATGGCAGCTCCATTTCTGGCATCAACTTTTTTGGTTTGTTTGCTTTTTGGGTTTCTTTCTTTTTTTTGTTTTTCAACATGCATTGCATTGTATGTTTGCCTGTAAAGGCAACAATGATTAGGTGAAAAACATGTGAAGCCTTGCAGCTGTAAGCAGGAAATTTAAACACAAAAAAAAAAAAAAATGATTTGATGATGATTTGATCTTGACATTCAAAAAAGAAGAAGAAGAAGAAGAAGGCCATGCCAAATTAAAAAGTTTCCCCATGCATGCTCACTTGTGCCCATAATTAATAAGTTTGAATGAATTTGGAAGGTACACTTGGTTTAAATTCAACTTCAAACTTTCAATTTACATGAGTATATGCCTCTCTTGTGTGTTGCTCTAATGGTCATAAATGTGTGTGTGCTTGATGTTATTTAATTTTGAATAAAAATAAATGTAAACATTGGTTTTTAGTAGGTAATTTTTTTTTTAATTATATATATATAGAGAGATAAAAAATGTTGCACTTCTCACATTTTGATCTCAAAACTTTTAATTTAAACAATATGTTAAACAATATGTTAAACTATCTACTTTGAGCAGTGAAATAATATAATTTATGATTTTGAAAGTTAGTGTTAGATAAATTTAGAATTGAAGTTCCAATATCGTGCTATAAAATTAGTTTTTATATTTTTATTCAAAATAATAATTACAAAAAAAGTAATTTTTTATAGACATTAAATCTTTAACTTATATGAGAAAAAAATTACATAAAAAAATTATGATTATAATATGAAAATTGACATAATGGGAAATATATTAAATTAAAAAAATATTCTAAATTGATAATGACAAAATAAAAAAATTTTATGTGCTACTAACTTTAACACTCTTCCTCTAACTTAAGATAGAGGAAATAACTTGAATTTACAAAGTAAACTAATAAGGAAACTAAAAATAATAAATAAATAAATTTATAACAACACGCATAATAAATAACTTGACTCAATGCCATGTAAGATAAATTTAGAATTGTAACTTCAATTTCACATTAGATAAATTAAAGTCTCTGTATTTTTATTTTAAATAATAATTATGAAAGTGATATTTATATAATCATTAAATTCTTAGTCAATATGAAAATGATAATATATAAAAACTATGATTATAATACATAAATTGACATAATAAAAAATATTTTAAATTGACAATGACTAAATAAAAATTTTAATTTAATATTAATTTTAACAATTATAAAATTTATCATTCCATAAATATTTGACACGTTGCTTAGGATAAAAAATTTAAAATTAAAATGTAAAAAGTGTAACATTATATATATATACATCCTTAATCATAAAATGAACAATTTAATTGATACATTTAGTCATCCCATGCATGAAATGTAAGTATACATGGTAGACTTTTACAATATAAAAAATTACAAGTGTAAGAACTTAAAGTCTCACACAATTTCTTTTTTCTTCTAATATTGATAAATATATGTCAAAACTTATTTTTAAATAAGTTAATTGATAATGTATTTGTGTTAATAGTTCAATGACAAAAGATTGATAATATATTTACTTTTATTTTTCTAGTTTGAATCCAAATTCAAATTCATCTTCTTTGTATAAAAAGAGTACATAATAACTAACACAATCTAAATTTTTATATATTAAATATGAAGAAAAAATTATGTTCCTCGATATCATATACTAAATCAAATCCCTTAATCATATATAATTTGTAATTACAAATTAATTAGATTAATAAGAACAATCACTTGGTTGGAATTTTGAGTGGTTTTCAATTTTCATTTTAACGAATTTAAGTTTTTATAATTATAAGTGGAGTAAATTTTTCTTTTATATTTATTATAGTTAATCTTTTTTCATTCTTCAAATTGAATATTTAAACTAAATCTCATTATTGTTGTGCGGAACCAAATCAATTTTAAAAGATTTTTAATTATAATGGGAATAAAATAGTAATATAATAGATAAAACATAATATTATAATATAGTGGATGCAAATGCTCACCTTATGACTAAAATCAAGTGTCAATTTCTTGATTTAGTTAACTTTAACTATTAACAATTAACTCTAGTTAAAACTAAAATCAAGTGTCAATTTCTTTTAATATCTTGTATTATAAAATGGGCGATTTTGTACATCATCACAAAGTTATATACATATATAGCGAGAGAGAGAGGATTGATCAGGTGGGTGATGGGGTACTATTTAATAATGTTAAAATAGTATTACATAATATAAAATAATGACACGTTGTCTACCTAATCAATTTCTCGTGTATATATATGAATGATTAAGATTTATGATATTATAATTTTAATATAATATTTTATATAATTTTTAAATTGTTAATACATTAATTATATATGTATTATATTGTATCAAAGTTATTAAATATATATTAATTTAATAATTTAAAATTTATATAAAATATGGTATTGTACATCTTACCCTATATACATATATAGATATAAAGAGAAGCTTATTAGTTTTTACCTTAAAACAAGAAGGTATAAATAAAGAGGGATTAGCCGTTCGAGGAGACAAGCATCAAACTTACCATGAACGTGATGAATTCTAATAAAAATTAGGGTTTAATAATAAGATGTAATTAAATAATAAATTTATGTTGGATTGTGTGATGAACACATAATAAATACTTATTTGTCAACTTGATTGAGACGGTAAGTTTCCAAAGCTAAAAGAATAAGAATAAATAGCAACTTCCCTTTCACTTTTTATTTTATTATCCAAAAAAAAAAAATATGGATAGACTTATATATGGCCCATTGAAAGAGACTGCCTTTTGCAAATAGAGTATGCTCTTTAACAATGACACCTATTACAAGTTTTTTATTTTATTTTTAAAGACATATGAATTTTAATATTTAAAAAAAAAAGTATGCAGATTCTAATAATTTAAAAGTCTCATTCTCATGTAATATTTTTTATTTATTTTAATAATAAAAAATGATCTCTGTATTCTTTAAGAATTTAAATATCCTTTTTTCTCTTAAAATTGATAAAAACTATTATTTGATAAAAATGTTGATGCCATTAGAATCTGTATATATATTTTTTAAATGTTAGAAAATTCAGATGTCCTCTTTATTTATTTTTTAAATTATGAATGATTAAAGAAAAAAATAATGTAAAAACAACAAAAGTAGGTGCCACCTCCCATTATTTAATTTTGAATTTTTCTTTGTTTATTTAAAGGGGAAGATACAATGTTTAAATTTTTATGCCATATATTTTAAATTTTTTTATTATATATATTTTTAAGTTATGCATTGTGTTTCAAAAATTTTGAAAAAAAAAACCTAAAATATATAACAAAAACTTGACACATCTCATTAAAATTAAAAAAAAAAAGTCATTAGAGACTTTATGGTACAACTAATATATGGTATAATAATTCTCGTTCTAATTATTGTTTTTTAAATTAATTATAATCCCATTTTTTTAAAATTGTATGTGGAAATCTACTCGTAGCATTTGCTTATGTCCATTAATGAAATTAAAATAAAAAAATTCTTTGAGATAACAACTTATGCATACATTTTAAATTAGTTTTTTTGGTCACATTGAAATATCATTGAATTTTATGGACTATTTGTATATTTTTTTATTTTAATAAAATTTAAATTATACCCCTCTTCACTTCTGTAGGATGGATTTTAAACACAAACTACAAACTTTAAATCTTAAAATATTAAGTTTAAATGTTAAATTATTGAGTTTAAATTTTAAACCCATATGTTTGGTTGTTTATAAAGAGTAAATTATTACATTTTACAAATTTTATTTATTTTAAATGTCAAATAATTACTTAATAATAAAATAATATAACGGATAATTTTAAAAATTATATTACTTTATTATTTAATAATTATTTAACACATTATTTTAAGATAAAAATTTTAAAATAACAAAAATTGTAACATTATTATTATTTTAAATATTATTGTGAAGATATAAACACAAGATAATTATTTATTTTTTTAAAGAAGAAGATAATTATGTTTTTTAAACATCAAATACACAAAAGTCTTTGAAAAAAAAATAATTATATTAAGCCATTAGGTTCGAACCTCGAGACTTTAGATGCCGGCTCACTTCTATCTTTTAAAAAAGAGAGAAAAAAAAAATGTCATTGAAAAAGAAATAATGAAAGAAACATGGCTATGTCAATGTGGGTTAAGTTTGCTTGATATGTATATTTCATTATGACCCACAAGAAAAGCTTTTTTTTCTTCTAATTTCTTCAAACTTATGAGATAATGACATGACAAGTAAGACTATGCCACCTCATTCTTATTTTTTTATTGGAACCAATTCTATATCTTTTCTAAACCTTTTGATTTTTGTAAATTCACATGACATTAATCAAAGGGTAATCATGAGTTATGACATTAAGCCATAGCAAAGTTTTTAATTAATTCAAATTTTGAAAAAAAAAAAACATATTGGCAAAGCTTAAAATAATTAATTGGTGCCATCCACAAACTTTAATTTAGAATTAATATTTGAATCTACTTTTTCATTTCTTGCAATAATGTTCATAGTTTTCATACCCCAAAAGAACATTATTATTTATGGTGGGGGTGATTATCATTTAAAGTTATATATAAGGGTTATTGCAAAGCCCCATCTCCATCATTTAATTCAAAGCAACATAGGCATTGTCATAATTGATTAACTAATTTCTAGATTTATTTTCAAATGACAATCACTTTTGCAAATTTGACTCTTCAATATTCTTACTTGTTGATTATAAAATTTAATATCAAAATACAATTTTTTTTTTAATTTCCTAAGATGACATCATCAAAAAATAAAAAATAAAACCACCAATCTTGTTGTAGTTCGACGATGCTAGAAGTTCAATTGTTAAAGTGTTAAATTTGAATTAGGTTGAAGTTTAGTTATTTGAAAAATTGTTTATTTTTATGTGATTGTGAAAGGTTAATTGTGTTCGTTTATTTATATTTACAAACCAATGAATTATTCTTTATTTTTAAGTTAATTAATTTAGTAATAATTAAAAAATGAGTTAAACAATTTGAAGTCAAAGAGAAATTAACAAGAGCGGCGGAGATAATGATAATGATAATAATGAATTAACAGAAAATCCTATTAATTCTCTCTTAATAATAATCAAATATCTATATTTTTTTAATTTTGACTATGTATATGATTAATGAAATTCCTAATTTACCCATGAATCTATCTCTCAATCGATACATTTGACGGGAAACGGGCCCCACTCAATCAGCCGTTGAACCGGTCACGGTTTTAAAAAGCCCCTACATAAAACCCCCCTCCTTTTACCAAAACTAACCCCCAACCCTGAATCTATTTACCAATATGCCATCTTCTTTTATTTTTACAATTAATAATTACAAAAACAAAATGATTCACATTCCTATTTAAAAAAAATTATGCACTATTGGGCATATCTGATATATATTTTATATCTTTTTAAAGTTTGAAATTATCTATTTAATATTTTAGTTTGTCTAATAATATTACCAAATTAGTAAATCATGGATATTTTTAAATGTATTTTGATTAAATTAAATTATTATATATTATTGATAAACTATTTTAATCAACTATTTTAAATGATTAAAATACTTCTATTTTATATACTATATCGCCTATAGCATCATGAGAATAAGGGTTTTTTTATTTATTAAAATAGATAAAATCATTATAATATTAATTATCTATAACTTGAGAAAAACAAATAATCCTTTATAATTAGAAGAAATAAATATTTCTCCTAGATAATTGAAGAAATTTCACCCCAATTCGAATTTAATATTTGACTGTTCACACTAAACAATGGGCTGGAGGGATGATTGGCAAAATTTGTCATATTTTCAAAGTGCAGTTTGAAAATTTAAACAACATTTTTGTCAAAATTATTTTTTAAAAATACAATGTGAAAAATTTGGACTTAAAAAAAAGGAAAAAAATAAAAAGAATGGTCCCACTAAAAACAAGAACAAAATAAAATAAATTGGGGCCACATGATACAAGTGGGTTTGTCATCTGATGATTTTTAATCCATTATAATTAATCAAATTAATGTCCTTTTTTTCAATAGACCTTCGCTTGTGCCTTTTTTAATTTTCATACACAAAAACAAAGTTTTGCATGCTTGCATACTTTCAATGTGTATGTCCTCCTCATCTCTTGAGATGCGTTTATTGTGAACATCGAGGATGATCCAACGGTGCACATTTGTGGAGGATTAACTCCTCAAAAGACAAAAAAATCTGCTAAAATGCGTTACCGGGTACTTCTAAATTTAGCACATTGGATTTTCCGAATTATTATATATATTTGAAAAATATTAAATATTAATTTTATAAATTTTTTACACTTGAACAAGGACAATTATGTCATTGTACTTAAAACAGTTATCATTAAACTCGAAAATTAAGGAAAATATATTGCCTTAATTATCTCTTAATATTGGAAAAGTCTAGCTGTAATATATATATTTAAAAAAAATTAAATCAAAATTAAGAAAATTATGAACTCTATAGTGTGTGTGCATAGTGAGCAATAAATTTAAGAACCCTTTTAATTATTTTATTTTAATTAATTTTTTTATTTGAGCAAACATAGAAAGAACTAATCATAATTAATAGAGTTTCTTTGTTGCATGATTATATAAAAAACTGAACTGAAGCAGTAAGTGTCTGCTTTTAAAAAGCATCATTTTTCTGTCAGTTTGCTCTCTGGTATTACCATGATGTTTCCTCTTCAGATAATAGAAAGCATGAGAGCAAAAGCTTAGACATAGATACACTTGAAAGAGAGTTAAAATAGAAGAGAGAGAGTGAGTTTCAAACATGGTGTATGAGTTTGAGTTACAGCTTCTTTGCTGTTGCTTCATGACTACATAAGTGCTTTTGCTGCAACTTTGAGACAAAAGATTTGGTGGGTATGTTGGATTTTTGTTGTATATTGCTGTTTTGCTTTGTCAGTTCATGATTCTTTGTTTATTTTCTTCTCTCTCTTTTTTTTGGAGAGTCATGTTATTATTAATATTTTCATCCATGAAGCTTGAACCACTTGTTTAAAAGCACTTTCTTCAAAAAGATGTGTTTTACATGTATGTTTCTGCCAAAAAAAAAAAATTTTTTTTGGGCTGAAAATATGATTTTCCCTCTAGTTTTTAATTACTATTGCAATATTTCAACTATTAGCAAAAAACTGAAAGAGGGTTGTTTCTTGTTTGAGTTTGAGACAAATTAGAACTCTCAAAACTTTGTACTTCAGTAGAAGTTCAAAAACTTGAAAGTGCTTATTTTAATGCTTGTATAGCACTTCTTGGAAAGTGCTTATTTTGTTTTCTCTGTAACTTGCTTTTGTTATTCTCTTTATTCACAACTTGCATATATTATCCATGGGAAGAAAATCATGTTGCCTATTTATAGTTTTTGTATACTCTGTCTGATTTATTTGGAAACAAAAGATTTTCTGTTTTTATTTCTGCAACATGTGAAGTGAATCTATGTTTCGATATGTTTTGTGCTAATCTTTTTCCAGATTTAGGGAAAAAAAAGGGTTCATTTCTGTCTCTGCCACACTGCCAGTCTTCTCATAAATATTGCAGCCTTTTTAGGGTCATATTCAAAATTCATTTTAATCCTTTTATAGACAATAAGAAAATGGAAATAGGAATAGGAAATTTTTTTTTGTGGGCATTTTTCTCTCCTCTTTGGTTGCATATATTGTAGTTTGTAGATTCCTGGAATGTTTCTTCTTTCCTAAGCTTCTGATGAGAAACGGAACCCTGGATTTTTTTTTTGTTTTGGTTGAGTTTATGTATAAGCATGTTGTGGTGGTTTGCTAGATCTGCAACTTTTTTTTTAGACTATGTAATTTTGACGTAATCTATTTTTGGTAATTGATTCCTGAGATGGGTTTTATTTATTTGATTCTTTTGGAAAACTTATGGTGCTATATATATATTTTTTTAACTTTTTGGTGCCAAATTGCAGTGATTAGACATATACTGTAGATGCAACATGGATTTTTCAGAGTCTACAAGAATTGTATTCAACAGAATCAAGAAATTGGAGCCAGAGAATGTTACAAAGATTATTGGGTATCTTCTTTTACAAGAGCAAGAAATGATTCATTTGGCCATGAGTCCTGATAATTATATCCAGGAAGTTGTTTACAAAGCCAAAGCTGAACTTCAGCAATTTGCTCTTAAATCAGGCTCATCTCAGATTTCGCTTTCCATGAATTCGCCGCCTGTTCATGAAATTCCCTTTCAGTTCACTCCTTTTCCGCCGGTTTCATCAAGGCCTGCAGTGTCACCATCAGGCTGTAGAGTCCCATCTTACTGGGAGCATGAAGTTACTAACAAGAATAATTCAGATTTTGTGCCGTTGGGATATTCAAGCTCTATGAATGAACTCCAAAATCATTCTCAGTTCTTGAGTTTAGAGGATCAGATGGAGCATGTTAACTTGGAAAATACAGGATTTTCAAGTGATTATTATTACTCGGATGCTGCTTTGAGTAATTTAGGTGCAAGAGCAGGTTGTCGATATCAATCCCTAACAGAACTTCCTGTGAAGACTTGTCACTACTTCAACAAGGGGTTTTGTAAGCATGGAAGTAACTGTAGGTACTATCATGGACCAGTCTCAGAGAGCTTCGCTCAAATGTTTGGCCAAAATTCACCAGATGGTTTTAATGACGACCAGGTTTTCTCACCTGGGTCACTTGAGAAGTTAGAGTTGGAAATCATTGAGCTTCTGAAATTGAGAAGAGGAAATCCAATTTCGATTGCTTCTCTGCCAATGTTATATTATGAGAAGTTTGGGAAAGTTCTTCAAGCAGATGGTTATCTTACTGAGAGCCAGAGACATGGGAAAGCTGGTTATAGTTTGACCAAACTTCTAGCTAGGTTGAAGAACAGTATCCTGTTGATAGACAGGTGCAAACTATGTTATTCTATGGAATTATATGTCCAGTGAAAATTTATAATGTCAGTATCTAAAATGCCTTTTTTTTTATATCATGAATTGCAGACCTCATGGACAGCATGCAGTGATTTTGGCAGAAGATGCACCAAAATACTTGGAGAATTGGAATGAGAGAAGCGACCCTGGACCAGTTGTTAGTGGATCACGACAAATATATCTGACCTTTCCGGCTGACAGCACCTTCACAGAGGATGATGTCTCCAACTACTTCAGGTAGATATTATTTTGAAAGTCTGTATATCTAGTCACTCTTTAAACTTTTTTTCTTATTCTGTTGTCTGGCAATTTCTTTGTAGTACCTATGGAACTGTTGAAGATGTAAGAATTCCCTGTCAGCAGAAACGGATGTTTGGGTTTGTAACTTTTGCCAGTGCAGATACTGTGAAAATGATTTTGGCAAAGGGAAATCCACATTTTGTTTGTGGGGCTCGAGTTCTTGTTAAACCTTACCGGGAGAAATCAAAGCTTGTTACTAGGTAAATAGTTTGCTCTTTGTTTTTACTAATTTACCTTTACTGCAGAGTAATATGTATGTAGTTCACAAATTATTTACTTGGTGATTCATTATCCTTTAATCATTCTGTAGAAATAAGTCCTCCCTAATTTTCTGTTATTAATAATTTATCTTCTCTTATTAACGGAATACCATTCAAAATAGTTTCTCTTAGTTATTTTGATCAAAATTTTGTGCAGCTCTATACACTATTCACCTCTTTCTGTCATTTTTTAAAACTCTGAAGAGAGATAATGCGAAGCATGCTTTCATCTACAATTTCCATGTCACATTCTAAATTAGCAGTTACTAATGTTACATTGTTGAAATTACTGCCTACATTTTCACAGATTTTGTTATTGGAGTTCCTTGGTTCCTCAATATTTTATTACTGCAACTTCCTTTTCACTTACCTCGATTTTTATTTTTATGTAGGAAATACCAAGAGAGAATGGAGCCCCCAATGTATTTTTCTCCACACTATGTAGATGTGGATTTTGAGCTTCACTCGTGTGAGTTCAATAATTTTATTTGGTAGTCTAAAACCATGTATCACACATGTAGTCATCACGATCAAGCATTTGTATATTAGACAAAAATGAAACCCTCACTTCTCTTAGCATATCATTCAAATTTTATTTTGGGAATGGATTTTGATTATCTGAATTACATCTGCAAAATAATTTGTTTTTTTTTATCACCAATAGAAGATCTTTTTTCTAACATATTTTCCACTCAGTTTCACGAGGATGCGAGACATCTAGATTTCTCAGAAAGCAGCAACTTATGGAAGAGCAGGAACAAGCCCTTGAACTTGAGAGGAGGCGTCTTGCAGAGCTTCAATTAGTTCGGAAACCTTTGGCCAATCAGCCATATTTTGGCTACTCCATGGATGGCTTGAAGGTTTCAGAAGGTCTAATACTGTTTCTGTATGCTCATTTGGATAATCTGAATGTTTTCTTGTTTATTTTAATAAATTTATGGTGCTTAAATTAGATCATCGTAATTTTCCATCAGCAGAGCGTTTCAATTATCTGCTGGATGTATTGAACAATGGCTCCACCACTGATGATAGAGTCAAGCATGTAGAGACCAATTACATTGACCATGAGAGGTATGATAATTATTAACATTCACCAGTTCCATTTCATGGTTTGTGAAGTATTTTTGTTGGTTTTTAGTTTCATGGTTAGAAAAATATTTTTCTCTTTCTAGAGCATGAATTAGACCACTTCTCACGGGTGCCAATAATTTTTTTACCTCTAATTTGTCAATGCTGTGTAATGATTGCTTGCTGTATGCTATTCTGACTTAAGACACTATTTGCTAGTTGGGGTGCTTCAGCTTCAATTTGACATGTTCTGCTTGTGCTGCATTTGCCTGGTAGTTCAACAATTTTCAATAGCCAGAGATCTATACTTCCGTTTCATTCACCTAATATTTCTTTCTAGTTATACCTCTTCTTAACATTCTTTTGCTTCTTACATGTTGATTGTTGAGGCAGGCTAGTGGAAGAAGAGATTTTCATATAAGTATATTTCTAGATGTTTGCATCACAAAAATTTGCATAGGTTTCTTTTCCAAATACAGAATGGTCTCTTTTAATTTTCCATTTACATTTTGTGAAGGGTTTTTTTTGACCATTTTCAAATTTTCTTAGCAGTGAAGGTCTTAATCTCCCAGATAGCCCATTTGCTACTCCAATAGCTAGCAGCATTTCTACGGTCATATAGGTTCAGCAACACACAGAAGAATTATAGAGTTAGAATTATGGCTTGAAGGCAACATCTCACGGTTTGATACTTAACAGCTCCTTTTTTTTTCCTGTTTGTCAATCAAGTTCTCCATTAGTACATACCAGCAAAAGAAGATAACACTTGAAGCATCTCTGCAAAGAAGAGCATGATATGATACTTAGATTATAAGAAGTTTACAGTTTTCTAATTAATCACAGAAAGAAGGCGATGGATGTTTAGAAGAGAGGATTTGATAAATAGTCTTTAGTAGAACTAAAACCTAGGGTATAAGCAGTGTTCAGAGAGTTCAAATATGTGTACAATCTCTGTTTAACACTGAATAATAGATGCAAATAACTTTTAACAAAAGGGTTCGTAGCAGTTCATATCAGTTCATCCTTATTTATGGCATTGTTTCCTTGCAGAACGGATATTTCTTAAACAATTAAACTTGATTTTGCATCATAGTCTTTCATTTTTGTTATAATCCTTAGTTAATGCAGCGTAAACCGCCCAATCGGTTTTAACTATGCTATTGCACATGACAATGCTAAGATGAAAGGGAACAGTGAGATTTGAGTTTTGATTTTCCAAACTTGAAAGATTCGGTCCAAAGAACAAAGCATTCCTTGGTTCCACCATTACATTTTCTTGAAATTTATTTGGTTTTAAATATTTCACAGCTTTGTCCCTGGAGGAATAAGCTGATAATTTGATTATAAATTACTAATTGGGTGAAGAGAGTCAACTGGCCCCTTGGGGATATGGAGACATTGGGTTTTATGCATGTGTTGATTCATCCAACAAAGCATCAAAACCAAAACAGAAGGCACCAAAGACATGAAACAAAACCTAAAAATTAATCCATTGTACACAGATTACAGGTTATCTTAGTGACTCAAACGTTTTTCTGATTCTGGGTATTGATAATGAATAAGTGACTTGTAATGTGAACTTATATGGTTCTTAATGACTTCATAGCTGCCAGACAAAGACATATCAGCACTTATTAAAATGGTTTTCTACAAGTGACAAACAGATAAGAATTTAGCTTTGAAGTTATGAAGTATCAACTGAGTAGGCCTAAATCAACATCTCAAGCACTAAGGTAAAAAACAACCTTGCAATGTTGAAGTTTGTATCTTTTCATTCTCTCTTTCACGTTGGATTACATTATCCCTGAAATTGGCACCAAATGCTGCAAATTTCGGATAATATGGGACTGTTACGAGTGGAGCTGAGAGGGACCTGGCAACCAAATCTATCAACTAAAGCAAGAAAATGTTTCTTCAAAGGGATCCAGTGATCATCATCTCTAGTGGGGAATATTAAAAGATGGAGTATAAGCTTTTGCGTGCTGAAAAAATGGAGTAGATGAAAGCAAATTAACACATACCCATGTTCCAACTACCTTTTTGACCTGAAACTGTACCATTTTTCTTCATTTCTTTTCCCCCTTTCTCATTATAGCATTAAATAATTCTAGCCCTCTGTTTCTGGACAAAGATTAATACAACCCTTTTTCTTTTTCCTTATAGCATTAAATAATTCTGCCTTTCTGGACAAAGATTATTAAAACAACATAAAAATCCATAATTGAAGAAACAAGACACCCGAGACCAAGTCAAGTCCTCAAATTGAAAGTGACCCTCCTCTGCCTTGGTTCCATAGAGAACCTAGTGACCATTGATCAGTTAATTCCTAGAATATTACTTACATCAATCATTATTTAAGCACAATTTGGAATTTTCAATTGTCAACTTGTTTGAGTAAACAATCTATAATTATTATCTTGAACCAATCATTGGTTTTGTATAAAGATATCAATAGTAGGGTAAAAGAGAGTATCAAAGAAGACAACTTTCAGTGTTGTTGAGAATCTATAATTGTTAATAAACCAATCACAAGTAGATTATTTTTTTCATGTTCCTAATCCAAATGATAGAAAATAGGATATTTTTATCATAATTTTATCAATATAAAATTTTCATGCTCTTGCATGGACAGTCACACTGCTTCAGTATTACATTAAAGCACACATTTGCATAAGCAATAATCATTACAGAAATAGAAATCTATATTAAGGCACGCTATAGCAGCCAAGTTACAGAAGCACATGTATAATATGACATAAAGCAAAATGAAAGAGTATATTTACACTTACCAAAGCAGTGGCACACCAATAGACAAACAAAAACAATCATATCTCACAGTAAGTATCAGAGAGAAAAAATGTGATTTGCAAGAAGTATTAAAGAATTGAAGGGAATGCAAAGTACAAAAATGTCCTTGAGGTTAGAAAATTTGAAGTGAAAACAACTTGCTCCTTCAAATTGTCCTCTTGATGAATCACAATTACGATATAAACCTGCAAAGGTTCAGGTAATAATTAAAAAAACCATGGATTTTGTAACCAGCAGCATACAAATAAACATCTAAGGCGGACAACTCATTGGAAAATAATTCAGTCAAGTTCATAGCATTGTGGAAAATATTTAAGCAAATGCTAATGAAAGCGAACTATAATGTTTCAATTTCTATATATCTGGAAGTGAGGCCATTTAATGGTGCAAAGGGAAAGTAGATTGTTGCAACCATAAAAAAGACAATTTAAGTTGTATGTGTGTGTGTGTGTTTTTTTTACAGTTAGGAACTACATGCATGGGATGGCCAAATTTTAGACCTGACCTACTGCATATAGGCATGGTATGTCATGGAAAATTATCATTAGCATATACGCAGCTTGAATTTCCATCCGTATTTCTCCAAATCTGTTATTCAGTGATTAATAACTAACCTTGTGCATATAAATTATGCCTTTGATGACTTATTATTCTTGTTTTTCCAATCAACATCTGTTAGTAATATATCCTCATCTGTGTGTCTGACTTAAATCGTAAGCACTAATGTAAGATGCAAAACTGGACCAGCTCCTGCACAAAATATGACAATAAATACAATGTTACAACAGTGAACCATCACATATACAAGAAAGGGAAATGAGGAAAGCATTTGAATAGACTTGACAGAAATCCAATATGCTTACCAAGGATTACAGTACTCTGACAATCTGTGTTGTGCCCCCCAATATCTTCTGTAAGAATTACACAAAACCAGCATTATAGGTCAATGATTTTGATGGAAGGATCACTCCGCTATATAATTTTTTTGGATAACCCAGAAATCCCTGAACCACTTAGTGAACTTGAGTTTGGAATTAGATCACTCTGCTGCTCTAGAACTTGTGATAGCCAAAACAGAGGATAAAATTGAGGCAACTTAATATCCTTGCTTCTCATACTTTTTAGCAAAATCCTTAAGTAGTAACCTCTGCCGGAATTCCAAATATTTTTCTAAACTAGTTCCAGCCCACTGCTGACAAAAGCATTCATCAGTGGGAACCAGTGAACTCAGAGGAAATGGCCCCTTTGGAGCCTTCTTAAGTGAAACCAAGAACCTATGTCGAGGTCGAATTCTCTGGTCCAAAGACAAGCTTAAGTACATGGGATATTTGGTCAGGGACTGCACTTCATTATGAAGCTCGTTAATCAAGTACATGTACTTTGGCTTTAGATTATCCTCCAGTGAGAGGGACAATACCTGCAAACACATTCAATGGCACATTCATTAGGGGAAATTTCATGTCAAAGGTAAATTTTTTTTCCATGTAATAACATCTTTCAGAATCAAAAGAGAGCATTAAGGAAACCACCATCTTTCTCTTTAAAGAGACAAAGATATATGCAAAACTACAGCAACAAACAAGGAGAGGAATTGCGCCTGGGTAAAGCAAAAGACAATTTGGTATAATTCAATTTAAGGAAGTAAACTGACCTGTGTAAGGCTGGTCAAGACTTTCAAGATATCAGAATTACGCATACCAATGCTCCTTAGGAAATTTATCCGAGGCAGTAAACCATCGTCAATGCTGTAATGAAGGAGCTGGGGGTGTTTTGTCACCATTTTCACTACATCATCTCTTGGAGCTCCCAATTCCTTCGAGAGAAACATATAGCGAGTATTCCATGATATGTCAATACGCTGAACTAGGATTTGAGGACTCAACTGCACAACTTTGCCAATATTCTTTTCATTAATGCCAACCTCCTCAACCAAGTATCTCACAGTTGGTTTTAATGAATTTTCAATACTGTAAGAAAAGAGGGATGGAGTGGCAAGAATAATCTGCCCAATTTTGGAATTTGGGATGCCCAAACTCATCAAGAAAGCAACACGAGACTTCAAATTGTTCTCAACAGTGTATTCCAAAATTTGTGGTTGCCTCAAAAGTATTCTTCTGACATCTCTCTGTTTGACACCAACACTCAACAAGTATTCTAACCTTTCCTGTGCAGAACACACATTTATTTGAAGGGCAGGCATGTGCCTCTCATACATTTGGATGAAGTGAGATTCCTTGAACCCAAATGTGCTTAGATAATCAAGAAGGGGGAACCATTTCTCATCCAAATCAATTTCTTCTGATAGCTGTTGGTATCTGTTCTCCATAGAATTACTTGTCATCATCTGCAATAAGGAAATATATCAAATTTTTTTTTAACTATTGGCAAAATTTAGTAACATTTGCCAGCTTTTTATACCTTTCCTTGGTGATCTAAATCTACGTCCTTAGCATTGTGAGAATAAAGATAAGGCTTTCCAGAACTCTTCCCGTGTGTGTTTCTGCCATTTCTGACATCCGATCGCTCTTCCGCAGCAGGAAGGCTTTGTCCAGAATTTAATTTTCCTACACCAAGCCCCTTCACTAGTGGTCTCTGACTGCCTACAGGAACAAAGTTATCTCTTAACCAGGTTTTCTGGAAATTTTGGCAAAATGCTTTTAAGGCATACCTCTCTTTTTGACTCCCTTCTGTGACCTATACTTCCTTCCGTTGACATCATATTCTCCGATTTCTGCAAAGTCATCCTGGAACAATATTTCCCAACAAAATTTTAACAAAAAGAAAAACTAATATGTTTAAAGTTAACATATCTGTTAGTTATACATATAGTCAACAAACACTATCATAAAGGAGACAAAAGATGAAAAAAGAAAAGATATAAAAAATCTGGAATTTTAGTAAAACAGATAAGCAATGATTAATGGTTACAGTCAAAGGGTCAATCATTTCAACCATGGGAATCAGAGCAGTATAGCATCCTTTCTAGTCAACAGCATTTGCATTGGAATAGTTGTCCATAATATATAAAAATCAATCATCTTAAACAAGGAAATTAGTAAAATGGATGCCATTGTGATTTGGCAATGGAATAGTTTTCAAAATGCTGTGCACAGGAAAAAGAAGATATAGAACCCTTCCTATCAGATGCCCAATGAAAATCAGTCATAATTAATGAGGCTCGCACCATGACTAACAATTGGCTAAATTTTGATCCAAACTCTAAGCTATTGAACTTTAATGTTCCTGTATTTGTTCAAAAGAATATAATGAAACGAGGAGAAATTCACATTTGAAATCTTACTTCATTCATCTTAACAATGAGGAAAACAAAAATTTCACTTCCTTTACTTCTAAAAAGGAACACTGACTTGGTTATGTACAAATTCTTATTTTTCCATCATTTTCCTCACAATTACTAACAAAAATAATAAGGGAAAGCTTGAAAACACCACAGAACTAACCTAGTAACTATCAAATAACAAATAATGCATCATGTAAACTCAAAACAGACACAAAAATTACAAAAATTACTAACAATAAACTAATTATCACTTAGTTAATTAACTTAAACGCCAATTAGCACCCCAAATTAGCTCAATTGAAGCAAGCTTTCGACAAAAAGAAGACAGTAAACACAAAGTTCAAATTTTTATCCCTTGTTGTCAACTTTAACAGCAATTTAAACAAAAGGGTATTCAAAAACCTAAAATAAAACACCCAGTAACCAGAAATTACTGAAAGTACTTTTCTTGCTTTACAAAACAAAAACTTCAGCAAGAGTAAAACACCTCCTGCCCTGAAAACACCTCCAACATGCTTATAAAAAGGTACCAAATTTCTTTAGCATTCCCACAAGAAAATTAACCTTTTTCGTTATATATACATAAACAAACTTACATCATCATCTTTCAACCAATCATCTTCCTCTTCTTCTTCTTCAACATTATCTTCATCTTCATTGTCATCATCATACAAAGACAGAAGCTGTCCGTACCTTGACTTTCTATTAGACTTAAGAATCTTGGGATTGGAATGAGTAGACAAGACCACAAAACGGCGTGTACCGGGTCTTGTCTGAATAAAAGAGTGAGAGTGGAGAAGTGTTGTTGGGGTACTGAAAAATAGGTGCAGAGACAAAACTGACATGGTTTTAGAGATAAAGGAGAAAGCGAAAATGAAGAAGAGAATATACCCAAAAACCCTAAACAAGAATGAAAAGAGTATCTAAAGCTTAAATCTTTGCTTTGTTTTGCTTACTGCGTCTGTCATTTTCGTTATCTTGTCGAGTTTCTTTGGTTAAAAAATGGGGGGCCTATGACTTCTGTAAGGAAAATGGGTGCGTTTTGAGAAAATCCATTACAAATTTTATCATCTAGACCCCTATATTTGTATGTTTTGTTGAATAAGTCTATAGATTGAAAACTTTTACCCATAAAGCACTAATTTATTCCCCATTTCTTTTTGAATTCAAGCGGTGAGTGCAAAATATCGCGAGGGACAGAGCTCCATCGTGCCTACGAGCCATGGGCTCACCCTAATTTTTTTTTAAAATTTAATAATATATTTTTAAAATTTTTATTTTTAAAATAAAAAATTTTAATTATTTAATTTTTAAAATTCCTAAATTTAATACTAAAAATTTTCACATAATTAAATTCTAACTTAATATAATTATTAATTAATATTTAACTTTTTTTCACCTTAAATTTTAATTTCGTCTCTGTTTTCGATTATTCAAATTACGTGAAGAATAAAAGTGATCTAATTTAGCGAAAATTTTAAACTTAAAGTGAAGATATATACCAGAGATTTGTTGGGATAGCCACTCTAAAAAAAGAAAAAAGAAATAAAGCTTTTACTAGTATTTATTAGAGAGATGTCTTATTCCAATAAAAAAATTAAACCTTGATAAGAAGGAGTGCACTCAAAACTCTAACCACATGAGCCACGATGCCCAACGCAATACAACTAAAATTTTCAAACTACGAATCTTTGTCAAAGTTTCATTGATAGAAAGGTTCTTAGGAATCTTCTAATAGTAAGGATTAAAAGAAAATTAAAGATATATGTATCCCAATATTATAGTTTAAAGGGTCCTTTTATCCTGTTAAAAATTTTGATATTCAAATTTTCTTTAATTATTATTTTTTGTCATTTATTTATATCAAAAATTTATTTTTAATAATTATTTATTATTTTTGTCATATTATTAACAAACTTTAAAAAAATGTGAAAAAAATATGTGTTATTATATAATTTAAACATATGTCACTGTATAATTAGTTAATTATTAATAAAAAAATAATTAATAATTAAACAAAAATTGTCATTTATAAATAAAATGATGGTCGATGACCCAATGATTACATTTTTCGACGATGTTAGAGTAGTGAAAAAAATTTAAAATTTTCTTTATTAAACTTTATTTTTTTTTAATTTATACAATAATTTGGTTATTTTTAACAAAAAAGATCAAAAAATATCCAAAATTAGTGGAGAGGAGTGGCGGCAGCTCCTGTCAAACAGTGAGGGTGGTGACTTGCATTGCCCCTTTTTTTACGTAGTGCCGCTGTCCTCTTCATCAATTTTAGTTGTTTTTTAGTATTCTTTTATCAAAATGACTATACCATTGCGTAGATAAAAAAAGAGTCTAATAATGTAAATTTGATCATTTTTTATTGTCAGAGTGTATATTTTTATCAAATAATTTTTAAATTTTTTTAAATTAAATAAAAATTTAAAATAGGCTGTTGTTTTTAGGTGACACTCAGACTCTATTTTTAATTTTTATTTATTTAATTTTTTTAAAAAATTATTGAATAAAAATATAAATAAATTATATACTGATATATGTTCTTTTATTAAAGTTTATTTTTTTAAAAATTATATTAATAGATAAGATTATACTACATATCTAAAGTGTAATTTATTTTTATGCTTATATTATTTTTTTATTCTTCAATCATGAAAATTAATTATAAAAATTAATAAATTATAATAAAATTAAATATTTTAAATTTTCTTTGAGTTAAATTATCAATTAATTTAAAATATTGGAGTAAAAATATTCTTGGGCCAAATTATAATTGTAATATCATCTGTTTGAGCAAAACCACTTGTCGTTTTACAGTTTGTATCTTGTGGTAGCAAAAAAAAAAAAAAAAAAAAAAAAAAACGACCTAGACCACTTGATTTATATGTGGTTGGCGGGAACCCGACCCAAAAAAGCCAACGTGGCCCATTTTAAACGGGTCATTTTTTTCCTTTATTTTAAACGAATGTGTCCTGGCCCATCAACTTCATCTCTGTGCCATGGAAGCAGCAGCAGTGGCTTCTTCAATCTCTTCACCTTCTTCACTCCCGACTCCAATCTCTAACACTCTATCATCATCAAACAAATTCACAAATTTCCCAAAATCAAAACTCAATTTTTCTTGCAGCAGCAGCAGCTGCAGAAGAAGAAGATGCAACAATTTGATTGGAAATCAAAGATCACTAGTAGCTCCAATGGCAGCCATTAACGATGTTTCTAGCATAGCTGATCCTGGCCAAGTCGAGGTCACGTGGCAGATTATCGTTGGCGCTATAGGTATATTTTTATTACTTAAAAACAAAATTTAAATATAAGTCTTGTATTTAATTAAATAATTAATCATATATATATATATATATATATTAATATCTTATATAGTTGTATGTTCATGCTATTGCTTTATTACTTGCAGCTGGGGTTACCCCTTTTGTAGTTGCAGGAATTGAGTTCAGCAAAAGAATTGTATGTATATTTTCAATTTCTTTTGATTTATATTTTTCCCAATTACACCTTTTTAATTATATTATTAAACATTTCAATTGATGAATTCTATTTGCCATTCTTGTTTGTATGGTAATGGTGAGCAGATAGCACAGAGAAGATGTGAGGCTTGTGGAGGGTCAGGACTTGTATTAAGGGAAAAGGATTATTTTAAGTGCCCTGGATGCGGTAAATACAAATTAACTAGACTTCAATCTCTACTTAGTGTAACGGGTCGAGCGTTTGTTATTTATTCAAAAGACTAGCCTGTTAGATAATGCTGTATATTCATCCTTATATACTCAAGACCCACCTAATTTTTATTCAATGTGGGACGTGACATTCTCTCCCACCCAATCACGTGACGCCTTCGTTACGGTGTGGCCCAAACTCAAGGACTAACCTGACCCGTATTGTCCATCCCCCCGAGGATAAGAGACCCACTACCCACGTGGCAATCTCTATTGGAGCTCAAGATATAAGATTTTTAAGGCTTATTATGCCCGTATTGCCCATCCCCTAACGGTATAAGGGACCTACATCCTATATGACAATTTTCGTTGGGGTGATTTTGGGAGCCCATATATGAATGAAAATTTGGGTCTGCTCTGATACCACTTGTCACCAGCTGGGGGCTTGTCATTGACCCAAAAAACTAGTCTGTTAGGTAATGCTGCATACCCACCTTTATATACTCAAAATTCATTCAATTTTTATTCGATGTGAAACGTGACACTAATAACTATCATATTGTATAACAATTTAATTTTCATTGCCGCTTGATAATGCGAAATCACATAGAATGTTAAGACAAATATATGATAAATTTTTTTTATTATAACTTTGTGATAGAACGAATCTATCATAATATATGGATAGACTTTCCGTGATAGAATTATTTTGTCGCAAACCATACTTTGTAACATAATATTTTTGTCATGAAAAGTCTGTGTTGTAATAGTGTTAATATATGATAAGATTTATACTTATTAATTCTCTTTCTGTTATTAAACAAAACAAATTAGTGTTAATTAATTTTGATTAATTGATTCAATATATATATATATATATCAACTTTGTCTCTTAAATTAATATCCAATTTAATTTGCTATTAATGATCCTATAGGTGGATTTCTCCCATGGCAGTCCTGGAAACGATTCTTCACTGGTTGAATTACTCTTTCAAGGTTTCAATTTCTTTGTTGTTATATTGAATACCATCCTTTTTCTTTAACATTATTAGGACCAAAGCAATGTGTTAATTAAGTTACTGATGAATGCCGCAGCAAAATGTTACATCAAAACGTTTCCATTTATATTATAATATAAGTGTAAGTTTCAGTAGTGTTCATTTATTTATGAGAAACATTCTTGTTTGCTAGCTTTGTAGAGAAAAAGAAAATTGGCAATGCTTATTGAAGAAGCACTTATAGAACATTAAAAGCTACTTAATTTTCTGATTTAAAAAAGTGCTTTTCTTCTTATTTATTTATTTTTTAAAATTTCACACTATTAGGTGAAAAAGAAGACTATTGTATATGCAACAATATTTTGAACATAAACATATTTATATAAAAATATTGTACTTATTAGTGACCATGTGAATTCGAATGAAAATAAGAAATAAGAGTTGGTATTTAATGAGTGACGATAATATTTCTCATTACCATTTAAACTTTTTTTTAAAATATAAAATAAATATATATGTAACAGTGAGAAATATTAGCACTACAGAATCAAACTCAAACCGTTTAATAATTAGATCAAGAGTGAGGAATAATATTATGTAAATGAATCAGATCAACCACTATATTAAACAAAAATGTGGATTTGATTTTGTTAATTAGTTCTATTAATTACCTCTTTGTTAATCCATGAGACTTGTAACAAACTGAGCAAGAGTATTAAGATGTTGATGATTGTGGAGTCATTAAAAGAATTAATGACAAAAATAAAGAGGGATTTATATTTCTAAATTATAGAATAATATTTCATATATATGATAATTCTTATAAGATCAATAAATTGAATTTATATTTAGATCTTAGATTTATGAACTTAATTAGATATGATTCAACATAAATAATAATAATAATAATCAAGTTTCAAGCCTTGGAGTGTTGTTATTAATGTATGATGATTGAATTCAAACGGCTTTGATTCTTTAAGGAAGCTTAAATAGTTAGAAAAAACTATAAATATTCTTTAAGAAAATTATTTTTTTGGATTGTGTATTACCCTTTTCTTTTGTTTTTAAACTAATAATTTTACATTCAATAAAAAGATTTTTCCATGCAATGCATGGTTAACGCGTCTTATATTATACATAATTAACTTAATTATTGTTATTATTATTATTTTTGATGTGTAATTAACCAAATTACTAATTGTTACTTGATCATTAAGTTTCATATATAACATTTCTTATTAAATGTTTGTTTTGGTACTATTGACACTAAATTGCCATCACATATAATAAGATGATAAATTTAATTGAAATTCTTTTTTAATGTAATCTTATATTTTTTTTTTACCACCTTATATCAGTAGGGTTGTATTGTCGTCAACTTTATTTTTATAACTATCACCTTAATTTTTTTTTTATTCCAAACAAATGACATATCATTGACACTATCACTAATTTTTATCAATCACCATTTTATTCAACTTAGAGACACTTTCTAAACTTGTTTTTATTAAAAGTTTTTTCTGAAAACTAGAATCAATCTACGAAATTACATCTTCTAGAGGAAAAACATACAAGAAATTAATGCATATATAATCAATAAATATCCATATATCTGAACTCTATATTTTCTCTTTACGTTTGAACACAAATTAAATCTTACCAAGACCCCATGAAGAAGCATGACTCTAGTTTGCCAACATTCAACAAAGAAATCACAGTGAATATTGTCAATTAAGCTTCAAAACCGTCAATTACTCTTCATAATTTTTGTGAATATTATTGCATTTAGTTGGCATTGATTCATTAATAATCTATATTTATGATTTAAAATAATAAGTAAAGTTATAGGTTAATTGCTTACTAATCTTTACCAATATATGGTAACATTTTTGAAAATTATATTACGTGCCATTTTCTTCGTCTTCATTTTTATTGTTTTTTCAAATATTAATACTTTCATGTATATACATACACGCGGTGCCTTGGTTATAATATCACCACTATTATTATTATTTTCATCATCGTCGTCATTATAACAACTACACTATAGTAGAAAAGGCTTTTTGCGACGGCTAAAATGCCGTCGCAAAAGCGGCTAAAATGCCGTCGCAAAAGGCTTTTACGACGACATTGCGATGGCAAAAGTCGTCGCATACGCGACCATCGTAAATTTTTGTGACGGCTGATTAACCGTCGCAAAAAGGCCTTTTGCGATTGCTAATTAGCCGTCACAAAAAATTACGACGCTTGACTCTTTTGCGACAGCTAATTAGCCGTCGCAAAAAATTGTCTCTTTTTAAATTTACTCTTAAATTACAAAGTCTTATCATATTTTTTTATTTAATATTTTTAAATAAATATATTACAATATCATCCAAAATATATTAATAACATTCAAATATATTAATAACATTACAATATGACCGTCCAAAATATATTAATAACATATAACCATCCAAAATGTATTAATGACATCCAAAATGTATTAATAAAATTCAAAATTTATTAATAACATATAATCATCCAAAATGTATTAATAACATCCAAAATGTATTAATAAAATTCAAAATATATTAATAACATATAACCATCCAAAATGTATTAATAACATCTAAAATGTATTAATAAAATTCAAAATATGTTAATAACAATTTTGAACTTTTTAACATCTATCAAGTTTTTGTATGATGATGGTGCGCACTGGAAGCATCTTGAACCTACAAATAAAATATTCGTATTTTAGTTATAATTTTACAAGTAAAAAATTAATATTAAATTAAAAATAATATTAAATTAAATATTCATACTTGATCATTAGTGGACAGCTGAAACCCTTGACTATCAAAAAATCGTTGCATCATTGTACGCATCTCATCACATTGATTTTGCAGAACTGTATATTTACCTTGAAGATCATTATAACTGGATTTTAAACAATCTAACTCTGCTTTTACCTGTTCATTGTTTTGGCTTGAACTTTGTTGTGCAATATCTGATGGTGATGGACCATGCCCATAAGTTTTAGCATATCCATGACTATTGCGTCCCATCACATCAATAAATATTTAGTCTCTCGCAGCTTCTGTTTGTTCATCATTAGGCAATTAAGATAAACGTTCATTTAGTTGACCCTAAAAACATTGAAACTTAGTTAGAATATAGAAATTTAACAATTTTTTTAATATATGACTATTGTAAATTTATATCACTTACAATTATTTTTGCACTGTCTGAATCAACTATATTACCATCAGATTTGGATCGAGTCTCAATAAATACACTCACGATCTGTCATTTTTCTTTTTTTTTTTCATCTAAAACATTGTAAACAGATACATACACACAATAATTAATATTACATTCAATACAACAATAAATATCAACATTATTAACAAATTAACATTACATTCAATACGCACATATATACACACAACAATTAACAAGCAATGATCAATTTAACAAAACTCCTCACCCAAACATATAAAAATATAACTAACCTGTTCTCTCTTATTAGCAAATGAAGTTCGACCTGTTTTAGGGAATGAAGACACTTGCATACGATTTATTTTATTCTTCTTAGCAATGGCCTACAATATGAAATAATCATGCAAAATATTATGTTATACTAATTATAACTTATAACATTAACTTAAGTTTAGTTAAGTTATACCTTAGCTTCCTCACTGCCCCAATAAGCTACAAGTGTCTTCCATTGCTCTTCAATAACTCTGGAAGGAATGAATGCAAGACGTTCAACATTTGTCTTATCATCATAATACTTACTTTTCAATCGATATTTTCAATCTTTCCAAAGTCTTCCCACATTTCTTAAACAGTGGCGTCTATAAGCATCTGGAGTATCTGTATTTGCCTACAATATAATATGAACCTAATTATATTATAAAACATTAGCCTAAACTAATTATATGTTATAGTAGTATTTTCTTACCTTCATCTCTCTCTAAATATTTTCTAAAAGATCATCTGGCATGTCAGTCCACTCAACATATGTCAAAGACGCTTTCAGTCCATTTCGTGCTATGGTCCCAAGTTGGGATTTGAACTGATCAGAATTTGGACCAATTACCTGCCACGCTGAATTAAACTCTAGATGTATAATATTTTCTGTGCCCCAATCATTAACACCTAGAGCTGGGCCACGATGTGTTGATTCACTTGGTCCTAAAAAAATTCATATTAGTGTGCTTCTTCAAATAATGAAAGTTAAAATTAATTATTATACATTCTTCATCATCTTGTGTAAAAGAACGAGAAGACATAGATGTCTGTCGCTGTGACTCCGCCTGCTGTAGAAGTAAGACATCCATAGATGAGCCTTTTCCTTTTTTAGGTGCCATAACTAGCTGTAATTAGATATCAAAATATATTGTTAGAAAATATTCATAAAAAAATTAATATATCAATGAATTTTATTATTAAAAAAAATAAGAATGTAATTAATAAAATATATAAGAAAAATATTCATTATCAAAAAACATATAATGACACCTAGACAGGGGGGGACGTAATTAGTCTTACCCCTCAAATGCAATCTATTACAACTTACTCAAAACAAATCTGTAAAGAAAGATCATTCAACATTTTCTATGACATCATTTTCATCGTTATCATCATTATCATCATCATCATCATCAATAACATTTGCATCTACTATTGTCCTATCAACTCCTTGCCTCACCCAGCCAATATCCTCATCTCGCACATACAAACTTTCATCTAATTGTTGTTCAGCATATAGTTCAACCTGAGGTACTATTGATGGCCTATAAGAAGAATCTTTTGTGTACATGTCAAATAAATCTCTAACTGTCATTTTAAGAACAACATGCCAATCTACATTTAAAGGATCTTTCACATAACAAACTTGCTCTGCTTGCCCTGCTAAAATAAAAGGTTCATCACCTATTTGATTATTTTTGTATAATAAATGATTGAAATTCACCAAAGTGAATTTAAACTCATCTTGCATCCTTCCAATTTCATTATCTACCCAATCACCCTTGAAAAGAACAAACTTCATGTCATTAGTATAACGTATTTCAAGTATATCTGTCAACACCCCATGAAATGTTAAATTGCCTGAGTAAGGATTTCTGTCCCTTACACTCGCATAGCTCACAGTATTAGCTTTTAACACAACAACAAAGTTTTGAGTGGTTCTACTTCTATTATTGTCTTTTGTTCGAAATCGAAAGCCATTCATAATGTAGCCTTTGAATCTCCGAGCAAACTGGTCAGGACCATTGGCTAGAATTTTTATTTCTTTAGACAATGTTATATTTGATGTTCGTTGCAAGGCTTGAATCTATATAAACTTATAATTATTAGAAATGACAACAATTGAAGCTTGCATTATTTATGATTTAAGAAATAATTTATGAATCAAAAGATTTAGAGAACTTACATGATTCATAAACCATTTGTGAAATGATTCATTATGAACCTTTTGAATATAATGCTTTGCACTACGAGGCATTTCTCTTGCCAGTTCAGCAAGATGTTGTCTAAACAAAAATTGGATAAGTTACTTTTAGAAAAATAATGAATTAGGGATAAAGTCATTTCAATAGAAATAAACAACTTACTTTCGAAAGAAATTGACAGCGTCGGTGTTCACTAGCACATACCTATGTGCTTGAACTCATGAAACATCGTCAAGACGAACCTTAACTCTTTTTCCCAAAGGACGCCCAAACTTATTACCATAATCATTATTACGAACTGGTCGAGTACTTTTAGTTTTCACTTCATTAAGGTATCTTGAACAAAAATTCATACATTCTTCCATTAAATACCCTTTAGCAATTGAAGCTTCAGGATGTGCTCGATTACGCACATAAAGTTTTAGAGTTAATAGGTACCTATAGTGAAAAGATATTGATTTAATTAACATATGTCTTAATTTTTTTTTAAAAAAGATTTAAAAAAATGCAATAACATTGCCAACCATACCTTTCAATAGGATACATCCATTGAAACTGTACAGGACCAGCAAGTAGCGCCTCTTCGGCTAAATGAATTGGTAAATGCTCTATGATATCAAAAAATGACATTGGAAAAATATTCTCAAGATGATAAAGTGTAAGTGCAATTCTATCTTGAATATAGAATAGATCATTTGCCATATTCACTTTTGAGCATAATTGCCTAAAAAAGTTACTCAACTCAATCAACACTTCTACAACATTTTTAGGCAATGCTCTATGAGCTGCCATAGGAAGTAATTATTGCATTAATATATGATTATCATGACTTTTAAGGCCCCAATACGACGCTCCTTGATATTCACACATCGAGAAATATTCGATGTATAGCCATCTGGAACCTTCACTTCCTTCAAGACTTTCAAAAAAACATCTTTATGTTCTTTGTTTATAGAAAAACAAGCAGGAGGTAACCGTAATTTGTTAGCACCTCCTAGTTTTGGATGTAATGGCTTTCTGATGCCAATATGTTAAAAATCACGTCGTGCTTTCAAATTATCTTTAGAATTTTTAGCAACACCTAATAAAGTCCAAAGAATATTATCACAAACATTTTTCTCAATATGCATTACATCAAGATTGTGGTGAATTAAGTTGAACTCCCAATATGGCAATTAAAAAAAAATACTTTTTTTCTTCCAAGTAATCTTATCATTTTTTTTCTCAGTCTCATTCATTTTTCTTTTTTGAAGATCTTCTAGCTTATACTCAGTAAGTATGTCATTCAACTGTCTCTTTATCTCAGTCCTTGGTAATCGACTAGGTGCTTGTCCCTATTCCCTTGTGTTATCAAATGATACTTTATCTTTTCGAAACTTATGTGATATAGGTAAATATTGTCGATGGCCCATGTAACAGTATTTTCTACCATTTAACAACCAACGAGATCTAGTGTTTTGATTACAAACAGGACAAGCCTTTTCACCTATTGTATTCCATCCTGACAAGTTACCATATGCTGGAAAGTCATTAATAGTCCATAACAATGCTGCGTGGAGTTTGAACATTTGATCACATGATGCATCATAAGTGAGTACCCCTTTAAACCATAATTCCTTCAACTCCTCAATCAACAGTTGCAAATAAACATCAATTTTATTACCAGGTCTTTTAGGTCCATCAATAAGTACAGATAAAATGAAGAATGGTTGTTTCATGCATAACCATGGTGGCAAATTATAAGGCATTAGAACAACTGGTCATGTACTATGTGATATAGATATTGTCCTAAATGGGTTAAAACCGTTCAGCTGCCAATCCAAGTCTAACATTTCTACTATCAGAAGCAAAATCAAGATTTTTTTCATCAAACGTTTTCCATGCAGGACTATCAGCAGGATGCCTTAACACACCATCATCAGTGTGCGAATTAGTATGCCATCTCATAAGGGAAGCAGTTTTGGAAGACATAAACAATCTTTGTAATCTCGGCACTAGTGGAAAATACCGCACTTGTTTAGCCAATATTTTTTTGTTCTTATTTTGATGTCCACTAGAATCACCATTCAATTGCTTATATCTTGAAGAATGACATATATGACATATATCTAGCTTTTCATATTCATTGTTAAACAACAAACAATTATTAGGACATGCATCCCGTGTCTTATATGTAAAACCTAAGTCGGTAGTTATCTTTTGAGCTTCATAATACGACTTTGGCAACTTTACTTCTTTAGGAAATGCTTCTTTTAGCAATCCTAAAAGCATTGTAAATGACTTGTTTGTCCATCCACACAACACTTTTATATGTAGAAGTCGAACAATGAATGACAATGAAGAAAACTTTTCACAGCCTGGATACAAGGGAGATTCTGCATCTTGAAGTAATTTAAAAAACTTTCTAGTATCATCATTGGGACCTTTAGCATGCTCATTGTCTAATGGATTATCATCAGCTAAACCGAAGTCCAAATCTGGAGTACCTATAGCATCATGTATCATTCTAACCATGTCATCATCAGTACCCCAATCATTAATAATGTTGGTTTCTTGGTTATAGTCAAAAGACGTGGAATGTTCACCATGTGTAGTCCAATTTTTGTACTTTGACAAAAACCATTTACTATAACATGTTCTCTAACTACTTCTCTCACAAAAAGATAACGATTGCAACATTTTCTGCATGGACAATGTATTCTTATATCACCAGTATTGTTCATATATGCAAAATCTAAAAATCTTTCAACGCCGTCAATATACGACTACTATTATTCTATCTGGTAAATCAATCCAACTCTTGTCCATATCTACTCCCTTCAGTGTAAAAAAAAATTAAGTTAATTATGTTCAACTTCTGAATTTAAATGAAAATAAATACATGCAACATAAAACCTATCTCCTTTTAACTCATTTCTAAAAAGTAGGTGGTCCTATCCCATTCAGAAATGCATAATTCTATATAGTAATAATAGCTCAAGTTTTATCCACTTCAATAAAAATTCTGGCAGCATCTCCTTTTAGTTTTCTAAGTACACAACATAGATTAATACATGCTTGTGTTATTTCAAGTTATGTACTCAAAATAACACAAAATACACATTAATCTAGTATGTACCTAGAGAACAATAAGAGTCGTCACTAGAATATCTACTGAGTGAGACAAAACTTGAGCTACTATTACTATATAGAATTATGCATTTTCAAAATGTCCAAATCAGGACAATAAAAAAATATATAATAAAACATGCTTTTCTCATTGTTATCTTCTAAAGATGGTGAAAGTCGTATGACATACAGCTCTCACCATCATAAGAAGATAACAATGAGAAAAATATGTTTTATTATATATTTTTTGAACGGGTCTAAGGTTACATACATGCAAAAATTAAATGCATATTATTTTAAAATAAATTAAAAGATATTAAGCATATCAATGAATATATATTAAAACATATTAAGCATATTAATAAATTAAAACAATCCCCTTACTTGCATAGCCTCTACCATCATTAACTTTAACTTATGGGATAAGTTAATAATTTTGGGCGTAGTTAGAAAATTTTAAACTAGGTTAGAATTTTTGGGACTAATTATTCATTTAGGCTTAAGTATAGCTATTTATAGCATCGACTAGCATACATCACCCATACAAAGTTGAATGATCATTATTATTATATTATTATAAGTATAGCTATTTATATTGATTCAAAAGCTAGGACTTGTAAAATAAAACAAATTGAATTTCCATATACAACTAATATATTTATGTATGTGGGCATTTATATCATCCATTTATATTTAAAGTGCTTAGAAACTTATAATAGAATTCTGCTGTATAAGATAATCTTGAGGGTTTAAAATTAGGGATGAACCATCAGCAAAATTGAAGCTTACCTGATAAATCACAAATAAATAAATAAATCTACATTGAAGAAACAAAAGAATTGGTGTTATTAGAATGGAATAATGGTAGGCCCCAAAACTTGTAAAGTTGTTCCTATGAATTCTGTTGGCACAAATCACTTAAAACACTTGGTATAACAATGCCATATATAGACAAATGAACTTGAAAGAGGATTTATATGAATGATAAATGCTGTCATCACAAATATTTTCATACAACTATAAAATGCATCATCTCATTTAGCGGCAACCAATTTTCCTTGTACATTAACCACAAACACACTTCTCATTCATATCAATATAGAGAAATCTTATCCACAGAAGAAAAGATGGTTCAAAATTCTGCTAACCTTTTGGGAACTTAACAAAGACAAAAGGTACTTCAAAAAGCTACACCAAAGCTTGAATCTAAAAAAAAAAAACCATCTATATAACATGGCAACAACTTCCATTAACATGGCTTTTACAAAATTCTCGACGTTGGGATGGCTTGGAGGGAAAAGAGAGTTGAGAAAGAAAATGGTATTATCCATTAAAGCTTAACAACAAGCTGAAGTTGAAGAATCACGGCAAGTGAAGGAGAAGGAAGAGCAACAGCAGCAGCAACAGGTGAAGCAACAACAGACACTACTGAGACCAGTGGAGCCATAAAGGAATGTAAGGAGCAAGAACTTAAGCAGAGAATATGGAGGGCAGTGGCTCAGCAGTGTTACTAGACATGTCAGGATTTATGCTGTTTATATTGACCTTGAAACCTGAGAATTTGATCAAACCCAGATGGATAAGCTCACTCTCATCTTGGATCCTACCAAAGAGTTTGTATGGTCAACTGAGACTGCCAACAAGGTTAACAAGAAGGAAAGCCCACAGAAATGGATTGTGAATTGGGTTTTAGGAATTGGCACCATCAATCAGGATGTTGGATTTGGGACTATTCACTCTAAAATCGTAGCTGGATGTTGAATTTGGGATAAGATTTTAGAGTGAATAAGAAATGGACAATATGAACAATTAAATATCGATTTAAGTAAAGCAAAGAAAGCTGATGTGAAAGTCTAACTGAAAAGGATCACAAACATTTTTACAAGTGAAAAAGATGAAAAGATTAATTAAGAATCATATTTTCAATTTAACATTTCTTTTTGAACCATTCACAGTATATATTATAGGAGTCATAAAAAATAATGGTCAAAGAATAACAATAATACCTACTGCTTTTTGAACCATTCACAGTTGCAATTTCCCCCAAATCAATTTCTCAGCAAAATGTAAGTTATAATGATAATATAATCCAAAATTCAACATAAAGCATACCCAATCAATCCAAATATGAACAAAATAATCAAACCGACCCAAAAAGAATGATTAAACAGCAAAAGCAAAAAGAAAATGAATGAATGAATAAACAAATTAAACCAACGATTAAATTGCAATACCTAATTTAACTTGTCAAGCGTGGTTAGTGCATTGGTTTCCTGTTTAGGTTTCCCAAAAAGCCGATTAAACATGGACATGGTTGATTAATCAAAACGCTCGATCTTTCCTATCAAAATCAACATCGACGCAATTAGATCAATCGACACCTTAATTCAATAATTTCGTACTCGATCTACCTAAAACGACGATGTTTGATCAATATCGAAACCAATCGTTCAACAAATGACTGGAGATGATTAAGAATATAAATACGTATAAAAGAAAGAAATCACACGTGTTTTATATGTGTAAACATACCTTTGAAATTAATCGATTGGGGCTATTGAATAAAAGAAACGATAGAGGAAAAGATCTGTGAATTATATGAGAGAGAGTGAGGTTGCATTTGAGATAGAGAATGTGAGAAGGGAGAAGCCAATACAGGGTTGAATTGTTTTTGTTTCTGATGCTTTAGCTAAACGGTACGTAGGGTCATTTGCGATGGCTAAAATAGCGTCGTAAAGCCTGGCGCAAATAAAGCTTTTTTTTTTGTAGTGCTAAAAGATTGGAGATTGGTAACTATATCAATACCCTAAGTAACCACCAACCTATTAACCTCTCCGTAAATCAGAAGCAGCAACAATTGTTCCTTCAGTTTAGGGGAGTTCTTTTATTTGTAGGGGCTTGGTGTGGGGATTGGAGCTTCTTCACCACGGGGTTCGTTAGCGTATGGGGAATGGCAATAGTATATCGGCTTTTTAGGCCTTTGGTCCCCGTTCAAGTTCTTTCAAGGTGATTACTCCAAACTTTGGTCGTGAAGTTTATAGGGTGTGTAACTTGCTTGATTCGAAAAGAAGATAGAACTTATATGTTAAGAGCATAACGAATTATACATATTGTTATATTGGTGTGATATAGTCTATTTTAAACTTAAACCCTTATAGTTTTGTTTTTAAATTTTACTCAAGAAAACTTATATCATTGGAAATATAATTTACTTTTTATATATCTATTATCTTCTTTATTTTTTATTAATATGAGGCTTTGTTTAATTCCTTAACATTAGACATTCTAAATGAATTATTCTGGTCAGTTGATATTCATTCTATTACGTTTGGTGTGTCATTCTTCATCATAAGATAGACTTATATAGCATTATTCGAGTAAGGGTTTATACGCGTGAAAAGTGGGTATGGTGTGGCACTGCAGCAACATAATAGTCTTAACTCCTTTGCGAGTGTTCTATATTCCCACTTCTGGAAGAACCATTGGTACCTACAAATTCCACTCAAAGTTAAATTGTTTATATGGAGGGCCATTCAGAATTTGCTGCCAACTTATTTCAATCTTCACAGGCGAGGTATTGATGTTCACCCATACTGTAAAAGGTGGGATGGTGGAGTCAAAACGTCGTTGCATGCACTGGTTTGTTGCAGCAGCATTTCAAAGTATAGGAGCTAAGTAGTTTCTACTCATTTATGCCTGAAGCTTAGGGGTGTGAAGTTAGCCCTATGGTCTTTCGAGTTTTTGAATCTGTTTTAGTAGCTCAGTTTGAATTCTTCTGTGTTTTGCTTTGGCTCTGCTGGGGGACGAGAAATCATTGTATTTTCAATGTTAGTTCTCCTCCTGTGGCTCCCACATCATCGATCATGCAACTAACTTTTTCCACAACCATCAGAAGCTTCAAACTGCACTGTCGAAGCTGTTTGTTCCTGAGATCATGCACCCAAAAAAGTGGCGGCCATCACCTATTATTAATACCATCACTGAAAAATTGTTGTAACATTATTTTCATTCTTTCAAACATAATTTTTTTTAAATAACTCATAAAAATCAAAACATCAAAATCAATTTTTTTTAAAAAGAAAAAAATTAAAAAGCAAAAAAAAAAAAAAATCTGTCTAGAATTGGATTCTACCAAATCCAACCTTAGGATTACATTCTTGACACTGCCACAATTTGTTTCCATTTCTAGGCAGCACCTTGACCTGTTCTGGCTTATTTATATCAACCAAGCAAATGCACTGAACACAAACGTCGATATCTCCTCCCTCAATCTCTCTTATCTTCTCTTCTGCAATAAAAAAAATTAGGGTTAGGGTTAGATTTAGGGTTTCAATTTCACAGTGCTCATACCAAGGAAAAATTGCCAGTCTCTTGTCTCCTGCGAAAATCTCCCTAGTGATCTCCTCTTTTTGATTGCCAAACGCCTTGATATTTCGAGCTGTGTGTAGCTCATGGCTGTTCTCTACCGTTGATCTCCCTATGAAATCTCCAGCACTACCCATGCGGTTGCATCTACCCCTCAAAATTCAAAACAAAACCTTAATGTTGCCCTTCACTTTGTTCAAAACCGCTGTTTTTCGCCTCGAAGCACTTGGGGTTTTCCCCCAAAAGAGCTGGCTGATCAAGGTTAGTGAACAAGCCGATGGCAAATTTCGTCTCATGAATCCATTCTCGTCACGTCCCGTTATGAATTTGCCCAAAGGAATGTTCCCAAAGCAAGTGAACTTGCTCGAATTTCAGGCCTCAGAAGTATGCAGATGCTTTTACCTCCAACCTAACATCTATATCGAATCCGGTTTCCATGATCGGGACTCTATGCCTTGTCACAAGGCAGCGTTGCCAACAGATTTTACTTCAGGTGATCAAAGGTCCCTTGTAATTGATAAAAATTCAAGGCTGCTTTTTTCGAGAGATGGCACTGGGTATTGGAGGAGGGTTGACAGACGTAGTGAATTCGTCGACATTGTGAATCACAAGAATAAGTTCTACGCCATTGACAGGACCGGAGTTGCCAGAGTTTTTGACGAATCCACTTTCGCAACTCCTGTGATACTCTTTCACCCAAATCACTTCTGTCAATGTGGTGACTGATACTTGCTAAAATCCTGCGGGGAATTGTTCTTGGTGGGCAAAATTCTCCACACGTGTGTGCGACCAGTTGATGATAATGATGATACCGATTCTGATGACGATGATGAAATGGATGCTCCTCGTGAGCTCCAAGGCGATGGCATTCTTGAGATTCCATACATGGAATTCAAAGTCTATAAACTTGATGATACTGATCCAATATATTACAAGTGGATCCCGGTTACCGATTTGGGTGACCGAGTAATCTTCATTAGTCGCGACTGCTCATATTCTGCTTCGGGTCCAGATTTTTTCTCTGCTTGTAAAGGGAACAGCATCGTCTTCGTGGATGAGATAATATTTGATCCACATTATGCGACTAATGAAGAGAATGGAGCGCCTCTGTATTATCAAGTAGAAGAGTTGGTTTCTACAATTTAAAAGCAAGAAGAGTAATTCAAGGACTCACAGGGATCCCGAGCTATTACAACATGTTTTGGCCACCCCCAAATTGGTTGATGAGGTCCAAGATGAATGTTCTACATCTGCAGCACGAATGCATGCTTAAGGTATCACGTATATATGATTGATGTTACTTCAATTTTGATATGATTTAATTATAAGCTTTTGGTCCTCCATATTCTCCTTCACTTGAAATTTTTGAATGGATCACAAAGTTATAGGTCCAAGAATTAGGCATAAATGACAAAAATTGGTGCCTTACTATGCAATTAAATATTCAAGCAGTTACACTACATTATGTTTACAAGGAAAATGGAAAATTTTTGTTGATTGTCATGCATTCTTAATTTTATTATTAGCAGTTAGGATTCTACTCCACATCAGTTGTTCATTAATTCTAGGTTATATATTGATTCGGGAGATTGAGACTTTGAGTGAAAAATTAAATTTTTGCTGAATTTGTTTTCTTTAATTTATTGTTTTATCTTGCTTGGAATATTTCGCTAGAAATTATGACCAACCCTGTAATTTATAAGTCCTCGATAGCATGATATTTATACTGAAAAGTTCATCTTCCCTCTTGGGGTTTTCATGGAGTTGTAGATGTTTTTCTTCATCCCCAGCTTCTGCTCTACCTCTTGGTTGTGCCTGGCGTCTGTCAAAAGTGCTTCATATATCATTTAGTTGTCAGGATTTTTGGTGTTAAAAGAATTTGAAGTCTTCAATGTTGATCCATTCCTTTAGTTGCAGATATTCTTAATTTCTTTACATCTCTATCTCCTATGCATAAAGTATATCTACATCATATTTAGAAATTTAGACATTTATAAAGCCTTTTTTCTTTTCTTAAACGTTATGTCAACAATGTAAAAGATGCAGGCCATGCCAGCACATATAACTTCATCTCTAGTGCATTCAGAACACCAAATTGCATCCTATATATTCTTCATTAGATAGATAACCGGGGGTAATTGTCCATTAATTGCCAATGATCTTTTGAGGCAACATGGCAACATATATATATATATATATATATATATATATATATATACGTTTAAATATCCTTTATATATATAGCATTCATCCCCTTGTTGCAATGTGCATATTTCGATATATAATTTATTTGTTTTAACATAAATGTCCTTATTGTGCACGATCTCCTTCTGAGGTGTGCTGGAGAATTCCATGCAGCTTATAATAAATTAAATTTGAGAAATTCAAAAATATTGAGCAATCATATTCACTTCATCTTTATTCAAGCATCAAATTTACATTAGTTATACCTATATATTTACTTTTGCCGTTCTGATTCAAGTCTTTGCTTGGCAGACTTTGGTGTTAATTTTGGAGATGAGAGACTTCCCTTTTGGAGCGATATCCAAATTGTCACAAAATGCCCAAGTTTCTTTCTGCTTCTGCTAGCTGCACCACCTCAACATACTTTAATTTGTTGTTGTGTTGTTTCTTAAAACTGTTGTTATGTTTTTTCTTATATACCTTCAAAATCAAAGAACCAAATTTTGATCTTTAAGAAGGGATGTTTAATTTGGCGTGATTTTGATGTTTAATTTTTCTCAACTTCAGCCTAGCTATAGCTAGATATCAATTCATACATTTTGTCACAGTCTTTGTATGTATAACGCATATGGCGGCTTTGATAGTTGGTATTACTGATGAACACTTGAAATTACACATTTAATAAGAATTTTACATGATTGTTTTGTATTACTAGTGTATTTAATTTTCTTAACTTAAGTATGTTTACAATATTGTACTTAATTATCTTATAACTGTTTTGTGGCAGGTTCGGTAAAATGGGTATAACTTTCTACCTAAAGATCCAATTGAGGTGATTCTTAATCCTGTGCAGAGCTGACTCAATGGGCTAACATATTATATTTCACAAAGCATTGGAAATTCGAGTGTTTAGAGGGTAAAAATTAGCCTAGAACAGAATTAATCTGCAGTATAGGCCCAGTTTGAACAGTTATCAGTATTTGGCCCATAACTATAGAAATACGTATCTAATACGTATGAGATCACTCAATTTGGAAAGATAAGAGACTTATCTACAACTTTTATGTTTTGAGTGACAGCTAATTCGGATCACATCAATTCCAAATTGGATAATCAAGTGGGTGCCCAAGTGATAATGAATGCAAATTATTTTGCCACCATTCTTGACTTTCATCAACCAAGTGGTTCCCTCCAAATTTGTCTCGATTTATCCATGTTTTTCTATAAATAGGTGGCTTGTTTATGCCTAAAGAATGTAATTAGAAAGTTAGAATTTAGTTCAAAATACTTTTCCTTTGTATCCATTTCCTTGTACTATTATTTCTCTTGTTTACTATTAAGTCATGTTATTTCTTCTTCCATTTCTTTTCTTTTCATTTAGTTTTATTATATCCAAATAATTTTGTTTAAGCTAAGGTGAAAGGGTGAAGCTCTTGGCAAGGTAATAAGATATGTTTAATATTTATTCATGAATTTAATGCTTCATTTTTAAGTTATGCAAATTTATATATGATGTATTTATTTTGTTTATAGAATTAATACCTTTTCTTCTAAAGTGGTGATTCTTGATTTATTATTGACAAACTTAATACTTGGCACAATAAATTCTTGAAACCATTTACAAGATTTGGTTTATATAACCTTTCTTGTAAAGTGGGAGTCTTAATTTATTGTAGACAAATATAAAGATTGGCATAATAAATACTTGAACCCATTTATAAGATTTGGTGTATAATAATTGAAAGAAATAAATACTAATCAATATATAAATGATAATGAACTTTAATTGCTATATTTTCCGGTTGGAACCTCCTTTGTGTGAGGATTCCAATTGAGTTATAAAAAAATAAAAAGTTAAATATATTCTTACTTCTTATGCCAAGAGTGAATCCCCGTAATCTTAGCTTTTTATTTGAATTGGTTAATTGAAATAATATTTACAAACATCTTATACTGCATTAATTATCTTTAAAGTGTTTATAATTTGTAATTTTAATTCTACTTCCCTGTGGATCGACCCCGTTCTCATCGGGTTATTTATTACTTCGACAATCCTGCACTTGGGAATAACTTCTATATTCTGGACGTGTCAATTACCATAATTGAGTAGAAAGAAAAAATTTAATTAATTTATTTTTATATCAATAATAAAAGCCAAGAACCCAAATGGAAAAACTAAAAACAAAAGGAAGTTTGAAGTGAAAAAAAGAAGAAGAAAAAGAAAAGACTGATTTTCATTAATTTCATGGATATAAAAAATTTCTTTTTATCAAACATATCTACTTGAATTTGAATATGATCATTAATTTTATTTTGATTATTATCTTGGACTTACTTTTTCTTTATTATGATGACACAAATAATGAAAAACTAAAAAAAATTTACACAAACAATTTTTTCTACCTTTGTTTTTAAATTTATTGTTATATTATAATACATATTTTCCCAAATAAGTAATTTTCTTTTTAATTTAATAATTTTTTTTCAATAATTAATCTTAATTATTATACATTACTCAATCATGAATTTCATAATATTTCTCATAATTGTTTGCTTCGGTATTATTGCCACCAATTTGCCATCTCTTGTAGTAACATCATAATTAATTTTAATTCTCTTTTGATATAATCTCTTTTTTTTTTATTGTCATCGTCTTTCTTGTCACACGACCACCCTTTATTAATAGAATCACCATTGCATCAACTCCATTTCCATAACTATTACCTCCGTTACCTTTATTATTATCATTCCGACTTGCATATTATTAGCATTACAATTATTTTAATATAGATTATCATATTTTATTTTGATAATTTCGTTTTCTATTAGATTGTCTTCATTGTTATCTTGTATCAATAGGGTTGCCGTCGCATCAACTCCATAACTATAGCTATCACCTTCTTTATTTTTATTGTTAATTCTAAATCACTGATACATCATTAGCATAATTATCTAATGTTCATTCTCATATTTCATATGATAATCATCACTATTTACAACAATCTCATCTTTTATCTTCGCCGTCTTTATGTCGCTGAAAGAGAGCAGCAACAGCAGCAAGCTGATCCCAGAGTAGCTCAACAACAGCAGTAAGCTGATCCTAGAATAGCTCAACAACAGCAACTGATTACAAAGTAGTGCAGCTGATTAGAGTAGTGCCACGTCAGCTGATACATGATAAGGCGTAATTGTATAAACTATTTTATCTTCCTAACTTGATATTTGTTCAATTTATCTCAATAATTGGGCTATTTATGCGTATTAATGTTGTTTTATAGGTTGAAGCATTATCGGAGCAAAAATACCGGAAAACGGATGCAAATCGGAGCATTAGAGATAAAAATACGAATGGAGGCACTGTTTGCTACAGTAACACTTGTTGTGTGTTTTCTATAACACAAATTAGCGCAAGTGCACGTTGTCGCAACAAGTAATATATGATAAGTAGAGTGTCGATCCCACAGAGAATGATTTATCTTTTCTAGTTTAAGTACCGAAATGGTGTCTTTCTACTATTATCCAGAAAATGATTTAATGTATGATGATTAAACTACTCAAGTAAAAGAACAACTTAATTATGCTAAGTGATAAACTAAATTACCAACAAATTATATTCAATATGAGAAATCCTAGGATTACAAACTATCCCCCATTATGCAAATAAATTCAGCAGAATCTCTTTGATGTTTATTAGTTCTCAACTTGATATATTGACCAAAACACTTAACACATCACAAGCCTCTTTTGCAGGTCAAGTGAATCTATTCCATCCAATCAAATATCTATATGTCTATGATAAATAAATTGAACAAAATTCATTAAGCACAAGTTTTATGAGCCATACATGCCTTATGAGTATATGTCTATCTCATATGAAACTCAAGTGTACTACACTATGATCATGCATCAATATGCTTAAGACTAAATACCTAAATGCCTTTGTCAAGTTTATTTAAGCATTTCTAGATCAATTTAACCACTGGCCAAGTAATCAAATAGCATTAAGCACAAGCACAATGAATATATCAAAAGCTGAATCAATACCATAAAAGAGAGAACTAAAATCAATCACATAATGAGTTCAAGGATGTAATCCTAGATGAACGAAATTAGCTCATCATTAAACTACACAATCTTGAAGCTAATTCCATCAATACATGTAAACTAAACATCTTACAACAAGTAAAGAATCAAAGAAAAGAAGACATCCCTGTCAAATGCCTTTGTTGTTGAAGCTTGCTTCCCTCCTCTTTGATTTCTTCAAACTTAGAAGTTAGGTGTTTCTTTGTGTTTCCAGCTGCTGTCCCAGCTGGAGTCCTCCTCCAAAATGTAAGTTTTGAGCAATTAAATAGGTAAGAGCACGGAATTAGGGCGCATTTTGAGTTACTTTTGGGTTTCCTGATTTTCAGGAACCTGTCAAAACTTGTTGCCCAGGTCCCGGCGCCGCGGCGCTGCGGCGCTCAGTTTCTGCAATCGGCGCCGCGGCGCTGCACTGTTTGCTACAGTACCACTGTAGCAATGTACTGTAGCTACAGTGTTACTGTAGCAACCAGTGCCTCCATTCGTATTTTTATCTCTAATGCTCCGATTTGCATCCGTTTTCCGGTATTTTTGCTCCGATAATGCTTCAACCTATAAAACAACATTAATACGCATAAATAGCCCAATTATTGAGATAAATTGAACAAATATCAAGTTAGGAAGATAAAATAGTTTATACAATTACGCCTTATCAATACACCAAGCTGACTTGGCATATTAATCCGTAACAAATCAGGATTATGGCATAACAGAATTGAAGACTGAACACAGGGCGTGTGACTGTTAAATGCTAAAATTAAGAGAAAGTTGTTACAGGTTGTTAAGAGATTCCCGCCAAAAATCAATTTGTATTAAAGCCTTATGTGCTGAGTCAAGGATTATAAATAAGAGGCATTGACGTATTATATAATCAATCAAAAAATTACAATAAAAGAAAGAATTTCTCATCTTACATCATTCTCTCTCTCACATTTAACTTTTCCTGGAAAATCATCTTCTTTCCAAGAAAATATTTAGCTAAGTATTTCTTGAATTTTTCCTTTATGGTATCAGAGCCAATGGCAAGTTCTTCTAATAATAATCAATCACACACCTCATTCTTGAATGCTCAGATGAATAATCTAGCAATCAATCAAAGTAGCAGCTTCACTTTCTCAAAGATAATAAAACTGGATTGCAATAACTATTTACTTTGGAAATCTCAGGTTTTAGCCTGTGCTCATGGTAATGATCTAGAAGAGATCTTGATTGGTGAGAAGCCGTGTTTAGATCAGTTCTTGTTGCGAGATAATGATGATGTGAATCTTGACACAGGTCTAAATCCATTGTACCAGATATTGAGGAAACAATATTCACTTCTCATGAGCTGGTTGTTTACATCCATGAATGATTCGATTTTAAGCTTAGTAATACAATGCAAGACTTCACATAAAGTCTGGAAACATCTTAATCAGATGTTTAGGAGTCAGTCTCTTGCAAAGCTAACTCAGTTAAGAGCTCAATTGCAGATGATTAGGAAAGGCAATCAAAATATGAGTGATTACTTCATGAAAGTTAAGAGTATACCAGATAACTTGGCTATGGCAGGCAAACCAGTGTCAGATTAGGATCTAATTTCGTATCTCTTAGCTGGACTTAGATTTTAGTATGATCCAGTGGCATTGTTTGTATCCATTACATCTGAAGGTCTTACAATGGCAAAAATATATTCCATCTTGATGAGTCAAGAAGAGAGGATTGAGCTGTCTAACAATTTTTTTTTATAAGAACATATCTACAAATTTTGCTAATACTGGTGGTAAGCAGAAGTTTAAAGGAAGTTTTGATAAGTCTGATTTTGGAGGATTTAAGAACAATGATAATAATTCAAATCAAAACGTTTAAGGAAGAGGCAGAGGGAAACCTTTCAGTGCTGGTAGAGGCAAGAATACTATAAAACTTATGTGTCAAATTTGTCTTAAGCCAGGGCATAGAGCTTCAAAGTGTTGGCATCGATTCAAAGAAAACTATGTTCCAACCTTACCTCAGGTGCCATCAGTAAACAATGAAGGAATGCAGAATCAACCAGTTGCCTATGTTGCTGAACCCACTGCAGAAGCTATAGATGATATGAATTGGTATCTAGACAGTGGTGTCACGAATCATGTCACAAACAATATCAATAATATCACTACTGGTAGGGAATACATAGGTATGGAAAATATACTTGTTGAAAATGGAAGTAAGTTAAAGATTATATGTTGGTGACTGTTACCTTAACACACTAAGTTCTCTCACACACAAATTGAAACTTAAAAATGTTTTGCATGTTCTTCAAATGCAAAAGAATCTTATTAGCATCTCTAAACTTACTTTAGATCACAATTTGATTATTGAATTCACCAAATCTCATTGTCTCATAAAAGATGTGAAAGGGAAAGCTTTGCTCGAGGCACTACTAGTAAAGGATTGTATCAGCTCATTCCAAGCACCAATAAAGAGCTCTTACTCATCTCAGCCCAAACCAACACAAAGTTGAAACATAGTTCCTTAGTAACCTTGTTTGCTGACTGTAAAATAAATAAATCAGTGTTTGAGAAAGGATCTGATAGTGTCAGCTTTGAAATTTTGTTGCCCAATATTAATAGTAACAGTCAGATTGATATGTACCGTAGAAGATTTGGTCATCCTCATGCTGATGTACTCAGAAAAATTCTATCAATCTGTAATATTTCAGTTCCTATTAATGAAAAACATATTCTGTGTACTGCTTGTCAACTTGGGAAAAACCATAGACAACATTTCAAGTCTACCGAAACTAAAACACTACACCCTCTAGAATTAATTCACACAAATGTATGAGGACCTGCACCTGTACTTTCTGGTGATGGATTCAAATACTATGTGAGTTATATTAATGATTACAGTAGGTTTATATGGATATACCCTCTGAAACTAAAATAAAAAACATTAAACACTTTTCAACATTTCCAAACTCATATAGAAATTTCTCAATAGAAAAATTCAGACTCTCCAATCAGATAATAAGGGGGGGAGGGGGAATACAAAGCTTTTGCTAGTTATTTGAGTCAGCAAGGCATAACACATAGGTTTTCTTGTCCTTATACTCAACATCAAAATGGTAGAGCTGAGAGGAAACATAGGCACCTTGTAGAGACTGGTCTCACTTTACTTGCCCAAAGTGGTCTACCAACTACATACTGGTGGGAAGCTTTCACAACACCAGTCTTTCTCATAAACAGAATGCCTACATCAATCTTAAATTACAACTCACCTTTTGAACTTCTTTTTAAAAATAAACATGACTATTCTTTCATGAAAACATTTGGTTATAGCTGTTACCCACATCTGAAACCATATACTAAAAATAAACTACAATTTCATACTGCGAAATGTATCTTTGTTGGGTACAGTTCTCAGTATAAGGGTTACAAGTGCTTAAATGCTAAAGGCATACTATATATAGCACGACATGTGAATTTTGATGAAATTTTTTTTCCTTGTGTCTCTAATAACTCTTTTATGCCATTGATGAACTCAAATACAAGCAGTACTACTCTTTCTAAACCAATATCTCCCTTATACACTATTGTCATGCCACACATTGTACATGGTCAATCACAAATCCAAGCTGATACAACTCCTACCACAATTCAATCATCTGAAGCAAGAGCTCATTCCTTCATATCTAAAAATTCAGTCACAGTGCAAAACCCTGTGTCTTACACACCTCAAACTACTGTAATATACACTTCACCAGACCCTATTCAATTAACTCAACCACCAGACCATGATCCAATAGACACACACATCAGCCCTTCATATCCCATTAATTCTCATCCTATGATAACAAGATCCAAGAGAGGCATCTATAAACCAAAAGTTCTAGTCATTAAAATAAAAGAAAAAATTCTTGATACTGTCAAAGAAGCATTGCAACTGCCTCACTGAAAGAAAGCTATGATAGAAGAATATCAGGCTTTGCTCAAGAACAACACATGGGAACTAGTTCCTTATCACTCTACTTATAAAGTAGTAGGCAATAAATGGATCTTTAAAGTAAAATAACATTCTGATGGCAGCATAGCCAAGTACAAGGCTCGATTGGTGGCCAAAGGCTATCATCAATCTGCTGGGATTGATTTTTCAGAGACATTTAGCCTTGTAGCCAAACCCAGCACCATTAGAGTAATTCTCAGCATTGCCAACACAAAAGGTTGGACTCTTAAGCACATTGATGTTAACAATATCTTCCTCAATGGAGTTCTCACTGAGATAGTTTATATGACTCAACCAGAAGGGTTTGTAGGGCCCAATCAGCAAAATTTTGTGTGTAAATTACACAAGACACTGTATGGTCTTAAGCAGGCTCCGAGGGCCTAGTATGATAAACTTAGAGCCCTCTTACTTAAGTGGGGATTTGTTAACACTAATTTTGATACTTTTGTGTTTGTTTAGAAGTCCAACGCCTCACCGTTGATTGTTTTGGTATATGTTAATTACATTCTTGTCACCGGAGCAAATTCTATGGCAGTGCAGTCAGTCATTTCTCAATTAAACAAGGAGTTTGCCTTAAAAGACCTTGGGATCTTAAATACTTTCTCGACATCGAATTTACCAAGATTAATTCTACTCTTCACCTATCCCAAACCAAATATATCTTAGAGTTACTTCAGAAGACCAATAAATCCGTAGTAAAGGGTTGTCTAACCACATGAGCTATGGCCTAAAATTAACTAAAACAAATGATGGGTTATTTCTTGATGCCACTTTATACAGAAGCCTCATTGGAGCTCTTCAGTATCTCACTCTTACCAGGCCTGATATTACCTTCTATGTCAACAAACTTAGTCAGTATCTATCTGCCCCTACCATGATTCATTGACAATGCTGCAAATGACTCCTTCGCTACTTGTAGGCCACAAAACATCATGGCCTCCTGTTTCAACCTGGTCAATCTCTAAATCTGGTGGTGTTTACTGCTGATTGGGCCTGTGATTCTGATGATTGACGGTCTTATAGAGGATATTATGTTTTCTTGGCTGAAAATCTTGTCTCCTGGAGCTCTAAGAAGTAAAGAGTTGTGGCTAGGTCTAGTACTGAATTTGAATATAGAGCCTTGGCTCAAGTTGTTGTTGAACTCACTTGGTTGCAGTCTCTATTTGCTGAATTACAGTTCCTTGTTCCTTCTCCACCAATTATTTAATGTGATAATCAAGGAGCAGCCTCCTTAGCCAAATATTTCATATTCCCTAACCATACCAAACATATTGAAGTTGATGTTTACTTTGTTCGTGATAAGGTCATGAATGGTGAACTTGATATCCGCTATGTCCATTCTGCACATCAAACAGCTGATATCTTCACCAAAGCACTGCCCATTTCTTGGTTCCTTACTCTTAAACCAAGCTCAATGTCACTTCTCGCCAATTGAGTTTGCAGGGCGATGAAAGAGAGCAACAACAACAGCAAGCTGATCTTAGAGTAGCTCAACAACAACAGTAAGTTAATCCTAGAATAGCTTAATAGCAGCAGCTGATTACAGAGTAGTGCCACGTCAGTTGATACACCAAGCTGACTTGGCACACCAATTCGTAACAAATTAGGATTATGGCATAACAGAATGGAAGACTGAACATAGGACGTGTGGCTACTAAATGCTGAAATTAAGGGAAAGTTGTTACACGTTATTAAGAGATTCCCGCCAAAAATTAATTTGTATTAAAACTTTATGTGCTGAGTCAAGGACTATAAATAAGAGGCCTTGACGTATTGTATAATTAATAAAAAAATTACAATAAAAGAAAGAATTTCTCATCTTACATCCTTCTCTCTCTCACATTTAACTTTTCTTGAAAAATCATATTCTTTTTAGGAAAATATTTAGCTAAGCATTTCTTGTGTTTTTCCTTCAGTTGCATCAACTCTATTTTTATAACTATCACCTCTATTATTTTTATAACAGAATTTATAAATCATTAGCATTATAATTATTCTAATATTCATGATCATATTTCATTTGATAATCATCATCATTTGTAATAATCTCATTTTCTATCAACAACCTCTTCATTGCTACTTTTTATCAGTAGAGTTGTCACACAACTCCATTTCTATAACTACCACTTTCCTTCTTTTTATCATTACTTCCAAAAAAGATATATCATTAACATAATCATTGTTTTAATATTTATTATAATATTTCATATGCTAACGTCACCGTTTATGATAATTTCATCTTCTATCTTCATCGTCTTCATTGTTATCCTACTAAAGTTGCCGTTACGTCAATTTTATTTTCATAACTATCGCCTCTATTATTTTCATTAATAATTTCATCTTCTATCTTTATTGTCTTCATTGTTACCCTATTAGGGCTGCTGTTGCTTCGTCAACTCTATTTTCATAACTATCACCTCCATTACTTTTATTAATAAATTCATTTTCTATCTTCGTCGTCTTCATTGTTACCTTACTAAGGTTGCTGTAGCGTTAACTCCATTTTCATAATTATCACTTCTATTATTTTTATTAATAATTTCATCTTTTATTTTATGTTTTAAAAAAATTCATCTTCTATTGTCATCGGCTTCATTGTTAACCTACTAAGGCTATTGTTGCGTAAACTCCATTTTCATAACTATCACTTCCATTATTTTTATTAATAATATCATCTTTTATCTTTATATCAAAAAAAAAAAAATTCATCTTCTATCTTCATTGTTACCCTATTAGGGTTGCCGTTGCGTTAACTCTATTTTCATAATTATCACTTTCATTATTTTTATTACTCATTCCAAAATAATAACATCATTAGCATAATAATTATACTAATATCCATTATCATATAATCGTATCGATTACTGTTGAGGGAGGTAACGCCCTTCTCCCTCGTGAGGTTATGTTGAAGCGAAGAACCCAAAATTCAGCCTAGAACTCTAACCTCATTGCGCAGCGGAATAATTTATCAATCAAGCAAAACCAACAAGAATTCAAAGCAGAAAACAAAAGAGCACAACACAATCTACGTGGTTCGGCCAATCGCCTACGTCCACGGTGGATCTAAGGATCCTAACCTCTCTTATTATAACTCCCTAGAGATTTTACAAGGAAACACAATATGAAGAACCCTCAAAAGGACCTAAACGTTTAGTGAACCCTTGCTCTACCACGAACAATGATCACCCAAACAACGGTTCCACCCTAGCGCACACAAGCACTTAGTGTCTACCCAGCTCTTCCCCTCTCTTAGAGCCTCTCTCAATACTTGATATGAAATCAAGGGTTTACAAGTGTTTATATAGAGTATATTTCGTGCCTATTAACCCTATTCCTTGTTGGAGTAAGAATCCACTTGTTTTGGAAGTCCAAAACTTCCCAAAACTCAAAATGCCGAATCAAAATGAACTTTTCCACGCGTTCTGGCGCTGCGGCGCTCGTCCTTGGGCGCTGCAGCGCTAGACAGAATTGCGCCTAGCGCTGCGGTGCTGGTTTTATTGTCCTGGACGCTGCGGCGTTGAGCCATTGGCCTCGCGGCACTGAGCCCTGTAGCTATCCGCCTTTTCTTGCTCCCTTCGCGTCTTTGAGTCCGGTTTCGCTTCCCCCTTCGTGTCCCACACGTCCTAGACTTCTCCATACGTATCTCACACGTTCTAGACTTCTTGTAACTCTTCACTTTGGTATTCATCTCAATTCTTGGCCAACCAAGATTGTTGAATCACTAATTTTCTAACAAACCATTCCTTGATTCAAAATCTTCCAAATAAGAGGGCTTCAGGATCCGATCCACACCAATACTCTATCACCTAGAGTTGAGTTCAGTTAAGTCTCCACCAAGACTTAACTTTCCCCGGGCTAGTAACTTCGGTCTCCAAAGGCATTCGTGCACCTTGTATAGGGTATGGATGCGTTGCACTTCTTTTTGACTCTCATCACCTCGGTGAGCACGGTTTGGATGTCGCCTAGTGGTCTGCATTGCCCCAACGCTCCGTGTTGGGCCACTCATGGCCATCCCAATAAGCACATAGAGCCCCCTATTGTGCTTCTCACCCTCAAACCCTATAGGTCTTTTCTCTACCCTCAGTTTTTCTTTTTCCGCTCTAACCGAATACCCTTCCTCATCAAGCTTGCCTAGGGATATCAAGTTCCTCCTTAATTTAGGAACATGCCTCACACCATGTAATTCCCTAGTTTCTCCACCTTGCATCCTCAGCCTTATGTCAGCAACTCCCACGATCTCACACGTCATATCATTCCCCATTAGAGCTTTACCTCTCTTGGCTTTGTAGTTGGTAAACATCAATCTGTCGGGACACATATGGACGCTGCACCCCGAATCTAGTATTCATTTGCCAGCGTACTTTCCCCTTGAGGCTACCAATGTGTCTACAACTTCGGTATCTTCTTCAGTACCAATTGCAGCCCACCCTCCTTGGCCTTTTGATTTCGAACAATCCTTCACAAAGTGCCCTTCCTTATTACAAAGGAAACACATCTTGGATATCCTCCTTGATTGGTTGCTCTTCCTTCCTTGTGCAAGCAAAACTGCTCCATTCTTGGACTCCGATCTCTTTGTCAATTCTTTTGAGTTCAATGATGCCTTGACATCATTCATCGTTAAGGATTCCTTTCCATACAGCAACATATCCACAAAACTTTCATAGCTCTTCGGCAACGAACTTAATAGGATAATGGCCTTATCTTCATCCTCAGTCTTGATGCCCAGTTGCTCAAGATTTATGATGATCTTGTTGAACTCGTCAATGTGAGCTCTCAATGAAGTTCCCTTGTGCATTGTCAGCTGATGTAGTTTCTTTTTCACAAGAATTTTATTTGCAAGAGACTTCTTTATGTACAATGCCTCGAGTCTTTTCCATAGCCCAAAAGCGGTTTCTTCATCACCAACTTCCCTTAATACTTCGTCGCTTAATGCCAGGAATAAGGTGCTGTGAGCCTTTTTCTAAATCGTGTCCCAATCTTTCTGCCCGGACTTTGAGGTTATCGCCTCATCTCTAGTTGAGTAGCTGGCCTCCTCCAAAGCTGAGTCTAACCCTTCCTTCACTAGTAGAGCCCTAACCTTCTTCCTCCAAAGATTGAGGTCATTCATCCCATTGAACTTCTCTATTTCTTGCTTGATTGTAGCCATGGTTTAAATACCCCAAATGTGTATTATCGAACCTCTAGCTCTGATACCAGTTTGTTGAGGGAGGTAACGCCCTTCTCCCTCGTGAGGTTATATTGAAGCAAAGAACCCAAGATTCAGCCTAGAATTCTAACCTCCTTGCGTAGCGGAATAATCTGTCAATCAAGCAAAACCAACAAGAATTCAAAGTAGAAAACAAAAGAGCACAACACAATCTACGTGGTTCGGCCAATCGCCTACGTCCACGGTGGATCCAAGGATCCTAGCCTCTCTTATTATAACTCCCTAGAGATTTTACAAGGAAACACAATATGAAGAACCCTCAAAAAAATCTAAACGTTTAGTAAACCCTTACTCTATCACGAACAATGATCACCCAAACAACGGTTCCACCTTAGCGCACACAAGCACTTAGTGTCTACCCAGCTTTTCCCCTCTCTTAGAGTCTCTCTCAATGCTTGATATGAAATCAAGGGTTTACAAGTGTTTATATAGAGTATATTTCGTGCCTATTAACCCTATTCCTTGTTGGAGTAAGAGTCCATTTATTTTGGAAGTCCAAAACTTCCCAAAACTTGAAATCCCGAATTAAAACGGACTTTTTCACGCGTTCTGGCGCTGCGGCGCTCGTCCTTGGGTGCTGCAGCGCTGGACAGAATCACGCCCAGCACTGCGGCGCTGGTTTTACTGTTTTGGGCGCCGCGGCGCTGAGCCATTGGCGCTGCAGCCCTGAGCCCTGTAGCTATCCGCCTTTTCTTGCTCCCTTCGCGTCTTTGAGTCCCGTTTCGCTTCCCCCTTCATGTCCCATACGTCCTAAACTTCTCCATACGTATCCCACACGTTCTAGACTTCTTGTAACTCTTCACTTTGGTATTCATCTCAATTTTTGGCCAACCAAAATTGTCGAATCACCAATTTTTCAACAATTACCATCTTATTCAACTTACAATGCATTAATATAAGCTATTTTCTCACCGAAAAACAATTTTTTTTAGATATTTCTTTTTGAAAACTAAAACCATTCTAGTTAATTACATCTTCCAGAAGAAAAACAAACAAGAAATACACCTATGATCAATAAATATCCATATCTGAACTCAGGATTTTCTCTTTATTTTTAGGACAGACCCCATCTATAAGCATGACAACCATTTGTCACCTGTGAAGCAAATGAAACTGTTCTGGCTCTTACAAATACAGCAAAGAACTCAAGTGAACATAGACATATCCGCCTCTCTTTCCCTTTCACTCAATCTCTCTTCTTCATCATCATTTAGGGTTAGGGTTCTTTGTGGTCTCATAATGGCTTGGGCTGAGCTCCCTGGGGAACTCATTTCTTTGATCACTGACCGCTTTCCTCCCGATCTTGACTACCTCCGTACTCGTGGCGTTTGCCGTCACTGGCGAGATTCCATTATTCCTCGTGAAAAATCCCCCAACTTGCCGCAGCTTATGTATTTCCCCTCGGATGATCCTGTTGACAGGGTTCTGATCAGCTACTTGCTGCATCAAACAACCGTCTATCGCCTCGAAGAGCCTGAGGATTCGGGTCGCAACAATGGCAGCTGGTTGGTCATGGTCAATGAACTTGCCCCAGATAACAAGTTCTGCCCTCTCAATCCATTCACAATGCGTCCATTCCAAAATGTGCTCTATGGAACATTCCCTAGGGCACTGGACTTCTACGACTTTCGGGTCACTGAAGTGTGCAAACGCTTCACTCTTCAATGGCTCGGTTACATAAAAAATGCTGACGATATGCATGCTTACATAGAGGATGATGATTATGAGAATATAGACGATGATGAGACCGAACACAAGGCGGAGCTCTCACCCTATTTCGATGCAAATAGCTCATTCATGGTGCTAAGTGAGGGTAATTTGCTGGGGGTGACAATTGGAGATGAGTATTGGAGAATGGTCGACAGGCGTACAAAGTATATTGACATTTTAAGTTACAACGGCAAATTTTATACCGTTGATCGCCGTGGCATGGTTGCTGTGACTAACGATTTCGAATATGAAAGCCAGATAATTCCTCCTGTGCCACCTTTCATCGGCGAATGGTACTTGGTAAAATCAACTCCCGATCTCTTTTTAGTTGGAAGAGATTTCAGGATTTGCCAAGGTCAAATCGTTTATGATGTTAGCAAAGACAAATTCATCAAAAAGCCTGGTGTTAATTTCAACAATGTGTTTGTGGACTTCAAGGCCTACGTGCTGAATGACGCAGATCCAAAGCCCGCGAATCAAGAATGGGAGGAGCTTGAGGATTTGGGTGATTTGGTGTTCTTTGTGAGCCGCAACTGCTCATTCGCCCTCTCCGCTTCCGACTTCGCCAACTGTGAAGGGAATCGCATAATCTATGTTGATGAAGTTGTTGATCCAGATGCTAACAATGTTAACAACATTGATTTGAATGTTGAATCTTGTGATGACGGGGATGATTATACCATCGGGGGCATATTCGGCGACAGTACAAGAGTTGGAGTCTACCATTTCGAAGATGGTATCTCTGAACCTCTCACTTCTTGCCCGGAGTTTCATCAGATGTTTTGGCCACTGCCGACATGGGTGAGGCCGAGCTCGCCAACCATCACTATCTAGCTGCTGATCAATGTGAGTTTCACAACTTTTCACATATTAGTACACAAAATTACAAACTTTATGCTGGTGAAAATTAACTTAGGTTTGTTATTTGTTTTTTGTTAGGCCTATGGAAAGAGTACTACACTATTTATATATAGATGTCATCTATATTTGTGGCTTATTTCATTGGTTTAAAGTTATTTGCCCACTTTGGATGATGCTGAAACATAAAATTATAGGTTTTTTTTTTCCTCTTGATAATTCACATAGAAGAGTAGTCTTCAATTGAATGAGTTTTTGTTGTCATATGTACGCTCAACTAATAATATCATGCCATGTACTTTTGTATTTATTAAAGATTCTCATTTGTAAACAACCTTGCTTCTTCTCCATGGATGGCCCCTAGTTGGGCCAAACATTTAATGCTTCTTTATGGAAGCACATCAAGAATGAACTTATAGAGAATGCATCTCCAACACTCCTCACAAGAACGAATTTCATGCTCTCACACATGTATACATACATATTTATATATAATGATGTTTAGCTTTTCACATATCATATATGAAGTGTCCAATTCACTCAAATTGTTAAGTTAATTAGCTCGAATGGATTAATACACAGCCTGCAGCGCTGCTTCAAATCCGAAAATATTTTGCAGACTGAGCAAGTTCCAAGCATCATATATATAATTTCAATTCCCTTTCATATACCCTTCGGCTAATTGTTCAACACATGATTTTCTTTATGCCTTTTCTTTTAATTAAGAAAAATAATAATAACCACAGTCTCTCTCATTCTCTTCGCAGCGGAATGGGTGATGGAGCTTAATTTGCTGCTATGGATGGGCAAGTTGCTAGTTTCCTTCCATTATTGTTCTTTTTATCAGAATAGTGCAAGGTAGCTGCTTGTGGCACCTTGCTTGTTGTTGTTGTTGTCGTCGTCATTGTTGTTGTTATTTTTCATTTTCAAAAATAAGTTAAAACTCTTTCAACTTTTAGCAACATCACCTTGCTTGGTGATGATTTTATTGTTTGAATAATTTGTTAGATTTTTTTAAGATGATCTAAATATGCTTGAAACAACTTTGAACAGCTTATAGATCAATATAAAATTTAAAAACAGATTAATCATACCTCCTGCCATTGAAGTTATTTTTCAACAATCTGAAGCGATGATTAAGCTTTTTCAAACTTTGTCAATCTCTTTTGATGGTATATATGTATCTTGAATAAGATTTGATGATTTAAGGACCTAACTAAGTGTTCTATTTATAGGCCTTTTTTAAAAATAAAAAATACCACCATATGTTCATGAATATGAGTGAATTGTTTTACATCTAATGAGCATTATATTTGAATAATGAAAGATAATGAAAGTTAGTGAAAATGATAAAAGATGTTAGCCATATTGTATTTATACCTAATATTAAGTATTACATCATAATATACCTAACATAATTATCTGTAAGGACTATGTTTGGTGTGATTTTAATTTGAGGGATTTTATCTTTCAGTATATATATATTTTCTAAGACCATTAACATGATTTATTATCTCCCAAATTTTTTACATAACCAAAAATCAAGATTTTGATTTTCAGTCAAAATCATACAATATGTTTTTACTTGATCAATTTCCTTATTCTTACTTGTAATTGATTATTATGATCTCGCTAGTTAAAACCATACAAATTGTTTGAATGGCACCTTATTAATTTCATTTGCACTAGAGCCAATTATTTTTTCCTACCATTCTTTCATGGAGTTTATTAATTATTATCCTCCCTAAAATTATTAATATCCAGTTTAATTTGCTCTACTCGAGCGATGTAACATTCCGTTAGGTTAGACCAGTTTTTTTCTGGTGTAATTTTTAATATACATATAGTATATGTTTCCAGAGCTATGTTACATATATTCAGCTTGATAATAAATTTTATGATAGTTTACGCTATTAGACTTTCGAATTTTCAGTATTATGTTATAATTTTAACTTTAGCACAGATTTATGATAGCTCATACTTTCAGTACAAGTTTATTGACTACTCAGTATACAGTTTCATGATTATTTTATCCTACAGATTTATACGTGTATAATACATATAAGGTATATAATATTTTCTAATTATGTCAACTCACTGAGCTACAAGCTCACTATTTTTCCTATTTTTCTTTTTCTTTTTTCCAGGTTGTCACATGAATTCGTGCAGTATGATACTGTCGTCACATTTTAAGGTTGGCCCATGACACGCATAGCTGCATAAGTGTCTCAGTCTGTATATTTTGTATATTGGAGTACTCGTGTACACCTATTATTGAGGCAGGTAGCCTTATTGTATCATATGTATGAGTAAAGAGTATGTTAATCATAGTCATCGCAGGATCCACCTCGATTCTCAAGGAGGGCTCGGGTCAGGTCTTGTCAATTTAGTATCAGAGCATAGTTTTAGATTCTGTAGACTAATACATGATACATGCATGTTAGAGATGTCATTAATAATTTGTTGCATTTTATAGATTTTCATCATTCGTCCACGTGGCCGACCTCGCACAAAATTTGTGGCTGAACTAAGAGCTCCCTTAGTACCAGATAGAAGGGTGGAATCTATTAGAGAGAAAGTAGCTAAGTCAGTTCCCTTTGTACCCATACCTCAAACTCAATCTAATCCTATTATAGAGGAGATAAACCTTCAGCCAGTGCCACAACCTGTGATACATCCTACACAGAGACGGTCTGATAGACATACCTTAGAGCAATCTATAGATTGACTGGCTCAATTAGTTACAGTTGCAGTAGAGAGACAAACACAGGGACAACCCAAGAGAGAGAACACAATAGAGGGTGTTCTTAGTTTGGGGGTAGATAATTTTTTAGGCACTACAGAGCCAGCTAATACAAAGTCATGGCTAACCAGAGTAGAACAGATATTTGATGTTATGAGATGTGCTGATGATGAAAGAGTTTTCTTTGCTATATTTTTACTTGAGGGTAGGGCATACCACTGGTGGAGATCAGCATCACGTAGATATAGAGGGGTGATAAGTTGGGCTAATTTTTGTAAAGAATTTAATGTTAAATTCTTTCCTATGGTTTACCAAGACATTCAGGCTAGTAAGTTATTTGAGCTAGAACAAGGATCGATGACAGTGGAGGAATACGAGAATCGATTTATAGAGTTATCGAGATTCATTTCATATGTAATACAGAATAAGATGGATAAATGTAAGAGATTTGAACAGGGCCTTAGAGGCAATATCAGGACATCAATTCTAGCTATGGGGCACAATGATTTCAGTGAGTTAGTGGGGGCTGCAATGAGATTTGAGAGAAGCCTAGTAGAGGCACGTAAAGCTTAGTCATTCAAGCAGAAACAAGGTCATAGTTGGACAGTTGGTAGATCAGGTAGTAGTAGATCACCTAGAGGAGAGACATCTCATGCAGGGTATTCTGGTAGACAATGGTATGGTCAGAGCTCTATGTTATCAGGAGGATAGAGACAAAGTTTTAGTCAGAGTTTTGTGCCTCCGTCTATTGGAAACAATATAGGGAGTCAGAGGCCCCGAGGTGGTAGCCAGTGAAGTAGTAGTGCTAGCATGAGAAGGTACACTCAATGTTTCATTTGTGACATGAGTCATGAGGGATAGTGTCTGAGAGGTTTTAGAGGTTTTGTGCCTCCATTTGTTGGAAGCAATATAGGGAGTCAGAGGCCCCGAGATGGTAGCCAGTTAAGTAGTAGTGCTAGCATAAGAAGGTACACTCAATGTTCCATTTGTGGCATGAGTCATGAGGGATAGTGTCTGAGAGGTTTTAGAGGTTGCTACCATTGCGGGCAAGCTGGACATTTGAGGAGATATTACCCTCATCTTCTTTGGAGTAGCAGCTTAGTACAGAGTACAACTTCTTAGGGTTTTCAAGGTGGCAGTGGCAATATTCAGAGATATTGAGGATCTTAGACGGGAGAGCCTATCTCTAGTACTAGTGTACAACCTAGAGCTTTATGAGCTACTTGAGATCCACAGAGGGGTCAGCCAGGTCGACTTCGTAGCTAGGCACGTGTATTTGCTTTAACTCGGCAAAAGACACAAGCTACCCCAGATGTTGTTATAGGTATGCTGACTATTTTTGGCCGAGAACCCATATTTTAATTGATTCGGGCTCTATGCATCCTTTTATTTTTCGTATCTTTGTTGTGTATGTGGATAGAGTGTTAAAACCCTTAGATTATAGCTTGGTGGCAGCCACACCGGTTGGAGAATCATTATTGACTGAGAACATATTTCAGGGTTGTGTTATCAAAGTGGGTAGTAGTGAGATGGTAGCAGATTTAATTCCTTTTGATATACATGATTTTGATGCAATACTTGGGATGAACTGGTTAGCTAATCACCATACTACTGTAGACTATTTTTGAAAGAAGGTTATATTCAGAAGATATGAAGAGCCTAATATTATTTTTTGTGGAGAGCGACGAGTTCTTCCATCCTGTGTTATATCTGCTATGATAGCTAACGGTTACTCAGAAAACGATGTCCAGCCTATTTGGTACATGTTATTGATACCAGAGTCAATGAGACTACATTAGAAGATATTTCGGTGGTTAGAGATTTTCCAGACGCATTTTCTGAAGATCTTTCAAGCTTACCACCAGATAGAGAGATTGATTTTGGTATTGATTTGGTTCCAGACACAACTTCTATCTCTAAAGCACCATACAGAATGGCCCCCTCAGAGTTAAAAGAATTGAAGACTCAGTTACAAGAATTGGTAGATAAAGGTTTCATCAGATCTAGTGTATCACCATGGGAGCACCGATATTGTTTGTTAAAAATAAGGATGGAACTTTGAGGCTATACATTGATTATCGGGAGCTAAATAAAGTCACTATACGCAACAAGTACCCACTCCCTCACATTGATGATTTATTTGATCAGTTATAGGATGTAAAGGTTTTCTCAAAGATTGATCTACAATCAGGGTATCATCAGTTAAAGATCAGAGATATTGATGTGTCTAAGACTGCATTTAGAACACGATATGGGCATTATGAGTTTTTAGTTGCCATTTGGGTTGACTAATGCCCCAGCCGCATTCATGGACCTTATAAATAGGATATTTTGTCAGGACCCAAATCCCACATCAGGCAGACTCGTCCAAAGTGAAGGCCTTATAAAGAGTGATCACGCGTACCTGTGTGAAACGTCTTTTGGGGATGGTGATTCGTTCCGCCCATAAAGGACAAAACTGTGAGGGGGAAGGACGTGTGCGTAAACCCCAAAGTGGACAATACCTTGCACAGGGATGTGGGCTCTTTTATTTGATATCAGAGCCAAGGACGGCTCTGTTTTGATGGTGGGGGGTATTATAAGGACCCAAATCCCACATCGGACAGACTCGTCCAAAGTGAAGGCCTTATAAAGAGTTATCACGCGTACCTATGTGAGGCACATTTTGGGGATGGTGATTCGTTCCGCCCGTAAAAGACAAAACTGTGAGGGGGAAGGACGCGTATGTGAACCCTAAGGTGGACAATACCTTGCACAAGGATGTGGGCTCTTTCATATTTCATCCCTATCTCGATCGATTTGTTATAGTATTTATTGATGCTATTCTTATATATTCTTGGAGTACAGAGGAATATACAGAGCATTTGAGGATAGTGTTACAGATTTTGAGGAATAAACAGTTATAAGTTAAGTTCAACAAATGTCAGTTCTGGCTAGATAAAGTTACATTTCTAGGCCATATGATCTCAGCAGATGAAATTTATGTAAATCCTCAAAATATTGAAGCTGTGGTAAATTGGGAGCGGCCAGCTAGTGTGACAGAAATTAGAAGTTTTATCAGTCTAGCAGGTTATTATTGGAGATTTGTTAAAGACTTCTCTAAGATTGTTGCACCGCTTACAAAGTTGACTAGGAAAAAATGTAAAGTTTGTGTGGAATGATGAATGTGAACGTAGTTTTCAAGAACTTAAAAAGATATTGACTTCAACTCCTATTCTCACTCTTCCATCTGGCACTGAAGGATTTATAATTTATAGTGATGCTTCTAGACAGAGATTAGGTTGTGTATTGATGCAACATGGTAAGGAGATAGCTTATGCTTCTAGGCAGCTTAAGAAGCATGATTTGAATTATCCAACCCATGATTTAGAATTGGCAACAGTAGTATTCGCCTTGAAGATTTAGAGACATTATCTATATAGTGTTATATGTCAAATCTTCACTGATCACAAAAGTTTAAAGTATTTGTTCACACATAAAAATCTGAATCTGAGACAACGAAGATGGTTAGAGCTAATAAAAGATTATGACTATACGATTGATTATCATCTAGGTAAGGCAAATATGGTAGCAGATGCACTCAGTAGAAAATCTTCTAGCTCTATTGCTTATTTGAGAGTGACTTATCTTTCATTATTAGTTGAATTAAGATTTATGGGGGTTGAATTGTCTGTAAACAAGTCTGGAGTCCTTCTAGCACATTTTCAAATTAGGCCTATATTGATTGATCAGATTCGAACAATGCAAGATCAGGATTCTGATTTAGTTAAACTTAAGCAAGAAGTAAGGAATGGAATGCGAACTGATTTAACATTGAAAACTGATGGGACATTAGTTATGGGTAATAGACTTTGTGTTCCGAATAACTCAGAGTTAAAGAAGCAGATTTTAGAAGAAACTCACAGCTCAGTTTATGCTATGCATCCTGGCAGCACTAAAATGTATCATACTATGAGAAAACATTACTGGTGGCAAGGTATGAAAAAAGATATTGCAGAGTTTGTATCTCACTGCCTGATTTATTAGCAAGTTAAGCAGAACATCAGAGGCCAGCAGGATTATCTCAACCACTTCCAGTTCCTGAATGGAAGTGGGAACATATTAACATAGACTTTGTTGTTGGGCTTCCATGTACTTGGAGCGGTCATGATAGTATTTAGGTGATTGTTGATTGACTTACAAAGTCTACTCATTTTCTGCCTTATAAGATTTTATACTCATTAGATAAGCTAGCTCATTTGTATGTGAGTGAGATTGCACAGTTACATGGGGCTCCATTGTCCATCGTATCAGATAGAGACCCTCGATTCACTTCTAGATTCTAGCATAGCTTACAGAGGGCCTTAGGCACTAAGCTAAACTTTAGTACAGCTTTTTATCCTCAGACAGATGATCAGTCAGAGAGAACTATACAAATATTAGAGGATATGCTCAGAGCTTGTATGTTGCAGCTTAAGGGTAATTGGGATGATTACTTACCATTGATGGAGTTTGCATATGATAATAGTTATCAGTCTAGCATTCAGATGGCACCGTATGAAGCTTTATATGAAAGAAAATGCAGAACTCTAGTTTGCTGGGATGAGGTTGGAGAAAGAAAATTGCTGGGTCCAAAGATTATCCAAGCCACTAGTGAGAAGATCAGTATTATCAGAAACAGACTTAAGGCAGCTCAAGACAGATAGAAGAGTTATGCAGATAAACGTCGTAGACAGTTTGAGTTTGCAGTAGGAGACAAAGTCTTATAAGATAGAGTTATGTAGATAAACGTCGTAGATACCATGGAATGGTGTGCTTTGTTTTGGGAAACAATAAAAATTAAGTTCTAGATATATCGGGCCATATGAGATTCTAGAAAGGGTTAGTGTGGTTGCGTATCGCTTAGTATTACCACCTGAGTTGTCACGCATTCATGATGTGTTTCATGTTTCTATGTTGCGAAAGTATATACCTGACCCTTCTCACATTCTCGATACTCAGCCAGTTTAGTTGATAACAGACTTGACTTATGAAGAGGAACTTGTTCAAATAGTGGACTATCGCCAACAAGTACTACGTAATAAGACTATTTTGCTAGTTAAAGTCTTATAGAGGAATCATACAATAGAAAAAGGCTACATGAGAGCGAGATGATCAGATGAGAGTTCAGTATCCTCATTTTTTTCAAATAGGTATGTAAATTTCGAGGACGAAATTCTTATAAGAGAGGAGAAATTGTAGTACATGTGCCCTCAGCAAAAGTATCAAGCATTTGATTTATTTTGTTAAGTTTGATATTTTGTTTAGCCATAAGGAACTAGTTACACGTGGCTCCTGTTTCACAAAAAAAAAAGAGAAAAAATCAACTAATTGTTATTATAAGCAAGTAAAGAGACACGCATGTGGAAACTTCATTTTGCACATCTTCCATTTAGTTATATGGCTTGTTATTATTGGTTGGGGGGATGCCATTTTTTACTATAAAAAGAGGTCACATGCTTTCATTTGACAATTGCCAACCGAGAAAGAGAAAAAGAAAGAAAAGAGAAAAAAAAAAGGAAAAAAAAAGGGAAAAAATAAAGAAATCGAGAAGAAAAAGAGAAAGAAAAAAAAAAGAGAAGAAGAAAAATAAATAACAACCGAGAGAAATAAAAAATTTTAAAAAATTAGTTTGGATAGTTAGATTTATAACTAGTGATTTAGCGGGTAATAGTTTTACAATATTAGAATATTTATATTTCAATATTTATAATACATATCGGTACTAATGATGTATTTTTACACCCTATGATATAAGAGGTGTGCTGATAATGGATAGATCTCAGAATCCAGACCCAGCTCACGATTAGCGCACTTTTGTGAGTTGATAACTATATATATTTTATATATTTTTAATACAACCGTTTATGATTACGTTCAGTACAGAAATATTTATTTTAAAACAATTATACTTTCATGATATTATATAGTAATAGTTTTTGAACCACCACATGCGTACCCTCCCCTTTAGTGTAGTTGCTATGCGCATGCGTTAGACCAGTTTAGTTTGCTCTGCTCGAGTGATGTAATATTCTACCGGGTTAGACCAGCTCAAATCCCTCACTCTGCCTGTGCATGAGTTATTCTGCCAGATTAAACCAGTTTTTCCCCGGGTACAAGTTTGGTATGGTTTTCAATATATATGTAGTATATGTTTTTAGAGCTATGTTACATATATTTAGCTTGATAATAGATTTTATGATAGTTTACGCTTTCAAACTTTCAGATTTCCAATATTATCTTATAATTTTAGCTTTAGCACAGATTTATGACAATTTATATTTTCAGTACAAGTTTATTGACTACTCAGTATATATTTTTATGATTATTTTATTCTACAGATTTATACGTGTACAATACATATAAGGTATATAATATTTTTTAATTATGTCTACTCACTAAGCCACAAACTCATCATTTTTTTTTTAGGTTGTCACAAGAATTCGTGCAATGTAATACTTTCATATTTTAAGGTTGGCCCATGATATGCATGGCTACATAAATGTCTTAGTCTGTATATTTGTATATCTTTTTGTATATTAAAGTACACATGTACACTTTTTATTGAGACAGATAATTTCATTGTATCGTATATATAAGTAAAGAATATATTAATCTCACGTTATTGTAAGATCTACCTCGATCCTCGAAAAGGGCTCAAATCAAATTCTATCGTGCCATCTCACACTTTTTGTGAGCAATTCACAACCTCAAAGGATACTTTTCCGAACAAAAGAATCTAAGTCCTTAATATTAAAAAAAATTATTAGAAAAATAGAGGCTCCGGAGGACTTTACCCACCAAGAAATTCACGACCTCCATCTTTGTTTCGCCAACATCGTCTTATTAAAAGTGCTCAGATAATAAAAATTAGTATCCCAAGTGCATCAATGCACCTTTTTCTTATTTTTATATCTTTCCCACCAACAGCGGGCACATAATCTGTGAATTTCATGAATAAGAGTTTTTGGAATATGAAAAATATTCATAATGTAAGCGGGAATAACTTGAATGACGGCTTTTATAAAGGCTTCCCTTCTTTTTGTTGAAAGTAATTTCTTTTTTTACCCTTTTAATTTACTCAAAATCTTTACAGAAGTGAAAAGGGATTGTTTATTTTTATTGTTGAAGATAGGTAACCCCAGGAATTTCGCGTGACTCGAAACCTTCTTCACACTTAAACCATTGAGTCAACTAGTCGTCGTTTCAATAGGAACTGAGACCCAAAAATAAATTGTCAAATTTTGAAAATTTATTAATTGACCGGATGCCACACTTCTTAAATTTCCAAGCAATGTTTCATTTTTGTCCTTACAAAAATTAAGCTATCATGCGATAAATAAATGGATCAAGATAATCAGGTCATGTCTACCACATTTTAAACCCATTAAGTTACCATTTTGCCGAGCATTCTGAATTATAGAAAACAATCCTTCGACACAAAATTAGAATAGATATGAAAAAATAGTCACCTTGGTGAAGCCTCCTAGTTGGTCTAATACTAACCCTCGGCTCCCCATTATAACGATGGAGTACGAAATTGAGAAAATACATCTCATTATTTTTTGATACCAACTTTCTCTTAATTGAGACCAAAAAAAAAAAAAAATACATATTCAACCTTATTATAAGCCTTTGACATATCAAACTTGAGAATTAAAAAGTCGTTTATGGAGAATCTCTTTTGCTTGATAGCATAAAGGCGCTACTCAAACCCAATAATAAGAACGAACCGGTTTAAAAACACTTTGAATCTCAAATATTACCTCATGTATAACTCTTTGAAGGCTATAAGTCATAATTTTAGCAATAATTTTATACATGACGTTGAAAGATTGATGGGGCGAAAATCAGAGTAGTGCTTCGAATCTTCAACTTTTGGAATTAAAGAAATTAAAATTTCATTCATAACATGGAATCTGCTATAGCATTAAGAAATCCAAGACATGCTTCGAAAATATCCTTACCGATCACATCCTAACATCTTTGATAAAAGAAAGTGCAGACATACCATCTTTGCCAAGGGATTATGTGGGGGTACATCTGTGATACTACTTCGGAAATCTCGTCTGTGCAAAAAGGAGAGTCCAACCACATCTTATTTTGGTTTGAAAGTTTCGGCTCAGCACAGGGTAGTACAGGAAGAATCTCATCCTCGGATGGATTTGTTGAGGCAAAGATATCTAAAAAGTAGGACACAAATGCCCCCTCAATCTGTGCTAAATCTTCATTCCAAAATCCATCTAAATTAAAAATTCCTCGAATGTTGTTCTTCCGTCAATGACCAAAAGCCTTGAAATGCCAAAAAAAAAAAATTGAAAATCTCTATCTCAGCCTTCAGCCATTCAACTTGTGACCTTTGCAGCCAATAGGTCTCAAATTGGTACATTAAAACATCGAGGTGTTTTTGGACTCTATTAATATCCCACCAAGCTCAAGCATCCACTTCTTGGTTTAGAGTCGACAAATTTATCTCTTCCCTCTTATGGCTGAGGACAAGTATAAATTTTTTTCGATGTTTCAAGTCTTTAACTTAATACCAATTCTGCTCACATTAGCCATGACCCAATTAAGGGATCCATTACCATTTCACCAGCCTTGGAGAATAATATTTCTGTACTCATCTTCATCAGTCCAGGCTTCTTTAAAATGAAACATCCAGAATGGCAGAATTGGCCTACGGTCAAAGCCCCAGAAGTCCAAATGCTGAATCGAGGCATTTGGAAATAAATTCGCCCATTGATAGCAATATATTTCAATAAATATCAATATATTTCTTTCTAATAATCTTTTTTTTTTCCACTTAAAACTTAAAAGTGACCGATTATCTCCTATTAAAAAGAAGACAGTAAACAAATTAATGCAAATACTAAACGGCATGAGATAACTAACAAATTCCCTTTTATTAATTAGTATCAACAATGAAATTAATCAACTCGCTATGATTTTTCTCAACTGTTAAACTACAAAACACTCCTTTCTTTTTTCTATTTAACCCTCCAACGTCATGCATGATGTCTTGTATAAATGTATTCTTTTAATTTACCTAATATATTTTTTTCATACCATCCAGGTTTGCTCAAAACAAAATCCCACAGAACTTGGACAATATTGAAAAATTATTACAAAGGAAATTTTTTTATAGATTTTTTCATTGTTTGTATGAAACAAATGGAAAGATATTAGATTTTTGCTTAAAAAAAAAATCGTTGTTTGTTACAAGAAAAATTCATAAAAAAAATTGATAATTAAGAACTGAAATATGAAAGATGATGTTGTTAAAATTAGGTTGAAGAAGGAGTAGGTCTCCCTCGAGTCAGCCTAAACTCTTAAAGTTTCCATGTCCAGCATCAGCCCCAGCTACTCACTGGGTCCTGATCCTTCATAATTTTGCAACAACCAAAACTTTGTCATCAAATGAAAAGTCTCATTCAAAATTCTCAAATATGATGAAATCAATTAAGATGATACATTGACCCCAGATCTTAAATCTATCTACCATCATGACTTTGATTGACTTTTCCTATCTATTTTATCCCCTCAAACGTCACTCCTGATGCAAGAAACCCTAATCACCGTTGACAAAACCTCAGCTTTCAAATTGACTTGGTTGATAATTGGTTTCCTTTTGTTTGTCTTCATTCAAATCAATCAATTCTTTTGGTACAAAGTTTGCAGCTCAGAATGCTTGACTTTGCTCTAGTACCCAGCAGTAAAATTCCACCAACCTAATTTCTCTTTTTTTAAGTTTTCAAGATCCAACTTTTTTGAATGCTATAAAAGTCTTTCTTTGAAAACACAATGTTTCTTTCTTTCCTCGTTTAAAATACTTATTCGTGATTAAGATGCTTTGTTTCACGTATCCATCTGTTTGTTGAGACATTGCAAAAAAGGTAGAATTTGTATTTATAAATGCCATGTTGTCGTATAATTTCAAACCATATGGTAGTGATATCTACTTTAAGTTTTAATATATATTTCTAATAAAAGGGACTCTCTCAAACAGTAGCAGACCTTCTTTGTGGCTATGCCCCCAAGGTCTAATTTTTTTTTAAAATTTAATAATAAATTTTTATATTTTTATTCTTCAAAATATATATTTTTATGATTAGCTTTCTAATATTTTAAGTTTGATATTAAAATTTTTATATAATTAAACTTTAATTTAATATAATTTTTAATTTTAATATCCGATCCATCATTTTAAATTTTTAATTCTGTCTCTATTCTCAAATCCCTATTTTCATAATTAGCAAGGTTTCAAGTAAAATTTTCTATATTAATAACCATTAATTAAATCAGTCATTTTTCAGTTTTTACTACTAATTTAATCTACATTCATTTTTTCTTTTTTATTATTGAGTCATTCATAAACATAAATAACATCGTTTTTATAAAACTTAAACATGAAATTGACTCATCCTCTTTTTTTTTGGATGATGAATCACCTCTTTGTTTTGTAGTATAAAATAAAAAGTAAATTTCCTCTTAATTATTAAGAGTAAATTCGACATTTCTTGATTTTTTTTTAAAAAAAATTGAGGTACTAGCTAGAATCGTGCTATAAAGGACTCAATCTATGTTGATTCTAGTAATTCTCTAATGTTTGAATGTAGTGATTAAAGGAAAAAGTTTTTACTATTGTTTGAAACAACAAATTAGGAAAAGATTTTGAGTTTTTTTTTTATATAAATAAAATGCTTCCAAATTCAAAGGCTATATATAAATTAAATATATAATATATTCTTTTTTCTAGTTGTAATGTAGTTTTTCATAGTTAATCTTTCATATTTCATAACTTTTTTTTTATTAATTGCAACTTAGAAGAATGAAGAGAAAAAAAAGTAGCGATGATGTCTATCAAAATATTGTGGAATTAGATAATCAATTAAAAGGAGCCCTTCATGGTCGGCGAAACCATTGGAGACATAGAAGTCAAGCAATTATACACATCCTTATCATATTAATTACAACTTTAATTCAATCATTAACTAAGGATTTGTGTTAATTAAATATGTTGGTTTTTGATACTATAGCTTTGCATGTGTTGTCATTAATCCATCAAAGGTTTTTTTTTTAAATTTTAAATAAAGGTTAATTGTCACAAACATTATTTATATCATTAACTTAGAATTTGTATTGTTTGAATTTGTTAGGTTTTGATGCGATAGCATTGCATGTGTTTGCCACTAATCCATCAAAGTTAAAAAAGAAAAAGTTAATTAAAACAAACTTTAATTATATCATTAACTTAGGATTTGTGTTGTTTAAATATGTTAGATTTGGATATTAATGCATTGCATGTGTTGTCACTAATTCATCATTTTTTTTATAAAAAAAAAAAAGACCACGCTTAGCTTCTACCAAGAATTAAAAATAGGGATACCACATTTTGAAATTATTACATTGCATGGGTTCTCCTTAATTCATCAAATTAAGTTTTAAAAAAAAGTAAATTGAAACAAACTTTAATTATATCATTAACTTAGAATTTGTGATTGCTTTGAATATGTTCCTTTTTGATACTATTACATAATAATGATATCACTTAAACATAATAATGATATCAACTAATTCATATAGTCACGTTCTATTTAATAAAAATTATCTTTTAAAAAGATGATGAAATAGTTGATAACTTCAATCTTAAAAATCAGTATAGCTAGAAACAAAGAACTATTGAGGGTTCAAATTCCTCTCTCTCCTTTCTTTCTCGGTGAATTTATTTATTTTTGCTTTATTGATTGTACATTGCATGTGTTGTGACTAATTCATCAAAGTTAAAAAAAAAAATTGAAATAATTTTTTGTTTGAAAAAAAGTCTACTCTTGACTTCTGCCAAGAATTAAAAAAATATAGAAAATAAACATTTTACTATCTAAAGAGATTTGTGTGTGCTAAACTATATATATTAATGCATCCCAAACATGAAAACAAATCAAATTTAAATAATAAAGTTAGATAATCAATATACTCGAAATTTAATAATTTTATTATGTGGGTTCATAATATTAATTATAATACAAGCACAACTTGTTAATTGGTTTAATGGAATCTTCAATCTTGACGATAAGGAAGGTGGTGGGTCACTCAATATTCAATTTTCTCAAGCTTCTGCTGATTTGATTACAACATCCACTAATGACCAACACAAAGAGACTTTCTGATAATGATGCTCACTTCTACCATTAATTTAGAGTTGCTAATGGGTCAAGTTAAAAAGATGTCCATTAATGGTGACATAATTATCAAACTTTATCAAATAGCTTGTAGAACTTTTATGTATTTACACACAAATCATACAATATAACACTTGAACGTGATAAAAAATTACTTACTATAAGCTCAAACCCTTTTAAGAAATTTAATTCAATACATTCATTAGAATTTTAAAAATCTACCAACACTTTGAATGCGATTGATTGATGTAAGAGTGGGTAAAATCAGTTTTGGTTTGGTTTGAGTTTGAACCGAATTAAAATTAAAATTTAAATCAATTAATTTTAGCAAATTAGAATTAATAGATTTTAACTTTTAGAATTAAACCAGTTCAATTTTATTTAATTTTTAATTTTTAAAAAAAATTTAATATATATTTTTATTTAAATTAAATTAAATTAAAATTGAATTGGAACAGATTGATCAATCAAATTGAATTCTAAACTAAATCAAACCAAACTAAAATTTTTCAACACGATTTGATTTAATTTTTGGTTTAACATAATCGATGCATATAATTGGCAAATAACAAAAAAAAAAAAACTTGTCAGAAATTTAAAGAAAACGCATAGAAAATCAAATCATCAAGATAATTTTTTGATCGTCATCGCATGCTTGTAGTGGCTTTTAGATTCTTTTGGCATATCGTCTTTTTGTTTCCTTCTTTTTTTCATGCAGTGAAAGAAAAAGCAGATGAAAATGAGAATTACAATTATAATTATGTAAAATGTGATTTGAATCTTGATTTGATTTCTCAACTACAAAATAAAAAATTAAACCGTGTGGGTCCTTTCCCACACCGCACGTTGGGGCTTATCTTTTTCACTTGATCCAAGCAATATCTCGTTCACAAACAATTAGTTCGAATTTGCTAGTTCGATTGATGATGAATGTATAAAATATTCGTAATTATTTAATTTTAGTTTAAATAAAAAAATAAGAGTTGGTATTTTTTAAATGAGAGAATTCTCATTCTTATTTAAATATTTAATAACAAAAATAAAATATAATCAAATGAATACCCCTAGTGTGGTTTCATTTATGTTTGTACTCGTAACTATTTTTTTAATTAAAAAAAAATAAGAGTTGAATTTTAGTTATAAAATTTTTCATTTCTATCTACACTTTTTAACAAAAAAGTAAATTAAATTTAAAAGCTCAAAATTTAAAATGGTTTTATCTGCCATTTAAATTTTCTTATAATTTTTTTAATATTGACAAAATTTTTTGGATAAGGTTTTAGATTCTATTTTATTTAATAAAATTTTATTATAACACATTACTATATTTTATGTTCTTTTTTTTTAAATTACATGAGATTATAATATTAATACTACGTCAAATTATAATATTAATATTAAAATAAAACTATACTATAGAGATTTTTTAGGATTCAAACATACAATTTTGAAGCATATTTTATTTAAACAGTATTATCAAAATTATTAAAAATAATATGTATAATTTTAAGTACTTTTCACCTAAACAAGAGAAAAGAAATAAATCAACTGCCTTTATATTATTTTACATTCAATTTTATTAATACAATTCTTTTTTCTTCCTTCTCTTAATATAAGAGTAATTATTTTGATCAAAAACAGATTTTATTAGACATTTATTAATAACAAACAATATGTAACATAATAATATTATTAGTGATATAAAAGAAGAAGCAAAAGAGACCATTTTTATTATCAATTTAACATAATTAACATAGAAAAGTGGGATGCCTGTGATGTGTACACGTAGAATGAACTAAATTCTCGTTGAATTTAATTTTTTCATTAGAATTGGCTCGTTCATGTAAAATGTATAAATGAAAAAAAAAATTCACACATTCAAATGGATAAGAGAGGGGGCGAGTTCCTCTATAAACTATTAAAGCTAAAATTAATTACTGTTCATTCCAATTGAAACCATATAGGAGGTATTAGGAATCAAATGGAAGTAATTAATAATATTAATTAGGTTTTCAAAAGTGATAACAAATCTCTTCTAATTATTCATAGTCAAACAATAATTTTAAAATTTTGTAATCTAGTCTTTCTTTTTTATTTCTTCTTCTTCATTTGACATGATCTTCGAATGTTGAGTTTAAAATGATCGACATATTAGGTAGGCTTTGTCTAATTATTATTATTATTTTCTTTAAAAAAAAGCAAACCATATTAAATTTCTTTGATTATTAACAATTAATTAATTTGAAACCGTACCTAAGTTAGTGCTTTGACTTTGTCGACCAAATCATCCCTACACAATTTGACTATAATTTTATTACGTACCCAATTAATATATTCACTCAATACTCTTATCATAGTCTATACAAAAGTCGTTGCTAATTAGACAAGAATGTTAGTTGTTTTTTGTCACTAATATTAACTATTAAATGGATTCAATTCCCGTCTCATTAATTTACTCTAATTAATTAAGAGAAAAACAATGTGTTTAAATCAATAGTTTGCCCACAAAATCAAAACTCTAACCTTCAATAATTAAAATCAAATCACCCATAATTGTTTATATAAGTATTAAAACGTATATAGATAAGCAATTAACAAAAAACGAGATTTGAAGAGAGAGAGGGAGAGAGTTTATTTAAATATGTGCCATTAATCTAGATAGTTGAAATCAAATCACCTATAATTGTTTACATAAGTATTAAAACGTACATGGATAAGCAATTAACAAAAAACGAGATTTGAAGAGAGAGAGAGATAGAGAGTTTATTTAATATGTTCCATTAATTTAGATAGTTGAAATCAAATCACCCATAATTGTTTACATAAATATTAAAACGTACATGGATAAGTAATTAACAAGAAACGAGATTTGAAGAGAGAGAGAGAGAGTTTATTTAAATATGTTCCATTAATCTAGAAGATGATTAAAATACTAAGATTGAAAGGATGAATGTTTTATATGTAATATATTAATAATGAGAGCAATTCTAGAACAATTAATAGTTTAAAATAACATGAAAATATATAAGAATAATGTAATATATTTTAAATATTATTTTAAATTTTTTGAATAATGTGTTAAGTAATTATCTAATAATGAAATGATATAATGATAATTTTAAAATATTTTATATGTAATATGTAATATATTAATAATGACAACAATTCTAGAATAGTAATAGTTTAAAATAAGATGGAAATATATAAAAATAATGTTATATTTTTAAAATATTATCTTAAAAATTTTGAGTGATGTGTTAAGTAATTATTTGATAATGAAATAATGTAATGATAATTTTGAGAGTCTTATTATTTAATTATTCAATAATTACTTAACACATAATTTAAAATAAAAATTTTGAGATATTATTTAAAAAATATAATATTATTTAAAAAATATAATATTATTTAATATATAAATTAAAATACATGTTGTAATTTGTAACATAATTATATCATATATAAATTGATAATGAATATAGCAATTTTGATTTTGACGTAGGTGGTTGTAATGTAATTATCAAAATGAAAAAGGTCAAATTAATAAGTATTATAAAAATGTTATGTAGTAGTTAGGTACTTTATATTCTTATCACCAGGTGACTTTCAACCGTGTACTTACAAAACAAGAGCGCTCAGATTTTTGTAGATCTTTGTCTGAAACTGAAACTTTGAAACTCACTTGCTATCCAAAAAAACCAAAGGTATGTCAAAAACTCAAAATACACACCAATTTTTCTCCATATGGTTGCCCTTTAAATTCCCTTTTCTTTTGAGTTTGAGCTGGCTATAATTGATTGCTCTAGTAAGTTGATTTATGTTCTTGTTTCCTTTCCGGTTTTTTTGTTTCTGTTTTTGAATACTTTTGCTGCATGATGAAGATATGGATATATGTTGTATAATATGAGTGTGTTTTGATTATCCATGGTGGTGATTTGTTGCAGCTCTGTGTTTTATTTGAGCTGAAAGTTACTATTTTAATACACTAGAAGTGTAGATTTTTTTTTTGGTTTCTTATTTTTGTTCATTTGGTGTGTTAAAATTTATCCCACGAAATTATTTTATTATATGCTTTGATTTTTTTTTTTTATATCTATCTGATGAAGCTTTATCTTGCTGTGGTTTGCTAGTTCAGGATATGTCTCTTAAACACACGTGAATTGAATCCCTGGTTCGTGATAAGTTCTTTCTTCCTGAAATTTACTCCTTATTATTATTTTTTAGTGAGTTTAAAGGGGACAGAAGTTGTTGATCTGGGAGTCAAAGTGTTTGTCTAATAGTGTATCAGATTAAAATTGTCAATGAAGTAATTTATTCGCTGTATGAGGTGTGTATGCTTGCGAAATTGTGACTGGCATAAGCTGAAATGTGATTTTATCTGGCTATATGTTCAGTTACATGGGCCGAAGAGCTTTGTATGTATCGTTAAAGGTAAACTCTTTGCAGCTCTTCGATTCTATTTTCCTTTCGTGCCCTTGCCCTTAGTTTAGACATGGGTTCTTTAGGACTGGGATTACTTGTAGTTTTGACTGATACAGAGCAGGCAAGTATGTATCAAGATAGCTCCCGGCAACTTGATTGATCTAACAGCTTCCCCTCCTCTTGTGAATACTAGTTTCATTCACAACTTCAAAATGTGAACGATGCTGGTGTTATCATGTTCTTTTGATTTGCACGCTTCTGATTCTGTTGCTTGCACCCATTACATACTCTGTATCTGCCAATATGATCAACTGATTACCCTTGGCTTTGATGATTTTGACTTTTACCACAGAATATGTCCCTTTGTTGATATATTAATGACTCCTGGTGTCATTTTATTCATACCTGATAATGGTGGAATTGCAGTATTAGAGTAACCAAAGTTTGTCAATCACAACGACTCATTTTCCCATGTCTTTCAGGACAATCTAGCGGAAGTTTCCAGATCTGAACTGGGCCACACTTTCCATTTGTTGCTGTATATCAGAAAGCTAGATCTACCATGCGTGCATCTCAGACACCCAAAATATCAGATGGGGCTCGTAAGTTATATGACCAGCCTGGGCAAATGCTGGGCTCCTATTGTTGGCCTCCCCTTCAGAATGTAGACCAGCACTTATCCTCTGATGACAGCAGTGAAGGAGCACACCTCTCAGTAGAGACTTTTGAGCAATACTGCACTCTTGAATCATCCTCTGGTACAGGTGGTAACCCCACTTTTAATTCTCCATCTACTGCCAGTTTCTCGCCTAAGAAATCCCCATTTTCCTGGTCAAACTCTCATTTGTGCCCCTTGGAAGTGCATCAGTCACCTGAAAATGCTTGTGGCTCACCAGTAAGTGGGTCTTGTTTAACAGAAACTGAGAATGACCTTTGGCACAAACTAAGGGAATTGGAAACTGTCAAGCTGGGACCTGAATTAGATAACCCTGACATATTCAATATTACCAGCCCAAGTGAAGACCAAATCTTGTCAGAGACAAAGTGGAAGTATATTGTAGAGATGATCTCCAGAGGGGACTTGAAAGAGATGCTTTGCACTTGTGCTCAAGCTATAGAGAATAATGACATGTTCATAGTTGATTGGTTGATGACAGAATTACAACAGATGGTGTCAGTTTCTGGTGAGCCTGTCCAACGTTTAGGAGCGTACATGTTGGAAGGGCTTGTTGCAAGGTTGGCCTCTTCTGGAAGTTCTATCTACAAAGCCCTGAGATGCAAAGAGCCTGTCAGTGCTGAACTTCTCTCATACATGCACTTACTGTTCGAAGTCTGCCCATACTTCAAGTTTGGATATATGTCAGCAAATGGAGCAATTGCTGAAGCAATGAAGGATGAAAATAAAGTCCATATAATTGATTTTCAAATTGCACAAGGCAGCCAGTGGGTCATATTTATTATGGCTCTCGCTTCTCGGCCTGGAGGGCCCCCACACATTCGCATAACAGGCATTGATGATTCTACATCAGCATATGCTCGCGGAGGAGGACTTGAAATTGTAGGTCAAAGACTATCAAGGCTTGCAGAGTCATGTAAGGTACCTTTCGAGTTCCATGCTGCTACAGTTTCTAGCACTGAGATTCAACTTGAAGACATTGAACTTCGACCTGGTGAAGCCATTGCTGTGAATTTTGCTTTAATGCTTCACCACATGCCGGATGAAAGTGTGAGCATCCATAATCCTCGAGACAGACTCTTGAGATTGGCGAAGGGCTTTTCACCTAAGGTTGTGACTCTAGTTGAGCAAGAAGCCAACAATAATACTGCTCCATTCTTTCACCGTTTTGTTGAGACAATGAATCACTATGGAGCTATCTTTGAATCAATTGATGTTGTTCTGTCAAGGGATCACAAGGATCGAATCAGCGTTGAGCAGCATTGCTTGGCACGGGAGATTGTCAACATTATAGCATGTGAGGGAGCTGAGAGAGTGGAACGCCATGAGCTTTTTGGCAAGTGGAGAGCACGTTTCCGAATGGCTGGGTTTACACCTTCTCCATTAAGCCCTTTTGTGAATGCAACTATCAAAACTCTTCTGGAAAATTACAATGACAAATATACACTTGAACAGAGGGATGGAGTGCTCTTTCTTGGCTGGAAAAATCAAGCTATAATCGCTTCGTGTGCATGGAGGTGATAACCCAGTATAACTGATGCATCATGCATGCTCACAGGTCTTCTGCTCGCAACCTGAGGTAGAGTAGTTGAGAATATATCATGTTATTTCTAGTACACTGTTGCACAACTATAAATTATCCTTTAATAAATTAGCTGTTTCCGCCCAAAAAATGCGTTGTCTGATAGCTGCCCTTAAATTTAGACATTTGATTGAGAGCATCAATTTAGAATTAACAAGATTCCTGAACAGAACAATGTTATTGACCACTGCTAGTGGCTAGCAGAAACATTACAGCTTTGCAAGCGTACGAATCTCACAATGATAAACATTTCTAGTCTTTCCGCCAAGTTAGTACATTCTTTATTGAATCAACAGGTGTACTGGTTTGGAGAGTCATCTAAAATATATTTACTGAATGATATAGTCCTCTTTTAACTTTTTCGTTACACTTTATGCTCGAAACATGTAACTGGAAGAGTTGGAGAACTGTACCGTATAACAAATACTCCCAAGTGAAGACTACGACAAAGTAGGGAAGTATAGCACAGGGATCTATGACAGTCAAATATTCTGAGTTGCAATGCTGTCCACTACTTCTAAATGAATCACTCCTTCCAGATCCTCCATCAACCATATTATTAGCAACTCTCCCAGCAATTGTCCTGCAAAATATTACAGCCCTTTTGATATTCTTCATCTTTGTCAAGGCAACCATATTCCTCACCATCTGTACTCAACCGAATCCCATTCTTCCCGAGGTGCCCAGCACCAAAATTAGATTGAATGATTCTGCAGACCCGACAGAAGGAATCTTTGCAAAGCTCAGAGACTTGTGTTGATCTTTCACCACAGGTCATCACTGTGCCGTAGAATCGCAGCAGCTCGTTGCCATCTACCAAGCTTATGGGATGTGTGCTGCATTGCTCATAGGCATTCTTCTTCACTTTGTCTCTGTATTTCTCAAACCTCTCAAAGTATTTGTGCTAAATCTTTCACCTTGAACACCCTTTTGATCTTTCTTGAAGGCTTTGATGGATCCATTAACCCCTTTTGGAAGATTTTCTCAACAACGGTTCTCAAGGGATCTCCAATACTGGTGTCTCCATAAAGATGACAATGTGACTAGAAATTAGAGTCCCACACAGACATCATATAAGTTCACAAGACACCATTGTGCAAGCCTTCAATTACGGGCATAAATTAAGAAATTGCTGAAGAGCCAATTAAGAGAACCAAAATGGGAAGAAATTTAGGACAAAAGCGGAAAAAAAATTAAAAGCAAATTAGAGGGAAAATCATGAGTTCATTCCAATAACCGTCAAATTATTCAAGTTTACTTTAAAACTAAAACATATATGCCCGCCAGTTTTGGGCTGAGTGATGAATAGCTTTAGTTTTTAATTTGAGACAAAGGTTGAGTTTTTTTTAATATATGGGTAGAGGTACTTTTCTCCTAATGTTAAAGAAGTAAATTTAATTTTTTTTGAATTTAAATTTATAAATTGTGCCACAACAAATACTATCACGGTAAGTCTCGATAAATATTTTGTATACCTTATTCTAAATATCTGTAAATTTTTTGTAATATTAAAAAAAAACCTAAACATATATTAAACCCTATTTACGGGGCCAAAAACCTAATCAAAACAAATGAAATAAATAAACTCAAACATCTCTCTAACAAAAGAAAAAAAAAATACCTAGGAAAAGAAAATGAACTGAAATAAATAAACCACGACTCTTAACTAAAAGTAAAAATTAAAAACACTAACTGATCAGTAAGTAAACAATTACAAATCAAATAAGAAAAATAAAAAATAATAAGTTGTGCTCGTCGCATATTAAAAAAAATGATAATATTCAACACTGTATTTTCTTTACATATACATATTGAAAATTTTGTACGGTCAATGGGCATTTGATATTATTGTGAATAGCATTAAAACAAGTGAGAATTGTTGAGATTTGTACTTACGTGTCATTATTTTATTTATGAATATTTATTTAATATTTATACTAGTATTATCATTTCATTAAATCGCTAATTATATTTTATATATGGTAAAATGTTTATAACGTTTTAAATATGGTATGATCTGAAAGAGTTCAGATCTGATCTAAGAAAGTTTAAATCAGTGTAAAGAATTAACAACGCTGAGAGTTATAAAAGCTAAGAGTTGGAATTGATAAGAGTCAACAATACCTAAATAGTTAGAGTCTTGTCTGAAATGAGATAAATATTGTATGGTAAAATATTTGTAACGTTTTAAATATTGTATGATCTGAAAGAGTTCAGATCTGATCTAAGAAAGTTTAGATCAGTGTAAAGAATTAGCAACGCTGAGAGTTATAAAAGTTAAGAGTTGGAATTGATAAGAGTCAACAATATCTAAATAGTTAGAGTCTTGTCTGAAATGAGATAAAGACCTGAGAATATATTAGTAATGACATAATTACAAAGAGTTTAAATAGTGTTAGAAAATGTCATTATACAAATATATTTTAAAATATTATGTTCTTGATTGAATATCTTAATAAATATATAGATCGGTGTATGTCTATATCTAAATGGTCCAGATGGTTAATCTTAGCAAACCATGAGTTTAGTGGAAGCTCATATAGAGATACAGGTATTCAGTAAGGACTAATTATTGAACAAACTCACAAAAATCTCCAATAGACATCCCATAAAGCTGTCAATAGAGGGTATTTTGAGTTGAGTAGTATTCATGATTCTTTGACCTGAGTGTCACGGTGGGCTTGTGAATGATCCATTATACTTTGATTCGACACATGTTAGAAACCTTTCATAATCTGACTGCTCGATATCGTTGGGTATGGTCCAATGCTTATGAAGTTCGGTGTGCATAGATATGGGATCCATTAGCTCATTTAGGTGAGTAATGTATCATAATGCTTTAAAATTGTATTTTAGAAAATCTTATGGCCATAAGCAGTAATTCCCGAGAGAAGAGTTTAACCTTAAGGATAAATAATATCACAAAAGTGTTTGCGAATATTATTTATTGAAATACAATTCTAAAGTTAAGCTTACGGTTGGGCATATGAAGATTTGACGGTATTGATCTATATCTCCGCTCTACTTAGACATAAATGATGGAGGGATTATACGGGTATGTTATAACCTCAACTTTTATGATCTAATGCACCGCTTTGTAATATCTATAACATGTGTAGGTCATCGTTCACGGACGTATGGATGAGTTTTATATGACAATTCGGGCATGGACCTAGAGTATCACAATATGAAGTGTATTCATTGTGCACTAGAGCAACATTATGGATTGTATAATTTCATCATAGAAATTCTAGCAAATCGAAAATATATTTCAGGGTTCCTCGGGTTATGTACTTGTCTAGACTTAAATATTAAGTACATCACTTAATTAATTGATAAGAGTTGTTAATTAATTAGATGTTAACAATTGGCACAATTTTGTTTCATGAATTGTTTCACTATGAATTCACCCATTATTCAAATAATTTTTTATTAATTAAATAAATACTATTTAAATAAATAAAATATAATTTTTATTTATTTGTTGTTTTATTGTTAAATAGAAAACATACATAATTTAAGAAATATAAATTAAATGGTGAAGCACCATTTATAGAATTTAATGGTCTAATTTTATTAGACCATTAAAAATGGTCATCAAAAATAGTTTTGGTAGTTGGCCACTTAACCTAATTTTGGTGGAGCACTTGTGAAGTACTAAGAGCACAAAAAATGATAGGAATTGATTTTGATTAACAAAAAGGAAGCAAAAAAACGGAGAGGTAAGGAGGATTAGAGAGAGTTTTTCTTTAAACAAAGGGTTATGAGAAAAATTAGAGAGAAAAAAAAATTAATTCTTCTTATTTTTCTTTCAAGAAATAAAAATTTATTATTAAAAATTTAATTACTACTATTCTAATTTTATAATGTCACCGAATTATTTTGAACTAGTATAACAACTCATGATTTTTTTATTATTATATTTATATTATTATTAAATGAGCCAATAGTATTATTATATATTTTTTATTATTATACTTGTGAACTAATAGTATTATTATATTTATATTATTATTAAATAAATGAGTTTAATGGAATTATTATATATATTATTTTATTTTAAGTTGTAGGATCCATCTGTTGAAAATAATAGAATGAAGTTAAAATTAGATGTATGAAGGTTTTGAAATTGAAAGAAATGATTGTGGGCTTAGGTGTGGAGAGAAGAAAAAAAGAGGAGTAAAAGGGAAAATATAAATGGTGTAAAATTTGGCATGGGACTTTTAAATATTTTTTTAAGTTTGCTTGTTTTTGTTTAAGATGTCATTTTTAGAGATAAGAGAAAGAAGAGTAGAAGAAGAAAAAAAATAAATTAAAAGAGGAGAAAAGAAAAGAGAGAGAAGATGAAGAAGGAGGGACGAAAAAAGAGAAGAAGAAAAACAAAATAGAAAATAGAGGAAGAAAAAGAATATGCCAAAAATTATTTGTGAGTGGTTTTCTTTATTTTAAAGTTATTTAATATTTTTATTTTATTTTTATTTTTGGATTGATGTGCGAAATATGTATGTATATACATGTGTGTATGTATGTATATTATATTTTATTTTCATGATGTGTATGTATGTATGAATGTTTATATGTAAGTCATGCAATAAATATGTATGTATGTATATCTCTATGTATGTATGTATATTATATTTTATTTTCATGACGTGCATGTATGTATGTATATATGTCATGCAATAGATATGTATGTATATATCTATGTATGTATGTATATTATATTCTATTTTCATGATGTGTATGTATGTATGTATGTATGTATATATGTATATTAGCTATGTAATAGTTATGTATGGATGTATGTATATTTATGTATGTATGTTTATTTTCCATGAAATAGATATGTATGCATGTACGTATATACATCTCTCTGCAAGTATGTATGTACATTATATTTTTATTGGCCATGGAAATAATAAATATGTATGTATGTATGTATGTGTATATGTATTTTTATTTTTATTTTTATTTTTGATAAAATTGATATGTATGTACGGATGATTGTATGTGCATTATGTATGTATGTATATTGGCAATGAAATTGATATGTATGTACATTATTTGTATTGGCCATGAAACTAATATGTATGTATATATGTATGTAAGAAATTTTATTAAAGATTTTCTCTCTATAATTATATGGAATAGTTTTAAGGCTTACGGATAATTGTAATTTGTTGGAATAAAATTTTAAATGAAAATATTAAATTAGGAATATAAGAGATTTGATTATAATTATGATGAATATTTAATAAATTATTTTGTTGTTGTTGCCTATTTTCTTTGTTGACATGAAATGGAATTGACGAGTATTTACATTTAATTAATAATTAAGAAACCATTTATGGAATGGGTGTGTGTATATATATGGTTTAAGAAAATAAGAATTAAGATTATAAATAGTTAGTGAATACCTTATAAATACATATGTTGTGTTTTTAATATAGTAGTCTTACAATTAATTTCACAATATTGTACTTATTTTATTCATATTTTATTCTAAATAAATAAATATTGTGATTAATTAATTATGTTTTTAGTAAATATTCTTGGCATGTTTATGATTATGTTTTAAGTGTAAAATTTTTATGATCAGTACAAATGTAGGTACATAAATTATATTTAGAATTTGTTATAATTTATTTTATAATTATATTAAATGTATTGATTTTTATAATTTGAAAATTTATGATTCATGATACTATATAGTAGTAGAAATATGCTTAAATGATTATGTGCTTAAAGTGTAAAGTATGAGATAATAAACCTTTAACTATTTCTTTATAATTATTTTTAAACATATTCTATTTGTTTATATTTATCTTATGAAGATGAGATGAATTCAAGTATATAAATGAATGTGTAATTAGTTAGAAAATATTATAGTTGAGATAATATTTTTCGTGTATCAGTAATAATTTGTAAGTTGTTTAGAATTTAAAGAATATGAGTTTTAATATAAAGAAATACTATAAGTTTATGTGTTGTATAAAATACAGGATTTTGAAACCACTAGATTATACTATTCTCTTTCAGATAGAGATATGAAATTTAGACTTTTGGAGTCCGTTTGTACACACACAGAGGTTTTGGGCCTTGTGTATGGGCACTTTGCTCATTGAGAATTGGTTTACTCTGCGTATGCATAAGACGAGGATATTAGTTTGCTCTATGCATACATAAGACAAGGATACGAGATGAGATAGAAAAGAGTACGTCCAACGCTCTGTCCGAGGAATATTTTGAATACGACGAGATTTTTTCTTGGGTACTAGTTTAGTGTGATTTTTGGTATAAAAATAATATGTGATTTTTGGTATAACAAGTTTCAGATATTGATACTTCAACACAAGTTTTATGATTACTAAATATGCAATTTCACTATTATTTTATAATACAAATTTTAAGGCAACTTATGATATTCGTATATGTTCATATTTGTTTACCGTATAAATTTTTTCATTTATATATGAGGTGTACTATTTATAAATGTATAGTTTTATCAATAAAAAATATATATAAATAAGTTTTTTAACTACTCATTGAGTCATTAGACTCAACCTTTTTTTGTCCTCAAAATTTTCCCTCTTCAGGTATTGTAGAATTCATAGAGTCCCGTTAAGTCACGTAAAACTTGTGACATGCATCCATATATACTAGTACATTTATGAGACATCTAGAGTGGCCATGTAAAAGTACATTTTTTTCATTTTTCATTGCTTTTTTCTAGTGAGTTTTAGAGAACCAAGCATATAGCTAACGGTTCAAGGTCGTAGATTCGCCCTGACACCAAGGTGGATTGAGGCGAGTCATTTCATTTGTACAATAGTGCACTTCAAGGTGAGCTTAAGGTTAGAGCTAATAATAATTCAAAATTAAAATTTTCACCGAAGTTCTTCAAATATATGTTTTATATAATTTTATATTATTAATAATATAAGTTACATGCGTATATGTTGATTATATACTTAATTCTGCTGCAAAATTATGTATATGACACATGTATTTAGTTTTTTCAGCATGTACACAATCATATGCATACACTCTAAAACACGTTTACAAAAACTCTATAGTGTTTGATAATATCCACACAAAAACTCTATTGTTATAATTGTAGTAGTATAAATTAACTTTGGAGTGGTATAATAGTCATTTTATTTAAAAGTCAAATTGCATCTATATAGTACCAAACAGTAACAACGTAATGTGTAAATAATAAAATTAACACTATATAATATAGTTCTAAATAGTTAAATAGTACTGCATAAATAATAAATTTATATTATGCTATAATTAATAACTTTTATCTATTTGTTAGATAAATATAACAATTGATATTGAATATTTACAATTTAACAAAAATGCATACATCCGTTTTAAATAATAATTCATAATATAATGAAGTTTCATGTTATTCTTATTAATTATTTGATAGTGCAAGTATACTAATTTTACTGTTTATAATGCATTTTTATTTCACAGACGCAATTATTAACTTTTTAAATAAAAAGATTGTTATACCTCTACAAAGTTAATTTATACTATTACAATTATAACGATAAAAGATTTTTAGATATTAGTAAACACTATAGGGGTTTTGGTGGTTAACAAATCTAATAAGGAGTAAATAGTATTTACCCATAAAAAAATTATGAGAGAAATTATATAAAATGTTATATAGAAAATACTTAAAGTATTTTTATATTTTATATTATAAAATTATAATAAATTATTCTTTTATTTATAGATATATCTTAAATTAGAGTGAATCACATTAAAATTTTATATTCATTATATAATTTATTAATTTTAATATTTAATATATTTTTATTATATTTTTTAAAATAAATTATAAGAGTTAAAATATTGACAGTTACTATAAGAAAAGAGAGTAACTCGTCTAATCTTTAGGATAAACGAGATACAATTATGAATCCACGGTAAGTTTCACTCTTTTTGTTTATCTTTCAATAGAATTTTTCAAAATAGATTTGATTGTTGGTGCTACTTACCACCAATTCTTTGGTGTAGACGTTGCATTTTATAATGTGGATGGATGTGAACTCTTAACAGGCAGCTTTAAGAACTGAACTCTTCGTACAAAATTTTTTATGTCGACCAAAAGATCAACTTGTCCGGTCATACCGATAAATGCTACACGATTGATTGTATTATGATTGATTTTAATCGGCATCAGTTCTCACTCTCTTCATAGAAAATTTCGAAACAGATGTGATTGCAACTTGAAATAATTGAAGGGTCAGTCAGCTAAGTACAGCTTGAAGATGATGAGTTAGCCCCTTGGTGGCCAATATAGAATAGAGCTAAAACGTACACTGTATTTAATAAGAAACGTTGGGCCTCTCCCAAAATGCACCAACAAAAAATTATGCTGCTTTTGCTTCATTTTACTACAACCGATATTAACGGCAGAGGAAACATAGAAAGAGAAAACGCAAGTCTTCGACTTCAAGAACGTGACTTGATTTTGTTATTTTATCAAACTTGTATTGGATTTTTGTTGCTCTCCTCTTCATATTATCAATGCTCTTAGGTGTAAGCCTATGATTAATGAACTATGAAATGTGCTTAAAAAGTATTGCTTAAGTGCGTTTTATTTTATGTATTGTATGTATTAATTTACTACTTAATTTAAAATTTTAAGTGAATAGGTGAAGGCCTATTAGTATTAAAGATAATTTTTAATAATTTTTCTCATGTAAAACGTAAATTTGAATAAATCTGAATCAGAGAGATAAATTAAAAAATTCGAATAGGTCTAACCCGAAGAGATTCTGAGTAAGTCTGAACCAGAAAAATAAATCAAGAAATCCGAATAAATTTAAAAGATGACTAAAATACTCAAAATATAAACAGTGTTATGAACAGTACCCCATAAATAGTTCGGATAAACAGTGCATATGATTACTATTTATACACTATAATGCAGCACAAAGGCATTGGTTGCGATATTGAAATCAGTAGCTCTAACGTTGCAGCATTGAATTTCAATGTTGCGACACTGGATGCTGGTACTCTTTTAAGGACAATGTTATCATATTTTTGTAATCCTAAGCCTATATAAATACCCACTATTTAGCCAAAAATGTGTGGAGCAGTAGAGAACACAAAATTAACACATCATTTAGGATTTTGAAGCAAGAATCAACAAGGCGGAGAAGAAATTCTGCATATTGAAAGAAGAACACCACTGCCACATCAAGGAAATTTTTCTCTTCTCTTCAATTTCGTACATTGTTGTTAATTCTAATATGTATAATGGTGTTATTAGATGCTTTGAACTTATATTTACATTCATGAACTAAGTTTTATTGCTATGATTACAATGTGAACTCAATATGTAGTTTGAATTGATTATTTTTTCTTATTCATCATATTAGTATTAAATTGTTTAATTTGTTTTATGCTTAATGTTTCTAATTACATGACAATGTATTAGATTGATTTGAGAATCTTATTAAATTAGGAAAAGAAAATTTTGTATTGAATATGAATAGATTGATGTATGATCATTGTGTAAAAGTATGAGTTTTATATGAGATAATAATATACTAATATAGTATATATGACCATTTAGAGAACTTGCTCTTAATGAATCTTATTTCAATTTGATTATCATAGAAATGTTGATAATTAATTGGATGAAATATACTCACTTGACTATCAGAAGAGGCTTGTGAGGATATTAGAATTCTTAGTTAATAATTTATATTAATAATTTTCAGGGGAGTAATTGAATTCAAATGAGATATTGAGAGATTATTATAATCCTAGGCATTTAAGTATTGGTGTTATCATGTTTGTTCTCTTTGTTCAATCTCTATAATTAGTTTCATTATTTAGTTAGTTAAGATGTTAAAATCATTGAAATATTACTAATTTGAATAAAAGTAAAAGGATACAATTATAATATTTAACAAGTAATAATATAATTTTTCGTAAAAATGATACCCTCTTATTATATATTACTAATTACAATAATATACAATTGTATTTGAAATATATACATACAAAATATATAACACACATTCACATACATATCTTCTTATATTTCATAGCAAAGTTATTTCATTCACAATAGCTCTATAGTAAAAAGCTATAACACTGTAATTTCAAATGCAATATTATTAATAAAACATGAAAAGAGATGATTATTGTCAGATATGGTATTGCGACTTTTAGTCTTTATAGTAAGAATATTATTAGATATAAAAATTAAACTACTTATACAAATTTCATTACAGAAATTGATGTGACAATAATATAATTGAACGAATGAATAAGATTAGTCTCATTTATTTTATTAACTATATTAATTTTTGTAGGGATTTTTTTGTAATCTTTAATTACTATTTTTATCCTTAAATAACTATTATTTTTGTCTCTATATAGATTAATATGATATATATTAGATAAATGAGGACTAAATTAGTATATATCTATAAAATTAAAGATTAAAATAATTTTTTTTTTCAAATAAAATACCTAATGGTCTTATGATTTTAATCCGCTCGAGTCTCACTCTTTGTGTGGGTTATCCTTCTATGGCAATTTTTATCAAAATAGTTTGAATGTTGTGCCATTGAAATGCATGAAGGTAAAGGGAAGATACGATGAAGATGAGTTAGCCTTATGGTTGACAATTAGAGCCACCACGTGGTTTTATAGGAATGGTAAAAAAATTTAAACTTGAAAAAATTTGGATTCGATTTAAAAAATTTTAATTTTTTTTGAATCTAGATCATTTTCTTAGAAAATTTGGATCCGGACTAGATAAAGATTTTTGCAGAAATTCGAAAACCTGAATCCGAATTTAGATTTTATTTGTTTATTTTCTTAAAATCTTAAATTAATTTTTAATCTTTAATATATATAAATTTAACAAATATTTTACAAAATAAATATTAAAGCAGAAGCACACAAAGAAGCAATATATCCCAAGTAAATAGTACATAATAAGGAATTAAGAAAATAAAGAGAAAAATGGTAGAAGAAAAACACACAAAAATTTACGTGATTCGACAACTTGCCTATGTCCACGGCAGATCAAGATCACTCACACTTATGATTGAATCACATGGCACTCACAAAGTATTTCTTTTACAAAAAATATCACAAAGAAAAACTCTATCTTGCAATTTAAAAATTTTCTCTTACTAAAAATCACAAATAATGTTTAATCACTAAGATTCCTTGGGTTATCACAAAGATATGTTTACAAGTCAATTGAGAGCCTTTATATAGACTTTAGGACGTCTTAGGTTTACCCTAAATGTGTGAAAGAGTCGTATTAGGAAGTCTTAAAACAAATAGGAGATGAAATAAGGAAGTCTCAAATCGAAAACTTGTTCACGCATCCAACGCCGCGGTGCTCAGTGCCCATCACCGCAGCGCTGGTGCACCCGCCTAGGTGTTGAAACGCTGATCACCTAGTGTCACGACACTCAGGTTCTGGTTTCGGCGTCATGGCACCCACTCCTGATCGTCACAGCGCTGGTGCACCCGCCTAGGTGTTGAAACGCTGATCACCTAGTGCCACGACGCTCAGGTTCTGGTTTCGGCGTCATGGCGCCCACTCCTGATCGTCACAGCGCTGGCGCTTGTCACGTTCTTCGTTTTTCGTCTCTTTTTTAGTTCGTTTTCGATCCTCATGTATCATATGCTTTTGGTTTGATCTCTAAATCATATCCCAATAATTTTTAATCAATATTCTCACAATAAATATTCTAAAAATTCAAATTTCACCTAAATATTTAAAAAAAAAAATTTAAAAAAATTTGAATTTAAATTCAAATTTGGATCTTAATTTAAACCCAAACCTATAAAAATCCGAATAAAATTCAAATTCTAAATTCATTTAAAAATTTAAATTCAAATTTGAATCCAAATCTAAATTTTTCCGTTACTGTATACATGCTTGATCAAAATCAACACTGAACAAAGACAAAACACGATAATTTAATTAAGGACTTTTGTATGGTACTTGCAGTGCATTTAAAAAAAATAAATTTAAATTTAAATTCAAATTCGGATCTTAATTTAAACTCAAACCTATAAAAATCCGAATAAAATTCAAATTTTAAATTCATTTAAAAATCTAAATTCAAATTCGAATTCAATTCTAAATTTTGCCGTTACTGTATACATGCTTCGTCAAAATCAACACTGAGCAAAGACAAATCACGATAATTTAATTAAGGGCATTTGTATGGTACTCGCAGTGCATTTAATATGAAATGTTAGCCCTTGCCCTCCCCAAAATGCACCGACAAACTATATATGTCCCTTTTTGCGTTGTTTTACTGCACAATTATAGCTGAGGAATCAAAGAAAAGAAAAAAAACTCAGATCTTCAGGCTTCAGGAACGTGATTTGTTTTTGTTCCTTCTTTATTATATCAAACTTATTCATTGGATTTTACTCCAATTTGTTCCTTTCATATCTTGGATGTAACTAATGTACTATGAAAACTGAAAAGGACATTCAAATGCACTCAATTATTAATCCATACTGTTAATAACAGTTTATGTTTTGCATGAAATTTTGATGAAACTCCTTTTTTTTTTTCTTTTTTGAAAAACAAAGAAGAAAAATCTTTTGGGTTAAGAAAAATAATAGTTTTAAGATTCACAATAACAAGACCCGAAGCCTGGAGAACTGCATATTCCACAATAATTAATAAAAGTTACAATATTGGAAAAACGATCTTTACTCCCTAGTATCGGCTAATATCTATTTATTTTTTTATAGTTTAAAAAAGGATTAAATTTTTTTTTGTTAAGAATATTTTATTATCTTTTAATTTTTTTATAATTTAATAATTTTATTTTTAATAATATGTAATTTGATAATTTTACTCTTAAGTATTTAGAGTAAAAAAAATAAAATTATCTATTAACTTTTTATATAATTTAACAATTTTATTAAAAGCTTAACAGATTGTACTAAGATTTAAAAAGCTTAACTTAGCTTAGAAGAGGATTCGGATCTTAATTTTAGCCCGCATTAGGTCTTTCTGTATATCTTTTCAGTAACAGATTTGACTGCTGTGCTACAAAAAAATACAGGAAGGGTTAGTTACGTACAGCTTGAAGATGAGTTACCCACTTACCCCTTGGTGGAGAACCAGAGCCACATACGTGGATGGAGAAGCAAAGACAAACCGGTGAACTTTAAGGGCTTTTGTATTTTACTCGTGACATGACGGATGAAATGCTAGCCATAGCCCTACAAAAACTATATGCCTGGTTTAGCTTTATTTTTTACTGCACGATAAAGGGCAGAGGAAAGAAACGAGCCTAACTCGTCTTTCTTCTTGTATCCATCGTACTTTGGTCTAATTGGATTATTCTAACTGGTTCTCATTTGTATCTATGCTCTTGGTTGTAATCCTGTAACTGATGTACTATGAAAAGGACATTCAAAGGCACTGAACTAATCTCTAGTGTCAATAACGTTTTATTTTATGTATTACATGAAATTTTGATGGAACTTACTATAAAAGACTTGTATATACAGTGATATTGATCGACATCCGCTAGTGCATGGTTAGTTGATCATACATTGCAGCTCGATCAGTTGGTGAACAAGTTTCAAATTAACATTGGTACTGGTAAATCTTGGCATTCCACTTTAATTAATTATGAAATGGACAGATGTTGTAGGCTGACATATATACACAAATATTAAGGTGAAAAACTATGACAAAGTAGGGAAGTAGACCACAGGGATCAATATAACAGTAAAATGTTCTGAGTTGGAATGCTGATCTCCACTTCTAAATGAATCACATGTCATCAACTCTATCATTAGCAACTTCCCCACCAACTGTTCTGCATACTATTACAACCCTTTTCATGTTTTCACCTTTTTTTCAAGTCAACCATACTGTCACACAATTCCTCACTACTTGTGCTCAACCGAATCCCATTCTTCTTGTAGTGCTCAGTCTCAAAATTAGTTTGAATTATTCTGCAGACTTGACAGAAGGTATCTCTGCAAAGCTCAGAGACTTGCATTGATCTTTTATCACATGTCATTGCTGTGCGGTAGAACCGCAACATCTCGTTTTCCATCTACTGAGCTTCTAGGATGTGTGTTGCACTGCTGGTAGGCTTTCTTCTTCACCTTTCTCTCTGCATTTCTCAAACCTTTCAAGTATTAATTGTGCTGAATTTTTCACCTTGAACACCCTTTTGATCTTCCTTGAGGGATTTGACGGATCCGTTAATCCTTTCTGGACGATTTTTTCAATAATATTTTTTGGTGGATCTCCAATGTTGATGTCTGCATATATATAGAAATGGCAAGGTAATGAAACTTAGCTACATAATTCCTAAGTGATGCAGGGTTGTTGTCCAAGCTTCTGTTGTTTCATTCAAAGTTCTATCTCAAATACCTCCTCCACAAGTAAAATGAAGAATAATAATAAATTTCACCAACTAATTTGTTAAGAAAAAAATAAATAAATGTCTCAACATTGACTAGAAATTGGAAGAATCGTAAATTTATAAAAAATTAACTATATCTTTATTGATATAAGGCCTTTTGGGTAGAGTTAAAGAGTAAAATTATGAGGACTTACATTTAAAATGGACAATATCATACCAATATAGAGATATGTGTGGTTTGTTAGACTCCTAACAGTGTTAGCCATGTCCCAGAGTTGCCATGTGGAGGAAATTCTCATTGCCGAATGAGAAGGTAGTGAGCTTAGTATGCCTCTAGTTCGCGATGAGTTCTGTGGTTGTGCTCTATGGACAGACGGTGATGTGCTCTGAGACTCACGTAAGGTGTGTTCTCTTAACTCAATGATGCAAAGTTGACTTGATAGAGCGGGCTGTCATGTGGAGGAAATTCTTAGTGCCGAATGAGAATGTGGTGAGCCTAGTATGCTTCTGATTTGCAATGGGTTCCGTGGTTATGCTCTATAAACAGGTGGTGGTGTGCTCTAAGACTCACATAAAGTGTGTTCTCCTAATGCAGAGTTGACCTGATAAAGCGAACTTTCAAAGTAGGCAGTACTCTAGTGCTTCACGTAAGGCGTATGCGGTCAACGCAGTGAAGATGAGTAGTAAATTATTGGGAGATGGAATATCATTTGAAGAAAGACTGTAATCTTTTGTTCGAGGGGAGGATTATTAAGGCAAACAAAATCTCACATTGGCAAAAATAGAGAGGATCATGAGTTTATAAGAAGTTAACCATATTTTCATTAGTATAAGGCATTTTGAGTAGAGCTTAAGAGCAAAACCATAAGGACTTAAGTTTAAAGTAGACAATATCATACTAATATTGAGATATGTGTAGTTTGTTGGACTCCTGACAGTGATATCAGAGCCATGCCTTGGAGTTTCCATATGATGAAAATTCTCGGTGCCAAACGAGAAGATAGTTAGTTAGCTTGGTGTAAACCCTTGACTTGCGATGTTCCATGGTTGTGCTTTATGGACAAGCGCTGGTGTGTTTCGGGCTTCACATAAGGCATGTGATGCTAATGCAGTGATGCAAAGTTTACTTGATAGAGGGGGCTCTCAAAGTAAGCATTACTCTAGTGTTTTACTTAAGACGCGGGCAGTCAACACGGTGAAGATGAGTAGCAAACTATTGGGAGATAGAATATTATTTAATGGGAGGTTTAGTGGTTCTTTGTTCGAGAAGATGATTATTAAAAAAAATGAACAAATATCCCATATTGTCTAGAAATGGAGAAGATCATAAATTTATAAGAAGTTAATCATATCTTTATTTATATAAGGTCTTTTGGATATAGTTTAAAAATAAAATTATGAAGGATTAAATTTAAAGTGGATAATATCATATTAATATAAAAATATTTATAATTTGTTGGACTCTGACATAATTAATAAAAACAGTAATTAGAATAAGCTAACTTGTGGATTAATAGAAACAGTAATTAGAATAAGCTAACTTGTGTATGTGGCCACAGATAATACATGCCACAAAGAACTATAACATACAGAAAAATTCATATTTTCCAATTGAGATTCTAACCCAAGTTGTGATCAGTTACCAACCAATTTAAAAGATGTAAACAAAACAAAACATGACAGTTTTTATGTTGTTTAGCTTCCTGTAAGCAAATTCATGGACCTGTCTATGACCAGGGTTTGAATATGTTTCTCTGAATTTAAAAAAACTGCAAAAATTAAAAGAAAGTATGTCCAAAACTCATTAATTTGTTCTCTTGAATTTAATACATGATTCCCAGTTAAAAAGTTTTTGTTCTTTTGATTTTGAACTGACTAAATTTTGTCCCTCAAGTAATTTTAAATTATGTTTTGGTAAGAATCATTAGCAGGTACTTTGGCTAAATTACAAAAATGAAAAATCAAAATTTGCCATGTTTCATATTATTATTCAAATCTCTCATAAATGCATTCTCAAATTATGTTTTAATTTCTTTTTGCCCACAATAAATAACAGTGAAACTGCTATTTTTTATTCCTATATATAAAAAAAATACAAGAATACAATTAGAAAAAATTCATATTTCTATTGCCAAAAATGGCAAACATTCAACTCAAATTAAATACAGAGTTATAAAACTACCATCATGGGTTGTCAAAATACATTTAGTTCATATAACACATTATTCCTATGAGGTGACTTTGCTCGAGTTTTTTATGTTTTTCATCTTTCTGATTGTTCTCAATGAAGCTCATTTTTATATAAAAAGATATTCAATAGAATATCAGCTCATATGGGACTCAGAATTTATTCTATGACCAGCCTGTGCAAAAGCTAGCCCGCTGTTGTTGGCTTCCCTGCAGAAAATAGACCACCCACTATTGCTCTGATGCCAAGAGGATCGGAGCAGCACCCCTGTCACTCTCAGTGGAGACTTTTGAGTCACTATGGTGCTATATCTTCGAATCAACTGAAGTTACTCCGAATTATCAGGAGAGGACAAGAAGGCACCAAAGCCAATCATAAGAAACACTGTTTGGCACCTGAGATTGTCAACATTTTAGCATGTGGGGCGGCTGAGAGAGTGGATGCTAGCTATTAGCTTTCAGGAAATTAAGTTGAGATTTACACCCTATAAGTAAAGCCCTTCTATGAATGCAGCTATCAAAACTCTGCCGGAAGAACTACAATGGAAAAAACATATGTACATTTGTTAGAGAGAGAGGTGATGCAGTCTCTCTTTGCTGGAAACTCGAGCTCGATCTAATCCAACAATAAGTTATTCATAGTCGTAGTTCTTCAACTGGCAACCTGAGGTTGAACCTTAAATAAAATGAGCTCTTTATCCCCAAGAAAATAAAATTTTTCCTTCTGATGGCTGCATTTATAATCCTATATTGGAATAAATAAGATTCCTGCTGAGTAGCATAATGTCATCAATCCCAGCTAAAAGTTAGCAGATACATTGCAGCTTGGCCGCTGAACAAGTTTAAAGAATGCAGTGTTTATAGTGACCGTAATTCTCAGCAATACTAGAAATTTTCTAGTTCTCTACCAAGTAAATTAATATAGATATCTTATGGAATCAAAAAATGTACTTGTTTTCCAGAAATTTAGCCCCCCACCAAGTGTTGGCTCCGTCGACCCTGCTTTTATTATGAATCACACTCTTCATTATAAGCTCCATCAACATTATGATCAACCCTCCCACCAGCAATTGTCCTGAAAACTATTGTAGCCCTTTGGATATTATATTCTTCATCTTCGAGGAGGGAAGCATATTGTCACACAAATCAGTTTGGCCTGGAAAGCACTTCACTTTCAGGATCTTCATTTCTTCTTGGAGGGTTTTGGCCTGAAAAGCCACTTCAGCGGATACAGTATTTCCTGCTTGATGAAGCTCAGAATTGAATCTCCTTTTGCTGCATTTTTATGGCTGGGGATTAAATTATTTGTCAACTTATAACTTGTACCGTTGACATTTCTCCTTCAAGGTTACCCACGTGGCCTGCATGTCTCTCTTTGACACTGTTTGTTCTCTTGGGAATTATATTATTCCGAATTCTGACAGATAGAAGATAATGCAGATAAAAATGTAGAATGAATAGTATGAAGGTTCAAGGGAGCCCTCTGGACGTAACTCAAACGGTCGTGAATGCGTTTTGAGTCTATGGCTACACGAGTCCACTTTGTGCTGTGATGTAAGAGAAAATCTTGGCTATTCTTGGTGTAATATTGCTTCCCTTCTGTTAGATCTTTGCCATGTGTGTATCTCAACCAATCATCTCCTGGTGTATTGCTACCCTTCTGTTAGATTTTTGCTACGTTGGTCTCTCAATCAATTATGAAAAAGTTAAATACACGTATAGATAGAATTTGACAGAAAGAGAGCAATACACGGGAACACCCAATACTCTCTCTTGAAACAAAGAGCACCCCTCTCAGCACAGAGACTTTTGTGAATTTAAGGATCGAATCGATGATGAGCAATTCATGGCCGCATTTATCTTCCTATGTTGGAACCAAATTTCAAAGTACGTAGTGATACATTGGTGGCAACATTTTCTAGTTCTCTACCGATTCAGTATTATGTTCTTTATAGATACTATGACAAAGCTACTCAGGTGAAAACTATGACAAAGCAGGGAAGTACAGCACACGGATTTTTAACAGTCAAGTTATCTCCTCCACTACTTGTAATTGAATCACACTCTTCATTAAATGCTCCATCAACCATATTATTAGCAACTCCCCCAGCAATTGTCCTGCAAACAATCACAGCCCTTTTGACATTCTTCACCTTTGTCAAGGCAACCATATTGTCACACAACTCCTCACTACTTGTACTCAACCGAACCCCATTCTTCTTGTAGTGCTCAGTCACAAAATTAGATTGAATTACCCTGCAAACCCTACAGAAGGGATCTTTGCAAAGCTCAGAGACTTGTGTTGATCTTTCACCACATGTCATTACTGTGCCATAGAATCTCAACAGCTCATTTCCATCCACTGAGCTTCTGGGATTTCTCTTGCACTGCTCATAGGTTTTCTTCATCACCTTCTCTCTGTGTTTCTCAAACCTCTCAAGTATGTCTACTGAATTTTTCACCTTGAACACCCTTTTGATCTTCCTTGAAGGCTTTGCAGGATCTGTTAATGCTTTTCGGAAGATGGTCTCGACAATATTTCTTGATGGATCTTCATTATTGATCTCTGTATAAAGATGGCAAGATAATGATTAATTAACTCGACAATTCCCAAGAAATTATGCGAGTTAACAGCCTAGAAAAGAACAAGTTGGCAGAGGGACCATTGTGCAAGCATAATTTACTAGCATACAATACGTATCCTTATAGTTTGTTCAAATTTGATGTATAGCATTTAGAGTTTAGAGTCTTCTTTGGTTTGGATCTCCACAGGTTAGCTCAAAATAGTAATGTGTGGCTCAAAAATAGCTCAGAAACGACGTCGTTATGAAATGATACATGTCATGTCCTCATTTTATATAGATCAGGTAAACAATCGCTCTTGAGAATTTCTGATACCGTATATGTATCGCCTTTGTTTGCCTACTTCAGATTCCAAAGAGTCGTTTACATACTAATGTGGAATGCATAAACACACAATTTCACTACTTTATTATTGCTTTAGCTCAAGCACAAGTATGGAAAATATAAAGGAAAAGGAGTAAAGTTAGGACAATATTTTCAAGGTGTCTTTACTTCTAGAATCTTCAACTCTGGATTTACTTAATTTCTCCAGAAACAATGTGAAAAATGATAACGCAGCTGTTACTTATACCACTATTTGGACTTAGATGCACAAAGCAACTTTTAGGACTCACAAATTGTCTGCCTTGAAGGATTAAGATTCATACCTATTGCATGTCTTTCCAACTAATTAATATTAATACAATATCGAAAAAATCTGTAGGGTTTAAGAGTAATACAATCCCACAGAGCTAAAAGGCAGTAGTTGTGAGCAAAATGGAGGAGCATGCAGAGCCACTTACTTATAAACCGTGTTCTTGGAAAGTTTGGCCTGAAAAGCACTTCACATGCAGGATTAATATTTCCCATCTGCTGAAGCTGATGACCAACTTCATTTGTCCTTGGATAGTTTGGCCTCAAAAGCACTTTACCCATAGAATTTCCTTCTCCCTGAACCTCAACATCCCAATTTTCTTTTCCTGAACTGAAACCCCTTGCCTTGCTACATTTTTGTGGGCGACCAACCACATCTGTCAACTTGCTTCTGCAGTTGACATTCTCCTTTAAAGATACCCACATGGCCTGCATCTCTCTTTTTCTCTCTTACACTTTTGGAAACTCAAGAAGAGTGAGTGTTTAACAAAAATGCAAAGAGATATGATCTAGGAAAGTAAGTGTCTCATTGAGCATGTCACTGATAGAATATTTACTAGCAAGGGAAGTATCAATGTGTTTTCTTCTTTCTTTTTGTTAATGTAACAAGTGGAATAGATCAGTACATTAGCTGTTTTAATCTTCACTGAAAGTAGATTTGAGTGAGAAAGCTACTTTGAGATATATGAAGGATGAGGCTCTTCTCTTCTGGGTGGAGATTGAGCAACAACGTGGCTGCATGTTCCTACAGTGCTTGCTGTAAGCAAAATAACAAAAAGGTGAATTTAAGTGCTTTTGTATTCTACTTGCAGTGCATTTAATATACGTTAGCCCACCCATAAAATTCACCAAGCTACTCGTTTTGCCCTTTATTTTTCTACAGCTTAAAGGAGAGGGAAAAAAATCATTTTCTCTTTATTTTTCTTTCTCTACCTTACTTCATTATGGAGAGGAGAACGGAAAGTTGAAGAGTCTTCAAGAATCCAGAACGTGACTTGTTTTTGTATTTATATATTAAACTTCATTGGATTTTTCTGTTCTTGTTCTGTTTTATACCCATGCCTCGGTACAAGCCATTGGAATAAAACAACACTTAAGAGGGTACTTCCGAATCTGCCAATGATGTTTTATCTTTAAGTAGAATTTGATGAAATGGGTCAAATCAATTCTTTAGTAAAAGCAAAAGCACTTTTGAGTAAAAATATATAGGGATATTACGGAGGAAATTTTATTTTTCAGCAAACAATACAAAAGGTAGTTATCAATATTCAAGGTCAAGGATAGTATAGTAAAATAATTTTTTTAAATAAATTAAATTAAATAATTATTGAATTTTTTTTAAAAATCAATATTTTAAAATGTCTAAGTTAAAAACTTAATCTCTCTTTCTCTCGTTAATTCTCTTCCTTTCTCTCTTCTTTTAAAACTCCTAACCCTAATTTTCATAATTAAATATATTCAAATGAATGTAATTTAGATTAGAATTTTTACTAATTAATTTTATTTTGTAAAGAAAGCAAAAAAATAAAGAAAAAAATATAGGACATAATTATCAAATTAAAAATATTATTAAGAGTATTTTAGATATTTTTGAGACGTACTATGTTAAAGATTAATTTTAACGGAATATTAATTAAAAATTTACAGGTATTGCTAATAAATAACCTTTCTTTGAGGACATTATTGATAATTTCCCAAATATTATATATATATATATTATGTGAATGAAAAAACTTTTATTATTTTACATGATAGCTTTCTAATAATGTGTGAATATTTTACCAACAAATTTGTTTCACATGCACCCAAAAGAAAAAATAACACTTCTAGGATTCGAGGTGAAATGCTATCATTGCTCTTTGTCTGTGTCTCCTAACAAGGACACAAATAATAATAATCAATCTTCTCCGATAAATCCAAGGGATAATGATGCAGTTCGAGCTCCTGCATCAGATAGGATTGGGAAGATTTTCCTGTTACAGCAACAATACTTTCATGCCTCACGGGCAAGTGAGTCCTATACTTTCATGCACAATCTCTGAGCCAAAAGCAATAGCCATAGAAGATGCAAACATAAAAAAATGGACCAAATGCATATTGCAACACATTTTCTTACAAATTCCATTTCCATAATTTGTTTTACAACACTGTTTCTCTTTTAAGAAAATAACACTTGTACCAGTTTCACATTTGTACAAAGCATTGAACTCTAGAAGTTAATACAAATAGCCACTTGAACACTGTCACATGTAGAACAATTCATATTTTCCAATTGGGATTCAAGCCTCTCTTTCTCTTACCGGCCAAAAAGAATTAGAGAGTAAAATAAAGCATAGCAGGTTTTATTATCTTTGGCTTCGTGTAAGCAAATTCAGGGACCGGATAATATTCTTCCAATGGTTTGAGGATAAGGGTAAGAAGAATGATTCAATGGTGGAATGTCAATACCACGGCCTTCACTAAGGTTTTCTCTAGATCCATACTGATTCATGCTACCATTTAAGACACCATAATATGTTGAGACTGGAGTTGCTTGAATTATTTTATAACTGGAACTGCTAGCATGGGGTTGGCTTCGGGGAAGTTCGGAATGCAGCACCTGTGGCTGCTCATTTGATCTATTATCTGTAGCAGAACTAATTCCAACCCCAAGATTAAGGCTAAGTGTCTCACTTTCTTCCGATGCAATCCTTGATGGTCCATTGCTAGCTGGTGGTCCAGCTGCATCATGGCTACTAGTCCTTGCAGTAGGTACATCATGGTTGTGCTTGCCCTCGTATGTGGTTATAACTGCTTTTGGATCATGTGATGCCCTCTCCACGTGTTTTCTAACAGGACATCCAGCATTTGTGCACTTGTAGTAACTCCTGCACAACAGCTCAAGCTTAATAGAGTAGATATACAACAGCCAGAACATTAACCATCCATATGATTAATAAAAACATGCACAGAATCACAAAGAATATGATTATCAAATGCAATAGAACTTAGCAAAATAACTCACATATCAGGTTATACTACAGATAGTGTCTTAATAAAATTCCTAGTGATAACTTTTTAGATTACGATTTTTATGAAGAAAAATGTTGACTTCATAGTCCTAACACCCAAGTAGCAAGAAATATTATCATATCCAATTCCAGACACTTTCACAATCATACACTCAGTGTAAGAAGAAAGCACTACATATTTCATCATTTGATTAGGATAGACGTTACACATTGAAAGTTATGATCAGTAAAAGGCAGAAAACAGAACTAAGATCATCAGAATTGATAGATACCTAGGATTAGGATTACCCCTCACTACTTTCTGCCCATATTTGCGCCAGCGATAACCATCATCAAGTATATCAACCTCACTGAGAGTTTGAACAACAACACGTGGTTCCCGAATAGGCTTGACCACAGGGGTGACATCAGCCACAAAAGCATCCATCTTTCTGCTTAATAAAATTTGAAAAGTCCCAGTTAGAAAATATTAAGCTATACTTGGCAATATAAGCATATCTTTATCTGAAATACCTCCGCTTTGAAAATGGATCATCATCATCACCCTCAGGACCTTCTGCAACATCATCATTTGCTGTCACAGGTGACAGATCAGGGCCATTCAGTTCCATGGTATGAGACATCTGACCATACATGCTGCCTGAAGAAAAAGGCAAATCAGTAAACAAATAAGATATACCAGGAAACAGAAATCACTTCATACTTTTTCTCTCACCATCTTGAGCAATTAGGGATGAGACCTTGTCAAATCGTTCATCTTGCATGGACATACCAGTTCCAGCAGAATATCGACGACTAGGTTGAGGTTTAGGATGATCATGTGTACCCTTGTAGATTATCTCTGTTATCTGTCCATCATGAGAACGTTCAAATAGCTTTTTCACTTCACAGTTAGGATGTGTACATTTATAATAGCTGCGTGGGAATTCACTTCCTTTAACATGTTTCTGTCCATATTTTCGCCAGTTATAACCATCATCGGATGGCATTGAAGGCGAACTTCCTTTATGATCAGAATTTGATGCTTGGATCCCAGTATTCGGGTGCCCCATCTGTTTTGGCTCATCTGAATCAACTTCAGCAGGCACAATTGCCCCCGAAGTAGCCATCTGAACTGGTGCTGATAGACTCAACTCATTTGAGGAAACGGCCATCTCACTTTTAATGGTAGTTGCCAAAGAAAATGCTTGAGTCTGACACTGACCTTGGGTTTGCACATATTGTTTGTTTCTTTGGAGGCCCTCTGCAGGAACCTTGAAACAAACGGAAGACTTTAACCAATCATTACTAGTGAAGCATAATTGTGAATGGTATAATCAGCTCAAATAAGCATGTAACTCTTTGATAAATTTAATTTGGACATAGATGGGAAAGGCAGTTCCTCCAAAAAGTTGCACCATTTATCTCCTTCCTATTGCATACTTCTAATAATATTACCAGCAATTATATATACGAAGGTATGTGCAACATCAAGTAGAAGATATATGAAAATCAAAATCATAAATGACTATCTAATCTTGTCCTGGACAAAGTAATAAGCAATAAGCATTAAAAGAAAACATTAGGGATCATGTAGCATTAGCTGCTAAATTTAAACACCAATAAGGTTTGTAACTAAATATATCAACTGAGATACTTAATCTCAGGGACCTACATTTGAACTTTAAAGAAGAACACAGAATTCAGGCAGAAAAAGAGAAATCTAGATCTACAGTTATCTAGTTGGATATATACGCCCAAATTAACAGGCTGCAATGTTACAAACAGTTTGAACAACAGAAGCTCAGCTAAAAATCAGCATATCATTAGGCCATTACCATATTTGATTGAGAATGGGGTCTAAATTCAAAGCTGCTGGATTCTCTTTCATTCAAGGTATTGGAATAAACTGTAGATGCTCCAGACACATGCATCGCCTGAGGCTTAAAAAAGGAACCAGTAGTTGGGGAAGGCTCTGCCTGCTACATCAGCATAAAAATTGAGTTAATTTTTGAAAAGCCTTTTCATTTGAAAAGCAGTAAGCAGCTCAAAAGGACAAAATCAATAAAGACTAGTAATTGAAAAAAGGGAGTAGTCAATGAAAATACAGGAAAGATACATCAACCCTGCAAGCCCAAAGGCCCGACACTAGATCAGCCAGCAATTCAGATATGGTTACATGAAACTATATCACATATGTCCGCTCGAAGTAAACTGCTTGCAGACCTCCAGATAAGCTCTTATCAACATCAGCAGATAGACAAAGTATTAACTCATCTAGTCATCTAAGCTAAACATACTGCATCTTGCATATATAGCACAAAAGAAATCCAATTAACAGAGAAGAGGTTGTAAAAGGAAACCACTAGTGAAGAGAAAAGTAAAATTCAAGTGCTTATTATCCACATGAATCCAATTACCCTAATACACTTTAATATGGGAAAGCTATACGCACTCAACTCAACAGAACTTATACCCAACTTCTTATGTGTAGCTAAAAGAGAGACATCTCATCTCTGAGGTCATCTCTCCAGTAAATCATACACAACCTTATATGCTTCCCTGCCTAGTCTATTCCTATTTTCATCGCCTCATAAATAACATGTCTAATCAACTCCTTGTCACCAGAGCATTTATTCCATATTCTGCCCACAAAATGGAAGGTTCTTCAGACACCATCGACACAGTTAAACAAAAACAAAAAGGCCAACAAGCTCCACCAACAAAAGGAAAGATTCATCATTATGTGAAAAAACAAAACTGAGCATTAAAGAAGAAAAAAGTGTTAAAAGAATTTTAAACCAAAAGCCATATTCCATAGAACAGTCCAACTAGACATGAACCAATATAGGAGTATTGTAATGGCAAAGCATCAGAATCTCATTAAGGTCCAAACATGAGCAGCACACCCCAAATATAATATCCAACGGCTGAGACACATAACAGAGAAAAACAAAACAGTACAAAGAACTTCGAATTTCTATCGAAACAAAGAGCATCTTTTTTTAGCTAACAATTAAATCCAACTCACACATCATTCAAGCCCCACAAAAATTCTCCACTAAGCCTCACTACTACAACTAAAACAATAACATAGCCTTGGCTACAAAGAGTAAAACTTATACAAACTTTACAGGAAGCTATGGATTAGACCGTTCTTTTCTGGTAACAATCAAATCTTAGCAACAACAACGAAAGCAAACATAAAATTTATATAAAATAAATAAATAAAAACTTTTGAATATCACATTTCGCGAATTCTTCAATTTACTCAAAACCCATCAAAGACAAAAGGGAGACTTTGTTAGGCTGCCAAATTGATTTTTTTTTTAATTAAGGAAAAACGAAAAAAAGCATTGTAGCATGTGACTGTTTAATTTACTTGAATATCTATCACTAAAATAGATGTTTAAATTTTTTTAAAAAAAATAATATTTCCATCAAACCGAACAGCATCTAAGCACAAAAAAATTCCATCTTGCTCCACTTTCCTTCCATTTTCCCAGCACCCAAACAGAGGCCACATTCATCTTTCCACTTTCCAATACCTAATTTTTTTATTGAAAAAAAAAATCTTCTTCCATTTTCCTGCATTTTCTCAGCAGCCAAAAGGAACCCAAAAAAACTCTCACGATCTCCCAGAAAATAAATCCAAATCACTAAACTAACTGACCTTGACATTAGAGAGAAGAACCGGAGACTCAAGAAACGACGTCGGAGAGAGGCCGGGAGGGATCGTGATGCAGGGCGAGCGCGAGATCGGCAACTTGGCCGGCGACATCAGCTTGTAGCGAGCTCCGACACTCGCAGAGGCCGCGTCCACGACGCCCGACTCGCCACGTGCCGGATCCTCAGTGCCCTCCATCAATAAACAAAACCACCCACCTAAAATAAAAAAATAAAAATATACAAGAAAAAATAATAAAAGATCGAATAGCAGAAAGTCCAAATGTATTCCTTTTTTGGCCCGCGAGTGAGTGATGTTAAAGAGAGTAAGAAAATTGAAACTAGCAAGAGACTGTTTGAAGCAGGGGAAAAAAATAGTAGAATAAGTGAAACAGGAAGAAGAAGAAAAACAAGAGGCATTTTGGTAATTAAATTATTTAAATTAAAAAGGATAAATAACATTTTTACCCACGACTAATAGATATTTTTACCTTAAATTAATTTTTAATACTCAATTTTACTCGATCCATTAATTTTTATAATTAATTTTAACAGTTAAAGAATAAAAGAATAATCTAATTATAAAAATAAATTATATTTTAAACACGTAGCACAATCTTACTAATTCATTATTTTTTGAACATTTATCACAATTTTATGAATTAATTTAATTTTAAAAAATAAACTTTCATAAAGGACACATATCATAATGTAATTAATTATTTTGAACAAATGTTAGCATGTAATTAGTTTATAATTATATTAAAAAAAATTAAAAATTTTAAATTACATAAAAATTAAAAACAAAGTTGAGGGTCACTGAAAAATAACGGCCAACAGCCAATCAGTCGCCATTTTTTGGCGACACTCCGATAATTAAAAAAAAGATCAAATTTATATCATTAAATTCTATTTTTCTAATTTGTACAATGATATAGTCATTTTTTGTAAAAAAAAAGCAAGAAAATAGCCAAAGCGGGTGGAGAGAGAAGGCTATCGCCAGAAGAGGGGGTGGTCGGCAACGGCCACCTCCTCTCTCCACCCACTTTAGTTATTTTCTGACCTATTTTGTCAAAAATGATCACACCATTGTGTAGATAAAAAAAATGAAGTCTAATAATATAAAATGTATAATTTTTTACTATCCAACGTCGCCAAAAAACTGTGGCTGACAACTAACCGATCGCCATTTTTCAATGACAGTGCAAATAATTTTTATTAATAATTAACAAATTATATAATGACATGTATTCAAATTATATGATAACACGTGTTTATTCTTATATTTTTTCATTCCTATATTTTTTAAATTTTATTAATAATGAGAGTAAAATATTAAATGACAATTAAAAATAGATTTTATATCCAAATAAACAGCAAAAAGTGACGGATTAAAGCTATTCTATTAATTAAAAATTATTTTAGGGTAAAAATGTCTATTAAATCATACTATTGAAATAAGTATGACCTTTGTCCAATTAAAAATAAGAATTTAATATATATTATGATAAAAAAAATTATCAAACTAACAAACTAAAAAAATTTAAAATATTTTTTCAATAATATAAATAATAATTAATAAACAAACTTTTAAATAAATAATAAATAAAATAAAAAAATTTAAATAATATTCTAGCACTTAACATTATTGATTTTCCTATTAATTATTTTATATTCTCATTAAAATCAATGACCTTCTAATTACAAATAAAATTCTTTTTGTCATTTACAATAAAGAAAAAAAAGTAATTTTTGAGTAATTTTTTGTTATATATTTTTATTAATAAAATAAAAATATATTAGTAAGACTATCCAAATTGAATATAAATTATAAAATAATAAATTATTTAATATATAAATATATATTAAAAAATTACATTTTATGTATGTATAAATAATGAGACAAGATAGAACAAAAAATTTTAATCTCATTTTTATCCCATAATAATTTAAAAAATAATTTTTTTTTCATTCTACACTTCATTTTTCACAAAAATTATCCGATTCTTACCTCATCGACGGCCGAAGAATATTTTGCCATCCTTACTTATATGACACCAATAAAGAGTGTCATATGTTAATATTTATTAGCATTTAAAAAATGTCATGTATAATATATTTATTAACTTTTAAATTACATTATTATTATATTAATTACACTGCAATATCAACAAATGTCATATTATAGCAGGGATACAAAATTAAAATTGCATCTATTAATGAATGTTAATGTCATAATAAGAATACAAAAAATTAGAATAACAATTATCAATAAATATCATATTATAATAGTGGTATAAAATTAAAATATAAAATAAATATATAACTGTAATATTACTATTGTGTTACTTGATTAAAAATTCTTAATCAAATCTCAAACTCTCACTTCATTTATTAGAAATAATAAATATAAAAATAAATATAATGTAAGCACAAACCAATTGTTAGTTCATAACTCTTGCAAAGCCTTGCCATCAAGTCCAAAGATTTTATGGGACCTAAATTTCAAGTTTTATTAATTGTCATAAATATGATTAACAAAAATAAATAAGAAGAAATATTTTAACATCTTTACATACAGAAGGAACATATCACATATGTTTTGCATATTGGCAAAACTTCAAAATTACCTAAACTAAACAAACAAAGCTCAAACATTGATATATAGATCGTAGATCATAGATAGCAATGGCCAAGACTTAAAAAACTCTTTGTCAGCTTATGTCTCATAATCTCCATCTCCATGCATTCAATGTGCCTCCTATGTAGCTTCAGTTCCTCCATTGTAATGTTTTATCATGACATTCAGCTATTAATGAGGCAATTCCAGTAATTGCCTCTGGCCCAATTTACTGTCAGCCAAGCAGCAGATAAAAATAATGACACTAGAGGGAAATGCTTCAAATCCAGTAGCTACACCTTTACAAACCCACCAGGTTTTTCCTTACAGCTCCCAAACTCCTTCAAATATTATACTATAGCAAAAAATTTGACTATATGTAATGAAAAACTTAGTGTGACTATTACAGCCGGTGTTGTACTGTAGTCGAACCTGGTACACAATGGAGATCATAGGCCACAGCATTTGCTTAAAACAATCTCTCTGCTTAATTCATAATGCAGATTTGAGCTCAAATTGTTACCATCCAGATGAGTTGCTACTCATTCTATTTTCAAAATCAGCATTCCTACAAGAAAAGCCATCATATGTGTACATATTTGGCAATCATGCAAGATTGTCTTTAGGTCTATAAGCTTGTTCTCCACACAACACACAATGAGATTGGGAACTAACTTCTTGTGCCAGATTGTGTTACTGCAATATTTACATGGAAAGCATGTTTAATTCACAGCAATCATACAGCTATGTATGAATGCACACTCATATAAACACGCATGTTTCAGAGAGAAAAAGAGCCATCAAACATGATGTGAAAGTACACAGATCAGATCTCTATATGAAGAAAATTGGAGATGAAGGAAAAAGAAGATGGTCCGGTAACAGTAAACAAATAAAGAGTTAAATGTATGTCACTAACAGAAAAATACTGCAATAGTGACAGTTTTGTTACCAGAAAACATGGGATTGTATATGTTGAGTTCACATTTGAACTCCCAATTCCATTGAAACTAATAAAATTAGCAAGAGCAGGTATAGTAGGTCCCTTGGGAAGCGGCAAATAACTGCCATCTTAATCTACACAGGCCAAAAGAGAAAACATATAGTTAAACAATGAGAAATATATGATATCTGGAATTGTGAAATTTAATCCAAGGAATATATACTAAAACAAAGAGAATTATATGATATTTGGAAATATAAAATTTAATCAATTAGTAAGTTTTATGGGTTGTAGATTCATTTAGAAAATCTACTGACACAAAAAGCTTGGAAAAAGAACATGGGAAAAGTATAATGATATCAATGGATTACCTCAATATGTTCAGAAATGACCTAAAACCTTCTGAATATTTTAAAATGGTTCACTAAATACTGTGACATTGCAAACTGCAAACAGTGACACAGACATATTCATATGCAAAACCGTAAGACCATCTGGAAGTATATCATCACGAATACATGACAGTAGCAAGAGCTACTGAGGATGGTATGATGGATGGTACTGAGGTGGCAAGCCATATCCACCATAAGCAGTCGATCTGTCATAATAGCCAGAAGGCATGTGTTGTTCTGAAGTATAAAAATGTGACATTGCATGATTTGAATTCCCAGGGAAACCCATAGGGGTTCCTGTCAAACCATACAGACCAACTGACGAGCCTGCATAAGAAGCCGCCACAGAATTGGAGCCCACCAAGCCATAAGGCCTGACTGCTGAGTTCAAATATGCAAAACTCTCAGGCAACAAGCCTGCTGGCTGTATTTGAGGTTGTTGGAATGGGCAAACAGTTGAATTGGCAACAGCAACACTAGGTGGTGCATGGCCAAAAGGTGCAGCAGTTCGAAGTCGCTTGTTTCCACTCTGCTGCGGCTTCCTTTGTTGCTGCTGAGGCTTGGCAGCAGGAGCTGCAGCAGGAAGTTTCCTGTCAGCTTTAAGCTTCTCTAGCTGCTCTACACACTTCTCAAGAACATCTTTTGGATACTCCGAGTCAAGTTTGTGCTCTTCAATTACTTTAATCACTGCTTTCAACGCACTGAGCTCTTTGGTTGTGGCCTCATTCTACATGATAAGCTTGATGAACACACTCATAACCAATAGTTTAAAAATTGATCTCTAAAAGGTACCCGAGAGTTACATAGCAAAAAGTAAAATTACCTGTGATTTAAGAGAGTTTTTCCCATCCCTGCGAACTTTCTTAGCTAACCGCTTGGATTCATTCCGGTAGGTTTTCAGGAGTGGGACCGGTGGGTATTTGTCAGTCAGCTCAAACTCAAAAATATACTTGATAGCCAGGAGTAGTTTTCCACTAGCTATAAGTCTCTTGATGAGATCTGTAATACAATGGATAAGTATTGCAGTTTCCATCACACTCCACCATTAAGCTGGCACAGGGGATCATACAAAAGAATATGCACTAAATATCCAACAAAATAGTACATAAGATTCAAGCTTCAGATATCCTGATCAACAGCTGAGATTACTGGCTCAAGTCAACCATTGTTATGAGAAAACACTAAGAGAGTAGTCAGCCTCACAACAAAAGCATCAAGACAAATGCAAGTTATGTGTGTGTGCCAGTATGAAATACAACTAAAAGACGGAATCCCTCATATTTCCCGTCCCCAACTTCAAATCCTATCCAAACTTTTCCTGGTTCTATAAATTATTTGATGACCCCCAAGTCATACAAATTTATATCAGTAACATCATCACATGCAACTCATGATGATGGGTAATTGGGTTGAGTTGCCGGGACGACTTCGTTCATTTGGTCTAAAACAATATAAATACAAAAAGTTCATGAAAAGCTTTATCACCTAACTCTACACAAATAATACTATAAACCAAGCATTCATGACATTAAGCAACAGCATTCATGAACACACAAGCATAAACATCTTACCAAAATACAAAAACCAAACACATTCAAGTGAACGCATGCAAGAGAATTACATTTAACTTTAAACCTCTCAATCATCATACCTTCAACCTTATCCCCTAACCCAATTGCCTTGCACAACAAGATACTATGCCGGTTCATCGCCACAACCACAAAGTACTCCACAAGATCATTCTTTTCAAACTCACATCCCAACCCATACGCCGCCACCAAATACAAGAATCCCAATGCCTCTAAACTGCCTTCTATATTCAATCTTACTTTCTCTTTCCACTCCAAAGCCAATCTTTTTGCTCTCTCCCTCACTTCACTCCCAATACTCGCATGAATTCCCATCAATACGTCTAATAACAACACACAACTCCTCCTAATTTCGCCTTTTGAATCAGTACTTGCCCCATAAAACCCCTCCATAGCATCCAAAACCATCAAACCCGGATCCAGTGAGACCCGGATTGTGCCCAGAAGCTCAACCCGGATTGCCTCCCGTTCTCTTGGGTGCTGATTTATGTATTTTATCAACCCTTTACCGTCCATCTTCTCACATAGCGCCTTTAACTCCGGCCGAGCCTCAACTGAGTCAACTCGTTTCTGACTCAACGTCTTCTCAGACATCGACGTCTCCGCCGTAGCGTGCAATTGGGTCGACAATTCCGCCACCGGAAAGATCAATTCCCCACGGTCCAGACTCTCCCGGTTAGAAGAACACGGGTCTTGCACTGAGTCAACTAGGTCGTGACTCTGCGAGTTAGAAAAAGCTGGGGGGTCTTTTAGCGGAGTGGAAGAATCCAATTGGGTCTTGTCCGAGGGTACAGATTGAGTAGACTCGAGGGATTCGAGTAGGCGGAAGCGGTGAGCGAGCGAGTTTTGGACGTGGGTGAAGTGGGCGTCCAAATCGGACCAAACGAGACAGAACGAAGAGGAAAGCGAGGAGTAGTGGGCTTGGAGATCGTCGTAAGCCCTTTTGAGATTCTCCTTTTTGGTGTCTATTTCTTTAATCGCTGCCGCAATTGCTTCCAGTGTTGTCATTGTTCTGATTTTTCGAAGTTTTCCGTTTTGATGATAGAGATGACAAGGACGGGGATAAGGAGTTTGGTTGCGGTAGTATCAACAGATAAACGACGTCGTTGCAGACGAGGAATTTAGTTCCCTTTCCCGATATCAGAACTTTATGGGCTTTAGTGATTATCTAAGCCCAATTCAATATCCAAGGTATTTAAATCCATAACCCAGCCCAATCAATCTAAGGTATCTTATTACTGTCTATACCCCATTATATCCTGATTATACTCTTTACCTCTTTTTGTTTTTTCCAATGAACAAGATTCAAATACTTATCAATTACAATAAGCAGTGGATGTCTCATCTCAATAAATAAATGCGTATTTGGGAGGATTAGAATTCTCTTCTAAATTTAAATTTTACCTAACCTTTATATTCATAAGTGATTAGTGAAGATTAATAATTACTAAAAAAATAAATCTTGATTATTCATATCTAATATATAACACATGTCATAAAAATTTTAAAAACTTAAGTAAAATTTAACTTAAGAAAGGTAAATTTGTAAATTAGACCTTATTGGATGCACTTAAGACATTTAATTCAATTGTTGGTCACAAAATTTATACATATAGTTGGCCCTTAAAGCTTATGGGACAAGTTGTGTTGTGAACAAGGCTATAGTTCTACTTGCTTGGAATTTGCGCCATAAATAGTTCGGTAAAAAAATGCGAATAAGAAGAAAAGAAGAAATCCTTCCATTTCACTTAAATATGCAAAAACTCTTGAATTGATTTTTGATTAAGATGTGTGGAATTATTTGCAATTCACATAATATTATTAGTTAAGTTTAAATGTTTTCTATTGATCGGTGTTGATGCGATCAAATTGAAGATTTCGAATTATGTAACTCAATCAACATTTACACTTTTACAATTAAGCCATGACTAGGACTTTCTTTTAACCATTTTTTTTTTTTTTGGTTGTATATCAAAATCCTCTAAAATTATAATTTGTTTGTGTAAATATGGAGTGATCATACAAATTTAGTTAGGGATGACAAAAAAATTCACAAATCTGCAAACTCGCTAAAATTTATCCGCATTGAGAAGGATCTGGTAAGGTTTGAAGCGAGTTTGGTATGAATTTAGTATTAAAAATTAAAATTCACAACTAATTTAGTACGGGTATGATTTTGATGAAAAATTCGCGGATATTCGTAACAGGTATCCGCACATACTACATTTAAAAATAATAATAAATAAAAATATGAGTTGATTATTTTTGCATTTATTTTTATTTCACATCAAAAAGTTTAGATTTGATTTGATATTATTCATACCATTCAATAAAAATAAATAAAATTAATTTAAATAGATTAATAATTGTAATTGAAATTAAAAATAAAATTATAGCATTTAACATAATTGAAATTAGAACTAAAATATTTAATATTTAACGTAATTGGAATTGAAATTGAATTTGAAATTATAATATTTAACATAATTGAAATTGTAATTGTAATTAGAATTAAACATTTAACGCAATTGAAATTGGAAATAAAATTGGATTTAGAATGATAACATTTAATGTAATTGAAATTAAATTTGAAATTATAACATTTAACACAAGAATTATAATATTTAATGTAAATAAAATTAGAATTAGAATTGAAATTAAAATATTTAACGTAATTAGAATTGGATTTGGAATTATAACATTTAACTATCGAAATTAGAGTTATAATTATAACAATTTAATATAATTAAAATCAAAATTTGATTTAGAGTTGTGACATTTAACGTGATTGAAATCGAAATTGGATTTAAAATTATGACATTTAACGTAATTGAAATAAAAATTTGAATAAAAATTATAATATTTAACATAATTGATATGAAAATTAAAATTAAAATTATAACATTATTGAAATCGAAATTAGATTTGAAATTATAATATTTAAGGTAATTGAAATCGAAATTAGATTTGGAATTATAATATTTAACGTAATTAAAATTAAAATATTTAACATAATTAAAATTATAACATCTATCGTAATTAAAATCGAGATTAAATTTAAAATTATAATATTTAATATAATTAAAATTAAAATTAAAATTAAAATTAAAATTAAAATTAAAATTAAAATTAAAGTTAAAATTATAACATTTAATATAAATAAAATTAGAAGTATAATTGATATTATTTTAATTGCTATAATTTAAAAAAATTTAATTAAATTAATATTATAATTTTATTTTTTATTATTTTAATTCTAAATCTACTTAAAATTTACAAATAATTCGTTATGAATTTAATAAAAAATACAAAATCATAAATATAAATTTAATAACAATACTTTAAACTCATAATAAAATTTAAAAAAATATACTATTTTATTTTTTAAATAAATATAAATATGACATCGAACGAATCCGTCTCAAATCCGTTCATTACCGTCCTTAAATTTGGTGCAATCTAAACGAAGAATCTAAAAGGAAAAAAAAAGTGAAATAAAAAAAAAAGGATAATGATGAATCACGTGGGGCTTTACAATGAAATGTCGTTTTATGGCCGGTGGCGGACTGTTGTAGGGCCCAGGAGGTTATGGTGCCCAAGTCTTGACAGTAGTCTTTCAAATTTGTATGTATACACAATAGCCATCTAAAAACTTTTTTTTTATAATTCTCTTAAAATTGTATTATATGTACAATTGACTCCTCTAAATTTTTTTTAATATAAAGAAAATTATTTTCTTATATAAAATATATCTTTTCTTTTTAAGATAAATAAAATTTATATTTATATTCTTTTCTTTTTTAATTTAACCTATATAAATAAATTCATAATTATAGAATATCATATTAGTAATGTTATCTTCTTTTCAATTTGCATCAAATTCTTTTTTTTAACTAAAAAAAAAAACTTTAAAATATAAGTTATAATCTTTTAAATATTTTATAATTTTATTTGTATATTAGTTATTTTTTTAATATATTACTATTATAATTTTATATATTTTTTTTAAAGGATTTTGATCTTCTGGTGTCTACTACAATCGATGAACATTCATTTTCACTTAAGCGTATTATCAAAACAAGACTTTTTAACAAAAATAGAGAATGACTTTCTAATAAACTCATTGATTATATATATTAAAAAAAAATTACAAAAAAATTTAGTATATAATCAATTATAGGTGATTTTTTTATATATGAAAGAATATCAAACTACTTTTTGATATAAGATTATATTAAAGTTTCAAACAACATATTTTTTTTGCTCTTATTGACATGTAATAAAAATATATTTTTATAGTTTAGTTTAAATATTAATTTATTTTATTATACTAAGCTCAAATTTTATTTTCGTCTCTATTTATGGGTATATTGAAATTAAAGTATAATACCAAAAATAATTTAAAATATTAGATCAAATTAAAGAATTAAAAGTGACGATATTCAATTATTAATTTAATAGATACAAATAATCTCATTATCAATATCGTTTAAACTTTTCTAACATTGTAGAATAATCCCCGTTCTATATTCCTCATTAAATCTCCTCCACGATCTTATCGTATAAAAGAAAAAATGGCCATAGTGGGGCATGTGCCCATATGACCTATTACATTCATGTTCTAATAGTAGTAGACATATGATGCATAATGCATTTCAAAGACGTTGAGAGTTCATTTGTATATGATACACAAATATTGCCCAATATTTATAATTCCATAACATAACATAATTTTTACACTTTTCTTTTTGAGTGTTTACACATGACAATATATCAACTTCAAATATTTATAACATAATGTCCTATTCATTGCTTTTTAATTTTTTTAAATATTAAATTAAAGATCCATATGATTTAAAAAAGATGGTAATAAAAATGATATAATTAACTATTTTAAAAAATTAATAATCTAAAATAAAGAAATAAAAATAACAAAATTTTCAGTTGATAATGACTCAAGAAGAATTTGATAAAATTGTGAGCATTGTTGCTTCCATTCTTATGAATAATGCAGTTGATGTAGATATAGCAAAAGCATATCCCAAATAATATTGCCTTGGAGTATACCCAAAAATCAAAATTATATCTCAAAGACAACAAGATCATGTGGGGGGGCACTTTTTGAAATTGTTTTAGGGTTAAATTTAATTAAATTGATAAAAAAAAATATGACCACTTAAAAGGGTCATGTTGAAACATTGGTCAATTAAATAATTTTGTCGACCAAGGCTTAGTCAATTTCTGTCTTTCTCAATGCCCTAATGGACACAATTAAATGTGTGAATTGAAACTGAAACATCGAAGATGTTAGCAAAGACCTTGTCAATTTTTGCTGCATCAAACAGGAACTTGGTTAATTATTGGATTGTCTTCATCAATTTTACTTTTTAACTTATGCAAAAACATTTTTTCATGTGACATAAAAAAATTACATATTTTGGTCTACAAAAGTTTTTCACGAGTGCACTTGCTCTTGAACGGTCTAATGGTAAAGCGTTTTTAGTGTATTATTCTTTCAATAAAGTAGATCGAATCCCTCTTTCTCTATATAAAAAATTTCACGAGCAATGAAAATTAATTAATGAAATAATCAAACTCTATGATTGACGCTACATTTTACACATTGAGTGTGAAAATGTTGGGATTTTCCTTTTTTCTTTTTGTGGGATATACTTTTATTATGCACTATTTCATATAAAAATATTTTTTTTATAAAGAAAATACTCTTAGTAATTAGATGTTTAGTAGAAAGAATTTCAAGTGTTTATTCATGCTTAAATAAAATTTTCTTCTCTATTACACACTCAAACACAATGAAAAATATTAAGAGTATGTTTAAGGAAAATTTAATAATATTATAAAGATGAAAAAATTATCGTAAACCCGTTAGAATTCAATTTTGTTAAGAAGAATTATGTAAGATTTAAAGTAGATTTTGAATGAATTTAATATATAAAATAAAAATTCGTAACAGATTTAGGATAAACATGAATTTGACAAAATATACTCAGATATCTATTACGAATTAGTATGGAGTACATATTTATATAAGTGGATTTGGTAATGAAACTTTAAATCCACAATAAATTTAAAAAGAATTTGATATTTCTTACTTTTTTTTAAATAAATGTAAATACAAATTTAAAAATATTTATTCCAAACTTAATCTGTTGTCATCCCTAATTATAAAATAAAGAAGATAATAATACATAAACTCATTATTATTTGCTTGATCACATAGTTACTAAGCCATAACATGATTTATAGAACAAGTTGGCCTTAAACTAGCTATTTCATGGCTGAATTAATCTTAATTGCAGTATCTTAGAACAAATTTCATCAATAATTAATCTTGAAACTGAAAAAAGTTGAATAAAAAACTGTCAAATTTAGAATTTACAGCATTAGATGATTTCATAATGCATAATGCATTTCATATCGACATTGAGAGTTCATTTGTATATGATATCCAATATATTGCCCAACATTTATAATTCCATAACATAACATAATTTTTACACTTGTTCTTTTTTAGTGTTTACACATGACAATATATCAAACTTACATATATGTTATATAATGTCCTATTCATTAGGTTTTTAATTTTTTTTGAAAATATTAAATTACATATTTTTAGAGATGAAAATAATCACTATTTAAAGATAAATAGTAATAAAAACGATATAATTAAGTATTTAAAAAAAACTAATAATCTAAAATAAGAGCAAAACTAACAATTTTTTCTACTGATAATGACTCAAGAAGATTTTGATAAAATAGTGAGCATTATTGCTTCCATTCTTATGAATGATGCAGTTGATGTAGATATAGCAAAAGTATATCCTAAATAATATTGCCTTGGAGCATACCCAAAAAATCGAAATCATATCTCAGAGACAAGAAGATCATGTGAGGGGACACTTTTTGAAATTGCTTTTAGGGTTAAATTTAATTAAATTGATAAAAATATGACCACTTAAAAAGGGTCATATTGAAACATTGGTTAATTAAATAATTTTGTCGGCCAAGGCTTAGTCAATTTCTGTCTTTCTCAATGCCCCACTGGACACAATTATTATTAATTGCACAATGTGTGAATTGAAACTGAAACATCGAAGGTGTTTTCAGATTCGACCAAAGACCTTGTCAAATTTTGCTGCATCAAACAGGAACTTGGTTAATTATTGGATTGTCTTCATCAATGTTACTTTTTAACTTATGCAAAAACATTTTTCATGTGACATAATAAATTATAGGTTTTAGTCTACAAAAGTTTAGAAATTAATTAATGAAATAAATAATCAAACTAAATGATTGACTCTTCATTTTAAACACTTTCTTCTCTATTACACATTCAAACACAATGAAATATATTAAGAGTATGTTTAAGCCAGATCTAATAATGTTACAGAGATAAAAAAAATGACTCATAAATTTGTTAGAATTTAAACTCTATTAAAAAAGATTTGATAAGACTTGAAGTGAATTTGAAATAAATTTAGCATACAAAATAAAACTTATAATGGTTTATGACGAATACGGGTTTAGTGAAATATCCGTAGTTATCCATTATAAATTTAATATAGAGTAAATATTTATTAGATCAAATTTAATAATAAAATTTTAAACTCACAATAAATTTAAAAAGAATTTGATATTTTTTCTTTAAAATAAATGCGAATATAAATTTAAAAATATTAATTCCAAACTTAATCTAACATCATCTCTAATGACAAATTACACAATAAAAAGACAATAATACACCGTGAACACCCGAAAACTCATTATTATTTACTTGATCACACAGTTAATTACTAAGCCATGACCTGATAATTAACATATAAAACAAGTTGGCCTTGAACTAGCTATTTCATGGCTGAATTAATCTTAAATGCAGCATCTTAGAACAAATTTCATTAATAATTAATCTTGAAACTGAAAAAACATGAATCAAAAACTTTCAAAATTATAATTTACAGCATTAGATGTTTTCACATGCTTGATCACATTCACATGTAACATAGTTTGCAAATTAAAGGTGGGCAACTTCTTTTCTTCCCAACTTGAAAATAATCACATGTTCTTTCATGGATTCATTATCTTTCTTTGTTTGCAAAAAAAAAAAAAAACCGTAAGAATCACAAGAAAATGCTAGCCTATTCAACGCTATATAGAGATCCCAATTTTCTGATCACTTGGATTTGATATTTTAATTACTTAGATATTTTGTCTTGCAAGATAATTAAAATCCAATAATTATCTTAATGTTGCTATTTTTAAATCCCTAAAAACAAGGGCTTCCCATATTCTTAGCAATTATGAAAGGAATTTGACAATTTTTTTTTTTTAACACGAAATTTTCATTTAATTTTCTTGCAAGCCAACAAGAACTAAGACCAACTAGTTGTTGCCGATTGACCCTAGTTGGCAATATGTTAGACTTCTTCTCCCAATTTAATTTTTAATGGGAAAAAGAAAAAGAAAACCCTAATCTGAGCCGTTCATGATCATCATCACACCATAACAATGATCGGCCAGATGCTGACATGGACGGTCAAGATTGAACTCCAAGTTGGCAAAGTTGACTTTTAGGGTTTCCTAGGGAAAACAAAAGGAAGAAAAATCAAATCTCATAATGACAATTAAATCCCTAAAAACACGCATATCAGAAAGAAAAAAAATTCAAAAACTCAAAAATCTGAATAGATAATTCTACTTTACACCACATAATTTATTATTTTCTATTTTATTTGAATTTATTTTGTTTTTCAGCTTCGGAGAAACATCAACTGAAAATTACCTGATTACGAAGGGCTTTTAAAACTTACCCTAATCCGAATTTAATTACCATAAAAACCTTTCACTTAACCATAGTTAACCTAAACAATAACTTTAACCCTAGTTTCTTCTCCTCCTATAAATACCCGGCCTCCAAAACTCTTTATTTTTTCCAGTACATCGTGTTTCGTTCGTCTGCTTTTCTGTAGATAAAGGAAAGCAGCATCTGCTTTCACTTTACAGCTTTGCTTCCTTTTCTCTAGGATTGTGTTTCATGGTGAGTCTCTTAATCTCTCTTCTAGCATTTGTTTCTTCATTACTTTTCTCTCTCTCTTTTTCTAAATAATATTTCTGTCTTGTTTGATTCATAAACTTGATTCTTTTTTCTTTTTTGATACTTATTTTTATTTGCTATACTAATGTAGTTCATATTTGAGCTTTAATGGGGTTCTTTTTCTGGTCCTTTTTTTTATCTGTTTTTTTTATTTTTTTTATGTTATGATTATTTGTTATAGCTTCTGTTTTTGTCTAATTCTCTGTCAGGTTTCTGTGTTCTTTTTTTGTTTGTTTGTCTCATGAATGTCGTTTATATTTCTTTGTCTATGGTCAGATCTGGTTTAAAAGTACAGTTTCATAATATTTTCAAACCCTCTTTAGGGTTTTGTGCTCTATGTTTCTTGAATTTTCTCGGGAAAATAAAATATAAAACAACGATGTTAATTAGTATAATTTCTTTATCTAGTTTTTAGGAAAATAAAACTAACAATTTTGCACGTCTTTTTTTCCTTTTAGATGCCGGCTGTCAACCCCGTATCATCCGATAAAGACTCCGAGCCATTCGTGGAAATCGATCCTACCGGCCGATACGGCAGATACAATGAACTTCTCGGCACCGGCGCCGTGAAAAAAGTCTACCGTGCCTTCGATCAAGAAGAGGGCATAGAAGTTGCATGGAATCAAGTCAAGTTAAGGAACTATTTCGACGATCCGTCGATGATCGAGAGGCTTTACTCAGAAGTTCGGTTGCTAAAAACCCTAGAGAACAAGAACATCATCTCGTTGCACTACGTTTGGCGAGATGAAGATAACAACACGTTGAATTTTATAACCGAAGTTTGCACTTCTGGGAATTTGAGGGAGTACAGGAAAAAGCACAGACATGTTTCGATGAAAGCACTTAAGAAATGGTCGAAGCAGATTCTGAGAGGGTTGAATTATTTGCATACGCACGAGCCTTGTGTCATTCACAGAGATCTCAATTGCAGCAATGTTTTTGTCAATGGGAACATTGGCCAGGTACATAATTTGCTCGCTTCCCTTTTTTGTTGTTTAGCTTTTTTTGAAGTGAAGTGCTTTTTCAATTAAAAAAGTGCTTTCATTGACTTTCAAAGCATCTTTTTTTGCTTTTGCAATAACTTAGGAAGTGTTTGGAGTGTTTCTGAAGAAACTAGTGCATGCTTTTCTAACTTTAAAGAGTCTTTCTTTTCTTTTAAGAGATTCAAGCAAATATTGCATATTGTATATCATTTTTAAAAAAAATCATATTAATTAACTTAATTTTGTTTGTCTTTGTATAGGTTAAGATTGGTGATTTGGGGGTGGCAGCAATAGTGGGGAAGAGCCATTGTGCTCATTCGATGCTGGGGACGCCGGAATTCATGGCGCCGGAGCTATACGATGAGGATTACACAGAGCTTGTGGACATATACTCATTTGGGCTGTGTGTTTTAGAGATGGTGACATTGGAAATTCCATATAGCGAATGTGACAATGTGGCCAAAATTTACAAGAAAGTTTCATCTGGGTTGAGGCCAGATGCACTCAACAAGGTCAAGGACCCAGAAGTGAAGGAGTTTATTGAGAGGTGTCTTGCTCAGCCTAGAGCACGGCCGTCTGCGGCGGAGCTTCTTAAGGATCCATTCTTTGATAGCATTAGTGATGAAGACGAAAATGATTTATGATGATACATTTTTTTTCTTCTTTTTTAATGAAATCATGTATTATGGCTAAGTAGACAATGATTTCATTCTTTTCATTATTGTGATGGGTTTTTGCTTCATGTGTATTTTTATTATTTTCCCTTGAATTTTCTTGCTTTAGGATAAGACTTGAAGTCGTGGGGAAGGATATGGGGCAATTGATAATTGATTGATTTGGAGATGGGTGTTGTTTTTGTACATAGAAATTCATATACGTATGTAAGTTTCAATTAGAAGAATTTTACTGCCATTAGTGTTTGATTATTTGATCTCATTCAATCCGATCTTGGATAAGATTCAATTAGAAGAATTTTATTTAGTGTTTGATTATTTGATCTCATTCAATCCGATCTTGGATAAGTATAATGTTACTCTAATCTTACGCGCTACAAGGTTTTTATTTACAATGTCAATGAAAATTCAAACCAAATCAAAATTCATTGTGAAGTTTGAAGAGTCAAAGCAAAGTAAGCTGAAGAAAATAATATATATATATATAAAATAAAAGTGAAGTTCAATGGATTGAATAATGGGCTGTTAACAACATGATGTGTTTATCCAAGCCGCTTGCCCTAATATTTTTTTTTTCTACCTTCTTCACTCTTAATTTTGTTTAAAAAAAATATATAAATCAAAATCTTGCCCACGCCAATTGATTAGACTCCGACCATGAGTCTTTACCATTAACGTGGCTATTTCTTTATCGATTGTATTTAATTCAATGTTTATTTTAAATTTTTGTAGGTTATTGAGTGAGTTTTTTTATTAGTTTTTAATTATTTTTAAAGTTATTAATTTTATTTTAAAATATGTATTTATTTTATAACAAAGTAGAACAAATTTATTAAAGTTCACTCTATTATTGTGGATAGTCAATTATTTGTATCGTAATTTTTTATAATTTAATATTGTTGAAAGTTAAAAATAAAATGTTCGAAGTATGCACATGTATGTAGATTATATCATTTATATAGATCTTTCACGTTATCCATTAATAAAATAAAATTAATAAATTTAATTATGATAAAAATTAGTAGTTTTAGTTAAAAATATATTAGTTTTTTATATATTTATTTATTACATTAGTGAAAAAAAATTCTTAGTTAAAAAAAAAAGAAACAACATGATGTGTTTGATTTTGCCACTACTTTGATCAATAAAAGTGGCTATTGGCATGTTATGTTTGGCCAAATCATTCAAATTAATTAATTAAACAAAAAAGAATATCTAATAATAAGTATTAACAACAATAATAAAGATCATGATATTATATAAGCAAAAACATAAAATAATGAGAGGTGGGGGGTTGAAAAGAGGCCTTGTGTTTGTGTGGCTGTCACACGTTGGAAAGTTATTGGCTTATCGCTGCCATGACTTGGCTCCATTTTCCGAAAGAGAAATGGAGGTCATATAAATTTAGCATCAAACTTTTTGTGAATGTTGGCAGGCAGCTTTATTTCTCTTTTAATTTAAAAAAAAAAAAGGTTCTTGCTGTTGATGTTAAAATTACTATAAATTGATTATAAAATTTTTGGAGCACATTTGATCATTCAATTCGTTTATTTATATTTTTCAAATGTTTGGATTCTCAACCATAACTTGCATTAAGCAGTTTTTAAAAATAATAATTTTCCAGCAATTTTCACAATATTTAATTAAGAATTTCACAACCGTTTTGCTCGAATAGTAAGGCCTATAGACCCCTTAACTTGAGGTTACAAATTCGAATCCTAATAACAATCTAAGACATTATAAATATTTATCTTCTTTGAGGATAATTAATATTTATATTATAGAGGTGCGAGTCCAAGAAAGTAATTGGTCCTCTTATTGTGGAGTTATGAATTTGGATGAGGCTTAAGTGTATGAGTATAGTTGATCTTCCTATTGTAAAGGTATGGGTGTGAGAGAGTAATTAATCATTTTATTGTAAATGTGTGAGTTCGAATAAGAGTTAAGTGATATATAATTTTAATAGATATATATATTATATAATAGATGTTTGATATAATATCAGTATTAAAAAAAAATTAAGAATCTCACCAAAAAATTTCACCCACTTGGCCAATTAACGACAAGTGTTTTAAAATTTGGAGTTTTTTTTATAAAAACTAGATTGATGAAACATAATTTTGAAAGAGACATGTACAAAATGGTTTTGCACTTAAAAGTTTTTAATTAGGTTTTTTTTAATAAAAATAATGCTATATTTTTTAAATAGTATTCTAAATTTTTAATCTCAAATGATATGTTAAATAATTGTTAGGTAATAAAATAATATAATAAATAATTTTAAAATTTACATTATTTTACCACTTAATAATTGTTTGATACATTAATTTAAAATATAAAATTTAGGATAGTATTTAAAAAATATAGCATTATTTATTTCTTTAATTATTTTTAATAAAGAAATTTTAAATTACTTATAGGGCAAGTAATGTGTAATACATTAAAATTTATAAGCATTCTCTAGATTATATTTTGTAACTTATACATATGTTTAGATAATGTTATGCTTGATGATAAATATGACATAACACAAACACTTAGTAAACAAGTACCTAATTTGATCCTATTTTGATGACCCATTCATTAATAACTTATACATATGCTTAGTGATGGAAATGACCTAACATAAACACTTAGCAAGCAAGTACCTAAATTGATCCTCATTCCATGACCCATTTACAAACCTAACATGTCAAATATAAGTGAGTGGGTTTATCATCATGTATCACTCAAATAAATACTATAAATAAATGGTGTATATGTAAGAAAGAGTGTAGAAATTAATTGAAAAAAATAAAAAAACTATAGTGTATATGTGAGTTGAGAGTGTTAAACTATAGAACAACCAAGTGTTGATTTGAAAAGGAATGAAAAGAAGATAGTTAAGTGTTAAGCGGAATCTCACTCACGGGTATATTTCTCATTTCTATGCTATAATTTCTTTAGTTACATTTTTCATAATTATGTAGGGTTCATCCTTAATTAACATGTTTTTATGATGAATTGACAATGAAAATAGTTTATAAAAAGGTTATGTAGAATAGAATTGAAAAGAGATCATGTGAAAATTATGTGTGAAGTTTATGAGTAGTATATTGCTATAAGTAAATTGACGTTTTAAATAATTATTTTAAATATGATTATTTCAAATGAATTATACTTCATAATGATTATTTAAAGTCTTAATTTTTATCAAGAACTCTTTAGTTTTGACTTTTGAATATATATATATATATATATTAAGTAGTAAGTGGGATCTTAAAAAAATAGAGAATTCAATAACATGTATAATTCTTTGAATAAACCATATTTATACACATATTTTTACTATTTAAAAGCTAACACAATAAAGATTTTAGAGAATTTTGTTTCACTGAAAATCTCTTAGAATTCAATTTTATATGAATTTCTAAAGTAGTGACTGCAATGTTGGAAAACAGAAATTTTAGCAGTAAATTCAAATTGAGAAAATAGTTTCACCTATCAAATGATCTTCAAAAATTTTGAAATTTTATATACTGACTTTTATATATGTTTAAGTGTTCCAGTTTTAATTTCATAATTTTTAAACAACTATAAAATATTTTATGGACTAACTTATGAACTATGTTCACATACAGAAATTATTTGACAGATTATGTCAAACAAAAATATTAGTTTATTTTTAATAGTTTTGCTAAACCAAATATTCCAAATAAATTATCTGTTAAACCTTTATGTATCAACTATAGAGAGAATAGAGTTTATATGAATCTGATATACAAAATTTGAGATACAAATTTTGGAGTATTTACTGTTCAATACTGAAATAGATAGATGGATAGTCATAGGTTGAGGGATGTATCTAGTTGGAGAATAATTTGATAGGTAATTAATTGTTATCTTGATGAATAGGATACTTGTGGTATTTGAATAAATAGATATTCTTTAAAGCATTTGGCTTTTGTTGAGGTAAGTAACTTCATTCATAATGGATCCATTTTATTTTCAAATAAGAAATGTTATTATTGTGATATTCGAAATATAGAAAATGCTTAAAGATATTTATAATTTGTTGTTACTTTTAAAACTTGTTTATGGTTTTTCAATTAAATTATTTTTCATTGATTTTTGTCAAAGAATGAATATATCTTTAAAGTTTATATATTGTTTTAAAGTTTTCAAATAAATGATTTGTTTATAACTTTTAAACATTTCTTTAAACAAGATTGCAAAATTATAGATTTTTATATGATAACTCAAAATTATGGGTTCGGTTTTGGGTTAATTGGATAATGTTTATAAAATATTACAAGCTATTGTTATGAAAGAATAGAAGTTATGATATTTGAAATGAAATGATTATTGAAACGAAAATTTAAAAAAAATATTTTGGATCATTGTCTATAATCATATGACACTAAACGATTGACATGATATATGATTCAAACCAGCTGGTATTTTTTATGAATATGCACACTATATATGAATATTGGCAGGGTCACCGGGGGTACAGGTGACATTATAAGATTCTGATATTAGCCGGGTCATCGGGAGTACAGGTGATACTATATGACATGAGCAACCTTTGTTTACTTTTGATAGATATGAAAATTTACAAGAATCAAATTGATTTTCATATTGACTTATGATATTAAAGAATTTTACTGTGATAAATTTGAAATTAAAATATTTTATTAATATTTTAAAAATGCTTGTAGCCTTTCAAACAAAAACCCTAATATATTATGAATGTTTTACTTACCGAGTCGATAACTCACCATTCGCCATTAACATTTTTGTAGATTAAGTTTTAGCTTAGTGAGTTACCTTGGAGTAGGAGTTGGGCAATCAAGAAGCTATCTATTGTTTAATAAGAGAAAATTATATCTCTAGTAGTTTTAGTTTTGATTTCCTGATGTTCTAAGAATGGTTCAAAAGTTGGGGCGTTATTTTAGAGATTTATCTTTGTCTTTATGTGGAGAGATATTGAGAACTTTTGGTTTGATGAATAAAGATTTGATGAATTTTTATAGAAAGTATGAAGTATAGTACTTCGATTTTGTAATAGAATTAGTAGCATCCTTATTTTAACTTATATTTTATACATGTGAAATTTGGGGTGTTACATAACGTGTCAAAATATTATTAATTTCTTATTATGCATCGGCATAGAATAAAATTTTGGCTAAGGAAAAAATATTTGAATTTAAAGCTTTGTAACTTTACCCATTGTACACTTTTCATCTGTTGTGTGAAAAGCTTTCTCTAACCTTAAAAAGTAACTTTTTCTCTCCCAACTAAATAAAAGCACCGCAACCTTTATTATCACCGGAGAAAGTCCAATTAGCCTCTCTTCGATGGCCCAATTTGTTTTCTTTTGTCTTTTTCTATTCTAGTTTCCTTTTTGTTTCTCTTTCTAGGGTTTTCTTTTTTCTCTTGTCATTGAACTCCTCAACTATCACAGAACTCCCTCGGCCCCACTGAGCCATCTCGCCCCTATCAAGTTTCTTTGATCATCACCATGTGTTTTTTGGTTATTTTTTTTCGATTGTGTAGATCAATTTGCTAAGATTGTCGCCCTACGCGCTATGTTGCAGCCTTCCTCACCTCCTGGTGACATGTTACCTCAACCCAAGCTGGTCCAGTCGCACCACTGTGTGTTATATATGAATCTCTGGCCATATTGATCCGTTGCCAATTTGACCACCGCTGAGTAGTCAGCCTCTAATCCGAGTAAATATCGCTTACCGCAGCTGCACTCTTGCCTGGTCCGGTGTGAAGTAAATACTGATAGCCTCAAACTACTTCATCGCTACTGCTGCGTAAAGCACCACTTTAATTTAGATTATATATCTGTTTGCTCTGTTGTGGTTGTACTATTAATGTATGTTGACAGTTAATTAAGTTACTAGTTTGTAAAAAATGAAGATTGTACATATTATATAGTGGTTGTATGTATCCCTTATGTGTGAGGATGTTTTTTTGTTCCTCTTGAGAGAGGTTTTATTGTACTCTTTCTCTTACGTAAGGGCATGTATCTTTCTAATGCCTCATGAGTAAGGTTTTTGTATTTCTTTCTCCTATGTAATGATAGTTTTTTCTCTTTGTGAGATAATATTCCTTTATTGCAATGGTAGTTTTCCTCATTGGGAGGTTGTAAAATTCCTCTATTGGAGGCTAAGGCTCCCCGTCCTCAATAAGGATAGTAAAATCTATCTATCTATGATCTTCAATTTTAGAGTTGTCTCAGGGAAAGTCTCAGGTCCAGGCATTCGTCAATAAGTCTGTATTTTATTGTTCCAGTAATCATCTGTTTTATAGAGCAGTAGTCCTGTAATATCTTGATTTTATCAATGATATTAAAATTACTTCAAAAACAAAACCTACCCATTGTAGATTCTCCCTTTTGAATACTTAATTAGATAACCCTATTAGTTTAAGTCCATAAAAGTGACTTTGGGAAACGAAAAAAGAACAAAAGGATCTATTTAGGTTTGATTTTCAGTCTAAGGGGCCTGACACGAACTAATGTAAGAAAAGTGTTAGGAAAGTTCGAGTTTATTGGACCTTTCATCGCCAAGGGTCAAGTTAGAGTTCCATTTTGGTGGTGTAGAATACAGGATTGAGAGGAGAGTAAGCTGAACACTTAGTGAAAGTTGGTCGACCTGAAGGGACTTAAGGGAACCTGAAGAATACAAAAAACATGAGGTTAATGGCTAGCGCCGACAGGGTGGCCAACAACGGCCCTTCGATGCTCAAGTCAGGTGGTTACTGTATGGTAAACGTTCCCTAAAGTTTATTTTTCTAAGAGAAAATGCAGAAAATTCTAGAGAGAAGGAATAGAGTTTTTTCTTATAAGAGAGTTGTTCAAAATTTGAATCTCTTATCACCTTTCTAATTTGGATATAAAACTTAAGCTTGGAGGGTGCCATCTTGGATATTTCTCTTCAATGGCAACACGTAATATTCTAAAATTAGAGAACTGTCCCTATCATGAGGGATATTTTAAAGAACTTCGCTCAAAAGAGTAAAGTTGGTGAAATCTAGGAGCTTTAAAGGGTCATCTTACTTTGTTCCCCTGAGCTCAGTAAGTTAAATGTTGATCTTCCTTAACAACCCTAGACAACTTTGTTTACTATGTCAACAGGAGACAAAGTTTTAGTGCTTATTGACGAGGAGCTTGCTTATTAGGTCTTTAGAGATTTTCTTATTTGACCTTATCCATAGGTCTGGTAGTTTGAAGACATGGTGCCCAGGTGCTCTTCTAGTAGATCCTGCTAATGACATAGTAAAATGTACACCTGCAAGTAAGCTCATGATGACGTAGCAAGTGTTCAAGCTCTCATAATGTGTTCAAGCTCTCATAATGTGTTCTTTGAGGCTGGCACTAAATGGTGACACTTGTCCTAATATGGATCTTACTAGATAGATTTCTTGGACCAAGTTATGAAGGTTTAAATATTTGAGTATGAACTCAATTTTACTGAAATAGCTCATTTTAGATCGAGCTACTTAAGAAGAGGTCTAAGACTAAGTGATAGATTAGACTCCTCTACTGGATATCACTAATCTTTACCCTCAATGAGATCATAAAATAATAGAGGTTGCAACCTAGCTAATAACACTTTAATCTATGTAGTTTAATTTAACAGTTTGACAAAGTTTTAACAGCTTCCAATTTTATTGATTGATGTGATAAAAGAGAAGGCCAAAGGTGTCTGCATATGCCAAGCGAATGAGTTACCAAAAAAAAAAAAAACTTGATTGCACCAAAATATGGCTGTTCTTTAACTGCAACTATTTGTTTTCCTTTTTTAAATTATCAATGTAAGATTTTCAACTACAACTGGTGATGAACATGTAGCATCTGAAATCCCAAAGATGGGGTGAAGTAATGGATCAATATTTTGTTCATCTTTTGACTGACAAAAGTGAAGAAGCTTTTAAGTAAAAATACTGATCCAAGATCCATTTAATCATTTAGATATTGAACAAATTATCAATGTCTCTGTGCTTGCATCCATGTATATATACATAGACATCTGTTTTTCAACAATGTCTATTCCCAGCATAAAATTTTTTACTGATAAAACCAAGTGAAGTCACAGATAATTAAGAAGCTTTGGAAGTGCCAAATTTGAGTCCCATTAAGTTCCAAATTGCATTGCATTGATCTTGCCTAAATCACTGTGTTATTGTGATAATCTCCAAAACTTAATCACATAAGTCAAACAGAAGCAACTAACACAATGTTTGAATCTTGATTAAGATTTTTTTTTACATTGTCGAGAAGTAGCTAGAATACTCGAAACTGTTATCAGATTCCAGCAAAAATGAATAATTTTTTTTTTAAAGAAACGATAATATCTATCAATTATATAATAACAAAGATAGAATCATCTTAATATATACTTCTGTGAACATAGCTTGGCATAGAACTTATCGAATGACAGTGTTTTGCAAGCATTGTTAATCTTTGTAATCTATGCACAAAAATGTCCTTATCTGGTTTACTAAAAAAAATTTCCGCATCCTCTTTGATATTAACTTCTCATAACTTAGCAAAAACACCCCATGATCACAATTTTTTTTTCAGTTTGATAATTTAACAAAGCACTAAAGATTGTTCTCGAAAATGTGTAGCACGAGAGATTCCAAGCTGTTCTTGGAGGCACTAATACGCATTGCAGTTGTTCCTCTCTTGATCGCAGTCACTTTGGGAGGTGAGTTATCAGAATCTGAACCTTTCTTCAATTTCATTAGAGCTGTTGATCAACAAAATGTTATAAGAATTGGCTGGAATAATGAGATGTTGCCACATCCATGCTCACTTAAGTTGAAGGGTATAAAGTGCAATCAGCAGGCTACTAACATAGTAGGAATAAGGCTTGAAAATCTGAATCTTAGTGGGATTATTGATGCAGAGTCACTCTGTAAACTTCGAAATCTTAGAGTTCTTAGCTTAGCGAAAAATCTCATTCGAGGTAAAATTCCCAACTCAATATCAAACTGCAAAAGACTTGCCTACTTAAATCTTAGCAGCAATCTTTTGAGTGGGAAAGTCCCTTATGCTCTTACCAAGTTGAAGTATCTTAGGAGCTTGGACATCTCCAACAATCATTTTAGTGGTACTATTCCTCATTTCAAACAGGAAATCAAGTATTTCAATAAGTACTTTTTCGAAGCGAGTGGTTCATCGGATATAAATAGTACAGAACATGCAAATTTGGCACCTTCAGGTGATAACAACTCTGATCATGAAGAGAAACACTGGTATAAGAATTGGATAAAAGCCATACCATTAGTTCTTGGCACTGGTTTCGTGCTCTTGTTGACATATTTTATTGGCAAGAAGGTTGCTAAATTAGCGAGAGATAGGGAGGCTCTTAAGGCCCTTCAGGAATCTCCTTCAAAAACTCCTCCGCTTATGGACATAGTTGAAGTGAAGCCAGAGGAAGTAAGGCCAGTGGAAGGAAGGAGATCAGAGCTCGTCTTCTTTGTTGATGAACGTGAAAAGTTCAACTTGGAAGAACTTCTTGAAGCCACAGCTGACCTGCAAAGCCAGACCATTTGCAGCAGCCTTTACAAGATAAGATTTAAGAACAATGTTTTTTATGCTGTCAAGAGACTAAAGAAATTACATGTATCCTTTGAGGAGTTTGGCAAAACAATGAGGCAAATAGGGAACCTGAAGCATCCGAACATTCTGCCACTTGTTGGTTACAATTCCACCGATGATGAAAAGCTTCTGATCTACAAGTATCAAAGCAATGGCAGTCTGCTGAACCTCATAGAGGGTAAGTTGAGAATCTTGAAACCGAGCATTTCTTAAATCTGTTAAAAGAAATTTCCATAAATTTCCAAATTTACATGCATACTTGCACACAAACATGCACACAAATTGCTACACAAACACAGAAGCCATTTCCAGGTAGTAAAATTTAAGGATTCAACCTAAATGGTTCCTATTTCTAACTTGGTCTTATGTAAAGTGCCAGAAACAGTGAATTAACGATTGCTTGATCATGGTAGTTGTTTCTTATAATGCATTGCCAAAAGGGTTTTCTTCATCTGAGCAAATTGCTGTTGATTATGTGCAGATTACATTGAGGGCAAGAGGGATTTTCCCTGGAAACTTAGGCTGTCAATAGCAATCAGCATTGCAAAGGGTTTAGACTTCATGTATCAGAAGTCCAATGACCAGGAGATCATCCCTCATGGAAACCTCAAGCTTTCAAACATCCTGCTGGATGAAAAGGAGGATCCATTGATCAGTGAATACGGGTTATCAAAATTTCTAGACCACAAGAAAGCTCATCTCTTCTCATCCAGTGGTTACACTGCCCCTGAGAAAACTGTCTCCGAACAAGGTGATATTTACAGCTTCGGGGTGATTTTGCTGGAGTTACTAACTGGAAAAACTGTAGAGAAAACAGGAATAGACCTGCCTAAATGGGTCAAGGCCATGGTGAGAGAGGAATGGACAGGGGAGGTCTTCGACAAGGAGGTAGCTAAAGCAGGCAGGCAATGGGCATTTCCGTTGCTGAATGTTGCCCTCAAATGTGTATCAAATTCCCCGGATGATCGACCAACATTTGCAGAAGCTTTGGATAAGATAGAGGAAGTTGTGAATGGAAATGAAGACCATGAACATGATCACTCCATTTCATCTTTGTCTTCAATGGAATCTGGCCAACATGATGGCTGTTTACTCCACACTGTCATACAGGAGGATTGGGATACTCCGAGATCAGATTATTAGTGTTACCACATATCATTTTAAGCATTTTGTTACTTCCTTCTTCTGAGAACTTATAGTGGTTGCTTTTTCTTCATTAAGCAGGAAGCATTTGTATTACCAGAATAATGAAATCATCATCCATTTTAGGCCTTTACTAACAGTGAAGGCACATGCCAATGTACATATGAAGCAGAGTCAATATCTTTCCTTTATTTCTCCTAAGCTTGCATTTATCTGTTGCCATGGTTGATCAATTATCAAGCTGCTTCCCCACAAGCTTTTTGGTTTTAAACTACCAACCATAATTGAACTTGTCTTGTTAATTTACTCTTCCGTTTTCCATTCTCTCAAGCCACATTTTTATGGCTTCAGTACGAAATATTGAATTAAAATGCAGTCATCATGAGCAGACTTAATCGTTGAAATTGACATAAAAATGAATATGAAGGCAGCAGTAATGGAATGAATCTGCTGCATTACTAGTCATCTCTTATTGTACTGGAAATTCCAATCATCAAACCTCTCCTAACCCAGATGAGCAGAATTCAAATCCGAAATCTCTAGTACTACTATCTCAGTTTTTATCAGTCGAACTAACTAATGCCTCATAATCATTACAGATAAGGGTGTTATCTTTCATATTCATCAACCCCTAGCCCTAGAGAAGCAAATGAGGAGAACTTCTGAAAGTAAATCATGTCATCTCACACTTAGAACATGAATCATCAATGAGAGCATAGCCTCTATAGAGAAAAAAATGGCATCAGGAAAAGAGAAATAAAAAATAATGTACATGTGATTTATAAGGCTTGGGGAATTTGTCAACTGTTTTTTTTGTACAAGACTTAAATCATAATTAACCAATAACATTTCTCAATTTATCTTACCATCCAATCAGCCACACCTAAAATCATAACAAACATTAATAGAAAAAAACTCATATCCCACTAATTTTAAAAGTTAGAAATTCAAATTCCATATTTACTGTTAGATCATCATTAGTACTTTTCAAGATTGTGATACTTGAAAAGGCCAAACAAACCTTTTTAGATTGCTTAGAAAACAGATTATGGGTTTTCCAAAATTAACCCACCAAGCCAAGAATCTAATTTCCAAACCTTTGATATTTATCACACATTGAAAAGGAAAATAGTCACAGAATTACACTTAAAATAGAAGATACACAAAATAATTGCTTGATTTTCCCTCATTTACCTGATTTTGATTTTCTAAAGCTTTAATGGTTGTCACTTTTCTCAAGTCACAACCATCTAACTTTTGAGGGTTTGTGACTGGTGACTTTTAACATACTACTAATTTTGGTGTGTCAACTTCAAAACACTTATATTAATGTTCTATAAAATTTAACACTAAATTTCCACTCCATAAACCAACTTTTGGGATGGAAATTGATGTCTTTTGATCAATAATCCCTGCAATCATCTAGTGCTATTTTGACCTATATTGTCATTAATTATGTAAAGAACTTAAACCATGTGAAAAGCAACTATATATTTTGTTATAAACAATAAAGAGAGAGAAAAAAGAAAGAAGAGAAAACCATCCAATTTTTAAAACATTACAAGTTCTCCTTTTTTTTTTTTTTTTCTGATAATGTTGAAAAGATGTTTCAACCATAGCTCAAAGCCAACCCGTGTGTACAAGAATTTCTTGTTTTCACTAAAACCAATTCAAGTAAAATGTAGAGTGAAGTTTAAAAAGTAGAATAATACCTATAATATTTATCCTTTAGCTTATATCAACAATAGTTTATATTTTATTTTAATTGTAAATATTTGTTCAACCAATCAAATAAACATATGAAAATTCCTAAATAACAGCAGACAAATGAAAATTAAGAAAGTACCAAGTTGATTTGCAGATATAATAATTAAAGATGTTTACTTCTACAAGTTCAAAAAAGTGAATCACAATACCAAGTTGGCCATGTTATCTCCTTAATTATACATTAAGATTGGCCCTAATCATATATTAACAACAAGATTTAGTACCTCAAAATAATCCTATAAAGAAAATGAGAACTGGTCACAAAAACAGAACAAGCGTTCATTGAAATGAGAAATGCATAATATTATTTTATCATATAATAAAAATTTAATAAACAAAGCAAATAATTAGATAAAATAAACATTAAACTGAGTTGTCATTCCACCTGCATTGCAATATGTGCACCTGAAAAAACATTTAAATGTCAAATTTTTGGGAATTTCTGTTTAACTTTGAATTAATTAGATAATTCATCAAACTAATGGAAAATTAGAATGTAGTAATTTTGAATAAAATGGACCAAAGTCATGTTATGTGATGTGATTAATAAAAAATGCAAAAGATCCATATGATTTGGCTCCAACATGCTGTCTAAGCAAGGAATAGTGTGTCATATGTTCATGTGGGTAAATATATAATACTAAAATACAAAATTAATCAAAATAAATAAATAAACAAAAACAACAACAAAAGAATAATAAATTATAAATTCATCAAGTCCAAATATTTTATTTTGAAAAATAAAAATGAAAAGGAGAGATCACCATGTCTTGCCATTTCTCTTTTAGGATCCAAATATTCTTACACCAGAGGATTGCTAATCTCCAATCTCTCTGTCTCTCTCTTCTCTATTTATATATATTTATATAAAATAAAATTTTCTCTCTGTCTCTCTCACCCATCTCTAGCTACAATTACATATTACATTTCTTTTGATTTAATTAAGAGGAGTGGAATAACCAAAAGGAAAAAACAGAGGAGCAAGAGAGAGAGAAACAGAGAAATTTTTTTTAAAAAAACCAGAGCAAAAACCCTCTTTTATTTTATTTATTTATATGAATGAACACCTCTTCTGTTTGCATTATTACTCTTAATTCTTCTTCTCAGATCTTTGTTTTGCTCATTTCCTCATCTGGGTTGTGTTCAATTATGGTGAATTCTCAATCTATCTCTTTGTTTTTAGCTTGATCTCTGTTGAACTCTATCTGGGTCGTGATAAAAGATCAAATTTTTTGGCTCAAGTTTTGATCTTTTTGGATTTTCAGGAAAGGTCATCTGTTGATTGGTGCTAGAAGGATCTAATTATGACCCTGAATTGGATTTGACAATTACCCACTTTTGGATTTGACTGGATTGTCAATTGGATTCTATCTAATTTATCACTTAAGGTGTGTTTGGTTTCCTGTTTGATTGTTTTATTCACACTTTGCTTTATTTTTCTTATTAAAAGTTTGATTTTTCTGTACCATTTATAGCATCTAATTGTATAACATCAATTCAATTATGCAATTTGGATTGGTTATAATTCTTGAAACTTGCCTATATTTGATTGAATTGTGAAGTTCTAATTTTAGGCTTTGAGTCTAATTGGATATTTTGTTTCATAGTTTTGGTCCTGTTAAGATTGAATATTTTTTTATTGATGTGATGAATTGTAATGGATTATTGCAGAAGAGATGGAATCAGATCTTGGTAAGCTCTTCATCGGTGGGATATCTTGGGACACGGATGAAGAACGTTTGAAAGACTATTTTAGTAGGTATGGTGAAGTGGTGGAGGCTGTGATCATGAGAGATCGAGCCACGGGCCGTGCCCGTGGCTTCGGGTTTGTGGTGCTTGCTGATCCTGCTGTTGCTGAGAGGATCATCATGGACAAGCACGTGATTGATGGCCGCATGGTGAGTGGCCTCAATGCAAATATGCTTTTCACATTGTGAATTAATTGAGATTATCTCATTTATCTTACTTTGAATTGAGTCCTTACCACTTGAAATGTATAAATTTTGTGTCATGCAGTGGCTATTTGTCTTCTATGTAACTGTGAAATTGATGTTTTTCTTTCTTGTATTGAGTTTAGTATCTGTAATATGTTTAAGATTGAAATCCTTTGTTGGTATATTCTCCCTGACTGTAAAGTAATGAATTTGAAACTTTGTTTTTGCAGCATTGATGTTATCTACTTTGGAAAATTTGGATAGAATTTTACCTTTAGACTTCTGCAAATAGAGATGTTCTTTGTTTCCTTTTAGTTATTATGAATTCACGCCCCTAAAGTGAGCTATACATTAAAATATTATGTTTTTTCTCTTTGGCTATTAAAAAAAGGATTTGAAATTTTTTCTGTTTTAGTTTTAAATAATTTGGTTTTCAGAGTATTCAATCCTCATGGTTAGCTTGGAACTTCAAATGACAAGTGACTCTTTGATTTTAGCTTATGGTTTGACAATTTTCAGGTAGAAGCAAAGAAGGCTGTTCCTAGGGACGATCAGAACATGTTAAATAGAAACACTTCTAGCATTCATGGTTCTCCCGGCCCTGGACGTACTAAAAAGATTTTTGTTGGAGGTTTGGCATCTACAGTCACTGAGAGTGACTTTAAGAAGTATTTTGATCAGTTTGGTATAATTACTGATGTCGTAGTAATGTATGACCACAACACTCAAAGGCCAAGAGGTTTTGGCTTCATCACTTATGATTCTGAGGAAGCGGTGGACAGAGTTTTACATAAAACTTTTCATGAACTCAATGGCAAAATGGTTGAGGTCAAGAGGGCGGTGCCAAAGGAGCTATCTCCAGGGCCCAGCCGCAGTCCTATGATAGGGTATAATAACTTTGGTTTGAATAGGACCACCAACCTCCTTAATAGTTTTGCTCAGAGATACAATTTGAGTCCAGTTGGAGGTTTTGGAGTTAGGACGGATGGTAGGTTTAGCACTCTTGCTACTGGTCGGGGTGGTTTCTCTCCATTCGGTGCTACTGGATATGGAATGGGTATGAATTTGGAAGGTACGTTAAGCCCAAGCTTTGGTGGAACTTCCAACTTTGGAAATAGTCTAGGATATGGGCGAATGATGAGTCCTTATTATAGTGGGAATTTAAATAGATCCAGCACTCCTATTGACTTCACTGGGGGAAGCGGAAGAAATGATTCTGTTTTGAGTTCAGCAACTTGGAATGTCTGGGGAAATGAGGACCTTAATAATGTTGCCAATCCTCCCAATCCCAGTGCTTACTTGGGCTCTGGAAGTGGGAGCGTTGGGGTTTCATATGGAAATACCAGAGCAAGTTGGGGTCCTCTTTCAGCTCCCAGTGGAGGTAGTGCTTCTGGCTATAGTAGTGGAAGTATGGGTTATGGGAGTGGTGACGGCAGCTATGGCCCGGGAGGGGGAGGGTTTGGAAGAAACAGTAGTGCTGGTGGAGGCCCAACATCATCATTTGCTGGGTCAACTGATGGTTTTGAGGGGTCTTATGCAGACTTGTACCACAGTGGGTCAGTTTATGGTGATTCAACTTGGCGATCTGCCCCTCCTGAGCTAGATGGTTCTGTCTCATTTGGTTACGGGCTCGGCAATATATCCACGGATGTTGCAGCCAAAAGTTCTGCTGCAGGTTATATCGGAAGTTACCATGTTACAAGTAGACAACCAAATAGAGGTAGGACTTTCTTCACTTTCTTGGTATGATTTTGTGTTCTTGGAGCTAATCTGGATAGTATATTTTATTTCTCGAAGTTCCTAGAACCTAAATAAATTGTTTTAGTTGTTATTTTATCTAACATTCATTTCTGCTTTTACCCTTTTGTTTTTGAATAATCTGCCTAGAAATTTTTTTATTGGAGTTTAAGTTTTCTTTACAGAGTCAATCTAGATTGACTTTTTGACTGAAAAGTTTCCATAATTTTTGTCACATAATAACACATGCAAACTTTTCCTTTCATTCAGTAAACGTGCATTGATTTGGCTTCAAATATATGCATGTGCCTTAGGTACTCATTCCACTAAAAGGGGACATTTATTCACTCTCTATCTTCAAAAAACATGCTTATGGTGCTAACATTGGTGGATGAAATATATAAGCATGCTGCACGTGTTATATAGATCAATGCATTGCCGTTATTATATTGCTATACTAACATGAAATTGAATGATTAGAAGCATATGTTTGATGTAGGGAAAGGCAATGTTTTCTCAGATAAAGATCATGAAAGAGTTGGCACTTAGCTTAAGTATGTATTCAAATATGTTGAGAACTAAGTGTTATCTTTTATTTACTTAAACTTCTTCATTTGATAATTTTATTTTATCTTTCAGGAATTGCTACCTAGGAGATCTGTCATTGGAATCAAACGGTAAATTGTAGGTAAACAGAATCAGGTCAAATGGATACAGGATTGTGAATTTCATTTAAGGCTTCTTCATCTTACATTTCAGTTTACAAGGAACTTGATCTTGTTTTATAGCTTTAACGATTGTTCTTGATTTGAAGTATACGCATTAAGAGAGAAAGCAGTTACAAGGGATTTTGCGTACGGTTTGAAATTTTTTTTTCTTTTCATATAGTGGAAAGACTTAGATTTCTTTCTTGGTATTCAAGTGAGGTGTAAAATCAGATTGCGGGATACATACTCAGGATGATTGGTTCCCATTAATGTATTGTGCAAGTCTGGCAATGCATGCCAGCGGTAGTGCATGTAGCAGTAGAGTATAAAGATTCTGATTTTTTTTCTCAAAAATACTCTAGTATCGGCAAAGTTGTCGATTCTTGTACGTATAATATGTTTCCTCTTGATCTGGGATTAGTTTTCTTCCCAGATTGTAGTGTGAGGTTCTTACTAGTGTGAAACACAAGATGGGCACCTATTTAAGATCCCCATCAAATAAGATACTAGATGTTTTTATTCATTTTTTTTATGACAGATTATCTCACAAGTTTACACTGCAATTGTTCATGAAAATGAATCTTTGAATTTTCTCCTATTTACCTTTGGTTATATTGAGATTAGATCATTTCTTTTTTATTTGCTCTTAGAACAAATGAATCATTTCCAAATTGGTGACTGCAAGATTCTGATATAGGCAATGGTAATCTCAGGGTTCATTTGGTATTGTTCTACTTCTGTTCAACTTTAGAAGCACGACACAGCTGAAGTGTAAATTTTACTCAACAGCTACTGTTTATCAAACACGACTTATTTTCAATTAGCACTTAGTGCTTCCATTTCACTACAACACTAAACCTACCCTTATTCATATGGTGAAGAAAAGTCTGAGTTTGTTTATACTTTTGGGATTATCTGCAGCTATGCACAAAATGACAATGATGCATTTATAGTCTGTCTTGTATTTTTCATTATTTTCCATATGCTTGAAGAATGAAGATGTACAATTTCTGATCTTTTAAAACTATTCTAGCATTGTGTGTGGTTGTACTTTGACTCTTATCAATACTTCTCCTAGAAATAGAATCTCATATCTTTTTCTGGGTTTTTCAAATCGCTTTCACTTTAAATTGCTTTTGGCTCAGTACCTCAAGAATATTATTCTACATTTGTGGCCTTTATCTCTCCCATACACAACATTTTGTCAAATTTATATATATCATTCATGGACGATCCTTATAAATGTCTAAACGTATAGTGTCTGCACCATTGTAGCAGTTGACAATTATGGGCTGTTGAAAAAAGTTCAGGCTCTTCTTATATGTATATGTCTCCCATTCTTTTTACCAATTGCACAAGCCCATGGTCTATCAGATTGGGATCAAGTCCATTTTGGATTGGACTTCTTTTTTCTTTTTTTTCTCTTCAATTTGTTTATTACTCTCCTCAGTCTCCATGTGAGCAAGAACTGAACCTTGCTTTTGTATCATTTCATAAATTTTTTTCCAATTGAACCAACAAGCATTCCCCCATTATATTTCTTGTTCAAAATTTGTCTTTCAAAATATCAACATCCTCTTACCAATCACGAATCAAACTATAAGGAGACCGTTATGTATTGCTTAAAAGGAAAATTCGTTGGATTTTTTCTTTTTCATCTCCCTACATACATTCAACTATGTTGCTGAGAATTTGTTGGCGTTTGGTGCTCTTTTTTCTATTGGGATGTAGATATCAAGATATGACATTTTACTGGGCCCAATTTTCCAATCATTATCATATTTAAACGGTCCTTATTGCACCGAAATGGTGATTGGGTCCATCACACATTGGTCGAGGCATGTCCATGTGGGCAGCTGCAAAAAGGTGAATACAAATATATATATATATATTATTATCAATATATAGTTTAATTATAAAGATATTTATGAATTTAAAAAATTAATATTTATACCTAATTTTTTTATTAAAATAGGCACTAAAGCCTAAATATTATTCTTTTTGCCGTGATAGTTAACGCGCTTAGGCGTAAGATCGCCAATTTACTTAAATATTAGCATATGAATTACTGTGTAAATTTAAATATTTAAATTTAAATAAATTAAAAATAATAATACAGCCGGTCATTTTGGTCAATTGTATCAACGGTCATTTTGGTCGTCTGTTTCAAGTGACCATTTAACTGCTTATTCTAACGATCATTTTAGCCATCTATTTAGGCGGTCATTTCAGTCATCTATTTTATCAGTTAGATAGATTGTTCTTAAAAATTTAAGGATTGTTATTTTTTAAAAAAAAATTATTTTTTTATTTTTTATTATTATTATTTTTATATTTAATAGTCAAAACATTGAACTTTGTGCACATGTTGGCTTCATTAAATGTGTAAGGAATAAAATGATCATTTAATATTAATTAACAGAGAATTTATTAAAATTAATAGAATATTTTTAATGATTAAATATTTGTGTTTATTTTAACCCAAAAAATGAGTATAAATATATATTTTTTAAATTTATAAGTATTATTGTAATTAAATTACATTTATTAGTGATAATATTTATAAAAACATTGCATATGCACAATGCATTAACCAAATGATACAATGGAAGATAATAAAAGAGAGTGAGGCTCACACCAACTCTTTTACATGAACATCAAGAGGCTTGCAAGCACTAGTGGTAGTGGAATCCCTTAAAGAGAGGTTAATTTGTCTAACACTCAAAGTTGTTTTTTTTGGGTTCTAGGATTCCTTATACCTTTAAATGGGAAAAGAAGATTTATATAAATATATATGAGAAGAAAAGTACAATTTTTATGAACGGTTTAGTTTAAAAATAAAATATCTTCATTTTTACTTTAGAGTATTGTTAAGCATTTTTAATTATATTTTAAAAATTAATGTGTCAAGTAAATATTTTATATAATAAATAATTTTAAAATTTATATTATTTTATTATATAATATTTATTATACAATATTTATTTGACGCATTATTTTTTAAGAAATAATTTAAAATACAATTTCAGTGTCTAACATTACTCTTTTTACTGTTTCCATTACCCCATCTAATGTTAGGCTTAAATTCAACCTGTAATTGATTACCCAGTTTCTCCTTTGAGCTAACATTTTGCCATGTGTTGTGTCATATTTCGTCATTTGTTTATAGATGTTATAAGTGTGACGTTTCATGTTTAGTCCTGTGTTGTGTCTCATTTGGTTGTTAGTTTATTTTTTAATGTTATAAGTATAACGCTTCATGTTATGAATATCAAGTTAGTGTTACAAGACATTCGTTCTTTAGGAATAGTATTGACTATTGAGTCCTCTTTGGTGGGAACATGTGAAGAAGTATCAATACCTTTGAAGTAAAATTGCCCCAGCAGGAATTTCTTAAGCAAGAAATTGAGAATTTGACATAAGAAAGCATCATTACAGAAGCTTCAATATATACTTTTCTGTCATTGACATCATTTTCATTATCATACTCAGAAGGCTTGAATTAGGCAGCAAATTTTGCTGTCGAATCATTTATTTAACTTGAAAGACAGATGAAACCGACCAATCTAAGCCAACTTTCCAAGTGTTCTTGAAGTGTATGTTTGATCATCAAATAATCTCTTCTTGTTTTTTTTTTTTTTATTATTTCTGATCTATCCAACTTTCCAAGTGTCCCTGGAAGTGTACATTGATCATGAAACAATCTCATGTTCTTTTGATCATTTTGTGAAGGAAACAAATTTTTTATCATCTTACTGTGACAATGACACCAAAGCAGAAGGTAAGGGATCTCCAATGGGTTCTGCAAGCATTCGAATCTGAAAGCCTGCACCTACACAACATATCCTTCTATCTTTCACAGCCAACTTCCGGTTATCACCAAGAAACAGAAAATTCCATGAACATAAATATTTGCAAAGACAGCCTTTTGTACTTCTCCAACTTGCTGACAGTATTGGTCACTTCACAAAAGATCCATACTTCTTTGAAGAACTTGGAGTTTCACAATGTGAAATGGGAAATAGAGCAACTGAGGATTCTTGGATTGTTGCTTGAGTGCAGCTCAAACATCTAGCAAGTTGCGTTTAAGAGAAACAAATTTGATGCTGAATGCTTGTCAGAGGTTTCAGAAATTCTGAAGAGTAATAGAGTGATCAAAGAGATCATGTTTTCGGAATCCGGTATTAGGAATGTAAGAGCTGCACTTATTGCTTCTGCACTTATGGTGAATGATATCTTGGAAGAGTTGCAGATATGGGAAGACTCGATTGGTTCAAAAGGAGCAGAGGAACTATCAAAGATGATTGAAGTGAATTCAACACTCAAGTCTTTGACAATCTTCGATTCAAATTCTCTCACAGCTACCCCACTTATATCTGCTGTTTTAGCGAGGAATCGAGCAATCGAGCAATGGAAGTTCATGTTTGGAGTGGAGAAAATGGAGGGAAAAGTTCCAAGGTTGTTGACTTTGTTCCTGATAGCAACTCACTTAGAATTTACAGGCTTGATGTTTCAGGCTCTTGCAGGGTTGCCTGCTCTCTTGGATGCAACACAACTGTCAAGTCACTTGATATGACCGGAGTTCGGCTTAAGGCCCAGTGGGTTAAGGAATTCAGATGGGTTTTGGAGCAGAATCAGAGCCTCAAGGAAGTAACCTTATCGAAAACTTGCCTTAAAGATAAGGGAGTAGTGTATATTGCTGCTGGAATATTCGAAAATAGAACTTTGGAGAGTTTGTATCTTCATGGAAACCGGTTCAGCGGCATAGGTGTCGAACATTTGCTATGCCCTTTGAGTAGGTTCTCAGCCTTGCAAAGCCAAGCAAATATTACACTGAGGTCTGTAACCTTTGGAGGTGGGAGAACGAAAATCGGAAGGGATGGAATACCAGCCATCTTACAAATGTTGTCAACAAATGAGAGTGTGATAAAGTTAGGAATTTATGATGATGAGAACTTGAGACCAGATGATTTTGTCAGAATCTTCAGGAGCTTACTTAATGCCACTTTGAGACAGTTGTCTTTAGAAGGCTGCAAAGGGGTTCGAGGAGAGTTGGTAGAGCAGGCTATAATGGAGACATTGCAGGTAAATCCTTGGATTGAAGATATTGACCTTGAGAGAACTCCATTGAAGAATTCAGGGAAAGCTGATGGAATTTATCAAAAATTAGGCCAGCAAGGAAGGAGTGAACCAGAAATGGACTTGCTGAAAGACATGCCACTTACAGAACCAATGAGCTGCCGCGTTTTCTTTTGTGGTCAAGAATATGCAGGTAAGATTTTCAGGAATCTGATCGAGTTTATAAAACTGCATTAACTTATATTTCTATTAAATGTGAACTTTGAAATTGAAAACAATCAATTCTGTTGATTCTCATCTGCAGGTAAGACTATACTGTAATTCCATTTCACAGAATTTTTCTTCTTCAAAGCTACCCTACATAGACCAAGTTAGAACTCTTAGTAAACCCAGTTGAACAAGCTATTAGAACAGTCGGAATGAGGATAAAGACATTCAAAGATAAAGACAAAGATTTCCATATGGAATCTTGCTGGTCAGCATGAGTTTTACTCTCTCAATGATCTTATGTTTCCGGGGTATGGCAGTGCATCATTCTTATCATATCCAGTTTGTTCAGGAAACCAAGCAACAGAGAACCAAAAACCCCAGAAGAGGTAGAAGAAGATCTTCAGTATTGGCTCAGATTCATAGTCTCCAATTCAAGAAGAGCTGTCCAACAATGCATGCTACCAAATGTAACTGTGGTCCTCACACACTGTGACAAAATCAATCAACCATCCGAAAATATGCAACTCACATTGAATGCAATACAGAGACTAAGAGACAAGTTCCAAGGATTTGTCGACTTCTATCCAACTGTATTCACAATTGATGCTAGATCATCTGCATCAGTCACGAAACTCACCCATCACATTCGCAAGACGAGCAAGACTATTCTTGAAAGAGTCCCTAGAGTGTATCAGCTTTACAATGACTTGATACAAATTTTATCAGATTGGAGATCAGAGAACTACAACAAGCCAGCGATGAAGTGGAAAGAGTTTGGTGAGCTATGCCAAGTTAAGGTTCCACCCTTGAGAATCCGATCGAGGAATGAAAATAAGGAGAAGGTGGAACTGAGGAGACGTGCTGTCGATACTTGCCTTCATCATGTGGGTGAGGTGATTTGCTTTGATGAATTGGGTTTCTTGATTCTAGATTGTGAGTGGTTTGGCAATGAAGTGCTTGGCAAGCTAATAAAATTAGAAGCTAGAAAGCAAAGCGCTGTCGAGAACAATGGCTTCATTAGCAAAAAAGAACTAGAGAAGATTCTAAGAGGAAGTTTACAAAGCCAAATTCCTGGAATGGGTTCAAAGGTATTTGAGAACTTGGAAGCCAGTGACCTTGTAAGAATGATGCTGAAACTAGAACTATGCTATGAACAAGATCCATCAGATCCAAATTCTTTGTTACTTATCCCCTCAATTCTTGAAGAAGGCAGAGGAAAGCCAGCCAATAAGTGCACCCAATTGTCTCTATGCAAGGCGGCATCTTGAGTGTGATGATTCAAGTCACATGTTTCTCACCCCAGGCTTCTTTCCTCGTTTACAGGCAAGACCTCGACAGTCTTAACACTTAAAATTCTGTTACTGATTAAGCTTAAAGCATGAGAGTGCAAATGGAGATTATTATTATTAAACTTAAAATTTTAAAACATATATGTGGAAAGAGCTCAAATTCATATCCCATGTTCTAATTCTTACTAAATTTTTGATTGTTTGCAAGTTCAGGTGCATCTCCATAACAAGATCATGGCTTTGAAGAACCTGTTGACTTATTGATATAATTCATTGTAAAACTTAGTCAAAATAAAACTCTTATCCAGAAGAGTTAGTTATCCACTAGAATTAGCTATAATGATCTAGTCAAAAGTTGTAGTTGGAATAAAAACAAACTCTTTGATTCTAAGTTCTTTTATTTGAATTCAAATTCCTTATCCCAATTACATTCTGCTGTATAAATTTCTTAATTAAACATTAACTTTCAAGTATACCTATCATATACCCTTGTTCTGTTCTATGTATGTTTTTTCTGCAAATTCAATTAACATGGTATCAGAGCTGCAATAGATCTTAAGGGTTGTATAAACAAAACCTCCACCCAAAATCTGAGCCTAAGACACCAACATATACCCTATGAAACACTTCTCAAATTCTGCAGTTTTGTTTTAATGGCATCCAGCAGTTTTACAGCTCCAACACCACCACCGTTCAATGGTGAAAATTACTCTATTTGGGCAATCAAGATGAAGGCCTATCTTAGAGCTTTTGACCTTTGGGAGACTGTGAAAATTGGTAGAGAACCACTACCCTTACTAGTAAATCCAACAATTGCTTAGATGAAGCAGCACAGTGAAGAATGTTCCAAGAACTTCAAAGCTTTATCCGCAATCCATTCATCAGTTTCAGATGCAATTTTCTCTCGTATTATGACATGTGAAGCTGCAAAACAAGCTTTGGATAAGTTAAAAGAGGAATTTCAAGAGAGCCCTACAACAAATCAGATTCAATTGCTGAATCTTTGGAAAGCATTTGAAGTTCTGAAGATGCATGAAACTGAAACTGTCAAGGATTATTCTGACAAGCTCATGAAGATTGTTAATCAACTCAGGTTGTTGGGTGAGAATTTGACCGATAAAAGAATAGTGCAGAAAGTATTGGTCAGTATTCCTGAAAGATTTAATGCAAAAATCTCATCCCTAGAGGATTCTAAGGACCTCTCAAGGATGAGCTTGTCTGAACTTGTCAATTCCTTAAAGGCTATAGAGAAGAGAAGAGCCATAAGGGCTGATGACTCATCTGAGCAAGCCTTGCAGGCTACACAAAAGTTTAGGCAGAAAGGAAAATTTTCAAATAACACTGCACACTTAATAGAGAAAGCGAGGAGAGATAAGAAGGAGAATGATGATTTAAAGGGATATGAAAAGAAGGGCAAATATCTACCATGTCCTTACTGTAAAAAGAGAAGCCATACAAATAAGTTTTGTTGGTTCAGACCTGGGGTACAATGCAAAGCCTGCAATCTGCTTGGGCATATTGCTAAAGTCTGCAAAAACAAAACAAAGTCACAAACACAGTAGGCTCAAATAGCATAAGATAAAGAAGGTTCAACTGAAAATCTGTTCATGGCCACTCACTCCACTTCCTACACACTAAACACAACTTGGTTTGTTGACAGTGGTTGTTCCAGCCATATGACACTTGATGCTGATATGTTCACAGATCTGGACAGAACCTACATTTTCTGAGTTAAAGTGGGCAATGGAGCTTGGCTTGAGGTTAAAGGAAAAGGCTCTGTCAATATCAGCACATCAGCGGGTATAAAAATCATCTCAGAAGTTTTGTTTGTACCTGAAATCAGTTACAATTTATTAAGTGTTGGTCAATTGATGGACAAGCACTATATCTTGAACTTTAGAGATGATAAATACACTATAACATAACCATCAAGATGTGAGCTTATGGTTGTAAAAATGCAGGATAGAGTTTTTCCTTTAAATTGGAAACAAGCTGAATTAAATGCATATCCTACTCAATTAGATAAGTCAAGTCTTTGGCACAAGAGGCTAGGTCATTTCAGCTACTTCATTTTACAGAAAATGCATAACTTTGAAACTGTGTTTAATCTTTCTGCAATAAATCATACTGACAGTGTATGTGAAGTGTGTCAGTTTGGGAAGCAAAGCAAACTTCCTTTCTCAAAGAAAACTTAGAGGGCTACAGAGAAGTTACAACTAATCCACTCTGATGTTTATAGACCAATGAGTGTGCTATCCTTAAATGGCAGTAGATATTTTTTTGTGTTTGTTGATGATTTTTCCAGGTTTTGCTGGGTTTATTTTCTAAAACACAAATCAGAAGTGTTTTCTAAATTCAAAAAGTTCAAGACATTGGTTGAAAAGGAAACAGGAAGTTCAATCAAAGTGCTTAGAATAGACAACGGGGCTGAATACACTTCAACAGAATTCAAGTCATTTTATGACAAAGAAGGGATAAAACATCAACTGACAGTCCCTTACACCCCACAATAGAATGGTGTAAGTGAGAGAAAAAATAGGACTGTGATGAATGTGGCTAGATGCTTGCTGTTTGAAAAGGATTTGCCAAAAAATTTGTGGGCTGAAGCAGTAAACACTTCAGTTTACTTACTAAATCTTTTGTCAACAAAGGCCTTAAATAGTCTTACACCCTATGAAGCTTGGACTGCATTGAAACCCTCAGTACAGCATCTCAGAATATTTGGAAGCATTTGTTGTTCTCTTGTACCAGAAACAAAAAGGGGTAAACTTGAACAAAAGGCTGAAGTTGGTATTTTTCTAGGATACAACAGCAAATCCAAAGGATATAGAATCTACAATCCAAAGACAAAAAAGTTTTTTGTAAGTAGAAATATAAGGTTTGATGAATGTGCTAAGTGGAATTGGACAGAAGGAAGAATTACTATCAACAAGGGTCAGTCTATAGTAGCATCACAAGATTAAGTTGAGATCAACTCAGAAGATAGTTCAGATTCTGATTTTCTAATGAGAGGCACCAGATCACTTGGTGGAATCTATGAGATATGCAACATTGTTACTTTAGATCCATTAAACTTCTCTGAAGCAGCAAGATCAAAGAAGTGGCAAATTGCCATGCAGGAGGAGATTACTATGATTGAAAAAAAACAAAACTTGGAAATTGGTAAATGAACCTCAAGATCAAAAGGTGTTAGTTGTCAAGTGGGTTTACAGAACCAAACTAAATCAAGATGGGTCTGTAAACAAGTTTAAAGTCAGGTTAGTTGTTAAAGGCTATCTTCAGCAACCTGGAATTGATTTTTCAGATACTTTTGCACCTGTGGCAAGGCATGATACCATTAGATTATTGGTGGCACTTACAGCAAAGTTGGGATGGCATATTTACCACCTAGATGTAAAATTAGCTTTCTTGAATGGACTACTAGATGAGGACATCTACATTGAGCAACCTAAAGGTTTCCAAGTACCAGGAAATGAAGGAAAAGTATATAAGCTTCATAAAACCTTGTATGGTCTTAAACATGCCCCAAGAGCTTGGTATAGCAAGATTGACAGTTACTTATTAATGCAAGGCTTTCAAAAAAGTTACAATGAGGCCACTTTATATGTTCTGAAAGTTGAAGATAAAGTGCAGCTGATCATATCATTGTATGTTGATGATTTATTTGTAATAGGTGAAGATCCTAAGTCAGTAAAGAATTTTAAGGTGAAGATGGAGAAAGAGTTTGAGATGTCAGACTTAGGAAAAATAAGGTATTTCCTAGGAATATAAGTGTATCAAGATGATTCTGGGATATTCATTTCACAGAGGAAGTATGCCTGTGAATTACTTAAAAAGTTTCACCTGTCAAATGCAAAACCAGTAGCTACTCCACTGGTCTTTAACAACAAGCTTAGAAAAAATGAAGAAGAAGAAAATGTAGATGCCTCAGTTTATAGAAGTTTTATTGAAAGTTTGCTTTATTTGTCTGCAACTAGACCTGACATCATGTATGCAACCGGTTTACTGTCCAGGTTTATGCAAACACCAAGCAATGAACATTTTGAAGCTACAAAAAGGGTGTTGAGGTATATTAGAGGAACATCAGGTTATGGCTTATGGTTTAAGAAAGAGGAAAGTGATCAATTATAAGGGTATGTAGACAGTGATTGGGCAGGCAACATTGATGACTCAAAAAGTACCTTAGGTTATATCTTCTCTTTTGGAAGTGGTGTTTTCTCATGGAACTCAAAAAAATAAGATGTTGTGGCACAGTCACTGAAACGACCTGCCCTGCAGTTTTCTATAAACTTTAGAACGGATATTGACTGTTATCCTATGGACAGTTCAAAACGCTCACTACACTAGGAATTCTATTGAAATTTCGGCAGAGTTTCTCCTGTTTTATGGACATTCTCAACCCTGCAATTTAAAAAATAACACTTTTATAAACACAATATTATCAACCAAACTTTCAAATTTCTCATATCTCATCCACAACTCACCTCATCAACATCCATAAAAATTAATACACATATAATTCATACGTCAACATATCCTTAATATCTAAAATAGAGTTATCAAACTCATGGCATCAAAAGCCCAAAAAAAGTTATAAATACCATGATACAAATTTATAATCTACAAGATAAGCATGCTAAATTTCTATAGTTCCAAACAAAAAAAAGAATCCATATATCCTATATGGCTCACAAAAAAAAAAATTAAAGCTCCACTACGTGACCCACCCTAACTAATCACTGAGCTGAGAACGCCTACTGTCTCCTGAGATGGGAAAAAGTGAAGAAGGGGTGAGTTTTCACAAAACTCAGTTAGTTGAATAAATTTCAAAATAAAATGAGAGAAAATAAAAATGATGATAATAACAATGATAAGAATAAACATTTAAACCATAAACATCAATTTAACATAAATAACGTAAATAACTTAAAAGTATCATAAGAATCATCAAATCTCATTTTAATCATGCTACAAATGAAAGTTCTACAAGATATGATGTAATATTATAAATAATTAAATCTTTAAAACATTACACTAAACTAGTATCCAGGAAAAAATCTCGTCGTACCCGGAATATCCCTCGGGCAGAGCATTGGACGTACTTATATATATCATCTCAAATCCTCGTCTTACACATGCGCAGAGCAAACTGGCTCCCAAAGAGCAAAACGCCCATACACACGGCCCAAAACTTATGTGTGTGTATAGACGAGCCCCAAAGGCCTGAATCTCATATCTCTAACAAATGGGGGAGGGTACCGCCTAGTAGTTTGAAAACTATTTCTATTTTAACAATTATAAACTCATTAAATCTCATCTCAAGCTTTACACTTAAACAAATAAATTATTTAAACATATTTCTATTAATATAAACAATCTATAATATAAATAGTTTTTCATAACGTAAAATAAATATTTAATTTAAATATGTCTAAGAATTTAAATTAATAAAATAAAATAAATAATTTAACAAAAAATTAAATACTCATTATGTTTCTTAGACTTTATAAATGATGCGTAATAAATAAAGTCTTTAATATGAGAAATAAACTATATATATACATATATACTATAAATTTCATTCACAAAAGTAATGATGTTTATTAGAACGCGTTGCTGGGATACGTCACACTCGGGAACCCTCCTAAATGAGATAAAGTGTATATTATTCATTAATAAGAAAATTAATACCTACATTGACGATTCTAAACAAAATCTATTATACAAAACGATAACATAATGAGTTAATACACTTACCAACTCGTTGGATCGATGTGAACTTTCCGGTACGGGGTCCAACTCATTCCGTAAATTTTCTACGAGTCCTAAAATGAAGAAAATAATAATTTAAGTCACTAATTTAATGAATTTCAAAATTAACCCCAAAATCAAGGGTTAGGATTTTTCCTAAAACTTAAATCCCTAAATTTCATGAAATTATACACTCCAACATAAAATTAACAATAAAAACTTCAAATTAGAGTGATAATCATGCTTCCAAAAGATTGGATACTCTCCTCTCACACTAGCTTTCTCTCTCTAAAATCTTAATTATCTAAATCTCTCTCTAATTAGGAAAATCCTAATGCTAAAAGGTCTAAATCCATGTTAAAAATCATTATCTATAACCTAATCACTTAGAAATATTCATGAATTAATAGAGAAAAGGAAGAAATTGAAAGAAAGAGCCAAGTGGACTTACTTATTCTCTCTCTCGGTAAAGACACTCGGGGAAGAGAAAGAATTGTGTTTTCTTTTATTTTGTTAGCTAAAATAAAAGAAAATGGGTTTTGGTGGGCTTTTGGGTGGGAAATGGGCTTAAAGTCTCTCTTGTTTTTTCCTTTTAAACAGCATATTACAACAGTCATCAACAGAAGCAGAGTACATCTCTGCTGCACATGCCTCAAATCAAGCAATTTATATTAGAAAAATTTTATTTGATATTGGGCAACAACAGGAAAAAAGCACTAGTATTTGAATTGATAACAGGTCTGCTATATCAATTGTCAAAAATCCAATACTCCATGGCAGAACAAAACACATTAATGTCAAGTACCATGCCATTAGAAAAGTAGTAAAGTCATAAGAAATTAGATTAATTTATTGTAACACAGAAGATCAGGTTGCAGACATCATGACTAAAGCTCTCTCAAGAGCCAAGTTCGAGTACTTTAGAACTAAATTAGGAGTCTCAATGAACAATATCAAGGAGAAGTGTTGACTTAATGATATAATTCATTGTAAAATTTAGTCAAAATAAAACTCTTATCGAGAAGAGTTAGTTATCCACTAGAGTTAGCTATAATGACCTAGTCAAAAGTTGTAGTTGGAATAAAAACAAACTCCTTGATTCTAGGTTCTTTTATTTGAATTTAAATTCCTTATCCCAGTTACATTCTGCTATATAAATTTCTCAATTCTAGTAATGAAACATTAACCTTCAAGTATACCTATCACATGCCCTTGTTCTGTTCTATGTATGTTTTTTCTGCAAATTCAATTAACAGAACCAACATGGAGCAACTTACAATCTTGAGAAGTACCTAATCTCTATAAATATCAATGGCATATATATCAGAGTGGAACTTGGAGGACAACTGGGTTATTACATTGATGTTCTCGCATGCTCTACCAAGAACCTGACAGAAACCCTCAGACTCATCCATCAAATCATAATCCCGGCAATCCAAAGCCTCTGCCACGGAGTTACCTTGATTGAAAATATCATGCGGGCAGAATGTGTGAAAAATCTGACTCCCCCAAGATACAGGAAAGCTCAGTTTGTATCTCTTCAACTACTGAAACAGGTATTGCTTTCAGTTCCTGCTGATGGCATGTATGATTACCAGCATACATGGGATCCAGTCTCAGATTCTGGCAAGCCTATTCTAAGAGCTGGATTCGACTTAGCACGAGACCTCCTATCAGATGATGACTTCAGGGAAGTATTGCACCGAAGATATCATGACCTACACAACCTTGCTGTTGAACTTCAAGTCCCCACAGAAAACAACCCAGATGAACCTGATCCAAGCATTGAACCTGATGGCAAAGTTGAACCAACTTTTGGAGGAATTGCCAAAGGACTGGAAACAGTATTGCAGAGATTGAAGATCATTGAACAAGAAATAAAGGATTTGAAGCAAGAGATCCAGAGGCTCAGATATTATGAACACAGACTACTCATTGAGCTGTATCGCAAAGTAAACTACATCGTGAACTTCAATGTCCAGCTTGAAGAGAGGAAAGTGCCCAACATGATTTATTTTGTCAGAACAGAGAACTACTCCAGGAGATTAATCACGAACATAATTTCAGGGTTGTCTGCACTCAGGCTGCATATGTTGTGTGAATTCAGACGAGAAATGCACGTTGTTGAAGACCAGATGTGTTGTGAATTGATGCAAGTTGAAAACAGGGCAGTCAAGTGTTTGGCTCCATACATGACGAAGTTCATGACATTATTGACATTTGCTCTCAAGATTGGAGCTCATCTAGCAACTGGAATGGGGCAACTGATACCAGATTTGAGCAAGGAAGTTGCTCATCTGGCTGACTCTTCCCTTATGATTGGGGTAGCTGGGGCAGTTGCCGCTGCCGCAATGGAACGCATGGAAGGAAGCAGAAACAGAAGCAGAGCTGGAGACATCCAACAAGAGCTAAGAGCATTGCTGCAATGGGTGGTGGATTTCTTAAGGGAAAGGAGATGCTCGACAGGAAAGGATATTGCAGAGAAGTTTGGACTGTGGAGGGTGAGATACAGGGACGATGGCAATATTGCATGGATTTGTAGGAGGCATATCATAGTCAGAGCACATGAAATAATTGAAGTACCAATTTGAAATTGATACCTAAGCATATTGATAAATGGGGTGTCTTTATGTTTCTCTCTCTTTACTATGTGCCTTTCAAATAGTGGAGATGAAAGAAGTGCTTTTTATCACCTTCATTGCAGATTATATGGTTCCAAATCCTGCTATGTAGTTGTAACTTCTATTGTTGAACAGAAAAAGCTTTAGAACCATAATTTCAGAACTATCTACCATGCTCGAATCTTAGTAGAAAATCGACTATAACTAATAAGGAAGTGCAAAGATACACCCATCATGAGCATTTGTCCGGATTATGGGATGATTTTGTATAAAATCTGTGGGATCTTGAAATTAATGATGCAAAATTACCGAAAGCTATATCTTAATTAAAGTCCATGTCCTACATCTTTTGTCTCAACATCTTTTGCCTCAAATCAGTAAATTACCAAAGATATGGGACCTGGATACGCCATATGATTACATACATTATTAACCTATTGTTAAATAAAAATTTGCTTCCGCAATTATTGAAAATTCAAAACAGAAGCTGCAGCCGGGAAGTAGAATTATGAAAGTGAAAAAAGTACATATACTAACACCAGCTGTAATAACAACACTAGTAACAGATACAAAGTCATGATTTTCCGGTCGTCTAAACCAAAACCATCTCAACATACAAAGGAAAACACCACACTAAATGATACATTATTACACTTCACTATCAGTATTAGTCTCCATTCTAAAATCTAAAGTCACCTGTGTCTTCCTCTGATTCACCACCGCGGGAATATGAGCTCAGAAAAAGGCCCTACTCCCATAAAACACACGCGAACCAGTGTTCTTGGATGCCTGTAACTTCTGATCGGAGCTTGAATTCCCTGAACTGGTTGGTCCACTATCAATGTCCAAAGGAAGCTTCATCTTGGCCAACGACTCAGTAAACTGCTGCATACTTTTCATATACATGTCCACTATATCTTGCTGCACCACGTTCTGCTCAGGCTCAATGTTAACAGAAACAACAGGCTTAGTGATTGCATCACTCGGCACCCCACCAGAGGAATCACTCTCACCATCACCATCACCATGTCCAACATCAACCTTTTTCTCTTTTGAGGCAGATACTTGTTCCTTAGTCTGCGGCTTTGAAACTGCTGGACCATCAGAGGAATCAGAGCTTGCAGCAACTGAAGGGGAAGAGACCCCATTAGTTGACACACTGCTTGGAGGAGAATCAAGCTTAGGAAGCTGAACAGACTCCACCGTAGCAGTTGAGAAGCTTTCCACAACTTGAACACCCAATTCTGAACTAAATTGATTATGGGCATCAGAAGTGTCCAAACTCTCAGAGGTTTCTGAGTCCATAGTGGAAGGTGGGATCATAAAATACTCTGAAACCATCATCTGGTTCTCATTCACAATCTTTGGATCAGGGAACTCAATCTTATCAAGAGACTCAGATATTTCCGATTCTTGTGCAGTTTCATCTGCAGCCAAAGGTTTCGGAATTGCAGAAATCGCCATTACTTCAGGTGAAGCTCCAGCATATGCAAGAGACAACTGAACAAATCCTGCTGGCGAATGGAAGAGATCAGTTGAAGAAAGAGAGAACTCCTTCTCCAACTTCCCATTCTTAATGACTACCTCAGACAAGGGCACCAAAGTGAACCCCAGCAACTGGTCTTCAAGATAATTCTTCACCCTACTCATCATAAATATTTCACATTTGAGGGAGGAATCAACAGTCTTAACATTGAGCTTAAGCTTTTCATTAAAAACCGGGTTCCTCCCACCACCGTTAATGATCTTAGTGGAGACTGTGTTTTCAGGATCACTAGTGAGGCAAAGCTTAGCATAAACATCTTGCTTGTGGTAAATGCAGATGTTATGAATGTCCCTAGCTTGATGTATGTAAACTTCAAGAACCCCAATGAAGTTCTCTAAGTTAGACATAACAACTTCTTTTCTGTTGGCTTCAGTTCCCTTAGTTACGCTACCAGAGCAAGCAATGAAATCAGATTTCAGCTTTTCAGGCTCTGCAATAACTGCGGACTTGAATGGTGAGACAACAGATTGTGGAGAATCCATAGGAACACCAAGAAATTGAACCTGAAAAAGAACAAAGAGATCTAATTGGAATATAAGATCAACCAAAATGAAATTTCTAAACTAGACAGCAGAAACTTTATCCATCTTAACCAATCCCAGAGGCTCAGAGCTAAGAAATTTTGGCAAATTGAAGGCACTTCTGATATCTGGAATAGAAATTCATAGACTAGGAACCAACTATTAGTCTCTTGAAAACCCCTACTATTTTTGGTAAAAGGCTAGAAGCAGAGACACCAAATTCAGGCCAAACTTTAAAATGATAATATGCTTAGGACCCAATAAACAAAAATGCATCCAAACCTAAAATTAAATCACTAGCCAAAGCTAAAACAAAGACCAACTATTAGCATTCACAAGCCAATTCCCCCCAAAAAAAAAACATTCGCATTAACTCTTAAAAGCACAAAAACCAGCACAACGAAAGCTCTCAAAACTTAGCCCTCATACCTCAAAAATAAGCCAAATCCAGAGTTGAGATAGCCCCAAATCTAAAGCCTGACTTAGCTTGAGCTGAAATTTACAGAGAAATCCCAAACCGAAAAACTAAAACACCTCCAAAATGAAACCTTTCACGTGAACAACTTCAAACACAAAACTCCTGACAACAAACAGACAAGACAAAATTGAGCTAAAATAAGCACAACTTGCTCAAAACCCAGAAAGCAAAAAACCTAAAAACTGAGACTTTCTGTTCTAATGAACTACAGCAAAACCCAGAACACCCACGAACTTAAAAGCAAGCTAAGACCCTTAAACAGTTAAGACCATAAATGACAAGATTCCAATAAAGCCACCAGCTTTTTCAACACAGAAACCGGAATCCAAGGAAGACTTAAACAGTCAAAAGCCAAAAAAGAAAAAAAGAAAAACACAGTAACCCAGATCATGGCACGCAATTCTAAAACATACCCACTAAAATTCAAAGCAGAAAAATAAACAAATGAAAGTGATTATCAATCAATCTCATCGTAAAACAAACAAAGATTACTCTTTTGTTTCTCTTTTTCTAATCACCTGGGTGACTTTATTTACCCTTTAGCCTCCTCCAAAGTCAAAAGAGAAACTGATGATAATTTCTCGGGCTCTCTAATCCAAGATCCAGCCACAAGCCAGTTCACTAAACGAAACGTTGGTTGCTGCTGCTATTTAGTTTAGTTATCGAGCTGCGAACTGATAAGAGTATGTGAGAATAAAAATCTTATAAATGCAGAGAAATTCAGTCTTGAGTCTCGTCGGAAGAGAAGAAAAGGTATACTGCTACACCCGTGTCAGCGTTGTATTATTATCATTATTTTATCGCAATAACACCATTAGGGCCCATCATGTTTTACTAAATTACAAGTAAGGTCATACTTTGTGATTTTTTTCATTCAGGTCCTTGCCGTTAGATTCTACCTAGATTCCGTTAGCAAAATTAGTGACTTGATTATTATACCTCTGAAATCAGCTTATATGAAGAATTTGTAGTTCATTCTTCCAATAATTTGAAAATTTTAAGTTCAATTTCTCATTTTTAATGTTAAAAAAAATCAACTTATCCAACGACTTGCTTGACAAAATCTAATAACTGGGAGTTATACTCTGTGAGCATTATTTAACTCATTTAGTAAAACAGGGCAGAATTAAGATTTAAGCTTTGAGGGGTTAAATTGTAAGATAAAATTTTAAGTATAATAAAATAAAATAAATTTATATTTAAAAAATTAATATTTTTTTATTTTTTTAATAACTGAAAATTTTTATACTGTTAAAAAATTTAGCATAATTCTATGATAAAAAGCAATTTGATATTCTTTTGTTTCTAAAAATTATTTATAATTGATTATGTACTAAATTGTTTTGTAATTTTTCTTTCAATATACGTAACAATGAATTTGATAAAAAAATTATTTTTTATTTTATTACGAAATCTTGTCTCGATGATATACATAATTAAAAATGAATGTTTATTGGTTTTAGTAATAGACACTACAAAATTAAGATCCATAATATATATATATATAAAGTTATAATAATAAAATATTAAAAAATTAATTAATATATAAATAAAAATATTAAATATTAAAATCTTTTTATTTATTTATTTTTTAGAGATTTTTTTTATTTTAACTTTTGAGTTGAGAAAAGAGTTAGACACAAATTGAAAATAAAATAAAATCACTAATATATAATGTTTTATAATTATGAGTTTATTTATATATGTTAAATTTAAAAAAATTCTTTTTCATATAAAAAAAATTTAAGTATAAAATTCATTTATATTAAAAAATAAATTTCATATAAAAAAAAAAGAATTACTTTTGTATTAAAAAAAATTGAGAAGGGCCAATTCTATATATAATACAAATTTAAAGAAATATAAAAAAAAAAAAAAGAAATTAGGGGAGCAATTGTGTCATAATACACATTTGATGGTTGTTGTAGGGTTTGGGGCCATGGCCCCTCCTAGACCTTATAATAAGTCCGCACTTGAGTAAAATTATTTGGTAACAATCCTATAATAAAGAATTGATAATATATTTTTAAATTTATTTTTAGTAGAAGTTTTAAATTTAAATTCTCGTCATATAAAAAAATTATTTAAAATGATAAGATAAATCTATATTTAAATTTGTACTAAAATTAAAAAGAATTTAATTTACATTTATGTAATATTAAAATAAAAGTTCAGATTAACAATGCGACTTTTTTATGAAAAGAGAGTTTTAAATAGAATTGTCTACGTTTTAAAGAAAACATAGACACTGTATATTTATTTTTTTAATTAAAAAAAGGAAAGAACTAATCATATTTGTGATAAAACAAATTGAGAAAAGATGTTCCAATTTTATTAGATGTCTCATCAGCATGGTCCTACCTAAATCTTTTCCATTTGAAAATATAATGAAGGATATGCATTATTTATGATTTTGTCAAAAATTAAGGACTTAACTGTTATTGTTTCTTTTTAATTAAATATTTATTGATTATTAAAATGAATGAATAACTTTTTGGAGATTTTTTTTATTTTTATTTTTATTCTTTTTGGCGTTTTTGCTTTATTGGGATTAGAAAAGAAAGAGGGATGAGTATTGGAGTCTGGACTGTGTATTATTATTATTATTACGGGATGGATTTGGGGGGCAAAATGCAAAAAGAATATAATATAATTAGGACAATAATAGAGAATTAGAGATACACCGCCCCACGCCTTATGGCCCTTTTATCTGTGTGTACGTGGACCAATCAGAAGCCATTTGCGTGCGGTTTTTTGTGAGCGTGGGGACATTCCATTACATCACGTACAACACAGGCACAGTACTGGGGTTATTAACACTGTCACCCCCTGAGGTTGATATAAGTTACATTTGAATGATAACTTTAATTTTAATTACACTATTAATTTTTTATTTAATTAAAAAAATAAAAATATTCTCGTAATTTTGTTAAAAAAAAGTCAAAATACCTTTTAAATGCGAGGTTTCCTCTGTATGGAAATAGCTTTTGTTCTTACAAAAAGATTATTTTATTCCTCTTATTTAAAAATAAAATTTTTAGAGATTTAATAAAAATAAAAAATTTAATTATAAAAATAATCTCTTGTAATGCAGTTGATTGTGTGGCTTTTTATTAAAGATTTAAGTTTGGACATATCTCAATAAAATTATCGTGTAAAATATTTAAATAATTTATTTAATTTTATATTAATAATTGTGTGGTGTAATGTTAATAATTTTATTAATAATTCAAAAAAAACTTTAAAAAATAAATACATTTTTATTTTTGTAATTAAATAAATTGAATAATAACATAATTAAAATTAAATTTTTTATTAAAATATAATTTATGCCAACCTCTTGTTAACATCCCAACAGCACTCTTGAGTCTCAACAAAAGAAGAAAGGAAGAAGAATTTTTTTTGTTTAAAAAAAAAACATGACTTCAAGAAATTACTGTCAATCTTGTCAGGCTTCTGTATTTATGATGTTTGTGAATTTGAGTCATTTATTGTCTTTTCCTTAAAAATAGTCATTTATTGCCTATTTAACCGGGTGGGTGTGAAAAATTATTGGTGTGAAGGTTGAAGCTTTGATACGAAAATACCTTTCATTATTGGTATTAAATAGATTTTGAAATAATAAGTTTGTTATTAATTAGTATTATATTAATAATTATTTAATCGGTGATAATTATTAATTGATAACACATATTAATTGGGATACAAATTATGTAAGTGTAGCATTCTCATTTTGAACATAAATTAATAAATAATATTATTTAATAAATTAATTTTTTAAGTTAACTAAGCATTTGTAAAAGATAATATATATATAATTTAAAAAATAAATTAAATTAAATTACTCCGCTCAATAGGTTGATTAAAATATGGTGACCTTAAGTATGTTAGACTTAAGAGTTAATGGATCCACTTTGATGTATAATTTTTGTAACTTTGAAATTGCAACTATGAAATAAAAGCATTAGTTGTAAAATTAAATTAAAAAAAAAAGAATGAATTTTTTTATAACTATTTAAATGGAGAGTGAAGTTAGTGTTCTACCAAACACAGCTTCTAAATTATATTGAAAATATCTTTATACTAAAATATATAAATATATATATAAAAGTATCTCTATATTAAACAAAATCAATATTAATTCTTCATTAATAAAAATTTCATTTAAGGGAGATATTGTTGAGTACTTTTACTTCAAAAAATAATAATTGGATCTTCATCTCATATATGTACAAAACAAAACTCTCACTTTTTTTTTTCTTTATTTATTTTTAAGAATGAAAGTTTTAAGTCTTCTCATATAACTAGTAAATATATATAGATGGACATTCATATACATTAGGTTAGGTTGATGTGTAGAAAATAGAAACTATATTGATACACAAATACTCTTATTCAATGAATCTCATAGCAATAATTACTACTAAATTGATTTATCATCTATTGCACATCATTTTCCACTAAATCTATAAATTCAAAGCTTTTCGTAAAAGCATAGACTAGCTTAACACAATTTAAGCCGACTTGTTAATATTATTTTTAGAGTAGTGTTATATTTATATAATTAAAATATAAAATTTATATTTTAATTGACGTGTGACTAATTGATGAATACTAGGTAAATGGTAGTTATTAATTTTGTTAATTTTTATTAATTTAATAATTATATAATACTAATATCAACTGATGTGTTACCGTTGTAATTATCAATTATTAATTTTTATTAATGTGATAATTATATAATATTAATTAATAAATAACACATTAAATATAATATTAATTGAAATATAAATTATGTAAATACATCATTATTGTTGTATTTGCACTATAAACATTAATAATAATAATAATAATAATACGAAGAAGAAAGTTTATACAATTTGAATGAACTGGAAATGAATAGTTTTAGAGAAAAGAAAATTAGATAAATAGTTTATCATAGAAGAGAAAAACAAAGGAAAATTCCAATTCTAATAATAATTGGTATTTGAATTTGTTAAAAAGACAATCATCATAGCATATGTTGAAGCCTTACACAAGACATGCCTGTTTATGGACATTAAGCTTTACAACTCTACAGAGCAGAGTTTACTGAGATTAGAAATTAAAAAATAAAAAATAACACCATTAATGCTGCACCATAACTTCTGGTCTCCCATGTGAATTTTTGCAGGCAAAGCACATAGTTTTCAGGGCAAAACCTGTACTATTTTCTCTATTTTTTTCTTTCTTTTTAATATTATTAAATTTTTTTAAAAAAAATAAAAAAAATAAAAAGAAAAAAAAAATTGCATATGATACATTTGGGTTAAGGGTATGTTCGAGAAAAAATAACTTTTTATTCGAGAAGAAGTATTATAGTCCGCACAAAGCTGCTTGTTAGACAGTAAAATTTGTACACCATTTAACCATGATCAAGGGTAGATCAAGTTCTCACATAAGTTTAAAATAATATATATATATATATATATATTTTGCGAGGGTTTCGGTTTGATTATTTAAGAGTGTTAAGTGATATATGGGTTTTAGATTTTCTAGGTGTGAATTTAAGTGTATAAATATATTAAGTAATATATGATTTTAATTCAAATTTTTTTATTGTGGAGGTGTAGGTTTAGACGTAAATATTAAATAATAAATAAATTTTAAATTTTTGTATGAATTTAAACGTGCGTAAGTCTTAAGTAACATATAATTCGATCATTTTATTGTAAATGTATAAATTCAAATGTACATAAATTTTAAAATAATATATAATATCGATTAATGTATAATTGTATGATAAATATCAAATGAAATATTAATATTAAATATATATTATTATAGTCCAATTCGTATATGGACTCTTATATAAGGAGAGGTTTTTTTTTTATATATATATGTTAAGGCCTCAATTACGAAAGTCTTTTCTCTGTGAAGAAAAATATTATAATCTAATTTGGATATCAACTCCTATATAAAAAGAAGTCTATTTCTATGTAGGATTTCAATTATGAGAGTGGAAATCAACTATTATATTTATAAATAAATAAATAAAAGATTTATTTTTATGTCAATAGTTCCAATTAGAAGAGAGGTGTTAATGAAAACTCAAACTTGAGAAATAATGAGAACAAATCATATAGCAAGAGCAAATCACAGACCTAATCGTTCGACCAACTCCTTATAAACTAAAGTAATAATTTATTTGAACCTTGAATATATTATTAAAAAAAAAAATGTCCTTCAATAATATTGACAAGCAACTTCCAAGTTATCCACATCACTTTATATATATAGAAAGCGAAATTTGAATCTAAAATTTGTAAGATGCATTGACAGCACGGCAAAGTCATTTTATCATTGGACAATTTAAGCAAGTGTGATTTATACTGTGTTTTTGTATTGTTTTTATTATTTTATTACTCAATTTAAAAGTTTAAGTTATTAAAAGAATATAATATTAATATTAAAAATAAATTTTAAGAGTAATCTGTCACATAAAATGTGGATCTAATTTTAAGATAAAAAAATTTAAACTACTAAGAGAATGTTTAATATTAATATTAAAAATAAATTTTTAACGGCTTTAAAAAAATATAATTTTTTTTAATAATCAAATAGCGACGAGAGATGTGTAATTAGAAATAGTCAATTATTAGGTGGATTTAGACATTTCAACTTTCTCTTAAGACAAAATAAAATATAATTAAAAGCTTAACCAACTAATATAAGAATCCAATTGAAAGGAAATAATTGAAATAATAATAGCAAGAAAACAAAATACATCATTGTTGTGAGATGACTAGTCTATTATTAATTGTAGAAGAAATTTTGAGATATGAATGATGTTTATTGAGTCTTTAGCATAGGAAAGACCATGAAAAAAATCACAAATAAGCATAGATGGCTTTGAAAAGAAAAAATTGTAAAAAATTTAGAGAGAATTTATAATAAAAATTTATCATTAAAATTAAATAAATGAAAAGGGTATGGAAAATTGGAGATGCTAGATCAATCAAACCCACCTAAAAGTGAAAAAAAGAAGTGTAGAACTTAGAAAAATGCCCACTTTAATAGCCAAAAAATCCTCCACTAAGAAGAGAAAAAGCACTTGCTTTTATTTGTTAATGGGCCCTAAAAAATAATAAGCAAAAAGCAAGTAACTATCAAGCTCTTTCTAGCCTTGTTATATTCAAACTAAAGCACTATTTCAAATTATAGTGGGTACTTTTTTAATCCCTTTTTGAAAAAAGAAAATTAATTTAATTTTTTTTTTTCACTTGAAAAATATCAAATGTCTTAATGAGTTTTAACTATCTCTTTGAAATTTATGTAACGCATCCAAAGTAGACTTTTGTCTTTTGATACTAAAAATTCTCAAACCAAATGGTCCTTTTCTCTTTAATTTGAAAGTTGTTTGTTTGGCTAGAAAAAAAGCTTCCCCCATGATAGAGATAGAGATTGGGATTTTTTTTTCTTTCTTCTCTATTGACTTATTATTATTTTTAGGGTATTAACATTATCAACCCTTAAACTTGACACAAATTACATTTTAGTGGCAAATTTAATTTTAATTACACTATCTCCTCATCTATTTAATTGAAAAAATAAAAAATTCCTCATAATTTTGTTATATAAACAACTAAAATATCATTAAAAATAAGATTACTTTTATTTTTTTCATTAATCAAAGAGAATAATAATATAATTAAAATTAATATTGTCATCAGAATATAATTTATGCCAACCTCAAGGGGTGACAATGTTAATATCCTATTATTTTTAATTTTCTCATCTTTCTCTTTCTCTCTCCTTTTAAGATTTGATATAGATAGATGAGACTTAATTTGGTAGAATTTCCTCTCTTTTTTTTTGTAATTTTTTTAATAACAAATTGCTTTATAATGGCCCTTTAATGTTGCCTATTGGGTATATGGTAACATTTTCTATAGGCATATTTATGCAATTATGGTTTTAAAAAACTGATTACTTGTATAAAAACATTATATTAAACATGACAAATTAAAAAAATGATATAATTTTCTTTAAACCACATATTATTATATTTAATTTCACATTTTTTTAATGTCCGTTGTTAAAACATGTCAAAAATTTTATTTTTTCAAGTATTATGAGTGAGTTTGTATAATTATTCAGTACATACAATATATTTTTTTTAATATGCAAAGTTAATGCACTTGTCAAATTTTTTCATTAATGATTATAACATGTAACATAATTTATAATTTATAATAACTAATGCAACTACTAAACTAAATTTGACTTTATTTTAGAACTCAATTAATATAATCGTGCTTCTATTAATTTTTTTTCAAAAAATTACATTAATTAATTAGAATATTTATTAATTATCCATTTGTTTAACAACTAGCAAATTTTTTTTAAAGTAAGTATAATTTTCAAGTCAGTACAAAATTCACCCTTAGTTTAAAATTGACTTAGAATTTTGAATTATGCATCAAACTATTTGTTAATAGTGAAGCTTATGAGTTTGCAGTCCCATTCTGAGAACTAACCCTAATGTCAGCAAATCTTGACTCTTCTTGAAATGAAATCAAAGATAAGTTAAAAATCACATAAAATATTTGAAAAATGAGGAAATCTTTTGGGTGTTATTTTAATGCATGTCTTTGACTTTAATAGCATTGAGCCATCAATCTTCATCAACAAAAACAAAAAAAAAACAAAAAAAAAATGAATTGCCCAATTCCATATCTCCCAATATTAATTAATTGATTAAAGTAACAAAAAAGCAAATTGGTATTAAACAAAGTTTAGAACATTCTTGTGGTGTAATGCATTTGCATTCATTATCATTAATTAATTAATTTTATTGATTAGTAACATAACATCATGATGAACATGTAGACATTTCATTTACACCCACCAAATGAGACTTGGATTTTGGATTCACACACACAATTTTGCACCTCCTAGAACGTGAAATGCCATTATTATCATAAACACATGAGCCCATCTTTTTGTTCTTTCTAATTATATTGCATCATTAAAATATTTAAATGTTAAGCTTTTTTTTTTAGAAAAAAATTATTTCATTACCTTTTCTAGAAGCAAAATTTTGAGGTGTACCCAATAGATTGTTCTACTTTAAATTGAATTTTAAAATTACAAACAGTTAAAAAAATTATAACAATTTTGTAGTTAGAACTAGTAATAGGTAAAGTATTACATTCTTTATTTTTATACTCAATTTATATAATTTGAGTTTAGGGACAGAATCTCAAAATGGAGGTGAGGATCCGTGAGTACTTCATATGCATTTTTTATTTATTTTTAAATATTATTTAATTTGTATTAATTTAATTTTGTAAAATAATCTTTCACTCCATATAATTCTAATATATTAAAAAAATTATTAATAATTCTTTCTATAAACTTTAAATTCTAATAATCAAGAAACCTTGTAAAGAAAAAATATCAACACCATAAAATTTTTGCAAATAAATTTTTTATCTTTTAATTTAGAGCATTATGTGATAATAAGTCAAATTTTAATAAATAAATAAATCACTGAAATGCTTAATAAGAGGCTAAATCCGACCAAATAAGTTTCTTTATTCTTCGATTTAATTTTCTATATAATATAATTGAATCGGTTTAATTAAAAAAAAGTTTTGAAATATTTATATGTTATCAATAGTAAAAAATGAGACTTCTTTGTCATTTCAATAAGAAAGAACAATTTTTAATTTTTAAGAGAACAACAAATTATTAAGAATTTTTTTAATTATGCTTTTAAATTAAGTTTTTGGGTCAGGTTTAGAGAAACCAATCCATCTCCATTCTCGACTCAAATTTGATTTAGAAATAGATTAACTTTTTTATACTTGCCTCATCTTCAAAAAAATTTAAAAAATAATATATAACTCAAAATTTATCCCATTCGAGACAAGTCTTTACGAGGCTTGACCTCGTAAAGAATTTTGTTACCTTTATTTGTATATCTACTTATGTGGTATTTAATATGCTAACAAATATTATATTAATAAAAATTAACGACTATCTAACATGTAATAATCATTAATAGATGATACATAACTATTTAAGTGGCACTACTTATTTGGTATACTTATTTAGTAAATGCTAAATGTAACACCCCCGTTCAATGTTGATTTGGTAACTGCGACTTTAAAACCATAACATCGTTATAACATACAAATCTTAACGCGTACAAAAATATTTTCTTGCCTAAGTCATGGAATAATGATGGTGAAAATTTTGACAACAAAATAGAGTGGTTGTTGGAGAAAATGCTAGAAAAAGGAATTTTCTTTTCAGATTTTGAGTCAAAAAAAAGCAAATCAGTTGAGCATTAATTAACCCTCTATGACAACTCTGACAAAACCAAGGCCCATTTCATATTTGGAATTTCCTGGAGTGGGCTTGATCAAATCCTTTGAAAACTCAATGCTCGAAGAACATAGGCTGAGCTTTGGGCTATCTTAGTAAAACTGAGCCAAGTCAACTTCTAGAAAAAAAAAGTAGCACCCAAGACAGCGGCCCAATCGAGCCTATATTCTCTCTCTCTTTTTTTATTTGATTGGAAGAAGCAGATTCTCTCTCCTTGAAATCTCTCTTTCTGCGGGCCAATCATTTTGGATTTAGCACTAATTAATCACTTAACGATTTAAAAAGCACTTTATTTTAAATGAAAAACATTAAACAGCTGTGACATGGACTTGTTTTGCAAACACCGCTCCCAACGGCTATGTTCTTTATTTTAAAGAACTCATGGTTATACCATAATAAATGAAATGTATTGACAATGAAATGAGATCTCAACTTTTAGATTTAAAAAAAAAATAGAGTAGTGATAACATCAATTGTAATTAATGTATTTGTAAAATTAATTACGTCTTTTTTTATTTATTTGTATTATACTAATAAAATTATAATAAATACTAAATACTAAATTAGAGCAATGTGATTAATTTAAAAATAATAATATTATATACAAACCAACTAGTGCCCTCCATAAATTTAGACCTAGTTGCACAATGTTAGATTCAAGTAGGGGAGCATATGTACAAAGTGGGATAAAGTTGGAATCTTAGCCCTAAACTAAAGAGAAAAAGATTAAATGCCATCGCCTCAATTTATGGTGTATTAGTATACTCATCTCCCCAAGACTCTTTGAGTATACTTGTGCTTGGTATATCATATTTCTTCATTAACTGAGTGAGTCCTCCTCCCGCATGCCAGAAGGGTGATAAAGCGGGCATTCCAATTCGAAAGGGACCTCCCCATTAGACTAAGGGACGAATATTTTCTTCTTCTTAAGCCTATTTGGTTGACCAAAAGTCTGCACCCGCCCTTGAGGAACCTTAACATGCACTACATCATTAGGTGTTCTCTCAAAATTTCTACGGCACTTTGGCAACTTAGCAACATCCCCTCATTTAGTGAGACCTCTAATGAGGTGAAGCCCTCAGACATTTTGTACACTAATGTATCTACTTTTCAGGCTGGGTTACTCTTAATAGTTACCTCCCTACCACCACCACCAAAGTGGTCGAGCCCACCACTAAATATATTATGAGAGTCATCGACTAATGATATATTTCTAGTACTTAAGACAAGCAAAATATACCACCTATCATAACAATACTACACTGAGCACCAAAGTCGAGACTCAAACTGTGAAGAACATAAATATACGAAGACATGCAAAATGTAAAAGATGTCCAAAATACTCAAATCAGTAAAGAAAATGTATCAAAAATAAAATATGACAATAAATAACACTTACTTATGCGGAGATTTTTCAAAAATGAATTAAAAAAAATGCGAAAAATGGAGAGTTTCTCTCTTTTTAAATCATAGCAGTCTTTCTTTCTCTCTTAAAAATTTTAAATAAGTAAAGTGAAGAAATCGCAAGATTACTCTTATTTATGAAACCCTCAAAACAAATCACAACCATTGATTTGAGATTTAAAGGTTATGGAGTTCTTATGAGTGAAACATCTCTTTAATTAACATGCCTCTTCAAAGAGTGCCCATTGATCGTCTAATTAGCATTAATGGTCTAAGATGTAACCCCCTCATCAATAATACGAAGAGACATGACTATTATTTAGTCTGTTAGTGCACATCTCTCAAAAAACTCATCCAACATTAAATGAAACTTTGACAATAATCTCGAACACCAATTTTCATCACTAGCAATAAGATAACTATGTAAACAACTACGTCGCAAAGGCCTATAGGCACACCATTACTTTTTTGCTTCTACTAAGAACTACTTCGAGATACAAATCAAAGAATTACTATATAAATTTTTTAATATCAACAAGTTAATATTAAAAATTAAGAGACTTTTCATTTTGTCATGGGATTTCGATCCAAGTCTAATCCAGAGAGTTTAGTATAGCTCACGAGCCATGAGCATCCTGAACGATCCAAAAACCTTTGAGTTAAGGTCCATGTCTAACCATGAAGGCACCCATTACGTAGAACACCTCAAGAGAGAGGCTTTAACTTTATATAAAGTATGTCATTAGGCTACACCTTTAGTTTTCAGCATCAAGCTTACCACGCAAGAGCGACCACATAAGCCTTCTATGCGAGGCCAATCACGTAAGCCCTCTACATGAGGTTAACCATGTAAGCCTTTCATATAAGGCTGATCACCTGTTCTCTTATGAGGATAAAAATACATTCATCTGCTACCTGAGGAAGATTGAGGATTTAGAATAACTTGAGGATCCAAACCGCCTTTGTCCTCAAGGATCTCGTAATGTCTATATTTCCGATTATTAATCCTATTATGATAATTTCAGGATATGGCATAAATGAAAAAAAGACCACTACTATCTCAGGACATGGATATAATAGAAAAATAATAACTTGTACTAATTCTACAAGGATTCTACTACCAAGTGCAACCATGTCTACTTCTATAAATAAGGGTAAAAGAATAAATTAAAAGACTTTTCACTTAAAAGTGGGGCTTCTCTAATTTTTTTCTTCTTGAGGATTCTCCCCAAAATAAAAAAAAATCCTCCATGACTCCATAGTTGTTGTTAGGCTCCAAGGCTACATATTTTATAATTATATTTATTTATTATTTGTAAATACCATACCTATTTGTACCCCTTATAAAAATATATTCAAGTGAGCTAATGCTTAATAAAATAGATGTAAACTTCTATAAAACTAAACTATTATGATTATGTCTTGCACATGTTTGTGTTTGTTCTTCCTTGATCCTATTCAAACTTAAGGCTCCCAAAGTTTATTACATAAGCCTATAGTATGCATTAATAAATGATCATTGTAATCCAATCTATAAATGGACTCAATCGTTGTTCTAAGAGAAATATAAATCTAACTCGTTGATCCAAGATGGCCTAAAATCCGAGTCATTATTATATGTTTGTATTATACTAATAAAATTACAGAAAATGCACAATAATAAATTAGAGTAATGGGATTAGTTTAAAAATAACCACTAATGTTGTTGCACTAAGACTAACGCTCTTTTTTAAAAATATATATTAATAAAAATAATATATAACAATACCTTTTGTTTAAAAAAAATCATAGCTAAATTTATTATAAATAATAGTCAAAATTATATAAAAAGCTTTTAAAATTAATTCCATATTGTGATTGTGTTGATCGGAGTATGATAAACCCCTATGTAAAAATTTAACTTTTAAAGTTAACTCATAGAAGAAAATTATATTTAAAAAATAATAGACCTTTCAAAAAAGAAAAACTAATAAAAGAACATTTCATGCCATACCTCGTTGCAAATAGAGAAGATATGCAAGGGCGTATTAGTCATTCAAATAAATAAATTTGAACATACGAAATTCAATTTTCCAACGGTCGAATTCTTTCACCTCCACGGCCAGCATCAATATCAAAAACGCTCGTTTCTCTGTCGTCCCGCTGCACTCAGCAATTCAAACTCATCTCTCTCTCTCAGTGAACTAACTCGTCATCAACATTCAAAAAAATACAAAAGAAAAAAAAAAAAAGGCAAAAACGGAAAACAAAAAAACAAAAAGAAAAAAAAATGAAAGCAAGCGCAACAGCTTCGTCGATCCGAAGCCTTCTCTCAAAATCAATGTCTTCAAAACGCAAATCAAACTCAAACAGAAACTCCAAAACCTCAAAACCTGACGCCGAAAACACTCATCCAAACATCGCTCAACTCTCTCCCGCGGCCGCGCCTTCGCCGTCCAAATCGCTGACGTTCGACACTCAGATCCCCCGATCCGACGGTCAGGATGAACCTTTCGAAACTCAACACTCACAAGTCAAGGTAACTCACAACATTCAGTTAATTATTTTTTAAATTTAGTGAAATTATAGTTGTTTCTAAATATTTCATGTTTTAACTAAATATATTTATTTTTTTAGCATTAATTTTTTAATATTCGGTGTGATTATAGTGTAATTAGCGACTTTTACTGATTTTTTAAAAATGTTCTTTCAATTTTTTAGGGTTTTTTTTTTTAAATATAAGCAATTCATTTGATTTTTTAATTACTTTACTTCGCGAAATTGAATTAGTATAAAACTTAAGTGAAATTTTCGTGCTTATTTGACTAAATATGTTTATTTTTTTATCATAAATTTTTCATTGTAGTGAAATTAGCCACATTTACCCATTTTTGTAACTTTATTTCATTTTTTAAGGCTTTGTTTAATATATACAATTGATTTTGTTTATTACATTGAATATAACTTGTGAAAATTGTATCTCTTAAAATTTCACTGTAATTATAAATTTTAGCATAATTTTTCATGTATATAATGTAATTATATTGTATATATCTTCAAATTAAGGGGTAAAAAAACATTTTTTTCCCAATTTATTGAGCTTCTAGGTTTTGCTCAGTATATTTAATTTTTTAAAAAAATTTCTATTTCCTGAAATTAAATTTGGCACGTAATTGTTGAACTTTCACAGAATCAAAAAGAGATTGTCGAATCGGAGGATCTGTGTAAAGTATCACTGGTTTCTGATCCATCAGTGAAGGTACTTTAAAGATTTTTGGCCTTTACATAAGTATATTTTTATTTTATTTTATGAAATGTTGTTTAAATTGGAGCTAATTCTATTGTTTTGTGATTGATAAGGTTGTGGTGAGGATTAGACCTGTAAATGATCTTGAAAAAGATTCAAATCGAATGGTGAAGAAGGTCTCTTCGGATTCATTATCTGTTGCTGATCGTAAATATACATTTGATTCGGTTTTTGATTCGAATTCCAATCAGGTTTTTGCCACTCATTCCCTGCTTTAGTGAATCATATAAAAAGAATTTGAATGGTATTTTAATTTTTTTTGTTTTACTTGGCTTCTATGCAAATATGTAATTCTTATTTGTAAAATGTTAATTGTTGTTCATCAGGAAGATATCTTTCGGTCAGTTGGTGTACCTTTGGTTAAAAATGCATTGGCTGGTTACAATGTTTCAATCTTGTCATATGGACAGGTACTTCTTGTTGAAAATATACATTTCAAGTGATATTTTTTTAAAATTATGTACGAGGGAATAAGGAAACTTTCTTTGGTATTCTTAAAAGACTGGGAGTGGAAAGACCTATACAATGTGGGGGCCGCCAAGCGCCATGGTTGAGGATCCTTCACCAAGAAGCCAGCAGGGGATTGTTCCTCGGATATTTCAAAACCTCTTCTCTGAGATTCAGAGAGTATGTTTTGTTGCCTTAATTTATCGTCAGCAGTAAGACTTGAGGAATGTTGAATGTGTTTGATGACCTTTTGGCTTTAATTATTATGTCTAGGAGCAAGAAAACTCGGATGGTAAACAAATCAATTACCAGTGCCGTTGTTCTTTTCTTGAGGTATGTTGGAGTTCTGAAAATTAGTGAGTCTTTGTTCGGACTTTTGCTTCTCATGATATAATGTGTTTATTTTTTGACTGGTTGCAGATATACAATGAGCAAATAGGGGATTTACTCGATCCAACTCAACGAAACCTTGAGGTGGAAGAAATGTTTTGTGTTTTCTTTATTTACTATGTCTCTTTCCTCATTTATTTAAGTTTCAATGATACTGTATGCTTGATGGTTATCACTGACTTGGTCTTTATTTTATTGCTCCAGATAAAAGATGACCTCAAACATGGATTTTATGTTGAGAATTTGACAGAAGAGTATGTGACTAGCTATGACGATGTAACTCAAATTTTGATCAAGGTAGGCAAGCAGTCATAACTATGTCACAACAATCTTTGCAAGGCCTTTTTTACTATGCGTATGCTCTGTATATCAAATTTCTCTTTTATGTTCTATACGGCTAAGCTCTACGTATGTCATGTACAGGGGTTGTCAAGTAGGAAAGTTGGAGCAACAAGCATAAATTCTAAGAGCTCCCGATCCCATATTGTCTTCACGTTCATCGTTGAGTCTTGGTGCAAGGTACCACTGAATATTGCAGCTAATTACAGGGTCACATTTGATTCAATGAGATTAAGGAATTTCACATAACATGCTGTTGATGTTGTGTCACAGGAAGCCTCATCAAAATGTTTCAGTAGTTCAAAAACAAGCAGAATCAGTCTCGTTGATCTTGCTGGAGTAGATAGAAATAAACTTGATGATGTGGGTAGAAAAGGTGTAAAGGAAGGCAAATATGTCAAGAAGTCCCTCTCACAGCTTGGGTATGACAATGCCCTGACTGATATACCATGGATATCATTGTATTGAAAAATGTACCTATAGAGTATAGAGATTACAAAAGAAATAATGTTTTCTGACTTGGCAAGCTCTTAGGCAAATAGTTGTTTTATACCTGTGGAGTATAAGATACTTGTTAATCAGTTGTTCATATTGCAAATAGTTGTCACATATGTTTGCATAGTTGCATTTTGCAAGAGTCTGGTGTAAATTGTGTTTGTTCCATATCGGTGCAGCCATTTGGTGAAAGCTCTCACACAAGTAACTCAGCCTCAGAAATCTGAAGATGCTTTATACAGAAGTTCTTGTTTAACACATTTATTGCGGGAATCACTTGGTGGCAATGCCAAACTAACAGTTGTCTGCAATGTCTCCCCTGATACCAAGTATGTTATTCTAATGAGACAATCTTTTCTGCTATTTACAGAATCTGAGAAGCAATTATGTCAAAGCTGAAGTATTTAACAATATATTAACCATGCCAGCTAGTAGTAGTGCTGGATGGTTTCAGCTCTCCTGTTTGGTTTATCTGCAGTATGCTTAGAGAGGTTTTATGAGTATGGCAATTATGACTTGCATAATATGTAATGACTCTATCAGACACCTCAACATATCAGAAGATAAATGCATTCCAAATTTGATGCGTATTCTTTTGGGATTTTATCATTTTGTGACGAGGAATATATTATAGTAGCATAATGAGTTGTTTTTTCTCCTTTTCTGAAGCAAAGATTCTGCTTATTGAATGCAGAGATATTGGTGAAATATTGAGCACTATCAGATTTGGACAAAGAGTTAAATCCATAAGAAACGATCCAGTGATAAATGAAATATCGGAGGATGATGTTAATGATTTGACTGATCAGATTCGTCAACTCAAGGTATTAGTTTTCCCACAGCAGTTGCATTTTCAATTCATTTTTTAAGTTAATGATCAATAACATCAAGCTATGATTAAATGGGTACCATTTTATGATTGCAGGAAGAACTAATAAGAGCAAAGTGTGATGTTAAGATTAAAAGCGGATGCTTCACAGGGAGAAATGTACGGGAAAGCCTAAATCAGTTGAGACTAAGCCTTAATCGCTCCTTGATACTACCGCGCATAGATAATGAACCAGAGCAAGAGATCAATGCTGATGAGGACGATGTTAAGGAACTTCGTCAGCAACTAGATAAGTTGCAGAGTTCCTATGAGGAAAAATTCGGAGACCCATCTGACAAAAGAGACTCCTTTCATAATTCTTCTGTAGCAGAAAGTCATGAAGAAGACTTGATGAGTGAAGATGACTTAACTTGTCCAGAAGAAAATGAATTGGAAAAAATTGATCTTCCTCACAAGGAAAAGACTACATTAAACGCCCTTTCCAATGGCTCCAACCCACCAGGAGCCATTAACCATCCATTCACAAGAAGCATTTCAATCAGTTCATGCCGATCTCCAATTCTTCAAGGTCCAACTCTCTCCGAGTCTCCAAAAATTGGGAATATTCAAAGAAAAAGCATGGTTTTTTCACCAAGTTCTTTGGCAAGTCAGAACAATGTGTCAGAGAGTTCCAAGTCAGATGTATTACGACAGTCACTTAGACAAAGTGAGCACATTCGATCCTCTTTGCGTTCAAGCAAGGTCTTTCCAGGTGCCACGGAGTCCTTGGCTGCTAGCCTTCAAAGAGGCTTGCAGATTATTGACTCTCACCAGCAGAATTCAGCATCAAGCAGATCTTCAGTTGCCTTCTCCTTTGAGCACTTGACATTGAAACCTAGTCAAGAAGTTGACAGAGCCAATGCTTCTGTTCAAACATTACCATCTTCAGATGGAATATCTGCTGTTTCACTCTGTGCATCTTGCAGACAGAAAATGGAGGACAATGAGGTTCAGGACAGCTTGAAGACATGGATCGTGGCTAGGGTAAGTTTTAAAACTTAATTTCTTCATTGATGTCACAGACTGCTTTATGTTTACCTTAGTAGACTTACTTATTCTACTTCTTTACCAGGATGCTGGGAATAATATGGCAGAACCCGTCAAGAGAGTGAATGAGCTTGAAAATATTTGTAGGGAGCAGACAGCCAAAATTGAGCAACTAAACTGTCTGGTAATTGTTATTCTTTCTTCCTTTATAAATGACAGGTGTCTGTCTACAAATTCTAATTTATATATTATTGTTGACATTCAAATTTTCCTGCACAGATAGAGCAGTACAAACATGGCGAAGGCAGCTATGCTCTGCAGAACGAACCATTTGAGAAGGATGAAAAATGTGAAATAAAGGAAGTCCAAGAAGTGATGGATCATCATAATGCAAATAATACTTCCTTTGATATGAATGAGAAGGAATCACTTCTCAAGGAAATAGAAAGTTTGAAGAGCAAGTTAAAGTCGAATACTGATGCATCCTCATTCAACTCTACAGAGAATCTTAGATCCTCTCTCTTGTCACGATCCATTCAACTGCAGAGAAGTATGGACGTCCGAGCAAACACTGCCGAAGAACTGGAGAAGGAAAGAGAAAGATGGACTGAAATGGAGAGCGAATGGATATGCATAACGGATGAACTAAGAGTTGATCTTGAATCCAGCAGACGGCATGCGGAGAAAGTAGAAACGGAATTGAGATTAGAGAAGCAATGCACGGAGGAGTTGGACGACGCCCTCAGTAGAGCTATGCTTGGGCATGCTAGGATGGTCGAACACTACGCTGACCTACAAGAGATGTACAATGACTTAGCTGGACGTTATCGCGCAGTCATGGAAGGGGTGGCAGAGATTAAGAAAGCAGCCGCAAAAGCAGGAGCTAAAGGCCACGGCTCACGTTTTGCCAAATCTCTAGCCGCAGAGCTTTCTGCTGTCAGAGTTGAAAGAGAAAGGGAAAGAGAGTTCTTGAAAAAGGAGAACAAGAGCCTAAAATTGCAACTTAGAGACACAGCAGAAGCAGTTCATGCTGCTGGAGAATTGCTTGTTAGACTTAGAGAAGCGGAGCAAGCTGCCTCAGTTGCAGAGGTAGAAAACTAAAATCCATATTCGTTCTAAGGATATTCTATTCTGACTAATATCAATATAGTTTAGTTATTATTCACAACTGACTTTATATCTATCTATTTTTTTATAGGAGAACTTTTCAAATGTTCAGCAAGAGAATGAGAAATTGAAGAAACAGATTGAGAAGATTAAGAGAAAGCACAAGATGGAGATGGTCACCATGAAGCAGTACTTAGCAGGGAGCAGATTGCCGGAATCAGCATTGCAGCCATTGTATCGAGAGGATTCTGATGTGGCAGCACACAGTAGCGCAATCCCAGATGATGATCAGGCGTGGAGAGCGGAGTTTGGAGCCATATATCAAGATCCAATATAGGAACAATATAATAAAACAGAGAATTCTCTGATACTGTTGTTCCATTTGATGAACTCTTTCTATTCTATTTTGTTTGTTGTTACTACTTGTATTATTCTCTTGAATGTTCCAACAACATATGTACTCCATATGTTGGAACTTGGAACACACTCTGTTTGAACTAATTCTTATTTGACCTTTTTTTAAGGTAACATTTGATGGTGAAAGCAAAGAGGATTATGCGAGCTTTGTGGGCACTAGAAATTTATATGCTAGTTTTGGAATGATAATCGAAAAATTAATGATTGAGTTCATTTTCATCGAATAATCAGTGTGATACATTACATTATTAACACAAACTATTTCCAGAAATTACAATGTGATAACCCCAAAGAAAATGAAAAGAAAAAGGAAAAACCTGAGGAATGAATAAACCTGAAGAAGACAAATAAGGTTCAAATCCAGCGTTGGTCCTGATTGCATAAAGAAGTTTTGCTCTCAAAGTGCTTGAACGTTTGCATGTAGGAAGCTGCAAGCACACAATAAAAGCAAGAAAAAAAAACATCATGTAAGTTGATGATAGATGACAGTGGCAACATCAAATATATATGTATATTGATGTTCTTTCTCTTGGATGTCTGCAAATCATATCATGATACCTTGAGAGTATTGTAGCACGTAGAAGCTGATGGAAGCCGTTCCACATCCTGTCCCCCAATGACCGCCCAAAGTGAGGAATCACATGCAACCTAAATGATCCAACCAAACTAGATTTCGTCAGGTAGAAAAATGCAATAACTCTCCAACTGTTTGTAACTTCTCCATATGTACATATCCCAGGGAAACACAGAGGGAAACAAGATAGCAGATATTTCAAGGAACAAAATTTTAATATTAATGCTTTAAACATGTAAGATCAAGAGCAAACCTTATGAATAGTAAAGGCCGGCTGCAAGTGTTCGAATCCAAGCAATGGAGCTCAAGAGCAACTCATCACAAATTTAAGCAGCATACAACATTCTTTTGGTTCAAATCCTTCAACAACCTTTTTCATATTGTCAGAAGAAACTCTGAATTCACCAATGAATTTTAAATAAATATCCTCAATCAAACAGAATTTCAAATCTGTTCACGGGTTATTAGGATTTTACGGGATAAATTACGAAAACCAGATATTTAAGGATGGTCATATTGTATTCTTAAACAAAAACATAGGAGTCTCCATCTATAAATTACCAAGGGATGTAAAAGATTATGTAAAGTTAAAATGATTTATCAATTTGGTCCATACTGGTGGGACTAAAGCTGAATTCATACTAGTGCCTTACATAGCACCGCTCTTTTTTTCATTTTCCTTTTTTCTTCTAGTGGGGGTTAGGGGTGAGGGAAGAAACCCATACATAAGAAAAACTGGGTTATTTAACTTCCAAATTGGGAGTTCATACCTCCCAAAACAGTTTAATAGTCCGACTCCCTTCAGAATAGCTGCCAGTATACCGTGTATTTTGTCTCAAATCATCTACATCAATGTCAAGTTTTCCGCCTGAAAGTAACTGCAGAGGCAATCAGGTCAGCATTTGACTGACAGAAAACATACTGTAAGAAAACCATTAAAACAAAAACCGTGAAACTGCAAGATGTGAGCTACAATGCTCTAAATACCCAAAGTTGCCCATGTACTTGAAAGCTTTAAAACACCATGACAGGCCAATTATCAGCAGTGTGAATGTAGTTTTGGCAGTCCACACAAGGAAAACACAATTGGAGACAACAAAATACTAGGAAAATTATGATGCTCCTTCTGAAGCCAAGGAAGCAAAAAGGAATATATTTATTTATGTATGAAGTTGGAATTATACCCAAAACAAGGAGAATGTCGTTTAGATTCATCAGTGAGAAGTCATAAACGGGGAGTAGTTGTGACCATAGGACCCGTGCTAGAAACAGTTAAGGCCTCATCTGATCTCATATTAGCTGACAAACCTTCATGAGTTCTAGCAGCAACTGCAATTGGAGGTCAGCTATTTCTAGCAGGCGAAAGCCACAAAACAGGGGGACAAAATTGGTGCCTGCAGTCCCTTTCATACATCAAATGCAAACATCTAATTGCAGAATCCATCAGGGACCTATTCTGGTGACCTGTATCATGGTTTAAGCCATTATAGACCACTGTATTGAGCATCGATGTAATTCTTCGCTGCTGCTCCAGTGTGAATGGAACCTAACCCATGTAACAAAGTTCTCAAAATAAGTATCATTCACAAACTCCAAATGGTTAGAAAAGCCTGGTCTAGTTTACCTGTTTCTCATAGAACTCTATGTCATCAAGCACTAGCAGCAGGTGTGAATAGATGGCACAGAAGAGATGAAGCAGACATGATGTATCTTTAGAAATTCCTTGAGGACCACGCCTCAAAGGTTCTATATTCCAATAATCAGAAGATTCCTCATCTACATGGGCTGACTTAGATTGACCATCAACAATACCTGTGTTAACCCCTGCCTGCAACTTGCCAGTGAATTTATGTAGTGCATTGACCAATTTATTTGCTCCATCCTTACTAATTTGTTTTTGTCTTTTCTCCAAACTTCCATCTTTTTTGTTGACTGAACTTTTACTCGTGCGCAGATGATTATCTTCAGAAAAGTGATCATTTCCATGGAAAAGGAAATTTTCTAATTCTCTCCACAGATCAACAAGATATCCCGGAGTAAAAGATAGCAAGTTAAGGACAGGCAAAGACCCAACCACAGGATTGAATACTGAAAATATTCTAAGCATATAAGAGTAAAAATATGCGATATCTAGCAACTCCAACTTCCCCATATTTTTTTTATATTTTGCCGGCAGAGTCTCAGCCCCATGTAAACTAGCACCCGTTTTTGCAATTTCCACCAGCTTTAGAAGATGCCACTGCTGACAAACAGGTTTGAATAGGTCCATGTATGTCATATTTAAGGACCCATAAATTATCTCATTCTCACGCGAAACTGCATCAATGTATGCGGCAGAAGTTTCAACATGACATTAACTATCTTGGTTCTTTTTGGTCCACCCAACACTCTCAAGCCAAGTTAATAAATTCTCAGCAAGACTGACAACAACTGAGACATAGGATGAATAGTCCAGAGAATCCACAAAGTCAGACTCGCTCCCCGTGGCTAGACATATGATGTTTGCAAGAGCCCAACCAATTGGTGGAATCATCTTCAGAGAACAGCAAGTTTCCAACTGTTCAATCTCCGTCATTTCTGACAAGATCTCATCTCTCAGAATCTGCCATCACCTGCCATAGTTTGATAAGTCTCCACATGGTTTGCATTGTATAGAAGTATAGAAATTTCCACTTAAGATAATGCTAAAATCTTAGAAACTTGAGGAAATACTACAACAAAGACTTATGCTAACATGCCCAAAAAATTATTTTAGAAACAATGGGAGCAATTTCACAAAAAACTGAAATGGTTACATGTATTAATCTAATCTAGTTGATTCTGTTTATTTAATTATTGGACATACCACTAGGACATCCATGTTGACGAATATACAGGACAAAAGCATTTGGCCACAGTTCACAATTTCATTTAAAATATTGTAACTTTGTTAACTATTAAAAAGTTTCTTATTAAATAAATTAATTATTAAAAAAAAAAGAAGCATCCAAAAAGAGAAAGCCCAAAATAGAAAGTCATTACTAAAAGAGATCTTCTTTCTTCTAATATTTATAAGATTTACCAGCGAAAGGCTAATGGTAAATTTCATTCTACAAATAAGGAAGCTACCAAATAAGCTTGAATAGCTATTGCTATCACTGCAACCTACAATATCTTGATGAAAGTGTAGAACCATGTCAAAAACTCTGAAGAACATGAATAATCACCAGTTGAGAGCACATATGTGGCATCGATTGCTAAGATACAGTATGCATGCAGATAAGATATCCATGAGCAGCACATGCAACCATGGCAATCTTTTGTGAGAATGTTATATAGTGCAGAGAGCATTGAAGAACTTCTGCTCAAATTTAATGAGCCTTACCAGAAAATTCTGGAAGCATGGTGACAGAATAGCCTGATGCTTCAGAGCTGGTAGACATTGAATAAGCCAAGGAATGGTTAGTAGATACAAACAGTACTGCTTATCTACAGAACTGGCATCCACCTGGCTAATGCTAGTAACATCAAAGTTTTTCATATGAAGTGGCCTTAGAGCTAGAGTTACTGCACTAGCAGTAATCATGAATCTTTCATCCGTGTGGACAGTACTGTTTATTTGAGAAGGAAAATCTAATTTGCTGATGTATCTTCTAATAGATATGTAAAAGCCACTATTACAACTTCCCATAAACCAAACTAAATCCTTTACAGCTGTATCTGCATCCTGAAAAGTATCATTCCTGATACTCTTCTAGCCTTTCAGATCCGTTAATACAACAACAAGACGCAATGCAAGAGGGGTGAGAAAAACTATACATTGACCCCCTGGATGTGATTTATCACACTCTGCAAGGATAAATGAGCAGAGAGAAATCAGCCTCTTTGCTTGGTAAGTCCATATTCTTCTCTCTTCATGGGTACCCGTTGCCAGGGAGCAAAAATTCTTCCCTGAATCTGAGCATGAAATATATGATCAACGATACAGTCATAGTGGATGACCAATAAAACAATTTGTAAGTACACGTACGCCTACAACTAGCATGAATCTGAAAAGTCATAAGTATCTGCTTTACTAGCAGACTACATAAGCCTCGTTGAGGCTCCAATTCACTTGACCCTTCAAAGAATTATATTTTTTTGTAACCATTTTCAAAGGAAATGACAAAGTAATAGATGTTGGCTATTGAAGTTTCAAGAAAAAAAATGGAACTTTTCAGCTAGGATTTAGAGAACAGGCATACCACCAGAATTTATGCTATCTAACAGAATTTTAAAGCACTTCTGCACGCAGTCTGTATCTCTAGTCTGGATCTTCCGATGCCCAGTTGATAAATGTGTAACAAAGAAAATAAAAGGTCTTGAAACAACGCTGGAAATCCATGTTCCAGTTATTACACCATCCTGACAATTCACCATGCTTTCCCATTCTTCTTGAAGCTGAATGGCAACCTTCTTTATCACATAGTAGTGCCTCCACACACTCTGAAAACATTAAGAAACCTTGTCATTTACCCATTTTACTCTAAACCACTTTCCAGTTTTTAACAAGTACATGAAAAAATAAAAACAGTTTCAAAATTTGGATTTTCCATAGTTTCGTTTAAGAGAAAATAATTGGAAAAAAAAATCCTAGGTTCAATTCCATCAACCAGAAACTTCCAGTTTAGAACAATATCTCCCTCTAAATTCCTTCCAGAAACTTCTATCAAAGACTGCATTTTATGAAATCCAGCTCAATTTTCTGGCAAACTTCACTAGTAATTGCAGAAGCTGCTTTTACTAATAAATAATTTCACTAACGTAGTACTACATGTACAACAAACTCCTATGCAAATTCTCTATATACAAATTGATGTGACAATATCATATATTGCCCAAATTTCCATCTTATTAATTTATTTTAAAAAAAATTTCACGTTTTCGCTACTCCACTACTGTAATGACAAGTTAGTTCGTGCGAAAAGAGTTAGTACATATAATATTATTCTTCATTCTTAACAATAAGCAAGTCACCAATAATTTCCTTAACGATATGTTGTTCCTAGAATTTAATTTGCAAAAAAATTGCACCTGAATAAAGATAGCAGAAGCAGAAGCTCGTCTTGCGTAGTTACGAAGCTCTCTTTCGTGTGATACTCTCTCTAGAAGCGCCTCTCTCGATATCTCCTTCGCACTCGCTTCTCTTAACGATACCTATTCAACGCACTCGCTTCTCTTAACGATACCTATTCAACGCACTCGCTCCTCTTAACGATACCTATTCAATCAATCAATCAATCAATCAACAAAACATTCATTCGATAATGGCAATTACTTAAATTTCTTCAAACACTAATTAATTAATCAATGTTGAATTTCATATATTTAAATTTAGTACCTGATGCTTGCGAGTCGAGTCCATGGGAGGATCAAACGTTGATCGTCATAGAAGCTAAAAAATTTCTCCGTAAATTAAATAAAAAATAAACAACTAAAAAACTAAAAGCTTAAGAATCGATGAAATCTATACATATCTACATTGATTTAAGAAGAGAAAAAAAAAATGAAAGAGTTGATGAAGAGAAGAAGAAACGAAGAGAACAAGTTATGATTGAAGCCATAGACAGTTGAAGTTGAAACGAAGAAAAAACAAAATATATACATATATATATATATATATATATATATATATATTATTGTATCGGACATTATCTTCTGTTAGAGAAATTATTAAACTAGTCCTTGTAATTTGTTGAAGTTTCAAATAATTCCAAAAGTGTATCACGTTTCTCAAATTTATCCATGTTCAGGTGTTCTTCTAACTCGCCAGTGCGAAGCAAGTTCCGAGAGCCTTTAAACCACTTCGCTGTCGTCACGTAGAACAACCTCATCGCCAGCCCTGTGAAGATTGATCCAACCGTCAGTCAGTTTTTCAATAGCCCGATCTTAATTGATTGGTGACCTAATGTTATACTGTGTTATATTGTCTATATTCTATTGTGGTCGTATTGCTGTATGATGTTGAGAGTTTAAAAAGGTTATTAAATTATAATCGATGAATATGTCCGATGGGTCTCTTATGTGAGGGTTTTGTGAGAAAAGAATTAGGATATGGTAGATAATTTTTATTATAAGGATAGCCCTCTATTTTAGATTAAATGTATCTTTTTTTTAGTGTCACGTCTCACACTGAATAAAATTTAGATAGATTTTAAATATGTAAAGGTGAATACGTAGTATTATCTAATAGATTAGTCTTTTGAATTAATGGCAAGCGTCGAGTCTGTGACAAGTAGTATCAAAACAGATTCAAATTTTCATTCGTATGTAGACTCTTAAAATCTCTCAATGAAAATTGTCAAGTGAGTTGTGAGTCTCTCATATTACTACGGATAATATGGATCAAGTAGGTTCTAAAAATTTTATGTCTTGAATCTTAATAGAGATTATCACATAAGTAATAAGTCTTTTAGTCTCTAAGGGATGAACAATACAGATCAGATAGGTCCTTAAATTTGGACCACATCATAACGAAAGCGTCAGGTAATTGGATGAGAAAAAATATCACGTCTTACATTAAATAAAAATTAAATAAATCTTGAACATATAAAAATAAGTATGCAATATTACTTAATAAATTAATTTTTTAAGTTAATAATAAATATTCGATCTATAATATTAAAATGAACTTCGGGAGAATGTATTTGATTGTCTTGATAATTTTCTGTTTACATAGTATAGTAAGAAATTCTGTAATATCTTTAATTTTATTAGTAATATTAATTTTTTTTTTAAAAAGTGTTCATTTAGCTTAATAGGTAAAATTGACCGATTGACACGTTTTCAACACTATATAACGAAGGGAAAGATTAAAAAAAAAAGTGAAAATCCAAGGCAAATTCATCATTTTATCATTCCATTTAATTGAATTCAAAAAATAGTTAAAAGGTGTGAAGAAATATTTTGTTAAAATAACGAATTAGAGGGGTTTCTTTTTTTTTTTCTCCGCTTGAGGAAAAAAGAGATTTGAATATGAAACCTCAATATAAGTCGAGAGGTATGATTATCAAAATATTGTATTTACGATCATTATATAAATTTACTTAAAACTAAATTAAATTCGAAATCATTATAAAAAAAAAATACTCATCGTATGTTAAGTAAATAATGGTGACACTTGATAGGGATAAATTTCGAACAATTGTTAAATATTTGAACTCAGCTGTTAATTTTGTAAATCATAAGGACGAATTGTGTAATTATCTTTCTTATTAAATCAATACTTAAAAAATAATTTATCATGTCCGAATTCAATCCGACCCGAAATCCATACACTAATAATAAAAACAAATAATAATTTTCACACTTGACGAGTCTCTCGGTTTTGTAGCAACTCGCATTTTTTGATAGAATCACCAAATCAACGAAGCCATTTCATTTTCATGGCCGCGGCGGATTCGTCTTCAAACATTAACATTGGCAACAACAACGATGATATTGAAACTAACCCTGACCCCGATTCATCTTCAAAACCTTTAGCCTTTATTCCGTCCGGTTCTCCCATTGTATGCCTCCAACAGTTTGCCGGCGACTCCTTGGCCGGCGCTTTCAGGGGCTCCATCTTCGGCTTCGGTACATTTATATTTATATTTCTCGTCTTTTTTACACATTTTATTTGTTGAATTGTGGTAATTATTTAAAAAAAAAAACTGGGTTGCATTGAATGATAATGCTTTGAACTTTTTTTTTTTATAATTTATTTATCTTTTGAGGCTTAATTTGAAGTGGTTCTTATTTATCTTTTGGAGATTAATTTGAAGTGGGCTTCTGTTCATTCAGTGGCTTGTAACAGTGGCTGTAATTAATAGGGGTAATTTTTTTTAAATGTTCTTATGGTGTCTTTTTGTATTAATGTTGCCTGATTATTGTATTATTGACAATTATATAAATGTTTTTTGGCAATGAATTTGCCTACAAGTTGAATTTTGAAATTTTTTTCCCCTTTGTTTCGGCTTAATATGACGTGGGTTGCTGCTAATTTACTTGTTTGCAATATTAATAGTAATTGATAAATGATTTTTCTTTTTTCTGTTCTTATGGTATTATTTTGTATTAACGTTGCCTGATTATTGCGATGTTGACAATTTATATAAATGTTTTCTGGCAATAAATTAACTTTTTTTTTCTTGCTCTATTCTTAAAATCTACACATAAATTAGTGATTTAGTCTGCCTTAGAAGATGCAAAAGATTGCAGTGAGAAATTAGTGATTTGTTACTGATTAAAATTTTTATACCTATTTCAATGCATTGGGATTGTCTTAGTCTTGTACATTAGTTTCTGTGGCAGATATTGAAATGGGAACATAGTCCTCCAGATTTTATGGTAAAATGCATGTACTAAGAACTAAGAAGATGTTTTTATCAAGAAAAATTAAAAAAAGAAAAAAGATAGCACATTCTTATTGTTTCATTTTTGTTTATTACAGTAAATCTTAACCTGCAATTAGTTATGTTTTAACAAAATAATTTTTGTGTGAGGGTGTTTGGCACTCTGCCAATCAACCTCATCATCCTATTCGTGGAGAATGACTTACACAGACTTGTCTCAGGTGCGGGACTGTTTAAAAGGAAAGGCTGGGGACCAGCCGTAGGAGAGGCAGCATCTCATGCCAAGGTATGGGAATTTTCAGGGTTTATATATCAATGAGAAGTGGAGAATGGGAAGTGTTCTGCTCGCGTTATCAATTTACTTTGCATTCTTATTTCCTTGCTATGAAGGTCTCACATACTATAATTTTCCTCAGACATTTGCTGTTTTGTCTGGAGTACACAGTTTGGTTGTTTGCTTCTTAAAGAAGCTATGAAGGAAAGATGATGGTATGGAATATAAATCGCAAGTTGATTTTTTTTTACCATGTATTAACTAATACTTTGATATTTTTTTCTCTCTCTGCAGTTTTTAATGCAGGAGTAGCTGGATGTTGCACTGGTCTTGCTCTAAGTATTCCTGGTAATCAATATCTCATTTGACAATTGCACTCAAGAAGTTCTTGGATGCTAGTATTTCCCCCAACAAGAAGTCCCTTCAAAACAAAATAATATTTGCATGTGTATCAGATGCTTTTCCCGCATTCATTTTCTCTGGCCTTACACCAGTTTACCCAGAGTAAAGAAATTACCTGCATGTTTAACTGCATCTTAAGACAATTCACTTGCTTAGAGTAAAAACTTACATATTTCATATATATATATATATATATATATTATATGTGTGGATTTATTAACCAGATAGTTTCGAAGTTATTAAAGTGATGTTGCTAATTTTATATTATTTCAGTTCTATGTATAGTTGAGTCGGAATCTGTAACCTAATTAATAGTGGCCGGAAACTTTATTTGTGCATCATTTGCATATGCAGGCAAACCCACGGCCCTCTTACAAAGCTGTCTAACATTTGGAGCATTCTCCTGTATAATGGACATGTTAAACAAGCAGCAGCCAGCACTGGCACATTCCTGCTGTGCGAAACAGAAGCAGGCTGTTCAAGGCACCCTCTCCTTCCTTGGCACTCCCCCTTTCACTTCCTCTTCCACATGAATTCAAAGGGGCTTTCTCTTCTTTCTGCAAGTCCTTGAGAAACCCAACGATAACAATGCCTGCTCTGCCTGTTGATCAATTTCACCGCATCAATCATGTTCTTTTCAGTCTTCTGTTAGACTGCTTTTGTTTGTATGTAAATTAGTTCTCAGTTGAGATTTTGAAGCTTGTTGTAAGCAGAATAATGAAATGGTTTCTTGTGTGACAAGCCCTTGTCATCATCTTGGTGAAATTTTTTTGTAACTCTTTTGTAGTATGAAAATAAGAAGTTGAATTTTCTTCCTTTAGTATTTGACAACATTTTAAAATTACTGTCTAATTATTTGAATAATGAATTTACATTGTAATATCATCATCATCTTTTTCATAAACACACAATCTTAACACATGGCAAAACTTTCACCTTGACCAGTTGGTAGTAAATTCATAATATTTAATGCTACAAAAAGAAAGACATAATATTTGTCATAGTCTAATTTATTACAATTGCCTTTTTTATTTATTAATTACTAGTTAAGGAAGGATTTAGTTTATATTTAGCATAATTTCCAATGCTCAAATAACCAATTAATTAGTAGTCCAATTGCTAATTATATGCTCGCACAATCTCCTTAGATATGCACTGGAAATAACCATCGAGGCTTTCCATTAGAGATCATATCTTGAGAAGAGAATGTATCTTTGCTGCCAAAATGTAAACAAAAATCAACTGAAGCTGCTTTGTGAATGTACCCACTACCCACAAAAGGAAAAACAAAAAATGTCTAAAGGAAAAAAAACATATATAAGGTAAAAAAAAGTTTTTAATGTTAACTATTTTAAGATAATAAAAGAGAATATCTACCCAAAAAAAAAACCTAAAATAATAATCTAATTTAATCTTATTATGGTAGCTCAAAATGTTTCTCAAAGAGAAACCATTCTTCAACAATTTATTAATTTATTACAAATTTAAAGAAGATGAAGATTATACAAACTCTATAAATACACATACCATATGATATGCTCCTCCTCCTCACAGTCATAGCCACCACCTTAGCACTAAGCTTGTATCTGCATTGGGACGCAAAATCTTTTTTTTTTTTTTTGAATCCCCATTTATAGAAGTATTAATCTAGCATTGTTTTTTATATTGTGTGGCAGCAAAATGTTTTCTTCAAGCTGCAATGTCAAAATGGTTAGACTATGATTCCTCCCATCTTGGTTTAGTTTCTTCATAAATATTCATTTCCTTTTCTTTGTTCTCTCTATTCCCTTTTAGGGTTTTTGTGCAAGTTATTAGATTTAACATGTTATATGTCTATCGAACCCAGATTTGTGGCTTGAAAATCGACACCAGTGTTGATGAATGGCACACATCCATTACCAAGATCTTAAAGAAAATCAAGGGTACCTTTTTTTTTTTTTGGGCTTTGCAATGTGTTTTCAATCTTTTGTTCTTGGTTCTAATAAATGTTTATATACTCAAAAATGAGATATCGTCTAATGGTTCAAGAATCAAACGACTTGTCGTTTGGATAATAAATTGCCCTACCGACTAGTCGTCGAGAACTGCATGACAGTTTTTCTATGACATCAATTTTTTTTTCAGGAGCATCATACACCATTGATGCAGAGGAAGGAATGGCTTACATAAGTGGAAGAGGAAACGCAACAAGTTTTCTGAGGAAGCTTAAAGCTAGCAAATGCGCCGATATCTGCTGGGTCAGAGCTGGAAATGAAATCACTTATGCTGCCGATCCTTATAATTATGAAGCCATGCAACCCTATTCTTTTCATGCACATCAACCTCAGCTTCAACTTCAACCAGGCTACTGGAGCAGCAGCCATTATGATCCTAGGCTTCATTGCTATCCGCCGCAGAGGCCACCCATGGCGGGCGCTTACTCTTACCATGATCATCATCATCATCGGCCTTATGGATATTGGGATAGTAATAGAAGCATGCACCATTGGGCTTAGGCTTTTTCTTGTACATTAGAGACTGACAAGAAGAATGACTTTATTTTGTTTTTCCTTTTGGTCTTGAATAATGTTACTTAAGGGTTCCTGTTTGGTTTCTCAGAGGTGAAGTCTAGAGTCTAGGGTTTTTGTTTTCTAAAGATGGGTGCAATGGATATTTGGAGATTGCATACACCATCTTTTTTTTATAAAAAAAAAGTTGTTAATGTACAAATCCTTGTTTTTGTTGGGTTTGTACTAGTTTTTGTGTTGGAATAATTTGTGGGTCATTTTGGATTTTTGAGTTCTTATTTATGTTATAGGAATAAGATAACAATGGAATCTGCTAATAGTTACTTCTCTTCAGAGTTCAATATTTTTTTTATTCTTTTGGTTTTTTTCATCCCACTTTTAATGCAGTTGCAATCTTGCCTTTGTAAGTTCTTGATTATAATTAGTTTGTTGAATGAGAATCGGATCCTTGTAATCCTTGATCCCGTTGGTGCGGGCAATATATCATGTGTAAATGGAAAGTGAATCTGATCAACATGATCAAAAATATATTATACCAAACTTGTCTTGAAATTTTCAATGTGTTTGCCTGTTTGGTAGGTATTATTTGCAATTGATTCATCTTCTTTGTTTAGCTATCACTTCGAAATGGGGACATCTAAAACTTTTCTTAATTAAGACCTAGACTTTGAGACTTCTTTTGCTTCTCCAAAAACCGAAAACGGGATGAATTATAGATAATATATTATTACCAAACCCCATCTTCGAGACACCCTTAAACATAATTTTCATCTGCAATTTTTCTTCTTATTAGTCTTAGAAGAACAAGATTCAAGACCTGATCTTAAATAGTCCCTTCATCCCCCGGATACTTGGTAACCCAATAAAACGCCAGCTAAATTATTATTCATCTCCAATTCCAAGTCCATTTATATGATCTTGTAGAGTTGCATTTTGAAAGTGCACACTTAGTCCCATAGTTGGCAAAAGTCTGACTCAAGTATTGGATAGTATTCAAGGTCACATGTTTTTCACTTCCCTTATCTCATTTTGATCTCCTTTTTGATATGCAATCATTTTTTTTTCTTTTGCATTAACAGGAATCTTCATACCACAACTTTCATGCATTTTGTCAGACAAATCCTACACCATTAATGCACACAACTGGTATGTGCCTGGGTTTCAGTCAGAGTAGCAGTCAATGTTCTCACGAAGAAACTAGCAAAAGTTGAAAAAGATATCCAGGCTATACAAATACACTACGGATACGACCGGTACCATAAAAAACAGTACGGCATTCAAGAACATGCCCATATCGAGCTGCATTCAGCAGAGCCGGCAGAGGCAAAGCACCAGTTGCTAAGAATATTGATCATAAACTTTGGTAAGATGATTATCTTCTCTATATTTTAGATACCAGTGATATCAGTCATACTCCGCATATTGTTTTTCATTTATGAATTCTAAAGCAATGCCAGAAGCCAAGTCTCTTACATTTTAGATGAATCACAGTACAACATTTTCCCAACTTTCACTTATGCAGGATGGCGAGCAATCTCGTGACACTGAGTTTGCTCATCGACTTTGAAGCTCATTAAGAAACTGTTCCATGTGCACTTTTTAAGTTAATTTCATGACTGCTGTGTTTGTCACCAGAAGGGAGATTGTAGAATTCTGCCAAGTAGGATAAAGCTTCAGAGTTATTGTCACAGATCTTCCATAATGATGCAACCTCATCTTTGGCCACAACACCCCAATCTTCGCAATCACCAAGAAAGTCTATTAGCTTCATATAAAATGAGTCATAGTTCATCACAAGAAAAGGAACTGGAAGCTTTGATCCAATCCTTTCTAGCTGAATTAATGCTAGAATTTCAAATAACTCATCTAGGGTACCAACCCCACCAGGAAGAACAACCACAGCAGTCCTTTCGGAGCTTCCATTTCTAACTGCAGCATCAACCAGTCCATGCTTTCTTGCAGAGAAAAACCTGCATTTTGTTTTTTAAGCAGTCATGGAACTCTGAAACCTTAAAAATGGTGTTGGTAAAATATTAGCAAAGGTAATATTTACCTGCATGTAAGATAACTTTCGGAAGGTAGGTAGGGATGGAAATTAGAGGCTGTCCATTCACCAGCTTCTTTACCTATCTTAAATCCACCTACTGGCTTTCCTGCTTGCATAGCACCTTTGGTAACAGCATCCATGAGTCCTGGACCAGCTCCCGACCATGTAGTACAGTCCAAAAGGCTAGCAATCTGCTGAGCTACAATGTCAACTCATTAAAAAACCAATAGCAAAACTTCAGTCAGTAAGATAAGCACCTGATGTTCATTTGTTTGCTTGCTCTTTACACATACATACATATATTTAACTGAAATGGTGCCGTGAAAAGAAAGATAGGAAACTGTAATATGAGATGCCTTGCCTCTCTACTCAATTCCAATGCTTGAACATAATGTGGATGATTGGGTCCCATCCTTGATGAACCCAAATATACAACTCCCCTACCTAGCCGGTGTATCAGCTCATAGCAGCAGTCTATCTCTTTCCTGACCTTTCAAACGAGAAAGCCAAATTAGAGAATGAGCTTCCTTGTTTATTGAAATTGTAAAGAACTTCATATTCACAATGAAATGACCTTGCAAATAAAGCGACTAATAAGAAAGCAATACCGAAACATGGCATCTAAAAGCTAAAACAAGAAACAATTTGAAAGGGATTCCAGCTAGTACGTTGTAACAGATAATAATCATGCATTTAGGAGAACACTTGCAACAATAAAAAGCAGGGCTAGACAAAATTATGGTCTTATATCTCAACTTCACTAACACAATGACAGTGATTTGACTATTGATGCTTGAAGCCAAACATGAAGCTTGAGTTTCCAGCAGAATTCCCAAGACACGCTACATTCCATGAACGCTAATATATCAACAAAGTCAATTCCTATTAAATATAAATGTTGCAGAATAAAAGTTACAGAAGGTTGTTAAATATGATATAGAGTAAATTTTCCAAAACACATAAGCAACTTGACAATATTAATTTGTAAACTAAAAAGTAACCCAAATATGTTCTCACTCAACAGTTGTACTCCAGGGTATTCAAAAATATAATTAACAACACACTAAAGAGTGGATTGCAGGCAAGAAGAGCATGTATAACTAGCTGTCATATTAAGGAAGCCATCCTCTGAATTTCATTCCCTCGTATGTAATTGCAAAACAAATTCACAACCTCTACGACAGCGTGGAACATCAGCTTCACTTATAAAATGCCTGGGCTGAAGCACAAGCTGCAGATGAATTCATTCCAGATAAAACAATCCTTACAAAACCCAAGGGTGCTCAATAAAAGCAACTAAGCATTTGCACCAATATTCATATTTAGTTCTGCCTCAACATAGCTTCTCCACAAACCACTATCAATAAACGGAAATCTTTGCTCATCATCACAACTGGCATCCTCCTTTTAAGTTTAAGGCTCGTCACCACAATCCACATATTACAAAGCCGGTTCAACTTTATTTAATAAAATTTACAGCATAACAAATAAAACATCAAAACACAAAACTCCATAACGGAAATTTGATTTAATTTTTGTTTTTTTTATAAAGAAATTAAGAACTGGGTTTACCTCATGTGGGCTTGTTCTCTCTTCAAAGTCAACATACTCATTCTTGCAAAGCAATGGTTTTCCAGGGCAAGTCTTACACTTTGGAACCATGAAATGATAATCGATCCTCTCTTTCCCACTTAAAGGTTGAAACTTTAAAGTCCTACAACGATAATTCCTGACCAAAACATGAGAACCAAATGAACCCACCAAAGAAAACCCCATTTTCAGATCCTCAAAAGTCAAAATGTGTCAAAGACTGGCTCTTTTTTGCACTTGATAAGCTGTTTCTAGTAAGCGATTGTGTCTGAAACTTGCTTTCATAGGCAAGCAAAAGGGTGAAAGAAGAATAAACAAAGGTGGGTCTGAAATTTGCAAGTTGCGGTATGATTTGGTGAGATTATTTGCAGAGATGACGGAATTGGGTTCTATTTCCGAAAATTTCCCTTACATTGTTCTAAGCAGAAGTATATACCAAAACCAAAGAGAATTTTTCTGTAAATTACCGAGTTAATGTAATTATATAATAATCTCAATAAACACTAAACATTGTGCTATTTTGAGGCTTTTTCAAAAAATTTAAAAAACTAGATAATATTTTGAGGGGGATAAAAGAAAAATAGTAGTGTTGTATAATTGTTTTGTATTTTAAATGATTTGTTTAATAGTAGTTGATTTTTTTATTATTTATTATTATAATAATTATATAATATTGATTAATAATAAATACGTTAAATGGCTTTCAAATAGTAGCTGAATTGCATCTAAACGCTATTGTGAATGCATGGAATGCAAAGAATGTTGTTGAATTGGTTAAAATCTCTTTCAAGTCCTTGAAAGAGATTAGATGAGTAATTGATTGTATCAAATGATAACAAGGTTGTTCATATTTTTAGGAAAGCTATTTATTGGCTAAGTATGTTCTAAAATTCTGTACTTGTGGTTGGATAATTTTTCAGTTTTATTGAAGTAATAAATTTAATTTTTTTTTAAATATTGTTATTTAATATATAAATTTTTTATCTCAATTATATAAATATAATAAAAAAATAATAGTATTTTTCATTATCAAACTGTTATTTTTGTCCACAAATAATTGTTGAATTTAGGAAATTTTTGTATAAATTTATGTAATTTTTTATATATTATATACTATATACATCTTAGTTATTTTGAATTTAAAGAAATTAAAATAAACTTGAATGATTGGGGTCCGAGCCTCAATTCTAACCCTAGGCCCGGCTCAACTTTAATTTTAATGAGTTCAAAAAACCTCTATCAACCCCAAAGCCCAAGCCAGCCCCGACTTACAAATTTGTAAAAAAACGTTGTCGTTTACATCTGCAACGCGACATTTTCTTAGACGCTTCTACCCCTAAATCAAAACGAATCAAGGAGGGAGGATGTAGTAATTGAACAAACTAGGGTTTTGAGAGTATAACTTAGCCACCTCTGCGTCACTTATTTTCCTCTGCCTCAAACCCTGAAAGCTTCATATCAAGTGACTGCAGCAGACAGAGAAGCCCTAGACATCTCTCTCTGCCAAAATGGGTATCTCTCAAATTCATCTGATTGCTCCTTAATCTCTTCAAAACCAGTCCTTCTTTTGCCTTTTCGTTGTTGTTTTGGTGATTGCTTGTAATTGAAAAACGAAAAATGCAGGTAGCTGATTCATTTAATGTGTTTGTTGATAGGTATTTCTCGTGATTCAATGCACAAGAGGCGTGCCACTGGTGGCAAGAAGAAGGCATGGAGGAAGAAGAGAAAGTAAGTAAATTTTCTTTTCTTTTTGAAAGCTCGATTTGTTGTTTCTTTGTTTGTTTGTTTGTTTTCATATTTTTTTATTTTGATTTGTGTATGTTTTGATGTCTTAAGTAAAATTAAATCCCTCTAGTTTCCTGAATATGTGAACTTGTAAAGATTTGATTTTGATGTCATGTTCCTAACGTCGTTCTTTTATTAAAGATATATAGCGAAAAAGTTACAGTTTTTTGGCGTCTACGTTAGTTTCTGTATAGGTGACTTGATGTATTTGTTAATTAGAACTTGAAAACTCAAAATCTCGCAAATATTAGTCATTAACTTTAGTTCAGTAATGGGTATTTTGCTTCTATGGTTAATGGGGCTGAGATATTTTTGCTTTTTATATTGATGGGTTGTCTTACTTTTATAGTAGAGGCAAAGGTAACTAGAAATGTACATCTCTGTATTTGTCTACGAGTGTTTGTATGTGTACTGATTGGGTTTTTGGCTCTTTTGTTCTGGTGATTGAAGGTACGAGCTCGGAAGGCAACCTGCTAACACTAAGCTGTCAAGCAACAAGACAGTTAGGAGGATTAGAGTCCGTGGAGGTAATGTGAAGTGGCGTGCTCTGAGGCTTGACACAGGAAACTACTCCTGGGGAAGCGAGGCTGTGACTCGAAAGACCAGAATTCTTGATGTGGTGTACAATGCCTCAAACAACGAGCTTGTCCGTACTCAAACTTTGGTGAAGAGTGCCATTGTTCAGGTTGATGCAGCACCATTCAAGCAGTGGTATCTCCAGCACTATGGTGTTGACATTGGTCGCAAGAAGAAGGCTGCTGCAGCTTCAACCAAGAAAGAAGGAGAGGTAAAATAATTTTTTGATGATCACCTAATGCTTTGGGTTGGTGCCAATGTTTTAGATTCTTCTCACTCTGCTATTTTTAGCTGATTTGCCTTAATGTTTTATTTTATTGCTATGATGGTGAATGAGATGGTATTTCATATCTTCGTGGTGACTCGGCTTCATTCTTTTCCTTTTTTAATTCTTCATTGGAGAGATGATATGAAGATATGGTTACCTAATGATTACAAATTTTGTAGTTGATGGGTAATATTATTATATTGCTGGCTATAACTAGAACTAGAACAAGAACAGAGCTTTCCTATAGTTGCTTCATTTTGAAAACTTGTTTTATGAGGATGCATGATCTCATTTTCTTTCTGTTGTTTGTTAAATGACAATCTGACCTGGCTGTTCATATGATGTATAGGATTACTATTTTATTTAAATCATTATAATTCATTGTTTTATAGGAAGGCGAGGCTGCTGCTGCCACTGAAGAGACCAAGAAGAGTAACCATGTCGTGAGAAAGATTGAGAAGCGGCAAAAGGATCGTAAGCTCGACCCACATATCGAAGAGCAATTTGGTAGCGGTCGTTTGTTGGCTTGTATTTCATCTCGACCCGGCCAATGTGGACGTGCTGATGGGTAGGAGGCTCCACGTTTATTTCTTTGTAGTTGCTAGATTTATTGAAGGCAATTTATATCTATCCTTTTCTCATTGCTTTCACTTTTTCTTGCACTAATGTGCAACTTGATTTCTGACAGCTACATCTTGGAGGGTAAAGAGCTTGAGTTCTACATGAAGAAGATACAGAGGAAGAAGGGCAAGGGAGCTGGTGCTGCTTAAAATTTTGTTCACTGAGAACTTCTTCCATTTCAGATGTTCTATTTTTAGATTTAAGTTAAAACTTGAGATGATATCAGCAGTGAACTTGGTTTTCTTATTTGTGTTATTGTTTAATCTTAATTTCGAATATTACAAGTCCAGTGTTCCTACTATACGCACCTCTATATTTTGCTTGAATCTGCACTTGAGATCAATGATTTTGGGTGGCTCTGATTTTACCAGATTGAATGCTGTAGCATTAACTTCCAGGATACGAGTCCATGATATAACCTGATATCTTATAACTATAAATAATATGGTTTGTCTACTTTGCAAGTCTTGGTTTTTGGACGAGGCAAAACTTAAGCAACCTATTAATTAATGGGTGTAGTTTTTTTCTGTTAAATCTTGTTTGAAAGGAATTCTGGACGGCTAATGTCCTATGCCATGTCCTTGTTGTACCTGGTTCAGAATGAGGAAAATGGTGTTAAAATTTATAGTTTATAGCTTTGAAATTGATGGAAAAGTATTTGATTGAGCGAGTCAGTGAACCAAAGTGCCATAAGATTCACCGTGTTGATATATCTCACCTCAGCTGCATATCTATAAGTTGATTTTGGTTATGCTGATAACATCAATTCACCTAAAGGCAACAAATACTTGAATCTTCCATTACAAAACTCTCATACTAAACCAATTTTAGTTTTTTTGAAGTGTTTTTTATTACATCAAATATAAATCATTCCCATTCCTATTAAAGTGCGCAAGTTTGAATCTCTGTCCTCTTACTTTCACCCGAGAGGCTTTTAACTGACACCCACTTGTTTTTTAACATTTGTTTACCACAACAAAACCATGATTCATGACGTAACAAAACACCTGATAGCCCTATCAAAACCATACAACATCATATAAGTTTTGTTCAGATGTTCAAAACAAAGTCATTGCAATGTGATCATGAACCTTGCAATAATAAGAAATCACTGTGTTACCGAAACAAGACCATGAATTTCAAAATACAACGTCATAACCTCCTCGGACAGAGCTTAAAGCAACCCTGCCAGAAAGACTCAAACTAAAGTAGCAATACTGAAATTTCATAGAGCAGCAAGCCAACCATTTATGGTTTGCCATACTTCTTTCTTAACCGTTCTTTGACAAAGTCATTGCGAGCTTTTATTCTTGCTTGTTGAGGGGCAACGTTATTGTAAGATATATGAACGCCTACAGCGAAAAGGGCAGCCCCAGCAATGAAGCATCCCACATTCATTGCCAACTTCTTGGGCGTTGAAGGAAAGCACAACACCATCTCCTTAACTACTGAGGAACAAATGCAATCAAAGATCTGTAACATAAAAAATACAAAAAAAAAGAAAGAAAAAAAAGCAGGCCATGAATCTGCATAAAAGAGAAAAAAGAAAACAGACTACATACAAATCATTAGTATACAAAGAACATATGCATTATAAACAAACCTCAGATACTATATATAATATATTAGCATGACTATGCCATATGAAAACCCATGTGAAATCAAAAAATAGAACTGAAAGAGAGTGGGAGAGGTGTCTCTGAGGCATATCACCATACAAATGGAAGGCACTATTAATTGCAATCCCAACATGAGTTCAAATCATAACTTGGCATGCAGTGATGAGCGCCAATCAAACTTTGAACAACAGCTAGAGAACAACCCTAATTTCATATATAGTTATCACTTGTCAACAAGGAATATGCAATGCTTGAGAATCTTGTAGCATATGCATCGATCTTTACATGGCAATCCAAACATAAAACGAAGTAATACCAATCATGACAAGAACAATAAATTTTTTTTAAAAAAAAGGAATTTAACAAGAGAAATAAGGGGAAAAAGAAAGATTCATCAAGTACTGAAAAGGGGATTTTTCATAATTGAACAATAGTGACAAGAGATCAATTACCTTCTTGAATTAATTAGAAGAATCCTCTTGACAAAGTAAGAAGCTTGTAATTAAAAACCCCACTTACAATAAACGGTTTGTCGGTTTCCTCGCTTATTCATTCAGGAGAATTGACAAACCGACAACAAAGGTTTCCTAAAGTGAATAATATGGAAACCTTGACAGTACCGACGTGTAGTTTATGATTTTAGCTTTTAAACTACATGTCGGTTATTAGTTTTTTTTTTCCTCCCAACTTACACCTCTTACACCTGTCTTGACCCAGTGTTACAAACTTTCTTTTAACCCATTTAATTTTAATTTTTTTTTTACATAAAAAATCAAAATACCAAAGAGTGTAGATAGATTTTTATTTTGTTAACTAATTATCAAAAACTCCCTTTAGAAAAATCAATATACCTCTAAAATCTCTCATTTGTTTCCTAGTTTTATCTGTTTTGCTGCAAAATTTGTGGGGACTAAAAGCCTTTTAGAAACATCCCATCTGATTCTTGCTTTATTTGCTTATTGCCACTTTGTTCACTTTTGTCAAAACAGCCTCAACAAATTTACATTTATTCATACATATCATTTATTTGCTTTAATTAATTAGAAAGTGAAATTCTTTACCACTTCTGTTTCTTTGATCCTTTATCAATAATTTAAAAACAGGCATTATCTTGCCTTGGGGGGAATGCAAGTGCTCCATTTAAAGGAGAATTAATGGCCAATATATATGCACAAGCATGAGAATAAAATCACTATATATTCAATCTCAAAAACTTGTCATAAGCACATTTTGATGTGACCAAATATCAACAATCAATCCAAGAATTATTTAGAAAGTTGCATCTCATTGATAAATGGCTATACATCTGTCCATGACCAGTCGCTTAGTTAACTTTTAGCTCTAGTTTAGCAATTTCTTTGATCACCAGAGCTATCTGCCTCAAACAGCTCATCTTCTGCAACAAGAGAATCAAGCATTCATCTGAGAGTCAAACTGCAAGAATGATGACAAATACTTAATAAAAATTTTAATTTTATTTTTAGTATTGATGTTACTATCTTTGCCAAGCTTAAACTCAGCGAAAAAGTGCAGAAGCATGTTTTTGTTGGCACCAAGTACATTCACGATTTCAGGTGGCTTATTTTCATTAGCAACTAGCTGCCAATGATGAGCGAGATAAAACACAAACGAGCCAAGAACCAAAGTTTCAAATTTTATTATTGTTCATTATGGATTATGCATGTGACAAACCTTAAAAGCATGGAATGCCTGTATGTGGACGCTCTTGCTGGCTCCTATATTCGTGAAATATAGAGTATAGGAAACTGGCCTAAAGAGAAAACAGTGCATTGCAATCATACCTTTAAAAGATTTCATTAGAATCCTCAAGTTCTCTGAGGAGCACACCATCACAGCAGAGTTGGAATGATCAAGTAGGATCTCACTCAGCAGCTGCTAGTCAGCAAGAGAAGTGAATTGATAGGGAAAATATTGGATTTGCAAGCAAAGGAAAATAGAGAAAATAAAATGAACCAAATTTCCAGCATCCTCATACCTTGACAGACTGTCTTCTTTTGAGATAATTATTAGATTCAAGAAGCTTTGAGTTGTAATCATGGAAAAACTGGTAGCAATGACAAAACATGCAAGTGAAGAAGTCAACCATAGTGGCACATTTACGATAGAATTCCGCTATCCTATCCAAATATTAGGAAATGAAGTACATGTTGGTGTATCACATGACAATCTTACCCAATCAAATTTTTTTGAAAGGAATGCATAACTGTAGACTTATGCCTGGTCAACAGCTCCTGCAGCATGTTATGCAATAAGTTGCGGGCAATATAGTAATAGAAGCAGAGAACAGGTAATTACAGAACATAATCCTGGCTGTTGTTGATGATAAGATTAGAATTGAATATGGCCTCTGTTAAAAGTTCACTTGTCTTTAACATTCTCATATCCAATACACATCAAGGTCAAGGGAGTAATGGGATGGGGTAGAGAAAAAAAGGAGCAGTAAACTCATCCTCAAAGTTAATGGCAGCGTCTGCTGCAACATCAAAATTAGGAAGCTGTATATAGTAAAGAAAACTTCCTTATGTGCCCTGATTCCAACACATGCCTGTAAACGAACCAATAACATAAAATCTTACCAATAAACAATAGTATAAGCTACAAAATCACAAATTTTCTTACAGAAACATAATAAAAGGTGCATGGAGTAAAGAAGGATTGACTTTGCAAAACTGCTATGCAGGATTATCTATAAATCCAGGATCTTAGCAAACAAGTACTTGGATTTCTAGATTAATTTCTTTGATATTGAAGTCAGTTACCTAGCAATAACCCGATGCCTTATGCATTCCCTCAACATACTGCCATAATGCAAAGCAATTTCAAGATCCTCACACCTAAACAAACTTCAGTATAAGCACTAAAATTCCTGGGTAGTAAGTTGAAAAGCGACATGAGATTCATTAGACATCAAGAATCCTCAGTTATAGCAGGACTTCTATATCCTAAAAGAACGGCTACAATGAACAACAGCTTACCCTGATATCAATATATCCAAAAGATCCATGTAGCCGTTCTTTTCTTCTCTCTTGGTGACACGAAAATCAGGAGCATTGGCTTAGACAGAGGCGAGAACATTGCGAGTTTGTCTCACGACTTCAATTAGACTTCCTCCTCAAATTAGTTTTTGAGGTGAGTTCTAATTAGAGGTTGTTATAATGGTATCAGGACCCGAGTAATTGTTGCTGAAACTATAGTTGCTGAAAGGATTTTCAGGTCTAGAGAAATTGTTGGTGGGATCCACGTCATGTGGGTTCAGGGGCCTTTGTGTAATTAGTTATGAAGGGAGTTGATTGAAATTTGCCGTAAATACACAGTGCACCATTGTGAGTTTTGTTGATTTTGGCCGAGAAGGAGAATGCAGAATGCAAAAATAAAAACAGAGAGGAAACGAGAGAAAAAGAAAAAAGAAAACTTAGGGTTTTAGTTTTCTCTTTGATGATTGGATGCTAATTTGAGCTCCGATTTTGTTCAAATTTTGAAGGTGAGTTCCCAACATCTTGCTCTACATTTTTATCGGATTTGATTTTCGATTTAACCTCTGATCTAGCATTATCTAGCAAATTTATATTTAAAGAGAATTTGTTAGATTTATTGTTGTTGAGCCAAGATTAATGTTCTTGATGTTGTGGTGAGCCTCTAGTGGTGATTCTAGAGAGAACATTGTTGTAATCCCATTATTATTGCATAGTGGAAGTGTTGATATCGGACTACGGTCCTGTGGTTTTTCCCGAATTGAGTTTTTCACGTAAAAGTTTGGTGTTCATTGTGATTGATTGATGGTTAATGTTTGTGGTAATATTGTTGTGCTTACATTGGTGATATATTGCCCATTTTAATAACACAACGTGGGAGAAAGAATTGTTTCCGCTGTGTAGTATTTTGTGATCTTTCCCAACAAAGTGGTATCAGAGCTAGCCAGGTTGTGCAGTGCGTGATTTGTGTTGATTAAAATGGATGAAAATTCTGCATGCATAATTAAACTGAAGGCATGGAATTATGCTATATGGAAGTCTAGAATGGAGGATTTACTTTTTGTAAAAGACCTACATGAACCCATTGAAGGGGATGCTGTAAAACCCGAGAAAATGAGTGATAAAGAGTGGATCCAATTACATAGAAAATGTGTTGGCACTATTAGGCAATGGATAGATCAGAGTGTATTTCACCATGTAGCAAAAGAGACCAAGACTGATGTTATGTGGAGAAAATTGGAGTCCATTTATGAGCAGCCTACACCACAAAATAAAGCCAATTTAATGAAGAGGCTTGTGAATCTAAAATACAAGGAAGGGCGCAGTATAGCTGAGCACACCAGTGAGTTTCAAGGCCTAGTGAACCAGTTGACAACTATGAATATTTCACTAGATGATGAATTACAAGCATTGTTATTGCTTAGTTCCTTACCGGATAGTTGGGAAACATTGGTGGTGTCAGTAAATAATTCAGCGCCAAATGGGAAGCTAACCGTGGAAATGGTTAAGGATAGAATGCAAAATGAAGAAGCCAGAAGAAAGAATGCAGGTATGAGTTCTTCTGAGACAGAAACACTTGTTACAGAAAAGCATGAAAGACGTGGAAGAAGCCAAAGTAGAAGTTCTGGTAATAACAACTACAGAGGAAGATCCAAGTCTCAACGAAAAAATGTCAAGTGTTACCATTGCAACAAAATTGGGCATATAAAGAGAGAGTGTAGAATATGGAAAAGGGAACATGCTATGGAAAGAGGTGAATCACAGAAAAATGAACAAGTAAGCAATACAGTAGTTGCTGATGGGGATATGACTATTGTTTATGATGAAAACTCCATAAATCTCACATGTCATACAAGTGATTGGGTAATTGATTCGGGTGCTTCATTTCATGTTACTTCAAATTGTGATTTCTTCACATCCTACACTAGTGGTGATTTTGGCTATGTCAAGATGGGAAATGATGGTGCATCCAAGATTGTGGGAATATGAGATATTTACTTGGAGTCCAGTGTTGGTAGCAGATTACTACTGAAGGATGTCAGACATGTTCCAGAAATGCGTCTGAATTTGATCTCCACCGGCAAGCTTGATGATGATGGTTATTGCAACTACTTTGGTGAAGGTAAATGGAAGCTCACCAAAGGTTCTATAATTCTAGCCAAAGGAAGGAAGGTAAACACTCTCTATGTTATGGAAGCTAAGCTCATAAAAGAAGATGTCAATGTAGCAGCAAAAGAATCTGACATTGAATTGTGGCATAAAAGGCTTGGCCACATAAGTGAGAAAGGGCTTCAAATTCTAGTCAAGAAGAATTTTCTGCCCAGCTTCACAGGTAAGTCTCTCAAATCTTGTGATCATTGTTTAGCAGGAAAGGCACATAGAGTTGCATTTCATAATTCTTATCCATCTAGAAGAGCAAACTTACTTGATTTGATACACACTGATGTATGTACTATGCAAACTAGAACACGTGGAGGTGCACTTTACTTTGTAACTTTTTATTGATGATTGTTCTAGAAAAGTGTGGATTTTTGCTCTGAAATCTAAAGACCAGGTACTTGATGTCTTTAAAGATTTTCATGTTAAGGTTGAGAGAGGGACAGAGAGACAGTTGAAATGTGTAAGGGCAGACAATGGTGGTGAGTACAGAGGACCATTTGAGCAGTATTGTAGATCCCATGGTATCAGACTTGAGAAGACCGTGCCAAAAACTCCTCAGCAAAATGGTGTGGCAGAGAGAATGAACAGAACGATTCAAGAAAGAATCAGGTGTATGCTCTCTGATGCAAAGCTACCTAAATACTTTTGGGGTGAAGCAATGCGTACTGCAGTTGATTTAATTAACCTTTCTCCTTCAGCTCCTTTGGATGATGATGTACCTGAAAGAGTTTGGACCGGGAAAGATGTTTCATATAAGCACTTAAGAGTGTTTGGTTGCAGGGCATTTGTTCACATTCCAAAAGATGAAAGGTCGAAGCTTGACAATAAGGCTAAGGAGTGTATCTTTTTGGGTTATGCACATGAAGACTTTGGGTACAGATTATGGGATCCAGTGAGTCAGAAAATCATCAGAAGCAGAGATGTTACATTTCTTGAAGATCAGATAGTTGATGGGATAGAGAAAGATGAGAAGCCTCAAGAATGTGATGAAATTCCTATTCCTGATACTTCTAGATCAGTTCTTCCACCTGTAGTTTATGATGATTATGGGGGAGACACACAAGAAGATTTTGATGATAGAATTGATGATGGTCCAGCAGAACAGGTTGAGCAAGCACCTCCAGAATCATATGATCCACCTGTTGAGCCTCAGTTAAGAAGATCTATGAGAGAGCGCCACCACTCCTCCAAATATCCACCACATGAGTATGTGATGCTTACAGATGGGGGAGAACCTGAAAACTTTCATGAAGTTATGTCTCACAAGCACAAGAATGAGTGGTTTAAAGCTATGCAAGAGGAGATAAAATCCTTGCATGAGAACCACACTTATGAGTTATCAAAACTGCCTAAAGGTAAGAGAGCTTTGAAGAACAAATGGGTTTACAGGCTGAAGACTGAAAACAACTCACAACTAAGGTATAAGGCTAGGTTGGTTGTGAAAGGGTTTGGTCAGAAGAAAGGAATTGATTTTGAAGAAATTTTTTCTCCTGTAGTGAAGATGTCTTCTATCCGAGTTGTCCTTGGTTTAGCAGCAAGTTTAAACTTGGAGATTGAGCAGCTTGATGTAAAGACAGCTTTCCTTCATGGTGATTTGGATGAGGAAATCTACATGGAACAGCCTGAGGGATTCAGAGTCAAAGGCAAGGAAGATTTAGTGTGCAAGTTGAAGAAAAGCTTGTATGGGCTGAAACAAGCACCGAGACAGTGGTACAAGAAATTTGATTCTTTTATGGAGAATCATGGTTTCAGCAGGACTACATCAGACCATTGTGTTTTTATGAAGAGGTTTGCTGATAATGACTTTATTATTCTCTTGCTTTATGTGGATGATATGTTAATTATTGGCCATGATGGTAGTAAAATTGAAGGATTGAAGAGAGAACTTGGTAAGTCATTTGCTATGAAGGATTTAGGACAGGCTAAACAAATCCTTGGCATGAAGATCTCCCGTGACAGGAAAAATGAAAAGTTATGGTTATCTCAAGAAAACTACATTGAAAGGGTTCTTGAAAGATTCAACATGAGTAAGGCAAAACCAGTTAGTTCACCACTTGCAGGTCACTTCAAGCTTAGTTCCAAGCAATGTCCTACAAGTGAGAAAGAAAAGGAAGAAATGGGTGCAGTGCCTTATGCATCAGCTGTTGGTAGTTTGATGTATGCTATGGTTTGTACTAGGCCAGATATTGCTCATGCAGTTGGTGTTGTTAGTCGGTTTCTCTCTAATCCTGGCAAAGAGCATTGGACAGCAGTGAAGTGGATTTTCAGATACCTTAGAGGCACCTCTAAGACATGTTTGTGTTTTGGTGGTGATAAATCTGTGTTGTATGGGTACACAGATGCAGACATGGCAGGAGATGTGGATTCTAGGAAGTCTACATCAGGATACCTGATTACTTTTGCAGGGGAAGCTGTGTCATGGCAATCCAGACTTCAGAAATGTGTTGCTTTGTCTACCACAGAGGCTGAGTATATTGCAGTTACTGAAGCTTGTAAAGAAACCTTGTGGATGAAGAAGTTCCTACAAGAATTGAGTGTGAAGCAAGAGAACTACATAGTTTACTGTGACAGTCAGAACGCCATTCACTTGGCAAAGAACCCAACATTCCACTCAAGATCCAAGCACATTGATGTTAGGTATCATTGGGTACGTGACGTATTAGAATCAAAACTGTTACAACTTGAAAAGATACATACAAGTGAGAATGGATCGGATATGATGACTAAATCATTGTCCAAGGAGAAGCTTCAAGTTTGTAAAGGGAAAGCGGGTCTAGTGGATCCTTTCACATGACGTGGAGGGGGAGATTTGTTGGTGGGATCCACATCATGTGGGTCCAGGGGCCTTTGTGTAATTAACCATGAAGGGAGTTGATTGAAATTTTCCATAAGTGCACAGTGCACCATTGTGAGTTTTGTTGATTTTGGCCGAGAAGCAGAATGCAGAATGCAGAAACAAAAACAGAGAGGAAACGAGAGAAAAAGAAAAGAGAAAACTTAGGGTTTTAGTTTTCTCTTTGATGATTGGATGCCAATTTGAGCTCCGATTTTGCTCAAATTTTGAAGGTGAATTCCCAACATCTTGCTCTACATTTTTATCGGATTTGATTTTCGATTTAACCTCTGATCTAGCATTATCTAGCAAATTTATATTTAAAGAGAATTTGTTAGATTTATTGTTGTTGAGCCAAGATTAATGTTCTTGATGTTGTGGTGAGCCTCTAGTGGTGATTCTAGAGAGAACATTGTTGTAATCCTATTATTATTGCATAGTGGGAGTGTTGATATCGGACTACGGTCCCGTGGTTTTTCCCGAATTGGGTTTTCCACGTAAAAGTTTGGTGTTCATTGTGATTGATTGATGGTTAATGTTTGTGGTAATATTGTTGTGCTTACATTGGTGATATATTGCCCATTTTAATAACACAACGTGGGAGAAAGAATTGTTTCCGCTGTGTAGTATTTTGTGATCTTTCCCAACAGAAATAATCTCTATCAAACCTGTAAAAACACTTTGTTGCTGTATGTCCAGGTTTCTCACAAATTTTACATATAGGCTTATTATTTCCAGCAAAATAATATCCTCTTTCCCCTTAAAAATTATTTCTTCCAAAGCTCCATTGACTATTATTTCCTATCATAGCTCTGCCTCTACCAAAAGTGCCATTAAAACTTCTCTGATTATTAAATCCAGCACTATTCATCATTCCATACTGATTGAATCCACTAGAGCCAGAGAAGTTATTCCCTTCAAGCCTTTATTTCTTTCAAATTACAGATTGAGAAACAAATAGATCAGTCCATTAAAGCCCTACAATCTGACTAGGGGGTGAATATAGACCATTTTTCAATTATTTATCTTCAGAAGGAATACAACTCAGACTCACTTGTTCACATACGCATCATCAAAATGGAGTTGTTGAACACAAACACAGACATTTAGTAGAAACAGGTCTGACTCTTCTTGCACAAGCCGCCATGCCTCTTCATTTTAGGTAGGAAGCCTTTCATACTGCTTCTTATCACATCAACAGACTTCCCACACCAGTGTTGTATCATACATCTCCATTCTTTCAGTTATATCACTCATATCCTGGCTATGACTTCTTAAAACCATTTGGGTGAGTGCTTTCCTTTGCTAAGACCCTATTAACAACACAAGTTTGATTTTCACACTTCCAAGTGTCTGTTTATAGGCTATAGCAGTCAGCATAAAGGATATAAGTGCCTTCACCCTTCTGGTAAACCGTACATAGCCAGACATGTCTCTTTCGATGAAACATCTTTTCCTTATCAGGAACTTTTCATATCTAGCTCATCTTCATATGTTTCCTCTACTATGGCTCCTTCTAATTCTTTCACCATGCCAAATATATCCTTCAGCAACAGTGGCAATATAGTTCCTGCAAGTGTAGATTCCATTCCTTCAGCTTTGGATGTCTCATCACTTATAGTTGCTTCTCCCTTTTCACCTTGTTCAGTAACTGCTACTGAAACAGTATTTCAAAATGTTCCTCTGGTTATTAATCAACATCCTATGGTTACCAGAGGAAAGGCAAGCATTTCTAAGCCAAAAATGTTCACTGCTCAAGCATCAACTTCTGAACCAACTTCTGTTAAAGCTGCTTTATTTGATAAAAATTGGAAGTCAGCAATGGAGGATGAATTGCAGGCCTTATTAAGAAACAAGACTTGGACACTTAATCTTGCTCCTAAAGCTACAAAAGTTATGGCAAATAAATGGGTACTTAGAACCAAGTATATTATTGATGGATGCATCTCCAAATACAATGCCAGGTTAGTGGCCAAAGGTTTTCTTCAAACCCTTGGTATAGACTATCTTAAGACCTTTAGCCTAGTTGTTAAACCATCAGCTATCAGAATTATACTGAGTTTGGCAGTGATGCACAAATGGGTTATAAGGCAGTTGGATGTCAACAATGCATTTTTGAATGGTGAATTGTCAGAAGTTGTATATATGCATCAACCAAAGGGTTTCATCAATTCTACATATCCCAATTATGTTTGCAAACTTCACAAGGCTCTTTATGGACTTAAACAAGCCCCTAAATCTTGGTATGGGAAGTTAAAATCAGCCTTGCTTCAATGGAGTTTCACTAACTCCAAGTCAGATACTTCATTCTTTTTCAAAAATTCAAATGGTTCTCTAGTTTTTATCCCCATTTATGTTGATGATATTCTCCTTATAAGTCACAATTCTTTAGATATTGAGTTGCTTGTTGCAAAATTACATAATGCCTTTACTCTTAAAGACCTGGGGGATTTTCAATATTTTCTTAGTTATTGAGGTTACTGCCACTGCTACAAGCCTCCATTTGTGTTAGTCCAAATACATTCATAATCTTCTTTCTAAAGCAAATATGTCTACTTGCAAGAAAAATAATACACCCGTGACTGTTGGTTAAAAGATGCTTTAATCTGATGCAGAACCATTTGCTGATGTTTCCTTTTATAGAAGTATTATTGGCACTCTTTAATATATCACCATTATTGGGCCTGAATTGTCTTACTCAGTACACAAGCTTAGTTAGTTCCTTCAAGCTCCCACTATCAAGCATTAACAAGCTTGTAAAATGGTGCTTAGGTACTTATAGTCAACTGCTGATTATGGCTTAAGATTTGTTCCCTCAAATTCCTTGCATCTATCAAGATTTTATTATGTTGATTGGGCCACTGATCCGGTTGATATAAAATCAATAAGTAGTTACTATATTTATCTTGGTGACAATCTTATTTCTTGGTCTTCGAGGAAGTACAATGTTGTTGCACGATCATCTACACATGCAAAGTACATGGCTCTTGTTCTTGCCTATTCTGAACTACTATGGATCACTTCTCTTCTATCTGAGCTATCCATCTCTTTACCTTGGATTCCTGTTCTATGGTGCAACAATCAGAGTGCTAAAGATTGCTCTCAATCCTGTTTTTCACTCATGAACAAAACACATAGAATTTGATGTTTACTTCCCCATGTTGAAGAGTGTTATGTTTGCTGCTGAAGACCAAGACAATAAAGATATTTTTTGAATTTAAGTTCAAGTCTTTAAATTTTAGTTGGTTATCTAGATAAAATAAGTATTAGACTAGCATTTGAATTCTAGTAATGTAGTATTTAAACTATTGTAAAATTTTTATTGGTATACATAAAAGAGGACGATAGTTCAAGTTGTTAATCAAATATCAAATTTTCTTTATCAAAAAGTTTCAACAAAACTAGTATTAGAGCCACTCTTCTTAAAGGACCTAAAATTATTCTTTCTAGCTTTAACAAAACACACCAAAAAAATTAATCCAAACAAATGGTAAGAAACAACTACATGGCTATGCCACAAATCTTCAATGGTGAAAATTACCAGATTTGGGTAGTAAGAATGGAAGCCTTTTTACAAGCAAATGATCTCTAGGATTTAATTAAGATTAATGAGGTTGTTGCCTTACCAAAAGATTCCACTGTTGCTCAAATAAGAAATCAAAGAGAGGAGGGAGGAGGATGTTTAAGGCCAAAACTTGTATCTTCTCTGTTGTCTCAAAAGTGATCTTTACAAAGATCATGACTTATGGAACAGCAAAACAAGCCTGGTATCTCTTGAAGCAAGAATGTCAAGGCAATACAAGATCAAGACAGATGCAAATCTTGAATTTAAAAAGGGAATTTGAAATGCAAAGCATAAAGAAATGAGAGAAATTTAAAGAATATGCTGATAGATTAATGCATATTGTTAACCAAGTCAGATTACTTAGAGAACAACTTCTAGATAAGAGAGTTGTGGAAAAGATTTTGGTCATACTCTCTTAAAGGTTTAAGTCCAAAATCTCATCTCTTGAAGAGTCAAGGGATCTATCAGCAATTACTCTTCCTGAGCTAATCAATGCACTACAAGCACAGGAATAACGGAGGTCTTACAAAAATGTAGAACCAGTTGACGGAGCCCTGCAAGCCAAAGACTATATGAAGTACACAAGTGAGAACAAATGGAGGAAGTCCTGGAACAAAAAAATTTAGAAGAAAGAATGAGCATGTTCCAATAGAGACAACAAACCAAAATACTCACCTTGTCCTCATTACAGTAAGACAAATCACCACCCTTCAAGCTGCTGGCAAAGTTCTGAAGTTGAGTGTAGATCACGCAAACAAAATGGACACATTGCTAGGTTTTGTAAGAACAAACAAAAGGAGACACAGCAAGCACAAACAGTGCATCAACAATAGGAGGATTAACTCTTTGTTGCTACTTGTTTTGCATGTTTCAAGGTGCCTAATGATGCCTCGCTCATTGATAGTGATTGCACTAATCATATGACCTATAATGAGTCTATATTCCAGGAGATCAACAGAGCTATGGAGTCAAAGGTCAGAATTAAAAATGGGCAGCTCATCATAGTCAAAGGCAAAAGAACTGTCAAGGTGGAAAGTGCAAGTAAAACAAAACTGATACATGATGTTCTGCTTGTTCCTGATATTGATCAAATTTTCTTGAGTGTGGGACAACTACTTGAGAAAGGATACTCAGTAGTGTTCAAGAATAATAAATACATAATAACAAATCCTAGTGGAAGTGAACTTTCCACTGTTGGCATGAAGGGTAAAAGCTTCAGTCTTGATTGGTTCAGCAGCAGTGCTTATCCAACCACCATAAAATAATCTGAACTGTGGCACAAGAGGATGGGACATTATCACATGTTAGCTTTAGAGCATATGCAAAAGGATAAAATTGTCTTAGGATTGGAATACAATGGAGATGAGTCATTGGTTTGTGAAGCCTGCCAATTAGGAAAGCAAACAAGAAGACCATTTCCAACAAAAACAAGTTTGAGAGCTCCAAAAAAGATGCAATTAGTACACACTAATGTGTGTGGTCATATGGCTACTGAATCACTCAATGGCAACAAGTATTTTATCTTATTTATAGATGACTTTAATAGAATGACTTGAGTTTATTTTTTAAAGCACAAAACAGAAGTTGCATAGGTGTTTCTGAAGTTCAAAACCTGGGTTGAAACTTAGTATTGTAGTAAGATAAAGTCCCTAAGATCAAATAATGAAAGTGAATTCACAGCTGAGAAATTTGTCAGAATTTGTGAAAATACATGAATTAATCATCAATATATTGCCCCATATTCCCCTCAATAAAATGGTGTGTGTGAGAGGAAGAATAAGACTATCATGGAGATGACCAGGTGTGTGTTATTTGAAAAACACATGCCAAAAGTGTTATAGGCAGAGGCAGTTAATACTACTATGTTTATCCTGAACAGAATTATTACTAAGGCTGTGAAAGGGAAAACCCCCTATGAGGCTTGTTTTGGGACAAAGCCTACAGTGACAAATTTGAAGGTATTTGGTAGCCCCTGCTATACATATGTTCCAAGTGTAAAAAAAGAAAAATTGGATGAAAATGTTGAGATTAGCATTCTAGTTAAATATGCTTAGTTCAGTAAGGGTTACAAGATTTACCAACCTTTAATAAAAAAAAATTGTTATCGGCAGAGATATTTTCTTTAATGAAGAAGGAGAATGGGATTGGGACAAGGCAGAAGTAAAAGAACTTTCCACTGCAGGGTAATATCTAAACCAAAAAAATGATGACAACATTGAATACTATCTTGTAAGGGGAACAAGGCCATTGGTTGATATATATCAAAACTGTAGCATTGCAGTTCTTAAGCCTTCTAAATATGCAAATACAGTCAAAGATGTGAGATGGCAGGTTGCAATGCAGGAAGAGATTTCAATGATTAACAAAAACAAGACCTGGGAACTAGTTAATAGGCCACTATACAATAAAGTCATTGGTGTCAAATGGATATTCAAAACAAAATTAAAGGCAGATATTTCAATCAATAAGTTCAAGGCAAGATTGATAGTAAAGGGTTATGCACAATAGTTTGGAGTGGATTTTTCTGAGACCTTTGCCCTAGTAGCAAGGTTTGATACAATCATACTACTCTTAGCTGTTACAGCATAGAAACAGTGAAAAATATACCAATTGGATGTGAATTCAGCCTTTCCAAATGGTCATTTACTGAAAGAGATATTTGTAGAACAATTAGAAGGGTTTGAGACAGAACTTAAGAAAGTTTATCTGCTAAAAAAAAGCTCTTTCTGGGCTAGGACAAGCTTCAAGAGCTTGGTACAGCAGGATTGATGAGTACTTGTTGAAGTTAGACTTTAAAAGAAACCTTAGTGAGTCTACATTATATGTTAAAGAGAAAAGAGAAGAATTGACAGTAGTATCTATCTATATTGATGATCTACTTGTCATTAGAAATAACACTGAGCATATTATGTTTTTTAGAGAATAAATGTAGATGGAATTTGAAATGAATGACCTTAGTGAGATGGCATATTTCATTGGAATGGAAATACAGCAAACTGAGAAGAGTATCTTCATAAGGCAGCAGAAATATGTCACTGAGATACTTAAAAAATTCAAGATGGAGTGCAGTAAAGCCATGGATACACCTTTGGCTTTAAATGAAAAATTTTGTCCTGAGAACAATGCAAAAGCAGTAAAGAAAACTCACTACATAAGCATAATTGGTTGTTTAATGTACTTGACAGCTACAAGGCCTGACTTGTCCTTCATTGTTAATGTATTGTCAAAATATCAAAATAATTCTAAAGAGGTGCATATGAAAGGTGCTAAATGAGTGTTAAGATACCTTAAAGGTATTGTGGATCATGGAATCATATTTGAGAAGAAAGAAAGATTGTTCTTATATGGATGCATAGACAGTGACTGGGTTGGAACATGTGAAGATGTGAAAAGCACTTCTGGTTACTTGTTCAGTCTTGGATCAGGTTGCTTCAACTAGAGTGTGAAGAAACAAGAAGTAGTGGCATAATCTACTGCTAAAGTAGAGTATATAACAGCTACTGCTGCTGTTAATCAAGCTATCCGGATAAGGAAAATATTGGAAGCTTTGAAGCTGAAGCAAGAAGATGCAACAATACTTTATGTGGACAATCAAGCTGCTATAGTCATTTCAAATAATCATATATTTCATGGCAAAACTAAATACTTCAAAGTAAAATATCACTTTTTGAGAGATGTGCAGAAGTGAAGAAGTCAAGTTTGTTTACTGCAACAGTGAAGAGCAATTGACTGATATTCTTACAAAAGGCTTAGTTAAGATAAGATTTGAGAATTTGAAAATAAAAATTAGAATCTACAACAAAAATAATAAAAAATAGTGTTGAAGAGTGTTATGTTTACTGCTTAAGATCAGGACAATAAATATATTTTTTGAATTTAAGTTCAAGTCTTTAAATTTAGTTTGTTATCTAAATAAAATAAACATTAAACTAACATTTGAATTTCAGTAATATAGTATTTAAAAATTTTCTATTCATATACAAAAAAAAAAAAAAAAGGACAACAATTCAAGTTCTTAATCAAATATTAAATTCTCTTCATCAAAAAGTTTCAACGCTCTCGAGATAAGTTGTCATCTTTTGGAGATGACTCTCGTCCCAATATTAGGAGGGCTGCTACTTATCGCGTACTAAATCTGCAAACTCACTAGAATATTGTGGGGAAATTATTAATTGTCACGTGTGAGATTCTCAAAATCACCGATTATCGTGAAAGTCAACTTTCGAGTTAGTTGGGGTAAATTCTACCCAAAAAGTTGTTACACTTTTTTTTGGAAAAATTATCAAGATTATGCTTTTCAACTCACTCGGAGTGTCGTAGGGTTAGGATTTGATAAAGGGTGTGGATTTTTCTCGGTGTTTTCAGAGGGTTAAGGCTTCTAGCTTGCAAGAAAAGTGGCATTTCGTTTCCCGGGAAAATGGGTACTAACCTTGAGCAAAGAAGACTCCCTTCAAAATTCTGCTTCTTTAGAACGAGCCAATTAAAAGTTGCCACGTTTGTAATTTATTTTGTTAATTTTTGGAGTAGAATGACTCATTAGTTACAATATAACCAAGATATTTATTTCTTGTATTATAAAATAAAAGTGTTGGGATATTTTCTTCTGAAAATTTCCCTTAAAATGGGATACAAATTTTCGATTGCCGATCAAATCTAATCCAACGGCTAAGAAAACAGAGTTGGAAATTAAGTTGTCTCATTTTAAGTTAAAAAAAAAATCAAATCATTTACTTCTATAATTGTAACCCAAAATAAGTGAATTTTTTTGACTAGTTTAACCTCTTAGCTCTTTTTTTTTTTTTGGGTTTCTTTTCCTTCACCCAAAAAACTAAAACAATGCTTGTTTTATTATTTTTTTGAGACTCAATTAAGCACTACAAGTCAATATTAGCCACTCTTTTTAAATATAGAGTGGCATATTACCAGAACTTTCTTTTACATATATTTGGTGAATGCATGAGCAATTGCTACTTCATCTAACAGCTGAACATTTTCAAGCAATCAATATTGATCAAGATCATTCACAAACTGTCTGAAACCATTCACATGCTCAAAGGATTATGTGATAATCACTGACTTCAAATTCATTGGTGGAAACTGCTTTACTATGCCAACCCACTGTGAGTGTTGCAAAAGGAAACTGACAGATCATGAGCCAAAGATGAGGAAAATGGTTACTGACTAACTTCTACATTTGCTTCTGCAGCAAATCTGATGCAACTCTACAAGACGAAAATGCCCACATTATTGGTTTTCTAGAGTATAGAAGCTTATGAAAAATGATACATGATGCAACTGATACAGTCAATTTTTTTTAGTAAGATATATCACATTCATCTCGTTATGAAAGAGTGGGAAGTGTCTTGTTTCAAAAAGAATGCCAATTCAAATTCATTATGTGCAGTAATCTACATTACAAAAAGCAATCAGTGTAAATAATCAAAATCAGTTTTGCAAAAAAAAAACTAATTTGTCAGCTCCCTCTGAAATATATATTATTCTTATGCCAACAGTGACGTGTGAGGATGACATACCAAGCTGAAAGTATATATATATGCAGCTAATGCAAATCAAAGTTGCTGAACTGTTGCCGGAGAGTCTTAACCATATTTTCAGTCAAGGCGAGACCTCTATCTTGCAATAGCATTGACCAAAACTGCCTACTTTGGGATGAGCATATATTTGAATCCCAATTTAAGAATTTTCTAGACCTTCCCCTAGTTGAAATCAGGAAAAAGCAGCAGCAGAGCTAGTTCCAACTCCGAGAAAAGAGACATGATAGTATATCACCTACAATTCCCATCTCTGAGGATTTTCCACTAAACCAGAAAATAATTTAGCATTCAAGACCTTTCACTATGTGGCTAAGCTCGTCAATAACAACTGCCGGTTTGGCATAGGATCCATCAAGATAAATGGCATGATACTCCAACCCTTTCCACTGGGCAATCAATTGAAAATGCGGGCGTCTGAATTGGCTGCTAACAATCTCTAGAATCACCGTTTTTGGTGTCGCAGATACTATGTGAGTGAGACCGGCACCATGAGCACCAATAATAACTGAAGCATCTTGAATGGCTCTAATTTGCTCCCTCATGGACATGTGTGCAAACAATCCATTAACGATATTTAATTTACATTCCAGAAAATTAGATGTCCAACTCTGTACAGAATCAAACACCTCTTGTTCATTGCTAAGCCTCGATTCCACTTTACCGCCATGACGTGGATGGGCTAAATAATCTTCACGTCGAACAAAGAGGATATTATGACCTGAAGTTGGCTTTTCGATCCGGTGCCTATTTACTTGAAAGCCAAAAGCTGCTCGAATCATTTCTCCAAACTCAGACAAACGTGCTGTTTTCCTATCATCAGGGTTTCGCCACAAATCATGTGCTGAGGCTCCATGACAATCTACGTTTTCATTCAGCCCCTTGAATAATACATTCTCATATCCCAACGGTGAAAAAACAGCATGGCGGAAACAAACTGGACCACTAAAGTTTTTAGCATACCTAATGCTTGAAAACAATGCTTCCCATGTTTCTTCCAATTGTGTCTAGAAGATGTGTATAGAGGAAGCCAGATTAGTATAGCAAGATAACAAGCATGGATTAGCAGCAGTTATAATCAGAGCATAGAACCAAAACAAACTCAATGGACAAGTTGCACAAAAACAGAAATTCATGCAGATTGCCAGAGTTCCCAGTGACTGGAACAATTGCAACCTTAACTAAAGTATAAAGATTCTAGACAATCAGTTACCTATGCTAAGGAACAAATTCAGACTAATCCTGGAATCAGCAAGCTGACTGCATGCAGCCAACAGCATTTTAAAAACAACAGTTAAGAAACTGAGAGGAAGAGAGAAAACAACAAAGTGATGAGGATGCAATTACCAGAAGACGAGAAGAAGAAGAAAAAAAAATAGAAAGAGCGTGAAAGCGGGATCTTATCTTCTAACAAAGACACTAGGGAGTCTAGTTGGTGAATATATTAGATCTAAAACACTAAAAAAAACAACAATCTTGTCAGCAGCAAGAATTTCAAGTTCCGAAGTAAGCAGAAGATATGCAATGGATTCATTTCCAGAGGTTAACTGAGTTAAACTGGATAATCACAATCTAGATGCATGACTAGTAATATGGGATCCAAAAGGTACAAAAGTTAAATCTGGCATCACCCAAATGATATGTACATAAACCAAAACTTAATTGCTTATCCATGATCACTTTACCAATACCAAAAATGAAAGAACAACAAAAGGGGGAAAATAATATACAAAAGTAAATCAGTGGAAGAAAAATAATTCTCAGAAGCCAACTGAGAATAACACATTTGATCAAATATGATTTTAGGAATCTGCTCTTCCATGAACCTCAAATTTCCAGAACAGTGAAAATTCCTTTGTCAATGATTAGACATATCTTGATATCAAATCTTGATCCACACATTAATAAGTTGCAAATGTTAAAGCAGTAACAAAGAAACAAGTTGCGTGAAATTGAGCAAGCACACCTTACAGTGGCCATCAACAAAAACCACATGTGGTCGATTAGGCAAGCCTGTAACTCTTGAAGAAATATACGCATTGTACCAATCTGTCATCGTGTGAAAAAGATTTGCATACTCATACCGAGTAACTAGAAGTGTTGGCTCCTCCACCCACTGCAAGTAAGCTTCTAATGTCAGAAACAATAAAAACAGCATAGATGAGAGATAACTAAACAGAAGTACAAAAGAGGAGGTAGAAGAAATTAACCACTCAATCTTAGTTTAGTTCATTTACTTCAATTCCCAACACGACCAATCTGCATCTTCTTATTCTAATTTTCAATCTACCCATTCCCAGGTAATAATCTAACATCAAATAAACATTTCTCTCCAGAAAAGATTATCAAGAAACCATATAACAAATGATTTTCACAGTTGTTTATTGCATTAACTACGTTCCAAAGAATCGGGATATCAATAATTAATGAACAAACATCCCTCCCAAAAACACGGCATTCAATCCAACAAACATAACCCCAGATCACCAAATCAATGACCACTTTTTACAATAATCAGACAAAACTATCAACAGATCACAACATTTAAACACTAACCTAGATCAAGTTCATCCCCGCAAACCCAAAAAATTGTAAAATTGAAAAGTCAAACCTGCTCACAATCACCGAACTGCTCAGGATCAACAACTCTTATAGACCCGATTAGCTCTCTCATTGTATGCTTTAAAATCTCACCTTGAGGCACATACCTATCACGAACCTCATCACTGACAAGCTTTTCACCCTCCCTTCTATTTCTCCTCCTGCTCCCCTTCAACCCTAAAGAATTCCCATCTCCCTCAACCAGAAACGCACCGTTTTCAAACACCGGAAGCTCCTCATCATCCCCTCTCCCCATCACATCCTCCAATTTCTCACCTCCCTTTGACACCTTGATCTTGTCATTATCCATCTTCACTTTCCCACCTTCACAAATTGAACTCCTCAACGTCTCACTGTAATAACACCGAAACCACCCGCCAACGGACGCCATTGCAGCCGGAGACGGCAAAAGATCCAACCTTTTACCGAACCCATTTCCAAAATAAGCCTCACAAGACCGGTAACGAACATCATTATTTTTACTGTGTGACCAGGGCAAATAAGAGGGTATAATTGGCCAGGCTTTGGAGAAATGATGCTGGTTATGATTATGAAGCAGCTGGTTGTTTTCCGCCGCATGAAGGTGGTTTGCCGCCCGGGGAAGGTGGTTACGGTTGTGAGGGTGAGAGAAGTAGAGATAGAGGGATAATAAGTTGAGAGCAAAAAGAGAGAGGAGGATCTTGAGAAGCTTCAAAGATTTTCTGTTCATGGCTTTTGAGATTTTGGTGCGTTACGAGTCTTTCGACTCCGCAAAATTGGAATTCTGAAACACCACTTGGTGGAGGCTTCTCCTAGTCTGCGCGAGTCTCGGACTTTGTACTCAGTTACAAGTATTAGTTTAAACTCAGATTTGTACATATTTTATTAAGAAAATTTTCTAGCTTTAGAGTAAATCAATGGGGTGAAGACAACTAGGATAGTTGTTTTTGCTTTTTTTTAAGAATTATTTAAAAAATTTATTTCTTCATTATGTCATATATTAAATAATTATTTATTAGAATTTGTTATTTTATAAATCTTAATATTAAGTGAGATGTAAATTGCCCTCATGTTTGCTTTATTCGTGCAGTTTCTGCACCCGTAACTTAGGTAAAGAATTCGAATCTTAACAAGGTCAAGAGGTCTTTTGTTATTTGGTGAAATTTAATGCATTGTTGACTGTTATTATAATGTTTTGAAAATTATGTGATAATTTAAAAAAAAATATGTGAGATGTAAATTTTATAAATATAATATTGTTTACGAATGTGACTATGAATATAAAGAGAGAATATAAACTATAAAATATGGTAAGATTCTTGGAAACTAAATGAAGTTTCAGTTTACACAAGGAAAGTATACAGAAATTTCAGGAGATGCTTTTCTTGTTTGCTAAAACATGTTTCACAATAAAGAAAAATAGGTTCGTTGTTGTTGTTGATGATTCATATGGGAAATTTATTAAATTTTACAATTTAATAAATTGTCAATGAATTACAACATAAATTATAACACTAATTAAATAGGTGTAATTAAAATTGCAACACAAATTATAACAAATAATTGTCACACATAATTGTCTTTAAGTTTGAACTCCTAACCTAAGTCAAGATGTGTATAGACTTAACCATTGAAGCAAAGTAATTGAAAAAGATTTTTATAGTTGTAATTTAAAAAATCTTATTAATTAAATGCAAGATAATATGCAATATTATATTCCCATGAGTATTTTTTTTAATTATTAATAGATATAATGTCATTGATTAAATCGATAATATTACATCTTAAAATTATTGATATAAAATTATACAAATTATTAAAATTTTACACAATACAATTTTACTGATATATATTTAAACCTAACTCTCTTATTAAAAGAGATATAATAACTTTAATATGAGAAATCGTCTTATAATTGAGGCTTTTATCTCTAATTAAGAATGGAGAATCTTATACTTACACATAAAAGATAAAACAACTTTATATAAAGGATGTAAAACAACCCTTATTAAGAGTGATAACAAAAAAAAATTCAATCTCTTTTTATTTTTATTTTTTAAACATATAATAAAATTTGAGGCTTTATAAATTACAATGGCCCATAGACAAAAGTGCAACTCACATGAACATATCATGAGTGTTTAAACTAGCTAATATAATGAAATCATATGTTCATGTGAGTTGCGGGCCTTTGTAGTTTGTAAAATCTCAAATCTTATTGAAGGTATAAAAAATTTAAATATATATATATATCAAAAGAGATGGCTATGATGAAACCTAATATGGGTTAATGGGTAAATCTTTATGATAATGACATTAAAATTGATTCTAATCTAAAATAAGTAGAATATTGGTAATTCCAAATTGTGTCAATGTCTCAAAATTAAGGGATTGTATTGTAAAAGGAGCTCAAAAAATAATCCAATTTTAGCTTAGCTTATAAGATGGTGTAATGCTTATCTAAAAAGTTGACATTTTAGCATTTTCAAACAAAAACAGGGAGCACAGGCCATGAAGATGACATGGTTGCATTTACAAGTAAGCTTGCCGGCCTAACTGAAATTTGAAATCCAAATGTTATAAGATGACCAAGTTCATATTTTAACATAATCAATTAATTACTTTTCAAACTTCAAAGCAAACACTTTTTCTGTTTATGGGAAGCAGATAATTTACATGACTCGAGGCACTGCAATAGAGCAATTAGTTGACCAAACTTGAACCCAGAAAATGTAGAGAAATTGGGCTTGTGAAAGGAATTAGGAACCCATCAGGATTTTTTGAACCATGCAATTTGATGTACACTTCTAGGGAGATTTGGCGACATTTTATTTCCTACTTCTGGAATGAAACAATTTAAGTTCTTTAATGTGAAAAAGAATCTAGAAGCCTAGGCTAATTGCAGCTTCTGATCTCCAATGCCTTGCCTTTTCGAATCCATTAACACAGTTCTCAAAATCATCAATGGTTTGATCAATCTCTTCTTGTGTGTTCATCACAAATGGCCCAAACTGCACTAGAGGCTCACCTAATGGTTCACCTCCCACTAAGATAAACCTGAGGGTCTTAGATGACTTGTTCCATGCATCCAAGCCATCCCCGGATCCTAAAAGAAGCAGATGATGAGCTGACACCGGCGAAGATTTCGTGCTGCCAAAGAGGCCCTCGCCTTCCAAGACATAAACGAAGGTGTTCCAGGATTTTGGGATCGGTTGCTGAAGGTGAGCTCCTGGTTTTAGAGTGAAATCCAAGTACATTGTTGGGGTTCTTGTGTAGATTGGTGACTTGGTTCCCAAGGCCTCACCAGCTATGACTCTAACCTTGATCCCGTCTCTTGCAGCTTCTACAATGTCCTTGCTCGAAATCTCCTGATACCTTGGTTCAATCCTAGATTAAGCAAATATAAAGATCAAATTACATGAAACTTTCAAATAATGCATGAAGGGTTTATTAGCCTTATCAAGATTGTTGACAAAAGTCTCTAAAGTTGTAGTGTCTCAAGCATTTTGGCACATCATGATAAAGATTCCTATTCAAATGGACCAAAAACAAACAAAAAAAAAAGCACATGGAAAAAGCTGGCACTACGAGGCAAAGATGTACATATAACACAATATGTGCCATATTCAGAAGCACTTTGGGATAAATAAAAAAAAAGGTCCATTAAATAAGCATATTCTAGTTCGAAAAAAGTTCCAAAATCACCATCACTCTTACATTTTATGCTTGGAGGAGAGATTGATCCACAACTGCAAACCCTTTTGTGTGCCTTGAGCTGCAGGCATTTCTGAGTGAACAATCCCTCTTCCTGCGGTCATCCATTGTAAGTCACCAGTTCCTATGGTCCCCTTGTGCCCTTCGAAATCTTCATGTGTAACGGCGCCCTATTAACCAAAATTATTGCACAAAACTTAGGTAATGTAACAATTCTCTGGTCTTACTCACAATGAAAATTTTAAATTTAGCTTCAAAAGTAGTAATTATACGCCGTATAATATGTTTGTATTCTTGACAGTTTCTCGAGGCAACTACCTGGAAATGTTCTGGTCATTATTTTTTGTAGCGTGGATGCCTTTGTTGGCATGGCATGCTGACTTTATGTTTAAATGTTGCCGGCCACACAGGATTTAGCATGTTAACAATGTGTTATATTTAAGTCTCACAATCATGTCTGATTAAATTATAGTTTCTCACTTTCCACAAAGAAACAGTAATATAACGTAGCTGTATCTTTTTTTTATAAAGAAAATAATAAAAGAACAGATTAAATGATCAATTACTTTACCTGCAACATATATGTCACTGTCTCAAACCCTGTAAAGAGAAAACAGAACAATCAGAATCATCCGGTTGCCATCTGGGTAAGAAAAATTAACTATCTCAGGAAAATCAAATAAAAATGAGAATCTAAGCAAATGGGGAAGAAAAAAAAAATCAAACCTCTGTGTGGATGATCAGGAAATCCAGCAGGAGCAGTGACTGCAATATCCAAAAGCAGAAGAATTAAGAACACTTTCAAAAACAGCTCCCTACACTTCATGTAGAAACAGAGGAAAACAGGGGAAAGAATTAAAAAAAAAAAACAGAGTGACCCACCTGAGAATTCATCCAAAACTAGGAAAGGATCAAAGTATCTCAACTCAAACCTGAATATACAAAATCCCAGAAAGCCATTTAGCCAAAACAGGAAACAAAACCAAAAACACACCCAAAAAAAAAAGAAAAGAAAAGAAAAACAAATTTGTTTTAAAAACAAATTTGTTTTCTTATCTCTTATACCTTCCTATGCTTCTTCTAACAATGGCTCCAACTCCTTCATGTTGAGGCCTAGCCAATAACTTTCTCACCACCAAACGTGGCTCTTTAACAACAACAACAACAGCAGCAGCAGCAGAGGAATTCTCTCTCTCAGGCATTGCTTTCTCTTTTTTCTTTTCTTTTCTTGGTATCTCAAATGTAAACTTATGAAACAAATGGAAGTGTTTTTGAAAAGCAAAATGTGAGAAACAGGACGAGAAAGTTGTAATGTATATATAGAGTGAGAAGACATAAGAAGAGTTTGTTAATTAAAAGTTTTGAAGGTCAAAGCGAACGTGTTGGCAGCCAATATAAGACCCACATGGGAGTTTCCTTGAGATCAAGTAACATTGTTTTTCTTATTATTATCATTACTTATATATTATGTCAGCATAACGTTGCTATGATGTTATATGAAGAACTGGCATCATGGCCGTTACATGATTGACACGTGGCAAATTATTATAATTTTTGGGTTTTCTTTTTTTTTTCTTTTTTGGTTTTTGTGTCAATGAGAATTTGAGGAAGATCCAATTGTGTACTTGACATATTGGTGATGAGTGCATGAGATGGGGGAGTAAAGATTTATGAGTCATATTCTCTTTTTCATTTTCCATTTGGTTTCATATTTTTTTTTTTTTAAATTATTTTGCTCTTGAATTTAAGAGTAGGCATGGTCGGTTCAGTTTAATTTTTTTCGAAGACAAATTGAATCGGTTTAATTCAATTTTTTAAAAGAAAAAATTGAACCAATTTTTTTTATAGTTTAAAACTAAATTGATTTTTTTCTGTTTAGTATTTTTGATTTTAGAAATTAATACTTTTTTTATTTTTTAAATTTAAAAATAATTATATGTGATTAAGTATATGTTAATATTTTTAATTATTTAATACGTGATAGATAAATATGATTTTATTAAAAATTACTTTTTTTAATTTAATTTTTATTTTAAAAGATTGAATCAAAATTAAGTTAGATCGTTCGATTTTTTTAAATAAAAATAGAATAATTTTTTTATAAAAAAAAAAATAAATCAAATTGACCAATTTAATTCAATTATACTTTTTTATTTCTAATTTTATATGACCACGCTAAATTCCATGATGAACAATGAAGTGTCAAAATCACGAAACGTTTGACATAAAGGTTTCAAGAATTATTATAAAACAAAATAAAATTTGTCTTGAAAAGCGAAGAATATTATGTCGATTCTCCTTCACGATGATGAAATCATAGCTCATATTGTTATCATGAGAAAAAGTTTCTTAACAAATAAAACGAGGATTAATTATTAAACATAGCCATTTTCAAGAAAAAAAAATTATTAAGCATAGCAAAAATTGCATAGACGGTGACACTCATTACAATTTAGGGCCTACTGAGAAAGATTTAATGAGGCTTAAATCGATTTTAGAATGGATTTGATATATAAAGGAATTGAGATGAGTGAAAGTTTAAATTTAAAAAATAATTAAAACGATATTATTTATGAAATAAAAGTACTAAAACAAGTTGTTTTATTAATTATATTATAATTTTATTTTTTTATTATATTAATTTTTCAGCACATTTTAGATTCGCAAATAACTTATTGTGAGATCAAAAAACATGACATATTCATTATAACAAATTTAGTAATGAAAGTTTAAATCCCCAAAAGATTTTAAAAAAAAAATTGACACAATATTTTTAAAAGTAGATAAATAATACTTCAAAAATATTCGATCCAAGTTTGATTTGCTGTCATTCTCATTAATTAAATGTATTGTTTATCATCAATCACTCTTAAAGGAAAATTGAAGTTGAACATACTCCCAATAGGTAAATGACAAAAATGAATATGGATTAAGACTAGGTTTATGTAAAAATCTACATAGTTTTCAAATTCCCTTTCAAGTAATGAAAGCAACAAAATTAAAGTTTGAGTAAAAAGGCTACTAATTATAATATTTGTTACTTGTCAATTTTTCTTGTCCTCATATGAACATACTTGTACCTAATTCCTTAAACAATATGGCACCATAATCACATTTAACCCTAAGATTAAATAATTAATTATCACATCAAATAAATTAATCATATATGACACAAAATCACATTTTGAAAATTAAATTAATCAATAAAATGATAAAATATTAAAAGAAAAAAAATAAAATTTTCCCTTATATAACATTTTTTTTTATTAAGATAATTTTTGTATCAAAATAATGTAATGTAAAAGATATAATAAGAAAGGGTAATTAATTAAACTCATAAAATCATGATTATAATGTTGGGCTTTATTTATCCCATCATGGGCATGTGAGGTGGGCCCATGGAGTTTAAATTGGGATTAGATGAAGCGGGCCTTAGGATTAATGATCTTAACTGACATCATTAACACAGCAGCATGACGCAATCAGAGCCGTTGGATGATAAATGATCTTAAAATGAAACAAAAGCAAGTCAAATCCATCGATGAGGAAACTTTTGCCACATTAACTTTGGGGGTATTAACACTGTTACCCCCGAGGTTTACACAAATTATATTTTAACGTTGTTTTTTATTTTAATTATATTGTCATTTTTTTATATTTAATTTGAAATACAAAAATATTCTTATTCTTTAAAAATATTTTATTCATTTATGTGATAAAAAAATATATTTTTAAATATATTTTTATTAAGTAGAAAAAATAATAATATAATTAAAACTAAAATCGTTATTAAAATATATTTTGTAATAGTATTAATTTTTTTTTTAATGTGTCAAAGTTGAGGTGTAGACTTTTAAAGCCATTCAAAAAAATCAAAAGACAGACAGCTAAGCTTAGATCCAAATTCCAAATCAATAAGTTTCTAATTTTCTATACATTTATTGAGTTATTATCCATCACATGATATGAATGATGAATTAGGTGTTACAAAATGATGATGTGATCATGATCACACTAAAAATATCGGTATTTAAAATTTGAGTAATAATTCAAAACTAAATTGAATTTGTCATTGCCATGATTTTCAAGCACATGATAAAAAAGTAGTAATAGGTTATTTTCTCCTAGTCAATTTTGAATTTGTAAATCTTCCTAAGTGATGAAAAAATTAAACATGAAGGAGAGATTGAAGGAATTAATTAATCTATAAATGCAAGAGGGGGAGATTTAGTGCACACGAGAACAATTTGATATTGTAGGTTTTCTGGTATCAGAATATGAAAGAAAGAGGTGTTTAAACGACTTAAAGGTGTTTGCACGACTCTACCACTTTATTAATTATGTTTTATCTAATATCTATTTCGTGATCACATTTTTTTTTTTACTAAGTAATGAAAAATATTTCTCTTATTACATGAATTAAATTTTTATTTCATTTTAAAAAATTAGTTTTTTTTCTTTGAATAATATCTTTGTTATTTGATCCAATATTATTTCATTAGATGATAACAAATTTGATTAATATTGATAACTCTCAAATAAGGTATTAAAATGATAAAATATATTAGATAATATTGACCTCAAATTTTAGGCCTCTCAACCAAGCTCAAAGTCAAATCTAAAATTCTTAGCCAAAAGTTGAACTTGTAAAAACTGTTCTAACATATAAATAAGTCATAGTTGTTCTTCTTAAATCCCTTTTGATAGCTAGAATTTGATTGCTTCAAAACAAAATCGATTATGGCTATGTTAATGGTGATCTACGATTTATAATACTTAAGTCAAAAGAGAGTGAATGAAGAAAAAATAAGGTCGAATCTGATGTGTATAAAGAATAATAAAGTGTTTTTCGAAGAAGAAATTCTTCACCCCTTATGTGAGGAAACATTCCCTTTATAGAGAGTTAGACAGTTTGAGCTCTAGAATTTACTCCTCAATTCTTTAAGTATTTTATCTACCATCATACTTCTTAATGGCATATTTTATTTATCTAGAGACTTTCTAATATCATATCCTATTTATTTTTGCTTTTTTAGATGTCGTGTTTTATTCATTTTGAACTCTTTAGAGTTAGATGAGAAGAAGGGAGGAAGAGGGAGTTTTTGGCATTTGTAGTGATCGGCTTGATAAGGAGTGATCAACCTTTAAAAAATATTGGACCTAATAAGGAGTGTTCATCTTGATTGTTCCTAATATAAAGAATGGCTCTTTAGCTTATAGATTAGAGATTGATTGTCCATGATGAAAAAAGTGCTTGTTAGCTTAAAGTTTTAAAGAGGGACTACACACCCATCATAAGGAGGGTTTCTTCTTTTATAAATTAAAGACTCTTCGACCATATAGTGAAGACTATTAGAGTAAATATAATTAGTTTTTTATGTAATTTTTGGTTGTATTTGACCACCATTAGATTTATTAAGTTAATCTTTGAAGCATTTGATCCCTTTTGAGTCTTTATGGATTGAGCTAATGACCTCGGAGCAATAGATAATAAACTATTAGTTCTAAGTTATTTCTAATGATGAATCAACAATTCGAAGTGTTGTTCTTTCATATTCTTGATAAATCAATATTTACACTAAGAGGATCTATTTAAGAAGTAATAAACCCCTTTGACATCTCTTTATTTACAAATAATTCTCAATGTAAAAACACAAAGTAAATTAGCAAACATAACTTTAAAATTTTGGTAAGTTATGATTATGTAGGTTTAACACAAGCTTTTACCAAATAATTATGGAGTAAGTTCAGTTTAATATTAAAAGCAAAAATTAGTATTCACTAAAACCACTGTCACTGCTATGTTTTTAAAGTTAAACATAAGCACAATAATATAAAACAAATGCTCAGTCTCCTTCTATATCGTGTAATAACATATTTTGAAATTAGTCAGACAAAGAGAAAAATTTATACCTCGTGACAACTCTTAGATGGGAATATTGTTCATAAAAAATAATGAGATTGGAAACATTTGCAACAGTTGTATTCAAATGTAAATTTGATGACACAACTTGAAAAACATTGAGCCCATACCCCAAAGTCTTGATCCAAACATCATTTGAAGTATTTTTAAAGTTGTTATTTTGCATTGTAATCCTAATATCTTCTTCATTTTGTTATGAATTAAATCTCATTCAATCACCACCACTATAGCATTCGAGATCTAATACTCTTAAGACTATATATAGCAAAGTCGAGAAGAACAAAGTTAAAATTAAATATTAAAATTTTATATCGTCCGATTAGATAAAATGATTAAGTTATATATGCAAAACCCTTTCTTGAATAATATGAGATCTTTTGAGATAACCCACAAATAAAATTATCCGAGTTTATATACAAGATAAATAATATCATATTATATAAATGTGTATCATTACAATTGTAAAAAATAAAATAATAAAAATGACTACGCCCACTTTATTGTTGTAGTTTTACTATAAACAATTACAAGATGGTAGTCTTTACTATACTAAAAAATGATTACAAAATATATAGTTCTTTTCTATGTGTATATATATATATATATATATATGTAAGAGTCTCTACTTTCATGAACTAAATAGAATGTTTAAATTTTTTGTATAAAATTAAAATAATTTTGTCTCATAAAATTATAATATGATTTTTCTTTTTTTAGATATAAGGGAGGTGAATTTGAACTCAGACTTCTATTATAATGAAAATTTAAATATATTGTCAATTTTTTACTATTAATAAAATGAGAAGAAAAAAAAATTATTGAAATTTTTTAGTTTGACATAAGTGCCTTAAACACTCTCTTAAATTTAAAATTATCTGAAAGATTCATTAATATTTATTTGTTTGTTTGTGTGATCTTTAGTCTTTGTGATGGATTATGAATTGGCAATTGCAAGCATTTTCAAAGCTTTAATTTTTTTTTTCTTGTTGCTTCTTGGCAATCCAATTAAAAGTGTATTTTGGAGTGCTTTTAATGCCAGAAAAAAATACCCTCCAAATAGCTAAAGCGCTTTTTTTTTTTGTTTATTTTCTAATATGAATTAATAATTAGACAAACAACATTTTGAAATTGAAAAAAAAAAAAATCTTGGTTTATAGATGTTTTTCTAGAAAGTGATTCTTGTCTTTTACTAAGCTCTTGAAGTAGTTTCTGAGAAAGCAAATGTTTGGTAGTTTTACAAAATTTAGTCAAGTGAAAGAAGAGAAGTGTATAGAAAAAGAGAAGAAGAAAAAAGATTTTTTTAAAAAAAAGAAAGGAAGAAGGGCACAAAATATAAGATGAAAAAGAAAGAAAAGAAGAAGAAGTAATATATGTCAATGTCACATTTCATAAAGTCTTCATAAGGCTTAAGAAATAATAAATATTAATAGACGGGAGTCTTTTAAGTAATTTTAAAATTAAAAATATTTAAGACACTTGAGTCATATTAAGAGAATTCAATAATTCTTTTTTTATAAAATTATAATATAATTTCTTATTTATAGGATATAAAAAAGAAAGAGGCCTTTAATCATTAAGTGAATCAATCATAATCCATTGATTTTCAACCCATCAAAATATTAAAAATCAATCCAATGGTTAAGAAAATGCAAAGTTTCATCGAGTCTTATATAACACATCATGCATCGTAATTGAAATATAATATATGACGAGTAGTTAATATTATTTGATAAGTTAATTTTTTGGATTATTAATAAGTGTTTAATTCATAATATATTAGGAATCTAATATAAATATATATATAATAATATATAATATATGAATGTGTAACTTTTAATTTAAAAAAAAAAAACTAATGATCAATATGAGTTTACAAAAGATAATACTCTTTATAGCAAATTTTCATAGATAAAATGGACTGATTAGAAAGATTTGATCTTTTCTTCTTTTTTGGGTTTAATTACGTTTTCAATATGATTTTATTTTTTGCATAAACAAAAATAATGTTTTTCAATTTTTTTTATTTGTTTTACTTGCAAACGAAAAAACATATCCAGGTTTTGCTAATTTCATTTTTTTTTTTTTTGCATGATTTCATTAATTACCTTAGCGTTGGGGCTATTTGTTTTTTTTTTTTTGTGTGTTTGCTTAATGTTGAATTTGACTTAACTTGACTTATTCAGTCATTAAAGTTATTTATTTTTCTAATTTAAGAAGAATTTTAAGATAATTTTAATTTAATAAAAAAAGATAAGTTTCTTAATTTTTTGATTTAATATAAAAAAGGGGAATAATATTATAAATCATTTAACATTTATTTTCAAATATTAAGTAAAAAAAAAAACAAACAAATCAATCAAATTCAATCAATCAATTGTATTTATCATCCAACCCAATTTAAAATTCAATTTTTTCTTTAAAAAAAAAAACACTACCTTGGTGTTATATGCTTCCATCAGCCATCTTCTTCTTATTATTCTTCTTGTTGCTCCAATGATGTGGCATTTGTAATATTAAAGTGAAATTAAAAATATATATAGATAGATCATGGATTAAATGGAATAATAAGAACTAAACAAAAATCATATACTGGCATATAGTTTTGGTATGATATTTTACTTTCATAGCCTTTTTTTTTAACCACAATGCAAAAATAAACTTCAAGATGGTGCCATAGAAATCAAGTCTCTAGGGATTGCCTAAAGTAACTAATAATTTAATGATCAATTAAATTAAGATTAAGGGTTTTTATTTCCATCTTATTTATTTTGTTTGGACACAAACATTTCTTAGTCAAAATTTTAGTGCTGGTGACTTGGAAAAAATCTTGATCAATAAAAAAAAAAATCTACACCAACAATTAGAGAAATTCTACATCCCTAGAAGTTTGTTTTGTTATAAGAAAACAATCTACTTTCTTTATTTAAATAATAATAAGAAGAAGAAGAAGAAGATTATATTCCAATTATAAATCAAACCCATAAAAATTATATATACATATTTTAGAGGTAGGTTCTTGAAACAATGAACCACAATATAACCTTTATTCTAATGCTTAATTTTAAGGCAAATTCTAGTGAATTAACCAAAAGAAGTTATAAAATACTAATGTGCTTACTGAATTTTAACAAATACATGTAAATTTTCAATGGAGATATCTTGCTCATGGTTTGATATAATAATTAAAAAAAATTATATTACATTTGGTTCCCTCCTTTTAAATGACCAAAACCAGGTAAAAACTCTTGTGATTTTAAATTCAAAGTGGTAAGTACTATGAAATCAAATGTGGGAAAAACAAGCTTTAAAAAATAAAAAATAAAAATTAGAAGGACAATTAAGGATGAAACCTAAATTTAAAGGGCGGGGAGGTCAAATGTCAAATGTCAAATGTCAAAATCAAAAATGATATGAGATTAGATTTAATATAAAATAATTTAATAAATTATATTGTTCATTATATGATGAGTAACACTATCACGTGATATTATCTAATTAATTTATAATTTTTATATAATTTACGATGTGTTACAGAATTTTTTTTCATGTCTAAATACTCGCTATGATAAACTACATAGCTCACTAAATTATTTTTTTAAATTTAATTATACAAAAAAATTAATGTCAAAATTGTGGAGAAATTAAATCATAAAATATTTATTTTAAAAAATAAAATCATCAAAATTCACTATTAGGCCAAAAAGTTTTATATAGTTTGAAGGGTCATGAACTCCTAATCCCTAACACAAGTCCGCCACTAAGAACAACAATCAAATTCATGTAAAACCATATTCATGAATACGCAGTTAACTAAAAGAATAATACTATACATATAAACTATCTATACTTTTTACCATATCTTTTTATTTTCATTTATTATTTTAACTTATTTATTTCGCTATCTAATCATATTATGCCACTATATTTTTTATTCACATTTATTGTTTTTAACTTATTTATTTCACTATGTCATCGCACCATGTCAAGTCATTTTAATTTATACAAATGAATGTTAATTAACTAGTTTACAATTGTAGTTTTATTATAACCAGAACGGGGCATTCCTGTAAGGCCCATACATAGTCTTCTTTCCATATTTGGGCCTGCTAAGCCCAATTCCCAGTTCTTGACTTGGACATGAAGGTCAAAGCAGGAAAGGTTAAATTTGGTCAATGCTTCAAAAAAAATTATTCTCATAAATTACACGCACAAGCAGCAAAATATATATCTTACAACAATGAAATGTGACATGAATCCATCAATACATGTATCTCTCAAGAAGTTGTGATTTTCAAAATACATGGGGAAGAATGAACATACCTACATCAACAAAAAGGGGAAATATGGAAAAGAATTTGCTACTGTTCTCAAAACAAAAAAGAAAAAAAATTGGATCAGCCACAAGGGGATAAGATTGGGCATACAAAGGGTATCAAATAATCAGATGGTGACCAAATTACAGTGTCAAACTCAAAGCAGTAAAAGAGTTACTAGGAGTGTAGCCAAAGTCGAGAGGAAGATGCATGCGGCAAACTTAGGCTGTCCATTTGGAGGTTGCGGAGCTGCTGCTGTAACATTGGTGGTGGAAGATGGGGGTTTTGAAACTGAGGGCAATGGTGGCTCTATGACATCAGAGACTCTGAGTATGGGCATAGGTGACTCGGCCGGTGGCATATAAGGAGGGGTGATGAGTTGCATTAGACTACCAGGCTGAACAGGGCTCATGTATATAGGTGTATTTTTGCCCCTATTCAGGCATCGATTCCCTGCAAGAGATAAACGAGATTGTTAAATCAACAGCCCAATCAAAAAGGCAGCTGAACCTTATTTTCAGCGTGCATGTAATTACAAATAAAAATGTTGTGATGAGAAAATTTCTTTGTCATAGTATCAGTAACCATGGAGTTAACAACATTGAATTCCAATGTTTTTTAAAATAAAAATTTACAGATGTACCTTCGAGTCAGCATAAAACCAGAGACCAAGTAGGATCTCTAGTATATGACAACTTAAAGAGGACAAAATGTATTCATGCAGCATCCAATAAAAAAGAAAGTTTCAGGACCCACTTACTTCGATATCTAGCAGCAGTCTTTGGGAAATCTGTAATGACACCCTGAATACCAGCTCCCATGTAAAATGAGTTGATCTCCACATTTGCGTCTGAGAAGAAGTCCCATGCTTGAGATACAAACTCATTGCTGAATGTTTCAACATAAAGTGGGAGCTTAAATGATTGTAGCTTTGCTGCAACATCTGTAACACCAGTAAGGAATGCTGCATTCTCAGGGTATACAGATTCCTTGTTGACAACCACAGAATGAGAAAACTTTTGAATGTCTTCAACAGTTGAGTTGAGAGCATCACGAATATTTTCATCAACCTTGTAGACAAGCTCATATTTGTCTTTTCCCTTGAACTTCGATAGAACTGAGCTGCTGGTGGATTGAATCAGAACTTTCAAAGTTGTCTGATTGTAACCAGCATTTCCCAAGGCCTCAATTACCGCATCAGTTATGCTCATTCCCTGCTTCTTTGCAAGGTACGCTGCATTCTGAAAGGAGTAGTCCAGAAGGGTGAAAGATTAAAATGTTGGGTTCACTGTAAATATTTGAGTTAACGAGGAAAGAGATGAAAAATTTTCCCCACAAAATTCACTTAAACATGATTTAATATTAAAAGAATCAATTCCACAAACCTGCTGCTGGCTATTTTAAAAAAAAAATTCAACAGAGGTTTCTGACCATTTTGCCAAACATTTGCGCACAGAAGAATCTATTCTTGACAATTAAAAGACGTCATTCACAATCCCCATTATGGAAAAGCTACCTCTAAATGCAAGAACAACTTGAAAATGGTACATGAACAAGTACAGTAGTCACAAGAAAAACTTACCTCTATGCCGATCAAGACGCCTGAAAGAGAGGTCGCATTCTTTGCCAGGTCTAGAAAATCAGACAATTTTATAAACTTTCCAGCATTTTTGAACTTTGGATTCCGGAATAATTTATATCGAACAGATGGATTTGATATTGCAGCTACAGGGAAAAAGAAAATGCATAATGAGATGTTGAGTATTTTTTCACCACAAAAGTTCTGGCCAATCAAATTTATCCAGAGAAAAACAAACTGACAATACTAGGCAAATAGCAGAACTGCATGAGCAGATATAGAATACACATGGAGAGTATTCTATAAGCACATGTGTATTCTATAAGCAGACAGAAATAAAAGAGATAGTACCATCATGGAGTCCCTCTAAGAGACATTTAAATGAGAAATACAATTATCAACCTACAATGAAGTATAGATAGGGCATCTCCTTTATTAATCTTCTCCAAAACACTTTTGTTCTCTCCATCTTCCGGTACATATTGGAAATTCTCTCCTTATGTGGTTAACAGGTGTTGACATGTGGGCGCACACATTGTCAATTCTCTCACAATTCATGTGGGTAGTTTGCAGGCATTACTCATTACACCTACATGAAGCACCTAGTTGTCTTCAAGTTTCAAACAGATGTTTATTCCTAGATAACCATTTCTTTCCTACTTATTTCTTCAGTTCGTTTGATGATTTGCAATTAGGACCCACCTTTTCCTTTTTCTTTTCTTTTTCTTTCTACATCTTATATCTTGGAGGCTATCTCTTCTTTACTTCACATGCACTTCTTACTTAAAGAACATTAATGGATAAAGAAGCATTAAGTTGAAGATTATTAGACCAAAGGAGAATGAAAATAGAATCAAAATTTAACTTACGGGTCAAGCCTTGAATCTCATCCCATGTCAAGCTGAAAGAAAATATTCCACCGCCAGGCATAATCTCAGGAATAGTAGCTGTAAGGCTGCTAAACCTCGATTGAGCAACTAATGAGCTATTAATAAGATTTATAGAGCTAAAGCAAAATGGTATTCCATCCTTTGACATCTGGACAGGACAGTCAACAATATCTACACCATCTGAAATAGCTTTCTGATATGCCAAGTCAGTACAACTGGGGTAGTCTCCACTTGCTCCATTCTTTGAGATGACCAAAAGATCCACTAAAACAATAAAAAGATTAAGGAAACAGGTTAATAATATTTTTTATAAAGTTTGGGGTCATTATGATCAAAAGTCAAGAAGCAAACCAAGCCTTCATAAATGAGTGAGAAACATTTTAGCAAAACCACAAATCTGCAAACTTGTTTACTAGAGGCATACCTTGTTTAGTAGCATTTTTTCCTAGGTGCGCAAAGCAATCTGCAGTAGGAAAAAATAAACCAGGATCTCAGAAAAACAAAATAAGCAACTGCTATAACTGATTAAATCTGAGTTGGCATGTCAGTAATGCCTTTCGTGGCTATAAATTGATATAAAAAATATCAATGAAAAAACGAAAGAGTTTTTTCATTCTTTACAAGAGTGTGGTTGAAGCATGTGACAAAAAGATGGAGATTTTTGGACACGCGTCAACTACATACTGGAAAAAAATGATAACTCACCTATGGCTGCTGACGGAGTTATTGGGAAGTCAGACAGTACACCGTCAACTGAGAAGTCACCATTGTTAATAAATTGGAGATACTCAGCGAGTGGGTCATAACTGTAGTTGAAGCTAATTGGAACATCATTTGCAAAACCTGCAGCAAAAACTTCTAGTCCTTCCTTATGAGCATCCAACACAACAGCAGTATGAGGTAGTAAGTAACTACTTGGATCTACAGGCCATATGTAATTCTTTGGAACGAGGATTCCAGAGGCAAAAGTCTTGATAAATGTAAGATTCTTTAAGAGAGAACCATAAGTCTGGTTGGTTGTGGGCTCAATTTCAGTTTGTCCTAGAAATTCAAAAACCCGTTTTGTCTTGCTTCGTCGGAATGGAGCTGCAATACTTCTCAAGAAATTCACCTCTGGTGAAGAGATATAACTGACAATTACTCTTCTAGATACAGAAAGCACATAGCTTCTCATACTCAAATTGTGTTGAGCGTAGAATGCATCATGCTGCAAAAGTATTGGAACAAAAAGTTGGCTCAAAAAAAGATATATCAGGTGTGAAGATACAAATAACCTCAAGACCAACAGAAAATAAATCATTTACATTGAAAGAAGTAGGTGCATAATCTTGAAAGGACTTCACAATCTATCTTTTACCTGAATATTCAACCATAAGCCAGGTGGTTTAATTTGTCCTGCCACATCCTCAACAGTTAGAATTGGGAGGACATTGCCATCAAACTTATTAGTTCGAGAGTAGACTCCTTGATTTACTGTCCAAGTCCAAAAAAATTTCAAAAATATTAGAATGTCAAAACACCATACAAAAACAGAGAAACAATTTGACCTATTCAATAGCAGGTGTATTAGTTATTTAAAGAGATCAATCATTTGTTTTAACTCCTAAAGATAGATAACCGGAACAATTTACTAGTTCAAACCATTACAATGAACCTGGATATATAGGTTCACACCCATCATGTGAGTGTCCAAATTTAAGAGCAGCTATGATTCAGCTTGTGGTCAAACTGGTGCGTTAATTTATTGGTGATGAAGCAATCAGCTATAATCCAATGACAAGGCCAAGTATTAGATACAGCAACTCGGCAGATTTCCTACTTTCCAAAACCAAAACTCTCCGTATCTACATTCCATTGACTGGCAATATAATTTTATAAACTAATAATGTCTATAAACCAATTAGATTTGATGACAAGTTAACAAAGATGCTACAACACATAAAAAAGAAACTAGCAACTCAAACTAACTGAGATAAATATGACTCGTTCATCAAACATGAGAAAGAAAGGATAGGAAATTAAACTCACAGATAACATTTGAGAGGTCCTTGACGGTGAAGTCAATGGAGAACCATCCTCGAGTCGGGACTCCATTAACAAGGTAAGTACTTTGCTGTTTTGGAAAAAGAGCTGAAACATCAGAAGCATTATCTAGCTTAATATGAGGGAAGCAAATCCCAGCTCCATCTTTTGTCAATTGCACATCACACCATAAGATTACATCTGGCACACTCGTCATTAAAGCCAAACTGTAAGCTACTGAACTGGAATCCGGGAATAACCCCGAAAACCCACCACGTGCTACCACAAAAGGTGCATCTCCTGCAAAGCATTATACAAGAAATGAGCTTATCGAAAAGTTCATATAAAATGCCAACGGGATTTTGCTCATTTGAAGCTCATTTTGGTTTTATAATCAAGTGAAAATAAATTATTTGCTCGAACCAAAATCAATTTTAAATATAAAAAAAAAATCCTTAGATTTACACTGTTCATATTTCACCAGATAGAAGAAAAACAACACATCTAAAAAGAAAGAACAAAAACAAAAGTTTCACCGAACTGAGTCTATTACAAAAATTAAAATAAACTTTGTTAAAATTTTCATTTGAACAAAAATATAAAATAAAAAGATTGAATCTCATGAAAAAAAAAACAAATTTTTTCCTTGATTTTGATAATTTTTTTCATCTTTTAAACTTCAAAAAAATAAATAAAATCATCTCTCACTGTGTATATATATATATATATATATTTAGTAACAGCGAAGCTTATACTGAGCTCATTAGCTCGAAAAAACCAGCATTTTATCACTTCACTTTCTCGGGAACCGAACAGAAACGAGCAAACTCAAGTGATAACTAACAAAACAAGACGCACCGCTTAGCGTCTGCCATTTAGTTGTCGCGTTAGATCCCTGAGCCGAGACCTGCGCTGTAATAACTCCACAGAGTATTACAATAAGTACGACGCCGAGAGCGCGTGTGTTACACATTGCCAGAGAAACGAACGCCGCCGGAGCCCCGCCGCAGCTCCCGCCGATCTGCTTGGTAAACTGTGCGAGATTTTTCTTCTTCACAGAGAGAGAGAGAGAGAGAGAGCAGAATGGAGTGGAGATTTTCGAGCTTGGCTCTGTAATTATTTTTATTTTTATAGTTATTAATTTCTTTTTTGTTTTTTCTTTAAATGTTTTTAGAATGTAATTACGCGTTATCAAGTAACGAGTTTGTTGATGAGACCTGAGAGCCGATTTCAGTCGGTAGCTAGCTTGGACAATCCGAAGCCGATGACGTGTTTTTGTTGAGCTGTCCGAAGGAACGGAGAAGAACTGTGTTGTTAAGAAAACAAACTATTTAGGAATCATTATTTTGACCTTATAATTATATTAATTAATATTACTAAAAAAATTGTATATATTAAGTTTTTTCAAAACTTTATATTATAATTAAGGACGAGCAAAAACTGATTAAAATGTACAAAAGATCAAAGAGTGAAAATGTGAGAAATTATTATCGAATAATTTTTTTTTTAATTTTTTAATTTTTTTATATAAAAGATGAAGAATTTGAATTTTAAATTTTTATTTTAATAAAAAATGCACTACTAACTCTTTATTATTAAATTATTTAAGTAAGTTTTTATTAATTAAATATTTCAAAAAAAGGAATTTTATTAATTTTGATGATTAAAAGTTTAAGTTGGTAAAAAAATTAAATTTAATAAAACTATATTTTTTTTAAACAAAACTAGATCATTAATCTTATTTATAAAGCATATTGTTTAAAATCTTTATAAGTTTAAAATCAAAACTAAGCTTCATTAAATATCTTTAATTTAGGGTGATCATTGTATAAGTAGTAAAAGAATCATAATTGATCATATTATTCTAATTTTAGTAAACATTAAAATAAAACCCCATTCAATGATAAGTTCCTTTGCAAAAATTATTTTTCCATGCAAAATATATATTTTTTATTTTTTAAAATATTGGAATATATCCGATAGCATAACAATGTATATATTCCAAAAAAAAAAAAGTCGGTAGTTGTTATGTTTTAAAAAATAAATGCTAAATATAATATTTAAGAAGTATTTTAATTATTAAAAAATTAATATTTAATAAGCGTAGTTTTTCATTTCATCTAAAGCTTGAAAGCTATACATGTACTGGCCTCCACCAAAAGGCTAGCCGCTAATTTATGAACCGGTCGCTTTCCCGGCTGGATTCTCGAGCCCCACCAGCTCCCGAGCCGGCAAGCAAAGCCGGTGGGATCAATAATCAACTCTGATTGGACGACAGCTAGACAGGGGTCACCACCAACCTGGCATGTTCCGACGTGGCATCCCTCCATTGGCCAGCCTCATAAAACGCGCAATATGGTCACGTTCGATGTGGGACCCTACATCACAGAATAAGGTTCAAACAGACAAAATGGGTTCCGCGTGGAAATGGATAGTGATGCGTTTCTGCAACAATTTAAAGACGCAAATTTTTTTCTAAAATAATATGTGTAATAAAATATTTTAAAATATATATATTATTTTATCATTTAACAATTATTTAAAATTTTAAAATAATATTTAAAAAATGCAGCATTAATTTTTTACAAATATATGAAAAGTGAAAGTGTGTTACATATGATTTGTTTTTTTGAGATAGTGTTACATATGATTATTGAAAGCGACTCTTTTAAAAAAAATAGTTATGATTTTTTTGTTGAATTTTTGTAAATTTATAAGAATTTTGATGGATATTTTTTATTGTGACATATTAATATGGATTTAAGTGGGGTATTAATACCGTGAGGTTGGCACAAATTATATTTTAATAATAATTTTAATTTTAATTTTAATTATATTATTATTCTCTTAATTTAATTGAGAAAAAAAATATCTTCATAGTTTTGTTATATAAATAATTAAAATATATTTAAAATAAAATATTATTTTCATATTTTCAATTAAGTATAAGAAAGTGATAATATAATTAAAATCGTTATCAAAATATAATTTGTGCCACCTAGAGTGTTAATATCCCAAATTTAGGTAAAATAAATTATTATTAAAATTTTATGATATGATTATTGTTTATTATAAAATATTTTGAACACGTTCGTTTTCTGTTTTAAATTTGAATAAATTAATGTATAAATTTTAACGATACTTTAGGATTTTTTTTTGATAAATTAAAAGTATGGTTATTATTATTGTTATGCACACAGTGGTGTTAGAAAATAGATTTTGACGAATAAAATTAAAGGACAATTTTGATTGTTATATGTGATTATAACAATTAAATTTATGTACTTATAATAATTACTATAATGGTATATATTTATTGTGATAGCGATAAAAGTTACAGTGACATAATTAAATAATAGTAGTTGAGTAATGTTATATTTTAAAATATTATTTAAAATTTTTAATTTAAAAATTATATATTAAATAATTATTAAATAATAAAATTATATACTTTTTTAAATTAATTATTATACTATTTTACTATTAATAATTATTTAACAAATTATTTCGATCGAAATTTGGGATAATATTTTTGAAGCAAAGTATTATTCATAATTGTCTAACAATAATGTAGTGTGGAAGTAGTGATAATCGTAATAATTATGGAGTGACAAATATAAGATGATGGTGCATGGCAGGTGAAATATGATTGTTTTTATATGTAATGATGCAAATTTGAGAACAAAATAGAACCTTCGTTTAACTAAAGGGATTATTTTTTAAAAAATAAAAACTTTCATTCATTTTTCAAACTATAAATTTAACTAAAACATACCAAATATAAGATCAAAGGGTATAGAAATAATACTTTGCATTTCTTTCTTTTCATTCCATTAAATTTATTTTTATAAAAGTCAAGTGATTAAAACGAGAAGGAGATAAGGAAAAGCCAACAAAATGTGTTACCATTGCAAAGATAATCACAAATGGGAAATACAAAATATCATAATCAACCGTGTAAAGTTGTTGAAAATCACTATTTAAAGATGTATCACACTAGAATTATAAATGGATGCACAAAAAATAGATAATAACTTTAGCAATTGAGCAAATTGCATTGGTTTTAAGGAGAGGTTATGGCGTGTTTAAGTGGTAAAGCTCGTGTATTTTTTAGCTTTGGTTAAAATTTTAAACTTTGGTAGGGGTTAAGGGAGTGTGAGGGCTTTTGTCTTTTTGGACATTTTTTCTTTTCGTTGTAGAAGTATGTGTTTAGGTGTGTGCAAGTGTGTAAGTAGGGATAACAAAATTTAAATTTAAATTCGAACTTTTTGTATAAACTCATAACTTAGGTTTTACTTGATTTTTTCTTTCGATTTTTTTTTAAAGATAAAATTTGAGTTTTTTGATATTTATTTTGTAAAATAATTGTTAATCGTGTGATTTTTATTGTATAATTTGTTAATAACATACTATTAAATATTATTTTTTAGTAATTATTTATTTATTAATTATTGTTAAAAATACTACTAATATTTACGATAATTAATATAAAGTTCATTATTATTATTATTATTAGTAGTAGTAGTAGTAGTAGTAGCAGCAGCAATAGCAGTAGTAGCATTAGGTTTTAAAATAAACAATATTTTATATCATTAATTATTAAACACTTAACTTCTATGTTTTCATAATTGATAATTTAATGGGTCAAGACACAAAAGCAATAATATCATGTGTTTTATTTTTTTTAAACAAATACTAACATGATTTATATTTTATTACAAGATTAATTTAATACCCAAAACTTTAATTAAGAGGTATATAAAATATATAATTATATTATATAAAATGAGCAACATCTTTCACTAAAATAATCTTCTCACTTTTTTTTTATAGGTATGATTAATATATCACTAAAAAGTGACAAAATAAACAAATAAACATATTTTTTAAATATATATATTAAAGATAATCAATTTTTATGAATTAATTTATGATTTTTCTTTTAAAAAAATATATAAAAAAAATTGAAATTTTGAGCCAAAATTTTCAAATTTAGATCTCACATAAAAAAATTAGAACTTAGATGCAAATTAAATTACCATCCTTTGTATAAGTGATGTGCGGTTCGGAAAGTGTGTAATATCAACCATAAAAGAAGAAGTAAAAAAAAAAAGAGAAAGAGAGAAAGACCATGGCCCATAAAAGAAATGTCTTTATTTCTCTCTCTCTTTTTTTTTGTTGCCCTTTTTAAAAAGTGTAAATTGAGAGACACCTCATTTTTCAAACTGTAATCCTAAGTTTCAAGTCTTTTTATCATCATTATATATTTATTTCCCTAGTTAGAGAAAAGAATTGGCAAAACTTTAAAGTTATCCATGAAGCATTGATGTTACACAACCAATTTTCATGCCCAAAAGTTGTAAAAGCTAACCTTTAATCCTTAAATGAAACTTTATATATTATTTTCTTAAACATTACACTTTTTTTTTTTAAAGTTCACCTAATTTAGTTGAAAGATTGTTAAATGTAGTAAATTTGTAATAATATCTATTAATTTAAGGGTAATACTATTACTCATTTCCTCCATTGGAGAGGGGTCGCTTTGTCCCCTCTTTGGCGGATCTCTGTCCCCCTCCATCTTTGTAGTTTAATTTTTTTGTTCTCTTTATTATTATTTTTTTGTTTCGTTATTTCAACGTGAATTTTGCTTGTCGGGGGAGCTTTGGTGTTCTGTTAGGGATTTTTTTCAACCGCCGACCTCCTTGGCCAATGCCAAGCCACTCAACTCATGTCAAGCCTCCTTAACCTTAGGCGAACTTCTTTAACCACTGCCATTTGCTTTTTCAATCGTTCTCCAACTGGACTCCAACTAATTTGCCTCAACGAATACCTTTATGGTTCCAAGAGTCCTATTGCTTTAAATTATCTTTGATCCAGCCACCGTCAGAGACATGTGCGCTCCTCCAATCACTTGTCATCAAGCTTACTATTGTTGGACACTCAGCCCCTACACCTAAACAAATATTGCTCACTACAGTCACGCTCTCATCGGATCTAGTGCAAAGTAAATACTGGTAGCCTTTAAACTCTCCATCACCATCATAAAGAATAACTTTATTTTTATAAGTTTATTATTTTTATTGTTCTATCGTGGGTGTATAAGTGGTGAATTTCAAGTGTTTTGAAATGATTATTGATTTGTAATTATGGAGGACATATATGTTAATGGTAGATTGTGTGTACCCCTCCTATTTGAGGGATTTTTTTTTTGTGTGTATTTATCCTCTTATATGAGATAAATATCCTCATTGTGGTAAAAAATTCATCTATCGATAGTCTCCGATCATAAAATTTGTTATCTCCCTCCATAAGAAAAACGTTATATTTAAGCGGTTGTCAATAAATATATATTTATGTTGTCTCGATAATTATATACTTCATAGCAGCAAACCATATAATATCTTGATTTTTTTCAAAGATATTTAAGTTGCTTAAAAAAATATAAATTTAAATTACACAATATTAATTAGTTGTAAAGTAACTTAAAACACTAACGATACACATCTTAAATCCATATTTTAAAATATGTATATCAATTAGCATTTAAAAACAAGTCCTTATCAATAATTGATCCCAATACTTACGATTGTTGAGTTGTAAGATTTGGGTCGAGTTGAAATTCTATTAATTGTTTGTAAAGATTCTTTATTTTCCTTGGTTGCGAAAGTTTAGATCCTTGGAACTTAAAGATAATTATTGATGTCAAATTGGGTTAAAGTTCCTATAATTGTGTGTATATATATATATATTTGAGTAAGTCCCTATAGTTATTTAAAAAGACTATTTATGTTCTTGAACGGTTAAATCTTTGAAAGGATTGTTTATTTTCCGTGGATTATGAAATCAATTAATGTCTAATAAATATATGGAATGGAAGGTAAAAATGCATAATAATAATAATAATAATGTATTAAACTTAGAACAAAATAATTATTTATCCTATCGTATATCTAGCCGGCCTGCCATTGTTAGATCTGCACTGTACATGTACTTGTGCAATTTTTTTATTTGTATTTATATTTATATTTTTATGAATAGAGAAGTAACGTGAAAGTCCCAGGCAACATCCAAAGTTTTATTTTGTAATATTTTAATGTCATTATACCTTTACCTAGTCAACTTATAAATAAATAATAATAAAAATAAAAAATTAATTAATTAATGCAAAAGGCAAGAAAAAGCCATGGTCAAACTGTGGGACAAAACCAGAGATAACACTTGCCTATTTTAAATTACTCAAATATACTTATTTATACATATAAATTGATATTTGATTTTGATATTCCCCTTTGTAAAGATATTATGAAATTTCATTTGGGCAGGAAGGTTCTTTTATCAATATCAATCATATGATCACACATGGGGGGTTTGAATAAAAAAAGAATATACATGTTGTGATGGGCGGCTGTGATGAGTCCATGTCAGCAGAAGAAAAATGAAGTTGGTGAGCGCACCCAACCTTGCAAGCAAAAAAAATTAATACATGAGCATGAGCTCACGTTGGGGGGTGGGCCAAGAGATCAGAGATGGGGAACTGGGGAAGCACTAAATGGAAGCAAAAGTGCTTTTGAAAAGTCAGAATTGAATTGTTCAAAGAAAAAGGACTTTTTGGGTATGTTTAATAGCTATTACTAATAAAACTAGAATAATTAAACATATATAAACGTTAGTCTATAAAATTTTAAAATTTTAATTTTTTTAATAAATAAAATAATTTTCGTAATTTAAATTTATTATTTTTTAACATTACAGTTATTATTTTAAAAATTCATATAAAATTAAATTTTTAAAAATTTTTAATGAAACAAAATTCTCCAAATTTTTTATTTGTGTTAGTTTTTAAATAATAAAAATACATGAGTATAAATACAATTTATTTAAAAAATTACATATATTATTGCTAAATTCTCTATTTTTTTTTAAAATTCCACTTACTACTTAATATAAATATATAGTAATTATATATACTTAAAAAAAAGGATGCAATGCTATCATAGTAAAAGCATTTCTTGCAAAAACACTTCGGACATTAGAAACTGTGGTTATTGTAGGCACTGATAGGAAATTGAAGATTCAAGTAATAGTGATAATGGCATGTGGTAGGTCATCAATGTGCATAATTTATAGCAGAGTCAGGCTGTGGGCACATGCATACATATGAATTATTAATACATGTGATATTTATGATATCAATTACTTCACCCATAATCTAACCCATACAGTGAATGAAGTAGTTGACCAAGCAAAACTAAGCCTAATTATTATTTTTGTAACCATCATAAGGCAAAATTTCATTATAATGTCACTACATAAATTAGACAATTTGCTAAATCTCTTCTTAGACTTTTTTTTTTTTTTAAGAGTCATGATTTTTCACCATTTGTTTTTCCCTTTTTTTTTTTTGAGTGCAACTGAAGCTCAATTTCAGCACTCTAAAGCAAATGGGTTTGATGGGTTCTTGGTCCCAAAGAGCAAAAAATATGCCCTGCTGCTAAACAAAAGGGTGCAGAATGTGATGATGCCTTTCTAGTGAAAAGTGCTTAACACTCTCAGAGTTTGATGGAGTAATTGGTAAAAATAGAGAGGAATTTTTTTTTTTTTTGAAATAATAAGAATTTTATTTCACAAGAGAAACTACAAGCATCAACTGAAGACTCAGCGACAATCAAATTTAAACAATACACACAACACAAAGGTTATAACTAAATACTTGCAGATAACACATTTATGTTTTATAATTTTGACTTGTGGTTTGTATCATAACTTTATGTTGATGAATCGAATTGCAGAGCCAAAGCAAAGATTAGCTTTAAAATCAGACAAAGATCGTCACTAGCAACAATCGAAAAGAATTTTTACTTGCATACTGAAGATTTGGTAGAAAAAATTTCCAACTGAGCTCTCAACTTTTTAAATAATCTCTGCCTCTTAATTCAACTCCTCCAATTGAGACCAACTAACTTTACCCTCTAAATTTGAAAACAAAATTAAAATAACATTGGGAAAATAAACAAATTATAACACATGAACCAAAAATGATTTGGGTGTACCCTAAAACACTGTAAACCCAAGAATGGATTAGGTGTAAACCAAAAATATCATAGACCCAAACTGATTTAGATGTAGAACAAAACAACCCATATCTACATAGATCCAGGGTTAAAGCTGAAAAACGACCAGAAAAAAAAAGAAGGAAACAGATGTTTTCCACTGGAGAGAGATCAGAGACATCTATCTTTGGAAAAAATTCAGAAAAAAAAATGGTTTTATGTTTTGGTTGCAAGAGAGAGATGTATAATAAGTTTTGAGAGGATGGTATTTAGTTTCTGTAAGAATGTGAGTTTTGCATGTGATTTGGTTAAGAAGTTAATAATAATAATAATAATAATAATAAAATAAAAATTACTGATTCAAACAAATTTGATAGCATACAAAAATTTCAAAAAGCTACAGGTAATTCAGAAAAAAAAGTGAGAAGATTATTTCATGTTAATTTTTTATAGAAAAAATGACATTTAAATTTAGTGAAATAGACAATTTATTTATTTAATTTTTAAAATTACTCATTTATATATTTTGTTATTAATTTTTTTGTTAAGTTCAATGACAATAAGAGTAATATAAATTTTTTTACTCATAAAAGATATGTGGCATAATTTAAAGAGTACTAGACTATTGACCAACATTAAATAGTATTGATCGGCAATTAACACACCAAATTGAATCATTGTAATTATCATTAAACTCTAAATTTTGTGTTATATGCATTGATGGGGTTATTTCTCTGTTAAAGTTAGTCAACCATCCGAGTTTCCTGAGAAAATTTAATTAGTCAGGGAAGTGTCATGACCATTCTCTTAAATTCTTGAGTTCGGGGCCAATACCAGATGTAGCCTTGTTGGCAAGAAAACTTAAAAGAACAGTAGTATGACAATCATTCCTTCAATGCAAAACGGAAAAAGTTTTCATATCCTCGAAAGAAGAAGTGTAGAAAGGAAACAGATATGGCTGATAACAGAGCTTGCGAAAGCCTGATGCCGTAAGAATCAGTGAACATGCTCTCAAGCCCCTCCAGCAATTGAATTTACTGATAAAGTTAGGCCACCCTGTGAGAATGACATTTCTTTAAAGAACAATGGCAGTGGCCCAAAAAGGCAAATTAAATCAAAAACTTTTTGACTTGATCTGCACCACGCGGAAACATTAAAAAGACTCGAGAGAATCGAGCGTATGCAGCTGTATAAAAGAATGCGAGAAATCTAAAAGTTGCCTAATAATTAAAAAGCTAACAGTTGACACAGAAACATGCTCTAGTGTTACCACTTCAAGAATGAACCAACCCAACTGAAAGAATTCCAATGTGAGAACAAAAACATCAGGTTACTGTTTAAGTGTAAAAGAATGTTGATAAATAAGAAGAAATGAAGAATCATGATTGTGTTTGTGAATAAAAATGAAGGTTCAGAGCAAATAAACTATGGATGACTTCATCCGAGTACAACCCATAGGAGTAAAGCCACCGACTAGTGGACATACAAGGCAGTGGAATACGAGAACGAAGAAATTTGGCATCAGAAAGTTAAGATCCATCTATTTCTCTCCATATAATTTTTGTTGAGAAATTAAGGGGTGATACAGGGTCGCAGTTAAAATAAAATTAAGAAAAATAAAAATAAGACAAATATAAGATTACGTAATTCGGCTTTTAGCCTATGTCCACGGGCGAAGACAGAAGAATCTTTTATTATCAGAATTGGAGAATACAAGTATTGTAGTGTTTTAACCTTACAACCCAAAATTCTAATACACCCAATTCTCTTAAATCACTCAAAAACTCTCTCAAAGTTTTAGAAACTCTCTCTAAATTGCAATGGAAAATGAATTGCTAAACTCTCCCATTTATAGGGAGAGTTTAGCATGGTGGACAGCCAAGAATTGACTGTCCACCTTGCTGGAAAATTGCTGGTACCGTGTGCCAACTACCAGCATTTCTCCTACTTGGAGATTTGATTGAGAATCAATCAATTCTCCACACCATTCTTTCTTCTTCGCCAATGCCATGTTGCCTACGTGTCTGCTAGGCCATGCAAGGATCTACACCATACAAATTTGTTGGTATTGATGGGCTTGGTCATCACATATGCAAGGTTATCATCTGTATGAATTTTTTTCATATCCACACTTCTATCTTCTACCACTTCACGAACAAAGTGATATTGAACACCTATGTGCTTCGTTCTTGAATGAAAAGCTGGATTCCTTGCAATATGCAAGGCACTCTGACTGTCACAAAACAATTCAACTTTCTCTTGCTTGTGCCCAAGCTCCTCCAGTAATCTTTGTATCCAAATTGCTTCCTTGCAAGCTTGTGTAGCTGCCATGTATTCTGCTTCTGTAGTAGATAATGCCACAACAGTTTGCAGTTTCGAAACCCAGCTTACAGCTCCTTCTGCAAGTTTAAACACATAGCCAGTAGTGGATTTTCTTTTATCAAGATCTCCTGCAAAATCTGAATCCACATAGCCCTTAACAATAAAATCTGATCCTCCGTAACATAAAGCAACATCTGAGGTACCCTTAATGTATCTAAGGATCCTCCTGACACAACCCCAATGCTCTCTACCAGGATTCGCCATGTATCTACTAACTGCTCCCACTGCTTGTGTAATGTCTGGTCTGGTACAAATCATAGCGAACATTAAACTTCCCACTACTGATGCATACGGTACTCGAGACATCTCGTTCCTCTCTGCTTCTTTGCTAGGACACATCATAGAGGATAACTTGAAATTAACAGGGAGTGGGGTACTAATTGGCTACAATCTTGCATGTTGAAGCGCCACAAGATTTTCTTTAAGTAGTTCTTCTGAGAAAGCCAAATCTTCATGTTATTTCTATCTCGGTGAATTTGCATCCCTAGAATCTTGTTTGCTGGTCCCAAGTCCTTCATATCAAATTCCCTAGCCAACTGTGCCTTCAATTCTTGGACTCGATCTTTGTTGAGGCCTGCCACCAACATGTCATCCACGTACAACAGTAAAATAATGAAATCATTATCATCTTCAAACCTTTTGTAGTATGTACAATGGTCTGAACTAAGTCTGTTGTATCCAAGGCTGATGATATAGGAATCAAATCTCTTGTACCAACACCTCGGCGCCTGTTTGAGACCGTACAGAGATTTGTTCAACTTGCAAACCAAGTTCTCTTTTCCTTCTTCTTTAAAACCTTCTGGTTGGAGCATATAAATTTCTTCTTTAAGTTCTCCATGAAGAAAAGCTGTCTTCACATCTAGCTGTTCTAGATGTAAGTCAAATGTAGCACACATTGCCAGGACTATTCTGACTGTCGTGAGTCGAACCACAGGGGAAAATATCTCATTAAAGTCAATACTTTCTTTCTGAGCATAACCTTTCACGACCAATCTCGCACGATACCGCTCTACTTGGTCATTGCCATCCCGTTTGATCTTGTAGACCCATTTGTTTCCAATGACTTTTCTTCCACGTGGCAGTGCAACCAACTCCCATGTTTTATTCTTATGCAAAGCTTCAATCTCTTCTTGCATTGCTGTCATCCATAGAGAAACATCTTGACTTTTAGAAGCCTCCTAGAAAGTTGTTGGCTCTCCATCCTCTGTTAGAAGGCAGTATGCAACATGAGCCTCCATGACATACTCCGAGTGCCACGCTGGTGGTCGTCTCTCACGAGTTGACAGACGATCATCTGTAGCCTCAGACTCTGCTGGTTCTTGTTCTTCGTGCCCTGGTGCTGCTTCAGAAGAATCTGAATCTTCTTGTACTTGATTATTTTCCATTTGTACCGTTGTAGTATCTGGATTGTCCTTCACTGTGCTATCATCTTTATCATTCCTTTGCAGTTTATCTTCTGCAAATATCACATCTCTGTTGATGACGACCTTGTGGGTAGTGGGATCCCACAGGCGATACCCCTTGACTCCATCAGCATATCCCAAGAAAAGGCATTTTCTGGATTTTGGATCCAGCTTCGTTGTTTCTTGGGGATTATACATCACGTACACAGGACTTCCAAATGTATGAAGGTAAGAATAATCAACTGGTTTTCCAGTCCACATCTCCGTCGGTGTCTTCAACTCGATTGCTGTTGATGGTGACCGATTTACCACATAACATGCGATTTTGACTGCTTCTGCCCAAAATGTCTTGGCTAAACCTGCAGTTCTCAACATAGCTCTTGTTCTCTCCAACAAGGTTCTGTTCATCCGCTCTGCTACTCCATTCTGCTGAGGCGTGTAAGCTGTGCTGAATTGCCGCTTGATGCATTCTTGTTGACAGAATGCAATAAAATCCTCACCAGTATATTCTCCTCCATTATCTGTCCTTAAACATTTGATCTTCTTTCTGATTCAAGTTCTACACGCGCTCTGAATATTTTGAAAGCTTCAAACACATATGACTTCTTCTTGATTGGATACACCCAATATCTCCTGGAATAATCATCTATGAATGACACAAAATATCTCGCTCCTCCTAAGGACATCACCGGTACTTGCCAAACATCAGAGTGGATCAATTCTAGAATTTCTTTACTTCTAGAACTGGATATGCTGAACTTTAATCTGTGCTGCTTACTTGTGACACAGTGCTCACAGAAGGGTAAATGAACCGATTTGAGCCCAGGAAGTAAATTTTGATCAGAGAGAATCTTCAAACCTCGTTCTGACATATGGCCCAGTTTGCGATGCCACATTATTGTTGACTCTTCTACTGAACTAGTTGATGCAACAGATGCATCTCCTTCCTGCAGTGTTTCTCCATTAAGCATGTATAAATTTGCAGCAACCTTTTCTGCCTTCATTACTACAAGCACGCCTTTGAGAATTTTCATTATCCCATTTTCAATTTGGGTCTTACACCCAGTGTTATCTAATTGTCCCAATGACAAAAGATTCTTCTTGAGGCCTTTCACATGTCGCACCTCCTGGATAATACGAACAGTACCATCGTACATCTTTATCTTGATGGATCCTACTCCAGCAATTTCTAAAGCATGATCGTCCCCCATATATACAGATCCTCCAGAGATAGGTTCATATTGATGGAACCATTCTCTTTTAGAGGTCATGTGCCATGTAGCTCCAGAATCCATGAGCTATACATCAGAGAACCGTTTTCTGCTTTCAACAACTGTTGCTGCCTCGCTGTATAAAATTTCACCATCATCTGAGGTGCTTGCAATATTCCCTTGAGGTTTGTCCTCTGCACTTTTCTTCAATCCCCAACAATCCTTCTTCAGATGGCCTTTCTTGCCACAATGGTAGCATTTGACATTCTTTTTACTTCTGGATTTTGGTCTACCATGATTTTGACTCCCACTGGGGCCACGTTCTGTTGATCTACCTCTCATCATTGTCAAAGCTTCTGCTTGCTGCGAACATTCCTGTTTGTCTTCTTTATTTTTCCGTCTTCGTTCTTCTCTCAATACAGCAGCTGTAACATCATCGAAGACTAAGAATTCCGTTAGGATATTATTCGTCAAGTTGATGATGAGTTGATCATACGAATCTGGTAGGCTTTAAAGTAAAATCTCTGCACGTTCACCTGCCTCTATTTTATGCCCCAAGGAAGTGAGTTGGGAAAATAGAGTATTTAACGTGTTGATGTGCTCTGTCACTGAAGTGGATTCTGCCATTCGAAGAGTATACAATCTCCTTTTTAAGAAGATCTTGTTGTGCAAAGATTTGGCCTCATACAATTTTATGAGAGTATCCCAGATCTCTTTTGCTGTCTTCTTTTCCGCTACACTGGATAGCACGTTATCAGCAAGTGCTAGATGCAGATCAGCAACTGCATTACCGTCAATCTCATTCCACTTGATATCATCAGTGATACCAGCTGGTCTTTCATCAATTGCTTCTAAGCATTTGTTTTTCCTTAAAATTGCATTTATTTTCATTTTCTACAATGTAAAATTACCTTCATTGAACTTCTCAACTTCGTATTTTGCCGCCATTGCTTTTCACCACGAACTGCTTTCTGCTAGGATCAGCTCCCACTGTTTCACGTGAATAGTATCTGTACGTATAAACAGTAATCGTATGTATGAATAGTAACTGTATACGTGAATAGTAACTATATACGTGAATAGTGACCTCCTTCAACCAGAAGCTCTGATACCACTTGTTGGGAAATTGAGGGGTGATGCAGGGTCGCAGCTAAAACGAAATTGAGAAAAATAATGAAAATAAAAATAAGACAAAGACAAGATTACGTGGTTCGGCTTTTAGCCTACGTCCACGGGCGAAGACAGAAGAATCTTTTATTATCAGAACTGGAGAATACAAGTATTGTAATGTTTTAGCCTTACAACCCAAAATCTCAATACACCCAATTCTCTCAAATCACTCAAAAACTCTCTCAAAGCTTTAGAAACTCTCTCTAAATTGCAATGAAAAATGAATTGCTAAACTCTCCCATTTATAGGGAGAGTTTAGCATGGTGGACAGCCAATGTCCACCTTGCTGGAAAATTGCTGGCACTGTGTGCCAGCAATTGTGTAGCTGGCACACGGTGCCAGCTACCAGCAATTTCTTCTTTTCTTTCTTACTTTCAATTCCAAGTTTAACAAAAATTTAGAACTAGTAAGAATAACTTAACATCTAAAACAGTGTCACCAAAGAAAAAAGAGGTTGAGGCAAAAAATAGTTGGATGAATGAGATCTCACACAGATGGAGACCTACTGATGTAACCAATTTATGTACAGCGCGTTCATTTTGCTTTACAAAGATATCATGCGCATACTTGTACAGCTCTAGCTAAATCCAGCTCGTTAAGTGATCTTATCTGCTGGAGAATTACTCCTGGAACCAAGAGACGTGTCTGCAAAATTTTATAGGTCAAAATGTTAGTAACAAGGAAGGGATAACAAAAATGAACAACCCATGAGAGTCAGGAGACCCTACAGATACTATAAAACTTCAAACATGCAACGTCCATTCAAACAAATCAAGATGGGATCTAGTTTCTCGTTATTAGCAATGTCCACTTCAAACGAAAAAAGGTTTATGTATTCAAAATATGCATTCAAACAATATTAGCATGCACAAGTTCGTAAAGGCACTCCTGACTGTTTTCAGAAAGTCTCAGATTAACAGATACAGCAGTGAATGGTTAACTGCCATGGGTGCTTCTTTAGCTTCAACGGTGAAAATAATTTCATAGAGTATGAAGTTTAAAATTTAACAATATTTATGATGAATTTATTTTTACCGGTCAATGATCGGTCAATGCAATTAATAGTCGATTAATTATTAGTTAACGTTAGTCAACAACGGCCAACGATTCATCAACACTGATTAACGTTGGCTAACAGTATAATTAACGGTCAATATTGGTTAGTGCTCTTCAGATTGTGTCACGTATTTTTTATGAGTAAAAATACTATATTACTATTATTATCATCCAACTTAATATAACAGTTAACAGGAAAAGGGTGTAATGAGTAATTTTAAAAGTTGGGTGAATTTTTTTTTTTTAAGAGAGGGATTACAATAATTATCATCATTTTCGCATCACTTGAGAGGGAGGGGAGGTCGAATCCAAGTGAGGATGTGAGACCTTGGGGGGTTCAGCCAAAATTAAGTGAGTTACTTTTTCATTTTATCAAATTTTGGAGTCAAAATGTCATTTTCTCTTTTATATAACATAATTACATACTTTATATACGAGCTCTTAATTAAAATTTTGGGTGTTAAATTAATTTTAAAATATGAATTTTAAAAAAAACACATGATATTGTTACTCTTGATCCATTAAATTAACAATTATGAAAACAAAATATTTTATTGAATTAATTAAAAAAAATTAATAAAAATAAAATAAAGCCTTTTGTTAATTAAAAAAATAAAAAAACAATGATTAGCCACTTTCCCGGATCTCATTCGCGCATCTGCAAAAGTGGCTATTTTATAGATCTACGAAACATTTTCGCAAATTTGTTTCCAATTCTTAAATTTTTTTAATTTATCCTATTTACTCACCAATTCATCCTTTTTTTCTTCTTAAATTCACCCTATATTTTTTGCATTTCATTATATTACACTCTTCATTTAAATAACAAATACATAAACTTCAAAACTTTGAATTTCTTTAAAGAAAGTAGATTCAAATGTTTGGTAAGAGAAAAAATTTAATTTAATAATATAATTGTCTAATTATTTATTTTTTAACTAATAAAAGTCAACCTATCCATTTGTAGTTAAAAAAGAGTATTATCTAAAAATATGAGATTCAAATGTTTGGTAAGAAAAAAAATATAATTCAATGACATAATTGTCTAATTATTTATTTTTTAATTAATAAAAATTAACCTATTCATTTGTAGTTAAAAAGAGTATTACCTAAAAATATGAATTATTTATGAAAAATTCTCTTTATTTTTATTGATATAATTATTTTGAAAGACATTAAAACTCTTTTTTTAAGCATCAGCAGCTAGATTTCGTAGACAAAAACTGAAGATCTAAGTGATTGGGTCTTGAATGTACACTCTTTACATTAGAATTTAATTTTTGGTTAAGGTAGATGGTGGTTTTAATTTTAATTATATTATTTATTTATTTAAAAAATATAAATATGGCAATAATTAAAATATATTTAAAAAATAAAAAAATTATTTTTTAATTAAATAAAAAAGTGACAAAATAATTAAAATCAAAGTCGCGGTTAATATATAATTTATGCCAACCTCAAGAAAGATCAATGTTAATATCCCGTTCATGGTATCACTTTATTTTGAGTAATTCTACTTTGTCCACCTGATCAGTAGTATTATATATATATAAGCCGTTTCGGGCCTCGCTCCCAAAACCTATATACATATATGTGTGTGTGTGTGAATGGCATTTGTTTTGTACATTTTGTGCGTCGTAATCCGATTCCATGCAACGCAGAAGAGATATATATATAGTTGACTCTCCCGTGAGTCCGTAACAACGAGGGAAGAGGTTACGGGTTACCAGTTACTTCTTTTACTACCCTGTATGACTCGTGGCATCCTACAAATTCAACGTGTTCCACGTGTCACTCTCCCCTGCGAACACTCAAACTCCTCCCCTTTCTTTCCCGGGCTCTTAACTCCTGTCACTCTCAAGCTCTCTCTCACACACACATTCCCATCTCGGCCGGATCTTATAACAAAAACCCAACTTCACAGAAAAAGAGATTACTAGGAATCTTTTCGTAAACTTTGTTGTTTTTGTTTTTCAGTACATGGGGTTGAATTTGATTATTTATAAACAATGAAAAAGTTGACAAACACTTGGTAAAAAGCAAAAACCAAAGAAACAAGGAAGATGGTGATGATGGAGATAAGTGAGTTTGCAAGAAACATATCACAGGACCATAAACAAGTGGTGCCCATATCAATGTTTGTGGCAATTCTTTCCCTCTGTTTAATTATCGGTCACTTGCTTGAAGAGAACCGCTGGGTCAATGAATCCATTACTGCCATCCTGATCGTAATTAATCCCTTTTCCTCTTTTTTTTTTTGGCTTTTTTATTAGTTGATTACATGGGGCTTTGCGTTTTCTTGGTGTTTGCTACTTTAGTTTGTTTTTATCTGGGGATATTTGATATTAGACGTTAGGTGCAAAAGTTGAAGAGAAGTAGAACTGTTGTGATTGTGGGAAATTTTTGGATTTTTAGGTTCTTAGTTGTTAGTTTGATCTTGTTAAAGGGTTTGAGACGTATATATAACGTTGTTACTGATTGAAGTGAGACATAATCTTCATCAACTGACTAGACACTAGTTATTGGCATCTCTGTTCTGTATAGGGATAGTTCATATTGTTGAAATGTGCATGAATTTTGAAAGCTTTCTGGGTCTAATTCTTGATTGTGTAACCTAATTATGTTCAAGTTGATGTTGTAAATGAACTTTCTATTATCTTCTTGTTCCATCTATTGCCCAATTTCGCATATAATCAGATGCTTAAGCGTCTGCAGATCCTTTATAGCATTTTCGACTAGAACAACGGTCATGTAGGTAGTGTCATAATTGATTTGAAACTGCTTCAGAAACTTCAAATGTTGCTCTAAAGGAAGATTCATTTTCAAAACAATCATCATATGCGTAGCTATTTAGCACATTTAACTACTTGAAGTGTATGAAAGTCTGCTTGGTTAATCTTATCATCGTTTTGTATCATTTTTCTGACCAGGGTTGCATATTTGGAGTAATAATCTTATCTCTAAGCAAGTGGAAAAGTTCTCACATCCTAAGATTTAGCGAAGAACTGTTCTTCATATATCTTCTTCCTCCCATTATATTCAATGCTGGGTGAGTTCTACCATTCTCCGTTACTTCCTTGAATCGGCTTGAGTGGTTTCATGATCATTTTGCTAACGATGTACTGGGTTCACTTAATTCAGGTTTCAGGTGAAGAAGAAACAGTTCTTTCAAAACTTTCTAACCATCATGATGTTTGGGGTGATTGGTGTTTTTATTTCAGTATTAATCATCACTGCTGGTAATCATAGAAAATCAAATTATTCTGTAACTTTTTTTGGGTCAGTTTTGCACAATTCTTCTAATACTCGGTGTCTTGTTGTTCACCTAGGCAGTTGGTGGCTGTTTCCAAGACTAGGATTTGTTGGTCTGAGTGTACAAGACTATCTCGGTGAGATCCTTCTAAATGTCAATTTACATGCATGGTTTAGTAATTTCAATATCCAAGCATTGATATTTCCTCGAGCACATAATTTTGGGTTGCACATAAAATTTTAATTCTGCTGTTTCAGCTTTAGGGACAATTTTTTCATCCACAGATACAGTCTGCACACTGCAGGTTGGTTAACTTTATAGCTACATTCTTCTATTTACATTTACTAGCTGCTTTTATGAAAAAAAATAAATAATACTTTACTTCTTGTAGGTTCTCCATCAAGATGAAACTCCATTGCTATACAGCTTAGTCTTTGGGGAAGGAGTTGTGAATGATGCAACATCAGTTGTTCTCTTTAATGCAGTTCAAAAAATTGATGTTGGAAGACTTAATGGCAAGGCAGCTTTTCGAATAATTGGAGATTTCTTATACTTGTTCACAACAAGTACTGCATTGGGAGTTACTGTGAGTATAAATGATTAACTGTTCAAACATGAAATGGTTTGCCTCCCCTCCTTCCCCCACCCCCCCCGGCAAAAAAAAATGAAATGGTTTTAAAGTGATCACTGGACCTAAACGATCTGCTCTTGCATGTAACTTTTTGTATGATGTAGAGCAAGATATGGATTTAGATGCAAAGTATCAACCCTGTGAGCATTGCTGATTAAAAAAAAGCATTTCTCTTCGTGTACATGGATGGTCAGACTGATCTACTAAGGTTCTGCATAAACTAATATAAATAAAAGGCTTATCATAAACTCAGGAATTGCTGCCAAGATATGATTTATATAATTCCTCAAAGTTCAAATCATTTTTGAACATTCATCGGAAAGCTTTCTACTTTGGGTAGCAGGCTTGTAAAGCAGCCTATTGTATTCTTCTACCACAGGCAGTGCCTGGATATTTTACATTTATCTTGTTACTTCTCCGGGTGACTCAAAACATTTCATGTTCTTCTTGCAGGCGGGCCTTTTGACAGCACTGGTACTTAAAACCTTATACTTTGGAAGGTAAATTTTTCAGTATTCTTTTCTGATGACTGAAAATGCCAGAGTTCAATTTTTGCTTCTAAATTCTGAAGGTTGTTTTATAGAAGTCTGACTCACCATCTGCCTACAGACATTCAAGTGTTCGCGAAATTGCTTTAATGGTTTTAATGTCATATCTCTCTTATGTATTGGCTGAGGTAACTTGTGCGTAAGTCCTTCTGTTTAAGTTTCTAATAAATTTAAATTTTTGAGATGCATACCCAACAGAAACTTTACATTTTGTCTGCACTTTATAATTGAATCAGCTTCCATAATTAACTGCAGCTTCCACACATTAAGCTTTGTTGGTATTCATGCATTCTATTGCTGGTTCTTTAGTGAAATTTTAACTTTGTTTTCTCATGAAAGATATCAGAGTTTATGACTCTGAACATTTAAATCTATTTCATTTTGCAGCTATTAGAGCTAAGTGGGATTCTTACTGTTTTCTTTTGTGGGATTGTCATGTCACACTATGCATGGCACAATGTGACTGACAGTTCGAGAATTACAACCAGGCATGAATTTGGATCTTATTCTTTAAATTAGAGCTCAAATTAGCTAGGTTTCATAATTGATCACTTCTCAATTTCTTTGAGCAGGCATATGTTTGCCATGTTGTCATTTGTAGCAGAAACTTTCATATTTCTATATGTGGGAATGGATGCTTTTGACATTGAGAAATGGAAGATGAGTAAGTTGAGGTACTACTTCCTTTATATGTGAAGATTCAATTATCTTAGAAACTTAATGCTGCAAATATCTTCAGTGATGTTCTATCAAATCTGAGAATTCTACACAAAAAAATGCAGTTAAATACTATTAGTCTAAATTGGAAAGAGTCTCTGACCCCGGGTCACTTTTGCCATTACCAGCAAACTTCCTTTAAAGATCAGTCAATGCCTTCCAAGAATATTAATGTGTTCCAACTTTCTAATTGGTTGCAGTTTTGGTACTTCTTTGGGCATCTATAGTACCTTGATCTTACTGATATTGCTTGGGCGTGCTGCATTCGTGTTTCCTCTCTCTGCTTTGTCCAATTACATGAACAGGCATAGGTCATCGTCAATTACAGTGAAGCACCAGGTTAGACAATTTACTTTTGTTATGAATCAATTATGCACTAAGGCCAGAAAAAAAAAATCCGTAAGTTTGTAGTCACAAGCTTCTGAATTTGCTATTATCTAGGTAGTTATCTGGTGGGCTGGGCTCATGAGAGGGGCAGTGTCTATTGCTTTGGCTTTTAAACAGGTGTGTTTTCTGTTCATCAAGAATGATTGCTGGTGCAACATCATTTAAGTTATATGATTGCCAGAAACAGGGTTTGCTGAATCAATTCTCACTTCAATTGAAAAGTTCACGTACTCTGGAGTTACAACGGATCCAGTTAGTGCTACAATGATTACAAACACCATAATCGTTGTCCTCTTCACTACATTGGTATGTGAATGGTTTTTCTTTCACTTTTAGGAAAGATAGTTGTACTGTTGAAGAGCAATAGAAATCCACTAAGATGTACTGTTCTTGTCTGTTGCAGCAATAGAAATCCAGTCTTTCAACTATTCATGGCATTTCTACCTCTATGATGTAGCATATTCATCATCATAGGAACGAAAATATTCCATCTTCCTTTGCACAGGAGTTCCAATAATGAAGTCCTTTTGATTTCAGGTGTTTGGCTTTTTGACAAAGCCGCTTGTCAAATATCTGCTTCCTCATCAAGAAACTAACCGCAACGGTCAGGAACCAAGGTCCCCTAAAGAGGACATGACCCTGCCTCTGCTCTCCTTTGAGGAATCCGCAGCAACCAACCTCCTTCGTGCAAAGAACAGTTTATCGATGCTTATGGATCATCCTGTGTATACTATACACTCCTACTGGAGGCGGTTTGATGATGCGTACATGAGACCCATATTTGGAGGACCTCTCAGAAATCAGTCAGAATGTTAGGTTGACACTTTTCTTTAAACTTCGCAGCACGGATGTGATCAGACTGCCCCTTTTATCAGCACAATTCAACGTTGAGATTGGAGTAAACTCTCCAGCGTGGGTTACGTGGCACAAAAGAAACGAAGATGCATCTTCTCTCTCTGTTAATAATGCAAGCGAATTTGTTGTTTTTGACCTAACTTTTCAGCTTTCATGTCCAATAATGGACTTAAGATTTGGAGCAAAAGAGTTGCAGTTTTGAGGCAGCAGTATGTCAGTTAGATGAATCAAAATTTTATCTCCTGACAATTATGTAACTGAACTTGCGCCGATACGGTTTTTGTACATGGTTCTAATCAGTTGGAATGAGCCAGATGTTTTTGTTTAAACTTGAAGCAATCAGATTAGCAACCAAAGTGGCTCAGGCACATGATTTATTTTCTTGTTATAAGCTGTCTTTCATTCCTCTTGTTTGCGTCGATGAATGCTCTATTGTTTCCGTACAGTACATTTTTCCAAATATGGGATGCTATATATGAAAACCAAATGGCAATCATTTTCAGTGATGAATCAAAGCACAAATATTCTCAGCATGCTTTAAACCATTGATATTAAAAGCTTATGCAGCAGCTGGAACAAATGTCTATTGAAACTTAGAATGCTTAACCATTGACGTAATGCTGAACCCATCAGGCTGGTGCAACCAATAAGAGAAAAAAGATTAGAAAGTCTAGCTTTTGCCACTGACCATTCTACAGAAAGTAAGCTGAAGCTTTGGTATTTCACTACTTATCCCGGCATTCCGGTGGTGTTTCAAGGCCACATTTTTCATGCAAGCATGCTTGGGATCGATCCCAAAGGCTGGGAGAACATTCTTGTAGCCACAGAGACACATCGTCCACCACGGCCCAGCATTGCTTGGTGGGTGGCACCGGTGAAAGGCCACTGGCAGCAGGCAAGCAAAGTCTTATCTTGCTCATTTTATTGTTGCATATGGAAAATACTTACCGCTTCATTCATCAATGCAGTGAGAAAAATTGCCACAACATTGAACTAAAACTTCACTAGTAGTTTAAACCATTTTGCTTCCCCTTTATTCCATCCGTTTTGGACCCAGATTTATAAGAAGGATGTGGAGAATTGCAGTTTGCTTATGGTTAGCATGTTATTAGGTGTTCATGTGAATTCTGGGGTTAGTCATGGGAGGGCTGAAGAACATCAAAAACATTTTGAGGCTTGGTGGTGTTGATTTGGTGACCCATATTCTGTCCAGGGACATTTTTACTTCAGATCAAAAGACTCAGAATTGGCAAGTGGTCTTAGCAAATTTTCGGGATCAAAGCTTTAGGCTGTGATTTCAATGTCAGGTCTCTTGTGTTTGGTTTAAATTCAATCAAATTCTTAACATTTCAAATTGTGTCAAGAAAGTTCATTCCGTTAAAACAATGTACTAACAAAATTTTAGCCATTCGCACCAAGAGAATGGACCTGTCTGGCACAATTTGAAACGTTGTGGATTTTAACTATATTTAAATCGAACAAGAAGGACCTAATTCCAGCCTGGTACTTTTAGTAACACTAGTTCATAAACCTTCATAATTTGCAAGTGTCGGCTAGTGTAGAACTAGATCCTGTATCAAAATTACTAGAGATGCTTGCTGCAAATTTCTTTTATTGAATTGCATAACAGAGAGGGAGAAAGATGATAAATAATGTTCCATACAACTTGAGCCACGACATGAATTTACATTAGAAGATACGCAAGCAAATGGTTGAGGGAAAAGATCAACCACAGTCTCAAATGCTAACAGAGAAAAAGTTGCACATCATTACTTGAAATTGATCATCATATTTTACATTTGACATTGTTTTCCCAGCTTCAGAACTTGACAAGTGCGAGAGACTTCAAGCAGAGTTAATGTAACCTATGACATGGCAATATCAAGACAGAAAACAACTTACAGTACAATTTCTACATGTTCAGTGCTTACTTCAACAACATCTTAGCAATCAATATACAGAATATACATCTAGCTTTTCCAAGAGGGAATGTGTAGTGCTGGCATATAAATGCATGCCTGCAATCCACAATGAAGAAAAAAATTCAACTCTTTCAGATAATAATAAAACAGAAGGTGGAATGAGATAACAAGATAACCAAGTGAGCATAGATACTAAGTCTCGGATTAAGGAGACCAATAGAAATATGCATTAAGGGAAGGACAAAGGAAGAGTAAGTAGTATGTTAGTGAAATCATAAACTACATGGATTTAGAATTTACAAACCCGCCAGTGAAACCAGCTGTTATCATCTCCTAGATATGTGCCTTGCAAGACCTTCTGGTATTCCTAAAGCAGAAATACTTTCGCAACCAAAGAGATTTTGAAGTCTTGCATCACATAGTATAACCATTGGATTTAGAGGATCCTGGAACTGTATTTGAACAAGGAGAAGGGTCAATTTAAGTTAATTCTCAGTGGTGTATATCAAGCAGGCAAACAAGTAAAAGAAATAAACACAGACTAATCTAACAAACCATGTCAGGTAAATAATAAAACAGACAGGCTCTATCAGACTACAGGTCGTATGGTGTAGAGATGTTCCCGGTTAATTTTAGAAGCACAACAGCTTAAGTGCTTGGTAAACACTATTTCAACTCCAAAGTTAGGTATTTACCGAACCCCGCTAATTTCTACTCGATTGCAGTAGTGCTTTCAAATCCACAACATCTTTACACCAAACAGATAATTCAACTTACATATCTCTTAGAATCTTTGTCTGTCAACAGAACCATTAACACATAGAAGAACCATGGCAACAAAAATATCATCAGTGCTTGTCTACTTTGTTACCAACCTCCAGATTGTTCACTTTTATGTATTCCCAAATAAGTCTTAAAATCTATGACTGGAGCACATCTCTCACGTTCACACCCAAGAAATTTGCTAATGCATCAGAAATCATAACAGAAGGACCAGGTTCAGCACTTCTTTTTCCAGACACCATATGATCTGCCGTTTGCCTCCTAGTACCCGACTCTGCTGAAAGCATCAAAATTCAGAATCTAAATACTAAATATACGGACATAGATGAACAAGTAAAATGATATCAGATACATACTTTCAGGTTCGAAAGGAGTGATATGTTTAGCTAGCAGCTTGTTCATCTTGAACATATCTGTATCATCAGTCTCAATTATTAACTGCAGCTCATCATTGCAAATAATCTTCCTTTTGCTACTTGGGTCTTGGAGATTGTTGTTTCTTATGTAAGCCCACAGTTGCATCACAATCTGAAACCACTGGCAAAGGCATTTGAGTATATCCTAAAAGCTGTAGGTAAAAAATGAAAACTCAATAGAATTCTGATTCTTCAGTCAGAACCTCAGTCCTTGGAAGAGCTGGGTGACCAACAATGGCCTCAAGTTGAGGTGAGACACTGCAAAGTTTGTTTAGACCACCCGGCGAAATCTTCTTCTAGCTATAATCTGGGCACTGCAATGAAGATATAAATTGAATAACATTTTCCCAAGCATTGAACTACACACTATCAGATAATATTAGTCATTCTCTAGTGCGAACATCTCTATACAGACTTGTGCATAATTCTTAACAATTCAGCATTGAGTTTTTATAGTTTAGCATTGAACTGCTAACCGCCATGTAGAAATCCTCATTTCTAGTAAAACATGGACATTCACATAAGGAAAAATTTTTAACGTTTGCTATTTCCTTCTCTTATCATTTATTTAAACCAAATTGGAGAAATAGCTTCCTCTTTGATTATTTTCCTTCTTCCCAATGGAGTCATAGCATTACTAAATCTACCTGAACTCTAAACTGACTAGACAAATGAGTATAGATACTGAACAAGGACAAGAGTTCAAAGATATTGACCATGACAGCATTAATGGTATGGATAATCTTTGTTAAGTAATCTGATTGAATCTACACACCATAGCCAAGGATGGTCAGTCTATATTTAAAATTTAAATATTGCAAGAACATAGACTAAATTGTACGAGTGATATTTGAAAAATTTTACCAGTTGAACCAACAAATACTTACAATTCATCCATTTTAACAAAAATTTGTACTTTATTTCGTTATAAATGAAATTGATGTGATTAAATTTGAACCCAAATTTCTCCTACTACCTAGAGAAACTTTTTATCAAGTAAACCAACAAACACCCCGAACCCATCAAAATTTGCTTATGACTACTCGCAAATTTCTCTTTTATATATATGTATATACCACAAACTACACCAAATTATACTAAAACAATCGTTATAAGAAAATCCGAACTTTCATACTTTTTCTTCAGAAAAAAAATATATCAATTTTTCCATTAAAAATTCAAACCTTTCTTTGGGCGGCAGCTCAAATGGCTGAGCCGAGGAGTAGTGAGCAGGGACTGAATTTCTGGGCTGTTGAAGGGAAAAATGGCAATTTTGGTTAGTGGCTTGCGGTTGTTGTTGTGGTGGCGGCGGCGGCGGCTGCTGGAAGAGGAGGTGGATCTGAGCTTGAATAAATTCCATTTTGTCAGTGAGGTCGAGGCCGTGGAGCTTCGACTGCAGCTGCTCCACGACGCCGTTTAGGAAGTCCATAGACGGGTTAAGGTTCGTTTCGGTGATCAAAGTGTGTAGAGCCTGGGTTATTTCTTGGTCCGTTCTTGCCATGGGCGCTGGCGCCAAAAAACAAATCAACTGTAACTGAATTATAACTAATTCTGATTCTGAATCACCTCTCTCTCTCTTTCTTTCACTTTTTCTCTGTCACTCTGCGCCCGGCGGGCATTTGTGTCGCCCTCTCTCACGTGACCGACGGTAAAAACTAACTGAATTATAACTAATTCTTATTTTAATATTTTTTATGCACGAGTGTTAAAATTAATTAATTCTTGTTTTACTTATATTGTGATAAACATAAAATATTAAAATAAAAAAATATGTATAATTAACTTATGGGTATTGAATGTTACTAAAGAGTTCGGAATCAAAACTTTAACGTTCAAAGACCTTTAGACTTCATTTTTCTTCCTTCAAATGATTAATCAATTCATCAATTCAAGGAGAAACATGAAACAGTTACTATTTAAATGAGAAAGTTTTGTTCATAATTGAGTAAATTCCTTTGTTGAAATAGAAACTGGACATTAAGTTGATTGGATTGTTCGGATTTAAGTCCAGCAGACACAATTGATGCTAGTGCTGCTCTTTTTATACATTTTAGTCAATTCTGCAAATAAATTTTATGGTATAAAATATTTATGCTTATATTAGTTCTTGTTTGAAATTTTTGATTTATATTTATAATATTTTTTAAAAAAAGTATTCTAAATAAAAGGATGATATTATATTTATATGTGTATATTATATTTATTTTATCTATTTAAAATTGTTATTACAACAAATCTTATGATTATAAACTCCTCAATATCATATGACAACATGGGATGACTACATGCTACTCTCTATTAGCTGGGTTGAAAGTCAAATCTCACTTCAAGGAGGAAATACCATTTGAATTTTGAACTATCTTTTATTTTAAATTAATATACCACCTAATAAATAAGTGGTAAAATAATATAAAATTTAAAATTATTTATTATATTATTTCAGCACTTATTAGTTACTTGATACATTATTTTAAATCAAAAAAATTAGGAATACCATTTAAGAAATATAGTATTATTCTTCTATTAAAATAAATAAGATATGTGTATTATTTATTTTAACTAAGAAATGTTAAATGTTCAAAATTTCTTTTAGAAAAAATGATATCTAAACCCTTAAAGTTTCAAAAAATGGACATGTATATCCCTAAAATTAAAAAAATCTCATTTGCTCCTTTGTTAAGTAACGAATTCTATTAAAATTAACGAAAAATCTGTTAAATCTAGTAAAATTATGATTATACACTTGTTATGATTGAAAAAAAAAGTCTAATTGGTCTTGACAGATCATTGATCTCGCATTAACCAATCGTTGATTGGTGTTGATCATCTGATAACTGTTCGTTGACTACTATTAACCAGTCGTTAATCATCTTGTTGACTAGCTTCTTGACTATTGTTAATTGACCGTTGAACGGTTGTTGATTGGCATTGACCAGTATTGACTCGCTGTTGGTTGTTTATTGCTACTGTTGACCAATCGTTGACCGACCATTGATCTTATATGAGTGAATTTTTTTTTATCATTTTCACTGTTAAAGTTAACGAAATTCATTATTTAATAAGGATGTAAATGAAAAGTTTAAAATTTAAAAGATTTGCATGTTTCTTTCCTAAAACCATAAGAGTTTAGATGTTTTTTTTATAAAAAAAGTTATCAATTTATTTTATAATATACTTAATATAATATTTTTTATTATACCAAATAATTCATATAAAAATATAATTATATATTAAGTAAATATCAATAGATTATTGTAATATTAAAAAAAAGTAGATTTATAAAGTAAAATTTAAAAATTTTCATTTTAAATTTATTAAGAAAAGCAGCTCTATAAAGTATTAAGACGAGTTCAAATAACATTTTTATCTAAAATTTATAATAATTCTTGAAGGTGGATTCAGTTAAGTTTTTTTTTGTATTAAAAAAAAATATATTGACTGGAATGTTCCCTAATAAATATGAGGTGAAAAAAATAACATAAACGATATGTTGTTGAGTAGCAAATCTCATAAATGATATTCGTGAATGACATGTCTTCTACGACGAATGAATTTATTGAAATTTATCTCTTTTACCCTTCTAACTTATTGTCAAAATACAAATTTATTATAATTTATAGACAATTATTTGTTGATACCAACATTCTTTTTATTGAAATTCCATGGTAACTTTATAAAATAAAATCACTTTTATAGAAGAAGAGAATTCTCCTATTCATATCAATAACTTTAAATTTTATATTATTCAATTTTTTTTTTATATCTATATATATGTGTGTGTGTCGTAAACTTTTAGTTTAAGCTCTATTCATCAAAAGTCTCACTAATCTAGAGTTCAAATATTTTGATAATGCTTCATTTATAACCCATAATAAGCTCGTTACATAGAGATTTTGAGCCTTAACTCATTATCATTAAGAGACTCGATATTAAATAAAAGAATATCCTCAAAAATTGTTATGTTTCTCACTCTTAAAATGTCTTTGACATTAATTGTTATCGAAATAAGTATAATGTCCTCAACATTAATGAGTATATTCGGTAATTGGTTTTAATTGAGTCGATCACTAAAAGTCTTATGAGGTAGATGGAAAGATATTTACCTACTATTGATTAAGAACTCAAATTATTTTTATCCTCAAGAATTTTATAGTTTCAAAATTTTCTATACAAATTCTACTATAATAATCTCGAAATAAGTCAAAAATATCTTAATTTTAATAAAATTATACAACCCAATATAATAAAATTTATAAAATAAAGGTTAAAACAATCAAGGAATGAGAGTTTTTGGGTAAGCTAAAACCCTGAAAACTCTTCTTATGCACGAGACCTAAATTTTTTTTTTATTACTTTATTACTTTCTTCATTTATTTTATTGATCTTTCATTGATTTAAACATTAAAGAATTTTCATTAAAAATTATTTGGGAGGTAGTTTAATTTTGTTTGTGATCATAGTAAAATTTTGAAGCCCAATATATATCAACAAAAATCATTTCAACCTAATCCTTCCAAAAAAAAAATAAAAAAAATCAGTCACTATTCTTAACAACTTCATTTTCACTTCATGGGTCCAAATTTTTTCAAATTCCATTATCAACAAAAAGATATATAGTTAATGGTTTTTAAAGGGGATTGATTTTGTTAATTTGTTCACATCTAGTAGATCACTACCACCGACCAAGCTGACCAACTTTGGTTCAATCCATGTGGCTTGCACAACATTCTATGTTTTTGGATTTATGTCCGTATTCATATTCATATCATGTGATCTTAATAGTATTTTCTTATCAAGTTATTAAGAACAATGGTTGCATGTGGATAGTAAGGTTATTATTAGAAAAAAAGCTCCACATTTGATAAGAAGGATTTTGTATCTTTTGAAAAATAATTATATATATATAAGAGTTTGTCGTAGGATTCTTATAAAGCACTTGAAAATTAAAATTTTAATAAATATTAGATCTAGATTTGAGTAATCACTATAAATACTTCAAATAATGAGTAAAATCTCATGATGAGATGTGTATAACACGTCTAAAGTAATAAAACCACAACCCATATTTTGAAATTTTGTATTTCATTTATCTTATGCACAAAAATGATTCCGAATTTTTTAAAATAAAATATTCACGTGATAAAGTTTTAGTTGATAGAATGAATCGGGCAAAATATTCACCCACCTAAGGTTTTTTTTTTTAAAATTAAGTAGTTATTTGATTTAGAGTAGTATTTTAAATATATATGTATACATAATTTTTTAAATGATAGATCAATATGAATTCATTAATTAAAATGTGTATATATATATATATATATATATATATATTCAAATAATGCATAACTAATGCACTGCAATTAATAAACAATTGAGTTTTGATCTTAAATGTTAAAAATTAATTTGTCTAGTGATTTAAAAATTTAGTAGAAAATCGTGTCAAAAATACTATATCATATAATTTAATCATATATTGTTGATATTATAATTGAGAGATTTTAAGTTAACGAATTAAATTCGTATTTATTAAAAATAGTGAGTAGATCTCTCGAAAGACAAGATTATAAGATGATTATTATTAATGTGTAATGGACTCTAAAAATCTCTTACAACCACAATTTAGGTTGAGCCACACACAAAAATTGTTTCTGATAATAAATTTTTGATACTTAAGTCATTAATGCTGTAATGGATCAATAAGAGAATACAAGAAAAGTATGAAGGCAATAAAGGAAGAATTTTGAATCTTGTGTATATGAAGAGTTTTAGGGTTTAATTTGCTCAAAAGTTCTTATTCCTTTATTATTTTAGTTTTTATTTATATATTTTATTGTATTAGGTTATAGAGTTTTATTAAAATTAATACACATATTTACTTTTTTATTTTAAACTCACTATAAGATTATTATAATAATATTTATATTAAAAATCTTTAGACTATAAGATTCTTGGGAATAAAGACAATTTGAATCATTGGTCATAGTCAATAGATATCTTTTCATTTGTACTTGAGAGCTTTTAATAACTAGCTCGACTGTAACCAATTATCAAAAGTACTAATTAATGTCGAGGATGTCATACTTATCAATGTTGGGAACAATTAATAACAATGATATTTTAGAGTTGAGGAGTACAAGCGAGTTTTGATGATATTTCTTTATTTAATATTGAGTCTCAGTGATGGTGGGCCAAGGCTCAGGGTCTTTGTGTAATAAACCTTATTATAAACTTCAAGTAGAGAATTCTCATAATGTTTGAGCTTGAGGTATGCAAGCTTTATTATGTCTTTTAATAGATTTTATTGTAGGTTTCAAACATTTTTAGAATGCTTGAACATGAGGTTTGTGGATAGTATTGAGCCTTTTGGTATATATATATATATATATATATACTAATATAATTATTAAAGAAAAGAATAACGTTATACATTTTAAGTTATATATTAAGTTATATCATAAGTTGAGATGTGTTAAGTAATCACTAGGTGGTAAAATAGTATAAATTATAAAAGTATCCATTACACTCAATGATTTCTTGACATATTATTATTTGAGATATAATTTAAGATACAAATTTAAAATGTGTAGTATTATTCTAAAAATAATTATAAAGTATAGATATCATCATTAATGAGATCAATATATAAACCAATTAATGAGTGTTACGTCAAGTGTCTCCCAATTAATTTGAGAATTACATTTAAGTTTAATTCTTTATGTTAGCAAGTGAAAATGAATTTTTCACAATTTATTGAAAGTAGACTTTTTTTAAAGAATAATTATTTAGATTAAATTAAACTCATCCGTTATTTCGCGCTGATCATATATATATATATTAAATTATTATTATTAATAAACTTTGCAATATAATTTTTATAAAATTAAAAAAAACCACTCAATTAAAAGACAAATTTGATAAATTTAGCATTACATTTAAATTAGAATATAAGAAATAAACCCTTATTGAGTCGGCAACACGAAATGAAACATACTTTAAATATTAACTTTTGTGAATTTTTTGTGATATTAACAAATGGGATTGGGCGAATTTTTGTGATAGAGAAATGTGATTTTTTTGCAGGGTAGATGAGAAATTGGACCATAATTGGGATCACGTATGATTATGATTTATGATTTGTGGGTTTTGTTTTTTGCCCCGTCCTTATATTCGTATAGGAAGGCACCTACCTCGTCTCAATGCAAAATGTTGATTTTCACTCGTTTAACTCACAACCCGCAATTAATTAGATTGCTCTTTTTCTTTCCCATTTTCTTTTAAGGGTGGAAAGAATAATTTAATCGAATTGAACCGAATTAATTAATTTTTAATTAGTTCAATTTAAAGGTCGATGGTCGATTCTTAGTTTGTTTTATTTATTTGAACTCGATCGATTTAATTTAAATTTGATTTGGTTTAAAATCAAACAAATATACTTAAAATATAATAAAAAAATTTAGAAAAAAAAGTAATCTGATCCGATTTGATTCAATTACTAGTATTTGATCAATTTATTCGGTTTAAATTGATTACATACATAACCGATCCAAAACTGAAATTGCACACCCCTATTTTCTTTTAGTGGTGTATTTTGTTTTCAAATATTAATACTACTTTGATCTATATAAAATTTAATTTAATTTATATTTTTTTAGTAAAATCATGACATCTTTAAATATAGTTATTAAAGACCAACACTAAAGATTAGTATGATATAATTCAACATTTTATTTATTGGGGTTTAATTTTATTGTAATAAAAATTAGATAATTTCAATCAATTTTACTAATTTGATTTGATATGACATTATTTGAAAATTTAAACTAAATAAAATTTGAATAATATGAGAAATTTTATATCACATTTTGCATTTAGAGGAGATTATTGTTGGAGATTGAACATCTTTGAAGGAAGGGTGATTCAAGAAAATTACTTCACTTTCTTTAAGAATTTTTTTTCCATAACTTGAACTTCTTATTCTAATTAGGTTGGCTCACCATCAATCCATAAGATTTTATAACATGTAATAATAAATTTAGAAAATTCGTATTTTGATATAAGGAAAAGGATTTAAACTTATAATTTTCACTAAAGCGAAAGTAATATACTATTTATTATTTATTATTAGATTGTTAATATAAATATAAAATTCGAAATTTATTTTACAACATATTAATGTGTATTGTCATATATAGGCATGATTTATTGTGATTATCACACATAATGTTATTCAAAGATTGCATGAATTATTTAATGTGATCATGTAGGGTCATTGGCATTCATTAACAATTCCAAAATGCTCATTATTTACATTGCATGACCATAACTGAATTATTGTTAAAATGTTCAATTATAACAATAACATGACCAATACCACCATAAATCACATTTCACACACAAGATCTACATTCTACCGACCTTGTAAATCTCATCAATAACCCCACCAATTATTAAAATTAAATAATCAGCATTATACATATCTAATTTACCATATTTACCCCCAGTTTTTGTAGTTATATTTTTATTTTTCCTTGTTTTTTTCACTTGAAACCAAACTTAAAAGACTGGTAAGTGCAGATAAAAACAAAAGTAGTTGCACAAGATCCCATACTCTAAAATGTTGTAATCACACCTACTCCCTTATTTTTGCTTATTTCTCAAGTAAGAACATAGTTTATCCATTTGTATAAAATAGGTATCTAAGCATTTGAATGATAAAAATGCCCTTTGATTTGAAGAGAAATACACTGTCATTGTATTCTGGTCAAAATACAATTTGTAAGGGTATCTAGGTCATTTCAATTAGATTTTGGACCTATATGATAAAGTAGAATATAGTGTGCTTATATTAGAAATATTAATAGTATAGGGGCCTAAAAGTTATTATGTCAAGCCAGACGTGTACGTCGAAATCAACTCAGCTGTCAGACAAAGAAAGCGAGTACAGAGCTTCACCATACTCTCGAAAATACGGTACCCATTTTTCAAATGAGTTTCAAAGACATTTTAATCTTCGCTGTCTCTTCTATGGTAATAAAAACGAGTCCCTCTCTCCACCACTTTGCTCTTTCACGAAGAAAAATCGATTCTTTTTGCTGTATATTTCTTGTTTCACAAGGGTTCTTGAAGAAAAGGTCAAACCTTGAAAGAAACTGAACGTGAAAAATTTTCAATCTTGTTTAATCGGTTTGTGCTTCTGGGTTCTCTTTGTTTTCAAGTTTCCTTTGATGGGTTTGTTTCATTTTTTGATTATATGAAGTTAAAAACTTGTGCTTTACAGTTCGGTTTATGTGTTTTTATATTTTTTTTGTGGGTTAAGTTTGTTTATACTTGTTGGTTTTATCTTTTTGTTTAGTAGTTTTGATTGAATATTGTGTTCTCATTTCTTGTTGGTTTTTACATTCTTGTTGATGGATTTATTTTATTTGAATGATGTTATTTGGTTCTGTATTGTGTTTTGAGTGTATTGATTTGCTTTTGGTTGGATTTTATATTCAGTAATTTGATCGAACCAAATTTGTTTTTGGGTGTTTATTGATTTTTCCTCCTTGTTAATGTTTTTTTGATTTGTTTTTGTTTTGATGTTATTCAATACACATTTAGTAAAAAATAATTACTTGGTCATTGTTTTGTGGTTTATATTTACTGTTGTGTCTTGTTAGATTCTTTGTCTTATTATATTTGTCTGATTTTGTATTGGATTTTGGTGTTCATGCAAGCTAAGCCATATAAATTGGTGGTCCGGGATTAGGTTCTTTCTTTTTCCTTTTTAAATAAATAAAATTTAGTGTAGGATCTGAAGTTAAGTTACTGATCATGGTAATGTTTTTTGGAATCTGGGTTTGAAGGTTCTCGTGCAAATTTTGCCTGTTTGGTGCTAATTGGAGAAGAATTTTAGATTACTTATAGTGGTCTCCGTGTTGGGAATCCACGGAGATGTCAAGCTATATTGGAGTTATTGTTTCTGATCAATGGCTTCAAAGCCAGTTTACACAAGTTGAGCTTCGAAGCCTGAAATCAAAAGTAAGTTTGTTTTCTTTAAATTAAATTGTTTAAAGTTATTTGATTTTTTTATAGAAATTTTTTTTGGGGCAATTGTAGTATGAGTTTTTCTTTTTTCTTATTTGTTGTTTTTAGTTTATATCGATAAAGAATCAAAATGGGAAAGTTACGCTGGGAGACTTGCCACCTCTAATGGTGAAATTGAAGGCTTTTAGTACCATGTTCACTGAGGAAGATATCAAAGGGATCTTGGCCGAGTCTTATGCTGACATGAGCGACGAGATTGATTTTGAAGCTTTTCTCAGGGTAAACCATGGGTGTCTTCTGCTGCATTGGTTCATTTTCTTATTTCTGCTTACTTATATCACATTAATTATTATTTGCACCCAAAAGGTGAAATTGGATTAAGATGCTTTGACTATAACTACATTGAAGCTAAGTACTTTGGTCCCATTCTGGTTAATGTAATTGCAGTGGGAACTTATAATCTCTTATTTGGACTGAAGATAGACATGGTAGACAACATGTTAATAAACTGTATGAAATGGGCAGGCATATCTCATTTTGCAAGGTCGTGCTACCACAAAACAGGGCAGTGCAAAGAACTCTTCATCATTTCTTAAGGCTGCCACAACCACCCTTCTTCACACAATTAGTGAATCGGAGAAAGCATCTTATGTTGCTCACATAAATAGCTATCTCGGGGATGATCCTTTCTTGAAGCAGTTTCTTCCTTTGGATCCAGCTACAAATGATCTATTTAATCTCGCAAAAGATGGAGTTCTTCTATGGTATTAAATAAGGGTCTGCTTAATTACACTACTTTGCAATGTCAGCTAAAGCTGTTATTTTGTGGTGCTGGTGATGAGCTTATCTTGTTGTTTGCTGCAGTAAGCTGATCAATGTTGCTGTTCCTGGAACAATAGATGAACGAGCTATCAACACAAAACGGGTACTCAACCCATGGGAGAGGAATGAGAACCACACCCTGTGCCTCAACTCTGCAAAGGCTATTGGATGCACTGTTGTTAACATTGGTACGCAAGATCTGGTTGAAGGAAGGGTGAGTTTGTTTATAAAGATTTTCATAAATGCTAAATAGCCATGTTATGTAGGCTGAGGTTTGTTTTGTCTGCATTTCTTGTAGCCTCATCTGGTCCTTGGATTGATTTCCCAAATTATAAAGGTGCGCATTCGAACTTCATCTCTAATATTGACTCATAGAGTTTTGTAATCTTTGGTGTTTCAATTTTTGCATGTAGACATGAACTTTCTGCTAATGATGATTGAGAATTTTCATTTATTCTCCTTACCTTTTTCTTGCGCTTACTTCCTTACATTATTACTTTCAGATCCAACTACTAGCAGATCTCAACCTTAAGAAGACACCTCAGCTTGTGGAACTGGTGGAAGACAGCAATGTAATTAATTATTTTTACTGTTTACTTTTTCCTATTAGAACTTATTCTCTGAGACCTTTTTCTCTGATGGAGATTGGGATAAGTATTTGATTGTTTGTTTCACATCTTGCAGGATGTTGAAGAGCTTATCGGGTTACCTCCTGAGAAGGTCTTGCTAAAATGGATGAATTTCCATCTGAAAAAGGCTGGATATGAGAAGCCTGTGGCAAATTTTTCTTCTGATTTGAAGGTATTTTGATTCATGTGACCCTTCGAATTTTTATATTGTTGTTAGAAATTTGTATTCTAATTCTCTGTCCTTCACGTGATATCATTTTTCCATGTTTAGCATCATTATTAATGACATAGGCTTATCAACATGGGGCAATATGATTATAGTAATCTTAGTGAAGCCCTTGCTTCCTTTTTAAGGCACGACTTACATATTCTTTTCATCCTCCATTGCGGGGGTTAAACTACTTTTCATATTTGACAAAACATGTACAAAGTTGAAATTTTTATGGCCACATGTATGGAAAAGTTTATGTAAGTTTATTTTAAGTTACGTGCCAGCTATTGTGGGTTCACAACCAGAACAGAGTATGGAGGAAACTGGAGCTGGAACATTTCAATTTAAACCTTGCTTTACTGTATTGGTGCTATACCTTCTTCTTGGTGGTCTCGTCTTGTTTTATTTATTTATTCTTGAGTTTCTAAACTAGAGCCTGATTTTTCTGCTAGCAGCTACAACTGTAATTGACTGCGCTTATTAAATCTCTGATCTTATATTGATGACTTTGTTTGCTAATATGCAGGATGGTAAGGCGTATGCTTACCTGCTTAATGTTCTTGCACCGGAACACTGTAATCCAGCCACATTGGATGCAAGGAATCCCACTGAAAGGGCTAAATTGGTACTTGACCATGCGGAGAGAATGGACTGCAAGCGATATTTAACCCCAAAAGATATAGTTGAGGGATCTCCAAATTTGAACCTTGCATTTGTGGCACAAATATTTCATCAAAGGTGGACAATTAGAAAAGACTAATTTTTCATATTGATTACCTGCAATATTTTTGCTCTCTTATTTGGTTGGAACTTTGGAGAAGGTTTCTTGCTTTGAGTGTGATACATTCCTTAGAATTATCATTGTCCATGAGTTTATACATTTATTTTTATATTATTTTAACATGATTATATTGACATTTCTGGTTAGTTAGCAACATGATATTATCATTTTTTATGTTCAAATATGTTGGTAGCATATTAATTTTGTAATTGAGAGTGAAGGATAATGTGTACTCTTGCAGGAGTGGCCTGACTACAGACAGCAAAAAGGTTTCCTATGCGGAGATGATGACAGACGATGTGCAAACATCTAGAGAAGAGAGATGCTTTCGACTATGGATTAACAGTCTTGGAGTTGCTACTTACTGTAATAATGTTTTTGAGGATGTTAGGACAGGGTTAGTGTTTATTTCTTAGTAATGCTCATCACGCATGGCTTTTCCACTCATAAATCTATTTATTAATTATTTTTGCATTCTGTATTGCAAAAATTTCTCCGTTGCAATTGTAGAATTTCTGTTTCTTCTATCATAATTGACAGATAATCTTTGGACGCGGACCAATATAGTTGCTTAAATCTAGGTATTTTGACAATCAAAGTAATAACTTGTGTGCTTTGATAATGCATGCAGATGGATACTTCTGGAAGTGCTGGACAAAATTTCCCCTGGATCAGTTAACTGGAAGCAGGCATCAAAGCCACCAATTAAAATGCCATTTAGAAAAGTAGAGAATTGCAATCAAGTTATAAAGATTGGAAAGCAATTGAAATTTTCGCTGGTGAATGTTGGCGGAAATGATATAGTTCAAGGAAATAAGAAGCTCATACTTGGTAATGCTCTCTACTCTGAATTGAAGTCCCTACTGCCCCAATAAAGTTACTTGTCCGAAACTGAAAATTGATTATATCTATTTCAGCATTCCTGTGGCAGTTGATGAGATTTAATATGCTACAACTCTTAAAGAACTTAAGAGCACGCTCCCAAGGGAAGGAGATTACTGATGCAGATATCCTTAAATGGGGGAACAAAAAAGTCAAAAGTTCTGGCAGAACTTCTCAAATGGAAAGCTTCAAGGTTAAGCAAAGTTTGAATTTTTCATGTGATATAAAACATCTTATTTTAAAACCATGAGTTACTTATGTATACTTTCAATTCTTCAGGATAAGAGCCTGTCTAGTGGATTATTCTTCCTCGAGCTTCTAAGCTCCGTTGAGCCAAGGGTGGTGAATTGGAACCTTGTCACCAAGGGTGAAAGTGGTATGATATTTTGCTTGGGCACTCTCTTTTCAATGGGATGAAAACTTAATATTATCTATTTTTAGTTAGTGGAAGCACATATTGAAGTTGGTTGCTCTTTTATTCTCATCTGAAAAGATATTGATGGATGTATAAGCTCACTTCTTTTATTGCTGATTTGATTGACTTGATAGATGATGAAAAGAGGTTGAATGCTACATACATAATTAGTGTGGCCCGTAAGCTCGGCTGTTCTATTTTCTTGTTGCCTGAGGACATCATGGAGGTAAATTATTACCATAATCAATTATTCTTAGACATTTGTGGTGATTCATTTCTTGAACTTCTTCCCCTGATATTGTGGCAGGTAAATCAGAAGATGATCCTCACTTTAACTGCTAGCATTATGTATTGGAGCCTGCAGCAACAGGTAGATGAGGCTGACTCGCCCTCTCCCTCCCCGGTTAATGGCCACAGTGCAAATACCCCTGATGCATCCCCGGCACCATCTGTAAGTGGTGAAGACGATAGCTCATCTATCGGTGGTGAAGTTTCGAACTTGACTATCGATGATGCTACATCTGTCAGTGGTGAAGTTTCGAGCTTGACTATCGATGATGCTGCATTTGTCAGTGGTGAAGTTTCTAGCTTGACCGTTGATGACGCTACATCTGTTGGTGGTGAAGTTTCCAGTTTAACCATCAATGATGCTGCCTCTGACTCTACAACCTCTTCACAAGTTGAGAATGAGGAAACTCCTGTAGAATGACCAAACTTCAAAATACAAATACTTACACGTGATCAGACCCAATAGAAGTGAGAACAAGTGAACATATTCACAGTTAGGTAGAAGCTACATTTTCCATTCCCTCAAAACTCTGGAAACAAAGGGACGGAAAGAACTTTTTGTGAAGTTTGTTATACTTCTGAGAAAAAGGAAAAAAAAAAGAGATGCTGCCATTTTTTTTGCTTCTCTAAATTTTCCCATATTGCATAGTTGGACTAGCTGGATCTTAGGATGTGTATTCTTTTGTCAGGACAACATCATTCAATAATGTAAATTAGTAAACATGAAGTTGATTTTGTACAAGGGACAAGACAGATTTTCACGTCTGGTTTTTTCTTGATATTCTGGACACACAAACATTACTTCAACTTCATGTTCTTGGATGTGCCGACTGTACCATTTTCAGTATGAAGCTTCTTGAACAACTTATAATATCATATTTATATTTTATAAATGTGATGTATTGTTACTATTATTCATCTGTTTGGTCAACTGTTAACACCCAAAGAGCAAAAATGAAAAATTGTTCTCTGAAAATTTAATAACAATGTCCTTGCAGTCATCAACTAATAACAGTAGTTGTATTGTCAATAATGTAAAAAGAAAATGTAAATGATGTCTTTACAGTTTGTTTTTAATCTAGAGGTGTTTGTTTTTTTGAGCAATAATATAGAGGTGTTTTAAAAGTTATTTTTACTCTACATTTAATTATTTCTTTTATTTCTATCCTACCATTACAATAGTTTTATATCAAACAAATGTTTAGTTAAGGATGTATTAAATAAAAAACAAACGCTTAGTTAAGTTTGTATTATATAAAAATTGAGGCTTTGTTCGGCTGGTCGTAAATTATTCGTGTAAAACGCATTTGCAATCACTTGAATTTAACTAAAAATAAAGAGTATATATTTATATCTCTATTTAGACTTTTTTTTTTTAAAATAAATAAAAATAGAAGATAAATATTTTTTCATTCTCATTTAATTTTTTTAAAATTTTTTTTCCCTTTTTTTAAAAAAGAAAAATTAATCCCTTAATTAATTATGTGTTAAATAAAAATTGAGGATTTATATGATAAAATTTCAGGATTTTTTTATAAATATATTATTTAGAGTCAGTTTTTTTTTTATTTAAAAAATTTCAGTTCTAGAAAAAATATAACTAAAATTTTTAAATACAATGTCAACACCGTCCATTGTAGATCCGATAAAACATAATCGGATCCATTTACATGGATTCGGACCATCTCATTGCCACGTCAATCTCACTATTAACACCGCCAAAACTAGGCCCAAGAAAAAAGGGCAACAGTCATTTCTTGTATTTCTTATTCGTATTTTTCAGTCTCAGTCTCAGGTTCAATTTCTGTTTTTAACTAAATTTGCACATAAATGCGTGGATTACATAATGCTCTATTGTGATCAGAACCACTCGCGTTCAATCGAAACCCTAATTGTTCGTTTGGCTAAGAATTTTACTCCTCAGGTGATCACACGACTTTGTTTTTTTAATTTTTTTTTCTCTTAAAATGATTTATTGTTGTTTGTTATGGAAATTGGAAACCCTAATTTATAGTTTGGTTAGTGAGAAAATCATCGAAAAAGGAAGATAAAGTAAACAAAATTGAAGAATTTAGTTACGTGTCTGCTTGTTAAACCAACTGCTACGTCACTCTCACTATAAAACCATCGAAAACATTTTTCTTTTTTACGTAAATCACAGAATCGACAAAACGCAAAGAACTCGTTAACTTGCTCAAAAACGTGAACAAGAAAGTCGCTTCATTGGGAGAACAATTAACCGCGAAAGAGCAAAAAAAATGCAGAGGCGGAAAACCTAATTTGTTAATTTTTTTTTGTTACTAATTTTGCTAATTAGGTAATTATATTATTCTTTCGTGTGTTTGTGCTAGAAATTTTGATTTAGTGTTGTTCTTGAATAAAAGCTTACTCTTTTTTTTTCTTTTATTTTACACTGTATTTATTCTTTTAGAAAGTTTTCATTTTGTATGTGTTAATTAGATGATTTGTTCAGTGTTGATCAAAATTTGAAGATCTTTTATATTGATTTCAATACTTAAATGTTACATTGAATTTTTTTTAAAAATTTTTACTATTATTTGTTGCCTTGACTTACTCATAGTGTTTTCATTTTGTTTTTGAAATTGTTCAGTTCCTGGTTTGAGTTTGTTATTTTAGGTGTGAATAAGAAGTAAAAGGGTATTTATGGCCTCTTCAGATGATGAGGTGGAGGTCGGGCCATTATCAGTCTCCAATTACCATTTTGTAGATGAGACAGATAATAGCGAGCTCACTTCATTTTCTGTGTTGCCAATCCAATGGAATGAAAATGAGAGTACTGGGGGTAGCAAGGAACATATTTTCTTGAATGGGTTGGCTGATAATGGTCTCCAAAAGGTTTTTAAGGAGGTAATAGCATGGAAATTTGATCTTACAAATGTGGCTCCCGAGATATCAGTGCTTTCAAAAGAGAATAGTTGGATAAAACTTCAAAAGCCAAGGAAGAGCTTTGAGGAAATCATCAGGACAATATTGGTTACAGTGCACTGCCTTTCATATGCAAAGAAAAATCCAGAAGCAACTGGGAAATCTGTTTGGGATTCCTTGTCAAGGGTTTTTAGGTATATTTTGAAGTTGTGAAAATTTTTGAGTTTCATTTAATCTTGTTTGCTTTTTTTTTACATGCTGTTTTGATGGTTTTAAACCATTTGTAGCTTGTATGAGGTAAGACCTTCTCAGAACGATTTGGTGGATCACATGGATTTGATCAGTGAAGCCGTTAAAAGGGATGATGTTTTAGCAAAGTCTAAGGTTTGTTTGCATATCTTTTCTATTTCCTTATTAGTTGATATTTTTAGTGAATTTTGAATTATATTTATTGAAGGAAATTTTTTCTCTTGTTCTAATTTCACTACCTATGATGGTGTTTGTCACCCTCTTGACACTTTGAGCCTCAATTTTATGGTTTTCATTACATAGCATGGCCACCTTGTTATCCTTGTGCTTTGGAGGGTTACGCTGGGGTATTAATTTCTTTTGGTTCTGGCTTATCTAACAACAGTTCTCTTAGATGCTTTTATAAGCAGAACATAATCAGGAGGTTCAGGGTTATTGAGAATAGAAAGAAAACAAACTTCATTGGCTCTGTCATCAGTTCAAATTATATTGCCTTTCTGTCTTGTGTATGCTTAAATATAATAACAATTGTGTAATTTGAGCAGTTTCTATCTGCATTCCTTGAGGAGAAGCCAAGGAAGAGGAAACTATCTGATGAGGTTCTACTCTTGTACTTGATTTTACTAATCACGGTGTATTTTCCTCTCATAACCATTATTTTCCCTTCCTCTTGGTGTTATTTTAAAGTTTCTTATTACTTGAGCTAGTGTGTTGACCAATTTCTCAGGTTACTCAAACAACAACAATGTCTGGCTTTATAGTTGATGACGTAGAAGATGATATTGTCGATGGTGCAGAGGAAGATGAGTCCGCTGAAGAGGATGAATTATTTGATTCTGTGTGTGCATTCTGCGATAACGGTGGTGAACTTCTGTGGTATGGATGGTTCTTGTTTAATCTTAAATTTATATGCAATTGGTATTATTAATTTATAATTTTTTCCTTGTGAATGGTTCATTTAGTTTAATATTATGGTGTTACGTTATTGTCGCCTTCACCATTAGCATCTCAGTCATCATTGATGTTGCTGTTATTAAAACTGTTGACATTGTTTCCTCTAAAAAATAATCATTGACATCATTGTCATTGCATCTTTTTAGCTGAAACTGCTTGTTTAAGCTTGTTTGCGAAATTCTTTTTCAATTTGGTTCATGCCACATTAAATTACATTGTAATTGAGGTGTATCACCTGTTTTCGTTCTTCTCTGTTAAGAGAATTAATATGGTGTGTTACTTTATGATATTTACAATGTTTTACAACGTAACAAAGTGTGGACTGAATATAACTTTCTTTCCTTTCGATAATTCATTGTATGATTTTGGGTTTTGATATCTCACAGTTGTGAAGGGAGGTGCATGAGGTCGTTCCATGCCACTGTTGAGGCTGGTGAGGAATCACATTGTGTGTCACTTGGCCTTATGGAGGAGGAAGTGGAAGTATGCTATGGTTTCATATTTTTTCAGAAATTAATTTTTTTTGGATTTGTCCATATATGTTGACTTGGTTGCCCCTCAAACATGGCAGGCAATGCAGAACTTTTTCTGTAAGAATTGTGAATATAAGCAGCATCAGTGCTTTGCTTGTGGGAAGCTAGGCTCCTCTGATAAGTCTTCTGGTGCAGAGGTAACTGGATGACTGCCAGTTTATGTCTTCAATCAAGTTTCAGTCGTTGCTTTATCAAATGCTGCTTGATTTGTGGTTGAGTCTCACATTAAGATAATTGTTTTTTAAAATTTTGGGTCAAAATCAGTATAAGATATAGCTGTTTTTGAAAGCCACGGGCTTTAGTTGATTTTCTTTCTGGTGATGAATTGATCTGCTTGTTGGAAAGGTAAAATGGAGTCATGTTATTAATTCAGTGTTCACTGCCGTGCCCAAGTTTCTACTAGGAAGCCATGCATGATATATTGCAATTTGGTGCCTTGTAAACCTTATTCAGTTCTCAAGTCGTACTCATGCCAGCTTCATAGTCTATTTTTTGTGTAATTTTTGCTAATTTTTCAATGACCCTTAACTTTAATCACAAATTTCTGTGTTTTTATTTATCTCAGGCAAAGAAAGTGAAAAGTTAGATTGTCTAATTATAGATCCTTGGGACTTGTTGAGGTGATGTCTGCAACTGATTATGGCTAGTTTTCATATGGTTCAGACCAGATATACTTTGTGAATTTGACGCCTGTACTTCCAACTCTTTGCAGTCATTTATTATGCAGTAAGAAAGGGAAAAAGGAAAAAAAAGTAGGGTCACAGTTCATTCATATGAATGTTCTCAGCATTGAATGACCATTAGGAGTGTTTATTTTTGTCACATTGCAAATTCCCTTGTGTATTCAATAATTGATTAATATTGATTGATTCCCTCGGAAATTAACGTTGAGTTGTCCTAACTTTCAACAACTTCTTGGGCTATGAATGTCCACCTTAACAGTTTATGTTTATGAACAGTTATTTTGAGATGTCTGTTTCATTAATTATATGTGTATGCTTTCTGATTGCTTAAAATTTTTGAATTAATTAAATTTAGGTCTTTCCTTGCGTTTCTGCAACCTGTGGTCATTTTTATCATCCACATTGTCTATCAAAATTGCTTTTCCGGGATGATGAAGTTGCTGCAGATCTGCTTCAGAAAAGTATTATGGCAGGAGAATCTTTTACGTGTCCCCTTCATAAGTGCTATGTTTGTAAACAAGGAGAGAATAATGCAGATTTGAACCTGCAGTTTGCTGTGTGTAGACGCTGTCCCAAAGTGTATCACAGGAAATGCTTACCAAGGTACTACTATTTGTTTTTCTTATTTTTTCTATAATAGTAATGAGAAAATGGGTTATCATTAAAATTTTTGCTGCTTGTACTTCTATTCCTTTATCAGGAAGATTGCATTTGAGGACAAAGTAGAAGAAGGCATAATAACAAGAGCTTGGGAGGGACTATTGCCCAACCATCGCATATTGATATATTGCACGTAAGTCTTTGACACAAGCTGCTTTTCGTTTCATTTTGTTGGGCACTTACTAAATCTTTTGCACAATATCTTTCTCCAGAAAACATGAGATTGATGACGAACTTGGGACTCCAATCAGAGACCATATTATATTTCCTGGTGTTGAAGAAAAGAAGACTGTTGTTGAGGGACCGAGGAAAAAAAAGGCATCAGCTGTATCTGCCGGCAAACAGAAAGTTCTGCTAACAAAAAGCAGTCTCACCTCACAAGTTTCCTACCAAGGAAAATTCACCATGAAAGCACTTAAACGCGTGCCTTCTGCTGTGGAGCAGGGTGAAACTACCAAAAAAAGTGAGAGGCAACCTGCTGGATCAGAGCCCTTAAGAAAATTGAAAGCAACTGATATGTCCAGAAAGTCTATAAAGGCAAATGTGAAGTCTGTCCCAGCAGATGTGGATAGGTCCTCCTTGGCTGACACAAAGAAAACCTCCCTGGGCGATAGGTTATATGCTTATGTGACTCAGGGGTCTGAACAAATAAAACTGGGGAAAGGGGATCAAACAGACAGTGCAAATAATAAGACGGTGACAGATAAACCTGCAAGAAAAAAGTTGAATAATGAGCTGCTTTCATTAGACGCTGACACTGAGAGGAGGTGAGCCCACCATATTACCACTTTGACAATGGTTACATTACTTGTGTTTCACTTCATTTTAGAGCTGTAGGTACAAACTGTTGCTGACTGTCTTAGTTTTAGGCTTTGATGCTTACAGCATATAGTGTCTTATTCTTATTTTTGTTTCTTACAATGTAGACTGTTGTCCTTGATGAAAGATGCTGCTTCTTCAGTAAGTGTGAAAGAGATTCTAAAGAAGCACAAAATTCCATCTACACATGCATACTCGTCAAAATCTGTTGTTGACAAGGCCATCACTTTTGGAAAGGTGGAGGGCTCAGTTGAGGTAAACATACTGCCAATTTTATATTGTTACTTGTAGCTGCAGATGAGGGCATAATCTATGTGGCTTTAATTATGCAGGCTGTTCGAACTGCTTTGAAGAAGCTAGAGGAAGACAGAAGCAGCATTGAAGATGCGAAAGCTGTTTGTCCGCCAGAAGTTCTCAGCCAGATATTTAAGTGGAAGGTGGTTTCCCCTCTTTTTTATTTCCTTTTCAGTGGTTGTGCTTGTAAGGTCTTATTGTTTTTTTTTAATTATTATTATTATTGTTATTTTGACTTTCATTCATGTTTCTCTAGAACAAACTTAAAGTCTATCTTGCACCATTTCTGCATGGCATGCGATACACATCCTTTGGTCGCCATTTTACTAAAGTGGACAAACTTCAAGAGGTAAGTTAATCTGTTTTCTTCCTCATGGGTTTGAAATTATGAATGCTTCTCTTGCATTTTCTTATCAAACATCAGTGTTTCTGTGCTTATTAAGTCAGCATTACTGAATTTTTTTTTTCTGCCACTAGTTATGGTTATCACATAACTAACTATTGACATGTTTCTTCGGCTTTGATGGTGAAATATAAAATGTCAATGCTACCACATATAGAGATTACAGTCTTTTTCTTTGGATGGTGTAGCAAGTAAACCAAATGTTGACTAATTAGATTGTATTAAGATTCATAATGACCAAAAAGTATGCTTTTTCTTCAGCAAAACAAATATATGCCGTTTATTATGTTGACCTCTTATAACTCAATCCTGCGTAATTAATAGTACCCTTTTGATGTGTTCTAATTGGTGAAAAAAGGGAATGGAGGATGATGATGCAACTAAGGAGAGCTGATATCATGGCTTTAAGAATATAAACTTTATTACCAACTAGAGGTATCTTTGTGGGATGACAGGAGTGTGTTTATGTATACTTCTTTGCAGTTCAGATTATTGATTTCTTAATCATTATGATTATCAATGTCATGTCAACAACCTGTTACTCAGCATAGTCGGCCATTTCTTACTTTTGTTCCCCAAACCCCAAGTTATTCTTGTTATTATCATTCTTATTTTATATCTCATCTTACATCTTTTTCCATTAAGCAATGTGATTTCATTTTTTACCTTCTATATAAATATATAGTGGATATATGGTTACTATAATCAAGTGCAGAGAATGCTGAAAGTGCGATTTCGAATTTGCAGATTGTTGATAAGTTCCATTGGTATGTTCAAGATGGTGATATGGTAAGTTTGATGTCCTTTTTTTGTTTGGTATTAATTTTTTTTGTACTTGGGTATTAGTAATTTCACTACTAATTTTTTGTTTCATACCCTTTGAATTATTTCTGGTACACTTCTATTATTTTTTTTTAATATAATTGGTAGGCTGAATCCTTCTGTTTACCACAAGCAATTCTTGAACAAGAAATATTTTGCTTTTCTTTTGTATGATGTGGCGGTGGTCATATGCTGAAATTGCATTTGTTCATGTCGTGTGTGGTTGTATTGAACTTCAGTTTGCAAATTTTGCTTTGTTGGCCTCATCTTTTGTCAAACATTGAGATGTATATCCTAGCTATATCAGTTTAAGTTGCATGTAGATGATTGTAAAATAGGTAATGATCAAGCATATTTTTCTATTTGTTTTACAACCATAAACATAGATATTTGAACTACCTGATTATTTGTTTTCCCATCAACAGATTGTGGACTTCTGCTGTGGTGCTAACGATTTTAGCTGCCTAACGAAAAAGAAGCTTGAAGAAACTGGGAAGAAGTGCTTATACAAAAATTATGACATTTTGCAAGCTAAGGTAATCTTAACCTTTCAGCAAGTAGTAGTACATGCATACTGTGTCATTGCAGATCAGTGTTTTTAACAGAGTTTTACAGTGCTTTTGATCACTCCTTGGGGTATAGTTGGAAGTGGGGAGAATGTGCATTTGGCGAAACTTAGTGTGTTTATTTATTTTGATTTTTCGAAGGAAAGGAAAGAAGAAAGGGATAGTGGGGCACCCTGTCACTGAATAGGGCAAACACAAGCTTTGCCTCTTTCTGTGTCCCCACAGCTTCTTGTGTCATTGCTGTCTTGGCCCTGTAATTTTTTTCAGAGCCTTGGACATTGGATATGGCATTTTTTTTTCCGTTAAAAAAAAATAATAAAGGGAAAGAAACAATTTAATTTTTTTTTTCATTTTCAGGCTTGATACAGAATCCTTTGTTTTGGACATTCATGACACCTTTGCTTATCGTTCTCTCAGATTACCTCCTCTTTACATGAGTTTGATTATTTTTATATTTCGCCTTGCCTTCTTTCCATCAAGTTGCAGTTTCATGTCATGCAGACTTGCAACATGGGCTGTTAATGTTTTCAAAAGTCCAAAAAGAATTGTGCTCTCTAATTATGCAAGATCTTGTCAGCATAATTTTTTTGTTGGAATGTGTCCATGTAATTATCCTAAATTTCTTACTGTTAATATGAAGTTTAAGATGGGAAAAGTTTCGCTTTTAGGATCTGCTGTTTATTTATACATACTGATGAAGGACGGGCGAGGAATGTGGTATGACTGCATCATAGAACAATTTTTCATTTTTTCAAGGAAGAAGTTTTTCATTCTCGGAAAGATAGTTTGTGCTTCGACAATGGTAGAGGTCTACAGAAGGCCTATTTGTTGGAGTTAACTTACTAGTTTCTTATGGAATGAAAAGTAGTCAAAAGGCATTTGGTCTTTGCCTTTGGTTATTGAGTTTTCTTTTGATAACAATTCAATTATTGTTATCTGGTTGTTGATATCCTCTTTTCTTGTAGAATGATTTTAATTTTGAAAAGAGGGATTGGATGACTGTTGAACCAAAAGAGTTGGCACCTGGGTCAAAATTGGTAAGGAAACATGGCACTATACTTTTTTTTTTTTTGGGAATAAAGCAATCAGCGAATATATTATGGCTCCTGAAGCTTGTTGGAAAGTATGTAGCAATTTTTTGTTCTCTTTTTTCCAATAGATCATGGGGCTAAATCCTCCTTTTGGAGTTAAAGCAGCTTTAGCAAACAAGTTTATCAATAAAGCTCTTGAATTTAAGCCAAAGCTCCTTATTCTTATTGTTCCGCCCGAGACAGAAAGGTAGAGACGTGGATCTCTCTCTTGCATGCTCTCTCTCTCTCCCTCTCTCTCTCTCTTACAGCTTTTATTTCATTCCACCAGGTTGGATAAAAAGAAACCACCTTATGAGCTTGTTTGGGAGGATGATCAGTTTTTATCTGGAAAGGTAAATGAAAAAAAAAGTTTTTTTTTTTCTTTTGGTTTTGCTTTTCCATTATGGTCTACTTATAAGGAAAACTTCATTTTTTTTTTAAATGTGAGCTTTATGGTGGCTTGTTCTGTCATCTTTGCTTTCAGTCATTTTATCTGCCTGGATCTGTTGATGAGAATGATAAACAAATGGATCAGTGGAATTTGACGGCACCACCTCTCTATCTTTGGAGCCGCCGCGATTGGGCTGCCCAACACAAGGCTATAGCTGAAAAGCATGGCCACATATCCAGTCTACAGAAAGGTTCACACATTGAAAGGAACTGCGATGAAACATCTGTTCTTGACAATCCAACGGCAGAAGACAATGGTGATACTTCAATGCTAATAGATCTTACTCTGCAAAATAATGAAGCAGAGGAACTTAGACAAACAGCAATAGAAGATCATGGAGTAGGCTGTAGTGGGAAAGAGGCTGAAAGCAGTCATGGCTATGGGAACAACCTGTCTACCAAGGCTTCAAGGAAGAGGAAGTGTAGAAAGGAAAACCGTCAAGGACGAATAAGTGAACCATCATATTCAAACAAGCAGAATGGTGGAAAGCATCCATCAAGTGAGATATATGACAGAATGCCTCATCATTCTCCGGCCAATGTGTTTGATGGCAGTGCCTCATTGGAAGATCACTTATCTAAATCTATTGATATGCCTCCACATGATCAATTTGGTGACAAGGGAATTGCTCAATCAATTGATATGCCTTTACATGATGGATTTGGAGACGAGGGAATGCCTCAGTCCATTGATATGATTTCACATGATGGATTTGGCAACAAGGCCTCGGCCAACATTATAGAAGGCAAATCCTCATCAGGTCACTCATCCAAATCTTCTAAGATGCCTTCACATGATGATGGTTATCAAGGCAAAGCAATGCCTACCCACTCCCCAGCCAATGTGATCAATGTCAGATTGTCATCGGAAGGCCGGTCATCTAAATCTATAGAGATGCCTTCACATAATGATGGTTATCAAGGCAAAGTAGTGCCTCACTGCTCCCCGGCCAATGCCGTTAGTGTCAGATCCTCATTGGAACGTCAGTCATCCAAATCTATTGACATCCCTTCAATTGATGGATTTGATGACAATGTTCATCAACATTTTGGTGATGGAACATCTCATTGTTCCCCAGTCAATGTGATTGATGGCAAATCCTCAATAGAAGGTCTCTCATCCAAATCTATTGACATCCCTTCAATTGATGGATTTGATGACAATGTTCATCAACATTTTATTGACAAGGGGATGCCTCATTGTTCCCCAGCCATTATGATTGATGGCAGACCCTCATTGGAGGGTCAATCCATCAAGTCCAATGAGATGCCTTCACATACTGGATTTGGCAACAGTTATCAACATTCTGAGCCTACCTTGTCTGCTTCGCACATGCAGTTTGGAACAGCTTATGACAGGACAGGGACCAGTATTGCTGGTGGCATAGGGAGATATGGCATGAGCAATAATGAGCCTTATACTAGTTTAACATACGGATTTTCACGTGGTTATAACTTTGAGGAGCAATTTACTGGTAGGATAAGAAATACAGATAGCCATGGTTATAGGCCCTACACAAGCTTAGAGAGGGACTCAGATATAAGGACACAGGTTCGACTATACGGGCAAGACTTTGCAGCATCCGCCCCTGGGTATGGTCAGATGGGATCACTGCCATCAAATGTTTATGGGACTCTAGGCTCAGCAGCTGAGGCATCCTATAGAATGAGCACATCCACAATGGATCGTTATGCGCCGCGTTTGAACGAGTTGAATCCCACAAGGATAGGCACTTTCACGGCTGAGCCATCCATGCTGACTAGAAGTGGCTTTTATGATCCTAGAGCACCCCCACCTCCAGGATACGACATGGGTTTTGCTCCTGGTCTTAACCACCCATTTCCACAGCAAGGTTCAGGAGGTTGGCTCGATGACTAGATCATTAGCTCTTTTCTTTGAGGTACAATGCTGTAGTATATTTGTAATTTAGTTTCTGGTTGGTAGTTAACTGCAAGCTTCTGTTAGGCTCTGTTTAGGATTCACAAAGATATTAAAACTTACGTTTCATGCATCCTCTTATTAGGAATTAAACAGAATTAGGCTTAAACAGAGATTCCCTGACCAACATAGCATGTTCATTTGAACTGAAGTACATGCAATGCCTTTGCCCCTCAAGTATTGGACGATTTGCTAAAACTAAAACCTAATAGTATCACAAAGATTTGAGACTTTTAGTTATTGATACCCAAATGCCACATAGGTCAACAACTATAGATTGAATTTCTTTCTCATATTTTTCCCACAAAAAGAGAAGATTAGAAGAAGGGCCGGAGCTTAAAAACTTTGAGATGTTTTAAATATTACTTCTTTAGCTGTAGGCTTTGATCCTATGTTCAAAATTGCTTGAAAGAAATTTAAAAAAAAAATTCTAATAAAGCTTATAAATCAAGCGAATCTCGAGCTTCTCGTGTCAAAGTTGATATGTTACTACCACAAACATTCCACTACATGTGATGATGTCGGGGTCCAAACTCCTTACATCTGAATAGAATATTTAGTATATTGAAAACCTAATTATCTTTTAAATAAAGCTGAGGATAGTGGTGAAAAAAGAAGTTAAAAATTATAAATAAAACAAATAAACGAATCAAGCCTATTGTCAATTGTTCGACCGAATAAAGGTTCATCTTTACCAAAGCGTGAAAGTTGTATTCTCTATTAAAACATGTACAATTAGCTAAAGACACTGAGATTAAGAAGTGGGGCTTCAAAGTTGCAAAGAAAGAGGAGGAAGAAATGGACAGTGAGATCAAGAGCTGTCTCCAGGTATGGGCTTTGGTCGTAACTTGTTTAACCTATTGCTATTACATAGCATCAAAATTCCCAAGTGGTATTTCAAGGCTTGTTTCTCTTCTTCCCATTTTTTACCTCTTCATCATCCTCCCTTTGAAGCTCACCACCGTCCATCTCGGCGGCTTCACCGCCTTCCTCCTTGTATGGCTCGCCAACTTCAAGCTCCTTCTCTTCGCCTTTGATCAAGGCCCGTTATCTCCACCGGCGCTGAAGCTTTTCCATTTCATCTCCATTGCTTGTCTCCCCATTAAGATCAAACAAGAACCACCAACAAAAGACGCCAACCCATATAAGCAAAAGACACAAAAACATGAAAAAATCCCCAAGTCAAGTCTCGACCTACCAATTCCCAAGTCAATAGTGGTGGCCATAAAGTTGGTGCTGTTGGCTATGATATTCCAAGCATATAACTACAAACATCACTTGCATGAAAAGGTGCTTCTATTCATCTACTGTTGTCATGTATATCTTCAACTTGAAACGTCTTTAGTCATATGTGCGGCCCCTGTTCGAGCCATTTTTGCGTCTGAGCTCGAGCCACAGTTCAATGAGCCTTACCTTTCCACCTCTCTCCAAGACTTTTGGAGTCGTAGATGGAACCTCATGGTTAGTAGTATTCTACGCCCCACCGTATATAATCCCGTACGTTGGATTTTTGCATATATAATCGGCCGCAAGTGGGCCCCGATGCCAGCTGTCGTTGCTTCATTCGTCGTATCGGGTTTAATGCACGAGGCAATCTATTATTACCTCACACGTGTACCTCCAACTTGGGAGGTAACGTTATTCTTTGTTCTGCATGGAATGTGCTTGGTTATGGAGATAGTTGTCAAGTCAATGTTGAGTAATAAGTGCCGGCTACACCGGGCAATCTCCGGCTCCTTGGTGATGGCGTTTGTGATCGTAACCAGTGTTTGGTTGTTTTGGCCACAACTACTGAGAAATGGCGTGGATGAGAGAGTCATCAACGAGTTCTTCACTTTTGCACATTTTGTGAGGAACAAATTACTAGTTTTACATGACTTTGGCATGAAATTTAGGTAGGATTATTATTTTTTCCCCATTAGTATGTAACTCTTAATGTAGCTTTAGTGGTTCACATAGAAGTGGTAAAATGACCTTTTACTCCTTAAAGTTTCAGCTAATATTCCTTACTTTCTTGTAGTTTTAAAAAGTATCAAATCCTTTGTATGTTAATATTCACTTATTTTCTTGTAGTTTTAAAAAGTATCAAATCCTTTGTATTGTTAACAGTGTATATTGTTTCGTTATTACTATTCCATTAATTTTATTTTATTTTTAATAAATTGACAATTTTATCTTTGATAATATATAATTTGATAATTTTATTCTTAAATAAATAAGAGCTTGAAGGGAATTGAACTCTTAATCTTAAAGATAAAATCACTAATTTTTACCACTAATTAAAGCTTATATAATATTTTATAAAGACTAAAATATATACCCTATAAATTAATTAAAAGAATTATTAATTCTAAATTAAATAAATTTTGGTACTAAAAAATCATAAACAAAAATAAGTGTAAAATATTTTAATAAATAATAAATTTAATTACGTATGTACACGTTTACAACATAAGATTTAAAAATTTCTTAAAATTATTTTAAAATAATAAAAAAATTAAAATATAATACATACTAAAAATAAAGTTATTTTTTGGCTCGGAATTTTTATTATTTAATATTAAATAATAATATAAATTTTTATTTAGAATTCAAAATTTAAATTTTAACTTGTGAGAATTTACAAAAAAAAAATTTGTAAATTGTAAATATTTAGAATTATATTCAACTCATTAAAAAAATAATTTTTATAAAATTTTAAATTAAAAAAATTACTACAAATAATGCCAAATTCTTTTATGCTCTCAAATGAGCTGTTAATAAATAAAAAATATGTTATATTAGAAAAATATTTTTAAATAAAAAAGTATTAATAATTATGTTGAAAACTATTTCTTACAATTAACATAATTATCCATACTTGTTTTAATTTCTTTTCAATTAATTTAAGAATAATTAAAAAATGAGAAGATATTTATAATGGATTTTAAAGAAAAAACTCATTTGTAAGCTTATTTTAATTAAACGATATTTAAAATATTTTACACTTATTATTATTTATGATTTTTGAGTACTTAAATTTATTTAATTTAGAATTAACAATTCATCTTATTAATTTATAGGATATATTAGTCTTTATAAAATATCATTTAAACTTTAGTTTGGTCTAGTAGTGAAAATTGATGATTTTATCTTTGAGGTCAAAGGTTCAATTTCCTTCAAACTTCTTTTTTTTTTCCTCTAATTTATTTAAATTCCCTTCAAGCTCTTTTTTTTTTCTCTCTAATTTTTTTTCCATTCCCTTCAAGTTCTTTTTTTTCCTCTAATTTATTTAGGGGCAAAACTGTTAATTTAGTTAGGGATAAAATTGTCAAATTATATATTATCAAGGATTAAATTATCGATTCATAAAAAAAAGTTAAAAATAAAAATTGTTAATTTATTTAGGGGTAAAACTATCAAATTATATATTATCAAGGATAAAATTATCAATTTATTAAAAAAATTAAAATTAATAAAACAGTGATAACGATTTATTTAAAGATAAAACTGTCAAATTATATATTATCAAAGATAAAATTGTCAATTCATCAAAAAGTTAAAATAAAAATAATCAATTTATTTATAGATAAAACTGTTAAATTATATATTATCAAATATAAAACTATCATTTTATGTTAAAATAAATAGAATAGTAATAACAAAATAATATAATAATAAATTTTTTTAATACTTTTTAAAACTATAAGAGAATAAATGATATTAACTGAAATATCAGAGCACAAATAGCACAAATGGTCGTTTTCCCATATAGGGAAAGAGTTTAAATTCAACATAACATATCGCAATATATTATCACATTCAAAAGCTTAACATTAAAAAGTTTTTCTAATTCATTTTCTTTTATCATTTTCTATAAGAAACGTGTAAGGGTAACTTCCTCAATCTTAAATGTGATCTAGACTTCTCCAAACCGACTAGAGAATTCACATCATGACTAGAGAAGAACTTGATTTTCAATCATGTAGTGATTTAAAAAAAATGAAAAATAGTTACTTAATTTGTCACATTCAGAGGCAACTGATGATGGTTTGAATTTGTTCCAATTCTGTATCAAAAGTAATAACCCTAGTCCCAGCTAATAATAATGAACTGAGACTAGAATTATTTTAAGTTGTATAATCAAATTTGATTTACCTTCTCCCAAACAACATTTTCTATTAAAACATGAACAAATAAAGAAATTGAACAGAGAGAGGGAAGAGGAAGAAAGAAATTGATGGTGAGATCAAGAGCTTTGTACAAGTATGGATTTTGGCCCTAACTTGTGTAAGCTACTGTTATTACGTATCATCAAACATCCCGAGTGGAATTTCGAGGCTTATTTATCTTCTTCCAATTTTTTGTCTTTTCATCATCCTTCCTTTGAAACTCTCCACAAACCACAATTCATCTTTGTTGTTTCACATCTTTCCTCCTTGTTTGGCTCAGAAACTTCAAGTTCCTCCTCTTTGCCTTTGATCTATGCCCTTTATCTCCAACCCTTAACAAACTTTCCCATTTCATCTCCATTACTTGTCTTCCCATTAAGATCAAACCAAACTCCATTAACAAACCTTCAAAGACCACAAACAACACAAACCCGTCTCAGTAAAAGATAAATGAATCTGAAAAGTCGTATCCAAATCCACAGTCAAGTCCAAGCTTACCAACATTTGCTAGGACAATTTTGTTGGCTTACAAAAGTGGTGCTCTTTTTGTGTGCTACTCTGGCATATAACTACAAACAATATTTCCGTCAACATGTCATCTTACTCCTTCATTGTTTGCATATTTACCTCTTTCTTGAAATCTCTTTAGCCATTTATGCATCCATGGCTCGAGCCATTTTAGGGTTCGAACTCGAGCCACAACTCAATGAACCCTACCTGATCTGGAAGAATTTCATGGTTACTAGTATTTTATGCTCTACTATATATTTTTGAAAAATTCTTCAAGTTGATCACTAATTTAATATATATATTTTTTATTAGAGTCAAATATTTTAAATTATATTAACTAAATATATGTAACGTTTACTATTTTACTTTTATTACAATTTTAATAAATTTTTTTCTTATTTAATCTTTTATTTTTTTATATAAATTAATTAAGGACATAAATTTTTAAATAATTATAAAACAATATTATTTATAATAATAAATAATAGTTTTTAAAAAATAAAAATATAAACTATAAAAAACACTTGCTGGCCTCATGCCTGGGCACGCGCTCAACAAGCGCTCAGGTTGATTTTTTTTTTTAATAAATAAATTTAAAAAATAAAATAAATAGTTATATATTAATTAAATATTATTTATAAATAAATTATTTGTGGGGATCAAGTTTTGCTTGTTTTATTTATTTATTTATACTTTATATTTAAATTAATTATTTTTTAATTAATGTATTAAAAAATAAAAATAATTAATTAATTAAAATATTTATTTTATTTTATTAAATTAAAAAAAAACTTTGGGTGTATACGTGAGGCGCGCACCCCACGCATACGCCTAGCAAAGCTTGGCTTTTATGTTTTTTATTTTTTATTTTTATTTAAATTAATTAATTTTTAATTAATATATTAAAAAATAAATAATTAATTAATTAAAATATTTAATTTATTTTATTAAATTAAAATAAAGAAAAGCTTTGGGCGTATGTGTGAGGTGCCAAATAAATTTGGCATTTTATTTTAAATTTATTTTAAAATTTTTATTTTTAATTTATACTTACTAAAACTAAAATAAAATAATTAGTAAAAAAATAAAATTTTAACTTTTTTTTATTAAATTAATGGAAAAAATAATTTTAATTAAATAATTTAATTTAATAACTTTTTATTTTTTAAAATAAATTAATTATTTTAATTAATTAATTAATTATTATTTTTTTAATATATTAATTAAAAAAAAATTAATTTAAAAAAAATTAAATTAAAAAACCAAAGTAACCAAAGGTTGACAAAAGCCAAGCTTTGCCACTAGGCGCATGCTGCACCTAACATATGTGCCCCCACCCCAAGCAATTTGCTTGGGGTGGCATACGTGGGGTGTGCAAGTTTTCTTTTAATTTTATAAAATAAATTAATTATTTTTTAATATATTAAATAATAAAAAATAATTAATTTAAATATAAATTAAAAAATTTTATTTTAAAATAAAATAAGCAAAACTTGGCTGGTGCCTCGAGCATGCGCCCCAAGCAAATTGTTTGGGGGAGGGGGGGCGCATGCACCTCAAGGCTTTGCTTTTTATTTTTAATTTTATTTGAACTTATTTTTAAATTTTTTATTTTATTTGTAAATTAATTATTTTAGTTAATTTATAAAAATAAAATGTTTTTAATTAAATAATTTATATTATTTAATTATAATATAATTTTTTTCATTAATTTAATAAAAACAGAAAAAAATTATTTTTAAATTATTTTTTACTATTTATTTTATTTTATATTAAATAAAAATTTTATTTTTTAAATTTATTAAAAAAACCAAAACATGTTGGGTGTGTATGTCTGGGTGTGCGCCCTGCAAGCTTTTTTATTTTATTTTTAAATTTACTTTTTAACTTATTTTTAATTAATTTATAAAAAAATTAATTAATTAATAATTTAAATTATTTATTTTCAATATTTTTTAAAAAAACTATTATTGTTATTATAAATAATTTTTTTATAATTAGCAAAAAAATTAATTATTTAAAATTTTATGTTTTTACTTAATTTATAAAAAAATAATAAATTTAATTAATAATATAATTAATTATGCATCTTTGGGCATGCGCCAACATCCAAGCCAATGTGCCACGCATTGGCCTGGGCGTGCATTGGGGCATGCCCAAGCTGTTCTTTCAAGCATGCGCCAAAGTTTAGCGAATGTCTAAACATTATTTACTTGCGGGGCGCATGTATAAAATGCGCACCTCACGAATGCGATTGTAAATTTTTTAATAAATAAATAAATTATTTTAGTTAATTAATTGTTAATTATTTAAAATACAAAATTTTAATTAATTCATAAAAAATATAAAAAAAATAAAAAAATTTGAAAATTATAATTAAGGGTAAAATAGTCAGCATAATATATATTTAATTAATAAAAAATAAAAGATTTGACTTTGATCAAATAAAATTTTTATTCAATAATAAAAATTAAATACGAAAATATTTCTATATTTTTTTTATTTATTATATTTTTACAAGCGTACATCAGTCACACGTGGGCGACATTCTTCATATTGGATCTCACACGTGCGCCTCCCACTTGGGAATTGACGTCATTCTTGATCGTACATGGCGTGGACTCGTGTATTGAGGTGGCAACAAAGAGGGCATTGACCGACAGGTGGCGGTTGCGGCAGCCATATCGAGGCTTCTGCTGGTGACGTTTTGGATAGTCACCAGTCTGTCTATCTGGCTGTTTTGCCCATAGTTAATGAAACATGGCGTGGATGAGAGACTCATAGTTTTGCCACAAAGTTTTACTTAAATTTTCCTTGGGCATGAAAAGCAAGATTCAAATCTTGCAATCACATGAAAAATCTCAATATTAATATAAAAATATTTTGGGTTCTTAATTTTCTTGATTATATATTCACTGGGAAACTGGAAACTGCAACTTGACTAGTGCCTCGCATTAAAATATGCAATATAATCTCGTCTTCTCGATCTTGGTTTGATTACTTGTCATAATTAATTAGTATTTCAACTTCTTGGAACTCACTTTGTAAAAGGGAAAAGGGAAAAGGGAAAATATAATAGTAATAATTTCGTGAATCAAAATAGAAGCCTCAAGTAAATTCAAAGAATAGCGAACCATCTTGATAATGGATGTTAATATTTAAAGGTGTTGGGTTCACATTTAAACTGTAGAATTAATCTCTCTGATATACAATATTCAATTCTTCACTCTCAAATCTTGATAATGGTGGTTAATATTTAAAAGTGTTGGGTTCAAATTTAAATTACAAATTAATCTCTCTCTATATATATTTTAAAAAAAAATAAATGAAAATAAAAAACTTTGTTTCCTAAAATACTTAACTCCTTATTTTTAAATTTTATTCGAATTTGAGTCACCTCAAATACCTTAGCGATTGCTCAAACTATGCTCTAAAGGCGTAATAATCTCTCTAATCTCACATGTCTATTTTGTTTAACCAAAACTTGTTTTATTTGTACAATAAATAGACATACCAATAACTTGTATATTGTTCTAATTTCTCTTACAAAAATGGATTAACAACAAAAAAAAAAAAATTGATGAGAAAGTGAGAGCTTTTGCCACTAAACTCAATACTATGACATAGCAGAAAGAAACATTTCAAGCAAAATTAATTAATTTCCCATAGCATTAGGAAGTTTTCAATTGGACATGCAACAAATTGTACACTTTACAGACAGAGGTATTGGCATACTGCAGAACAACAAACTCCTAGAATGACCAAATTAAAGGTTTCACATCACCAAACCCAAAAAATAGAAAAATGGATCACCAGACCCACCTGCAAATTTAAAAATCACTTCAAAAATATATAGATTCTGAATCCCACTCGCTTCCCTGCCCTCCATCTGAAATTTTGTATATATTTATAAGCAAATCTCAAGACTCGAGCTTTTCATGCCTAGGATTCTAAGTTGATGTGCCACAATATTTAATTTAACATTTCGTGAACCATGTGATGAAGATGCCTTCCCCCCTCCCCCCGCGTAAACATTTATTAAAGGACCTCATCAAATTAAAGTATTAATAGTTAGGGGGTTTGCGATTTATCCTTTTATAGTTTTACTCAAACCTGAAAAACAATTTTGATGTTTGAAAATGCCCAAAAATCCCACTATTATTATGATAGTTCCGTTAAATCTTAAATTTCTTTTAGTAAATTTATTATTTTACCCTCAGAACATGAATGATATAATATGTGACACCATATTGGGTGTTTTCCAAATTCATTATTCATTAAATTAGTATTTTCATTAATAATAAAAAAATTTCAATTTTAAAAACTAATTTTATACGTTTTATATTAAAACAAATTCATTACGTTACATATCATTTATGTTTTAAGGGTAAAATAATAAATTTATCAAAAAATTTGGGATTTAACGTTACTATCATAACGACAAAAGATTTGTTTTTGGACATTTTCAAACATAAGAGGGTAAGTAGCAAACTCCCTAATAAGAAACGAACCAACACTATAATTTTAATTTAGGAAAAATGTCAATTATCACCTTTAGTTAATTTTTTTCTAAAAACATCTTGATTATGTCTTCTTGAAAGTAATGGGTTATTTTTCAAGAGGAAAGTGATAACAAATACAAGGGAGTAATATAATATATTCTAAAAGTTAGAGAGGAAAGTGAGTATTACTAAATAACTCAGGGGGCTAAAAGAAACTTTTCCTTCGATTAATAATATAGCTTGTCTCCATGTGCATATGATCCACCCCTTTTCTAAAAGCAACATTTTCTATCAAAACATCAACAAATAGTAAACTAATAAAGACAAAGGTAAGAGGAGTAGCAAAGGGGAAAGCAAGAGGAGGAAGAAAATGGAAGATGATGAGATCAAGAATTTTTTTCAGGTATGGACTTCGGCCATAACTAGTTTAAGCTATTGTTATTACATAGCAGCAAAAATCCCACGTGGCATTTCAAGGCTTATTTCTCTTCTTCCCATTTTTTATCTCTTCACAATCCTCCCCTTGAAACTCCACACAATCCATCTCTGTGGTCTCACTGCCTTCTTCCTCCTTTGGCTCGGCAACTTCAAGCTCCTCCTCTTTGCTTTTGACCGAGGCCCTTTATTCCCAACCCCATCAAGACTTTCCCATTTCATCTCCATTGCTTGCCTTCCCATTAAGATCAAACCAAACTCCATTGAAAAACCTTCAAAGACCACAAACAACACAAACCCATCTCAGCAAAAGGCAAAAGAACCTGAAAAATCATGTGCAAATCCAAGGTCAAGTCAAAGTTTTCCAATCTCTAGGTCCATTTTGTTGGCTATAAAAGTACTACTTATGTGTATGCTACTTTATGCGCATAATTTCCACAAACAATTTCTGCATGACAATATAATCTTAGTCATTGACTGTTGTCTGGTGTATCTTCTGCTCGAAATCATTTTAGTCATGTTTGCAGTCCTAGTTGGAGCCATTTTAGGGTTTGAGCTTGAGCCACAATTCAATGAACCCTATCTTGCCACCTCACTTCAAGACTTCTGGGGCCGTAGGTGGAATCTCATGGTCCCTAATATTCTACACCCTACCGTATACACTCCTGTACGCCGTATTTGCACACATGCGATCGGCCGCACGTGGGCCCCAGTGCCAAGTGTCATCGCCACATTTGTCGTGTCGGGTTTGATGCACGAGGTGATTTATTACTATTTGACACGTGTGCCGCCTACGTGGGAGGTGACCGCATTCTTTGTCCTACACGGCGTATGCTTGGCCACTGAAATGTTGGTAAAGAAGGCTTTGAGTGACAGGTGGCGGTTGCACCGGGCCATTTCCGGGCCCTTGGTGGTGATGTTTGTGATAATGACAAGCTTTTGGCTATTTTGGCCACAGTTGTTGAGAAATGGTGTGGATGAGAGAATCATAAGAGAGATATTCACTTATGTCGATCTTGTTAAGCACAGAATTTTAATTGTAATGAAGTTTTGGCGTGAAGAGTAGAATCCCTTTTTTGCATTTTCCCAAATTGAATTATTGTAACTTTTATGTACAAGAATTTTCAATGCACATGCGAGGATTGCTGAAACCCATGAAAAATCTTAATATTAAAATAAAAAGTTCTCTTTTACTTTTGAGCTTTCATCGTATTCCTAGATCTGGGAAACTGAAAATCTGCAACTTGATTACTATTTCATGTTCAAATATTTAATCATTGCTTTTGATCATTGTTTGGTTATGAGCCATTATTATTACTAGTTATTTTAACTTTTCTCCCGAAAATATATAAAATACCAAAAAGAAATTATAATGGTAGTAATTCTTGTGAATTAATAATCATTTTTATAGTCTAGTAAATTCATTGTGGAAAAAAAATAAAAACATTGTGAGGAGGTAAATTCTTCATGACCACTAAAAATACATACACATTAAAACTGGTCCAAAGAAACCACCAAAGATAATTAGGACCACTTGAAGTGCATACGCATTGAGGCTTGCCAGAAGAAACCACCAGAAATAATTTATTTTGGGAATATTAATATTATATCAAATATTTATTATACAATATATATGTTTATTTAAACTATACATCACTTAATATTTAAATATACTCAAAATGTATCTTTATAATAGTTCTATAATAAGAAAATTAATTATCTTTATAAAATAAGAAAAATATTTACGATAATTAAATATTTGTTACGATACGAACTTCTGACTTCAAGTTAGAAGATCCACGGACTTTACCGTCAAAACAAGAGAGTTGGGTGCCACCATAGATAATTGAGATTACTCTAAATACACATATACAAAGGTCGCTCGAGGAAATCGCCAGAGATAATCAGGAACACTCAAAGTACATACACATTAAGGCTCACTCAAAGAATCCATTAGAGATAATTGAGACTACTCAAAGTACATACATATTGAGGCTTGCCAAAAGACAGGCTCTCGTGAAGGGAGAACAAGCTCCAAATTATTAAGGGGACACACAAAATACATACACACACTAAGGCTCGGTTGAGAAAACTATTTGAGATAATTGAAATTATTCGAAAAAAAAAGGAATAGTTACGTATAAAAGTTTGTTGACAGAAACGCCAATATCAAATTTAGTATTACGATATCAAAATACATAAAATAATGAATGAATAATAATTATATTATGTCACATGGTTTTAATCATCATATTTTTTTAGAAAGTAAATAAATTATTTAAATTATAAAAGAGTATATTTTATTTAAATTAATAAAAAAAAGTTAAACTAATAAATTAAAAAAATTAAATATTTTGAATCTAATTAAAATAAAATTATCTATAAAATTAAAACCGACAATTAACTTTTTCAAAGTATGAATCTTGATTATAATTTGTTGTTCAACCCTTTTATAAAGCACCTTCATCTTCGGTCCCCGCCAAAACTCTCATTTCATCTACATTGCTCGTCTTTCAATAAATCATGTCCAAATACAAAGTCTTAAGGTAAAACTTACCTACTCCGAGTACCTGGTCAATTTTGCTGGCTGTATGAAAGTAGTGCTTTCTCGGTACATGGAAATTTACATATGCTAATCTATATATATATATATATATATATATATGCATGCATGCATGCATGGTAATTTACAGATAATCTATATAAAATAATTAATATGATAAAAGTTTAATAATCTATGCATGGTAATTTTTATTTTAATCTATAATTTTTTTATTAATTTAATTAAATGAAGTATATTTTTTATAATTCAAATGATTTATTTATCCTCTAATTTTATAAGTGTATAATAAATTTAACTCAAGACAAATTACAGAATCTCATTATTCACTCCCTCTGCATATATTAATCTATTTATGCACGGAACTATATAAAAATTATATTTGCATCAAAATGTCATCTTAATCGCCTACTGTTTTCATATATACCTTTTGCTTGTAAATATCACTTTAATTATATATGGGGTACGTGAGAATATTGATTAAAAATTATTAGAATATAATTTGGAGATCAAGTTAAGTGTGTAGGGTGCGTACGGATTGAAGATAGATGCGAAAGGAGGTGAAAAATGAAGAAGGGCGCACCAGGCACCAGCGCCGCGGCGATCAGGCGTGGGTGTTGCGGCGCCCAGTTCAGAACCTGAGCGTCGCGGCGCCAGGACACCAGTGCTGCAGCGCTCAGTAGAAGTGCGCTAGCGCCGCAGCGATGAGAGCTCAGCACCGCAGCGCTGGAGACGGGAACAGTATCCTGAAATAAGGAAACTTCCTTATTTCGTCTCCCTCTTGTTTCAGGACTCCCTAATACGATTCCCACACGTATAAGGTAAATCTAGGTCGTCCTAAAACCTATATAAAGGCTATCAATTGGTTTGTAAACACATCTTTGTGATCAACTAGAAATCTTGACAATCTTTGTGATAAACAAGAGATCTTTGTGGTTCTTTGTGAGAGAAAATTCCTAGAGTGAGAGAGAGAGTTTTTTTTGTGATATTTCTTGTCAAAGGCATACTTTGTGAGTGCCTTGTGATTCATAATAAGAGAAGAGTGTGATCTTGATCCGCCGTGGACGTAGGCAAGTTGTCGAACCACGTAATTCTTTGTGTGTTCTTCTTCTACCAATTTCTCTATTTATTTTTTAGTAACTTGTTCTGCATTATTATATTGCTTGGGTGAATTTTTGGCTTGTTTGTGTGCTTCCGCTTCAACAAACTGGTATCAGAGCTTTTGGTTCAAAGTATACATAGCCACACCCAAGTACGAGGTAGAGAAATTCAACGGTACGAATGACTTCAATCTGTGGAAGATAAAGGTTAAGGCGTTGTTGGTGAGCCAAATGCTTAGTTCGGCATTAGAGGAGACTGCAGCTTCATCTAGAGCCGAGGCAGAAAGAAAGGACATTCAAGAAAGAGCTCATAGCACAATCGTTCTATCATTGAGCGATGAAGTACTAAGGGAAGTAGCAGGTGAGACGATGGCAATAGGTCTTTGGAAGAAGCTTGACTATCTTTATATGAGGAAATCGTTGGCCTACAGATTACATATAAAGAAGAAGCTGTATCAGCCGTCCATGTCAGAGGGGACGCCGATGAAAGATCATATAGACGCCTTCAATAAGATCATCCTTGATCTTGAGTCTATCAACATTAAGATAGAAGATGAAGATAGAGCAATTATCCTGCTGAGTTCACTCCCCAAGAGTTATGAAAGTTTTGTTGATACGCTACTTTACGGCAGAGAGAGTTTAACGATGAGTGATGTGAAATCATCATTAAACTCAAAGTTATTAGGAAAGCAGACCGAGGGCAATGCAAAAATTTTATTTGTAAGAGGAAGGCCCTCATATAGAGATAGGAAGAAAAAAGGCTCAAGGTCGAAGTCTAGGACTCCTAAGAAGTGCTATTGCTGCAAGAAAGAGGGGCACTTCATTAAGGACTGTCCTAAGAAGAGAGCATAAGACAAGAAGAAAGCGGATGCTGCGCTTGCCTATGATGATAGCTATGACAACGCAGACACACTCGTCGCTACTGATGGTATGAACTTTGAACAATAGGTTTTAGATTATGGTTGTACTTTCCACATGTGCCCGCACAAGTCTTGGTTTACAAATTTCCAGCCCATTAGTGGTGGTAAGGTGTTAATGGGTAATGATATTGCATGTTAGATGATGGGAATTGATAGTGTTAAGCTTAGGCTGCATGATGGGCGAGTGAGAGAGTTGACAGATGTTAGGTATGTTCCTGACTTGAAGAGAAACTTGATCTCACTAGGGACTCTAGACCAGAATGGATGTTCCAACAGAATCGACGGAGGGATTTTAAAAGTTTTGAAGGGTTCAATGGTGGTAATGAGAGGAGAGAAACGCAAAAGTGTTTATGTGCTTAAGGGTGAAGTCGTTAGCTATTCTGCACTATTTTCTGTAGATGATGAGAGTATGCAAACTAAGTTGTGGCATCTTAGACTGGCACACCTAGGCGAGAGAAACCTAAAGGAGTTATATAGTCAAAAGGCGTTTGGTGAGGATAAGTTCCAGCCCTTGGAGTTTTGTGAGCATTGTGTGCTTGGGAAAGCACATAGGGTAAGGTTCAGTACCGGAGAGCACAAGACTAAGGGGACTCTTGACTTCATACACTCGAATCTTTGGGGACCAGCTCAGACAGCTACTCATGATGGTGCCAGGTATTTTCTCAGCTTGATTGATGACTATTCGAAGAAGTTGTGGGTCTGTGTGTTGAAGAGTAAGGATCAAGTATTTGATGTGTTCAAGACTTGAAAGGCTCTTGTTGAGAATCAGACTGACAAAAGAGTGAAGAGGTTGAGAACTAACAACAACCTCAAATTTTGCAATAGAGAGTTTGATGGGTTTAGTGCCAAGCATGAGATTGTAAGGCATAGAACGGTAAAATCATCACCGCAGCAGAATGAGGTAGCTGAGAAGATGAACAGGACCCTACTTGAAAGGGTTAAATGCATGCTTACCAATGCGAAGATGTTCAAGACATTCTGGGGAGAAGCTGTAGTGACTGCAGCTTACTTGATTAAAAGAAGTCCCTCATCAGCAATTGACTTCAAGACGCTAAAAGAGAAATAGTTTGACAATCCTCCAAAGTATGACCACCTCAGAATATTTGGTTGCCTTGCCTTTGAACATGTTAAGAAGGGGAAGTTGGAACCTAGAGCTATCAAAGAGGTATTCATAGGATATCTCGAAGGAGTAAAAAGATACAAGGTATGGTGTAAAGACTTAACACCACTGAGGAGTATCATAAGCCGTGATGTGACGTTCGATGAGATGACGATGCTGAAAACCTCCCTAGAAGATGAGAAAGAAAAACCCGTGACCAAAGAAGACTCAGCACCCGAGTCAATAGAAGTTGAAGTAGAGCCTGAACATGGATCTAATATGCCCCAAGATCAACACTTGAACGAGGAGATCCTTGAAGATGAACCAAGAACACCGGTAAGTTCCTCCAAGTTCACCCAAAGAAAGACTAGAACTCCTGAGATGGAACTTGAAGAGTACCAGCTTGCAACAGACAGGCTAAGGAGAATGATTAACCCACCAGTCAGGTATGCACAAGTAGACTTAGTTGCTCATGCTTTTAATTCTACTTACACTCTTGAGTATGATGAGCCTAGGACATATGGTGAGGCTATGAAGAGTGAAAACAAGAAAGAATGACAGCAGGCTATGGAAGAAGAAATTTGTTCTCTTAGGAAGAACAATACCTGGAAGTTGGTGGAGACACCTCAAAAGAAGTTAGTCGGGTGCAAGTGAGTGTATAAAGTGAAGGAGGGGATACCGAGGATTGAGCCTACGAGATTCAAGGCTAGGTTAGTAGCACAAGGTTTTACTTAGAGAGAGGGAGTCGATTTTCATGAGATATTCTCTTCAGTTGTCAAGCATACATCTATTAGGATTTTGTTAGCAATGTGTGCAAACCTTGATTTACATCTAGAGCAGATGGATGTAAGGATAACTTTTCTACATTGAGGGCTTGAAGAAACGATATACATGGCATAGGCGCAGGGGTTCGAGGAGCCTAAAAAAGAAGATCATGCTTGTTTGCTAAAGAAGTCATTGTACGGGTTAAAGCAATCAACTAGATAGTGGTATAGGAGATTTGATGAGTTTATGATGGCTGGTGGTTTTAGTAGGAGCAAGTATGACAGATGCATGTACTTTAAGAATATAAGTTGTGGGATGATGTATTTGCTTCTATACGTTGATGATATGTTGATCGCGTGCAAGAACATGGAAGAAATACAGAAGCTCAAGAAGCAGTTGAATGGCGAGTTTAAAATGAAGGATTTGGGTGCAGCAAAGAGAATTTTGGGTATGGACATTGTGAGGGAAAGAAGAGATATTATCTTCTTGTCCCAACAACGATATATAATCAAAATTTTGGAGAAGTTTGGTATGTCAAACGCGAAGGCTGTCTCTACTCCTTTGACCATGCATTTCAGACTTTCAGCAGCACAGTCATCGACATCCGATGAGGAGAAACTGCAGATGAGCAAAGTACCGTATGCAAGCACTGTGGGGAGCATCATGTATGCAATGGTTTGCACAAGACTAGACATAGCACAGGTTGTGAGTGTGGTGAGTAGATACAGGGCAAATCCGGGAAAGGATCACTGGCTTGTAGTAAAGTAGATTCTGAGATATCTCAAGGGAACGTCAAATCACGGGTTAGTGTATAAGAGGGATGAGGACAACAATAAAATGGTAAGAGGGTACGTAAACTCAGATTATACAGGTGATCTTGACAAGAGAAGATCGTTGACGGGCTACGTATTCACAGTGTTTGGGTGTAGTGTGTGTTGAAGATCAGTTCTACAACACGTGGTTGCACTATCTACCACAGAGGCAGAGTACATAGCTGTTGGTGAAGCTATCAAGGAGGCCGTGTGGTTAAAAGGTATATGTGCAGAGGTATTGGCTAGTGAAGATGTGAACACCGGTGTGTATTGTGATAGCCAGAGTGCTATACACCTAAACAAGCATCAAGTGTTCCACGAGAGGTCGAAACACATTGATGTGAGACTCCATTACATTCGTAAGATTGTCCAAAGTGGTGAAGTTAGTCTAACAAAGACAGCGTCATCTAAAAACCTTGCTGATATGTTTACTAAGCCACTACCCTCGGTTAAGTTCGTCTTATGCAAGGACTTAACCAGAGTCACTACTTTGTGATGGTGATTGAAGATGCAAAAATGAGAGATTGAGTTGCTTTGTGGATGATTTTGAATCAAGGAGGGGATTTGTGAGAATATTGATTAAAAATCATCAGAAAATAATTTGGAGATCAAGCCAAGTGCGTAGGGTACGCACGGATCAAAGATGGACGCGAAAGGAGGCGAAAAATGAAAAAGAGCGCACCAGGCGCCAGCACTGCGGCGACTAGGTGTGGGCACCGCGGTGCCCAGTCCAGAACCTGAGCGCCGCGGCGCTAGGACACCAGCGCCGCAGCGCTCAGTAGAAGCGCACCAACGCCGCGGCGTTGGTGACGGGAACAGTATCCCAAAATAAGGAAACTTCCTTATTTCGTCTCCCACTTGTTTCAGGACTCCCTAATACGACTCCCACACGTATATGGTAAACCTAGGTCGTCCTAAAGCTTATATAAAGGCTATCAATTGGCTTGTAAACACATCTTTGTGATCAACTAGAAATTTTGACAATCTTTGTGATAAACAAGAGATCTTTGTGGTTCTTTGTGAGAGAAAATCCCTAGAGTGAGAGAGAGAGTTTTTTTTGTGATCTTTTTTGTCAAAGGTATACTTTGTGAGTGCCTTGTGATTCATAATAAGAGAAGAGTGTGATCTTGATCCGCCGTAGACGTAGGCAAGTTGCCGAACTACGTAATTCTTTATGCGTTCTTCTTCTACCTATTTCTCTATTTAATTTTTAGTAACTTATTCTGCATTATTATATTACTTGGGTAAATTTTTTGCTTGTTTGTGTGCTTCCGCTTCAACAGAGTATTTGATTGTTTTGGCTACGACTGTTTAAAAGTGATGTAACACTATATGTATAAATTAATTATATAAATTAATTAATATTATTTGATGTGATATAATAATATTAGAGGATAAATATAAAAGATATGAATCATACATATAATAGTAAATATAATAAAAGTTTAAGTAATACTTTAAGTAAAATGAATAAATTTTTATAATTTAATTTGTAGATTGTATTATTTAAAATTATAGTATCAACTATACAAATTTTTGTTTTTTTATATTGATATACATGAAATTCAACTTGCTTTATCTCGCATGTGGCAATTTTAAATCGAGAAAATACCAGTTTCATTTTTAATTTTGTTAATATTTATTAACTTAATCTTACTTTTTAATATATATCAAGTTAGTTTCTATAAAAATTAAAATAATAATTATTTAAGGATAAAAAAAAATTAACAAACGTTTCTATAAAGATTAACGTAATATATATTAAAAAATAAAATTTTAATTAATATATATCAATAAAATTAAAGACTAAAATTGTATTTTCCCTTGTGAATGCTCTTCTCCTTTGTAATCCCCGTCTTTTATCTTAGAAATGAACTTCTCTTTCATCCAGCTTCAATTTTTTATAGTTCATTTTTTTATGTTTTCAATAATATTGTCGGGTTACCAAACAAGTAAAATCTCAAGGTTTCATGTCTAATTTGTTCTTATCATGCACATTGAACAATATTTCAAGATCCATGTGATAGAATGAATGGGATGGCCTTAATGTTTTGTTGGCAAAGCCAACTTCTTGGGTTGCGAACGGAGAAGAGCTGGCGTGCCCTTTCCTTGTTCAAGAGAGAAAGTGAGGATTTTTTTAGTTACCAGCCCAAACAAAAGAGATTAGCCTTGGTTGACTCAACATTGATTTCGTGCTTGAGTTGGAGGGCCCTCTTTCCATCCATTGAGTCAAGTAATTCGCTATCAAAAATTTATGGTAATATGGCCTCTTCTAGCTCAATTGCTTTTGATTCTATGAGGTAGACATCATGAAGACTTATGCATGAGTTGAAGAAGCCACAATAGAGGCGCCAATAGATACTCTATTTGAAATAGTAGACTTTTCAACTGTTTTTGCTCGACGATTGATAATTTATAGGAAGAAACTCTCCTCTACCCTTTGGGCAAGCATCTTACTCAGGTAGCTAAAACAATTTGTGATAACTGTGAAAAAATGATGATAAGTCCTTTACCCAAATTTCCTCGAATGTCAATTAATTTAAAACCAAAAAAAGGCTACAAAATTACTCAAATTTATCAAATTAACATGATTATTAACCTTTTCTAAAGCAACGATCTCCATTAAAACATGGACACAATGGAGAAGATCACGCATACACAGAGGAGCTACAAAGTTCAAGAAAAAAGAGGTGAAAGGAAATGGATGATGAGATCAATAACTTTTGAGTGATGTTACACATTTAAAGTTTGTATCTCAAATAATGATGTGTCAAATAATCATTAGGTGTAATGAGTAATTTTGTAATTTATACTATTTTACCACCCAATAGTTACTTGACATATCCCAACTTAGGATACAATTTGGGATATAACTTAGGATGTGTAGCATTACTCATAACTTTTTTTCAGTACAAGAGTTTTGGTCATAACTTATTTAAATTATTGGAGATTTGGTGATTCAACAATCTTGTTTGGAGAAGAATTAAGATGAATATAAAAAAAAGAGTCACAAGAAGTCTAGAACATGTGGGACACATATGAGAATGTCTAGAACGTGTGAGACATGAAGAAAAAAGCAAAATGAGACTCGAAGATGCGAAGGAAGTTAGAAAAAGCGCGGAGCTAAAACAGGGGCCAGCGTTGCAGCACCCAAAACAGAACTCCAATGTCGTGGCGCTAGGTTCCCAACGCTGCAGCGCTGGACATGGTATGCCCAGTGTCCCGGGGCTAGGTTTCCAGCGCTGTAGTGCCAGGACCTCAGCGTCGCGGCGTTAGAAAGGGGGGATATTCTGTTTTTAATCCAGATTTTGAGTTTTGGAAAGTTTAGGACTTCCAAAACAAGTGGACTCTTACTTTAATAAGGAATAAAGTTAGTAGGCATAAAATAACCCCTATATAAATACTTGTAATCCCTTTAGTTGAGATCAAGCATTAAGAGAGACTTTAAGAGAAAGGAAGAACTGGGTAGACACTAACTGCTTGTGTGCATTAGTGTAGAACTGTCGTTTGAGTGTTCATTGTTCGTGGTAGAGTAAGGATACACTAAACATTAGGTCATTTTGAGAGTTTTTTTATTGGGTTTTTCTTGTAAAATCTTTAGAGAGTTAATAAGAGAGACTATGATCCTTAGATCCACCGTGAAAGTAGGCAATTGGCCGAACCACATAAGTGATTGTGTTGTGCTTTTTATATTCTACTTTGAATTCTTACTATTTTACTTGATATACAGGTTATTCCGCTGCACAAAGAGGTTAGGGTTCAAGGTTGAACTTGAGGTTCTTCGCTTTAACCTAATCTCACAGAAAAAAATGGCAATTCCTCCCTTAACATAAACTATTGCAATTACAAAGCAGCAAAAATATATCCTAAGTGGTTTCAAGGCTTATTTCACTTGTTTCCATTTTCTACCTCTTCATCATCCTTCATTTTAATAAATTCATTTTGGTGGGTTTACAACTGTTTTTCCTCATTTGGCTCGACAATTTCAAGCTCCTCCTTTTCGCATTTTATCAAGGCCCTTCATCTTCAGCACCAACAAAACTTTTCCATTTCATTTCCATTGCTTGTCTTTCCATAACAAGCAAAACAGATGCCACTGATAAACCCTTAAAGATCACAAACAATATTGTTGAAGGAAAACGTCCTTATTTTTAGGTATTATGTTAAGCGAAAAATCATAGATCGAGTTCAACCCTAACCCTAAAATCTTTGCACAGTGAAAATAACAAATATCAAGTAAATATACCAAGAAAACCAAAGCAGATCAAGAGCACAACACAACCAATTTACGTGATTTAGTCAATTGCCTATGTCCATGGTGGATTAAAGGATTCTAGAATTTCTTATTAACTCTCAAGAGATTGTACAAGGAAAACAAAAAGAAGAACTCTCAAAGGATTTATAGTTTGATGTCTCTTTGTTCCCATAAGAATAATTTTCACACAAACAACGATTCCACCCCAACACACATAGTACTTAATATCTATTTAGTTTTTCGCATCTCTTAAAGTCTCTCCAGTAACGCTTTCCATCAATAAAGAGTTTAAAACATTTTTAGAAACTCTAAACCTATTTAGAATAATAGTCCACGTGTTTTAGAGTCCAAAAACTCATCAAACAAGTCAAAAGACTCAAAAAGAGGAAATGTAGCACGTTTTGGCACTGCAGCCTTATATGCTAGCGCCGCGGCCTGGCCAATGCTAGGCTGCGGTGTCGAGTTGCTGCCTCATTAAGGCCGCGACCTGACTTCCTCTACGCCGTGGCTTCAAGTCCCAAATTGCGTCCTACGTGTATTCTAAGCCCTTTCTCACTCCTTATGGACATTCCGATCCCCTCCTTGATTTTAGTTCTCTGTTTTGTTCTTTCATATACGTCAATTGTATGTTTGACTTCAACATAATTTTTTTTTAAATATTCTTTACAATTCTTACTCATACAATTATATGTTTGATTTCAATATGACTTTCTCTTTAATATTTTTTACAATTCTTATTTATATAAAATTATCGAAACATCATTTTCATAAAAACACAAATCCATCTCACAAAAAAGCCTAAAAAAAAACTGAAACATAAATTGTATCGTTGTGCTACTCCATGCATATGATAATATGTATAAACAACAATGGCATCGAAATGTCATCTTAGTATTTTATTGTTCCTATATATACCTGCTGTAACCTTCCTAGCCATATGTGCCATTCCCGGTCGAGCCTTTTTAGGGTTTGATCTCTGAGCCACAAGTATTCAATGAACCCCATCTCGCCACCTCCCTTGAAGACTTTTGGAGCCGTACGTAGGTGGCATGTTATGGTTCCTTGTATTCTGTATACCGTATCATATTCTAATACGTCGTATTTCTATATGTATAATAAATTGCGAGAGACACCTGCTATCATGCAACATTTGTCGTTTAATGCGTGAGATACTTTGTTATTACATTACACGTGTGCTTCCCACGTGGGAGGTAACGTTCATTCTTCATCTTATAAGGCATGCTTTTAATTATCGAGGTGGTGATAAAGAAGACATCGGACGACATGTGGCAGTTTCACCCGACGGCCTTGAAACCTTTGATATTGGTGTTCGTGAATAGAGACTAGTAATTGGCTATTTTGGCCTCAGCTATTAAAAAATGAGATCATGATAAGAGAAACAATTTTATTTTAACAAAATTTGTCAAAAACGAAGTGTTAGTTTTATTGCAGTACTTTTGGCACCAAAGTTATTAAGTTCCATATTTTTTTTTTCCCATTTGAATGTAGCTTCATGTACTGGCTAGCTAGTGGTGCCCTAGTTCAAGAATTTTTAGTGCATAATCACAATGCCTCCTGCAGAATCTTCACATCAAATGTAATTTTTTTTTTTTTTGGCTTTCTTGCTCTCTTTATTATATATATCACTGAAAATAATAATTTGATGTGATTTTGATTTCGACACATTGGCCATCATAAATTAATATTTCAACCACCCTGAACGCAAAAAATCACTAACAATATTATTCCTTTTAAAAAATAAAAATATTATTTTATTATGAATAAATTATAAATATCTATTATGCAATGGTCAGTTGGCCATAAATTATTGACTGCCAAAGCAGCATTACCTCATTTTTCCCTATTATTTATACATATTAAAATCAATATATGTAAGATCTGAGATCCCTCTTCTAGGATAAAGCATACGTGGCTCATCAAATATATAAAGAGCAAAATGAGAGAACAAAAGGATGAACAGAGAGGAAGAAGGAAGAAGGTAGAAGAAGTTGCAAAGCACTGATCAAGAAAAATGGACGATGAGCTCAAGAACTTGATCAAGGTATGGATTCTAGCAATCACATCTTTGAGCTATTGTTTTTACATATCATCAAAATTCCCAAAAGCACTTTTAAGGCTCATCTCTTTGCTTCCAATCTTCTACCTCTTCATCATTCTCCCTTTAAACCTGTCCTCAGTCCATTTTTGTGGTGTCACAGCCTTCTTCCTTGTTTGGCTCGGCAACTTTAAGCTTCTGCTTTTTGCTTTTGATCAAGGCCCTTTATTTCAAACTAATAAACTCTTCCATTTCATATTGGTAGCTTCTCTTCCCATTAAAACCAAACCAAACCCATCTCCAAAATCGCCTCAAAATGTTACAAAACATCTAAGCGCCAAAAATAACACAAACCCATCACATCAAAGTACCCAAAAATCATCATTTCAAGTGACTAAGTCAATTCTACTTGCCATAAAAGTGTTACTTCTTTTTGCATTACTTCAAACTTATGGCTATAAACAAAATTTTCATCGATATGTGCTCTTAGCCCTTTATTGTTGCCACTTATATCTTGAATTAGAAATTGTCTTAGCCTTATGTGCAACCCCAGCTCGAGTCTTTGGCTTTGAGCTCGAGCCACAATTCAATGAACCCTATCTAGCCACCTCACTGCAAGACTTTTGGGGCCGTAGATGGAACCTCATGGTCACAAGTATTCTACGCCCTACGGTATACAATCCAACACAACGTATTTTTAGTTGTAAAATGGGGAAAAATTGGGCCCAATTATTAGGTGTCGTTGCCACATTCGTCGTTTCAGGACTAATGCACGAGGTAATTTACTATTATCTAACACGTGTGCCTCCCACGTGGGAGGTGACATGGTTTTTTGTTCTTCACGGAGTATGTGTAGCTATTGAAATTTTGCTGAAGAAGAAGCTGAGCAACCGTTACCGGCTGCACCGGGCGGTTTCAGGGCCTTTGGTGTTGTTTTTTGTGGCGGCGACAGGCGTTTGGCTGTTCTTCCCTCAAATATTCCGAAACAAGGTGGAGGAGAAGGTCATAATGGAAGTCTCAATTTTTCAAGATTTTATCAAAAACATCGTATTGTAATGCTCTTGCTCGCATAATTGATGCTTCTCTTTTCAGCTAAGTACTTTTCTTTGACTAGAAATTAATTATTCTCTGTATTTTCAGAAGTGACGTTTCATGTAGCATATTAACATTGATAGGAATATACAAATTCTACATGGTTAAGGACACACTAAAACTTATACCAAAAATTCAGTGAGGATGATTTATTAAAGTAATATTGTTTCTCAAAGGATAACATAAAGAGTATTCAAATTAAATTTCGATTCTTATGTAGGTGTATGTATATATACAGTGTCCATCCATACATATAATCAAATATAATCAGGAACTTGGCTATATGGGAATATGATTATTAAGAGCATTATTAATATAATAGGTACTAAAGTTAGGGAATTATTTTTATCAATTTTTGAAGATCAAAACTTTAAAAAAAAAAACTGAAGAAAAATTGGAAAGAAAAAAGTGAATTTCAACGGAATTTTTTTGGTTTAAAGGAATTTCTTATGTCTCTATGATAGAATGATTAATCGAATCTGACATGATTAAAAAAAAAAAAGAAAGTTTTGACGAGGGGAAAAAAAAAGGAAGCCATACATGCCAGTGAGCCATTGGTGTCAAGGGCAGAACTAGGAAGAACTAGGATTTTATACTTACGGGGCCAAAATGTTATGCTTTTTTTTTTTTTTGAAATTTCAATATCATTGATAAAAATAAATAATATTACAAGATTTATTATTATAAAAGCAGAGGGTTATCAGGGCGACACAATTTATATTTATTGATAAATGTCTGTATTTAAACCTCTTTTTAAGAAAAGAGATAAAGTAGACCCCAATACAAAGTACAAGCTCTAATAAGGCTAAACTGACCCTCCTAACAAGAAATTGATTACCTTTCTAATGTGAGATTTCCTACCCTCATAATGAAAGGATTATCTGCTCCAATTTAAAGATTGGAGCAGGATCTCTAGCCCCAATCTGGAAGAAGCCAACTCTCATGTTGAGGGACAAAATTCTCGTAATAAAAACACTACAATCCTCAAAACAAAGGGCCCAACATCACAAAATGTAATACCCTCACGGAGGATGGGTACATACAACCATCATCTTACAAGATTATCTTCGTTTATTACAAGCTGGACCCTATCAAACTACTAATATGCACTAAACAAATCACAAAAAAGTGACAGAATTGTAAATTTCAATAAGCCCTTATACTATATGTGGACGGCACAACGGAGGGTTGATGGCTGCCGGAATTTCTTCACACCGGACCAGGCGGAGCACCGTTGTGTGAGCTGCGTTGCTTAACAGCAGAGGCTGGGAGCCCGGCGGTGAGTCAGTATTGATCGGAGATGGTCGGAATACGCTGGCGGCTGCTGGAACGTGACGAGCTGAGCGGAGGGGAAAGAGCCTCAGCTGATGCAACTCCGACGGGGGACAGGTTTCCTGGTCGGCTTGGCCGGAATAACGATGATGAGGCTTTGGGAACTCGTTCGAAACTCCAGAGAGGCTCGTCGGAGTCCAGAAGAGTCGGCCAAAAATGCATCCACACGTAGAAGGCGCCAGGACCGCGAAGCGGGTTTTCAAATGGCACCAGTCGGTCGAGAGATCTGCATTTATTGGTGGCCGGTGGCATCAACTGAAACTAAGAAGAGAAGAATAGCAAAACAAACTAAAAAAGGAACAAATACAAAAAAACCTAATCTAGAGAAGAATTGGTCCACCGGAGAGGGGCTGAGCACCCCTCTCCAATGACGGCTGCTAAGGTACTGGTACTTGATGTGCGGTGTGTGCTAAAATGTTATGCTTGATGGGCTAAAATCCAATTTTAAAAAATATTATTTTAGTCTCTAATTTTATAAGTATATATTAATTTAATTTTTATTTATTTAATATATATTATATTAATTTTTATAAAAATAAAAATAATAATTACTTAAAAATAATAATAATAATAATAAATTATCAAAAATGTCCTTATAAAAATTAATATAATATATATTAAAAAAGTAAAATCTAAATTAATATATATCTATAAAATTAAAGACTAAAATAATATTTTCTTACAACTTTTAAAATAAAAGATGTAGCATTTTTGCATAAATGTTATATCTTTCAAATGAGATTTAAAAATAACGCACATTCTTTTAAGTTATAAATATTCACAAATTAATTAAAAATTAAAAACGTAAACTAAAGAATTTCACAAGGCTTTTTATGGCTTCTATCTTTCGTCTTCTTGTGTTTTACCTCTTTACCATCCTCCCTTAAAATCTTTCCTCCTTCCGTGCTGTCACAACTTCTTTCCTTGTTTGGCTTGCCAACTTCAAGCTTCTGCTTTCGGCTTTTGATCAAGGCCCTTTTTTCTCACCTAATAAAGTTGTTCATTTCATTTTAGTTGCTTCTCTTCCCATCAAAGCCACGCCAAATTACCCATCTTAAGAATCACCATCAAAGGATTCAAAACCACTTCCAAATCTTGTTAAAATTCTAATAAGCACCAAAAACGACACAAAACCCATCTCACAAAAGCACCAATCAATCACAAATTTCATATGAAGTGCTCAAGTCAATTTTACTTTTCTTAAAAGCTGTGCTTCTAGTTATGTTACTTGTGGCATATGATTATAGACAATATTTGCATTATTATATGGTCTTAGCCCATTATAGTTTGCAATTTTACCTTGAACTAGAAATTATCCTAGCCTTGCGTGCAACCCCAGCTCGAGTGTTTGGCTTTTAGCTTGAGCTACATTTTAATGAACCCTTTCTGGCCACTTCACTTTAAGACTTTTTAAGGCTATAGGTCATAAGTATTTTACGCCCTACCATGTACAATCCCGTACGAAGCATCTCTACACGTATAATCAGAGAAAGGTGGACTTATTTGCCAAGTGTCATTGCCACATTCGTCGTCTTGAGTTTAATGCACGAGGTAATTTATTATTATCTCACACTAGTGGCTCCCACGTGGGAGGTGGCATGTTTTTTTTTTTGTCTTGTAAAGAACATGTGTAGTTATAGCGATTGAGGTCAAGAAAAGAGTGGCATGACTGTTGCATATGGTGGTCTCAGGGCCATTAGCAGTGGTGTTTGTGGCGGGACGGGTGCTTTGCTCTTGCACCTTAATTGATAAGAAGCAATTTGGTCGAGAAGGGCATAAAGGAGTTCTTAATTGTGTTGGATTTTATTAAAGTAGAAACACACAAATAAGTAATATATAACTCAAATAATATAGTGTAGAACAAGTAATTAAAGAATTAAAGAGAGAAAAGTAGAAGAAAAACACACAGAATTTACGTAGTTCGACAATTTGCCTACGTCTACAACGGATCAAGATCACTCACAAGTATGCATTTTATAAGAAAGACCCATAAAGAAACACTATTTCTTCCAACCTAGGAATTTTTCTCTCACTAAGTATTATAAAGTATGTTTTAATCATAAAAAATTTCTTAGGTTTTCACAAAGATTACCCAATATTTCACTAAGATGTCTTAGGTTTCCACAAAGTTAATCAAGATATATTAACTAGCCAATAGAGAGCCTTTATATAGGCTTTAGGATGTCCTAAGTTTACCCTAAAATGTGTGCGAGTCGTATTAGAAAATCCTAGGACCATTGAGAGACAGAACAAGTTGTAATAAATCAGGAAACTGTTCTCGCGCTAGGTGCCATGACACTTAGCTCCAGTCGCCGTAGCGCCCAGCTCGCGTCGCTGGTCATCTAGCACCGCGATGCTCAAGTTCTACCTTGGGCGCTACGGCACCCAAGACCTGGTTGCTGCGGCATCCACACCTGGGCACCTCCTGTTGCATCTTTTGCCTATTTTCGCGTGTCCAACACACTTGGCTTACTCTCCAAATCATATTTCGACGATTTTTAATCAATATTCTCACAAATTCCTTCATTGATTCAAAATCGTCCACAAAATAACTCGATCTCTCATCTCTACATCTTCGATCACCCTTACAAAGTAATGACTTCGGTTAAGTCCTTGCATAGGATGAACTTAATCGATGGTAGTGGCTTAATCAACATGTCAGCAGGGTTTTTAGACGACGCTATCTTCGTTAGACTAACTTCATCACTTTGGACAATCTCTCGAATGTAATGGAGCCGCACATCAATATGTTTCGACCTTTCGTGGAACACTTGATACTTGCTTAGGTGTATAGCACTCTGGCTGTCACAATATACACTGGTGTTTACATCTTCACTAGCCAATACCTCCGTATATATGCATTTTAACCACACGACTTCTTTAATAGTTTTACCAATAGTTATGTACTCTGCCTCTGTGGTAGATAGTGCAACCACATGTTATAGAACTGATCTCCAACATACACTAACTCAAACACCGTGAATATATAACCCATTAATGATCTTTTCTTGTCTGGATTGACACATCGAGAATATAGGAGTTTATTCCCAAGTGTAGAATTGTCGAAGTAATAAATAATCCGGTGAAAATGGGGTAGATCCACAGGGAAGTAGGATTAAGATTACAAACTATAAATATTTTAAAGATAATTATAAGATGTTTGTAAATATTAATTCAATTAACCAATTCAAATAAAAGTTAAGGTTAGGAGGATCCACTCTTGGCATAAGAATTAAGAATATATTTAACTATTTTTATAACTCATTTGGAATCCTCACACAAAAGAAGTTCCAACTGAAAAATATAACAATTAAAATTCATCATCATTATATATTAATTAGTATTTATTTCTTTAAATTATGATACACCAAATCTTATAAATGAGTTCAAGTATTTATTATGCCAATCTTTATATTTGTCTACAATAAATCAAGACTCCCACTTTACAAGAAAGGGTATATACGCCAAATCTTGTAAATAATTTTAAGAATTTATTGTGTCAAGTATGTTTGTCAATAATAAATCAAGATACACCACTTAGAAGAAAATATATTAATATTATAAATAAAATAAATACATCATATATAAATTTGCATAACTTAAGAATAAAACATTAAATTCATGATAAGAGTTATGTATTACCTTGTCAAAAGTTTCACCTTTTCACCTTAGCATAAAGAAAATTACTTGAACATAATAAAACTAAAGAAAAAGAAAAGAAATAGAATAACAGATAACATGACTTTACAATAGTAAACAAGAGAAATAATATTACAAAGAGATAATACAAAAGACAAGTATTTTGAACTAAAATCTAACTCTCTAATTACATGTTTTGGGTATAAACATGCTATCTAATTTACATGGATAAATCGAGACAAATGAAGATGGAACCACATGGATGATAAAAGTCAAGAATGGTGGCAAATAATTTATATTAATTATCATTAATGCACCCACTTACTTATCTAATTTGGAATTAATGTGGTCTAAATTAGCTGTCACTCAAAACATTAAAGTTGTAGATAAGTCTCTTATCTTTTCAAATTAAATTATCTCATATATATTAGATGCGTATTTCTATAGTTATGGGTCAAATACTGATGACTGTTCAGATTAGGCCTGTATTGCAGATTAATTCTATTTTAGGTCATTTTTACCCTATAAACACTCGAATTTTGAATGCCTTTTAAAATACAATATGTTAGACCATTGAATCAGACCTTCACAGGATTAAGAATCACTCCAATTGAATTCTTAGGTAGAAAGTTATGCCTATTTTACAGAACCTACCACAAAACAGTTAAAAGTTAATTAGGTATAATATTGTAAACATACTTAAGTTGGGGGAGTTAAAGACACTAGTAATACAAAATAATGATATTAAAACCCTTATTAAATGTGTAATTTCAAGTGTTCATCATAAATCACCTGCATAATCTAAGTCTATGTATCCTCTTACCATTTCACTACTGTCCTTATCCATTTTATACATCAGCTTGTGATTTGACGTCCCCTTGAGATATCTCAAAATTCACTTCACTGCAAGCCAGTGATCCTTACCTGGATTTTCCATGTACCTACTCACCACACTCACAGCTTATGCTATGTCTAATCCTGTGCAAACTATTGCATACATGATGCTTCTTACAGCGCTTGCATACGGTACTTTACTCATTTGCAGTTTCTCCTCTTTAGATGTCGGCGAATGTGCTGCTGAAAGTTTAAAATGCATGGCCAAAGGAGTAGAGTCAACCTTTGCATTGAAAATACCAAACTTCTCTAGAATTTGGAGTATACATCGCTGTTGAGACAAGAATATAACATCTCTTTTTTCCCTCATAATATCCATACCCAATATTCTCTTCGCTGCTCCCAAATTTTTCATCTCAAACTCATCACTTAACTACTTCTTAAGTTTCTGTATTTCTTTCATATTCTTACATGTGATCAACATATCATCGATGTATAGAAGCAAATACATCATCCTACAATTTATGTTCTTAAAGTACACGCATCTGTCATACTTGCTCCTATTAAAGTCACAAGTCATCATAAACTCATTAAATCTCCTATACTATTGTCTAGGTGATTGCTTTAACCTAAATAATGACTTCTTTAGTAAACAAGCATGATATTCTTTCCTGGGCTCCTCGAACCCTTACGACTGTGCCATATATATCGTTTTTTCAAGCTCTTTATGTAAAAAAACTGTTTTTACATCCATCTGTTCTAGATGTAAATCAAAGTTTGTACATATGGCTAACAAAATTCTAATGGATGTGTACTTGACGACTGGAGAGAATATCTCATGAATGTCAACTCCCTCTATCTAAGTAAAGCCTTATATAACTAATCTAGCCTTGAATCTCGTAGGTTCTATCCCCGGTATCCCCCCCTTCACCTTATACACCCACTTACACTAAACTAATTTCTTTTGAGGTCTCTCTACCAACTTCCAGGTATTATTTTTTTTTAAGAGAACTAATCTCTTCTTCCGTGGCCTATTACCATTCTTTCTTATTTTCACACTTCATAGCCTCACCATATGTTCTTGACTCATCATACTCAAGAGTATAAGCAGAATTAAAAGTATGAGCGACTAGATTTGCTTGTGTATACCTGATTGGTGGGTTTATCGTTCTCTTTAGCTTGTCTCTAGCTAGTTGATACTCTTAAAGTTTCATCTCAAGAGTCTTAGTCTTTCCTTGGGTGGACTTGGAGGAATTCATCGGTGTTCTTGGTTCATATTCAAGGATCTCTTCATTGAAGTGCTGATTTATGGCCATATCAGATCCACTTTCAGGCTCCACTTCAACTTTTATTGACTCGGGTGCTAAATTTTCCTTAGACACGGGCTATTCTTTCTCATCTTTTTGGGAGGCTTTCAATATGGTATTCTCATCAAACGTCACGTCATGGCTTATGATACTCCTTAGTGGTGTCAAGTCTTTTCACCACACCTTGTATCATTTCACTCTTTCGGGATATCCTACGATACCCATTTGATAGCTCTAGGTTCCAACTTTCCTTCTTAACATGTACAAAAGCAGGGCAACCAAATATTCTGAGGTGATCATACTTAGGGGGATTGCCAGACCATTTCTCTTCTAGCTTCTTAAAGTCAATTACTGATGAGGGACTTCTATTAATCAAATAAGCTGCAGTCACTACAGCTTCCCCTCAAAATGCCTTGGACATCTTTGCATTGGTAAGCATGCATCTAACTCTTTTGCCAGTCTGATTCTCAACAAGAGCTTTTCAAGTCTTGAACACATTAAACGCTTGATCCTTGCTCACATAGACTCACAGCTTCCTTGAATAGTCATCAATCAAACTGAGAAAATATTTGGCACCACCACGAGTAGCTGTTTGAGTTGGTCCCCAAAGATCCGAGTGTATGTAATCAATAGTCCTCTTAGTCATGTGCTCACTGGTACTAAACCTCACCTTATGTGCTTTCCTAAGTACACAATGCTCATAAAACTCTAATAGATGGAACCTATCCTCACCAAACGCATTTTGATTAAATAACTCCTTCAGGTTTCTCTCATCTAGGTGTACCAGTCTAAGATGCTACAACTTGGTTTGCATATTCTCATCATCTATAGAGAATAATGCAGAACCACTCACAATTTCACCCTTAAGCACATAAACGCCTTTGTGCTTCTCTCATCTCATTACCACCACAGAACCCTTAAATACTCTTAAAACCCCTCCATCGATCCTGATAGAACATCCATTCTAGTCTAAAGTCCCTAGTGAAAGCAAGTTCCTCTTAAAGTCAGGAATATACCTAACATCTGTTAACTTTCTCACTCGCCCATCATGCAGCCTAAGTTTAATACTACAAATTTTCATCATCTGACACATAACATCATTACCCATTAACATCTTACCGCCACTAATAGGTTGAAAATTTATAAACCAAGACTTGTGCGAGCACATGTGAAATGTACAACTAGAATCAAGAATTGATTGTTCAGTATTTTTACCATCAGTAGCGACAAGTGTCTCTGTGTTGTCATAGCTATCATCATAGGCAAGCACAACATCCACTTTCTTCTTGTCTTGTGCTTTCTTTTTTCGACCATCATTTATGAAGTGCCCATCTTTCTTGTAGCAATAGCACTTCCTACGAGTCCTGGACTTCGATCTTGAGGCATTTTTCCTTCAATCTCTATATAACGGCCTTCCTCTTATAGATAGACTTTCTGCATTGCTCTCAATCTGTTTCCCTAATAACTTTGAGTTTAATGATAATTTTACATCGCTCATCATTAAACTTTCTCTGCCATAGAGTAACGTATCAACAAAGCTTTCATAACTCTTGGGGAGTGAACTCAACAAGATAATTGCTTTATCTTTATCTTTTATCTTGATGTTGATAGACTCAAGATCAAGAATGATCTTATTGAAGGTGTCTATATGATCTTTCATCGGCGTCCCCTTTGATATGAACGACTGATACAACTTCTTCTTTATATACAATCTATTGTCCAATAATTTTCACATATAAAGGGAGTCAAGCTTCTTTCAAAAATCAATGACGATCGTTTCACTGGCTACTTCTCTCAGTACTTCATCACTCAATGATAGAACGATTGTGCTGTAAACTCTTTCTTGAATGTCTATTCTGTCTGCTTCAACTTTAGATGACTCTGGCATTTTTTTCTCTCTACTAAATGGAGCTGTAGTCTCCTCTAATGTCGAGCCTAACTATTGACTCACCAATAAAGTCTTAACCTTCATCTTCCACAAATTAAAATCATTCGTATTGTTGAATTTCTCTACCTCATACTTGGGTGTGACTATGTCTGCTTAGAACCAAGCTTTAATACCAGTTTGTTAAAGCAGATGCACATAAACAAGCAATATATAACCCAAGCAATATAGTGTAGAACAAGTAATTAAGGAACTAAAGAGAAAATGTTGAAGAAGAACATATATAATTTACGTGGTTCGGTAACTTGCCTATGTTCATGGTGGATTAAGATCACTCATTTTTATTATTGAATCTTAAAGCACTCATAAAGTATGCATTTTACAAGAAAGACTCACAAATAAACACTCTCTCTTGCAACCTAGAGATTTTTCTCTCACTAAGTATCACAAAGTATATTTTAATTACAAAGATTTCTTAGGTTTCTACAAAGATTACCCAAGATTTCACTAAGATGTCTTAGGTTTCCACAAAGTTAACCAAGATATGTTTACAAGCCAATAGAGAGCCTTTATATAGGCTTTAGGACATCCTTGGTTTACCCTAAAATGTGTGGGAGTCGTATTAAAGAGTCCTGGAACCATTAGGAGATGGAACAAGTCGTAATAAATCAAGAAACTGTTCCCGCGCTGGACGCCGCGCGTTGCCACGGCGCTGGTCATCTGGCGCAGCAACACTCAGGTTCTGCCTTGGGCCCCGTGACACCCACACCTGGACACCGCCTTTTACATTTTTCACCTCATTTCATGTCCGTCTTTGATCCTCGCGTACTCAATGCACTTGCAACATACTTAACTAATTAGTGGTCGTCTGAATGTAACTTAATTAATTATAAATATGCAAGACATTTGACGTTATTTGAATTTAAGTAAAAATACGAAGTAAGATTTGAATATGCAAAAAACTTGCGGCTATTTAAATTTAAAGAACAATTAGAGGTAAGAATTCATATTTCGTAATTAAGAAGATTTTTATTTCTATCCAATTTTTTTTAAAAAAATTAATTAACTAATGACATAGTTATATAGTATCACAAAAACACTTGATCAGGCAATATGTATACCTATTATTGGAAAGTAAATAGATATCGTATATCTAGTTTAGAGACATTGACGCATCGTGTGAAGGATAAGAAACCAACCAAAGAGATGAGCTAAGAGTTGACTATAATGCTTGATTATTATGTCATGGGACCTTTCTTTCCGATACTTGTCACTCTGAAGTTGATAATATAACTTTCTGCTGAGTTGATGTGAAGTGTTTAGACTTGGACAACTAAAGAAAGCCTGTTGAATAGAGTATTAACAAGACAGAATTTACCGATTTTTGAGAAAACTTTTAAGTGTTTGTCAATATAAGATAAGAAAGATTATTCTTTACCATCCCACCAAGAGAAGAAGATCAGATGAAAGTTTATACATATCTTATCGTCTTTGTGTCTTACCTATGAATCTTTTTTCTTTTGCACCAAGAGAAGAAGATCAGATGAAAGTTTATACATATCTTATCGTCTTTGTGTCTTACCTATGAATCTTTTTTCTTTTGCACTAAATGATAGGTTCCAGTTAGAGCTAATTCACAATTCTAATATAAATGGAATTCTCTTAGAGTGAGAATTAAACCACAATCTTAGTTTGAATAAATTTGTCTATTTTTTAATTGAATTCAAATAAAACTTAAATATACCTAAAATTACAACTGCTTATTAGTTACACATAAAGTAACTACCATGTATACTAAATAACTTCCATTTTAAAACTACTAAATAACTGTCACTTTTGTATGCCTTCTGCCTCTCATTCAAATCATATGTTCCATCAATATGCGTAACTCCTAACCATGCACAATTCTTGGTCACGCACATTTTCACTCTCATCACATGACATGACTTCTTCACACACTTGAGAATATCTTAACTTATCATTACCCCTCTTTTTTATTAGGACCTTGTCTTTAAGGTCCATATGAAGAAAATCTCACAATTCTAGAGCATCTTCCCAGATAGCATCATCTTTAGATGAATTAGTGATACTAGCATAGTCAATTACCTGATCCAATTCTCCTAAATCAATGCCCATGTAATTAATATAAGCAGCTATAGGCCCCATGACACAAGCGATGCCATTATATTATAAAATCTTCTTATCCATTCCATATATTCATTGCTTTTGTCATTATCTTCTTTATAAGCAGGTTTACTCTCTTTTTTGGCTCATTTCCAAGCTTGTTCTTGAGATGAAAATTGGATCCCTGAGATAGTTTGATTTAGCTTTAAAATAGTTCTTGTCTTGCAAGTACATATTCTTGTCTTTGAAATCTTCTTTAGAAACACTCAGCTTAGAGAAAACTTGGTTCAGAGTTGATAAAACTTCCTGTTGATAGGTCCTTACCAATGTCTTTTGTATCCATCATCGCACGTGGTTGCCTGGCTTTTCAACAAACTTTTTTTGGTAATCTCGTAGTGATCCCAGATGTTTTACTTTTGATAGCGCTTCATTAAAGTCTTCACACTCGTTATGTCTGAATCGCGCCAACAATTCTTCCACAAAGCTTGCCTAGGTCACATTTTTCCCTTCTCCTTGCCATTACTAGATTAGTCACGGTTGTCACCTGTCCTTTTGTGTCCTGCTTTCTCGGTCAGCAATACCTGTGACATCTTGTTGATGGTTGCTTCAATATGGCACAATCTTTTAGTTACGCCACTCTCCATCTTGTTCATTCTATCTTGAAGTCCCCTTAGCCTGATCTTTAAATTTTGGATTCTTTCTTTGTTAGTTGCCACTGTAAACCGTGCTCTAATACCAATTAATAGGTCTCAATCATAGTTCGTTCACAATTCTAACATAAATAGATTATCTTAGGGTGAGAATTAAACCACAATCTTAGTTTGAATAAAATTTTCTTTTCTTTTCTTTTCTTTTATTGAATTCAAATAGAGCTTAATACACCTAAAATTACAACTGCTCCTTAGTTACATGTAAAGTAACTACCATGTACACGTTTTAATTAACTACTAAATAACTTCCACTTTAAAACTACTAAATAACTTCCACTGCTACACGTCTCTTGCCTCTCATCCAAACTCATTCAAATCATACGTTCCCTCAATATGCGCAACTCCTAAACATGCACAATTCTTGGTCATGTACGTTTCCACTCTTTGCACTCTCATCGCATGACATGACTTCTTCACAAGTTTGAGAATGTCTTAACTTGTCACAAACTGAAAAAGGGAAGGAAAAGACTGATATCTCTGATTCTGCCCTCTCTTTTTCTCTCCTTCAGCTAAGTATCTTTTTGTGTATTTAATTTACTTATGCATAACTGTACCTTTCATTTAACCTCATTTTGTGAATAGAAATGAGATATAATTCAACTGGACAAAAATAGAAAAACAAATTCCAAAATCATTGTTTCTCGAATATGTTTAATTATCTTCAACTTATGCTGTGTTCTCGATATAAATATGTAAAGGCCGACAACAATGCTAAAATATATAAAAGAAAGAACTTAAAAACACTTCAAATGAATCACTTATAAAGTCCAAAGTTCTACATAAAAACCAGAAATTCAGAGAAAAGATGCACAAAGGAGCTCTCAATTCTGTTGCATTTTATTAAAGACCATATGACATAACACAACTATCGATAGTGTTTACTTCAAAAATGTGTTATTGTTAATCTTCTGTGAAAACTCATGATGATTAAGGTCATAATACAAGGAAGAGAGGACAAATATTATATAGCAAATTAAATTAGTAATGGTACGCACTTAGAGAATGACATATACAGCACAAAATGTCGTTTCCTATATGTTATATATTAGGCTATTGGCAAATAAATAGTGCCCGACCTTCTTCATATACAGCCAGACGGTCAAAATAGTGTGAATTATCAAAATGGGTCAACAAAGGTGGATTTAAATGAAGTAAAGAAAATTGTCATTGGAGACATACAAATTTGTAGAAACCATATGGCTCACTCAAAGTTATAAATAATTAAATGATATAGTATAAAGATTTTCTAAGCAAGATCTTGTCTATTAATAAATATTATCTATTGCTAATTAACAAAACAAACAGCCAAATGGTTTTTCAAAACTACAATATCTGTAATATCATATTCTTCTTTTGTTGATATTAGCCTTTTTAGTTAAAGACAAAAAGGGTGGCCTTGGAACCATTTCAAAATGGAAGAACCCATTTACATCATATCTCAGAATCGAGGGCAAATCTAAAAGCAGTAGCACAACCACACCGGAGAGAATCGATAAGCCAAATATGAGTGATGAAACTAAAAATAAGAACTTGATAAAGGTATGGTCCTCAGTCTTAGCTTCTCTATGTTACTGCTATTTCATAACTTCAAAGATCCCAAAAGGCAAGCTTAGGCTCTTTTCTCTCCTCCCAGTCTTTTACTTCTTCACAATCCTCCATCTCTCTCTCTATCCGCCGTACTCCCCACCAGCATTGCCGCCTTGTTCTTCACTTGGCTAGCCAACTTCAATCTTCTCCTCTTTATTTTTGACCAAGGTTTACTTTCATCATCATCACCATCACCAAAATCCTTAACCCTAGTACATTTCATTTTCATTACTTGCCTCCCCATCAAAATGAAGCAAGAACAAAATTATCCGTCTCACCGACACCAAAATCACCCCAAAAATCAACTCAAAGTGACCAAAAAAGATTTTCCAAGTTGCATCTCAATTGCCCTATTAAAGTTCTTCTTTTTGCCATGTCTCATTTTACTTGACTACACAAATAATATACACCCAAGCATTATGTTGATACAGTATTGTTGCATGTTATATGTTGAAGCGAAAGCACTTAAAAAAGTAATATAACCCAAGTAATATAATGCAGAAATAAACAATAAAGAAACTAGAGAGAGAAAGGTAGAAGAAGAACACACAGAATTTACGTGGTTTGACAATTTGTTTACATCTACGGCAGAAGATCAAGATCACACACTCTTATTATTGAATCTCAAAACACTTACAAAGTATGTCTTTAACAAGAAAGACTCATAAAGTAATCACTCTCTCTTGCAATTAAGGGGTTTTCTCTCACTAAGAATCACAAAGTATGTTTAATCATAAGTATCTGTGTTTTATCACTAAGATGTATTTACAAGCCAATAGAGAGCCTTTATATAGGTTTTAGGACAACCAATATTTACCATAAATGTGTGAAAGTTGTATTAGGAAGTCTTGGAATAACTGAGAGACAAAATAAAGCTAGATAAAATGGAAAACTAATTCACACGCTAGGCGCCGTGGCGCTCAGCTCTTGGGACTTTCCCTCCTAGGCATCGCTGTGCTCAGGTTTTGTTTTAGGCACTGCGGTGTCTATAACCTGGCGTTGCAGTGCCCACACCTGGGCACCGCCTTTTGCGTTTTTGCCTCCTTTTACCTCCATCTTTGATCCTCGCATACCTGACGTACTTGGCTTGCTCTTCAAATCACATCCCAATGATTTTTAATCAACTTTCTCACAAATCCCCTCCTTGATTCAAAATCATCCACAAAGTAACTCGATCTCTCATCTCCGCATCTTCGGTCACCCTTACAAAGTAGTGACTTCGATTAAGTCTTTGCATTAGATAAACTTAACCGAGAAAAATGGCTTAGTCAACATGTCAGCAGGATTTTTAGATGACACTATATTTGTTAGACTAACTTCACCACTTTGGACAATCTCTCAAATGTAATGGAGTCTTACATCAATGTGTTTAGACCTCTCGTGAAATACTTGATACTTGCTTAGGTGTATGGCACTTTGGCTATCACAATACACATCGATGTTCATATCTTTAGTAGCCATTACCTTTGTTTATATGAATTTTAACCACACGGCCTCCTTAATAGCTTCACCAACAGCTATGTACTCTGCCTCTGTGGTAGATAGTGCAATAACATATTGTAGAACTGATTTCCAACATACACTATACCTAAATATTGTGAATACGTAACCTGTTAATGATCTTCTCTTGTCTAGATCACTTGCATAATCTGAGTCTACATATCCTGTTATCATTACACTGTGGTCCTCATCCCTTTTATACATTAACCCGTGATTTGACGTCCCTTTGAGATATCTGAAAATCTACTTCATTGCAAGCCAGTAATCCTTACCTGGATTTACCATGTATCTACTTACCACACTTACAACATATACTATGTCTAATCTTATGCAAACTATTGCATACATGATGCTTCCCATAACGCTTTAATATGATACTTTACTTATCTACAGTTTTTCCTCTTCGGATGTCGGCGACTGTGCTACTGAAAGTTTGAAATACGTGGCCAAAGGAGTAGAGACAGCTTTTGTGTTAGACATACCAAATTTCTCTAAAATTTTGAGTATATATCATTGTTGAGACAAGAAAATAGTATCTCTTCTTTCCCTCACAATATCTGATAATAGCACAATGGTAATAGTATATTTAGTACCTCAACTTGAGTATTTTACTTTAAACTATAAAAATTTGGCTATTTATTTATTTATTTTTATCTTAAATAGGTGCATGAAGGAAAATGTGACACATAGGATCAAATGGGAGGCAATTCGGATGAGAAACGAGCGAGATGTGCTCAAAAGTCGAAAGTGACTCAGCATATAGCTGGGCGCCGCAGCGCCCAGATCAGTAACTGAGTGCTGCGGCGCCTGACAGGGGAAATCAATCTCGCATTCCATTTTTCAGCGCTGCAGCGTCCGTACGACATGTAAAAATCACTCTCAACTCTCCTATTTGAAGTGGGATTCGAAGACCCTCACTCCTAAGGTTTCTCATACCAACAAAAATACTCTTTTGAGGTAAAATACACAGACTTTGTAGAGGAGAAATGTACGCAAAGGATTCACATTCAATTCAAGGGATCAAAACAAATTTATTGAAGATTGAAGAACCAATTCTTGGGCATTCAAGTTAAAAGGAAGGAGAACAACTCAGGACGTCACTTGTGTTATTTTCTCTCTTAACTTTAAGAGATGATCTTGTTCATGATATTTTCATATTCTTTATTTGATACTCTTGTTGTAATCATGAGTTAAATTCTTTTGATCTAGGTTAGACATTTTTGAACCTAGTATATAGTTGAATCTTTTAAACTCTTAGATACGAACTTAATATATCATATTTGATTCAATCCATCTGTTCTTAATACTTTCATTATACTTTATTACTATTTTGAATGTTAAAGGAACCATGATAGCTTTGACAAAAGGGATTCATGTGTTTAGCCTAAGGTAGATTGATACATGATCATAGGATAATATATATGAGTTCCATATAGGATAGACATATACCTAGGTGGCATGTATGGTTTGATTTAGACCCGTTCTTAATGAGTTACATCTTAGTCGGATTACCACAGACATATAAGCAATTGTTAGGGTGAGATATTATCATTTGAATATCGATAGAGACTTATGATGAAATCGATGTCTAGCCAATCAATTGGTAGTAAGGGAATAACTAAAGGGTTGAAGAATTCAATGAAATACTATGGGATACGTCGAAATCTTAGATTATGTCACAAACTAGTGAATTCTATTTTTAAGTGCTTGTGATATTTAATTAAGTTTAATTTGATAACAGTAGTATAATTAGTTAAACTTCATCTTTAAATTTTTTTGGATAAAGGTAAAGTAGAGTAATTTTGGTAATTGATTCAAGAAATAGATACAATAATCTCTGTGGGATCGATAATTTAGACTTACTCTTATATTACTTGATACAAAAATGTGCACTTGCGTTAGGCTAATGAAGCATACACCAATATCTAAACCCAATATCATCTTTATTGCTCCCAAATTCTGTTGTCGAGAATCTAAGGTACGTGAGTGTATGCATGTGCAATTGTGTTTATTGCCTAAATATATATCAAATACATATTTAAGTCTGACAGAAGCGTGAAATTTACAATAAACATAATAAATAAAATATATTCATTGCATTAATATATTTATAGGGTAGAGAACTCACCTCAACGTATAACGTTATACACGTATTTTTTTCGGAGTTTGCATAGAAACTAACTCGCGGGCAGTTTTAGTCACCAACACGGTGGGCTTGGTGAGCTAGAACAGCAGCCCTATACGTAGCACTGGGTTTAACTCTTAAACCCTAAAATGGTCAGTGTGTGTTTTTCATTATTTTCTCCAAAAAGATAAGAAATGGAGAATTTGAAGCAATCTAGCATTGCTTTAATTGGAAGTAAAGGTGGGTAAAAAAATTGGAAACCGAAAATGGCCGATTCAGTTCGGTTCGGTCCTGTTATTTTTTTAACAAAAAATCGATTTGATTTTTTTGGAGGAAAAATTGACTGGTCCGGTTTGGTTTTTCTACCAAACAAAATAGAAAAAATCGGAAAAAACCAAAAAAATCGAATCGAAAATTAAAAAACCCATAATTTAAAATTAAAAAAAATTGAAAAAATTGAAAAAACAGAACCGGACCGAAAAGATTCTTTCCAGAGTGAGAGAAGCAACATATTCAAAACCTTAACCCCACCCCTGAAAAAATCGAACCAAATCGGACCGTGTCCACCCTTAATTAGAAGCATAAAAAAAATGAAACAATTTTATTTTTTTTCTTCTTCTTCTCCTCCTCCCCCTTCTCCTTCTCCATTTCTTTCTCACGGGCAAAATGCCCATACACACTAATTTTCATTCTTTTTCACATCTTTCTATCTTTATATATATCTAATATATATAGTAAACTAATAATATAATATATTATATAATAATAATAATAAAATAATACTAATAGGTGTCAACTATTTGGCACCCATAATATAATATTATTATATAATATAAAAATATATTATATAATATAATAAGAGAGATATTTTGATTATTAAACAATTTAATAACTAAAGTATAAAATGACTATTTTGCCCCTCATAAATAGTTACCAAGTCTACCCCTAGTAGGTTCTACCAAACCTGTATTTGGGTAAACTCAATTGAAGGTCCACAATGCGCCACATATCATTATACAATTAGTAAATAATAATTATTGACTAATTATTATATTTAACACTTAAATACAAGCACGCACGTATTCCCGTAATATTACTGAATATTGCTAAATTAAACACTTTAATCTGGTACGCTACCCCAGTGCACAACGAGTACAGTCTATATCGTGGGACTCCTTAGGTCCTATGCCCGATTTGTCAAATAAAACTATTCCATGAGTCCGTGAGCAAATGTCCTATGCACATGTCATGGATATACAAATCAGCGCGTTGAACCACACAAGTTGAGGTTACAATGCATACATATAGTCCTTCCGTCATGATATCTTGGATGTGCGGAGATATAGATTATCACCGTCAAATTCTCTTATGCTCATTCATATCTTATCTTCAGACTTGTATCTCACAGAATAATATGTACAAACTTTTTTGCCATATTGTTCTACCTTAGCGGAACTCTTTTCCGGGATAATTGCTTGTGGCCACAAGACTTTTCAAGATACAGTCTCGAAGCATCTAGATACCGAACTCCCTAGACGAGCTGACGGATCCCATATCTGTACGCACCAGACTCCATAAGCACCGGACCATACCCAGCGATACCCAATGGTCACACCATGAAAGGTCTGTGACATGCATGGAACCAAAGTATGGTAGATCAGTTACAAGCCCACCGTGGCACTCAGGTCAAAGAATCACGTATACTACTCAACTCGAGAGGACCTTCCGTTAATGGCTTACATAAGGTGTCTATCGGAGACTTTCGTGAGTTTGTCCCATATCCAGTCCTAACTGGATACCCATATGTCAATACAAGCTCCAAGCTCACAGTCGGTCAGGAACGACCGTCTATATCCGATAGGTACGACATATGCTGATATATATATAAAGTATCCGCCGACAGACCCGCATCGGCAAAAATAGATCAGGGACTATTATTCGAGAATATACTTGCACAACTTGCATTTTCTGGCACCCGATTGCAACTATTGTAACTATGCAATTACTAGTATATTCCCAGGTCTATGTTCTATTACAGACAAGGCTCAAACTCTTGAATCTGCTGAGTATTATAACCAGCTAACACTTAACTGTGCTAATATTTAGCAATTATATCTCTCAGCATGGCTAACCATAAGCTCTTATCTAAACTCTTTAGATCTGATCCGAACTCCTTTAGATCTACAATGTCTGTAACGTTACATGCATAATACCATATAAATGGGTATTAGCAATTTAATGGGAATGTACACTTGTATAAATACACAAGTATATTGACATTCAGGGATGACACGTAGGTACCGACCCTAACAGTACCATACAGTCTCTAATGACTTTTTTTAATGTCGATACCCATATGTCTATACGAGCTTCAAGCTCACAATTGGTTAGGAACGACCATCTATACCTTATAGGTATGACATATGTTGATCTATATATAAAGGTATCCACCGACAGACCCGTATCGGCAGAAATAAATCAGGGACAATTATTCGAGAACATACTTGTGTAACTTGCATTTCCTGGCACTCGATTGCAACTCTTGCAACTATGCAGTTACTTGTATATTCACAGGTTTATATCCCATTATAGACAAGGCTCCAACTCTTAGATCTGCTGAGTATTATAACCAGCTAACACTTAGCTGTGCTAACATTTAGCAATTATATGTCTCAGCGTGGCTAATTATGAGCTCTTATCTAAACTCTTTTAGATCTTATCCAAACTCCTTCAGATTTTCAATGTCTGTAACGTTACATACATAATACCATATATATGGGTATTAGCGATTTAATGAGAATGTACACATGTATAAATATACAAGTATATGTACATTCAGGGAAGTCACGTAAGCACCGACCCTAACAAATCTTTCATCTCAAACTTGCCACTCAACTACTTCTTGAGTTTCTGTATCTCTTCCATGTTCTTACATGCGATCAACATATCATCGACGTATAAATGCAAATACATCATCCCACAACTTAAGTTCTTAAAGTACACGCATCCGTCATACTCACTCCTGCTAAAACCACAAGTCATCATAAATTCATCAAATCTCTTATACTACTGTTTAGATGATTGCTTAACCCATATAATTACTTCTTTAGCAAACAAGTATGATTTTTTTTTTCGGTTCCTTAAACCCTTACGGTTGTGCCATGTATATCATCTCTTCAAGCTCTCTATGCAAAAAAAAAAAAAAAAACTATCTTTACTTTCATTTGCTCTAGATGTAAATTAAGGTTTGCACACATGGCTAACAAAATCGTAATGGATGTGTGCTTGACGACTACAGATAATCTCTTATGAAAGTCAATTTCATCTTTTTGAGTAAAACTTTATACAACTAACCTACCCTTGAATCTCGTAAGCTCTATCCCCGGTTTTCCCTCAATCACCTTATATATCCACTTGCACCCAAGTAGTGTATTTTTAGGTCTCTCCACCAACTTCTAGGTATTATTCTTCCTAAGAGAACTAATCTCTTCTTTTATGGTTTGTTACTATTCATTCTTGTATTCACTCTTTATAGCTTCAATATATGTTCTAGGCTTATCATACTCAAGAAAAGTAAGTAGAATTAAAAGCATGAACAACTAAATCTGCTTGTGCATACTTGATTGGTGAGTTAATTGTTCTCTTTAACTTGTCTCTGGCTAGTTGGTACTCTTCAAGTTCCATCTCAAGAGTCCTAGTCTTTCTTTGGATAAACTTGAAGTAACTCGTCGGTGTTCTTGGTTTATCTTTAAGGATCTTATTGTTGAAATGCTAATTTGGGGGCATATCAGATCTATTCTTAGGCGCTACTTCAAATTTTATTGACTCGGGTGCTGAGTCTTACTTGGACACAGGTTCTTCTTTCTTATCTTTTTGGGAGGCTTTTAACATTGTCATCTCATCGAACGTCACGTCACGGTTTATGATATTCCTTGGTGGTGTTAAGTCTTTACACCACACCTTGTATCATTTCACTTCTTCGGGATACCCTATGAATACCCTTTTGATAGCTCTAGGTTCTAATTTCCCATCCTTAACATGTATAAAGGCAGTGTAACCAAATATTCTGAGGTGGTCATATTTAGGAGGGTTACTAGACCATTTCTCTTTTAGCGTCTTGAAGTCAATTGTTAATGAGGGACTTCTATTAATAAAATAAGTTGCAGTCACTATAACTTCTCTCCAAAATGCCTTGGACATCTTCGCATTGGTAAGCATGCATCTAACCCTTATAAGTAGGGTCATGTTCATCATCTCAGCTACACCATTCTGCTGTGGGGTTGATCTTACCGTCTATGTCTTGCAATCTCATGCTTGGCACAAAACCCATCAAACTCTCTATTGCAAAACTCGAGGCCGTTGTTAGTTCTCAGCCTCTTCATCCTTTTGCCAGTCTGATTCTCAACAAGAGTCTTTTAAGTTTTGAACGTATCAAACACTTAATCCTTGCTCTTCAACACATAGACCCACAGTTTCATTGAATAGTCATCAATCAAACTGAGAAAATACCTAGCACCACCATGAGTAGCTGTTTGAGCTGGTCCCCAAAGATCTGAGTGTATGTAGTCAAGAGTCCCTTTAGTTTTGTGCTCGCCGGTACTAAACCTTACCCTATATATTTTTCTAAGCACACAATACTCACAAAACTTCAATGGCTAGAACCTATTCTCACCAAAAGCCTTTTGACTAAATAACTCTTTCAAGTTTCTCTCGCTTAGGTGTGTCAATCTAAGATGCCACAACTTGATTTGCATATTCTCATCATTTACAGAGAATAATGTAGAATCACTCATAATTTCACTCTTAAGCATATAAATGCCTTTGTGCTTTTCTCCTCTTATTACCACCATGGAACCCTTCAATACTTTTAAACCCCCCCCAGTCGATCTTGATGGAACACACATTTTGGTCTAAAGTACCTAGTGAGATCAAGTTCCTCTTGAGGTCAGGAACATAACTAACATTTGTCAACTCTCTTACTCCTCCATCATGCAGTCTAAGTTTAATACTACCAATTTCCATCATCTGACATGCAACGTCATTACCCATTAATACCTTACCACCATTAATGGGCTAGAAATTTATAAACTAAGACTTGTGCGGGTATATGTGAAATGTACAACTAGAATAAAAAATTCATTGTTAAGTATTCTTACCATCAGTAGCGACGAGTATTTCTGCGCTGTCGTAGCTATCATCATAGGCAAACGCAACATACACTTTCTTCTTGTCTTGTGCTTTCTTCTTTGGACAGTTCTTTATGAAGTGCTCATCTTTCTTGCAGCAATAACACTTTCTAGGAGTTCAGGATTTTAATCTTGAGCCCATTTTCCTTTTATCTCTATATGAAGGCCTTCCTCTTACAAATAGACTTTATGCATTGCAATCGATTTACTTTCCTAATAATTTTGATTTTAATGATGATTTCACATTGTTCATTATTAAACTCTTTCTGCCGTAGAGTAACATATCAATAAAGCTCTCATAACTTTTAGGAAGTGAACTCAACAGGATAATTACTTTATCTTCATCTTCTATCTTGATATTGATAGACTCAAGATCAAGAATGATCTTATTGAAGGCGTCTATATGATCTTTCATCGGCATACTCTCTGACATGGACAACTGATATAACTTCTTCCAAAGACCTATCATCGTCGTTTCACCTGCTATTTTCCTCAGTACTTCATCACTCAATGATAGAACGATTGTGTTGTGAGCTCTTTCTTAAATGTCCCTTATATTTACTTCAGCTTTAGATGACTCTTGTCACGCCCCAGACCTAAAAGATCCGACACACGACATCACTTACATTCATTCAAAAATGTGCACTCATAAATAATATTATAGAAAATTCAAACTTTAATTCGATACAGGAATCTTTAGTAAGTTGCTAGTAAGTTCAACATTAAAGAAAATCAACCCATAATCTAACATATACATATAATCCTCTATTGAACATATTTAAACATTCATTTCAATTTCTTTCAGAATTATAGCAATTGAATTATGACAGGAACAATTATTAAACTGGAGATACGCAGAGTTTTCTCAGAGATTAACACTCTACTACGTCACCAGTAGCAACTTTGTTACCAGGAGCCCAGAATATATTCATTGCAAATTCTTACTTAAAATCATCCAATAACCACACTTTATTAAACTTAAACCAAATCCAATCCACACACAATAAACTAATATATAAGTATTTATTCAATAGGGACAAATCAAATATCATATCCCATGTGTCCCCAAATGAAACACTCAGCAACCTAGCAACTTAGAGAACCCAAGAAATAGCAGAAGCCTTGCAAAATCCGTTAAGCACACATGTACATTATTTACTTGAAATCACCATAAACTATAATGAGTATAAAACTCAGTAAGTATACTAGTTTTTCATATATCAAAATACAAATACATATATGTACGCAATGCATGTGTATGATATGCTGTGATAAATCAACATCATAATCTTATCAAATCACATGTCATGTAAATGCTTACACATTCTTTCAAAATATATAATAGGAATACCATCACTCAACTACTACTTAGTAGGACTTACATATCACATATCACATAATGAGCCAAATGTCACTCGTAGGTGACATACCGTATGAGAGGAATAGTACAAGTGAGGTTTTTAAATCACACATATATAATGCTCATGCCTGAAGGTAAAAGCCAAACCCTCACCCTAATCATCGGTGAGTCCTCTCACATGCACTAATACGCCACCACATGAATGTGATGACTCACTCTTCCTTTAGGTACTAATAGGATCCTCCCTACATACAGAACACATAACATATACCAATCCCGAAGGAAAGACCACACATAAAGGCTCCACAAATCACATAAAATGCCTACTAAGTTAACAGTGAGTTCAAGTACCCTTAAAACACAAAATATTTCTCATGGACATATTACACTTCAAAAGCTCTCTTTGTTAAACATATTTCACTTTGAAAGCTCACTTTCAAAAACACATATATGTCATGTATGTCCATTCTCACATTCATAAATATATATCTTCACATTTCATATCAAAATATACTTTAACATAACATAAACATATTTATAACCACATTTACAAAATCATACAAAACAATTACTATGTTTATTGTGATTTCAGTAAAAAGTCTAGTATACTTACCTTTTAACACTTTCAGCTACAAAGCTTAAATCTCCTTAACCTATCAATGGAGATTAATCCTTTCATAAGCCTCACAATGCACACAAAATACTTTAAATAGCTTGCAAAATTATACACAATGCATTTATCACATCAAATTGGTCTAAATACTTGATTTCTCAAAACCTGTCATTCTGACCACTTACACTTAACAAAATTTTCTAATATATCAAATGATGTCCAATTACTCCAAAATAAGAATATATCATTCTTGACTCATATATCCTTCTTATATATAAATATTATAACAAAATTCCTACATAATCCATTCCATACACACCATCGAATCCAAACTACTAACCTGATAGGATCAAGATACTAATTGAACAGTATTCAATCTCCTAATTTTATAAAATCATATACTAACTCAAAAATTATAAAACTATCACAGAAATACTCTTGACACATATCCCAATCCATGATAAATATGTTACTTCAAATTAACTGCCAAAAGTATTTTAAAACTATTTTATTCTCTAACTTTAAAAACTTATTAATCAAATACTGCAATGAGCTGATACACTTTAAAAATCATAACACTTCAACCACATTGATCTAAATACTCAATTCTGAGTATATCATATTAGACATATACACTTATCATATTCCATAAAGTCGTAATTTTTTAACATCATTCAGTATAAAAAAAATTATTTGTCACTGTATCATACTGTTTATACAGGAAATTTCTAGAATTTCAGGGTTATTTTAGTAAATTCACAAAAAATTCAATTTTTGGAATTTTGGATCGATTCAAAGTCTCAAATGATCCTAAACACGTCTAATTTTATATAATCAAAATTAAAAACCAGAATCGAATCACAAAAATTTATAAAATTACTGGATCAAGAGGCTATCAAGCAGAAATTCCACAATTCATCATGATTTATCAAGCTATCTTATAGATCATCATCAATTCTCATAAGATCTTACGAAATACACATCAAATCCTCAATTATAAATATTTTTAGAAATCAAAACTTAAAGGAATTAACTTAATTAATACCAATAAATTGAGAAATAGGTATGATATACCTCTTGAAATTCAAAATTTCAATTTCTTCTTTTTTTTTTTCTTCTTCTTCTTTTCTTTCTCTCCTCTCTATTTCTCTCTTCTCTCTCTCTAAAGGGATAGCTCGACCCAAAAATGAGCAAATTAGGGTTTCAAAAGTGTATTTTTATACTAAGAGGCAAAGTTTTGATATTTACAAATTTGCCCCCAAAACTTTTAAAGTATTACAATTTGGTCCCTAAAATAAATCTAAAGTCTTACAAATAAACCCAATACTAATAGTAAGTTCTTAACTTATAAAAACACTACTAATAACAATATAAAAATCAAGGATCACCCACATACAAATAAAATATATATTTATATATATATATATATAAATACATATTCTTACCGGTTGTAGATACTGGTTACTATAACTCTAGCGTCTTCTCTTCTTCACTAGATAGAGTTATAGTCTCTTCTAATATCGAGTTTAACCGTTGACTCACCAACAATGCCTTAACCTTCATCTTCCACAAATTAAAGTCATTCGTCCCGTTGAATTTATTTACCTTATACTTGAGTATGGTCATGTCTACTTAGAACCAAGCTATGATACAGTTTATGAAAGCGAAAGCACTTAAAAGAGTAATATAACCTAAGCCTATAATGCAGAAACAAGCAATAAAGAAACTAGAGAGAGAAAAGTAGAAAAAGAACACACAGAATTTACGTGGTTTGGCAACTTGCCTATGTTCATGGCGGATCAAGATCACACACTCTTATTATTGAATCTCAAGGCACTCATAAAAGTATGCATTTTACAAGAAAAACTCACAAAGTTATTACTCTCTCTTGCAACCAAGAGGTTTTCTCTCACTAAGAATCACAAAGTATGTTTGATCACAAAGATCTGTGTTTTATTACAAAGATATATTTACAAGCTAATAGAGAGCATTTATATAGGTTTTAGGATGACCTATGTTTACCCTAAACGTGTGAAAGGTGTATTAAGGAGTTCTGAAATAAGTGGGAGATAGAACAATGCTAGATAAAACGGGAAACTAATTCTCGCACTGGGTGCTAGGACTTTCCTGCCTGGACACTGCGGCGCTCACAACTTAGCGTTGCGGCACCCACGCCTGGGCACCACCTCTTGCATTTTTACCTCCTTTTGCGTTTATCTTTGATTCTTGTGTATCTAACGCACTTGACTTACTCTTCAAATCATATCCCGATAATTTTTAATTAGCTTTCTCACATTATATTTATTAGTGGACGTAATTTTTGGCTTGTGTAATCATAAAGTACGTGGTTCATTGGGTTTTGAGCTTGAGCCAATATCTGATGAGCCTTACTTTTCTACATCATTGCAAGACTTTTGAAGGAAGAGATGGAACCTCATGGTAACGAATACGTTGCGCCACATCGTATACATGTTGTTAGGACATTTTTAAAAATTATGCCGAGGCCCACTCCCTGCAGTGATGACAACTTTTGTGGGTTCTAAATTAATGCACGAGCTAATGTTTTACTATATCACATATACGACTCCCACATAGAAGGTCACATGATTTTTTTGTGTTGTATGAGGTGTGTTTGGTCTAAAACGGTTGTTGACTAGTAAATGGCGTTTGCATCCCACAGTGTCGAGCCCATTAACGATGGGGTTTGTGGCAGTGACTACCATGTGTCTGCTTTTTCTGCCCATAGTGAGGACCGGTACTAATGTGAGAGGCATAGAAGAGTGCAAGATATTGATGAATTTTGTGATTATGTGCTTATTTTGATGAAACCTCTTTTTTTTTTTTTTATAAGGATAGAGTTTTCTTAATTTTAAATTAAAATTGTAATTTAAAATTTTGTTTATTAATTTATGCAATTCAGTAGTATAAATTTAAAATAAAAATAACATTTAATATTATCAATACTACATCATTAAATTACATAAAAACAATATTAAAAGTTTTAGTTAAGGAATCCCCCTTTCTATCATGAAATGCCAATTTGATTGTCTTAACAAGTACTATGTATTTTGTATTGATGATCAATCATTTTGATACATCAATTTGTTTGGATTAAGAACAAAAGTTTTAATCCACTCATAATGCAATTAATAGTTCCTAAACATATTGTAACGATGAGTTTGAGTAGAAAGACAAAATAAATTTAAGTTCATTCATATACTTGTTAAGTGTTATTTTGATCAAATATGATAATTGATAAGTTATATCTAAGCTTTTAGCTTTATAATCTAAATTCTTATTTATGTTAAACATTGAGGAGGAAAAAAATGCAAAGAACAAATCCAAACTTTTAAAAGGTCACGAGCTTCTCACTTCACGAGGTTCATTCTTATCATGGACAAAAATAAAATTTTACTATTGACACGTTTTATTCATTGCTTTGTGATACATTAAATGGCACTTGGACTGCCCTAAATCTATACGAATTCAATGAGAAAAATATCAGATTCGAACGTAAATTACTCATTAAACCCACAAATGTAATAAGATTTTCATAAAATAATTTAAATAATTATTTTTAGTTAAGGAATAGTACAACGAAAATGATAGTTCTCATCTCTATTAGGGATACAAAATTACTTGCAAATCAGTAAACTCATATATCTGTTAAAATCTACTTATATTAAAATTTTTTTGATAAAGTTTGAGATGAATTTAGTACGAAGTTAATATATAAAATTAAAACTTGCAATTAATTCAAAACAAATATAAGTTTAATAAAAAAATGAGTATCAGTGAATATTACAATTTTTTTTTAGAGAAAAAAAGTAATATGTTGTATATTATATGCCTAACTCACTTATTATACGTGTTAGGAGTGTGCATTGTGCATTTAACACGCATGCTAAGCATTAGGTTCACAACATTACACATTTAATATACGCTCTTGGCATGCATGTTAAGTGCTAGGCGAGCAATATTGCACGCTTAACATGTGCTCTTAACACATGTGCTAAGTGTGATAGGCATAAAATATTGTGCGTTTTTAGCGTTCACTTATAATACGCATGTTATGTGCTTAGCATGCACTCACAACATGTGTATTAATTGTTAGACATTACACTTTGCACGCTTAATATAAGCTTCTAACATATGTGTTAATCGCGTTAAGTGCACAATATTGCACACTTTTAGCGTTCACTTCTAACATGCATGTTAAAGCGTTATGTACTCATTATCAAACTCGCTTAAAATTTATTGATAATTTGTTGTGGGTTTAATAATAAGCACTATCCGTTAGAGCGGATATGATATTAAAATTTTAAACCCACAACAAATTTAAAAAAAATATAATATTTTATTTTAAAAATAAATACAAATACGAATTTAAAAATATCTATCTGCTATCATTTCTAATCTCTATTTCCTATAAAGCTACAAGTCCCTCTCTCTCCAACCTATCATATCTCCTTCGATATTCAATTTATGGTAATTCTAAAACCAAAATGGTGGTGGTCTTTTTTTTTATTTAAAAATATTCTTAATTAATTTTGTTTTTCACAAGTTTCATGATTGTATTCTAATTCAGGCTCTTGAATTGCAATGGGCTTAAGGCCCAAAAATGTGTATATATGGCAAGGCCCAGGCCCATATTTTTTGCCCCAAATTTCATCCGTTAGGGCTCAAATTTTCTGGCTTTTATCATCTGCAACACCACGAAGAGACAGAGAAATTGAGAGCGAACGAGAGAGAGATTGAAAGGAGACGATTTGATTTGATCTGCTTCATCATCAACAGCTCGATCTATTCTTTGAAAGGTTCAAATTTTATTTTTAGTTTCCGTCTTAATTTCCTATTAACGATGACCCACTTTTTCACTCGGTTAAAAAAGAGTCATTTTCAGCTTACTTTTGCATAATTTGTATAATTTTGCAGTTCTTCTCATCTGGGTTTGTCTTAATAATCACTGTTTGTTTTGTAAAATCCTTTGCTTTTAGTTTCGGCTTCTGGGTATTCTTATTTATTATTATTATTTTGGTAGGAGTTTTTTAGCTCTGAAATTAGTTATTTATCTGTTTGTATTCTAAAATATTTGCATGCTTGCTTTGCATTGAATTTGGTTATTTGATAGCTAGCAGTTGCCAAAACTCGGATAAGAAAGAGCGCATGAAATTTTTAACATTACTGACTGATATGTTTAGTTCAGTGTAATTTTAATTCTGTCATTTGTACCAAATTTGACCCTATAGTAATTACGTTAGTTTTGTTGAAGCAAAACCCTTCATTTCTTTTGTTGGGGGGTTCTATTTGGTTTTTAATCTTAGGTTATGTTTTCATTTCCAACTGGAAAGTTCAAAAGAGTGCCCTATGTAAGAGAATTTCCATACATCTGGGTTTGTTTTGGGGTGGTTTTTGTTGGTTATGGTCTTAGTTATCAACTGATAGTGCTATGGTTACTGCTTTATGTATCATTTGTTTCAGTAAATTTTGTATGGGAAACATAATTTCTTGTAACAATGTTAAAGCTTAGACTGCTTTATATGGGTTTTCACTGTAATGTTGGTGCTGTATTTTTGCCAGAAATTTGTGTGATATACATGCCAACATATTACGTGGTAGGATAATGGCTGTTCAAGCTTCTACCAAACAAACCACAGTCTATGATTTTGATGACGACGACGATGGACCAGTAGTCTTCAAACGAAGTAATGCAGCCTCTAGGCAGAACCAAGTAAGCCTAGAAGTGAAAAAACCATCATCATCCACAGCCAATGGTCAGAACTCCAATGCCCAGAAGGGTAAGGCAGCAGTTACATCTTCCAAGGCATCACTGTTGAAATCTCCTTTACCTAGCCAGAAAGCTTCTATTTCATCTGCCAAGGCATCACCAGTGAAATCTCCTGTAAAGTCACCTGTGAAGTCACCGGTGGTGAATTCAAAAGAATCAAGCCCATTAGATGATAGGTTAAAACGATCACCACAGCCAAATACATTGAGTGATGTTAAGGAGGAAGGAGTTAAAGATGGAAATGGCGTGAAAATTGAAGATGAGGATTCTGAGGATGATAAACCTTTGAGTGCTAGACTCAAGGGTAACACCGACAATGCCAACAAAGGGCTTGGGGCTTCCAAACCTGTTGCAATGCCGATGCCTATGGTTAATGTTAAGAGTGCTCTTGAGGATTCTGACGATGAAGTTCCATTATCTTTGAGGTTCCCCAAGTCTAATGCAGGGACATTAGGTATGAAGCCTATTCCTTCTGATAAAAGGAAACCGTTTGCTTCAAAAGTTCAGCAGAATGGTTCCATTTTGAGGGAGAAGCAAGAAAAGTCTTCCTCATTGTCAGTTAAGAGACCTCTGGATAAGGCGAGTTCATCAGCTCCATCTTCAGCTAAGAAGCCGAAGGTTTCTGATACATCTAAAGACGTGAAAGTTAAACAAGTAACAGTGAAAGCAGAAGAGAAGGCTGATGATGATGACCATATTCCTATTGCCCAAAGAATGAAGAAGTCAGCACCATCAAATAATAAATCAGTATCTGCAAAGGTGTCAAAAGTAACCAAATCTGTTTCTTATTCATCAAAGAAAATAAACAAGAAGTCCAAGAAAGTAATGAAAAATTCAAAGTATTCGAAGTCAACAAAAATGCTTCCTAGTGCTGGTGATGGGCAGAAAAAATGGACTACCTTGGTTCACAATGGTGTCATTTTTCCACCTCCATATATGCCTCATGGCATTAAGATGCGCTACAAAGGGAGAGAAGTTGATTTGACTCCTGAACAGGAGGAGGTTTTTCCTTTCTCTTAAGCACTATCATTTGCTTGTTGGATTTATATATGCTTCTGCATCTCAGCACATTCTTGTATCTGAGATTGTTGTTGCATTCTCTAGAAGTTAACGTTGTCACTTTCTTGCCCCAAGTTCATTGTTTTATCTTTTTTTTTTTCACTTATGATCCACTTCAATCTGCAGGTTGCAACAATGTTTGCTGTGATGCTAGATACAGACTACATGCAGAAACCAAAATTCAAAGAGAACTTCTGGACTGATTGGCGGAAATTGCTGGGAAAGAATCATGTAATTCAGAATTTAAATGACTGTGACTTTAAGCCAATATATGATTGGCATCAGGAGCAGAAGGAGAAAAAGAAACAGATGACTTCAGAAGTAAGCTGGTTGTGCTCAAAACAGTTTTTAGTTTTGACATGTGAAATGATAAAATCTTGAGTTGTATGGCACCAAGAAAATTTCCTGGCTATGCTTCCACCAATTTTCATTCTGCATTTTCTTGACTATTTTATTCACAAGGTGTGCCTTAAATGATTACGGTTGCAGTTACTAATGTGGCCATCCAATATGTCTGAGTTTCCATTTCTTGGAGAAAACCTTTTTGTGTGTTTTAATTTCTTCCATGCAAAATCTACGATTCTAGTTGTTTACTGATGTATGAGGTAATTACTGGTGCCATATGTCTGAGGCCAAGCTTTTACAATGGAGTTTTAGGGCTTCTGGTTGCTTCCTGGGGAGTCTTTGCTTGAAATGTGTTACCTTCGCATTTTACTAAAATTTTAGGCATCGTTAAAGCAGCATTGTACTTTAATCCCCACAGAATATTCAGGATCCATTAAGTTGTTAATCAGTTTGGAATCTCCTATATAAGTGTCTCTGTTGACAATACATATGCAACCCTAGTAGATTTAAATGGTGCCAAGGAGATAAACTGATATGGTAAATCGGTACATAATAGTGACCCCCCAGGTTCATGAACTCTATAGTCTTGCTCTTTCTCTGTTTCCTGTTTTGTGGTTATTTTCTCTCAACTTCTTGAAAGCATGCATTTTGCCCCTTGGATGAAACCCATTTTTTCATATTGATTCTTCCAGGTTTGAAGAACTATAGTAATTTAAAGTGTCTAATTCTTTATGACTAGTTGCTTCTCTGTGTTCACACGATAATTGCTGTTAGCATTTCTATAAAACCAACATCTGTACTTTATTGTGGTTGTTTTGGACTAAATTTCATATAAGATCATCCTGTTTGATAATCATTAATGCGGTAGTTTCTGTACATGTAGGAGAAGAAGGCACTGAAAGAAGAGAAACTGAAACAAGAAGAGAAGTACATGTGGGCTGTTGTTGATGGTGTCAAAGAGAAGGTCTCCCTTTAGCTTATTTCTTTTTTCATGAAGTTGCAGCGACAGTCTCAGATTTGATCTTTTTCATGTTTTGGTTCTGTTTTTTGCTCTTAAATTCTTTTTATATTTATGTTATAAACATACATATATTTGAGTATGTAAATTGAATGTGTTTGTTTGCACATGCATGCTAAGCACGAATTATATTACGTTCTTGGCTATATAATCTGATTGTTGCTTCATATTGGTGATATGTTCTCTGATGTATCTGTTATTACTTGATGTAGATGAATTTTGGTTCTGTTATCCATATCGACTGTTTTTGAGCATGCATGCTAATGTTGATAATGTCGGTATCAGGTTGGAAATTTTAGAGTTGAACCACCTGGACTATTTCGAGGCAGAGGAGAGCATCCAAAGGTTCTTGCCTACATTTCTCATAAATAATCGAGATTTAAGAGCTAGTTGTTGTTATGTTGTGGCTATTGCTATCCTCGAGGAGATAGACCAGTTGGTTTGGCCTTTTGTGCAAGGGGTCAGGGGATTAAGTCCCTCTCACCAACTTTGGAGGGGGATTTATTTAATTTGTGTTTGTGCATGGAGTAGGGGTGGGATGTGTGGGAACCTAAAACAAATAAGTAAATAAATAAAATAAAAAGATAAGAAATGTTGTGGCCATGGCATAGCTGAAAATTCACATAGTTCTTACTGGTTATCAAGAATGATCATTTTTTTCTTCTCTTGTTGGTTATTGTACTTACCAGATGGGAAAGCTGAAAAACCGTATCCGTCCAAGTGACATTACCATAAATATCGGAAAGGATGCCCCAATTCCCGAATGTCCTATCCCTGGTGAAAGGTTTTTTTTTCTTATGATATTTTTTCAGTGGGGAAGGAAAAAGCAGAGGGATTCAATGTTTCAGAAAATTAGGCGGTTAGGAACTCTTTCTCTTCAGGTTTCATAACTCTTCAGATATTTTACCTTGGCAGCTGGAAAGAAATAAAGCATGACAACACTGTTACATGGTTAGCTTTCTGGAATGATCCAATTAATCCAAAAGAATTCAAGTACGTGTTCTTGGCAGCTAGCAGTTCCTTGAAGGGTCAAAGTGACAAAGAGAAATATGAGAAAGCAAGAAAGCTGAAGGTAATCACCTGCATGCTTCTGATAGTCAGACCTTTCCTGGTGCCCTTTGATAAGCAACTCGGTTTCCAGTAGCTACGTGTATATTTTAAAAATTATTATTTCTAATCCATGACCCATTTTCAATAGCTAGTTCTATGTTAATTGTAGGACTACATCTTGAGCATCAGAGCAGCATACACAAAGGATTTTGCGAGTAAAGACATAACGAGGAAACAAATTGCAGTTGCTACCTATCTTATTGACAAACTAGCTCTTAGGGCGGGTAATGAGAAGGTATTGTGAGCTCTAATGATCCAATACATGTTTCTGTGAGAATTTGAGTATGATAGTTATCATTTGGATTTATTTGTGTAGTAAATAGTTCAGGTTTCACTCTGAGAGTAAGATGTTGCCAGTGGTTCTAAGTCTTAGGATGAATATCATTCACTGACTTGTTTATGTTGCATTCATGCTATTTTAATGCAATACTTGTGAAGCTATTTTCCAAATTGAGTTATTTCTGGGTTCCATGTCAACACTATAAGACTGAACTACTCTGGCCTGGCATCAAACTTTGTGCAATTGGATTCTCTTGTATTATAAACACTTCTTTTAATCATTGCTATTGTGGGACTAAATGCATTGTTGGTTAAAGGACAGAAAAGAAAGATACCTTTGCTGCTAATTTGGTGGCTGGATAATTATGTGTTTATCTGTGTTCCAGGAATGTATGCTGTTGTGCTTGCTCTGGTCTTTAGATGTTGCTCTTTTGTATTTTGACTCATAAATTTTGACAGCAGTTAATACAGCTTTATATGCATTTTCCATAAGAATGTTATTAAAGTTTACTCTTTTTGTGTTTGACCACCTGCAGGACGATGATGAAGCTGATACTGTTGGTTGCTGTACATTGAAAGTAGGAAATGTAGAGTGTATCCCTCCAAATAAGTTGAAGGTATACTAGTTTTGTTTGCAAGTGCAGACACTGAAACTTTCAGCAAAAACTTTTTAATGGAAAGATTGGGATACAAAAGCGGAATTGTAGTGGGTTCTAAATGAGTTTGTCATTTTTTCTTTTTTTATAAAATGGTCATCAAGTTTTATATGTACTGTAATACTTGAAGGAATTTGTAGAAGTGTTAAACTTATGTACTCCTGTTTGATCATTCAGTTTGACTTCCTTGGTAAAGATTCAATTCAATATGTAAACACAGTTGAAGTTGAGCTTCCTGTATATAAGGCGATTGGACAATTTCAAACCGGTTAGTAAATGGCTTCTCATTAGTTTAAGAATGTTTTTATATATGATTGGGGCTTATTAGTATGCTTTCTGTTTTCCAGGGAAGAAGCAAAATGATGATCTTTTCGACAAGCTGGATACAGCTAAACTGAATGCTCATCTGAAGGAACTTATGCCTGGCCTTACAGCAAAAGTCTTCCGTACATATAATGCTTCTATCACATTGGATCAGATGGTAAGTTGCCAGCTGGAGAGTGGGATCCTGTTTAGTGACTTCATTGGCTACTTATTGATGGTTTAACCTGTTATCAGTTTCTTATAAAAAAACTAAAGAAGAAAAATGGTTTGATGCCATATGAGTGAGAGAAAAAGAAGTTGGATAGAGCATATTTTGTTGACATGGTTATTGTGGGCATATGGATCTGTTTTGAGAATTTCCAAATCTTTTGAGTTAAATTTTACAGGCAGTTTATTAAGTGGATAAGGAGCACACTTAACTTTTATTGGTGATACCTTTTATTTGGTATGACATGTTGAGAGTGTGTAAGTTAATAGCTCTTGTTTAAAGCGCGATAATGAATACTTTAGATGAAAATTTTAGGACTTCAGTTTTCTTATTTGGCCCTTAACAGCATTTAGTGAGATATTTATTTTTATATTTCTTATATTGTAGGATTTTTGCACTGTTGTATTTATGCTCCTATCAAATTTGGTTTTGCCTGTAACAGTTGAGTAGGGACACTAAAGATGGCGATGTTGCAGAAAAAATAGTGGTTTATCAGCATGCAAACAAAGAGGTAAAGATGGTTTGCTAAGATAACAGCATACTTTAAAGATAATGATGGTGTCCCTTTAAGTATCATCTCTGGCGCCTATAAGTTTGATTTTTCTTTCTGCAGGTTGCAATTATTTGTAATCACCAGCGTACTGTTTCAAAATCTCATGGTGCGCAGATGACAAGGTTAACTGAGAAAATAGATGAGCTTAAGGTAATCTGTCTTGGATATTTAGTGAAAATATTTTAATTGTGTTGATTTAGGAAATTGGATATTCAGTACTCTGGCTTGCATCAGCCAAGAATCTTTTATTTCTGGGAAAAATTGATGGTGGGTTTCTGTATTCATGTTGCCTGCATGAACCCTTATGCATTTAAATATCTTTATTGATCCCCTCTTGAAACTTGTAATTTTGGAGCTGATTTTTATGATTTTGCTTGTAGGATGTTCTGAAAGACTTGAAGGTTGATTTAGACAGGGCAAAAAAAGGGAAGCCCCCATTGAAGGATGCTGATGGGAAGAGAAAGAGGAACTTGGCACCTGAAGCGTAATACACTTATGACCATTTGTTTTGAGTTATTTATGCATTTTAGTATGCTGTTATATTACAGTTTATTTCATGATACACAGATTAGAGAGGAAGATCACTCAAACCAATGTGAAGATTGAGAAAATGGAGCGAGACATGAAGACCAAAGAGGATCTAAAAACTGTGGCATTGGGCACATCCAAGATCAATTACCTTGATCCTAGGATCACAGTCGCGTGGTGCAAGCGACATGAAGTTCCTATTGAGAAGGTGAATTGCACCACAATTAGTTTTCTTGGTTAAAGTAGTTCCGTATTCACCAACAATTTTTCACTTCTGGTTGAAGTTGCATCTATGTTAACCATATTGATGTGCATGCACATATTTATATTGTTTGAATTAGTTTCTTATCCACCATATTTCATTTCTGCAGATATTCAACAAATCTCTTCTTGCAAAGTTTGCTTGGGCGATGGATGTGGATCCAACATTCAGATTTTGATCCTTGCAGTACCCCGCTGCTTGACATGAAAAAGAGAGAAAAAAAAAAGAGCAGCTCCTCTGCTTTGCGGGTCCATTACAGTAATTCATTTTTCTTAATATCCTCTTAACTCTGCTCTGGCGGAAAATTCTTGTTGTATGTTCATCTAATCTAATTGAGTTACATTCTCTCTTCATAGGTTTTTACATTTGGAACTATGAATGATGAAGTTGAAACTAGAATTGTTCTCTAGAACTCTCTTAACATCTCATACTAACAGTAAATGTCAAAAGTACATTACAAAAATGATTATTATAGTCTCCCAAGTTCTATTGTTTTGTTTGTGTTTGAAACATTTACCATTTATTGTTCAAGGCAACCAGGTCTGGTATAAGTAAATGATGTACGGGCCATTTTTTTCGATCCTTGCTTAAATTCTGTCTTGACAATGGCACTTAAAAAATAAGGATTAATTAAGGTCAGATGTTGCAGTTTAAATAAGAAAGTCAAGACAAGTTTTCTTTTCATTCCAAGTTCTCAGCGCATTTCTTTTTTGCCTTAAATGAGAGATGACATGGTTATTGCAAGTAGCTCACATATCTTTCTGACAATATTTGCTGTCAACTCTCATAAGAAAAGTAGGCCTTCTTCACCATTTCCTCCATCAACATAAGCAGGCTGCTTAGCTGAGACCAACACAAATTAGCTTTCTCTGAAGCAGGGTTCAAAATTTTGATCAAGATAACAAATGGGAATTGAACCTGCATCTCCAAACTTGGAGGTTTGGGCCACTTACCAACTAAGTAAACTTAGAGAAGTAAACAGTTCATCTTAATAACTCACTGACTTAAGATGAGTCTCAGATGTAAATGAACTCTTAACGAGCCCGGAACTCGAATGGATAAAGCCGAGGAGCACATATGCTTGGCTGAACAAATAAAAGGAAGGCTTGATTTGATATTGAAGTGCAATGACTTAGAAAGTCATAATCATTGAGGAGTAAAAATACTAATTATTAAGTGAAAACAAATATATTTTTTGAAGTGTATTAAATACTTCAACTCTCGTGTCTCTACTGAGACCCCAGAGGAGAAGCAAGTCCAAGAGGATTGAAAGTCTTGCAAATTTACACATCATCAAAATTCATTAAATTATCTGAATTTTTTTAAGGATACTAACACTCTCACCTCTAAGTTTATACAAATTATATTTAAACGGCGGTTTTAACTTTAATTACACTATTATTTATTCTACTTAATTTAAAAGATGAAAATATCTTTACTTTTCAAGAATATTTTACTCATTTATATGATGAAAGAAATATAATCTTAATAATACTTTCGTCCTTTAAATTAAATAGAAAGAATAACAGTGTACTTAAAATTAAAATCTCCATCAAAATATAATTTATGTAAGCCTCAGAAGATGACAGTGTTAATATCCTAATATGTTTATATATATATTTTCGTGTGTGCGCTTAATAGTCATTGAAGTTTAACAAATTTCATTCTCTCTAATTGTCTTTTGTTACATTCGCATTATAAAAAACAATAGCCAGAGGTATCTCAAATTGATTTGAATACACTTTTCATCTCTCAAATTATTAATTTCATACTTCTTAAATAAGATTTTAAAATATTCAAATTCAACTAGTGCTGCAAAACTCCACTCAAAATTATAGTAATAGTTAGCATATAAAAAGGAAAAAAAATCACGGATTTTGGTATTAAATAAAAAATAACATTGATGAAATCTCACATTAAAACAAACATAAATGTTAAAGATTTGAATTTGCTTGATGGTCAGTTAATCTCTATTTGCAGAATAAATCAGTAAATCTATAAGTTTGATTTCTGCGGTGGGTTATTATTATTATTTTTTGACTTGCTTGTCTTTTATGCTAATTTTTTTAAGAATTAAAATTTGTAACTAAAATAGGGAATTTGCCACTTACCACCCTATTTTTTTTGTAAATTATCTAGAACCTCCCTAATGTTTAAAAACCTCCCTCCCATCATAACAGTAATAATGAAAATATATTTTGTAACGATAAAATTGTCTTTACAAAAAAAGATGAACATATACATTTAAAAATAAGATATTTTGTAATTATGTTTGCTAAACATCATTTAATAGTTATATTTGAAGAGTAAAATCATAAAAAAAAAATTTAAAATGTGTGTATTTAGTGGAATCATTATGACAACAGAGGAGTTTTTAGATATTTAAGTAAATTTTTTGTAATTGTACGAAAATATAGGGAGGCTAACTGGAAAACTCCCACTAAAATAAAATGAAAAGAGAAGTTTGATGAGAAAAATTTGGGGGATAACTGGCTTTGGCTTAGTTTTGAATTAGAATGTACATTGTGGGAAATCTAATTATAGAAAGAGGGTTTAAAGAGGCACTTAGTATCATGGCTTAAGTGGTTGAGGTCTTGAGTATACCCTTCCTTATTAGGGTTCAATTTTTGATTGTGGTAAGATCTCTCTCTCTAATAAATTTTGTAGGAGTTTTGCTCTATCGTTTTTGAGAATAGACTTTTTGAGCGAGTCTCAGTGTGTCAATGTATCAATGTGTTAATGTAAAGAGTGGTCTCGATAGATTTCATCTTGGTATAGAGAGTTGAAAAAGAAAAGAAAAAGGGTTCAAAGAGAATGTTCCACAATTTTTCTAATATTATATTGACGATAAATCAGACAAATTAATATAACAAGAATATATATAGGAATCTAAAAGTCACGTTTTATAGAAGACTTTTTGAATGAGCTTCATGTTTTTTGGAGCGAGTCTTAGTGTGTCAATATATCAATGTGTTAATATATCGAGTGGTCTAAATAGATTTATTGTCTTGTTACAAGTGTTCAAAAAGAAAAAAAAAAAGAAGAGGGGTTCAAAGAGAATGTTCTAATTTTTTTTAATAATATATTATTGACAAATCACACATATAAGAATCTAAAAGAGTCGTCTTACAGAGGAAAGGGGATCCCAAATTAGTCTTAATTATTGTCACAGCTTTTAAAGAATTTATTGTGGATTTTAGTGTCCAGAAAATTAGTTAAGGGTCACATAAACACCTAACTACTTGACTATATCTTAATATTATTTATTAAGATTAATCAGATTAGGGTTAGCAAAATTTTGTATTATACATGTGATCCTCTTTTCTGTTTTTTCTACCTTTAAAATTCGACTGAATTATCCATTAAAATATTAAAGGATAACTAAAACGCTTAATTACGACTCGTCAATTAGTAAGTCATTGTTTTCTTTTGGTCTTTGTAGTTAAAATATATATGAACTCCAAAGTAATTATATTAGAGATTTTGTAATTTAATAAATTTATTTAAGTAAGAATTATAAAAAATGTCAAGGAGGAGAGTCACGAGAAGACAAGAATATATATGACAAAAAAAAAAAGTAAAACAAAATTTAAAGATGCAAAAGAAGGATAGAAACGTGAGGATCGGTAATCCAGGCTGCAGCGCTACAATGCTGAAAACCAGTAAGCATAGCGTCGCAGCGCTGCATCGAATTCACGCTAGGACAGCGGTGTCAAAGCAGAAAAAGTTTGTTTTGGCTTTGGACTTATGAGTTTTGAGAAGTTTTGGACTTCTAAAACATGTAAACTCTTATTTCAATTAAAATTAAAATTAGTAGGCATGAAATAACCTCTATATAAACTATTGTAAACCTTTTAGTTTGAAATCAATTGTTAAGAGAGACTCTAAGAGAGAGAAGAATTAGGTAGACACTAAGTGCTTGTGTGCACTATAGTGCAATCGCTGTTTGGTGTTCATTGTTCATGAGAGAGCAAGTGTACACTAAACATTAAATCTTTTTGAGTGTTTATTATTGTGTTTTCTTATAAATTCTCTAGGGAGTTAATAAGAGATGTTAGGATCCTTAGATCTACCGTGGACTAGGCAATTGGCCGAACCACATAAATAATTGTGTTGTATTTTTTATTATCTGCTTTATATTCTTACTATTTTTGTTTGATATCTTGGTTATTTCGCTGGACAAAGAGGTTATGGTTTAAGGTTGAACTTTGTTGAGGTTCTTTACTTTAACATAATCACACGAGAAGATGGACGATTCCTTTAAAAAATTAGTATTAGAGCAAGCTTCGAAAACATACATTAGAGGTTTTTAAAACATGGCTTCAATCAAGCAAAAAATAGAGAAGTTCAATTGGATGAATGACTTTAATATTTGGAAGAAGAAGGTTAGGGCTCTACTAGTAAAAAAATGGCTAAACTCAGCCTTGGAGGAAGCTAGTTTCTCAACTAGCGAATGGACGACAACCTCAAAATTCAAGTAGAAAGATTAGGACACAATTTAAAAAAAGACTCACAGCACCATAATTTTAGCATTGAGCGACGAAGTATTGATGAAAGTTGGTGATGAAGAAACCACTTTGAAGCTATGAAAGAGACTTGAGGCATTATATATGAAAAAGTCTTGCAAATAGATTTCTTGTGAAGAAAAAATTCTTGCCGTGGATCTAAGGCACGTGGGTGTATGCATGTGCTATTGTGTCTATTGCCTAAATACATATCAAATATATATTTAAGTCTGACGAAAACGTGAAATTTACAATAAGCACAATAAATAAAATATATTAATCGCATTAATATATTTATAGGGTAGAAAACTCACCTCAACGTGTAACGTTATACATATAATTTTTTGAAGTCCGCATGGAGACCAACTCGCAGACAGTTCTAACTACCAATACGGTGGGCTTAGTGAGCTAGAACAACAACCTTATACGCAGCATTGGGTGTAACTCTTAAACCCCAAAATGGGTGGTATGTGTTTTTATCATTTTCTTAAAAAGACTAAGAAATGGAGAATTTGAAGCAATCCACCGTTGCTTCAATCAAAAGAATAGAAAAAAAATGAAACAATTTTATTTTCTCCTAATTTATTTCTTTTCTTTGATTTCTTCTTCTTCTCCATTTCTCCTCTGCTTCTCTCGGTTAACAAACACACACACACATACACATACTTTTTCTTTCATTTCTCCTCTGCTTTTCTCGGTTAACAAACACACACACACACACACATTTTCTTTTTCTCATCTCTATCTTTTTATATATATCTAATATATATTAAAATATTAATATAATATATTATATAATATAAAATATATATAATAATAATTAAATATTACAAATGGGTGCCAACTATTTGGCACTAAAAATTCAAATATTAATATATATAATATAATAAAATAATATATTATATAATATAATAAAATAAAATAAAATAAAAAAATAAAATATTATATAATATAATAAGAGAGATATTTTGATTATTTGACAATTAAATAATCAAAGCGTGAAATTATTATTTTATCCTCATGAATAGTTACTAAGTTTATTCTTTAGTGGATCCCACCAAATTTTACACTTGGGTAAACTCAATTGAGAGTCCATAATGTGCTACGTGTCATTATACAATTAATAAATAATAATTATTGATTAATTGTTGTATTTAACACTTAAATATAGACATGCACGCATTCCTGTGGTATTGTTGAATATTACTAGATTAAACATTTTAATTCGGCACGCTGCCCCAGTGCACAACGAGTACACTCCATATTGCGAGACTCCCTAGGTCCTACGCCCGATTCGTCAAATGAAACTATTCTATGAGTTTGTGAGTAATGCCCCACACATACGTCACGGATATATAAATCAGCGCGTTGAACCATGCAAACTGATATTACAACGTATACGTATAGTCCTTCTGTTATGATATCTTGGATGTGCGGGGATATAGATTATCACCGTCAAATCCCCTAGTACTCATCCATGTCTTATCTCCAGACTCGTATCTCACTAAACAATACGTGCAAACTTTTTTGCCATATTGTTCTATCCTAGCAGAACTCTTTCCTGGGATGATTGCTTGTGGTCATAAGACTTTTTGAGATACAGTTTCGAAGCATCCAGATATCGAACTCCCTATACGAGCTGACGGATCCTATATCTGTACACACCGGAGTTCATATGCATCAGACTATACCCAATGACACCCAACGGTCATACCATGAAAGGTCTGTGACATGCGTGGAACCAAAGTATAGTGGATCACTTACAAGCTGACCGTAGAACTCAGGTCAAATGACCACGTATACTACTCAACTCGAGAGGACCCTTTGTTGACGGCTTATATAAGATGTCTATCGAAGGCCCTCGTGAGTCTGTCCCATATCCAGTTCTAACTGGATACCCATATGTCAATACGAGCTCCAAGCTCACGGTTGGCTAAGAACAACCATCTATACCCTATAGGTATGACATATATTAATCTATATATAAAGGTATCCACCGACAGACCCACATCAGCAGAAATAGATCAGGGACAATTATTCGAGAACATACTTGCCCAACTAGCATTTCTTGGCACCTGATTGCAACTCTTGCAACTATGCAGTTACTAGTATATTGCCAAGTCTATGTCCTATTATAGTTAATGCTTCAACTCTTGGATCTGCTGAGTATTATAACCAGTTAACACTTAATTGTGTTAACATTTAGCATTTATATCTCTTAGCGTGGCTAACTGTAAGCCCTTATTTAAACTTCTTTAGATCTGATCTGAACTCATTCAGATCGTATAATGTCTGTAACGTTATATTAAATAGTACTATATTAATGGATATTAGCGATTCAATGAGAATGGATACTTGTATAAATATACAAGTATATGTACATTCAGGGATGACATGTAAGCACTGACCCCAACAAAAACTGCATCAGCTAACTATGTATGAGGGATCTTCATTGAAAGCTCAAATTAACGAGTTTAACAAGATCATTATAAGTCTTGAGCAATTAAGCATCAGGACTGAGGATGAAGACAAGTCCATAATCCTGTTAAGTTTGTTGCTGAAGAGTTATGAAAACTTTATGAATATGCTGTTATATGGTAATGAGTGCTTAACGATAAATAAAGTCAAGACATAATTGAACTCAAAAGAATCGACAAATAGATTTGAATTCTAGAATAGAGCAGCGTTGCTTGCACAAGGAAAGAAGAGCAACCAATCAAAGAGGAGATCCAATAAGTGTTTCTTTTGTTAAAAAAAAAATACTTTGTGAAGGATTATCCTAGATCAAAAGGCAGTATGGGTGTACTACTATTTGTTGGTGTTGTGTATGTGTGCGCCATACTGTAGGTGAATGTGTGAATTTTAAATAATTTAAATATTACATATCTTATATACAACGTAACGAAAATATAACACACAATACTATCTCATTACACAAATGAGATCAGGAGACTCACACTCGAAGCATACTTTGAACAAATCTAGTTGAGGACGTGGTGGACTTCCTCAAGTTAGACTAGTAACTTTTTTATTTCAAAACTTTTGAAGCAACACTTGCTTCAGGTTTATTTTGTCTCTCGGATGCCTTTTATTTTTTATGTTATTTCTTAACGCAAAAACATAATAGAAGCAAATCAGTTTCATTATATTTCACAAATGAATAAAGACTTCAATTTATAGTTACTTTAACCGCCGATTAAGCCAATAAAATGGAATATAGCATCTAATATCTAACAAGCATGTCAATGCATAAAATTTGCGTTATCATACTTGTTTGAATAGCAACTTAGATATGAAGGATAAGTGGCCAAATGATTTTGTCTTAAAGTTATGTTATACTTAAATAAAAAGCATGATAATTCCATTTACTTTAAAAGTAAATGAAAGTGTAACAGTTTATGCTTTAAGCATAAGAAAGTAAAAATAAAATAATGTTTAACAAATTCAAATAACCACCTTATGCTTAGACTATTAAGCTTTTGATGAAAATCGTTTTGCCTTTCATATACTTTATAAGCAAAATATCATTGACAATTCTTTTTTAATTAAATATTAATACTTAATAGATTATACCAATAGAATTATATCACGTATTATACTTTAACAAATTAGTGGTATAAAATATGACATACAATAAAAAAATTAAAGTGGCATTCTTAATACTTAAACTCTATGATCTCTTCGAGAGATCCTAAAATAAATAAATGACTGATTAATATAATTTAAATAAAATAAAAATTATTTCACTTAAATAGTAGCTATATCTACCAATACCTAATTTTGTACTCATACAAATTATTAGTACAATTTGAGGCATACTCTAAATAAGTAAAAGTGTCAAGTCTTACTTGTCACAATTTTAAATTTAATACTTAAATTTTCGCTACTCATCGAGAGACCCTAAAATAAATAAATTTTTTTTTGAAATTTTTTCTAAATTGAACAATTCAATCCATGTGCTCAACGTGTACACTTCATATAGTTAGACTCCCTAGGTTCAAACTCATTTTGTCTCACAGAATAATTTTAAGCTTATAACCAATGCCACACACACATGTTATAAATAATACAAAATGACGAGTTGAACCATACAAGTTGAGATTAATCCATATTTACAATCCATTTGTCATTAATATCTTAGAAGAGTGGAGACATAAATCAACACCATCAAGTCCCCTCTTGCTCAACCATAAACTTATCTCTTCAATTCGTATTCCGATAAGTAATATCTGTAAACTCCTTTATGATATTATTTATACTACAAAAAACTCTTTCCCAAGTGTAATGCTTATGGCCATAAAATTTTCTGGAATACAACCTTAGAGCATCTGGATAATTGACTCACCTGGAATACAACCTTAGAGCATCTGAATATTTGACTTACCTATATAAGCTGATAGATCTCATTTCTACACACACCGAACTCCATAAGTATCGGACCATACCTAACGACATACAATTGTCAAGCTATGAAAGGTCTATGACATATGTGAAACTTAAGTATGGTGAATCACTTATAAGTCCACCATTGTGCTCAGGTCAAAGGACCACGAATACTACTAAATTTGAGAAGATCCTCAATTGATAATTTTATGGGATATCTATTGAAGGTCTTCTTTGAGTCTTGTTTAGTATCTAATCCTCACTGAATACTTGTATATCTATATGAGTTTTTACTAAACTCATGGTCTGCTAAGATTAATCATCTGGATGATATAGATATATACTGATCTATATAAAATAGTTTCACTCAACAGACCCTACGTCGATGGAATATAGATCAGGAACTTATAAATTGAGAATATACTTACACAATGATATTTCTTAGTAATGCTTGCAACTTTTTGTAACTATGTCATTGTTAATATATTTTCAGGTCTTATTCCCATTTCAAACAATGTTTTAACTTTTTAGACTTGATCTGAACTTCTTTAGATCAATATAATATTCAAAATGTTACAAGCATCTTACCTTAATAAAAATAATTAACGATTTAATGAAATATTCATTTATTACAAAAATATGAAATTACAATATTCATATAAAATTTAGGATGGCACATAAGCACAAATCTCAACATTATCAATAGTCTTGGGGAAGATACCAAAGTTGTAGACACGGTGATAGCCTTAAAGGGAAAATACGTTGGAATATGAATACTAGATTCGGGGTATAACATTTATATGTGTCCCGATAGATCATTGTTTACCAACTACAAAGTTACGAGAGATAAAGCTCTAATGGAGAATGACATGACTTATGAGATCATAGGAGTTAGTGACATAAGGCTAAGGATGCAAGATGGAGAAACTAAGGTATTACATGGTATAAGACACGTTTCTAATATGAGGAGGAACTTAATATCCCTAGGCAAGCTCGATGAAGAAGAGTATTCTATTAAAGAAAAAAAGAAAAAACTAAGGGTAAGAAAGGGATCTTTAAAGTTTGAAGGTAAGAAGCACAATAAAAGGCTCTATTTGCTTAAAGGGATAGCTATACGTGACCCAACGTGAGGTGTTAGGGTAATGTAGACCATTAAGCGACATCCAAACTGGGCTTACTGAGGTGATGAGGGTCGAAAGGGAATGTAATGTATAATACCTTATGCAAGGTGCACGAATGCCTTTGGAGACCAAAGTCACTAGCCTAAGGAAAGTTAAGTCTTAGTGGAGACTTGACTGGACTTAACTCTAAGTGATAGAGTCTTGGTGTAGATCGGATCTAGAAGCCTTTTTATTTGGAGATTTTGAATCAAAAAATGGTTTATTAAAGATTTAGTGACTCAACAATCTTATTTAGGTAAGGATTGTGAAGAATATTAAAGAGAAGAGTCACTGGAAGATAAGGACGTGTAGGACACGAAGAAAAAAGTAAAATGGGACTTAGATGCAAAATGAGGCGAGAAAGGCGAAGATCGGTAGTCTAGGCCACAGCACAGCGGTGCTAGAGCCGCAGTGCCCCCGCACTTGAAACCAGTAAGCTCAGCGCTGCAGCGCTGGCTACCCAGCACTACTGCACTAGAGGGGAAAAGTCTATTTTGATTTTGGATTTCTGAGTTTTGGGAAGTTTTAGACCAAAGCATGTGGACTCTTATTCCATTAGAATTAGGGTTAGTAGACACAAAATAACACATATATAAACCCTTATAAACCATTTATTTTGAAATAAAGTATTAAGAGAGACTCTAAGAGAGAGAAAAACTAGGTAGACACTAAGTTCTTGCGTACGCTAGAGTCCAACTGTTGTTTGGGTGTTTATTATTCGTGAGAGAGTAAGGGTACACTAAATATTAGATCCTTTTGAGTGTTCTTCATTATATATATTTTTAAATTCTTTAGGGAGTTAATAAGAGAGGTTAAGATTCTTAGATCCACTATAGATGTAGGTAATTAACCGAATCACATAAGTGATTGTGTTGTACTCTTTATTATCTACATTATAATTTTATTATTTTTATTTAATATTTTAGTTATTCTACTGCACAAAAAAATTAAAATTCAAAATTAAACTTTATTAAAAATTTTTATTTTAACCTAATCTTACGAAAAGATAAGCTATTCCTTCGACAAACTATTTATTAACATAGGGTTAAATCAACAAAGGTTGGAATATAATTATACTTTAAAAAAGAAACAAACTATTTATTAACATTGGGTTAAATTATATCTTTCTATAATATAAACTTCGGCCTAATAGACTATTTATCTTCTTAAAGAATTAGATCTTGTTTTAAATTATAATATTTGTGGTCTATCTTTTTCATTTTTATATTTAAATGACATTTTATCATAAGTTGCGCCATGAATCATTTGGTATTACTCGTTCATTTGGTATTACGGTGCTAGTAAGTAAATACATTCTAAATTTGTTATGCTAATTTTAATGTCTTAAGAAAAAGTTCTAACTAACGGGCGTTCAAAGTCTTTTAAGTAAAATTTTAACTTACGAGTTTGAGTTGTCTTAGTAAGCTCGCGTGCCGACACAACAGGAGGTGAGAAACAGAAAGCAAATGCAAGTCCAACAAAAAGAAACGTCTTGGAGAAAGAAGCCATTTCCTTTTTTCTTTTTTTTTTTTGTTAGAGGAAAAGTGAAAGAAGAAAATTTGGCTTGCTCAAGTCGACAGTTGTGTTGAATGAGAAAGTAAATTGTGAGAAACCCTAAAGAGGGTTTAGCAGCATTTACTTAACTAGTAATAGTTTAGTGGTAAAGAATTTATAAATAGGAGAGAATCTCGAGTTCGAAGTCTCTCTCTCCTATATTTAATAAACGTCTTTCACTTGTAATTTAAAATAATATTTATTTCTATTTATTTATTTTTCCTTCCAAACTTGGAAAAAAATAAAATAAAAAAAGAGGTTTAAAGAGAAAAGACCCAAAAATATTGTTTGATAACATATTAATGACAATTCATATAAATCAATATATTTTGTAGAAAGAGACGGGACCCGGTTTTTGTCTTTTCTATTTGCAACTTTTCTAGAAATTTCTTGTGGATTTGTGTATAAATTTATGTAAGGATATTCGGTGACACCAAATTAACAAAACCTAGAGTTTTAATTAGGAGACCATTACCATCATTAGACAAAGACTTTCGAGAAGAGACTACATGATGGAGTCATAAAGTAGTCTAAAAACAATAGCTTAGGGTTACATAAACACCTAACTATATGACGGCATCTCAAATCAGAAAAAAAAAACATTTAACATAATAAACAATTTTTTTTATTAATATTAACCAAATTAGGGTTACCAAAATCCTGTATATACATATGATTTTTTTTATAAAAAAATCGACTGAATTGTTCATTATAACGTTAAAAAAATAACTAGGACGCTTAGCTACAACTTGTCAATCGGTAAATCATTACTCTCTACTCTATGGGTCTTTTTGTAGTTAAAATTTATGTGTCATTTTTTTTTTTCTCTCTTTTTTAAGGTTTTGATCGGTAAGAAAATTTTCATCCACTATTTTCAAGACTTATCCATCAAATCAACTAGCACATACAAATTAATAGATTAATCTGTTTATTTTTATTATTTTTTTTTATGTAAACTCATATATTAAAAATAATTATATATTAAAAGTTATTTTAATATTAGAGTTAATTTAAGTGATTTATTTAAATTATTTTTAATTAAAATTTAAAAATATCTATGAAATATAAACTTGTTATAGAGACCCAATACTAATTAAATTATAATTAATGAAATGATAGTTAATTTAATATATAAAAATCTCTTATAAAATTGTGATCTTGAGTTAAATTATTATATGTAGAATTCTTTCTCTTTTCGTGAGAGAAAATTACATTAGACATTATATAGATTTAATTGTAGAAGGTCGTTATACTTTTCATCCTTATTGAAAGTTACTATTTATTGCATTATAATTGATACGAATTTTTCATATATATTTTTTTTAACATTTATCATAATAATTTAACATAATAAATTTAAAATTGTATTATATGATATATCAATCATATTTCTAATTATTTCTAATATAAACCTCTTTGACTAAACATTGCAGAACTATAGTATTAATGCCTCCCTGGTTGGAGTAGTAATATTGCGGTGCTTATTTTTCAATCCAAGACAGTCCAAGTTCATTTTATGCAGTAACATGGCTAGATATTACTTTTGCCACGGCAAAAAAAGTTCAACACACATTCCATAGCATATTGAAGTACATTAAAGTAGAATACATATTATGATTATTAGAGAATTACAAGGTCCTATTTTGCTCTAGAACCCTACATATATTGAACCAAGGCAACCATGCTGGCCTTGTACACATGGACACTCATGGCCACAATGATATCAATCCTTACAAGCACTTATTTATTGACACAAACACTTTCATGATCTGGGCTATTTAATTTATTAGTGCAGAGCAACACATTCATACAATATTATTGACCTAGCTAATTAGCCAGCAAATTAAGAACTAGCTAGTTTTCTCCATCTTCCATTTCAACTTCATCAGCACCATGTCCATGTCCGTGCCTGTGCCCGTGGTGGTGGTGGTGATGGTGACCATGGTGGTGGTGATGGTGGCCGTGGTGGTGGCCGTGTCCGTGGGAGTGCCGGTGCCTGAGGAAGGTATCATAGTTGGTCTTTTCCATGTTTGTTTCCGCACTCTCTACATCAAAGAACAACTCAAGCAAAAGGATTATTAGTATAATCACATGTTTACAATCTATTTATTGCTAAAGTCACTAACAAGATTGATGATTTTTACAACAAATGTATGACTAACAAGATTTAATAGATTATATCGATAGAGTTGTAAGTATCACCATTTTTTGTTTTTGTTTTTTTTTGCAAAGTTTGAGTTAGTTGCGTATTTGAATAAAGAAATCAAATCAAAAGGGGAAATAACTTACGAGTTTGAGTTGTCTCAGCAAGCTCACGAGCTGAGACCTCAGAGGAAATGAGAAGAAAAACAGCAAATGCAAGGCCAAGAAGAAGGAAAGTTTTGGACAAAACCATTTTTTGTAGAAGGAAAAAAGTGAAGAAGATAATGTAGTGTTCTATGAAAGGAAGTTACTTAATTTGCTCTCAAGTCTTGGATGAGAAGAAAATACAATGTGAGAAATTTATGGAGAGAGAGGGATCAAAGGGAAGGGTCCACGAAATTTTGTTTGATAATATATTGATGATGACAAATCAATATAGGAATCTAGGAGTCACATTTTATATATAGCACGAGAGGGAACCTCAGTAGACGTCTTTTTATTTATTTACTTGTTTTTGTTCTTTTTAGGAAATTCTTGCTGATTGTATGTGAATGTAAGAGTGTGTGGTGATGATTAAGAGTCAAGATTTTGTTGATATATAGCTTGATTGATTAATAATGATGAACACAATACCTAAGTATATAGGACGTGGCCAATCGGTCCATTTCAGAGAGGGTTGTGTATCACGTTGGTAACTTGCATGCTCATCCATCACGAAAGCTTTGTTATGTACCCCTTACTCGTTGCTCCAGATGATTGTAAATGTATTTTACATTTGTAATTATTTAAGTTTAAAGTTTGCGGGCATGTTAGGGGTTTGAGATTGAGTGGATGTTAAGATAGTTGATTTTTTTTTTTATTTTGTAAAAGTTTTTAATTTTAGTAGTATAATTTGAGTGAAATGTGTCTTAAAAATACACCTATTGCTTTTGAAATTTTTTTAATTGTACAGTCTAATTTTAATATTAATAATATAGTCTGATACTATATCAACAATGTAATATAATTGATGTAATTTAAAAAAAAGAAAATTTTCATAAATAACCCTCCTATTTTTTTATTATTATTTTTAATCAAATTTAAATTGATTATATTTTATTAACTAAAATTTTCATTTTTGGACACATTTGTCATAATATTAAAATTCAACCTATTTTCACACTCTACTGAAAATCACTAAAAAAATTTGAACTTTCACAAATTACGTTAGATCGAAAATTTTGAAGTTATCATTGCATAGATCGGAGCTTATACAACATATTTTTCATTTCAAAGAAAAGAAATCGACGATTTTTGGTAAGTTTTGTTGAACTTTTAAAAAATTTTAAATTCCTTTAGAAAATTATTAGTAATTTATTAGAATTTATATTTGAAGCTAGAAATAGGTGAAATTATTGAATTACATGTGAAAAATTGATTAAAATGGTATAAGAAACGTTGAAAATGGGCCAACAAAAATGAGAGTTTGGGTGTAAAATAGCGATGCAGACGGCGGTTGGCCGCCATTGCCAATCTCGGACGCGCATCGCGTGCAGCATCGCGGACGCAATGTCCGCGATGCCGCACTGTTGCACCACGTGGCCCCTGTATAGGCTGCCGCATGGCGCAAGTTTTTTTAAATTAAATTAAATTTTATTTAAATGAAATAAATGAAATATAATGTTATTTAAATTAAATTATTTTTTAAAAAATTTAAAATTAAATGTAATTTTATTTAAATTAAATAAAATCTAATTTAGAAGGAATGAATCTAATTAAGTAATTAATTAACATTAATTAATAAGTTGCTTAAATGACTTATTAATTTTAGTTTGTAATATTATTTATTATTTAATGAGTACCTTTTGTAATTATAATTTATATATGATTATTTTTATTTTAATATATAATTAATTATTTTAATATGTTGATTAATATGTTAGTAATTAATTATTATAATATGGTGATTTTATGTCTGTTAAATTAATTATTTGTGCATTTTATTTGGTAAATCATATTGTATGTTATTTAAAATATATGTATGCTTGTTATTGTTATCCCTAATATTAATTTCTTAATTTTATTTATTTTCTTAATTATTACAGGAAAGAGAACGTATCGAAAAAATATAGAATTCTAGAGCATATATTTTTTCGTGCATTAGTAACGGCTTATGCGAACATGTGAGGTCTAAATTGTATAAAAGATAAACTGACAGAAAATCAAAAAATATTAGTTAGGCAGACGTATACGAGACATTTCTTAGATGTGTCAGATTTGACATTCTCTGATATTTTGGTGCACGAGTTATTGTTGCGTGAGGTACATACCTCTAATTTAAAAGATGAGATGTGGTTTTACATAGGGAGAAAACGCATCCGATTTAGCCGGCAAGAGTTTGTACTAATCACCAGACTACAAACGCGAGATTACCCTTCCGCCTAGCAGCTGAATAGGAAATTGGACACTCGATTATGGGATAAATATTTTTTAGGGGTAAAAATATTATCGTACAAATTTCTTAATAAATGGTACGGACGTCTGAATTTGAAGGATATGGATGATGCAGATGCAGTAAAGTTGAGTTTATTTTATTTTGTGCATCGTGTTTTGATCCCACGTGATGAGCGTAGTGGGATTCAAAATTTTGTTCTAGGTTTAGTGGATGACCTTGATGAGTTTAATAAGTATCCATGGGACAATATTGCATGGACCGTGCTTCATAACTCACTTAAGAAGGTTGCATTCTAAAAACTTGAGAAAATAAATAGGAAAGGGTTTGCACAGAGTAAGTTTGAGAGTTATAACGTGTATGAATTTTCGCATGTATTTCTGGTATGCCATAATTTTCTTGTACTGAACTTTTTGATCTTAATTAATTATTTATTTTGTATATGCCAAACTTATATTTAAAAAATTATTATATTAAGTATAGATTTTTGAGACAATTTTTTGTATGCGGGGAGGTATTTGATTTTCATTATGGTGATCCCTTCCCTCGTATTTTGAATTAGACGACTCGAGGAACTCCACAGTTCGATGACGTTCAGAATACAATATTAGGGAAGGATTTGATATGTGTTGATATTAATGAAAAATATATTGTTTATAACTTTTATTTTGTTTTAAGCGTAACTTATTTTATATTTATAGGTTCTTTCGGTACATCATAAATTAGTATCAAAAGACCATGTGAAAAAAGAGGCAATTGTACAACTGGTTAGACGTGTAAGCATTCCAAGCAGAAGTTATGCTGGGGACTTACCAAATATGTCTGATTACAGCGAGAGCAAGAGCAAGCGCTATAGAGCCTATGCCCATTTCAGTGACCCTAACGATGATGTTATAGATGTGGAGGGGGATGGATATGAATGGACAAACCCATAAATGTCAGTACCAGTGCCAGGAGCAACGGTTTATTACTTATTTACGTGATTAATTAAACAGAAATTTTCATATATTTCTAAATAAGTCATTAACTATGGTTATGTTTCTTGTAGTCTGAACACAGTGCATCTACAGACCATGGCGTAACACATCAAATTGAGCAACTGCGGGAGGAGATGATTAAGAAATTTGAGCATACTAAAGCTGCACTTCTGCAGAGAATGGACAAGGATAGATATGAAATTTTTACAAAGGTTGATCAACTTCGAACCGATCTTACACAGCAAATGTAGCAGATGATGATGTGCTTTAGGCAGTCATGCTCATTTCAATAGAACGAAAGCCATAATATGGTAAGTAAAATAAATTTAAAATTGCAATAATTTTCCCTTACGTTAATTGCAGTTTGATTTATTTTAATATATATACTTAAATTTTAGTTTGGAGAGAATACACTGGCAGGCTATTAATATGGTTTTCAGACCTCAACTACTGGTCATGATATACTGCCCCAGCCACTGATTGACAGTCCTGCAAGTGTTGAGATCTTGCCTGCCCTGCATAAGGGAGTGAGTCAATTTAAGAGACGTATAGGCCTGTATGGTATTTCCACACCCTATATACAAATCCATTTCTACAAAGGATACATGAGAAAAAGAAAATTGAAATTGAAGTACAACTTCAAGCAGATATGAATCCATTGCAGTAGATAGACTCGGCCATCTTAGTTGCGTTTTCGGCCTAGATTGGCAAGGATAAGGGTGTAGTTATCTTACCTGGGCTTGATTTCTGAAATTGCTACACAGCTGGTTGGATGACGTTGTAAGTAAAAAATATATTCAATAATTTGGTAAAATTGTGATTTTATTTATTTAAATTTACACATTGATTTGACGATAATTATATGTGTTGAAATATCTCATTGTAATTGTTTGTTAATGCAGCATATTAATGAATATTTGAAAGTGATTTGGCTTAGGTAGAACTATTACACTAATACATTGCCTCAATTGTCCACTTCAGTGGATTCGTACTTCTTTGTGAGTATTGAATTAAATTAATTATATTTTCTTATTTCATCTTTATTGATTATTCGATGGCCCTACATTTTTATAAGACTTTTAGACTCCTTTATGAGGAACACAAAAATGACATTTCTAGCATTGTATGGAGTAATGAAGTGATGGCATATGCCCAATGCGCTAAAGAAGATTTACTTAGTGCACGTATGTGGATTGAGGTTAATAAGGTAAAATATAATATTTTGTGTGAATGTTGTTATTTTTGTTTATAACTGGTAGTACTATTTGTGAAACTTATTTGAATTTTATATAGGTTTATATTCATATCAACTACAATCAATAGCATTGGGTGATGGCTGAGGTGGACATCTTACATTGACAAATAGTGATCTACGATTCTAGCATCAAGGGATTTATCGATGGCGTGATTGAGAATCATGTTGTGCTATTATCTACGTTGTTACCCCATTACGTAGATGCTTGTAGATTTAATGAGCAACAACAAATTACACCTGACTTAACTCTTTTTTATGTAATTAGATTAAAGAATGGAGTGCTATAGCAGATAGTGAATAGTAGAGATTGTGGAGTTTATATTTGTATGTTTATAGAGTTTTTGATGTTGTGTCATCCCTTAGATTTTGGTTCTGAGTATGGGTCATTTTTTAAGACCAAAATGGCGATTGACTTATGAAAATGTGCAAAAACATAGTAAAAAAATTAAATGTTTGTATGTTTATAAAGTTTTTTTTAATGTATTTTATACATTTCATTGTAAATGTATAATTAGTCAAAGCATGCATTATTAACAACAATGAAAAAAAAAGAAACACAACAAACATATTAATTAAACACAATCGTAACAAAGTACAAATTAACTAGTCAAATAAGACCCATAACTACATGACTTAAAAATACAAATATAACTCATAAAAAACAAATCAACTATCATGTAATGGAATTAGGTTTCGACAAGTTTGTCGATTATGTCCATGCTGCTTACAGCGGCTGCATACATTCTTCGTGAGAGCCTCACCTTGCAATAGAATTTGATTCTTTCGATGTCTTCCTGATTGCCAACGTACTATAGGAGGTTGGATATCAGCAGCTCTCAACTCCTCTGAAACAATGTTCCAATCTAATGGATGACCAAACGGATTCACTGGTTCACTGTATGCACGCAATAAAGACGTAGTCGTGTAATAGCACGAACAAAGAGTCTGGTACTGGAATCTGACCTGCCTGCATACTGCAAGTGCATAAGGACACGGTAGCTACCGCAGACCAACTTTTGACAATTACATGAGTTCCCCGAGATGTCCACTATTCTATTTCTTTTTTCGTCCTTAACGACAAAATGAAATTGATCTATTGCATACACTGTTATTTGAGTGGAATCATCATTGTACTTTTAAATCTTGTCATGGGCCCAAGTGGTCAAGAAGTTTGACATATTTTCTGTAGCCCCACGTCTCTCAATAAACCATCTTTGTATTAACTTTATAATCCACTCAATTAAGACAGTCACCATCACGCCATGTGCTTTCTTCGCAACAGCGTTAATGCTCTTCGCAACAGCGTTAATGTTGGTGGTCATGATGTCATATGTAGTAACCAGTATCCATAACCGGTAAGAATATGTATATTTATATATATAAATATACGTATTTTATTTGCATGTGGGTGATCCTTGATTTATATATTGTTATTAGTAGTGTTTTTATAGGTTAAGGATATACTATTAGTATTGGGTTTATTTGCAAGACTTTGGAATTATTTTAGGGACCAAATTGTTATACTTTGAAAGTTTTGGGGGTGAATTCGTAAATACCAAAAATTAACCACTTAGTATAAAAATACACTTTTAAAAACCCTAATTCTCTCATTTTGGTCGAACTACCCATTTTTAGAGAGAGAAGAGAGAAATAAAGGAGAGAGAAAGAGAAGAAGAAGAAGAAAAAGAAGAAGAAATTGGAATTTTGGATCTTTAGAGGTATATCACAACTAATTATCAATTTATTGGTGTTAATTAAGTTAATTTCTTTAAGTTTTGATTTCTGGAAATATGTATAATTAAGGATTTGATGTGTATTTCGTTTGATGTTGTGAGAATTGATGATGATCTATAAGATAGTTTGATAAATCATGATGAATTATGGAATTTCTGCTGGATAACCTCTTGATCTAGGAATTTTATAAATTGTTGTGATTCGATTCTGGTTTTTAATTTTGAGTATATGAATTTAGACATGTTTAGGATCATCTGAGACTTTGAATCGACTGAAAATCTCGGAAATTGAATTTGTAGTGAATTTACCAAAATGACCCTGAAATTCTGGAAATTTCCTGTGTAAACAGTATGATACAGTGGAAAATAATTTTTGACCTGCTGAATGATCTTTAAAAATTATGAATTTGTGGAATATGATAATTTTATATGTATAATATGATATACTCGGAATTGAGAATTTGGATCAATGTGGTTGAAGTGTTATGAATTTCTAAAGTCTATCAACTCATTGTAGTATTTGATTAACAGAGTTTTAAAGTTATGAAATAAAATAGTTTTAAAATACTTTTGGCAGTTATTTGGAAGCCAAATATTTATCATGGACTGAGATATGTGTCAAGAGTAATTATGTGGTAGTTTTATAATTTTTGAGTTAGTATATGATTTTATAAAATTGGGAGATTGAATACTGTTCAGTAAGTATCTTGATCCTGTCAGGTTTGTAGTTTGGATTCGATGGTGTGTATGGAATGGATTGTGTAGGAATTTTGATATAATATTCATATATAAGAATTATATATGAGTCAAGAATGATATATTCTGATTTCGGAGTAATTGGACATCATTTGATGTATTAGAAATTTTTGTTAAGTGTAAGTGGTCAGAATGACAGGTTTTGAGAAACCAAATATTTAGACCAATTTGATGTGATAAATGCATTGTGTATAATTTTGTAAGCTATTTAAAGTATTTTGTGTGAATTGTGAGGCTTATGAAAGGATTAATCTCCATTGATAGGTTAAGGAGATTTAAGCTTTGTAGCTGAAAGTGTTAAGAGGTAAGTATACTAGACTTACTACTGGAATCACAATAAACATAATAATTGTTTTGTATGATTTTGTAAATGGGGTTAAGAATATGTTTATGATATGTCAAAGTATATTTTGATATGAAATGTGAATATATGTTTATGAATGTGAGCATTGACATTGAGCATAGACATACATGTGTTTTTGAAAGTGAGCTTTCCAAAATAAGATGCGTTTAACAAAGAAAGCTTTTGAAGTGTAATATGTCCATGAGAAATATTTTGTGATTTGAGGGTACTTGAACTCACTGTTAACTTAGTAGGCATTTTATGTGATTTGTGGAGCCTTTATGTGTGGCCTTTCCTTCGGGATTGGTATATGTTATGTGTTCCGTATGTAGGGAGGATCCTATTGGTACCTAAAGGAAGAGTGAGTCATCACATTCGTGTGGTGGCGTATTGGTACATGTGAGAGGACTCACCGATGATCAGGGTGAGGGTTTGGCTTTTACCTTCGGGCATAAGCGTTATATATGTGTGATTTAAAGACCTCACTTGTACTATTCCTCTCATACGGTATGTCACCTACGAGTGACATTTGGCTCATTATGTGATATGTGATATGTAAGTCCTACTAAGTAGTAGTCGAGTAATGGTATTCCTATTATGTGTTTTGAAAGAATGTGTAAGCGCTTACATGATATGTGATTTGATAAGATTTTGATTTTGATTGATCACAGCATATCATACATATGCATTGTGTACATATATGTATTTGTATTTGATATATGAAAAATTAGTATGCTTACTGAGTTTTTATACTCATTATAGTTTATGGTGATTTCAGGTAAATAAGGTGCATGTGTGCTTAGCGGATTTGGCAAGGCTTCTGCTGTTCCTTGGGTTCCCTAAGTTGCTAGGTTGTTGTGTGTTTCATTTGGGGACACGTGGGATAGGATATTTGGTTTGTCCCTATTGAATAAATACTTATGTATTATTTCATTGTGTGTGGATTGGATTTGGTTTAAGTTTTATAAAGTGTGGTTATTGGATGATTTTAAGTAAGAATTTGCAATGGATATATTCTGGGCTCCCGGTAACAAAGTTGCTACTGGTGACGTAGTAGAGTGTTAATCTCTGAGAAAACTCTGCGTATCTCCGGTTTAATAATTGTCCCAGTCATAATTCAATTGCTATAATTCTGAAAGAAATTGAAATGAATGTTTAAATATTGTCAAGAGAAGTTTATATTTATATGTTAGGTTATGGTTGATTTTAGTGTTGAACTTACTAGCAACTTGCTAAGGATTTCTGTGTTGAATGAAAGTTGAAAATTTTGTGTAATATTATTTATGAGTGCACATGCAGTGAATGAATGTAAGTGATGTCGTGTGTCGGATCTTTTGGGTCTGGGGCGTGACAGCTTTTATTGGTATCAGAGCTAAGATATGATTCTGTAGACTTTTAAGTGTCGAGTCAAGGGAACCGAGCAGATGCCAAATCCTTAGGATTGTCTTTGTAGCTTTGTTGTGTAAAAGTTTGACATATTCCTTAAATTTTGTATGATTTTGTGAAGATGACACAGTATCCAAGAGCTGCTAAGATTGTTGTTGTTGTGGATAATGGTACCTTGTGGATCTTAATGTTACCATTTAGATTTTCTTTTAAGTTATGACTAATATGCTTAGTAAGAGTGATGTTGAATATCTTATAATGATAATTTGCATGTGATAGAGCAAATTGAGATAATTTTCTCAATGACAAAATATAGAGAAGTAGAGTATTGAAGACATCAATTGAAACAACTTTTATTGAAAAGGAAAACAACAACACAACAACAATAGCAGCAACAAAAATACAATAGAGGCTACGGAGTGAGATTTAAGTCTATTTTGCGCTTCTTCTGACTGTCATGAGTAGACCAATCTAACTGATGCAATGTTGGATTAGACAGAGGAATAAAAGACTGTAATTGATCAATTAGTTGATCAACAGTTGGAGCTGAAATAAGAATCCGTCGTGCTAGAAGTGGGATAAATTGTGTTCCCGCTGCATAGTCAAGGAAAGATATCAACCCGTCGTAAAAACCATTAACATTTAATAAACCAATGGGTTTTTGGTGGATTTGTAATTGTGCCCATGAGACAATTTGAAAAATTTCCTCCAAGGTCCCGAAACCTCCTAGTAGAGCTATGAAAGCATCCGCATGCCTAAGCATTTGAGCCATTCGCTCGTGCATAGATGAGACTTGTAACTCATCCCCAATTGTTTTTCCTACAACATTTTCAATAGCTAGAGGTTTTGGAATGATACCCAAAACTCGACTACCTTTATTGTGTGCAGCTTTTGCCACAGACCCCATTAACCCTCGGTTACCTCCTCCATATACTAAATGTATATTTCGCTCAACTAATACCTTACCAAGATTTTCTGCAACTTTTGTAAACTCTTCAGTATTCCCAGGGTTGGATCCACAAAAGACACAAATTTTTGTGAATCGACGAGCTGAGGTTTCCTCCATTATTATGCTCACCCTAATCTTTGAATATTTTTGAGTTTGTATAAGGATGCAATAATAATGTATTTATAGAGAAACAAATTGATAATAGCTGTGGAGCATATGTGTAAGTATGTTCAAGTATATATTTTTCTCGATTCTTGTGAGGTAAAACAAAAAAAAAGAGAATGAGTTTTACTTTATCATTTTATAAGGGACAATAGGTCGCAAAATCTTGAATAAATATATGTTGATATGTAAGTGTGATAAAAAAAAAAAATTGTGTCGGAAGTGTGATAAGTTAGGTAAGATAATTAAGAAAAGTCAATAAAGGCCTATTTCATGGATTTAGGGACTTAGCCATTTTGGCACTAATGGTCGACAATACATCAATGACTTGAAGACTTTTTGAGCTAACAATTGGACTTTGGACATGAGGCCAAATTAACTTTATTAATTACAAAGATTTTGTGGTCTTAACATTAATTTTTGGCCGATAGATTAAAAGCAGATATGAAGAAAGATAAAGCACACTTGACATAAAGATAAAGCAGTAATCAGTCTCTCTTTGATGTGATAGAGCAACACGGATCTAGTTTCTGTGAAAATAGAAACAGCAATGTAGGTCAAAATGAGTCTCCTTGGTCGCTTTCATCTGTGTCGTATCCGTGAGAGAGAAACTTATGGAGTTGTTGTTCCCATACATTGAATGAGGGCTCTGGCGGAGTGGAATGTGGGTCTACCATATCTTGATCTTCTCCAGGTGAGCTGGTCTGGATGAGGGATGTGCTGGCTTCCTCTTGGATTTGGGTGTCGGTTGGATAAGGTTGGGAGTCTTGAAAGAGGGATAAGTCAAGATTGGGTTGGTGTTGGTCAAGTTCTGTCGGGATAACTGGCTGAGATTGAGTAGGTTCTGTCGGGACAACTGGCTGAGATTGGGTAGGTTCTGTCGGGACAGTTAGCTGAGGCCATTGGTGAAGGTTATCCATTGCTTGTCTGTATCTGGCATAATAAGTCATGTTTGGGATATGGTGATGATGAGTAGAGTAATCTGTATTTCTGAGATGTGAAAGATGATATTTTTGTCTTTGTTGGAATTTGAGTATATTGGCAAAATTCAGGTCTTCTGTAAAGTCAGCTTCAACTTGTTCCCAAGGTGCAGCATCTTCTGGGGAGATCCAAACAGACGGAGGAATTATTTGATTTTCCTGAGCAAGAATTCTTTCAAGTTCTCTCTTTTGCTGAATTACTTCTTTAGGCCAGAGCTTAATTGATCCCTTTAGTGAAAGGGTAAATGTGAAGTAATCCTTAACAGTAGGGTAATAATGAATCTCGTGATCTGAAATAATCATACCCTTCCGTTGGAGAAGTAAGACTGACCAAAGATGTTGTCTGGGGACTGCAGCATTTGTGTTGTTTGCAATCATGTATTGAAATTTAGTTATCCACCATGTCTTTGGGTAAAACCATTGGAGAAAAATCAGGGCTGGATGATCTTCATCACATTTTTCTAATTTTTGGAGGGTTCTAAGTAATGGGAATTCCATGGCGATTGTATACAGATCCAACAGGTACCATAACAAGTAAATGACAGGTTTGGACCATTGGGAAAATGGGAAAAAAGAGTGCAGGTGAAAGAAAGGGTATTCTAAGTTGAACAAAGGGCCACCAAGAACTGTGAGGCCGTGTTCTTGTACTGCTAAGATGGCGTAGTGTCTGATGAATTCTTTGGCACGGGAATGGAGTGTTCTGGTTTTGATTAGGTCTGGAAATTGTGGTGGAGAAAAAGGAACAGGAGGAGTTATAATAATGGGATTCATTATGAAGATGGTAAGAAGGTTGGTTTTATTTATTGCTAGAAAAGTGATTATGAGGTTTAGGCTATTTATAGAGTTTTATGAAAGAAAATCAATAATCGTTTTGTCCTTTCCTTTTACGTGGATGACGTTAAAGGAATAGTTAAAAGAATCATATTTGCCATCGCAGTAATTGTGCTAGTAGAATCTTTTCTATTTGAAATCGAGCATATTAGAAAAAGCAGACATGTCAATCTCAATGAGAAAATGATGTCCAATAAGGTGGACTATTTTTTTTTAAGAGTTAAAGTAAGAGATATAATGTTAAGATCTATAGTTTAAGAATCAGTTGAACTAAAGGTCTTTTTATTGAAGTTGATTTTTGATCGTTTAAGATAATGCTTTCAATATTCTGATTTGAATGACAACTTAGTTGCGTAGAAATACTACATTTTTTTTTGAATGATATCAAGGTAGTGAATGATATTATGACGTATGAGTATATGTTGAAGGGATTAAAATTTTTAAAGGAGTTAAGAATTTTATGTAAGAGATTAGTATGGGTATTCTACATCTATGTTATTCTTTAATGAATGAAAGGTGAAGTGTATAGATACCCATTAAATATTGAACGAATGGGAAAAAAAGAATAAAAATATGTGTGTATAATTTTATAAGTCCATAATGTGTGTCATATGTTTATTTTATGGATATATGTTTCGTACTCCTCTCGTATACTCAGCTATGAGCCAACTTAGAGATAATCTAACATATGAATGAGTATTTATTAGGATTTTAGACCACAATGAGCAAATCCTATATACAATGAAGATTGCTTTGTAAATGTTTTATGAATAAACTATACAGTTGAAAAGGAAAATTGAGAATGAGAAGAAGAAATGAGATCTAAGTATCCTCATCTATGTGCTTAAGTTATGAATTTCGAGGACGAAATTCTTATAAGGAGGGGAGAATTGTAGTAACCAGTATCCATAACCGGTAAGAATATGTATATTTATATATATAAATATACGTATTTTATTTGCATGTGGGTGATCCTTGATTTATATATTGTTATTAGTAGTGTTTTTATAGGTTAAGGATATACTATTAGTATTGGGTTTATTTGCAAGACTTTGGAATTATTTTAGGGACCAAATTGTTATACTTTGAAAGTTTTGGGGGTGAATTCGTAAATACCAAAATTTAACCACTTAGTATAAAAATACACTTTTAAAAACCCTAATTCTCTCATTTTGGTCGAGCTACCCTTTTTTAGAGAGAGAAGAGAGAAATAAAGGAGAGAGAAAGAGAAGAAGAAGAAGAAAAAGAAGAAGAAATTGGAATTTTGGATCTTTAGAGGTATATCACAATTAATTATCAATTTATTGGGGTTAATTAAGTTAATTTCTTTAAGTTTTGATTTCTGGAAATATGTATAATTAAGGATTTGATGTGTATTTCGTTTGACGTTGTGAGAATTGATGATGATCTATAAGATAGTTTGATAAATCATGATGAATTATGGAATTTCTGCTGGATAACCTCTTGATCTAGGAATTTTATAAATTGTTGTGATTCGATTCTGGTTTTGAATTTTGAGTATATGAATTTAGACATGTTTAGGATCATCTGAGACTTTGAATCGACTGAAAATCTCGGAAATTGAATTTGTAGTGAATTTACCAAAATGACCCTGGAATTCTGGAAATTTCCTGTGTAAACAGTATGATACAGTGGAAAATAATTTTTGACCTGCTGAATGATCTTTAAAAATTATGAATTTGTGGAATATGATAATTTTATATGTATAATATGATATACTCGGAATTGAGAATTTGGATCAATGTGGTTGAAGTGTTATGAATTTCTAAAGTCTATCAGCTCATTGTAGTATTTGATTAACAGAGTTTTAAAGTTATGAAATAAAATAGTTTTAAAATACTTTTGGCAGTTATTTGGAAGCCAAATATTTATCATGGACTGAGATATGTGTCAAGAGTAATTATGTGGTAGTTTTATAATTTTTGAGTTAGTATATGATTTTATAAAATTGGGAGATTGAATACTGTTCAGTAAGTATCTTGATCCTGTCAGGTTTGTAGTTTGGATTCGATGGTGTGTATGGAATGGATTGTGTAGGAATTTTGATATAATATTCATATATAAGAATTATATATGAGTCAAGAATGATATATTCTGATTTCGGAGTAATTGGACATCATTTGATGTATTAGAAATGTTTGTTAAGTGTAAGTGGTCAGAATGACAGGTTTTGAGAAACCAAATATTTAGACCAATTTGATGTGATAAATGCATTGTGTATAATTTTGTAAGCTATTTAAAGTATTTTGTGTGAATTGTGAGGCTTATGAAAGGATTAATCTCCATTGATAGGTTAAGGAGATTTAAGCTTTGTAGCTGAAAGTGTTAAGAGGTAAGTATACTAGACTTACTACTGGAATCACAATAAACATAATAATTGTTTTGTATGATTTTGTAAATGGGGTTAAGAATATGTTTATGATATGTCAAAGTATATTTTGATATGAAATGTGAATATATGTTTATGAATGTGAGCATTGACATTGAGCATAGACATACATGTGTTTTTGAAAGTGAGCTTTCCAAAATAAGATGCGTTTAACAAAGAAAGCTTTTGAAGTGTAATATGTCCATGAGAAATATTTTGTGATTTGAGGGTACTTGAACTCACTGTTAACTTAGTAGGCATTTTATGTGATTTGTGGAGCCTTTATGTGTGGCCTTTCCTTCGGGATTGGTATATGTTATGTGTTCCGTATGTAGGGAGGATCCTATTGGTACCTAAAGGAAGAGTGAGTCATCACATTCGTGTGGTGGCGTATTGGTACATGTGAGAGGACTCACCGATGATCAGGGTGAGGGTTTGGCTTTTACCTTCGGGCATAAGCGTTATATATGTGTGATTTAAAGACCTCACTTGTACTATTCCTCTCATACGGTATGTCACCTACGAGTGACATTTGGCTCATTATGTGATATGTGATATGTAAGTCCTACTAAGTAGTAGTCGAGTAATGGTATTCCTATTATGTGTTTTGAAAGAATGTGTAAGCGCTTACATGATATGTGATTTGATAAGATTTTGATTTTGATTGATCACAGCATATCATACATATGCATTGTGTACATATATGTATTTGTATTTGATATATGAAAAATTAGTATGCTTACTGAGTTTTTATACTCATTATAGTTTATGGTGATTTCAGGTAAATAAGGTGCATGCGTGCTTAGCGGATTTGGCAAGGCTTCTGCTGTTCCTTGGGTTCCCTAAGTTGCTAGGTTGTTGTGTGTTTCATTTGGGGACACGTGGGATAGGATATTTGGTTTGTCCCTATTGAATAAATACTTATGTATTATTTCATTGTGTGTGGATTGGATTTGGTTTAAGTTTTATAAAGTGTGGTTATTGGATGATTTTAAGTAAGAATTTGCAATGGATATATTCTGGGCTCCCGGTAACAAAGTTGCTACTGGTGACGTAGTAGAGTGTTAATCTCTGAGAAAACTCTGCGTATCTCCGGTTTAATAATTGTCCCAGTCATAATTCAATTGCTATAATTCTGAAAGAAATTGAAATGAATGTTTAAATATTGTCAAGAGAAGTTTATATTTATATGTTAGGTTATGGTTGATTTTAGTGTTGAACTTACTAGCAACTTGCTAAGGATTTCTGTGTTGAATGAAAGTTGAAAATTTTGTGTAATATTATTTATGAGTGCACATGCAGTGAATGAATGTAAGTGATGTCGTGTGTCGGATCTTTTGGGTCTGGGGTGTGACATCATATCTTCTGAATACTCCCATTGATCAAGCCTATTTTAAAAAACCAACCTCTTTCTCTAAATATCTCGTTGTTTCTGGTTTCATTTCTCGCATCTTATTAATTTTCCTTTGAAAGTCAACTACGCGATACGCCTTGGTAGCAACAAAATAAGAAGTCAAATATCCCCTTTCTTTTGTTGTCTGCGACGGTATCTTATATCGTGCTACCAAATTACACTTCAAGTGATGAATGCATACACCATGATATACATTAGAAAATACCTCTCTAATGGCATTCTCGATACTAGCATGTCGATTAGATATAAATATAAGGATCTCAAGATCGTCAATGACTCCTCAGAGTTTTGCCATAAACTACTTTCATAAAGCATCATTTTCAGAGTCAACAATACCCCATGCAAGTAGAAAATTTTGGTTGTTTCCATCCTTGCAAATAGCCACAAACATTGTTCCCAAGTATGCATTTTGTAAAAAATGTACTATCAACTGCAATAACCAGTCAGATGAAAGACTGAAACCCTCTAATACATGGTCCAAGAGCTATAAAGAAATATTTGAAGTGTTTGCAATCGTCAATCTTCAAATGGGTGACTGTACCTGGGTTCTGTTGTTTTAATATATGACAGTATGCAGAAAGTAATTTATATGAACCCTCTGAAGTATCATGTAACAACACCAATATATGCTCTTTAGATCACTAAACAGTAGGATAAGCTATGTCCACACCAAACTCCTCACGTATGTTTGTTTGGATTTCTTTCGGTTTATAAAGTTGACTCGCAGATGTAAACTTATTTTTTATGAATTTGCTAATAATTCGAGACTTCTTTTGTCGATGACCATCGCGCAATTGATCTAATTGGCACAAGTGACTTGAATCAATTCTGCGCACAATAAAATATTTCCTCGCATCTGTCGACACTGTATGTAATCGCCATCGACATCTATCATCGTCACATTTTATCTCAAAATAATCTTTTGTCGACCTTGACACTTTAAAGTTCCAATTACCTTTAAGTGCTAGCATACTAATAACCTGGTGAAGTTCGTTTTTGCTATAAAATAACTTTTCTATAAACACATTGACAAATTCACTACTCGATATCTTATTCGATATGCTCAAGTCTAATGGTGGTATTGGAGGCATAAACGCAAAGGGATTTTTTGCTTCACAAAAATCTATTCTTCTAACTTCAACATTTAGGGAGCTTGTTAAAACGTAACAACGTCCGTCTTCTGCTAAATCATCTCCTTCTAAATTATTAATATTTCTAACATCATCATAATCCCCTTCCACATCCCCAACATTTCGAGTGTCATCACAAGCGTAATGTGTATAGGTTAGGTCTTCATTGAACGATATAGGAGAAATATTGTGATACTCATTCGTTATATTTGAAGGAACCACTACTCGAATTGATAGAGATGTATGACTCACTTGGTTGCTACCGCTAATTGACATAAAATGAGTATGAATCGATGGTGGGTTTTAATTGAGGGGTTGTACATCGTCTTTATAAATGGGAACTCTAGGATCCATTGTTACACATAAATGACAGTACGATCTTCTATTGGCGCTAAAAAAAAAATTGAACATCACTGTCATTTCTAATCTCAATAGATTTTAACTTATACTTCGTTGCATCAATTTTGATTTTCAAAGTCACCTTACAGTTCATATTGTCGACTCCCAAGGTATAACATACTGCATTTAAAATATCTTCAAAATTAATATCTTTTAGAACCGAAATCCTAAAATTACTATAATCAACATATTTTTCTTCCCCATTACTAGAAATCTCCCACTTTCCTCTAAAACAAATAATAATTGCATCATACTCCATATGAGTTGAAAAAAATGACAATTATTAAAATTATTTAAAAATAAATCAAAATAATTATTTAAAAATGAAAAAATAAAAATTATGCGCAATTACCCGCATCGCGGGGCCATCTTGGGCCTGAGATGGCCCCGATATAGCCCCGCAGTGTGCGTAATGTACACATCTCGGGCTTGAGATGCCTAAATTGACGGCTGCTGCACTGGCCACTGTCTGGTTTTTCGCCAAACACACTAAAAATCTTATTTTTGGCTGAATTTTAACGTCTTTTACACCATTCTAACTCATTTTTCACATTTAATTCATCAATAACACCTATTTTTAATTTTAAATATAATTTTTATCTAATTTCTAATTAAAATTAAATTGTTTAAAAAAAATTAAAAAACTTACAAGATTTGGCTATTTCCTTGATTTGAAGTAATAAATATACTCAGCAACATTTGATTTTTGTAATAATAACTTTAAAAATATTTGGCCATCAATATAATTCTTGGTTCGATAAAAAGAAATGGGAGGAAGTTTATGTTTTTGATATTAGGGTAAATGTGTTCAAAAATAAAAATTTTGGTTAATAAAGTATAATCAATTTAAATATGATTAAAAAAGAATAATGAAAAAATAAGAGGGTTATTTATAAAATTTTTCCTCTAAAAAAACATATTTAAGTTTAAATAAAAATATAAGGTAAAAATTAATATTTAACAAATAAAAATATCTCATCCCCATTTATTACATATATATTTTTAAAAAAATATATTGTACATATTACCCTTTAAGATGTGCAATACTAATATAAAAAATTTCTATTTATTTTTAATTTGAATGAGTACTAATGAATTTTTTGGTGTTATATTTTTTATGAGTATGTTATAATTTTTAAATATTATTTAAATTTTTTATTTTAAATTAATGTGTTAAATAATTATTAAATAATAAAATAGTGTAACTTTTATTTATTATATTATTTTACTATTGATTATTTAACACATTATTTAAGATGAAAATTTTAAAGTAATATTTGAAAAATGAAATGAAGTTCAGAATTTTTTTTTTCTATGTTTTATGAGAGAATAAAAGTGCCACTGATTTTCAGATTAATCTTAGAGCTACACTGTGATAACTTAATTTGATGGGCTGCTATTCCGAGATTCAACATTTTCTTTCAAAGAGTGTCAATTAGTTATGGTTTTGCATGATTTATTTTTTTTAATCTTCACATGTATTTTTCTTATGCTTTTACTGGGAAAAATCATTATTTTTTTTAATTTTTTTTATTTATAATAATTTTCACTGAGTTCTCTAAAATTGTCCATTACCTTCTTTTGGAGGATAACTGATATTATTTAGTATCATTTCCTCTCTATTTTTTTTTAAAAAAAGGATAATAAGTATTTTTAAAAATTTAGAAGAAAAGTGGTATATATAAAAAAAAAAATTTCTTCTTATTTTATCCTTTCAATTTGTTTTGTTATAAATTTTTTTTTTATTTCCTGTGATTAGGGATGGACAAAATTTAGTTTCGATTCAGTTCGATTCTATTGAATCAAAATTGAATAAATAAAATCACCAGTTCAAGTATAAGAAATTGAATCAAATTAATTTGATTTAGTTCAATTTTTCATTTTTTCAACATTTTTAGTCTATTTTAAATATATTTTTTGTTTAAACCGAATTAAATTAAATTGAAATTTAATTGGAACCAAATCGATTGGTTCCAAATAAATAGAGCCGAGTTCGAATCGAACTCTAAATTGAATCGATACCCACCCCTACTTGTGGCTGTGTATTTTAATTTTTTTATTAATTTTTTTTTCATTTTTGATGGATTTTTAAAACAAAAATTAATACAAAAGAGGAATTTTTTTATAGAAAAATACATAAATAAGTGTATACAAAGAAGAGGGGGAAGAAAAATAACTAAACACCAAATTGCCTAAATTTGTAGAGACCATTAGTATCATTAGACAAAAATTTCAAACTTGATGCGGGAAGAGAGTCCCACCACACAAGGAGTCACAAAATAGTCTAAGATTAGCTAGCACCAAACTGTGATCTCAATAGACATACAAAAATATACATATATATATATATATAATATTTTGAGAACCTATGCTTCTATATTTAATATAAAAAACTTATTTATTTATTTATATTAAAATTTATCTTTAATATTATTACTAAGCTTTCACCTATCAATTTGCACTTTTGAGTTAGAGTGATAAATTAATATAGTATTAGAGTTAAGATCTTGAGTTCGAACTCCTATATCGTCGTATTATTTTTGATACTAATATTGAGCCTTGTTTTATTATCCCTTAATTTATCTCTGTTTAAATTTTTAATGATTCACTCTATCTCAAACCTTAAATCAGATCCACGTTTTATATGAGAGGAATAATGGGCCTTAATTTATCTATCTCAAATTAACTTATATATGTTTAAGTATTTAAGGACTCGTTTTGTCTTAGACCTTAAAATCCCATGTCTTCGTTTTCTCTTTAATATTAATAGTGAGTCTTAATTTATTTATCTCTTGATTTATCTATATTTCAATTTCTAAGAATCCACTCTATCTCCGACATTAAATCGAGTCCATGTTTCATATGAAGGGGGAATATTAGGCTTCTATCTCTTGTTTTATTTTTGTTTCAATTTTTAAGAACCTATTTTGTTTCGGATCTTAAAATTTTGAACTCTCATGTCTTAGTCTTGTATTTAATTCTAATATTGGGCCTTAATTTATGTCTTTTAATTTATCTCTGTTTCAGAGTATAAAGACTCGTTCTATTTTTAAGTTTTAAAATTAGATTCATGTTTTATGTAAGGAGGAATATTGGATATCGATTTATTTCAATTCAATCTTTAAGGACTCATTGTCTTAGGTTTTAAAATTGAATTTATGTTTTACATAAAGGTGAGGGAGATAATTAATACTTGATTTTAATATTAACATTAAATATTAATTTAGCTCTATTTTAATATTTAATGATCTATTTTATTTTAAATTTTAAAATTAGATTCACATTTTACTTTAAAAAGATTATTAAAATTTATTTTTAATACTAATATTAAGTATTTACATATTAATTTAAATTTTTTGAATTAAACGATAAATTAATAATTAATTTAAAAATACTTGCGGGATCTTTCCACGTATAATCATAATATTTGAAATGGTATTTTGCCTGGTTACCGTCCACTTCCATTTTAAGATTTTGATAATATTGAAGATTTGGATATCTTTTATACTTTATGATGTGCGTGTGTCAATTGCTTATTTTTCATTTTTTTGGTAGTTTTTTTTAAGCCTTTTTGCTTTTCCTTTGATGTATCAAAATTCCATAGCCAGACCGTTCATATTCAATATGTGGATCTAACAAGTGAACAAGTGCAAGGCTAAAATTATGTTAGCCAGGCCTACTGTCACGGACTGTTTTCGAGACCGTGCGGTCTTAGACGCGTTGTGTGCTAAGCAGCCTAGAAAACCACACAAAAAGAAGAGAAAAGAAGCACACCAAGTGTTTGCACGAATGCTCTCTATATTGCTGAAGGGAAAACAAGCTATGAGATGAAAAATACAAGTGAGGGTCTCCCCCTTTTATAGTTGCAGCCCTATACAATCAATGGCTGAGATCTATTTGATCTAACGATGTATATACAAGATGGGATAATATTCCTTAGAATATTCCTAGATGCTCTTCTACCTATTATGGAAGTCTAACTAGGGTTAACTTCCTTAATAAGTTGCGGGCCAAGCCCGGTTCTCCATCCTAACCAGCGGGCTTTCTAGAAGCTCCGGTCCACGTAGCGCTCCATGGTCCAAGAGGTCTCCAGCAGGCCTAGTCGCGCACCAAGTGCTTGAGGAAATGCTTGAGAGCACTTGGGGCGTGACATTCTCCCCCACCAAATTCACGCGACGCCCTCGTCGCGTCCTTGCTGGAACTCGCGCACCTTGTTCTCAAACTGCCACAGTGCGGTCTCGGGTTCCCAGCTTGCTTCGCTGTCGGGCAGTCCTTTCCACTTGACGAGATACGCACGACTTGGACGGCAGTTCTTCTTCCGCACTGTCATCACATCAAGGATAAGTTCAGCCTCCTTGTCGTAAGATGTGGAAACTCCCAATGGTGCCCTGGTTTGTGGCCCACGTTCCGTGTCCTCCGCATCACCATGGTATGGCTTTAGGCAGCTTGCGTGAAACACCGGATGTAGCCGAAGTCTCGAAGGCAGCTCCACCTTGTACGAGACATTGCCAACCCTCTTGGCAATAGGAAATGGCCCCTCATATTTTCGAACAAGACCCTTGTGAAGTGGGCGCGTAGACTTGTGCTGCGTCGGAAGAATTTTCACCATCACTAAATCCCCCACGCTGTACTCAACTTGTCTTCGCTTACAGTCAGCCCATTTCTTCATCCGTTTCGTCGCCTTGTCCAGACACACTCGCGCCTTGTCCGGTTGTTCCTGCCAGGACTTTGCAGCTTTGTAGGCTGCTGGACTCTTCCCAGTATCGCTGGACACGAGTGCATGCGGCGTGAGAGGCTGTTGGCCAGTAGCTAACTTGAATGGACTCTGGTTCATCGATTCACTCCTTTGCAAGTTATACGAGAACTGTGCCACATCGAGTAACTTGACCCAATCCTGCTGATTTGTGCCCACAAAGTGCCGCAAATACAACTCCAGTAATGCATTCACCCTCTCGGTTTGCCCATCCGTTTGTGGGTGAAAGCTGGTGGAAAAGCGAAGCTCCGATCCCATGAGATTGAACAATCCAGTCCAGAATCTCCCCGTAAACCTCGTATCATGATCGCTGACTATCACTCTCGGCAACCCCCAGTACTTAACGACATGATTGAAGAAAAGTTTGGCTGTCTCTTCCGCATTACATTCTTTGGGCGCTGGTATGAAAGTCGCATACTTGGAAAACCGATCTACCACCACAATGATAGTTCCACACCCCTCGGACTTCGGTAAGGCTACAATGAAATCCATAGAGATGCTTTCCCAAGGCCTCTCCGGTATGGGCAGTGGCTCCAGTAGCCCTGCGGGACTCCGCTGCTCAATCTTGTCCTGTTGGCACACAAGACAAGTTTTGACAAACTGTTCTATCTCCTCCCGCATGCGTGGCTAGTAGTAAACTGTCTCCAATAGGGCGCGTGTGCGCCGCTGGCCTGGATGTCCTGCCCATTTTGTATCGTGACACTCCTTAATAAGGTTACGCCGCAGGTTCTCCCACTTTGGCACATAAACCCGGCGTCCCTTGGTGTAGAGAAGCCCATCTTCTACCCAAAATCGCTGAGTCTTTCCCTCTTGTGCTTGAGTGGCGAGCTGTGTGGCTGCGGGATCATGCTTTATTCCCTCATAAAATAGGCCAAGCAAATCACCTTCCAGCTTGTTGATAGCTGCTAACTCGGCCTTCCGGCTTAAGGCGTCCGCCACCACGTTCACCTTTCCCGGTTTGTACTCGAGCTCGTAATCGAACTCCGCCAGAAAGTCCTGCCACCTAGCTTGCTTCGGGCTGAGTTTCTTCTGACTTTGGAAGTAACTCGTTGCTATGTTGTCCGTCATCACTACGAACCTTGCCCCAAGCAGATAATGTCGCCAAGTGCGCAGACAATGGATGACCCCCGTCATCTCCTTTTCCTGCACCGTATAGCGCCTCTCCGTCTCATTGAGCTTCCGGCTCTCATATGCGATCGGATGGTCCTGCTGCATTAATACACCACCAATAGTAAAATCAGATGCATCAGTATGTACCTCATACGGTAACAGGTGATTCGGTAATGCTAAGACTGGTTCTTCGATCACTGCTGCCTTTAGTCGATCAAAAGCCCCTTGGCACTCCTTACTCTACTCCCACGCCTTAATCTTCTTTAGCAAGTCGGTAAGGGGTGCTGCAGTGGTGGAGTAGCTCTTGATAAACCTGCGATAATAGTTAACCAACCCAAGGAAAGACCGCAGCTCGGTAACTTTCGTGGGTGCCTCCTAGTCCACAATGGCGCGAATCTTTGCCCTGTCCATCATCAACCTGCCCTCTTTGATCTTGTGACCTAAAAAGTCTACCTCCGGCTTGGCAAATGAGCACTTCTCCCTCTTCACATACAGCTCATTCTCGCGGAGCACCGTCAAGACAGATTTCAAGTGTTCCACGTGCTCTTCGAGAGTGTTGCTGTAGATGACGATGTCGTCTAAGTACACGACAACGAACTTGTCAAGAAAGGGCTGGAGTATGTTGTTCATCAGTGTGCAGAAAGTGGCTGGCGCGTTGGTGAGGCTAAATGGCATGACCAGAAACTCAAAGGCCCCATAACGCGTCACACAGGTGGTTTTCAGCTCGTCGCCCTCGGCTATCCGCACCTGATGGTAACCTGACCGCAAATCCAGCTTCGAGAAATACTTTGCCTGCCCCAACTGATCAAACAAGTCAGCAATTAAAGGAATGGGATACCTATTTTTGACAGTGACCTTGTTCAACGCTCGGTAGTCTATGCATAACCGCAATGATCCGTTGTGCTTGCGCTAGAAAAGCACGGGCGCGCCGTAAGACGCCTTTGATGGCTGGATAAACCCTGCATCCAGCAACTCCTTGAGCTGCTTCCGCAACTCTGCTAGTTCTAGTGGAGACATTCTGTATGGGGCCTTGGCTGGAGGTTTCACCCCTGGTTCCAGCTCAATCTCGTGATCAATTGCCCGTCTTGGTGGTAATTTCTGTGGTAGCGCTGCTGGCATCACGTCCTGGTGCTGCTTGAGCACTTTCGTGATCTCTGCTGGCAGCTCCTCTTCGCCCTCGTACGCCTCATCATCTGCCTCCCATATTGTGGCGAGGTATGTCTCTTCTCCCCGCTTAGCTCCTTTCTTCAGTTGCATGGCGGACAAGAGAGTGGTGTGGGCGTTGGGCTTGGATTGCCCACCTGTCGGCTTGTTTACTGTCAGCACCATGCATGGTCCTCCCTCCAAGATGCATACATAGTTGTGTCGGGGAAGTGGCACCACATTAAACTGCCGCAGAAAATCCATACCAAGAACAGCATCGAAATCATCGAGAGGGGCTACTGAAAAGTTTACCTTACCGCTCCATTTTCCGAGGCTCATTTCAACTCCACGAATGACCCCGTCCAGTGGCTTGATTGCGGCGTTCATAGTCTTAAGGTAGCCAATCCCCTTCTCCACCTTGAGGCCCAAGCGTATTGCTTCCGCATAGTTCATAAAGTTGTGCGTAGCTCCAGTATCTACTAGTGCTTGCGTCCTCTTCCCATTAATGTATTCTTCAACGTACATCAGCGCCTTTCCTGCTAGCGCGTGGGCTGCCCGCTTGGCATTGAGGGCATTGAGTAACTGGAGACATCCCAATTGTCCCTGTTCACCCGTTTGCTGAGTCTCCAACATTGCGTTGATAGCCTTCTTCTTTGGACAGTCCTTCACCCAATGATCCCCGTCGCAAAGGAAGCAACTAGATCTCGGCTTTCTCCCGCCGTTGCGCTTCTGCTCTCTCCCTGTGGGCGGTTTACCTTTCCCCTCCTTATCCTGCGGAGGATGAGACTCTCTGGTTCCCCCACCTTTGCTGTGATTGGGCTTCGAATTCTTGGACTTCCCCGCATCACCCTTGCGGTAATCAGTGAGCGTTTCCGCCAATGTGAGGGCGTCAGATATGTTCTGCACTCCACGCCACCTCAGCTCATTGGACGCCCATGTCTGTAACCCATCAAGGAAGTTGAACAGCAAGTCTTCTTCACTCATATTGGGGATCTGCAGCATCAGCAGAGAGTACTCCTCAACGTACTCGCCAATCGACTTGTTCTGTCTCAACTCCTTTAGATGCTTCCTAGCGTCGTGCGCCACATTCTACGGATAGAATTGGCGTTTCAGCTCCTGCTGCAACTCTGTCCAGGTATTAATAGTGCAGGTACCCTTGCGAATCTCCTCGCTCTTCCTACGCCACCACAGAATTGCATGATCAGAGAGATATAGGGTCGCAGTGTTTACCTTATCCTCGTCCCATACGCCTAGGGCGTCGAAGTATCTCTCCATCTGCCAGAAGTAATTGTCGAGCTCCTTGGCGTTCCGCTTCCCGCTGAACTCCTTGGGCTTAGGAGCATCGACTCTCGGTGTAGACACCGTCACTTGAGCGGCGACAGACCCATTTGTCACCGCCCGCTTGCACAGCACCACATCCTCTTTGACAGATTCGAGCCCACGGTGTAGCTCCCCTACTTGGGCCTGAATACTGTCCATTGTGGTGAGGACGCTCTCCTGAAAAGCTTTAATCCAGTCCCGCTGCTTATCGACGTAAGCCTCGATGGATGTGTTGATGAGGGTGCGCAGCTCGTCTCCTTGAGCGTCGAGGCCTCCCTCGATCTTCTCTACTTGCTGCTCCAGCTAGGGGTGGGCAAAAAACTGAAAAACCGAATCGGACCTGAAAAACCGAACCGAATTGGTTGGTTCGGTTCGATTTTTCTCTTGGTCGGTTCGGTTTTCGGTTTTTTATTTTAAAAACTGAAAAATTCGGTTCGGTTCTCGGTTCGGAAGGCCGAACCGAGAACCGAACCGAAAAAACCGAATTTAAAAAAAAATTAAAAAATTAAAAAAAAAATTAAAAAAAATTGAAAAACCGAACCGAACCGAACCGCACAAAAAATAAGCCTAAATTAAATTTATTTTACCCAAACCAAACCGAAAAACCAAAAACCGAACCGGTTCGGTTCGGTTCGGTTTTTAATTTTTCGGTTCGGTTTTTAATTTTTCGGTTCGATTTTTAATTTTTCGGTTCGGTTTTCGGTTTTATTTTTCAAAAACCGACCGGCTCGGTTCGATTTTCGGTTCACACTAAAAACCGAACCGGATTTGCCCACCCCTAGCTCCAGCTCTCCAAGGCTATCTGCTGCCTTCCTGACAGCGCCGCTGAGTGCTCTCACCATACCCCCCACATCCTGACCTGGATCTGCTGATTTCTCGCGAGACGCTACGCCGTGCTTCTTAGCTTTGGGGTTCCGACCCCTCTCTTCAGTCAAATCTGATGGTGCGTCGTCTTTCTCCATCTCTGAACTGAACCTGCTCTGATACCAACTGTCACGGACTGTTTTCGAGACCGTGCGGCCTTAGACGCGTTGCGTGCTAAGCAGCCTAGAAAACCATACAAAGAGAAGAGAAAAGAAGCACACCAAGTGTTTGCACGAATGCTCTCTATATTGCTGAAGAGAAAATAAGCTATGAGATGAAAAATACAAGTGAGGGTCTCCCCCTTTTATAGTTGCAGCCCTATACAATCAATAGCTGAGATTTATTTGATCTAACGGTGTATATACAAGATGGGATAATATTCCTTAGAATATTCCTAGATGCTCTCCTACCTATTATGGAAATCTAACTAGGGTTAACTTCCTTAATAAGTTGCGAGCCAAGCCCGGTTCTCCATCCTAACCAGCGGGCCTTCTAGAAGCTCCGGTCCACGTAGCGTTCCATGGTCCAAGAGACCTCCAGCAGGCCTAGTCGCGCACCAAATACTTGAGGAAATGCTTGAGAGTACTTGGGACGTGACACTAGTTAGTCCAAAATTCTGAAAATGACAAAAATATCAACTTGGTTATATATCAAAATTTTAGATGAGAATCCAAAATGGACAAGTAACGAGAGGTTGGTTGAATTTATTGCAAACGTAGGAGTGACACACAACTTACGATAATTGATGTGATGCGGTAGTTTTACAATATTAATTAATAATAAATATATTAAATATTATATTAATAAAATATAAAATATATACACTAATTTTATAAATTTAGTATTATTGTTATACATTGTTCACTAAAATAACTTTTTATAATATATTATAAATAATATAAAAATAATAAATTAATTAAATAATATTATTTAATAACATTATTTATTATATAATAAATTATGCAACCCACCAAATATCTCTATGTATATTTATCATATTTTTAAAATTAAAGGCAAAAATGCTAAGAATTGTATTGGTGATGCGTTTGCCTAAAATGATGTGCTTGCCTAAAATGATTCGGTAGTTTAAAAGTTTGCAATACACCTTTTAAATTTTAAGTTCGATTCTTTTTATATATATATATAAAAGAATTGTATTGGCGATGAGAAAATCAAGATTTTGTCTATATATAGTTGAATATTAATGACGATGAAGACTTGTGTATGAGATGGCAAACTTGTTTTATTAACTCACAAGATTATGTAGCTATCACATTTATCGATCCATAATCTGCATGCTTTCATCACGAAAAGCTTTATATATCTCAACCGTATCCTGCTATTGTTTCAAGTTCAAATAAACTTACCCATGTATATGCCCTAGCTAGTAAAAGAAATTTACTAATTTAAGATGCCTAAAATGGTTTGGTGAGCGTCATTACCTATTGTATGATAGGTAATTACACACTTAGTGTAATTTTGTAATAAGTTTTTTAAAATATAGTCACGAATTAATAAAATTATGCTATGTAACAATATTATTATTGGTTATAACATGAGCAACATTGATATATCCACCATATTATTTATAATTTAGGATAAACTAATGTAAATATTGTAAAAAATTAAGTTGAATCGATTAGGTTTTGTTATATATATAGATAATCATACAATAGAAACGTCCCTTGTTACATCATTTAGGGATAAAAAGGAACAAGACAGCCCTATATTTTTTACCTTAGGGTTTTCACTTCACTGTTTTTTATTCTTTAGAACTAAACTTTGTAAAGAATCCTATTGGCCCTAATGAATTCATTAGAGCCCAAAAACTTCGACCACATAGATGCCAGAAGGTTCAAGAAGCTCAATAACTCTACCAGCCTAAGAGCACATCGGTTGACCAAATTCTATTCTGACAAGCGCAATTCTCAGTTTCATTTGTTGGACTAAATCAATCGAGGATGTTCATATATTTATCATGGATTGACTATAGGCCATCTCAAAGGGGAAGTGAGTCCTCAACAATCTACATTAATCGTTCTTGTGTAAAGCAGTGATTGATAGACAAACCATGAAACTCAAGGAATAAGCACATCGACAGTAGGTCCACGATGTTCGAAGAATCCAGGGAGAGACAACATAACGCCCTTTGAAAACATGTAAGATGCATAATACTGCCCCATAATCCCATTTTTTTGGGCTCCCTCACATCCCGAAACGTGGGTTGTAACAAACCTGTATAAGAACTTACTAAAAAGGAGCTCAGATGGTCGCAAACGAGGCAGGAGGCAGAATTTTACTCACAGATAGGAGGGGAAAATAATTTTTTAGCTCTCACTTTAAAAACTTTTTTTCAAACACTATAAAGAAACACTAACTTAAGTATTAAAGGGTCCTTATTAAAACTACAATTGGCGTAGTCTTAATCCAATTTTGTGAGTGTAGAACATAACATCTCAATGAATATGGAGCACATCTTAAGAGATTGAAGCTTAAAGCACGATAACCATCGTAGCATCTCAATGAATACGGAGACTAATTTAAGAGATTGAAGCTTAAAGCACGAGAAGCATCATATCGAGTTATACTTGTATGTGGGCTAAAATCGAGAGTCGAACGATCGAAAACCAGGATCAAGTACAAATCCCACTTTCGTCGCATGATCATGTTTTTCATGGTTTACGTCCCATCCCACGTCACATGATCAAGTTGTGATAATGATCCTCGTACCACAAGCATCAAGGGCTATGATTACCAAGATGTTATCCCTCGATAATCTATCTCGACCACAAGAAAATCATGCATGATGGTTGAAATTCATATTAGCTACACGGTGAGATGTTATTGTTATTATTATGTTAGAAGACTTCAAATGAGTTGAGTTTTCATGCACATAGTGAAAAGTTATTAAGAATTATAAGCAAAGAAGGTTAATTCAATATGACGTACAAAAACATATATATACTATATTAATAGAAATGATAATAGATTTTTTTTTATTCGAATATTGTTCTCCGTAAGCTCTTCAGAAGCTGCGAGCCCTCATTTTCTTATACATACATATTTCCTAGTCAGGTGTTTTTAGTATTCATTAAAAACAAATACTCAAACTAAATTGGTGGGAAAATATTGTAGTAGCAACATCACAACTTTGTATGTAGCACTAGTCATGTGAGAGAAAGATATATATTTTTTCCTTACAAACTAATTGATTTAATTTCTTAGGGTTTCTTAATATGATATTAGAGTTTAACACAACCATTCTCTATGTGACTGATTGTAGACATTTACCCAAGTTTAATATATTTCAAAATTTTGCTCTTTCAAAGTTGTATAACAAGTGTTTTAAGTTTCCATCGCCCTCTAAATACAAGGAACATTTATTTATTTGATTGAAACAAAGAAAAAAAAAAACAAAACGAACAAACAAATTTACTTGTACTAATTTTTTAAGAAAAAAATAATCAAAGACTCCCATTTCATTTAATAGGATTCTCATCTAATATAAGCTTACTTAATCTATTAAACAATCTTTTAATTTGTGTTGTGTATTAATTATATGCGATTAAAATTTTCTTATAATTATTTTATCTTTTATCAACTACTAGCTACATATTAATAAAAAATAAAATAAAAAAGAGGAAATTAAGAGAAGATCTTAAACCTTTCTATTAACACCTGTTATTAATATACTTGTATTAATAGCGCAATAGTAAAAGATTGATAATATATCTAACTTCACTTAGTGGAAGTCGAATTTATCCCCCCTCCTTTATGTTAAAAAAGATATCATAACAAGTTATTACATTTATTAATATATGTGCAAAAGGTTAATATATATATATTAATAATATTATTATATATCCTAAATTTGTATTTCAAATTGTATATGAAATAATGATATATTAAATAATTATTGAGTACAATAAATAATTTTAAAATTTACACAATTTCATCATTTAATGATTATTTGATATATTATTATTTAAATATAACTTAAATGTGCAACATTATTCCCGCATATATATATATTTGAAAGACTTTTACGCTCCCCCCACTTTAGTAGGATAATTTTAAGTGTATTTATTAATTTGAAATCAGATTTAATTTTTGCTCCTCGAAAAAATATAGAGCTTTACAATTTTTGTTTATTATCGAATACAGTAGTACTGTTATATTATCTTATTAATAAAAAAAATATAATGCTGCAAATCTATGGTTCTCACTGAAAATTCGGTAATTTAGTTTTTCGTTTCAACTCAATTTTGGTTGCTCTAAAAAAAATTGATTACTTTTTATTGAATTATATATTTTCATGTGTGACACCCGTATAAAAATGATGTCATCTTCAGTAGTTGTCCGACTTTGTTCCTACTGAAGTGCACTTGAATTGAAACAATTAACAAAATTGAAAAAATCTTCAACTCAGAGGAATCGGGTAAATATATATAGGTAGCAGCAGCCTCAATCCAGCTTTAGTAAATCTGAATCCACGTTGCGACGCTGGGCACTCCTCTGTTGACGACATAGAGAAGGTAGTACCCAGGAGGAGTAATTTTTCCGGACGGTGGGGCATCGGCTGTAATTTTGTGCTGTCTGGGGGGGACATTCTTTACCAAATCGACCACACCTAAAATAACGAGTCTCTGGTTCATAGAGATGCCATGGGTAGTAAATGCTGGTGCGTACATTGTCAGCTGGACGCTATCCTTGATAAGTTTTGGATCGTCTAATTTGAATTCAACATTGACCTTCCCGCCGTAACGGATCACCGTGTCTGATTTCTCGGGCACAATCACCGGTCGTTTTGGAGCCAATGCTGGATCCAAGTAAGGAGGCGAGAATTTCTCGACTCTAAGCTCTGTGGGGTATTTCACGTCAAATTTGTATCCATCATTAGTGTTGCTGCCTGCAACTAGAACCCTTCCGTCTGGTGTTAACACAGCCGTTGCGTGGTACATTCGAGGAATGGTTGTCGGGGATAACACCTTAAACCTTTTGTTGATCGGCGCTCTATACTTGTATAAGACAGGGGCTAGATTCGGTTCCTCGGCATCACCCCATGCTGATGTACCATTTTGTGCACCGTTAATCATCAGCGCATCTCCGGTTGGAAGGATTACCATATCGCCCATTACGCGACGTGTTGGCATCTTTTCTTGTTTCCAGACTGGATTCGGATCAGTGATTTTCATTCTTCCGCAGTCTTGCAATGCAGGCACGAATATTTTCTTAGTTTCTGCATAATAGAATGAATCCCACTGTGCGCCACCACAGACCAGGACCTCAGCGTCGATCCGGCCAGTGGCTCCAGGGAGTAGTTTTATTGGGAGGAGAACGGACATTCCCGATGAGGGGTAATTGCGAGCGCCACCGGGGAGAGTTGGATACTCGCGGACAACGGTGTTAACTGATGGGTCGAACAAGATGGAACGGTTGTTGGAGAAAATAAAGAGGTTACCATCAGTGGAAAGGTAGACAAAAGGGTATAAATTGTTTTCGATTCTAAAGATATTGTCTTTTCCGAATTTTATGTTGAGCTCATCATGGGTATCTTTGAGGAAGGGGAAGAAGATGGGTTTTTCATTGGATTTTCCTTCTGGGGGAATGAATTCCCAGCTAAAGGCACCACGGCCGCCCACAACAATGAAGTTGCCATCGGCTAAAGTTACCTGTGTTGCGTACCACCGAGGATCTGCAAGTGCTGTTGCATATTCCTTCCAATCGCACGTATCGCATGTCCCTAGATATCTCACTGTGTTTGTTCCTCCTTGAAAACCTCCCGTGCCAACCAAGGTTCCGTCCACAGTCAGGCCTCCCGATGAGCACCATGTGTCGGTTTCAATCTGCCACAAAAGAGATCAATCTCAAATCTCAATTAAATGTCATTTTCTGTACTTGATAATTCCGTAAAAGTTGATTCAATTACGTACCTTGAGTGCTTTCAATTGGGCTGTTTCAACGTCAAAGAGGACAGCATGTGAAAAGCAATCTTCTTCCTTCGTCTTCGGGTCAACCATCCGGCAGGGCATCTTATCGGCCGGCAATTTGATCTTTGAAATTTTCCAAATGGTGGCATCGTACATTAAAACCTTGTTGATTTTGGGAAGCAAGATTGCATGCATGGCTGAGACACCGGAATCGTCGGATACCATCTCCCAGGTGCCAAGGTATCCCGTATTAGCACCATCGATATCAGCATCCTTTTCATCTGGAATTTTCTTAGGAGGATTATCAGGTTTATTTTTTCGAACTTCGGGTGCTGCATACCCAGAAACAAAAAGGAAAGCAATTATGTAAAGGAATTTGAACATTATTTCCATTGTATTATATTGTATTGGGTTTTTGTTTAATTTGTTTGCAATGTTCATGGAAGGCACTTTCTAATTTATGTTACCCTTGTTCCCACATTTCACTCTCATCTGTCTCATAATTTACGGTTGTAAGAGCTTTGTTAAAAAAGATAATTGGCTAAAAATAGTGTATCTTGACTCCTTCCTTATTAGAGGAAATTGGAATAGCTATTAGTCACTTAAAAAGGGACGAACAAGTCATTACCATTTTTTTTTTTGGGGATGAAATGTATCGAAGATTATCGCTTGATCACACATCAAAAGATTAAGAGTGTCTCTATTATTATACCAATTACCATATCCAAAAATACTTGCTCATAGCCATGAAGATTTTAAGGGGCGAAATGTCTTCAGCTGCCATAAAATCTCTGATATCACCGCCCCCGCCACCATAGACGTCAAAAGACGTGGTGCTACCGACTTGGAGTTCCTATTAAGAAAGTAATTTGCAACTACAATTATTTTCTTGGTTAAAGTAACAATCTTTCACCAACTATTATTCATTTCTTTGTACATATACACACATCATGTAAAGGGAAAAATTAGAACAACATATGATATTATCTTTTGAAGTCCTTGTGGAAGTCTAATATTTCTTCTATAACGTAACCTACTTCTATAGTAGCATTATAAACCATTTCTTTTATAAGAAAAAATTAGAACAAATACGATATATGTTAGTTTTTTTAATTCCTTACAAAAGTCAAATTCAGATTGCATGCAACTGATCTGTTTTCGGCATCAAAGAGGAGGGTCAATAAATTTTGTTCAGATAAAATATTGTGGCAAATCAATATAATAATTAAAGCACAAGAGGGGACCCCGTGAGATATATATATATCTTACATTTCTTTTTCTCTTTAAGAATTTCTATCACATTGATTTGCAAATTGTTAATGGAAGCTTTGTTATGGGGTAGTATTTTTTTTTTATCTCAGTCATACATTCGGGTATTGTTTCATTAATAATTATGTCCCTCGTATGAGAATCAGTCATAGGTCGTAGGATGTTCGAATATATATGGTCTGTGATTATCGTCCTTTTTTTTTAATAAACCTCGACTAATTAAGAGAGGAATAAAATTAAAGAGAAAATAATAACACCTAGTCAAGGGGATATAATAAGCGTTACCCCTTAAAATATACAAAAAGATAATGCAAAATTTAAAAAAAAATTTGAAAATGCCAAAGAATAGCTCGCAACAACTTTAATAAACAAAACACCTCAAACAAATCTATACGAAAAAACTTTATTGGTATCTTCAAACAACTTATCCATAATGTCTACTGGAGCCTCTACCACTAAATAAAGTTTATCACATTTAACCCCTACATTTGCTAAAGAATCAGTCACTGCATTAACTTTGCAAAAAGCATGATGGAAGGAAAAAGACATTTGGAAACAATATGCTTACAATTAATCTAACGAGAATAAAGTTGTCAAGGAAGTTTGAGAGAAGCATTAGAAAGCAAATAAACTACTAACATAGAGTCATATTCAAAGATTAATTTATGCCAATCTCTTTCAAAAGCATGCTCAGTTGTAAAGATCATCGCTGTTGTCTCAATATAACAAGTCATGTGAACCCCTAGGGACAGCTGAAACCATCACGAAACCCACCTATCTCATCTTGAAAAATAGCCCTTAAGCCACAGCTCCAGGATTGTCTATGGACATCCCATCTATGTTGACTTTAACCCAACCTGCAACTAGAGAAATCTACCAAAGAATATAAATATGAGGAGCACGAGGCAACGAGAAAGATAATCCCAAATTCTCATAATTCTACCATCATTATTGAAGACAAAGCCAAGAAAAAAACGCGGCAAAAAATCGAATATAAGTAAAATAATTAGTTTTGATCCTGTCAATAGAAAGAGAAGTGTCCTCAAATCGAAGCTTGTTCTTGCTTTTCCAAATTGAATAGAACAAATAATAATATGCAAGAAGCCACAAATTAAATAATTAAGAACTGAGAGACTTGCAAATAATAGAACACCATAATTGATTCATCAAATCATAAAAAACAACCTAAGTCCCAAACTTAAAGGCCAACCAACTCTAATAGTGATTGAAAAAATAACAACTCACAAACACATAATCTGAATTTTTAAGACAATTATAAAAATTACACAGCATGCAAACAGATATTAGATAAACCCCTCGATTCCTCGAGTTGTCATTTGTGGTTATCATCTTATTGAATGAGAAATTTCGATTTCTAATATTTGGTAATATTGAGTTAAATTATATAAAATATAAAAATAAATGATTATCCTTTTTTTTTCATATTTTCAATTTGTTTCTTTATTTTTCATCCTAAATCTTAACTAATCTGTTGAAAATTGATGATTCAACAATTTTGTATAAGTAAAAATTGAAATGAATATCAAGAAAAGAGTTATTATGAAATCAAGTACGCATTAAGTGTAGAAAGGAGGAGCAAAATAGAAAGCCAAAAGAATAGATACTATTTATGATGTGACACTGTTTACAGCAACGAGAACTGTTCACTGCAGTACTGCTCATCGGGTATTGTTCATGGCAGTTACTATTTATATTATTACTATTCACACGACAACTTTAGAGTATTTCCTATTTTAGCTCAACTGATTTCTTTAAGTAGGATTAAGACTTCTATAAGTAAGCACTCTTATTCCAATTAGGTTTAGGGCTTTTAGGGGTATTTTATTCACTATATAAACTCTTCTAAACATAAGAGAAAGACGAGCATCTAAAGTTTCAAGATATAACCATAAGAGAGAATAGATGAGCTAGATAGGCACTAAGTGCGTGATGCACTAGGATGTAACCTTTGAGGAGTGTTTTCTTTTGGTCCTTAAGTGAACAAAAGAAACACCATAGATCTTTTTAGTTTAGATGCTCGGGCTATTCTTGTATTCCTTATAAAAATCTCTTATGAAGAGATACTAAGGGGTTTTGTGGGATCATTGATGATATAAGAAGATACTTAGTGATCTATATCAATAATAAGAAGCTGGATCATGGATCCTTTGTAGCCGTAGGCAATTTTGGGTCGAACCACGTATATCTTGTGTCTTGTTGATTAGTTTATTTTCTTTATCTTTATTAGTGTATTGATTTTATGTGGTCTTACTTATGGTGTGAGTTACATTTTTTTGCTGCATATAGAGTTAAAAGGGTATCAAGGCTGTGGTTTAGTTGATGCCATAAGGGTGTCAAACTGAAGTGCATGGCTTGATATCCGTAACAAACTGGTATAAGAGCATAGGTTGAAGTCTAGATTGTAGAGCATAGGCAGTAATGTCAAATTGCAGAACAAAGATTGTCAGCTATGAGGACTCACAAATATGAGAGAAGAATAATAGGGAAGATAATCATTTGAAAGAGGAAAAGATCACTCTTGAAGAAGATGGCATCATCTAGGTCCTGGTCAGAAGAATCATTTAGATTAGACATAAAATAAAGATGGCAAAAGAAGAACAATCAAGATTGAAAGACAGATTCAAAATGTGTCTAGGGCACTTGAAGAAATAGTCTTAAAGAAAGACAAAGATAAAAGGAATGTGAATTTGTAAGTTTGTTGGATGACTAAGTAAAGACCTTGATCGCATAAGTGCTTCTGGAGGAACAAGTGTCTGATGGATGAAGTATTTTTTTGGATCTATAGTAATGTTTCCATATGAGTCATGGAGAATCGTTATTTACCAATTATAGAAATATGGCTTATGGTAAGTCATGTGGGATTAGTAAAATAAGACTGAGACTATATGGTAAAAAAACAAAAGAAAGATTAGGTATGAGATTTCATTCCTCATGTCATGAAGACCTAGTGGACTCGGGACTGCTAGATCGAAATAAGGAGATTCATGGAAGATAGATGAAATGAATATTAAATGGAAAGCAAAAGGATCGGGGAGTGATAAGCACAGAATGAGGTTGTATGCTTGAAGAAAAATGCTTCCAATGGGATCAATATTGGGTTATTGATTTGAAACAAACCATAAAGTAGCTTTTGAATTATATCACTTTGTGATAGGGGTCGAAAAAGAATTTGTGGGAAGAGTAGTAATGGGGAGAATGTGTTTTCACCATTAAGGGATTAAGGTCATGGTGTCTTCGGGATATAGAAGATCACGACATTGAACTACACTAGACATCAGCATTCCAAAATCTTTGGAGACCGTAGTTGCAAGAGTCTTAATTAAATTTAGAACTTGACTTATAGACAATGCTAATGAGCGTTGGTCAATAAGGGGTGATGATGATTAGTTTCGTGGAAAGAGATTTGAATCAAGGACAGGATTTGTTGAAAATTGGTGATTCAACAATCTTGTATGGGCAAGAATTGAGATTAATATCAAGAGAAGAGTCATCGTGAAGTCAAGTACGCATTTGGTGTACAAGAGATGAGCAAAACGTAAAGCCAAAAGAATAGATATTGTTCATGCGACAACATTATTCACGGTGAGCACTGTTACGCACGACGATGGGGTACTGTTCATCAAGTATTATTCACAGTTGGTACAGTTCACGCGATTACTATTCATGCTGTAATTTTAGGATATTTCCTGTTTTGGCTCAATGATTTCTTTAAGTAGGATTAGGAATCCTACAAGTAATGATTCTTACCCCAACTAGGTTTAGGATTTCTAAGGGTGTTTTATTTACTATATAAACCCTTTTAAACATAAGAGAAAGATAAGCATCTAAAATTTCAAAATTTAACCATAAAATAGAATAGAAGAGTTAGATAGGCACAAAGTGCGTGGTGTGCCAAAGTGTACCATTTGGGAAGTGTTTTCTTTTGATTCTTAAGTAAACAAAAGAAATACCATATATCTTTTTGGTTTAGATGCTCGGGCTATTCTTATATTCCTTATAAAAATCTCTTATGAAGAGATACTAAGAGGTCTTAGGGAGTTATAGTGATCAAGGGTAGATACTCAAAAATCTCTATATGAGATACTAAGGGGTTTTGTGAAATCATTAATGATGTCAAAAGATACTTAGTGATCTATATCAATAATAAGAAGCTAGATCATAGATCCTTTGTGGACGTAGGTAATTTTAAGCTGAACTACGTATATCTTGTGTCTTATTAATTGGTTTGTTTTTTTTATTTTTATTAGTGTATTGATCTTGTGTGTTCTTACTTATAGTGTGAGTTATGATTTTTCATTGCGCATAAAGTAAAAATGATATCAAAGCTATGGTTTAATTGATGTCGTAAAGATGTTAAACTGAAGTGCATAATTTGATATCCACAACATTCTCTTTACCACATTCAAATTAACACCCAAATTGTTAATAAAAATACCCAAATCAACATCCAACCTTCACCGCACACAGATCATCTACAAAAATATCCAAATTAACACCTATATATATACAAAAATATCTAAATTAATCAACACTGACCTTCACCACACCTAAATTATCTATAAAAATACTCAAATTAACACCCAACTTTCACTATACTCAGAATTCTTGCACTCATGATTTATTTTGTTCAAAATATTCAATCAAAAATGAGATTTATTTTCTAAAACGTCCAATTAATTCTGATGAAATTTCATTTTAATAGAGAGAAAATATAAAGGAAAAAAGAAAAGAAAAGGGGTGGTGGCTGTAACGTGAGAAGAGAAAGAAAAAAACTATAAAAAAAACTCTATTTATTTTTTAATATTTATTTTATTAAAAAGTATAATATGATGGTAAAAGATCTTTTTGTCCATAAAAAGTATATTTTAACCGCTAACGTCATAACAGTAAGAATTAAAGTGGATCTTTAAGAAAAGTGGGAACTAAAGTGAGAAATTCTAGTTTTTTAAGGGACCTAAAAGATATTTTTGCTTTATAAGCACCTCCACAAACGACACTTAACCCAAAAAAAAAAAAAGATGGATAAATGAAAAGAAGAGAAATGAATTCAAAACGTAAGAGGATTTGGGCCCATATGAGAAGTTCCTGGGAATTTGAACAATTGATAGACTCGGTGTAATCGGTGAAGTAGGAAAATTGATAGTTTTGCCTCCGTGTAAATATTGAATTACCTATTAAGTCTTTAGCTTTTCTAAAATATTTTGGTTAGTTCTTGCTATTTGTTTTTAGGAATTACATATATATATTATTATACGCACTATTTAAAAAGGAGAAAATTTTGAACTCAATTAAAAATATAAATTTAGAGTAACCTAATTAACTCGATTGAGTTCTCATACTCGATTAATTTTTGTTATTAAAAAAATTTAGTTAAAATTAACTATTTTTAAGAATAAATATGTGTACATAATATTATAAATTTTACATTAAAAAAACATTTATTAACCTAACCATGTGTCACGACTCGATTTCTCGAAATCGTGCGGCCTTAGACACTTGCTAGTGCTAAGTAGCCTACAAGACCCCAATAACTAAAGAAAGAGATGAAGAAGAAGCACACCAAGTGTTTGAGAGAATGTTCCCGTATTTTATTACTAAAGAGAGAATTACAAAACTATACAATTACAAGCTATGAGTATTTCTACCATTTGGAGGATGGTTTCTCAAATGAAAACACCACCTATTTATAGCTAAAGCTATATACAATGGACGGTTAGGATTAACTCTAATCTAATGGTCCACATCTAAAGAGGAGAATATGTTAAAGAATATTCTAAAGACGCCAACTACCAAAAGAATATCTCATACAATATGCCTTTTCTAAAAAACTCTCCCACTTACCACATGCAAGTGGCTTTAACCCAAATTCATTGGGCCTTTTAGAAGTTCTAGCCTATTTAATCCAAAATAAACTAAGTACTCCTTTGGTAGTGTTGTTGCGCACCAAATACTCGAGTAATTGCTTGAAAATATTTAGAGCGTAACACATGTCACCGCTCCACTGACCCAACCCTCGCCGCGCTCTTCCTCCACTCACCTTCCTCTCTTTTTATCCTTGTCGCCTCTATGAGAGAAAGAAAAATAAAATAAAAGATTAATGTGTGGATGCTTACTGCTGGATGATGGTTTGGTGATTGTTGGTATTGTTGGAATGATAGTTTGATGATTGGTGATATCATTTGAATGGTGGTTTGGTAATTATTGATATTGTTGAGATGACGGTCTATTGATTAGTGGTATTGCATATATGGTGGTTTCATAGTTTCAATTTATTATTTTGTAATTATTTTAATTTTTTATTCTTAATTTCTTTAAGATGTAATTTTGCAGATTCTTTTGCTAATCTTTGTTTGAATTTTGATGATCTTATTTGGTCGGTTCAGGCTCCTAGAATCATCCGACCCGTGATTTATAGAGACAATAATGGATTTCCAAATTATAGATTTCATTAGGCTATGTCTTGCCTTTATCTTGTCTAATTTTTTTAGTTTGGTCATTTTTTAGATTTATGTCTCTTCTAAGGGGCGGAGATTTCTCGATCAATTACCTTACTTTTTTAAATTTTTTTTAAAAAAACTCATTTTTAATCACAATTTAATAATCAATTAATTCCAAAATTAGTAATCATTATTTGACATTAATTTTTTTAATTATTTTTAAGAGTTATTATATTAATATATGCATGATATGTCAGCCGAAGGAAAATGATAAAAGAATAGAAAAAGTAAGCATTTAGTAGATTCTTTTTAATAATAAAGACTAAAAGAGATATTTTAAAAAGATAGAGACTTAATATGTAATTCAAAATTTACTAAGGGACCAAATTATCAATTTTTCCATAAAGTATGATAAGTTGAACTTGAGGTAATAGTTGAGTTAGACAAATGGGTGTGTTATTTTATTTAAATTATATATTATTTTTGAATTAAAATAATATTTTGACACAAATTACAAGTAAGAGTAGTTAAAGGCTTATAAAGTTATGATACAAATTTTATATTTTAATTACATGTAATCAATCAATGATCATTATATGTCGGTTTAATTAATTTTTTTATTTTAATTAATATGATAATATTAATTAATAATAAACATCAAATATTACATTATTTGAAATACAAATTTAATATATATTCTAATTTTGTAAGTTAAAGTTATTATTATAATATATTTTTAAAAGAATAAATTTTTTTTATAGAATTTGTATAGTATACCTAATATTGTTGCTAATTAATACTACTACTTGAGATTCGTTTGATGATACAACATATTTTATACATATTTATATGTATATATATTTCATAATATATATATGTGTCATTATTCATATTCAATATGTGGATCTAAAAATTGAGCAATTGAGAAGGTAAAAGTCGTGGTAGTCTAAATTTTAAAAATGACTTTAATATTTATATACTTATCGATAATAACAAACTAAGCACAAACTTAGCTATGTCTCCAAACTTTAGATCTGTTTAAATTGAGAATTATTTTAGACGTCGCAAATTATGATGCAAAATCTATACATCATTAGATTTGATGATTGTTGATATTGGTGTAATATTAGCATTGTAATCTTAAGTTTTGGTGGATGTCAAGGTAATTGATTTATTCCTCATTTTTTATGAGAGTCTTCTAATTTAGGTGGAATGTTCTCCTCTTGTGAGAGCCTCTTCTTATGTATTACTATTGAAAATCTTGATAGTATAATCTTATTATAATATTAATAGTGTAATGTAGTGTAATATTATTAGTAATTCTTTAAAAAGATAATCTTCTTATGTATTACTATTGAAAATCTTGATAGTATAATCTTATTATAATATTAATAGTGTAATGTAGTGTAATATTATTAGTAATTCTTTAAAAAGATAATCGTATTGTTATGATTGATCATGATGATCAAGATTAAACGACAGTTGATTAGAGAAACAAATCAAAGAAATAAGCTTAGTTGTATAGTTGAATTCTTATTTCCTGCCAAAACTAAAGTTTGTTATTGAGGTGTAGAGTTTGTTACAAAGTTGTTAAGGAATCTGTTACTATGACTGAGTTATTTACTATAAATATCATACCATTGAAACTATTGTATTCATTCTGAAAATACATCAATAAAATCCACTTCTTTATAGCATTGTTCTCTCTGTCACTTTCCTTTCATTTTCTCGAGAAACAAGCAGCTTTAGTTTTCAAGATTCACAATTTTCTCACTTGGTATCAAATCTAGTAATCAATGGCAAATAAAGCAACATCTTAATCCTTTATTACCTTTGCATTTTCAGCGCAAATTAAGATTGATCGCACAAACTATCTTTTGTGGAAATCACAAACTCATATCATCATCAATGGACATGGTCTTTAGAGTTTTATAGATGAATCAGTTCAATCTCCACCTCAATACTTAGATCGAACTTATTTAAGAGCAAATTCACCAAAAAAATCTACCAAATCTAGCTTATGTCAACTGAAAAATACAAGATTAGATTTTTTTTGGATGGTTACAAGCTTTAATTTCTAAGTCTATTTGGAGCTTTATAATTTGTTGCAAAACTTCTCTTGATTTGTGGAAAGTAGTAGATTGGCAATTTGAAAATTAGTCAAAGGCGTAGGTTATGACAATCAAAGCACAGTTGTCTCATATCACAAAAGGTTCGACAATTATCATTGATTATTTTATGAAAGCCAAGAAATTAGCTAATTGTTTGGCCTTAGCTGGATGTTCTGTGATTGATGAGAATTTGATAATGCATGTGCTAAATGGATTAGATAAGAGCTATGATCCTGTAACAATTCATGTTCAAAGTAAATTAGGCACAATTAATCTTAATGAAGTATTATCTTTTATGCTTATTCATGAGAGAATGATAGAGCAAAGAGATAATACTATAAGAATAGAAGCAAAATTAGTTCAAGTTAAGTCAAATTAGAAGAAATTTTAAATAGGCAAGGGTATTGGTCCAAATTTTTTATTGCTATGGTAACACTAAAAGAGGTCAATGTAGTGGTAGTTTTTAGAATAACTGTAGAAGATATGTTGCCAATCAGTAATGAGGCAATAATAACAGGAATCAAAACTCAGGCAATGATGGACAGATTTTTGGTACAGGGAAAGGCTATAATAAATATGTATGTCAGATTTGTTTTAAGGTTAGCCATCTTGCTTTTGAATGCTACAATCGTTTCAATAAAGAATTTGTGCCTAAGTTACAATACTAAAATAATCAAGCTTAAAATGGTGAAGGTTGCAGTTATGAGAATTACAATCAAATTGGCTATAACAAGAGAAACAACTATAGTAGCCATTAGTCTCAAGGGTAGTACAACAAAAGCTGCTAATATAGCAACACCTGAAGGAGTTGCAGACCATGGATGGTATTTGAATAGTAGAGCAACTCATCACCTCACAAATGATATAAATAATCTTGCAAATAGAGAAGAATATAGAGGTATGGACTTTCTAATTATAGGTAATGATAAAGGTCTACATATTACACATGTTGGTTCAGCATTCATTCATAAAACTGATGCTAAGTTAAAATTAAATGACCTACTTTGTGTTCTAAAATTACCAAAAATTTGATTAGTGTTTCAAGATTAACCTCTGACAATCCATTAATCATTGAATTTTCTTATCACTTATGTTTGATAAAGGATCAAATGACAGAAAAGTGGTGCTAAAAGGGACTGATGTTAAGGGTTTGTACAAGCTATCACTAAATAAACCAACTATCTCACATAGTTTTAAGAAATTATTCACAAATAAGCCTTTCTCTATGCTTTCTTTTCTTAGTGCCAGACAACTATACCTAAATAATGAGCATGAGCAAGCATTGAAAGGCAAAGTTTCAGATGTTAAAGTAACTATGTTTAGCAGTAGATGTGTTATTGATATAGATGTAATGCATAAAAGATTAAGGCATCCTATCATGTGTTGTATTAAGTCATAAAGTCTTATAAAAACTTACTGATATACAATAAAATTCTTTTTCTAAAGTTTTGTGATGCATGTCAGTAGGGTAAAGTACACAAACTACATTATCCTACAACTGAAATAAAATCAAAATTTCCTTTAACCTTGGTGTATACTGATGTATAGAGACCTGACATTGTACTTTCCAAGGAAGGGTACAAGTACAACATAACTTTTATTAATGATCTTACTAGGTATACTTGGATCTTTTCATTAAAATCTAAGTCAGAATGTCTCCATGTCTTCAAAGTCTTCAAAAGTCAAGTTGAAAAAAATTTGAAAGACAGATTAAATGTCTACAATCTGACTAGGGTGGAGAGTACAGAAATGTTGTCTTATTTCTTCAAGAACAAGAGATTTCATTTCAACATCCTTATCCTTATACACATTATCAAAATGGCACTGTTGAGAGAAAGCATAGGTATATAGTTGAACTTGGTCTTACTTTGTTTACTTAGACCTTGAATTTCTAGTAGAATGCTTTTCAGTATAGTGGTTACTTAATCAATAGGTTACCAACACCATTTCTCAACTACAAATCACCATATGAAACACTATATGACTAGAAATTAGATTATACATTTCTCAAATGCTTTAACTATGCATGTTATCCACATATAAGACCATTCAATAGACATAAATTTGATTTTCATACAGTTAAGTATGTTTTTATTGGGTACAATCTTATGCATAAAGGCTATAGGTGCCTTAGTGTTGCTAGAAAATTTTATATTACTAGAGATATTGTTTTTAATGAATCATCATATCCATATGCAACAGATAAAGATTTCCAGTACCAACATATAGAGACTACTATAAAATGTTATGGTATATACATATGTGCCATCCCTGTTTGTATGAATGGTTATTTGATAATATTTATATATTGCTAATATTTTTTATTAAATGGTAATAATGCTTGTCACATTACAGACACTGTATGATTTGAAAGAATTTAAATCCGGTCTAAAAGAGTTTAAACCGGCGCTATGAGTTTAAAGCTGAATGTTATAATTACTAACAGTTAACACTGTTGATAATTAGCAGGTTATAAAAGTTAGTAAGATTTAAAGAGTTAGAACCTTATCTATAATAGGACAAAGACCTGAGGGTACACCAATAATGACATAGTTACAAAAAGTCGTAATAGAAGTTAGGAAATATCATTATGCAAGTGTGTTCTCAAACACAATGTTCTTAATCTATTTTTACCAATGTAGAACTATCGGTGAATCCCTTTAATATAGATCAGTGTATGTCTATATCTGTATGATATAAATGGTTGTTCTTAACTGACAGAGAGTTTAGTGGAAGTTCGTATAGGCATATGGGTATTCAGTTATGACTGGATACTGAACAAACTCACAAGGACCCTAATAGATACCCTATGGAACCATTATTGGTAAGTTCTCTCGAGTTAAATAGTATATGTAGCCCTCTAACTTAAGCACCACAGTGGACTTGTGAGTGATCCATCATACTTTGGTTCCACGGATGTCAGAGACCCTTTATGGTTTGATCGTTACGTATCGCTGGGTATGGTTCGATGATTATAGAGTTTGGTGTGCGTAGATATAGAATCTGTCAATTCACATAGTGGGTTGTATATCTGATGCTCTGAAAATTGTATTTCAAAAAGTCTTATGATCGTGAGCAATAAACACTGAAAAAAAGTTTTCTATATGGTTGAACAATATGACAAAATTGTTTGTTTATATTGTTCATAGAGATACGAATCTGGAGATATGTTTATGAATGAGCAATGGAATTTAACAGTGTTAATCTATATCTCTGCCCATCCATGGTATAAATGATGAAAGAATTATACGTATGTGTTATAACCTCAACTTATGGGGCATCAATTATGGACTCATAGAATAGTTTTATTTGACAAATTGGGACCTAGGGAATCCTGTACTATGAAGTGTATTCGTTGTGCACTGGGGTAGAGCATATAATTAAATAGTTCAATCTAGTAAAATTCAACAAAGTAGAATATTTATTTCAAGAACCCTCGGGATGCGCAAGTGTCCATACTTAAGTATTAGGTATGTTAATTTGTTAACAATTATTGTTTACTTATTAAATAGGGACACGTAACGCATAATGAGCATGGTTTGGTTAAAGTAATAAATATCTAAACTAACTTAAGTGTTAAGTTATTCTAACTTTACTAGAGTTAATTAATTTAACTTTGGTTTGCCTTAAAGTAACTATAGTTAATTGAAACAAATACATAATAATGCAAAAGCAATTCATTTGTGTAATATATAAAATGAATTGAAACAAAAATTTCTTTAATGAATGCTTTGTTCTTGGCCAGCCAAGTGAGGAGGAAAAGAGAGAGAGGTATTTTCTCAATAATTATTCATCTTCTTCTCAAATAAGTCATAGCCATTAAAGCATTAGAAATTTGTTTTGTTCATTATTCAAGAGTTGATTAAAGAGTGAACAAACAAAACTATCAAACATAAAGTTTGTCTAAGGTTTAAGGGTTTAAAGTGTTAAACCCATTTGTTGGATTCAAGTTGCTGTACTAGCTGATCAAACTCATCACGTTGATCACTAGAACTACGAACAAGCTATACTGAGGATAGACTCTCGGAATTTAAAATTCAATGGCTTCAAAGGTGATGATTCTCATTTCAGTTTTATTTTGATTAAAAGCATGAATTATGTTCATAATAATATGTTTTAGTCTTTCGCTATGTATATATGTGATGCATATATATTAATTATGAACACAAATACCACATGTATAGACCGTAGATTAATCGACACCATCACTAAATACATACTGCCTTACACATACAATATACCTTTGTATTCAAGTGATAATAGGTACACCAACACACAACAAGTCTTTTCTCAATACAATAAAAAAAAAGTCTCTGATTTTGCTTCAGGCAACAGTGATACTTCACTCCCTCTAACACAAAACCAGAATGTCAATACCATAAACACACATCACTGTAGAGCTCAACCTTTACATACCTTATACAATCTCATATTCATATATCAAATCCAACTCATATCTCAAAAAACCAACCTTCATATCAATCCATTTCAACCTACCTAATAACAACAAGAGCTAAAGTAAGACTTTATAAGCCAAAAGCTTATCAGACAAAAAATTAGAAATTGAGCCGGCCAGTGTAAAATTGGCCTTATCAAATTATAAATGGAGATAAACTATGCAAGAAGAGTATAATGCTCTTCTTAGAAATAACACATGGGAATTAGTTCCTAAATGTGATGAACATAAAGTAATTAGAAATAAGTGGGTTTTTAGAATCAAATATCAGCATGATGGATAAATCTCTAAGTATAAAGTAAAATTGATGGCAATGGGGTTTCATCAAACTGAGGAGATGAATTCCTTTGACACTTTCAATCTATTTGTAAAGTCTTTAATAGTTAGACATTTTAATTCTTACTGTCATAAATAATTGGACCATAAGGCAAATAGACATAAATAATCCCTTTTTAAATGGTAAGTTGGCAGAGACAATGCATATGCAACAACCAGAAGGCTTCATTAATGCTGAGCATCCAAATCATGTTTACTCCTCAAGCATGGTTTGAAAAATCGAAACAGTTACTTTTTCTTTGGGGATTTTATAATGCTAAATCAGACACTTCATTATTTCTGAAATTCATCAACTCATCAATACTTCTCATTCTTATATATGTAGATGACATTTTAATCACTGGTACTGACTCGGGAAAAATTCAGTCTATAATTCAACTCCTTAGTCATACCTTTGCCTTGATGGATCTAAGGGAGTTTAACTATTTTTTTAGGAATTGAGGTTACAAAGAATGCTTTAGGTTTAATTCTCTCTCAGACTAAGTATGTCCTAGATTTGTTATAAAGGGAAACATGGATAAATGCAAACCATGTGATACTCTTATGAGTACATGGCAGAAGATGCTTAAAGAAGATTGTACAAATTTTTGTGATCTAACCTTGTACAGAAGCATAATGGGTGCCTTAAAATATCTTACTCTCACCAAGATTGAGCTAGCATTCTTAGTGAATTAGCTAAGTCAATTCATGGCAAAATCTACCTGCAATCACTTATGTTCTTGTAAAAGAGTGTTGAGATATCTCCAAGCTATAAAGGATTGTGGTTTACACTTGGTTTCATATGGAAATCGCAGCATTATAAGCTTTACAGATGGAGTTGGGGTTGCAATCCAGATGATTGAATATCTGTTAACAGTTACTACATCTCTTTAGGTTCTAACCTAGTGGCTTGGTCATCTAAAAAGCAACATGTGGTTGCTTGATCAAGTACTGAATCAGAATACAGGGCATTAGCTTTAACCTGTTCAGAGGTTCTATGATTCAATATCTTCTATCTAAACTGAAGATCAATATCCCAATACCTCTAACTATATGGTGTGATAACAATAGTGCTTTATCCCTTGCAAAGAACCCCATTTTTCATGCTAGAACAAAGCACATCGAAATTGATGTGCATTTTATTTGAGATCACATTACAAGTCATTTGACAGTTGAACAAATCCCCAGCTCAAAATAAATTGTAGATATCTTAACCAAACCTTTAACATTTATTCAATTCTTCTATCTAAGATTCAAACTCAATGTTTCACTTTGAAACATGAGTGTGAGAGGGGATATTAGTAATGATTTAGAAGAAAACCATATTGGTATGATTGATTATGATGATCAAGATCAAATGGCAGTTGATCACAGAAGCAGATTAAAGAAATAAGCTCAGTTGTATAATTGACTTCTTATTTCCTAGCAAAACTAAAGTTTCTTATTGAAGTGTAGAGTTTGTTACAAAGTTGTTAATAAATTTGTTACGGTGACTAAGTTATTAACTATAAATATCATACCATTGTAACTATTGTATTAATTTTGAAAATACATTAATAAAATCTAATTCTTTACAGCATTGTTCTGTCTATCACTTTCCTTTCACTTTCTTGAGAAACAAACAGTTTCAGTTTTCAAGATTCACAATTTTCTCACTACTATTAGCATTGTAATCTCACAAAAAAATGATGATCGCATTTTTTCACCTCCAAATTGAAAATTTTATGTTTTTTTGTCTTTTTTATGTGATAAATTTCTTCTCCTTAAAAATAGACACTTTTGTTTTGAGAATTTACCATTTACTCCTTTAACATATTTTTTAACTATAGAAAATTCTCTAGTGTTTAATAATATCAAAAAACTCATTCTTTTATTATAATTATAATAGTATAAATTAACTTTGTAGTGGTATAAAAGCTTTTTTTATTTTAAAAGTCAACAACTTTGTCTATAAAGTATCAAATAGTAATAATGCACAATGTAAATAATAAAATTAACACTGTTTAATATAGTTGCAAATAATTAAATAGTACTACCTAAATAATAAATTTACATTATGTTATAATTAATGACTTTTCTCTATTTGTCAAATTAGTATGACGACTAATATTAAATAATTGTATTTTAACAAAAATATTGATATCCGTATTAAATAATAATTTATAATATAATAATATTTTGTATTATTTTTATTAATTCATTGATAGTATAAATATTACTTACTATTTATACAATACACTTTTACTGTTTGATATTATATACACATAATTATTAATTTTTTAAATAAAAAACTGTTATACCCCTTTAACATGAATTTATATTGTTATAATTATAACCGTAAATAATTTTTTTAAATATTATCAAGTATTAAGTGTTTTTAATAATTAACGAGGTAAATGAAATTAACCCCTTTTGTTTTTAGTATAAACTCTCGAATTAAGCTACAAACAAGTTTGATCTGCAACACTTACGTAAAAAACAAAAAATTTATTGCTTTCTATTGTTAGGGTTGCATTATTACCTTATAGGACCAGTAATATTGTTGGCATGTTATTTTATTTATATATAACAAATAATTAATGTCACTTTTTTTTTTGTAACGTAAAACATTACAGTAATGTTATTTTATATCAATTAAAATATTATACTTCTTTATTACCCAACGCTAAGTATTATTAATGTTACTTCTTTTAAATTATAAATGTCACATTATATTATAAGTAACTGAAATAACACTATTTCAGCATATGGTTGTTGTCGTCATTAATTTGACATCAGTTTGTGAGACAGAGACTTGCTTTATAGTGCTACGATAATTTTAATAGTTAATTTTGTGATGCTAATAATGGCTTGAATTTTGGGATTCTTTACTTCTTTCGGTTTGTGTTAGGCTTTGGTCATATTTTGTTTTTAAATATTTTAGAACCTTTGTTAATAGGTAAGGCTATTATATATTTTTATGAATATGATTTTTGTACCTCTTTTATTAAATTTTAAAAAATTCCCTTAGATGTTTCATTGAAAAAAAAAACATGAGCCGGGTGGCGCATCTTAAGCTTATAAATGCCGAGATATTTTTTTATCCTTTGAATCAACTACCACCTGTATATAAATTTATGGATTCATTATTTGGAGTACTTTCAGTCCTTTTTTGAAAAAATAAAATATTATGTTACAAATTCTACATTTTAAAAAATTATAATAAGTGCAATACTGTAATCGCCAATAATTATAACGCAACTCTACTTGGATTCATTATGTCAATAACTACAATGCAACTCTGCTTAGATTGAATATGTCATTAACTGCAACGCAACTATATTTGGATCCAATCTGTCAAAATCTGACATGCAACTACTCTTAGATTCTACACCCGGTTGCATTGCTCAGTAGCAATGCATATGCATTCTTTAACTTAAAGTTAAGGGTTAAGTCTTCAAAAAAATTAGAAAATTGTATTTTTTTTTTTAAATTCGGAAACAGTTATAATTGTACATTTGTAGTAAAAAAATTTGTAATAAAATTTGTACACTTACAAAAAAAAAAATTGTGCTTAGATTCAATAACTGCAACTTGGATTCAATATGTCAATAGTTGCAACGGAACTCTGCTTAGATTCAAAATGTTAAATAACTGAAGCAATTCTGATTGAATTCAATAATTGGGATTCAATATGTTAATAAATGACACAATTCTGCTTGGATTCAATAATGGTAACTTTTAACTGCCTCCTAATAATAAGAAAAAATGAAATTTTCCTTTATTTTTATCATAATTGGAACCCCTAACTTAGGTTAAGGATGTACAGACTGTCATTTGAGTAACATCTGGGTGAGATAATTTCAATCTTTCAACGACTTTTAACTTTGCATATCTGGGTGAGATAATTTCAATCTTTACACGACTTTAATTTTCAACTTTACTTTTGATATAAGCAGTACTTTAAATATTATATCTCTTCCACAACTTTGGTGCATTTTATGCATCAGAAGCAACAGTAACGTGGCTAATATAAGCAGAGCTCATACACAACAGTTCGTTCCACACATTTCATTTCAAGCACATTATCACACATAAAAAGTAGAACACATAATACAAATACAAATCTACTACGATGACAACATTAAACTACTGCATGCATCGACATTCATCGCGACATGCATGATCGATCTATGTTAATTTTCACGCAATTATTTTGACACTCAAAACTTTCATAAGTAGTCTACACATTTTATTTTATTTGTGCCAGAAACACGATTATTGAAGACGTACGTAGCCAAAGCAAGGAATAAGAACAGGTTTTTTTTTTCCTATCTAGTTCTCTCCTGCTTCATTTTCAACTTCAGCACCGTGTCCAGGATGACCACCGTGGCCAGGCTTGCCATGGTGTCCATGGCCACCATGTCCGTACCCTTTTCCATGTCCATATCCATGGCCGTGCCCGTGCCCGTATCCATAGTGATCAGTACCATAGTTGGTCTCTTCCCCCTTAGTTTGCTCGCTCTCTGTAAAAATGAATAAATATCATATGTATTATGTCCGAAGGAGCTGATCAGTCAGAATGAGAGAAAATAAAAATGTGCCGCTTGATGCACCAAGAGAATGCCGTTTTAAGCATCATTCATCAAAATTATATTATTTAATGTTCAATAATAATTTATTTCTTTTTCTATCTTTAATTTCTTGTATAAATATAAGATTCTTTGTAAGACTCACATCTTTATTTTCTCTCATATTATTATTTTTTCAACATATATGTACTATATAATACAAATGAGAGAATTATGATTCTCTCTTAATCTTAAAACTTATTTGAACTTTAAACGATTTTTTTGACACTTATAAATATATATTATTCCTTATATTCTAAGGGTAGAACCAGAATTTAAAGTGGAGGGAGGCTAAATGTTAAAATTAAAATTATATATATTAAAATTTAATTATATTAGGGTTTTAATATCAAACTTCAAATTTTAGATAAATTAAATCACAAAAATATTTACTTTATAAAATAAAAATTTTAAAGCTTTGGGCCGTAACCCTCGTAAGTCCCTGCATAGATCCGCCCTTATTGTTAAGATTTAGGAGAAACCACCCTTACCCCTTAAGGTTTTTCATATGTGTTACTTTTCCTTCTAAGTTCTTTTTGTTAAAAAAATAATTATTCATTACCCCGTTTTAGAGGATTTTAAAAGGGAAAAATGGTACTAAAAATATCAAATACATCCCCTAAAAGGAGTAGTAAGTAGTTTAGAAAAATTCATAAGAAAAATAGCCTACATATAAAAAAACTTCTAAGGGGAGTAATGATAATTTTTCTTAAAATTACCATTTACTATTTTTTATTTATTAAAAACTAATCATCAACTTATATTTACTTGATAAAAGCTTAGTTCAGGAGATGGCTTGATTATTCTTATAAAAAGGAAAAAAATAAATCCAGTATTTTTGAAAGTATTTTATAAAAAAATATCTTCAAAACATTTATCTATTGTAGAAAACAATAAACTAATAAATAAACAAGTAAAATATTACTTAAAAAACCAACGTCGATGATGCTAAAAAGGTGAAAACACATTTGAGGAACTTACGGGTTTGGGTAGTCTCAGCAAGCTGACGAGCTGAGACCTCAGAGGAGACGAGAAGCACAACACCAAGTGCGAGGCCGAGTAGAAGAAAAGTCTTGGAGAAAGCCATTTCTGTTAAAAGAGAAATTGATGTAAAATGAAGATTCTTTTAATTTGCTCAACTCTTTTAAGTCTTACTCTTGGATGAGTAACTGCAATTTGAGAACCCCTATTTATACAACTTTCTAGCTTTGATCGAAAAAGAGAGACATTAAAGGGAAGGGTCCACAAATTTGTAATGAGTAAACAAATGAGTCGAAGAGTCAACATTTAATTAATGAGTAGGACCACTATATCTTTGTCTATATCTATATCTAGATCTATATAATTAATTTGTGGACCCTTGATAATAATATCTCCTAATTTTTCATTTTTTATTTTAAATTTTTTATTATATGTTCCAAATTTTTAATTAAAAATTTCGTTCGATTCCTTTGCTCTTGTAGCTCTTGAAGCATGGAAGGAATCGGAGAGAGAGAGGAGAGGAGAAAGATGCGGTTCAAGTGAACTTCTTGACAATCCTTTTTTGAAAAGATTTGCATAAAAGTATGCTATTGACGCGAGTAAAATTAAAGCAACGATAATATTTATAATCGGGCAAAAAGCGCCTAACTGGTTTTATTTTGAAATTAGCTACTTACGAATTCTTACGTTATATTTAGTATCTCCAGCTTTAAATTTTTTTGAAAATTTAATAATAAATTTTTATATTTTAAAATATATATAATTTTGTAGTTGAGCCCCTAAATTTTAAGTTCAAACATTAAGATTTTAATATAATTAAATTTTAATTTTAACATTTGATCTCTTTTTCCCTGATCTTTAAATTCTGATTCTGTCGATTTACTTGTGTTTTATTTTTTTTTTAAATTATCATGAAAAATAGATATTTATTTGTTATATATATATATATATATATATATATATAGAAGTTGCTTTTGTGGATATATATATATATATAGAAGTTGCTTTTGTGGATGAGGTGATTATAAAGATGTGGGTGAGATGCTAAGAATTGGAGATGAGAAGAGTTAAGATTTTGTGGATGGGTGGTTGAATATTAACTAATGATAAAGACATAAGAAGAACGTGTGGCAAATCGGTTGAATTAACTCACAAAATCATCTATCATATTGACAATTGATAACGAAACTAGCTTTTTATTTTTTTTTGAAGTTATTTCGATGCTCAAGCATACACCAATCATATATTTTTTTTGTTATATAAAAAAAAGAAAAAATATATATTCCCAGATAAATAAATGTGAAACATGTTGAAAAATAACTTTGAGTATAAAAAAACAAAAAAAAAAATTGAAATTATACAAATACATGCATACGTCCCTCGTTACGTCATTGAGGCATAAAAAATAACAAGAAGACAAGCCAATTTTGTTGACCTTAGGGTTTAGGATTCATTTATTGTCACTTACGTCCCATCTCACGTCACAATGTTTGACTCGTGATACACGTCTCTTCTTGAATCTCGATCACAAAGCATCAAGGGCTATTATTTTCCAAGATCATGTTCAGTTGGTCAAATGAAAATTATGCATGACATAGGGTTAAAATAATAAGCTAAATTAATTTCATTATTTCTTTTATTTCTTTAAAAAAAAAAACTAACACGAACTTAAGCTTTTAGCTAGTACTTAGGCTTGAATTAAGTCAATTATACACTGTCCACGTGTTTGGCTCAAAAGAAAAAAAAAATTAATAATTAATTTTATTTACAGTAATTTTTTTTTTTTAAAAGAAAAGTGTATACAGAATGGGTTGTTTATCTTCTATTAAAATAAGTATGTAGCATTTGTAATGTGCATAATTGTATGATTATAAGTATTATTTTGTTTAAAAAAATTGTTAATTTATTTATTATATTTTTGTTAAATTACTTATGCCGTTCTTGATATTTTAAATATTATTAATTAATTTTTTAGGATAAAAATATTTATATTTCAAGGTTGAAAATAATAATAAAAAAGTATATTAAAATAAAAATAATAATAAAAATATCTCTAAAATATATAATTATAAAATATTTAAAAACAAGTAAATAATTTAATAAAGTATTAAGATTAAACTGTCAATTTTTCTTTCCTTTATCATATACAGTGCTTTTGTTCTTCATGATGTAGTTCAATATGGCCGTAGTTGCTTGAAGTATCAAAACTCCAAAACCAAAATTTATTCATTTCTCAATAATATATGAAGAATACACATAAAAAAAGTGAAGCAACAAGTGGAAGGCAAATCGCATGTCGGTCGAGATTTGAAATTGAGACTCGATACTCATTAAACAAATAATAATAATTAGACTACCCGATCGACTAATTAATTTATACATATTCAAGGCTATTGACATAATTTTCAAGCTGTATAATAAGTATAAGCAGCACTTCAATTTTGCACCTTCCAACAAAATCTGATGCATTAGAATGAGCAATAACATTGCTAATACAATGAGCTAACGCAAAAATTGAACACATTTCAAAGCACAAAGACAATAATAAACTACTCAATCAATATATAACCATGCTGCCTTATATATGGACATTCATGGCCTCATAAATCGATCTATTCACCTTGTTACATACTTATTAAGACTCAAACCCCATAATCTACAGATTTTCATGCACTTGTGCAAGAAACATGCTAGCTTAGCCAACAAGGAAGAACAAAAGGGTATCCAGTTCTCTCCAGCTTAATTTTCAACTTCACCAGCTCTGTAGGCTGGGATGACCTCCATGGTCAAGCTTGTCGTGGTGTCCATAGCCCATGTCCCGGTGTCCGTGCTCTTTTCCATGTTTAGCCCATGCCCATGCCCGTATCCATGTTCGTATATATCCAAATGATCAGTACCATAGTTGGTGTCTTCTGCATTTTTTTTTCTTACTCTCTGCAAAATTGAACATTTGGAATGAGAGAATTATAATCCTCTCTTGATCTTAAGTTTACTTGAACTTTGATTAAGATCTGTTCATTCACTTATTTTTTATTTTATTAAACATTAATCATCAACTTCTATTTGAAATAATAAAAACTTGGATCAAGATATTGTATTGATGTATTTTTGCTTGTAACAAAAAATTGCGTATGTTTGAAAATATTTATGAAGAAGTATTTTCAGTAAAATTAATTATTCTAAAAATAGAAAAAGAAGATTTATCTGTTAACAAAGCATTTTTATTGAATTATATATAAACAAGTTAAATATTAAAAATAAGAAATAAAAAGTTAGTATTTTGTGAATCAATTGAAAACCAAGCATATTGCTTCAGTCGAGACAACGATCAATGTTATGAGCCGAACGCTTGTTATTGACTCAAAAAATTAGTCTGTTAAGTAATGTTATCTATTCGTTTATATATACTTAAAATCTACTCAATTTCTTATTGGAGTTGGTGCTTACTTGCCCTTCCAATATTGTATGAATATTAATTATTAATATTTATACAATATATATTTTCAGTATAATCGTAAGTATTAAATACGTATATGGTACAGTGCTTATAAAATTACAGACATTGTATAATTTGAAGGAGTTCATATCTGATCTTAATGAGTTCAGATCTAATCTAAACGAGTTTAGATTAGGGTTAAGAGTTAGCAACGCTAAGAGTTATAAATGCTATGAGTTAACAGGTTATAAAAGTCACCAAATCTAAGGAGTTAGAGCATTGTCTGTAATGGGACAAAGACCTGAAAATATACTAGTAATGATATAATTGCAAAGAGTTGCAATATGTGCTAAGAAATATTGTTATGCAAGTATGTTTTTAAACACTATGTTTATGATCTATTTTTATTGATGCGGGTCTATTGGTAGATCCTTTTCAAATAGACTAGTGTATGCCTATATCTATAGAATACAGATGGTTGTTCTTAGCTGACCATGAGTTTTAGAGCTTGTATAAGCATAATGGTATCCAGTCAGGATTGGATACTGAATAGACTCACGAGGATGCCAATAAACATCCTATGAAGCCATCATTGGTGAGTCCTCTCAAGTTGAGTAGTATTCGTGATCCTTTGACTTGAGCGCTACAGTGGGCTTCTGAGTAATCCACCATACTTTAGTTCTACGCATGTCAGAGAGTTTTTATAATTTGACCGATGCGTGTTGCTGGGTATAGTCCAATGCTTATGGAGTCTAATATGCGCAGATATGGGATTCTCAACTCCCATAGAAGAGTTGTATATCCAGATGCTCTGATATTATATTTCAAGAAGTCTTGTGGCCACAAACACGTAACCCTGAAAAAGAGTTTTTTGTAAGGTTAAACACTATCGCAAAGGAGTTTGTGGATATTATTTTATGAAATACAAATTTGGAGATAAGTTCACGGATAAGCATATAAAGATTTGACAGTACTGATCTATATCCTCACTCCTCTAGGATATATGTGATAGAATGATTATACGTATGTATTTTGACCTCAGTTTGTATGGTCTAACGTGCTAATTTGTAATATTAGTGACGTGTGCATGGGGCATCAGTCACAGACACATGGAATAATTCTATTTCACAAATCGGACGTGGACCTAGAGAATTCTGCAATATGAAGTATACTCATTGTGCACTAAGGTAGCGTACCAGATTGTTCAATCTAATAAATTTTTAACAAAATTGAATATTTGTTTTAGAAACCTTCGAGATGTTCGTGTATCAAGACTTAAGTGTTTAGTACATTAATTAATTAACAATTATTATTGACCAATTAAATATTAACATGTAATATATAGTAAGCCTTCGAATATATTGACTCAAGTATTAGGTTTAATGGAACTCACATTGGGTTAAATAAAGGTTTAAAGGTAATATCACTTAATTGATTATTTAATTATTAAATAATTAATTAATTAATTTAATTGTTAAATAAATAATTAACTTGAATATGGTTAAAGGTTAATCATTAGGTTAAGTTAAATAAATATTTTGGTTTATTTAATAGTTAAATAAATTTTAATCTAACCTAAGTTAGTAATTAATTAAGGTTAAATTAATTAAAATATCTAATTAACTTAAGTTAATTTAACCTAGGTTAATGTATTAATTAAGGTTAGATTAAAGGCTTATATATTTTATAATTTAATGGTTAAGTTATTAATAAAGTAATCATGATTAAAAGTTAACCACTTGAGTTAATTACTTTATTAATAAAATAAATTAAATCTAATTGTAAAGATGAAACAAAAAATAGTTGAAGAATGCCTTTGGTGGCCAGCCATTTGAAGGAAAAGGAAAAGAAAATTTTTGTTTAATTTTAAGCGTTAAAAATAACAAAATAAGAGATCAAAAGTCTTTTACTATATATCTTCTTCTCTTTATATTAGATCATCATTGTTGCATTAAATTTTAATTTTTCTTGATAAAATCAAATGTTAAATAAATTAAAAATAAATTAATGATTTAAGTGTTAGATCATAGATATTAAAAGTTAATTTCAGAGTTTAAGTGTTAAATTAGTACTAAGTTGTTATTCTAACAACTCAAACCCACCCTGTTGAGTTTTAGAATTGTCAACAGATCCATTTTGAACAGTACTCCAACTTATACTGTTCCAAATGCTTGATAGGTGATTATTTTCAATTTTAGTATTAATGTGATTAATATAGTTTATTTGTTCATTAGTGTAATAGAACAAAATTTAATTGTGTTCATTGTTTAAAAAATTAGATGTCTAACTTTCGCCGCATATGTTTATATATCAGATGCATAGATTACGTGTATATATATATATATATATATTGTGTATGTGATGTGTATATATGTATAATAGACACAAATACCACATGCATACACGTACCCAATACAGTTTAAATTCGAAACACGTACTTAACATTTCTGTTCGATGTGAGACATGACATTCTCCCCCACCTAATGACATGACTATTAGGGATAATGCCCTAAAAGTATGTACTCGTACTGTTTTTATGAAATTAATAAAGTTGCAATTTTATACTTGATGAATATTCATAATTTTATGATATAAATATCAGAAAATCTCTTGTTTATTTATATAATCACAACTTTAGTATAAAACTGTTATATACAAGAGGATTAAAGTTATGGATAATAAATAGAAAAAGTCTGTAATAAATTAATTAAAGTTTGGGATCTTTAATTAAATATTACTAGTGTGGTCCACAAACATTTAGAATGTAGTGATCTTATCCGGATCACTAATGTAGTGACATTATGGTAGAAGTACTATATATAATATGATTATATAGGATTGGACCAGACGTAGTTTGAATTTTTATGTAAAATACCATTGTTAATTAAGAATTCAAATAACGTCAACCGATGATCATATGTTGATTAACCTTAATCCTAAATGATCATAAACTCTTGTTTGTATCATTATGTCATTTGAAATACTCGTTAAGGTTTGTTTAAAGAACAGACTAAAAATTTGTATTTTTGTAGCATTGTGAGATAAACGATTAGGAATATGATTTACAGATATGGAATTCATTTATTCCTAATGGAAGTTAGAAAGAATGTTCTCTTAAAGGTTAATTCTAGAACTGAACGGTTAGAGCGCTCAATTTGTAATAATGTTACAAATTAACTGTTCACTGGTGAATTAATGGTACTTAAGGATGAAGAAATAATTAGAGGGATAAAACGGTAATTAGTCTAGCTCTAATTATGAACCATTTATGAATAGTTAAATTGCATGTAGTGATTAAATCAATAGATTGCTCTAAGTTTTCTGAATAAATTATATCTACAATTTCAAGAGTGCAATTCTAGGTTTTTAGTGGAATAACACTGAAATTAATTAATTAAAGAGTTTATTAATTATTCAAAATTTATTGGAGCTTGAAATTGTAGGTCCATAGGTCCCCAATACCACCTCTTTCGTTATTACAGTGAACAAATAAAAGGATTGTATTATTACACAAATTGTTTGTGTTCAGAAAATAGTTTTCAAATACGTATATTTTATAGTTTTTGGATAAAATTAATTAATTAAGAATTAATTAAAATAGATGAGATCTTATCCAAATATAATTAAATAAATAAAATCTTAAGGATAATTTTTTGAAATTATCAAAAAGATTTTAATTTTAATTTTAGTGTTTTTTTTTATTAAAAGACTAATAATGCTCAAATGTTGGGTATTATACGTTAACCATAAAGAATAGGACTCTATGTCTATTTTTTGTGGTTTACATGATTTAGGTCTTCTTTAAAGAGATAATAATTTAATTACTAAATATTATTAATTAAATTATTATTTTAAAAATAAGAAGACTAGTCTAAATAAAACACAAGACATATACGTAGAAAAAAAATGCAGGATACATATTTTTCTCAAGAGAAAAAAAAAACAAAGAGGAAGCCTACTCTTCACCTCACTGAAAAATAAGAAGCTTGATTTGAAATCCTTTAGTGGAAGAAAATTTTACGTGGATTTAAGGTATGTTCTTGTTAAATTTTATTTACTTTAATATCAAATTCATATATTCATAAGATCCTTAGATAAAAAACTGTTTTTATCTAATGAAAATAAAGATTGAAGAATTTTTATTTTTTATTCCGCTGCGTTATGAAAGTCATAGCAATAAAATCATTCTACAACTGGTATCAGAGCGATGGTTTCTTAAATATATGATTTTTGATGTTATGATTTATTTTATATATTTTTTTGAATATATATACATGAATGGGTACTTGTATTTTTATATTAATCATGTGATGAATGATTGTTTTATATATAGTGAATCATTTGGTCGCTAATTATATGATCCTCTAAGATTGATTGTAATTTTTTTTTTATTAGATCAAAATTTTGTAAACCCATAAAGAAGTTTAAAATTATTTTTGATAATATTTTATTTATTTATTTATTGATAGACACGAATGCATAATGCTACTTTGCTCTTTTTGCCGCAAAAAAAAAGATTTAATAATGTATTTATTTTTGTTTCTCGCCGCTGGAAGACAAGAAAAAAGCAGAAGAAGAAAAGAAGCAAAAGGCGAAAATAAAAGAAACAGAATTGTTGTAAGGCAATATTATCATTTCTTTTAATATAAAAAAAAAAAAAAGAAAAGAAAAGTCAAAGGCAAAAGTTTCTATAAGTGCTTTTCAATTTCATTAGCCGTATGAAGCAATAAAAAAAAAACATGAATAAGACGAAGAGAAAATGAATGGCTTGGTCAATTGCTTTTGGTTTTGGCAGGTGCCAATTGTTGGTGTTCTTACCAATTTTATGCTTCCATAGCCACTGCCATTGGCAGTGGGCAGTAGCAATTTATCAGTTATTATCCGAACGGTGGCAAGGGATAGTGTTTGTGGCGACTGCCACCATAAGCAGTAGTGTAATATTTTAGACCTAAAAAATTTGACACATGACATCACTTATATTTATTTAATAATATTTAAATATTTATTTTAATTTCTTTCAGAATTATAACAATTGAATTATGACTGGGACAATTAGTAAACCGGAGATACGCAGAGTTTTTTCAGAGATTAACACTCTACTACGTCACCAGTAGCAACTTTGTTACCGGAAGCCCAAAATATATTCATTGCAAATTCTTACTTAAAATCAATCAATAACCACACTTTGTGAAACTTAAACCAAATCCAACCACACACAATAAAATAATACATAAGTATTTATTAAATAGGGACAAATCAAATATTTTATCCCACGTATCCCCAAATGAAACACTAAGCAACCTAGCAACTTAGGGAACCCAAGAAACGGTAGAAGCCTTGCCAAATCCGCTAAACACACATGTACTTTATTTACCTGAAATCACCATAAACTATAATGAGTATAAAACTCAGTAAGCATACTAGTTTTTCATATATCAAATACAAATACATATATGTACACAATACATATGTATGATATGCTGTGATCAATCAAAATCATAATCTTATCAAATCACATGTCATATAAGCGTTTACACATTCTTTCAAAACATATAATAAGAATACCATCACTGAACTACTACTTAGTAGGACTTACATATCACATAATGAGCCAAATGTCACTCGTAGGTGACATACCGTATGAGATGAATAATATAAGTAAGGTTTTTAAATCACACATATATAATGCTCATGCCCGAAGGTAAAAGCCAAACCCTCACCCTGATCATCGGTGAGTCCTCTCACATGCACCAATACGCCACCACACAAATGTGATAACTCACTCTTCCTTTAGGTACCAATAGGATCCTCCATACATACGGAACACATAACATATACCAATCTCGAAGGAAATGTCACACATAAAGGCTCCACAAATCACATAAAATGCCTACTAAGTTAACAGTGAGTTCAAGTACCCTCAAAACACAAAATATTTCTCATGGACATATTACACTTCAAAAGCTTTCTTTGTTAAACACATCTTATTTTGAAAAGTCACTTTCAAAAACACATGTATGTCCATGTTCAATGTCAATGCTCACATTCATAAACATATTTCTTTCACATTCATATCAAATATACTTTGACATGATATAAACATATTTCTAAGCACATTTAAAATATCATACATAGACAATTACTATGTTTATTGTGATTTCAATAAAAGTCCAGTATACTTACCTCTTAGCACTTTCGGGTACAAGGCTTAATTCTCCTTAACCTATCAATGGAGATTAATCCTTTCATAAGCCTCACAATTCACACAAAATAATTTAAATAGCTTACAAAATTATACTTATTGCACTTATCACATCAAATTGGTCTAATTACTTAGTTTCTCAAAACTTATCATTCTGACCACTTACACTTAACAAAACTTTCTTATATATCAAATGATGTCCAATTACTCCAAAATTAGAATATATCATTCTTAACTCATATATCCTTCCTATGTATTAATATTATATTATAATTCCTACACAATCTATTCCATAAACACCATCAAATTCAAACTATTATCCTGACAGGATCAAGATATTTACTGAATAGTATTCAATTTTCCAATTTTATAAAATCATATACTAACTCAAAAATTATAAAACTACCACAAAAATACTCTTGACACATATCTCAATTTATGATAAATATTTTACTTCAAAATCACTACCAAAAGTATTTTAAAACTATTTTATTCTCTATCTTAGAAAATCTATTAATTAAATACTGCAATGAGCTGACACTCTTTAGAAAATCATAACAATTTAACCACATTGATCTAAATTCTCAATTTTGAGTATATCATATTAAACATATAAAATTATCATATTTCATAAATTCGTAATTTTTTAAGATCATTAAGTAGATTAGAAATTATTTTTCACTGTATTATACTGTTCATACAGGAAATTTCTAGAATTTCAGGGTCATTTTGGTAAATTCACTAAAAATTCAATTTATGAAATTTTCAATCGATTCAAAGTCTCAGATAATTCTAAACATGTTTAATTTTATATAATCAAAATTCAAAACCAGAATCGAATCACAACAATTTATAAAATTCCTAGATCATGAGACTATCAAGTAGAAATTCTGCAATTCATCAAGATTTATCAAGCTATCTACATAGATCATCATCAATTCTCACAATATCTTACGAAATACACATCAAATTCTCAATTATACATATTTTCATAAATAAAAAATTAAAGGAATTAACTTAATTAACACCAGTAAATTGAGAAATAGTTGTGATATACCTCTTAAAATCCAAAATTCTAATTTCTTCTTCTTTTTCTTCTTCTTCTTCTATTTCTTCTTCTTCTTCTATTTCTCTCCCCTCTATTTCTCTATTTTCTCTCTCTAAAGGGGTAGCTCGACCCAAAAATGAGTAAATTAGGGTTTCAAAAGTGTATTTTTATACTAAGAGGCTAATTTTTTATATTTATGAATTTGTCCCAAAAACTTTCAAAGTATTACAATTTGGTCCCTAAAATAAATCTAAAGTCTTGCTAATAAACTCAATATTAATGGTATGTTCTTAACCTATACAAACACTACTAATAACAATACATAAATCAAGTATCACTCACATACAAATAAAATATGTATATAAATACTTATTCTTATCGATTATGGATATTGGTTACTACAAGTAGTCTTCATATTACTGTCCTAGATACAATTACGGTAATATAAGGCTCTTATTGGAAAGTTCAAATAAAATTGAATTTGATTCATTTGATGTGTGCGCTTTAAATGGATTAAAAAAAAATTTAATAAAAAAAAATTGTCTAAGAGTTAGACTACCTTGCAAAATATACAATGGGCCTAAGAAAAAATTTTAAGTCTAAATGTATAAAATTACAAAGAAAGTGAATTGGGCTCGTTATAGACTTGAGAAGA